>CM028132.1:1080000833-1081376666 GCA_016271365.2 Neoceratodus forsteri
AGGTTTGAGATTGATCCATAGAGCCTCAGGTTCTCTCTGAGTTCTTTGGACTTCCATGGCCTTTATATCTTCCTTTATATACAATGCAACCCCCCTCTGTGTCATCATTCTCTGTCCTTTCTGAATAACCTGTAACTCGGGATAGCAACATCCCACTGATGGCTGTCATTTAGCTATGTCTCAGTTAGTGCGACTCAGTCCAGTTCTGCTTCTGCCATTGTGGCTGAGAGTTCTGGGACTTTGTTAGCGAGACTCCTGGAATTTGTTACCATTGCCTTCCATACACTGGCATCCTTCTTCCTTTGCTCCCATGAGTTTTGTTTCCCATGAGTGACGTTACCGTGTTCTTTTTGCTTTCACCTTTGTGTCCAATTTTTTGATGATTAATTCATTAGATAAATTAATAGGGAATGTTTATGCTCTAGTAAAGAATGGCATGGCCATACAGTCAACCTCAATAAAAAATGTTTGGGAACTAGATCTAGGTATAAGCTTCTTGAAACCACAGTGGAGGGATACAATCTTAACAGTTATTTTAACCACTCAAAATATAAAATTGAGGATGATTTAATTGAATGTTATGCAAAGAATTGATTATACACCTGAAATACTAAATAAATCTAATGAATCAATATTATAACTATGCCCCAGATGTCTCAGTGCTAAAGGTACTATACTTCATATGTTTGAAACATGTCCATCACTCTCTCAGTACTTGGATAAAATATTTAAATTACTTTCCAAAATACTTCAAAGGAATTTCCCATTTGATACAGGGATTATTATGCTGGGTTTTATAGATAACATTGATTTAAAAGAACATGTATGCAGACTTCTTCATCTCATGATGGTAAATGTAAAAAAGTAATTTTATGACCATGGAAAGACCTGAACCCACCCACTTTTGAGAAATTTCTGAATATGATAATTGACGTTTCAAAGATAGAACATACACATTACTCTATGACTGGACATAAAGAAAAAATTGAAATAACTTGGCAATCTTTTTCAGAGGCATTAAAGTAAGAATAAAAAGTAGTTGTCATACAGTATTTCCTGTTTTCTATATAATCTAATTTTCATATCTCATGTTATAGGCCTTGGGTTGTTATTGCTTGACAAAACACCATTTTGTTTTTGGAAAATTATGAGTGTGTCTAGTTATACAGAAAGGGCTTTCTTAGTCTAGGAGGTGTTCCCTCTCCTAGAGAATTGGCCTGATATGATTAAGAGATTTCTGCCCCCCAAAAGAAAAGAAAATAAAAAAATAAATAAAAAACTTTCAAAGCACTCACTCTCTTTAAAGGGACACTTGTCCTTAATGCACTGTAGCATGTATACAGTTGGCATATGTAAGAAACATAATGCCTTCATGCTACAGGATTTCCATAAGAATTAATTTTTTCTGTTTTTTTGTTAAAAAAGAAAAACTTGAGCCTATCTCCTTGAAGCCCATGGCTGATGATCCTGCATGTCCCTGAGTGTGATGGCACACCGAGCTACAGGTAAATTAATTTGTGAATGAGTCTGAAATTTTTAGAAGGGTGTGAGATAAATACTGTGCCTAGTAGTAGCATTAGCGATGACACTAATATACATGCCCATAGTCATGATCTCAATATTCAACATGTAAAAATGTCAGATTAGAGCCCTCATTTAAAAAAAAGACCCACATTACTGAAATCAGCAGAAAAGCTACTATTTGGCACATTATTTATCTTGCACCACTCAAAAAATGTCAGACTCACTCACGAATGAGTTTACCCATGACTTGGCATGCCATCATACTCAGGGATGTGTGGGAGTATCAGCTGGATGACTTCAAGGTGGTCCACTCCAGTCTTTATTTGTTAACAAAAACACAGAGAATATGCATTTTTATGGAAATTCTGTAGCATGGAAGCATTCTGTTGTTTATGAATGCCAACTGCATGCATACTACAGTGTAGCCCCTCACAGAAATGCAGGTAGTCTGAGAGCCACAGCTGTGGTTCTCTGATGAACCCGACCTGCCAGACTGCAACCCACAGTCCAGGTCTGAAGCCACCAGCTCCTCACAGAAAAGCAGGTAGTCTGAGAGCCACAGTCATGGTTCTCTGATGAACCCGACCTGCCAGACTGCAACCCACAGTCCAGGTCTGAAGCCACCAGCCCCTCACAGAAACACAGGTAGTCCAAGAGCCACAGCCGTGGTTCTATGATGAACCCGACCTGCCAGACTGCCACCCGCAGTCCAGGTCTGAAGCCACCAGCTCTTACAGAAATGCAGGTAGTTGACAGCCACAGTCATGGTTCTCTGATGAACCCGACCTGCCAGACTGTCACCCGCAGTCCAGGTTTGAAGCTACCAGCCCCTCACAGAAATGCAGGTACGGACTTGCCCTCAGGGACTGATTACCTCCAGGTAGGGAGCCCTAGCTGCCAATTTTTGCTTTCTTTACATGAGGACAGTTGTCTCTGGGTTTAAATCCAGAGTCTTTTACTGCTGTGGCCCACTGGCTGCAGTCAGCCCCAGGAGCACTCCGATTGGCTCCATATAGCTGTGCACTGTTAATGTTTGATTATATTGTGCTAGATTATGTTTTCTGTTAAAACTGTCTTGTTTGTATTTTATAGCTGAATTTTTCTGATTTAATATAAATGCCTGTATTGTGTTCCTCATAAGACCAGTAGCAATCTCAGCTCAGGCCTTTGAAATCCCCCCCCCCGTCATCATTTTATGCTAGTATTGTGTTTTAAATAGCCTTGTTATTGCTCACTCAGACTGGGAGGCATCTTGCCTAACATCTTGGTCTGCAACACCATCCCCTCGCTTAAGCCAGCCTCCATTTCTTTTTAGCTAAATGAGCAGCCCCACCCCTCTGACTTTCTTATTTAATTCTCCTCTGCCTTCATCTTCCAGGTAGTCTGAGAGCCACAGCCATGGTTCTCGGATGAACCCGACCTGCCAGACTACCACCCGCAGTCCAGGTCTGAAGCCACCAGCCCCTCACAGAAATGCAGGTATGGACTTGCCCTCAGGGACTGATTACCTCCAGAAAGGGTGCCCTAGCTTCCAATTTTTCACCCACCCACCCCCGGTCCTGATTAAATACACATACACCCCACCCTGGCTTTCTAGCTCACTCTTCTCTAGCCCCGCCATCCTTATTCCACTATGTGTGTTAAATCGTGGATCCTGTTTTGGTCCTTCTTCCATCTCATATCGCATGCCCAATATATGCCACCTCAAGCCTTTATTACTGTGGATACTAATCTGATCTGCTCTGTAACTGGTTCCTGTCCCTACATGGATATATGCCTTTTCAACTCCCCAATTCTTCAACACTATTTTCATATTACCTTTAACGCTGGTACACGAAATGAATTACCACCTCAGCTTATGACTTCCACCAACATTATAGAGGCATCACCTCTACAGATAGCAGTCAGAGTACTCGTCTCTGCCACCCTTAGTGGGAAGGGCAAAAAATGTTGGGGTACGCCTCGGCCCAGGACGATGGCCCACAATGATGTAAAGGGGTTACCAGTATGAAGCTTACTGTTGCCACTCTAAGAAAACTTTTATTCCTTCTTCTCCTGTGCTCAGGAAATGTGGAGCTCAATCCGGGGCCACCAGCTACAATCACATCGCCCTCTGACCTTGCCACACTGAAAGGCATGAGTTTCCTCCACATTAATGTATGCAGTCTGTTAAAAAAGTTCTCCATGATCCAGGCCTGTGTCCTCCATACTCGACCAGACATCCTAGTGGTTTCGGAAACCTGGCTTAGACCGGCCACCTCCGACAGGGAAGTCAATATCCCTAACCATTTACTATTTAGAGCAGACAGACACTCCAGAGGTGGAGGGGTTGCCATCTATGTCAAGGATAGGTATACGGCATCCTGTCTGAGTGCTTTATCTGTTGCAAATGCTTATGAATATCTGCCTCTTCAAGTCACCATCTCGCACACTTCAACATTATGTATCATAGGGTGCTATAGACCTACTTTTGCCGATCTACAATTGTTACCTCACCTGAGTAATATCATCGAACAACAATCCTCAGAAATAATTATTCTTGGGGATCTTAATTTAGACTGACTATCTAAAACCACCGCTCCTCTCATAGCTTTCTGTGACACCCATGGATTATCACAACTCATTGTCGAACCAACACGAGTAAACAAAAAGAACATGGATAACAGCTCCTTGCTAGATGTTATCCTAGTGAATAAACCACGTCGCTTCTCCTTTGCCGGCACCTTCTTCAGTGATATCAGTGATCACTCATTTATTGTTTGCATAAGATCAAGCAACAAACCTACTACTTCGCCGAAGTTTGCTGCCAAGAGATCTAGACGGAACTTTGATCTCACTGCTTACATAAACAAACTGAAACACTCTTTGCATTGGCAAGAGTTCTATTTGGCAAAAAACATGCAATCAGCATTCAACATATTCAGCAAAATTATCCTAGACTCCCTAAATAAATATACCCCTATAGTTAAGGTGCGAATAGCAAAAAATGAATGTAGATGGTTCACACCATTATTAAAATCTGCATTGACTGAAAGAGATAACTTATGGAAAAAAGCACACAAAACCCAGTCTGCTGCGGACTGATGCAAGTTTAAAAGGGCACGAAACTCATGTACTAGAATGGTTAGAGATACAAAAGCTGCATACTACCATTCTGAATTTCTCTCTGCCTCCAAAAGTCCTACAAAATTTTGGAAAACCGTCAAGGACTTGTCTGGTCACACGTCCGGTGGCTCACTACCTAATGAAATCTCCTTAAACAGTAACACCATTCGTGACAGACTGGAAGTTATGGATGCCTTCAATAATCACTTTGAGACTGCAGGCTTAGCCTTCGACAATTTCCCTGTGAATTTGATACGCTCTCAGGTGGATAATCAAGGTGCAGATCCTAGCGTCACTGATTCAGTGTTCTCCTTGTGTCCTACTACTCTGAAAGAAGTTGAAGATCTATTGCTAAAACTAGATGTAAAAAAAAGTGCTGGTGCAGATACCCTCGACCCATATTTTTTGAAGGTGGCCATCCATGTGTTAGCCGTGCCCATATCCCATTTATTTAACCTATCATTAACTCAAGGATCCATTCCTTCAGTATGGAAAACAGCACACATCATACCCCTGGTCAAGTCCGGAAATCCCTGTGATCTAAATAATTACAGACCAATTTCGATTCTTCCAGTCTTGTCAAAATTACTGGAAAAACTCATAAGTAACCTGCTGAGGCAGTATTTAGAAGCTACTAACCTGCTTAATCCAGTCCAATCAGGGTTTAGAGCTAAACATAGCACCATCACAGCACTTGCCAAAGTGACTAATGACTGGCAAAGAGAGCTAGACAACAGGAATTACACCTGCACCGTATTCTTGGACCTGAGCAAGGCCTTCAACACTGTCGACCATTCTCTGCTACTCTCTTCCCTGACCTCACTAGGTGCTGACCCATTATCTTTACAGTGGTTCAACAACTACCTCTCTGATAGTTTCCAGCAGTGAAAGCGGAAGGAGATCTCTCAACTCTCAAACCTCTCCTAAGAGGTGTTCCCCAGAGTTCTATCTTAGGACCAATCTTATTTGCAATATACGTCAATAATAATGATGAAAGCATAACTAAGGCCAACATTCATCTATTTGCAGATGACACAGTTCCTTACGTAAGCCGCCCATCATTACAGTCTGCATGTAATGACCTTCAATCTGAGTTCAACCTGCTGCAACACCAACTCCTAAACAAACAAGCATTTGTCAATGCCAAATGTTGCTTGCTTCTATGTGCTGTTTAGGAATTTGGAAGTCATTGGAGTGCAAATACTGAAAATTCGTAAACTTACGAGAGTGCGTAGGAACTGCGCAATGCACGCTCGCAAAACAGTCATTTTTAGGAATTATTTCACTAAATTTTCAATATAGCCATTTTAACACCTCTGCTAATGAACAGTGTCGCTGTGATTTTCTTAATGTGTCCCATACATTGAGTTTGCACACCGACTGTGCCATTGTGTGTCACATGGGTGGAAACACGTTTTGGGCAGGATGTGAAAAATGACAGCTGTACTGCTCATAAGGAGGTGTGGTAAAATGGCAATGTTGAAAATCTGGCGTGAAAATATTGAACATTCGCAAACTTACGAGCGTGCGTAGGAACTGCGCAACGCACGCTTGTAAAACAGTCATTTTTAGGAATTTTTTCACCAAATTTTCAACATAGCCATTTTAAGACCTCTGCTAATGAACAGTGCCACTGTGATTTTCTTAATGTGTCCCATACATTGATTTCGCACACCAACTGCGCCATTGTGCGCTACATGGGCGGAAACATGTTTTGGGCAGGATGTGAAAAATGACAGCTGTACTGCTCATAAGGAGGCATGGTAAACTGGTAATGTTGAAAATCTGGGTGAAAATATTGAAAATTAGTGAACTTCTGAGCGCATTAGGGAACTGTCAAGCGCCAGCAATCAAAACAATCTTAGAGGAATTTTGCCGCCCAAATTTTCAAAATAGGCTTTTGAGAGCCCATCTTATAAACACTAGCAGTGTCATTTCATTAATCATTCCGAAAGGTGATTTCACGCGGTAGTCTGCAAATCACCTTCGGGCCCGAGTAACGCATGACAGTGACAGCATTCATGAGAAGGGTGCCAAAACCCCATGTTGAAAATTTGTGCAAAATTCCAAAAATGCCTGAGATATGCAATGAAGTGAAAAAACCCTATCTATTCCATTATACAGCTTACGGCATGTCCTCAGTTGGCGGTCGGCTTTGAAGGGTGCAGGCGTGTTCCGGTCTGCCAAAGATCGTCGTGCAAGCTCTGGAGGTAAGGTATGGGGTAAGGGGGGGTGTGGGGAGGCAGGGTGCACAGTGGGTGGGTGCGGGTTGTGGGAGGGGGGCAGGGAGAAGCGCTGAGGGACAGTTTTTCTATTTACAGGTGTATTTTTTTATTTAGAGAAGATGAGGGACATTTGCCACGCTGGGGTGGGCTCCCAGTGTGGCAGCTGAAAGGCTGTTCAGGGGGGCTGGAGCCGATGGGGGATTGGGCACCCCCGTCAGCTATAACACATTTTGCCATGCTGGGGTGGGCTCCCAGCGTGGCACCTGAATGCTTGGGGAGGAGAGAAGTGGAGCCGACGGGGATTAGGCACCCTTGGCGGCACAGCATTGGGGAGAGAGACAGTAGAGCTGATGGGGGATTGGGCACCCCGTTGGCCGTGCAGTGTGGGGGAGGGAAGGCATGAGCACGCGGTGTGTGCGTGCGGCGTGGCGCTGTGTGAGGGGTGAAGGCTCTGCTCACTCAAGCGGAGCTCTCCCTTTCAACTGTATGCCACTGCATTTTCAGCTTGTTGTAGACAGCTGCAGCAGTGATTGGGGAACTGGGGCCGCGCCTGCAAACACACTGACTGAATTGGAAGATGGGCTGACACACCTCCGAAAACTTGGATGATGGCACTATGTTTCTTGCACATGCGTGCAAGAAACATAAAAACTATTACTTAACGCCAAGAAAACAAAAGCAATGCTCTTTCCTCCCTCTGCCCAAATGGTAAATTCAGCCCTATCAGATCCTGTGCTGCAGATTACTACAATTCTTGGTGAAAAGTTGGAATTTGTTCCTAAATTCAAATACCTGGGAGTATGGCTGGACCATATGCTCTCCTTTATAGAGTATGTTGAAGAATTACTCAACAAATTACGACAGAGACTTGGCCTGTTCTTTAGGATAGACCGCTTCTTAACTAGAGATGCCAAACTACAACTGGTACAATCAACCTTTCTAGCCTTGGTAGATTAAGCTGACATCCTCTACAGTCACTGTCCCATTTCCTACCTCACCAAACTTGACACATTATATCATAGAGCTTTGAGGTTCATCACAGGCCTGATTTATTCCACTCACCACTGCTTCCTATATCAATCAGTGGGGTGGAGTTCCTTCAATTCAGGCGTGATAAAAATGCAGCCTTATGGACCCTGAGAGCTAGTTCCAAAAAACTGCCCTAATACATTACAGACTGTCTCCCTATAAAACCAATAGGGAATTACACCCTGAGAAGTTGCAAATCTCTCCTACTGATGGTTTCCAAAGTTAACTCTCGCTTTGGCAGGGCTGCTATAAGCTTTACACTATCCTCCTTGTGGAATAAATTGCAAAAAAAAACTGAAACTGAGGTCACCCATCAGCATCTCATCTTTCAAGCTCTTATATTCATGTCTCAGAAATGATCAGTGCAATTGTTTCCTATGACCATGAATTGTCATCATGCTAACCTGTACCATTTAACCATGAACAAATTACTTCTAGTGCTTGTCTCCTCCTTGGCCCTGGTCTGTCATCATGCTTTCATGTAACACTTTGATACCTCTGTCCTCCCTTTGATACTGGTCTATCTTCTTGCTTTCTCCAGCCTTCTTTTCACAACTCTATACTGCACTCATCCACAATCTACACGCAATCATACTACAAAAGTCCTAACTCCCCTTTCCCTCTCCCAGTAGGCCCCCCCACCGCCACATCAGTTCTACCAACTTATCCTTGGGACTTCACTTCTCACAATGTTTATCCTTCACTTACATATTACATACCACTCCTGGTACCCCATCTACCATTAGTTAGTGGTTCTCCAAGCCATTTTCATGGCTAGTACTAGTGACCGCCCCTGGTAAATGAACTAACTGGTACTTCTATACAAAGAACATGGTTTATATACAGTTGCATGGTTCAATGGTGGACCTGCCCCCTTGTATTTGAATCCTCCTCTGTTATGGCTTGCCTTGTCTTCCTTTTATCATTTGACTCCCCTATTACTGCACCATTGTGTTTGTGTTTATATACTTATTCATATGTTTTTATGATGAATGTTACCCGACCCTGTTCTAACCAGGTCCATCTTGTAAAAGAGCTCTGCCCAATGATGTTCACCTGGATAAATAAAGATTATAATTGATTGACTTGATTGATATTTAGGACAAGTAGAGAAAAGCAGACAGTGCCCCTTTAACTGAAGTTTAGTCCTAACTACTGTGTACCCAGGTAAATGATACACTGTTGCAGGCCTGCTATCATGGTGCCCTGGATCTCACCTTGGTGCACTTACAGATACACAAGCTGGCTTTACCCCACCAGGCTGAATTTTGGCTAACACTTTTTTATAGCAGAACAAACTGTAACCCAACAAGGAATTCAACACAAAATTGCAATCTAAACAAGGAAAAATTCAGCAGCAGTGGCTTCTGGCTCACAAGCCAGTGCTCACATGTCCATTCGATCTAAAAGCAGCCTCAGACACTCCTGAACAGGCAATGGCACAATAGCAGAAAGATGGTGGTGGGGCAGCATATGCTCTGGGACAGTAAAGCTCTAGACTACTTTATCTAAACTTTTGTATTTTGATAACATTCTGCAGTAAATACAATTGGGAAAGCCTGTTGACAATTGCCTTAGCAACAGGTTTGAGCAGGAACAGGAAGTGGGCTGGCTAGGAAGACCTAGCAATAGTGAGGTCACTGAGTTGAACCCTTCGAAAATACAACTATCTCTTGAAAAATAATTGCAGGAAATTATGTGCAGTATAGGGGAGAACCATAAAATGCTGAAAAAGGGATACAAGTAACTTGTTTTGGAATGGGCTCGGTCAGGCAAATAGTCATGTGACCAGGGGCCTACTTCCTGTGTCACTTACTATTTAAAGGGCACCCAGAGCAAGCAGGGTGAGTGTGCAGTCATCGCACGTGGAGACACGTGCGTCTGTGCATGTGTCTTGCATGTCCTGAGTGGACTAGGGGACTGGGGCCAGGAAACCATATCAAAAAGTAAGCCTGTCTTTAAAATATCTAGCAATTGTGGGTTAGTTTCTCCTAGTTATTACTTGGATAAAGATTAATAAATAAAAAGATATCCACATCAAGGGGGATGCACCAATCATTTGAGAAAGTTTATCTTGTGGTACATATAAAGGAGGGTAAAAAAAAAACAGCGAAAAAAGCAACGATAATGGAAGCCTATAACCCCTCAGAGGACTTTTTGACCATCCTGTGTAATGATGGTACTACACTCAAATGTTGTAGTTGTATGATGTATACTTCCACAGAATCTGAGACAAACTCTGGTGGCTTTACATGCCAAACTTTTATGACTCTGATGAATAAGAGGGGGAATCAGGGGAAAGCAAGGTATTTGTAATCAAGAATTCAATCCTGAGAAGAACTGACTCTATTATTTGTGGTACTGACAAAATAAACACGGAGGTGTACTGTTTTGCCAGGATCAAATATAAAGGATGTAAAAAAATCCTACCAAAGGTCACTGAACACAAAAAAAGAAAGCAGACTGTTGTGGTACATATAGGAATTAATAATGTTGGGGAAGATCACAAGAAAGACATTGTTCATGAAATCATGGATTTGTGTGATGATATTAAAGATCTAGGGCAGAGGGCAGTAGTCTCAGGCATCTTGCCTCTACTAAAAGGGCACGAGGAAAAAAACATCACTCAATACAAAGGATCAATACAATACTGGGAAATAGATGTTCAAAGGAGGGAATCACATTAATAAATAATTGGGAGTCCATTTATCAGAAAAAAGCACTTATATGCAAAGGACGGGCTGCACTTGAGTAACTGTGGAACTAAAACTCTAGCAAATGTGGATAAATATGCATAACCCACTGGTGCATTTAAACTAATAACGGGGGTGGGGGTGGGGAGGGAAACACAGAAGGCAAACAAAGTATTGAGCTTGAATAAAAACAACAACAAAAAAACATAAACCCTAAGGGCATAAACTGTCTCTTGGTAAATGCCAGGAGTCTTAAAAATAAAAAAAGGAAGAATTAAAAGCATTATTAAAACCAACAGGCAAAGCCGACATAGTCTGTATAACAGAGACATGGTGGACAGCGAAAGAGGAGTGGGAAACTGAAATACAGGGATATAACTTATATCATTTAGATCGAACAATAAAAAAAGGAGGAGGAGTAACAACATATATACAGTATATAAACATAGAGGCCCAGATATTCAAAAGGGCTGCACATGGCGCAACAGTGTTGCGCCATGCACAACCCACTGATGCGCCCCGGTGCAATATTCAAAAGGGAAAAGTGCACGGCACAAATCCCACATCAGTAATGTATGTAGACACAGGTGGGGGGGGCGTGCCCATGCATAACCTGCACAGCCCGATATTCAGCCCAGGATGTGCAGAGCATGCATCGTTAACCCCTACCTGTGCCAGCACTAAGTTACGCCCTAAAAAGGGACAGCTGTGGCTACCCACAGTTGAGCTGCTGCATGCGGGCGCAACACAGCAGCTGTCACCTTGCGGGTGGCCACCAGAGCTCTGGCTGCACCTGGTGGCACCCACATGACCAGTGGCATTCAGGCAGAAATTTCCTGAGGCTATGGTCCAGGATCGTTATGTGCCCGATCGCAGGCACACTGACCCTGGTGGCCGCGGTAACACTGTTCTTCATCGCCGCCCGCCCCCCAGTCAGCCGGCAGGATGCAGCACCCCACCGCTTGCCAGCCATCACGACCGACCAGAGTTCACCGCTTATTGGTTCAGCGCAGCGAGCCAATGGGCATGCAGCCCCTGTCGATTAGCACATTTTCCAGATATGTGAATGAATCCATTCACACATATCTGGAATGTATAGCACGGTAGGGGTTGCGCTTCATTGGCTCACGCCAGAACCATTGGCGGCAGCCCTACCGGTGTCAGTCGGCGGGCAGCGGGTGGCAGGTGGGTTGGTGCTGCTGCCCACCGGCTGAGTGGGGAGAGGGCGGTGGGGCCCAGTGGTGGGTGGGGGTACCACTTGACCACCAGGGATATTGGAATATTTTGCTTTACAAACGCCTAATCGGCATATAAGCGTCCACTGACCACCAGGGATATAGGAAGGTTTCTATTTTATACAGATGCCCGCGATCGCAATACAGCGGTCCACTGGACCACCAGGGATATAGGAAGGTTTTCTATTTTTACACAGATGCCTGCGATCAGGCACATGGCAGTCCACTGGACCACCAGGGATATAGGAAGGTTTTCTATTTTTACACAGATGCCCGCGATCGGGCTGCAGGGGGCATCGGTCCCCGATGGCTGCTGCCTGGCAGGGCGCCAGGCGCAAATCATCAGGGATCTGTGCACCTGCATGCAAATGGGGCCATAATGAAATGCAAATGGCCCCATGTGCGCCGTGCATATATTATGGCCTCATTTGCATGTTCAGTTTTGAATATCGCAGTTGCTGTGCATGGCGCAATGGTACTTGTGCTAGCGCATCCCTATGCTCCACTCTGGCCACTTGCACTGGTGCAGTGCTACTGTGCCATGCACACTGGGGGTGGCCAGGGTGCAATATTCAAAGCTGCTGAGCCATGGCGCAGATCCTTTGAATATCACTTAGTCCACACCCCTGCGCAGCCAAGTTGAGCTGCGCCTAAGCTTGCGCCACAGCCTGGCGCAGTTTGAATATCTGGGCCAATGTGTCAAATCTTATATCAGTCAAAATTAAGAAACAGGACAGTAAAACCCAAACTATATGGGTCAAAATAAGAATAGGATGGCACAACAATATTATACTGGGGCTGTGCTATACATCACCAAACAGTGAAAATGTGATAACAGAGGAAATAAACGACAAACTTAATGAAGTATGTGAAATAGGCCGGGTTGTGTTTGTAGGAGACTTAAACTATAATGACATAAACTGGAATAAAATGGAAGCTACTAAACTATGTAGTGTTGCCTTTCTGAAAGCTGCAATGCAATTAGACATGAAACAACACATAACACCAACAAGAGAAGAAAATATATTAGATATAGTTCTAAGTACAGAAGAGGTAAATATTACAAATTGTGAGATCCAGGCACCAATTGGAAATAGTGACCACAATATACTGTAGTATCATTCCTTATAGAGGAATACATCTCAATAAATGATGGATGTAGGGAAATTTACAATTTTAGCACGGCAAACCCCCAAAAATTACAAGAAGATCTAGTCAACATAAACTGGGAACAAGAACTGAATAGTAGAACAGCTACTGAAATTTGGGACCTTATCAAGAAGCAGATTTTCTCGGTATGTGACAAATATATAAAGAAAATTAAAAAATATAACGACAGAGGTGTTAAACTGCAATGGCTCTCAAAGGGCCAGATATTCAAAGGACAAAGAACCTCTGTGTGCAAACACTGAGGCAAGGGTTACCCCAAAGGGCATTTGGCTGGGAAGCCAAGTTTCAAGAGAATACAAAATCACACATGCCCTCACAATACAAAGCATCATGGGCTACATATGCAAATCACCACAGAATGTTATGCTGGTCCAACTTCAAGCAGAATTGTATGGTGCCGAAAGGCCTCCCACACAGTTTGCAAAGGGTGCCAACAGAAAACATAGACATGTGTTTCATCCTACCAGGACTCATCAGTATGCCTCATCTGTTTGACACCCCAGTGCAATGGACTAGCTACCCTTAAGGCAGTGTGCCTTGGATATGTTGTGGTGAACCCATTAAAATAAAAAACTATTTAAAAGACAAAGAACCTCTGTGCGCAAACACTGAGGCAAGGGTTACCCCAAAGGGAATTTGGCTGGGAAGCCAAGTTTCAAGAGAATACAAAATCACACAGGCCCCCACAATGCAAAGCATCATGGGCTGCATATGCAAATCACCACAGAATGTTATGCTGGTCCAACTTGGCTTCCCAGCCAAATGCCCTTTGGGGTAACCCTTGCCTCAGTGTTTGCACACAGAGGTTCTTTGTCTTTTAAATAGTTTTTTATTTTAATGGGTTCACCACAACATATCCAAGGCACACTGCCTTAAGGGTAGCTGGTCCATTCCACTGTAGTGTCAAACAGATGAGGCATACTGATGAGTCCTGGTAGGACAAAACACGTGTCTATGTCTTCTGTTGGCAACTTTTGTAAACTGTGTGAGAGGCCTTTCAGCACCATGAAATTCTGCTTGGAGTTGGACCAGCATAACATTCTGTGGTGATTTGCATTGTGGGGGCATGTGTGATTTTGTATTCTCTTGAAACTTGGCTTCCCAGCCAAATGCCCTTTGGGGTAACCCTTGCCTCAGTGTTTGCACACAGAGGTTCTTTGTCTTTTAAATAGTTTTTTATTTTAATGGGTTCATCACAACATATCCAAGGCACACTGCCTTAAGGGTAGCTGGTCCATTCCACTGGGGTGCCAAACAGACGAGGCATACTGATGAATCCTGGTAGGACGAAACATGTGTCTATGTCTTCTGTTGGCACCCTTTGCAAATTGTGTGAGAGGCCTTTCGGCACCATGCAATTCTGCTTGGAGTTGGACCAGCATAACATTCTGTGGTGATTTGCATATGCAGCCCATGATGCTTTGCATTGTGGGGGCATGTGTGATTTTGTATTCTCAGATATTCAAAGCTTTGCGCCGGGCAAGAAACGTTTGCGCAGGTTTGGCGTGGAATTAGTGTGGGTCTGCTATATTCAAAAGACCAAATTGCACACGCAAACTGCATTAGCACCGGGCAAACCCTAGGAGGCAACCCTAGGAGGCAGTATAGTGCAGTGGTCTAAGGCTCTGAGCTGCAAATCTGGTGACATCCAGCAGACCAGACCTGGGTTTGAATCCCACAGCTTCCACTTGCATACTGTGTGACCCTGAGCAAGTCACTTAACCTCCTTGTGCTCCCAGGTCGCTCCTGTAAAAAAGCTTTCAGCTTAGTGTGCTATACCTGGTTAAACAACTAAATAAAAAAAAAAAAAAAAAGTATATCCAAGGGGCAAAGTGAACATGAATACAGGCGCAATGAGATATTCAGCGACTAGTGCCACACTAAAGTGTTTAGCGTGACTTAGCATGACCCATAGCACAGTCCAAATTACCGCCCAGGAAAAGCTGGTCTTAACTCTGGGCAAACAGCTTTGCACGACATTGTTGCTTTGCGCGGTGATAGCGTGGCTTGCATGGCCTTAAGATATGTGTATGACACTTAGAAACTGCCAGACATGAAGGACACACGCCGCTCACTGATGGCACCACCATGATGCCAACAGCCGCCACAGGTCCCAAGCATGCACAGGCAGAAAGGGGTGATCAGGCCCACAGAGGTCATCATGGTAGTGTGGCAAAACAGCACACACCTGCAGATCATATATCTGTAGTGCCCAACAGATGCCAGCACACACAGACAGCACTGTGGGCATGGTGGCCATTGAGAGGAGGGTGTACGGGTGGCCAGACCTCACCACAGCCCATGTGTGGCCACAAGACTAGGACACAGCACACAGTGCACAGGGGCCAGTAGTGGGAATACTCCACCACTTGTGTGTCTGTCGGATCCTATGTGCCCCCCGCCACATACAGAACAACTGTACAGATGCCACAGCACACACAGCCGGCCATGTATATGTCATTGTTTGCATCCCATGCCACAGGTGCAGCATCTGTGGATCACACAACAGTGTAACAGTAATGCCCACAGTCAGTAAACACCTGCACGTTGGGCCTGTCCCTGTGTACAGTGAAGTCAGCATCACTGCCCTACACACCATAGGCAGTGCTGTGTCCCTCACACTACTGGCCCCCTTGCTACTGTAATGTCTGCTGTGCACTGTAGCATGCCCTACAGCATGACAGTTGCATGCAGCACCACCACCTGTGCCTATGCTGTCTTGTCCCCTGGGGTGCAATATGCTATGTTGTACTGATTATATGTAGCCTGCAGCTATCATCATGCACTGTCAGACTGACCTACAGGTGGAGCTGCGGTCGGACCTGGCCAGCCCCTGTACTTCCAGACTGACCTACAGGTGGCTCTGTGGAACCCTGCAGTAACGCTGGGCAAACTGCATGCAAATCAGTGCATAATGAGTTGCTAATCTGGATGTTTGCCCAGAGACTACCTAAGTAGGCTCATTTGCATGTCCCTTTTGAATATGGCAAAGTTTAGCATGGGGCAAACGTGTTTGCACCAGGCACACAACTTAGCTCCATGCTAATCCCGTGCAAACGTGTTAGCTCTGCACTAACGGTTCGGGAATATTATACTGTTTTGCACACTGTACTTTCCCATAGGCTGCTCCCTGCAGCTGTACTGGGTCCATGCATTTGCTGGAGCACACATTGGCCACATAGGTCGCCTTTAGCTACCTTCACGTCACTGTGCTCTGTGTTGCTGTTGTGGTCTGCACTTCCTGGTTGCTATATTCAGAGCTGTCATATTCCAGGGCTAAGTTTGCCCTGCACGCCCAGCCCAGTTTGCCCCGGCCTAATTCCTCACAAGTAGGCCCTAGGCTGGTCTCCTTTTGAATATAGCTTGCTTTGTGCTCCAGGCTACGTTTGCCCACCAGGCAGTACTAATTTAGCCCAGGGGCAAAGTTTTGAATATCTGGACCTAAGAGTCTAAAAAAACTAATAAAAAAAGATAAAACTCTATAATGAATATTACAAAAATAAAACAGAACAAAATTGTGAAAAATACAATAAAGTACTAAAACAATGCAAAGATAAAATATGAAAAATTAAAAACGTGAAAAAAATCTAGCAAGTAAGTAATGCAAACAAGGATAAGATGAAGACATTCTATGGATATGTGAATTCATCACGAACCTCAAATAGTGGATTGTGCTCAATAATTTCTAATAACCAACAAAATGAAGACCTCAACGAAATAGCTGACATTTTTAATAAATACTTTGGGACTGTATTCTCACAAAATGAGCCATATGTAAGAGATATATCTGTACAGACTGGCACAATGGAGGAGGTTACATTAGATTGTATAAACAGCAAAATCCAATCCCTAAAATGTACATACCCATCAGGACCAAATAGCATATCTTCAAAAATGTTGAAATTATTAGCACCACAAATAGCTACTCCACTAACTCCTGTACAGGCGAGCACTATCAAAAAATGAAATTCCAGCTGACTGGCTGTCAGCCACAGTTATCCCAATTCATAAAAAAGAAGTAAAACAAATTTTGTAAATTACAGACCTATAAACCTTACTTCTGTGCCAGGAAAGATTCTGGAATCCATACTAAAAGATATGATACATCAACATATACAAAAAAATGACTACAGTGATAAGTAACAGCATGATTTTACAGCTGGGAGGTCATGCATAACTAGCCTATTGTGTTTTTACAAAAAATTATCAGCCTCGCTGGATGGGGGATATTCAGAGGATTGTATTTTTCTGGATTTTGTGGAGGCTTTTGATAGAGTACTACACAAAGCCATACTACTGCAGCTAATAGATAATAATAATAATAACTTAATTTCACAAAAGTGCCTTTCAAATATCAAGGCGCTTTACAAAAGATTAAAATAAGAATAGTAAAACAATGAATACAATGTAAAGCAAAATAATAATCTAACAGGGTTCAATTCACTAAATGCCATTAAAAGCCTTGCACCATTAAAAAGTTTCCACCGCTTGTTTAAAGCCTCCTATTGTCGTGCACTCCCGAAGCCGACAGGGTAGAGAATTCTAGAGGGTAGGGGCGCTGTACATAAAAGCACGGGCCCCAGAAGACTTCAAAGACACCTTCGGAATCTCTAGCAACCCCTCGTCGGCCAAACGGAGCTGTTGCTCTGGGTGATAGGGGACCAGAAGCTCTTTCAAGTAGTCAGGGCCAAGTCCATGTGGGGCTTTATAAGTCAGTAAACCAACTTTAAAGGTGATCCGCCACTGAATCGGCAGCCAGTGCAGACTATGCAGAAGAGGGGTAATATGAGATGTTTGAGAAACCCCCGTCTGCAGTTGTGCTGCTGCATTCTGCACTAGCTGCTAACGGTGGATATCAACCCCAGGAAGCCCTAAGTACAGGGAGTTGCAGTAATCAAGGCGCGAGGTCACAAAGGCATTAACAAGTGTAGGAAGGTCTCCAGACGGAACAAAGTGCTTAATCCTGGCAATGTTCCTAAGATGCTATAAGGAAGACTTGATGACAGCTGACACTTGAGATTGTAAGGTCAGCCCATTGTCAAGCACCACCCCCAGGTCCCACACTCGTTCAGAGAGAAGGATCTAGGCATCCCCTAGACAAAATTCCAGAGGGCTGACCAGTCCTCAACACCTCTATCTGGTGACCTGGCTCCACAGCCTTCACCTCAGTCTTTCCCGCATTCAACTTTAGCCAGCTCGAATCATCCAGTCCTGGATTTCAGCAAGGCAGTTATTAAATACCAAGAGAGCACTGTCTTGGTCGGGTGCAAATGATGAGTAGAGCTGGGTATTATCAGCATAGCAGTGACACCTCAGCCCGTACCATCTTACAATGTCTCTGAGGGGCAGCATATACACTGCAAAGAACATGGGGTAAAGCACTGAGCCCTGAAGTACCCCACATTACAGTGAAAATGGGTCAGAGGAAAAAACACCAGACACCACTCTCTGGGATCTGCCAGTGAGAAAAAATGAAAACCACCTGAGGACCATATGTATCAGGCCACAGATGGGCCTCAGGCGCCCAAGCAATACCCCATGGTCCACAGCGTCAAAAGCTGAAGAGAGATCAAGGAGCACCAGAATGAAATGACTTTTCCAATCTCTTGCCATCGGGAGATTATTGAGCACCCAAACCAGTCTCGGTACTATGCCCCTTTCGAAAACCGGACTGGAGAGGTTCATAGATGTTATGGATGGTCAGGTGGTTCTCCAGTTGTACCACCACTACTTTCTCAATATATATGTATATATATATATATATATATATATATATATATATATATATCTATATATAGAGAGAGAGAGAGAGAGAGATACATGTAAATCATAAAAGTATTGCATTGATTCAGAACTGGCTGAGTGGAAGAAGTCAAAGAGTTAGTATAAAGGGATACCTTTCTGATCCAATTTGGGTGATGAATGGGGTGCCACAGGGCTCAGTTCTTGGACCCTTGTTATTTCAGATTTTTATATCAGACATGGACAAATACTTAACAAGCTGGATAAGTAAATATGCAGACAACACAAAAATAGCTAGAGTTGCAAATACACAGGAAGCTACTGATGCACTTCAAACTGAACCGGACAATATAGGCAAATGGGCGAATACAAGGGGCATGAGTTTTAACACAGATAAGTGTTGTGTAATGCATCTAAGTCATCACAATAAAGAAAACACATATTTTCTGAATAGACTTCCACTAAGAAAAACAACAGAAGAAAAAGACTTAGGCATAAAAATAACAGGTAAATTAGCTTATGACAGCCACTGTTACAAACAAATTAATAAGGTTAAAAGACTACTATGGACTATCAAAAGAAATTTTAGAAATAGAGATGAAGTAGTAGTAATGCCCTTGTACAGGTCATATGTGCGTCCACTTCTAGATTATGGTAGCCAGGCATGGGGCACTATTACTAAGGGGACAGAGGATCGATTAGAAAAATCCAAAGACAAGCAACCAAAATAATATGTATAATTTAAAGACTGTGTCATATAATGAGCATCTCCAGAAGTTAAATCTTATGTTGTAGGAAACAAAAAGGATTCGGGGGGACATGCTCTTATGTTATGACATCATGTAGGATAGTTATCTAATAAATGAACTAGATTTTGAATTCAAAAATGTTAACTTAGGTACCAGGGGACATCTGTTGCAACTGAGACCCAAAAGATTCTTCACTAATAAGTGAAAAGCCTTTTTCACACAGAGAGTGGTTAATCCTTGGAATAATTTGCCTTTAGAGAAAATAATTAATAAAGATAAAAAAGCAGTTTAAGAAAAAACTAGACACCTATATACTGGTAGGAAATAGACTGTGCTATTATGGGTAAATGGTAGGAGTCCACGTGGGCATACCGCCTCCTTGACTCCTTAACCCTTAGTATGAACCTTAGTATGGTGGATGTAGGCCCAGGCTAGACCTGATCCCTGTACCACAGCTCTCTTTCCTCTTGATCAGCATATATCAGCATGTCAAGTTTAGAAGTACTGAGCAAAAAGCTACTACTTCTCATCCCAGTGGGCACTCACTCGATCAAAGGTACAAGTACTCTGGCAACAAGCTCATGACCACCTCCTCCCTTGGCATACCAGCCACAGTAGAATGACTTGTTTTCACCTCTGATTTTAGCAGATCTGCAGATGACTCTGGCAGATTCTGTCTTTCACAGCTTTTAGGACTCACAGCACTTTCTCTTGGCTTTCATGGAACTTCCAGCAACTGGGTTCAGCTCAAACTGGATCTCTGGCTTTGAGGCTGGCTAGACTCTCAACGTTCCTCCTCAACTCCTCTCTGTCCAGCTGCTCAGGCAGGACTGCCCACTGAACTCTTTCTAGGCTGGGTGGGGGAAGGGTTCAGCTAAGCTCACACCCATCTTAGTCTCTTATTTGTTGTCAGGCTTGTCACTTATGATCTGGTCCACTCAATGTTGGAAAAGGGCACCAAGCACTCTTTTGCCGCTCCTTCAAAGTGTCTGAGTTGTTACTAGGACTCCCTGCATTGTGGTTGGTTGATCATAGGAGTCAAGGGTCAACAAGTTGGCTACATCCATCTGTTCACATTCAGTTCCATAGTCAGCTGCTGTTTGTACAGAAGTCTCAGACTACTTGCTGCTTACTTAACTTTTTAGACCACTTAATACAACCTAAATATAGTCTGGGTAACCATGATGCCATCAGTGATCCCTATGGTTTGTTTGTGAGTGCAGAGGAACCCCTTTCATCAGTGGGGTGCAATGAAAGAATAACAGGGCAAATAAAACCTTCTCTTTTCCTGCCATCCAGCACCAGTTTCAGCTGGAGTATGCAGGTATCATAGGTGGACCAACCTTGAACCTCTGATTACTCAAAGGGGAATCCTCGCCTTTTGGGGGTTACACAATTATTTATTGCTGCATTCATTCTTGAATAAACTTGAGTTTACCCCATTAAGTAGAAAAATCTTGTTGGCTTCAAAAGAGAGGGGTTTTAGCTACTATATATAAAGGTGCCAATTTTATAGGAGGAAAAGGGACCCATATTATGTACCTATTGAAGCTTGCTAGATATGGTTGTGAAATTTAGTAACATACTAGAATCTTAGGCAGGTTTTGCACCTGCATCTAAACAGTTTGTATGGTTTTATAGGATTTCTGTCTGTAGTTGTTTTTCTCTGACTGCTATACTCATCTCACATGGAACACTGGAACTGTGCCATGATCTGGTAAAGAAAAACATAGAAGGGAACCCTCTAAGGTGCCCAATTGACTTCTAACCCAATAGGTTTCAGATCAATATTTAGAAAATGGATTAGACAGATCTTCAAATCTAATTGGATGTTAGCCCCTTCCAACTGGGCCAGTATCAGATAACAGAGACTGGCAAATAATTAGTGCCACTCCAGCCTGCCTTTTTTTGACTATCCATGTGCCACATAGAATTTTAAAAAAGAAAACGACTGGCTCACCCTTCCTTTTCCCTGCTCAGCCTTGGCTTCTCCTGCTCTCACTGTGGAACCAATATGCTAAAGCTGTTAAAAAAATCAGTGTCCCTAGCACCATCACTTTTCCAGTCTCACCTGCTTTCTGAATTAAAGAACTGCTGTTCCAGACTGCACTCTCTGACCCCTGACTCAACTTCCATGCCAGCCTGCTGATACTGTGTCTTTTTGAGTCAGCGGTGGGACAGGAGCCACTTCAGTTACTTTTAGACTCCAAGAAAGTAGAAAAAGGGCAGCTCAAGAACCACAGTGTGTTGTTTTGAACATCAACAAGAAAACAAGAAAAAAATTCACTCAAAGCCAAATAAAAGGTGCTTACAATCTTTTTAATGTGCAGACTGAGTAGCAACAAGCTGACCGAGCCACAAAACTTTTAGTCTCCCCACCTGTAGTATTTGCTACAGATTTGGTATTGGTCTGTCTAGTTATACTCACTCCAACCCTGTGGCTACTTGTGGTTAGACTGTTATCCCAGCTGCTGGCACCTCACCTGCTCTCTGTTGTAACTGAGCCCAATGGCTGGCTGTCTGATGCTGCTCTGCCTGCTCTTCCACTGACAGATCATCACCTCTCACCTCAAAGCATGCCAAGAGTTACAACAAGCAGTGACTCACTCAGCCTGGTGGTAGCAAAGAAAAGGGCTGGGACTCACTTAATAAAAGAAAAAATTGAAAGTTTTATGAAATTCAATATGCTGACCCTAACAGTAACAGTGCAGTTGCCATTTACTTTAGTGCTGGACACTTGTGCTACAGATGACAGCATTGTACAGCAGCTCCATAATAAAAATAAATAAATAAAAGCAACTTTGGGGTACAGTCTAGAAGGAAGAAGCAGCAAAGGAAAAATTGAGAACTTCTCCTCGTTCACTTTGTACCACACTTGGTTGGCAGGGGGCCCTAATCAAAACAACAGGGGGGGGAGGGAAACATCAGGAAACAACTACAGAGCTCTCTACTGGCAAGTGTACCAATAGAGGGACTACTTAACTACTAAATGCTTTATTTCTTCTTTCTTACTAATTTTAACAGTTTAGTTTTTTTCTCTTTTAAATATTTTACTAAAATAGTAGCAACTCCCCATTTTCTAATCGCAATTTTACCCTCCGGGTTGGGTGGTATGTGCTATACCGGACCTTTCAAGGGCTATACCTCCCTCTGCCTGCAGTGCTGGACCTCATTACTCCCCTGGACAGTCTGGTATAGCCCAATACTAACCACCCTGTCAGATATTATTGCTTACTTAAATCATGACATAGAAACATAGAAACATAGAAGTTGACGGCAGATAAGGACTGCAAGGCCCATCCAGTCTGCCCATTTCTTTTTCTACCTTATAAATGTGCCATTGGCCTTTGCTCTGTCAGTGGCCTATCTATTCATACTCATTTGTATTGCTCCCTTATGCCTATCCCATGCCTGTTTGAAGCCCAGCACTGTATTCATAGCCACCACTTCTTGAGGTAGGCCATTCCATGCATTCACCACCCTTTCTGTGAAAAAGAATTTCCTCACATTCCTCCTTAATTGGCCCCCCTCTAATCTCATGCTGTGTCCTCTTGTCCTGCTATTTTTCTTATATTTAAACATGTTAGACTCTTTCACCTTGTTAATGCCCTTAAGGTGTTTGAATGCCTTGATCATATCACCTCTCTCCCTCCTTTGCTCAAGGGTATACATATTGAGCTCTGTTAATCTGTCCTCATATGTCTTCTGATGCAGTCCCTGCACCATTTTGGTTGCCCTTCTCTGGACTGCCTCAATTTGGTTAATGTCCTTGTGAAGGTGTGTCCTCCAATACTGCACGAGTACTCCAGATGGGGCATAACCAGTGTCTTGTAAAGAGGATTATTACCTCCTCTACGACTTCTGATACCCCTACTAATACACCCTACCACCCCCCTAGCCTTACCTACTGCTTTAGAGGTCTGCTTGGATGATTTCAGGTCATCAGTGATGATGATGCCCAAGTCTCTTTCTTCCTTTGTGACTGCTAGCAATTCTTCTCCCAGCCTATAGGTGGCTTCAGGGTTTCTTCCCTATGTGCATGATCTTGCACTTTTTGCATTAAATCCCAGTTGCCACTCTTCTGACCATTTTGCTAGTTTATCCAGATTCTCTTCTCATTCTGCCCACCCCATCTGGATCATCTACTCTGTTGCAGATCTTGGTGTCATCTGCAAACAGACAAGCCTTACCCTCTGGTCCATCTGCAAGGTCACTAATGAAGATGTTGAAGAGGACTGGCCCCAGGACTGATCCCTGAGGTACCCCACTTGTGACTTGCATCTCTTCTGACTGTATACCATTTACCACCACTCTCTGTTTTCTGCCCGTCAACCAGTTTGCCACCCAGTTGACCAACTTCTGACCCACCCCGAGCTACCCAGCTTATTTATCAATCTTCTATGTGGAACAGTGTCAAAAGCTTTGCTGAAGTCAAGGTAGGTGACATCAACTGCTCCCCCTTGGTCCACCACTTTGGTTACCCAGTCAAAGAAATCTATGAGATTAGTTTGACAGGACCTTCCTTTTGTAAACCCATGCTGTCTTGGATCCTGTGCCCCTATGGATTCCAGGTGTTGCACTATCCTTTCCCTAAGGAGTGCCTCCATAATCTTGCCCACTACTGAGGTAAGACTGACTGGTTTGTAGTTCTCTGCCTCCTCCCTGCTACCACTCTTGTGGAGTGGGATCACATGAGCCCTTCTCCAGTCTTCTGGGACCTCTCCTGTGCTTGTGGATTGCACAACCAAGCATATCAATGGGAAAATGTATGATGCATTGGGAGTATATAGGAAAGAGTCCTTTGCTTTTCATATCTGAATTCATTTTTGCCTTCAGAGACAGTTGTTCCATATAGCATATTTTGTATGTGCTATATGTCTGTGAGAAAACATAAAATTCAATAAAATAATATTACAAGAAAAATCACATAGAAATGCCCAGCAGTTCATCATCATCATCACCACCAATCTTTATTTATTAAGCACACTTTCTCAATTGAAACTCAAGGTGCTTTACACAATTAAAATCATAAAACAATAAAATGTACCATACACATACAGTAATATAAATTACTTAAAACATGTCAACTAACTAATCAAATATAAAAGCCTGACAAAATGAAAATGTCTTTAGTTCCCGTTTAAAAATTTCCAGAGACTGAGATTCCCTTACATAATGAGGAAGGGAGTTCTACAGGGTTGGGGCACCGAAGGAAAAAGCCAGAGTGCCTGATATTTTGAGGCGAACCCTGGGAATCTCTAAGAAACCTTCCTCAGTGGAGCAGAGGGGACAGACAGAGTAGTGGGGGCACAGGAGATCTTGCAGGTAACTAGGTCCCTGAATGTGCAGGGCCTTATAGGTCAGCAAACTGACCTTGAAGGTGATCCACCACTTAATTGGCAGCCAGTGCAGACAGCGCAGCACAGCTGTAATATGACACGATCTTGAAAGACCGGTCAATAACCTGGCCATTACATTCTGCACTAGCTGTAGGTGGTGAAGATCAACCCCCGATAGCCCCAGGTAGAGAGCGTTGCAGTAATCTAACAGCAAGGTCACGAAGGTGTGGACCAGGGATAGGAGATCACTCGGGGGGGACCGGATGTTTAATCCAGGTGATGTTTCTTAAATGGTAGTATGCACTCTGAACCACAGCCCACACCTGTAATTTAAGTGTCAGGCTGCAACCCAAAACAATGCCAAGATTCTTTGCTCTGGCTGAGGTAAGAAACTGGGAGTCCCCAAGCATCAGCCCAGAGACCTGACCAGATTGCACCTGCATCCCTGGGTGATTAGGTCCCACCACCAGTACCTCAGTCTTGCCCGGGTTGAACCTCAATCAGTTGGCTTTCATCCAGTCCTGGATCTCAGAAAGGCACTGATTAAATATCAACACTGCCTCCTGCTGCTCAGGCACAAAAGACAGGTACAGCTAAGTATCATCCGCATAGCAGTAAAAACTCAGCCTGTACCTTCTTATGTGTCCTAGTGGCAACATATACACTGCAAACAACATGGGGGACAAAATCGAGCCCTGCAGAACTCCACACAACAGGGGCAGGAGTGCTGAGGAAAAAGTCCCCGACACCACCCTCTGCATCTTGCCAGTGAGGAAAGATTGAAACCAGTTGAGGACTGTACCAGTGAGTCCACAACAAGCCTGCAGGTGCTCCAAAAGTACTCCATGTTCCATGTTGTCAAATGCAGCTGAGAGATCGAGGAGAATAAGAATGGAACTACTTCCTTGAGCCCTCAACACCAGGAGATCATTTAGCACCTGAACAAGAGCAATTTCTGTGCTATGCCCCTTCCTGAAACCTAACTGGAGAGGGTCTTAGATGTTGTGAGTTGACAAATGGGACTCCAGTTGATGGGCCATCACTTTCTCCATAACTTTACCCACAAAGGGAAGGTTAGAGACAGGCCTGTAATTAGCCAGGGAGTCCGGGTCCAATGAAGCTTTCTTTAAAAGGGGTCTTACCACTGCCTCCTTTAAGGGCTCAGGGAAGACCCCTGTCACTAAGGAGCTCTGGACTATCCTAGCTAGGACTGGGCCGATGACATCAACACACCCCACTAGGAGGCGCATTGGTCCCAGATCCAAATTACAATAGGTTAGCCTCACCTCCTGGATGAGCTTCACAACATCCTTGACAGCCAACTGGTTGAAGTCGGACCAGACAAATTGATTGCTCATGACTTCCAGCTGATCACTGCATGCTCCTTTTGAGGGCACCAACTGGATCTCCGATCTAATGGCGGCAACCTTATCAGCAAAAAACAGAAAAAACTCATCACACTGATTGTAAAAACGTTCTCCCAGACTGAAGACAGGTAGGATTACACAGCCTGTCCACAGTGCAGAAGATCTGAACCAGTCTGTTGATTGCTACAGCAATCTCCTTGGACAGGAATTCTGCCTTCTTACAGGAGATTGCTGATTGATAGCCCCTATCATGGGACATCAATATAAGTCTGTCATCCACAGATCCAGATCTTTGCCAGCACCACTCCAACCTTTGAACCCTTATCTTCATCTCCCTGAGCATCCCATCAAACCAGGGGGATCTCTGGTGTGAAGTGAGTGGTCGAACACGGACATGTGTGATGGAGTCAAGAGCTTCAGTAACAGCCCTGTTATAGGGCCAGGCTAGAACCAACTCCCCTGGCTCCTCGCATGCACTCATCAGACCTGATAGGTCCAACACTGCCATCAGACCTGTGGGGTCAAACCCCTTAAAAGGTAGTATTGGGCCATCTCCATAGGGGAAGTTCTACTGGGGGGGCTTTGAACGAGAACCTCACAGTATGGTGGTCCAACCAAATGACCGGTTCCACCATAAGGTCAGTGACCGCCATTACCAGCAGGAAGATGAGGTCCAACGGATGGCCTTGTATATGGGTTGCAGAAGTAACAACCTGTGTTAGACCCAATTAATACATCAGTTGGAGGAAGTCCTGACCAAACTGCAAGAGTTTGTTGTCGACCCAGGCATTAAAGTCACCCAAAATAATCCATCTGGGTGACTCCAATACCCGCTTGATGATGAAGTCTGCAACTTACTGCAAGAATTCCTTCCCATCCCCTGGGGGACAGTAGGTGAGAAGGATCTTGCAACCTACACCTGTAGCCCATTGAGTGACTACACATTTGAAGGATCTTGTTGTTCATACTGGCATGGCCGTGAGGTTCCAGTGTGAATTAAAACAAATTGCCAAACCCCCACCCATACGATCCTTTCTCAGACAGTGAATGACCGAGTACCCAGGAGGAATTGCGGATTCCAAAATTAGGCCAGCATTTTTATCCAGTCAGGTCTCGGTGATGCAAGCCAGATCAGCTGTTAAGACAAGATCAGCAATAATTGCCGTCTTGTTTTTAATGGATCTGGCATTGCACATCACTGCCCAAAAAGGATAGTCAGATGAGGCGGGTTGGGATACTTGCCCACTAATGGTGGAGCCCTTGGGTATGGGTACAAGACAGAAAGGACCTGTTTCCTGCACCCATTTCACCCCAGGGCGCCTCCATGTTCCTACCACACCAATCCACCCCCTCCCAACTCCATTCCTCACTGTAGACCCCACCAGCCTCTGTTCCACCCCCCCAAGCTATCCCCAGAGCCCTACATCATCCATAGACTTCCGCTGGCTGTGGGGGACAGTTGAAGGGACTGAAGTCTTAGAGCCTATAGGGAGAATAATACCTTATATGGGAGACTGTCATCCAACCCATGTTAAGGCCTTAACAATTACTATCCCTATTATAGCAATATATATATACTAGATAAGTACAAATTTGGCTAACTTGTCTTAAAGTTAACACTCCTACACCTTCACACACAATAACACACTCTCACCCTTCATTTTATCACTTCACCACCCTAATCCTCCCATTCAATACCCTCTCAACAATAGAATTCCAAGAAACTTCAATTAGGGGAGTTCATAAATCTGTGAGGCAGTCTTCGATAAATATAATTTCAAGTCTTCAAAACTGCAGTATGAAAGGGGTACTCTCCTCTCTCACAGGGAATGACCCTTCTGGTTATACCCTACCTGAAGCAACTCCTGCACCATGATAGACAGTGCAGCGACAACATCGACATGTCGCTATACTGTCCCTGCGGGATCCGGAACTGCTTTTGGGGAGTGTTGCACCCACTCCCCAACACAACTCTGACTCAGAATTTATTAATTAAGTGTGGGGGGGGGTTGCATGCGCATGGGGGTTCTGGTGGTGAAGCACCCTGAAGAAAACACAGCTGTGAATGGCTCTGTGCTGACTGCAATTGTGGTTGACATGGTGCCATCACTGTGATGCCGTTCGACAACAAAACTGTTAAACCGGCATTGTAGAGCCACCCTTTAGAAACTGTGTAATTACTGGGCTACAGCAAATTCTATGAACAGCAATAACCAAAGAGATGGAAAATGTTCGCACACTCTCAGTCAAAGCAGCACAAGGCTCTCACCACTATAGCTGCTCTTCTTAGATCTTCCTAGATCAGCTCCAGAAAAATAGAGCCCTCCAACCCTCTCACTGTTAAAAGTTCCCTTCTGGGCCCAATACACAATCTCAGACAGTGCTGTAGATGCTGAGATCACCTTTGATCTCTCAACTGGCCATCAACAAGTGGTCTGGTCCCATAAACTGTAGTGGCTCAAGCCCACTTACAGCATTAAACAGTGCTTATTTAAGTCAGGTTCCAAGCCAAAACAGCCAATTCCAAACTCTTAAGTCCAGCACTATGATGATTAAAGAGGTCAAACTCACCTCCTACCTCCATAGGATAATGAGATCAGTATGCCGCCTAGTAGGCTCCAACAGCCTTTTTAAGTTCTTTCAGGTACAGCATAGTGTTCTCCCTTCTTCTCACACTCTGGGAGAACCCAACTGCATGGCAAGCTGTAGAGAATCTTCCGGATCAAAGTGCAGGTGGATCTCCTTCGTTAGAACAGTCTGGGTAGCATACACCACAGCAGATCAAGGGAGGCTCACACCACTACCAGCAGAGGCAGACTGATCTCAGCTGACTATCGGCCGCCTGAACTCCCAGATCCTCCGTCGATCCCTACACAATCAGGTATGCAGCAAACTCATGGCAAATGCCACCTGCTTAACCAGTACCACCAACTCCAGAGCAGTCTTCACATGGCTCTGTCCCACTGTTGGCAGACCACAGACCTCAAAGCAAGCCACTGCAGATTCTGTTAATGCTGCTTCAATGCACTCAGTCCACATAGCTGCACCAGTTTACAGGTAGGAACACCACCTCACGGACAAACTTTCCTAAAAATTAAAACTCTAGCTCCTGCCACTTACTCACTTACATCCCTAGCTAAGCTTCCCACTTTACACCTGAACACTAGCTAAGCTTCCCACTCTACACATGAACACTAGCTAAAATTTAAAATTAAATACAAAATGTAAAATGAAATTTTAAATAAAGCAATCTCAGAGGCATTAAAAAAAGTTTATCTGGCACTGACTAACAGAAGAATTGGAGGGTTATTGACCCAGTACTCAGAACATTAGTAGACTGAGATCTTGTTTCACATAAAAGCTTTGAAGCCTTTCAGATGCCCTGGACCTGATGGTTACACGGCAGAATGGTACAAGGTATTTGCTAATCTTTTAACTCCCACTCTCCTGTCTTATTACCCTTGGCGGAGGGGGAAACCCACCGCCATCATGGCACTATGCTGTTATTTCCCCTCTTCCAAAACCTAACTAAGATACTTTGGATCCCTCTTCGTACAGTCCTATTTCAATTCTCAATGTTGATTATAAAATTTACATGGCTATCTGGGCCTCTCGTCTTGAAACTCTCCTCTCCTCTCCTCAATTATACATCCAGACCAGTCAGGTTTCATTAAGCACCGTAGCACTACTGACAACATTAGCTATACCATGCTTCTTCTGGAACACATACACACTAGGAAAATCCCATCTGCCCTTCTCAGCTTTGATGTTGAGAGTCGCTTGGAATTTCCTTTGGGAAATATTGGAACATTTCTCCTTTCCCGACCAATCTCTCTCTTGGCTTAAAAATATATATTCCCAACCCCAAGCCTATATTCACTTGAATGGTGCAACTTCCTTTCATTAGGCTACGTCAGGGAACACAACAGGGTTGCCTGTTAACCCCTTACCTATTTGTCCTATATATGGAACCTTTAGCCATAACCATTAGACAAGACCCCAGGGTGGAAGGCATACCCTAGGTCAAAGAATACACAGGATATCCCTCTTTGCCGATGATATTCTCTTAACAATCCTTTCTCCTGAGTCCTCGATTCCAGCAGACTGGAAGACTTTTAGGTTCTATGAGGAACTGGCGAATTTTAAATTGAACATCTCTAAGACAGAAGCACTAATGCTCAACTTCAGGCCCTCACAAGATCTCAAGGGATCTTTTCCTTTAAAATGGCTTTGTACAAAGTTTAAATATCTGGGAATACATATCCCACAAAACTTGGAACATCTCGAGCTAGTTAACCATGAACCTGTCTCTGACCTCATTCAGGAGGATCTCTCCAGGTGGGGTAGCCTAAAATTAACTTTCTCTCAGAGAATAGAAACCATTCGAATGAATATTCTCCCTAGGTTACTCTACCAATTCCAGAATATTCCACTTTTCCTAGCTAATTTTTACTTTAAATCTTGGAATAGGATGATCTCTTCCTTTACCTGGGATGGACAGAAACCCAGGGTTTGCTGCTTTTTACTTTCTCTCCCACAGGATTGTGGGGGTTTGAACCTTCCCAACCTGAAGATGTATGCAATGGAAGCATTTCTAAAAATGTTCTTCCTCTGGCTTTCCCCTTCCAACTTTTTGATTTGGAAAGATATAGAATTTCTAATAAATGACTTACACAATATTGAAAAAATAGCTTTCTCCACTCCAGACTGGCTGCCCCGAGATTGTTCTACCCACACTGCCCAGATTTTAAAAATATGGAACAGATTTAAGAAAAAGAAACCTTTCAAACAAATCATCTTCTTCTTCCCCCTTATATCGGAAGACCAACATTTCTATCCAGCCCATTTAGACACTACCTTCAGAACTTGGCGAAGGCTTGGCCTTAGCTATTTCTATCAACTAGTGAATGATTCAGGTATCCTGTCTTTTATGAATTTTCAACATAAATATTCTCTCCCTGATCATGATGGATATTGCTATATCCAGGTGAGAAACTATGTTTTAAGACAAAGGAATTTTCCCTTTGTGTGCCCCATCACCTCTACCTCCCTTGGGGACCCTTATTAGAGACACCCTGACAGGCAACACTTAGGGGAAGCTTATAGGTCATTTTTACAGAATAATACAGGACAATTTGGGAGACTCATCCAACTCCATTTGGAAGCCTGGAACAAAGACCTAGAAATAGAAATCTCACCCACACAGTGGGACCAGGCAACTTTGAAAGCAATTAAAATTACCTTTATAAATATTTGGTGAGAATTTGCATGGAAGTCCTGTTCCAGATATTTTCGTTCCCCTGCAGTCCTAGCAAAGTACATGCCAGCCTCATATGGATACTGCTGGAGAGCTTGCAACTGCAATCTGGCTGACTTGGGTCACGTATTCTGGCATTGTCTGGTCTTGATGCCTTTTTGGCTTACCTTGCAGATGGAATTGGGGAGATGCATAAATGAAACCATAGAATTAACAGCTGAGATGGTGTTATTGTCCATCTTTCCTCCTCATAGACCAAGGTGGATGAGTTCATTGCTCCCTCTTTTTTACTAGCAGCCAAGAAGGCAATTACACACAGATGGATGTCAAAGGGGCCCCCTACAATTTCAGATTGGCATAAAATAGTCCTGGAAATGTATAGACTTGAATCTTTGACAGCCAAGCTCCGCAATACACATGAGGTTTTCCTGAGGAGATGGCAGCAATGGATACTTTACTTTTCCCAAATAGATTTGAGGTTTGTGCCTTGGGGGGGATTGTGGTTCTTTCTGGCTGTCCCACACTAAATTTGCCCCTGCTTAATAAGCTGTTTGGGGATGGGGTGGGGATGGGGTTCCAGACAGATTCTTTCTGGTCCCCTGAATCTTTCAGGGGTGACTAGGGTCCATTAGTCTGCTTGATAAAATAGAGGGCTACACAACTTTTAGTTAGTGAATGATAAAAGTATTGTCCTTTACTTCAACTGTTTTATTTCTGTGATATGGAACATGTAAATCATATAATCTTATCTGTATTAACTCATATCTGCCTTGAAGAGTTACACCATATGATGTATAAATGATGTCTCCAATTATAAAAATGAAATTAAAAAAAAAAAGTACATTAGTAGACTGTGCATGCTGGCTCTTTTGGGACATCTCCCTCAGTATTGCAGATACAGGTGATGGTAGAGATTGGGCAAACCCAGCATGCTTCTAGGTGGTGAGAGCTGAGAGCTGTCCTGGTCTTCAGTACCCTGTGATGTCCTTTTCACCGTACAAATGGATTTGCCTTTACCCAAGGCAGCAGAAAATCTCTCAGGCCTCAGGTGACTTAAGCCTTCTGTCAGGACAAATCCTAATAGTACACAAGGTCCATGGCAGGTGCTTTTGTGTTGATCCTGGAATAAACAAAAATCTTTTTGTAAAGACTTAAAAACACATTTCTTTAAACCGGTTGTCTAACTGCTAAATTAACACACAGGTCTCTCACCTTCTCTCATTTAAAATAATCTGACTGTCTTACATGGAACTCCCTTCTGCAAAAATCTGGGCCTCAGTTATCGTTGACTGATATTGCATGCATTATGCTACACCCCTTGCTTTCAGTGGCTGCCAGTTTCCCAGAGGAAAGTATGCACACAAGTCCTTTGTAACTTGTGCTAGCTTGCAGCAAGCTACTTTTGTAGAGATGAGCTCTGGAGTGATTGTTTCTTTTCAGCTGTTTGAGTATCCTCTAAATTTATGTCAGTTTCACAGGTACAGGATGCACTGAAATATTAGCTTGTTTGCAGCTTGCTGACTTTGCAAAGCTGTTCCCAGATTCACCCAAAGATCCAAGGCTGTGTGTCCTCTGACCCCTTTCTAGTAGTTCCTGGGCCAGAGAAACTACAATATTGCTGCTTTTGTTGTCTTTTACTGTATCTTTTATATTAATCATGTTTCTGTCCCTAGTACAGGGTTCCAGAAGGGCAAAGAGAGGTGGCAGCTCACTAGCCAAGGCAAGAAGGGCACTGCAGATGACTGCAGAATAAAGGAAGAATTTGAGTCCAGCCCCAGGTCCTGCAGCTGCAGTTTGAACCCGAACCAGAGTGAAGGAGTGCTGCACGGGAGGGGGGGAACAGCAGTGCTCCAGAGCCAAATGTAAGCCTCCTTTTGGAGGGAATTACAATAGTAATACTAGAGCTGCCATGAGTGGTAAATTTCTGCCTCCAAAAGTGGGAACTTAACTGGGTCAGAAGTCATTTCTTATAGACATGCAAGAGAGTGGAAAGGACTCCTACAATCATTGCTCAGTGGTTGGGCTTTCCACTCTTTTAAGACCTTATTATGTAACTACTTAATTAGTATATTAGATGGTTACTGTTTTAAGTAATTCCTGTATTGTTTAAAAAGGTGTACATGGTTATAACAATGTACTCTTCTGTGTTACTCTATTTATCTGACCACGGTCATAAATGTAAATAGACACTTACAGTCCATAGCCTTACCTGCAGAGTAATAAAATGAAATAAGTTAGTGCCATGCTTGATCCCAGATCACAGTTTGCAGAAGCCCTTAGTTCAGATCATTTGAAGACTGTAGACAAATAAAAAGCTATGAGGAGTCCTGGGGAGGATTGCCATGTATGGCTCCAGAAAGGACCATGGTTGGCTGGAACCTCTGGACAAAATATGAAAATCATTAATATCTGTAAATAAAAACCCATGAGGAGACTTAGGGAAGGAGTGACATGTATGGTCTTGGCTGGGATCATGGAAGGCAGGAACCCCAGGATAAAAGAAAACCATTATTAATTGTATCACAAATGTGTACAAGGAAGGTGTGCTGACTGCAGCCTCAGAAGGGGAAGTGGTTGGGATATACCAAGTGTCTAGACAGATGAAAAACACCAGGGGCCTGATATTCAAAGAGGCACACAGTGCAGCACAACAATTTGCATTGTATCTTGCGCTTGCCCGGGTGCCCAAAGATGCTATACTCAGTGACATAGTGCACTGGTGCTATTTGACTGAATATACGAACATGTCATCCCAATGCTAAGCCACTTAGCACTAGGCAGACATGGCTCCGGAAATAAGGTGCCACAATGGCTTGCGCCAATGCTAAATTTTTGATATTCAAACTGACCCATGCAAATGAGCCCATTAGGCATGCAAGGCACTAAGGGGCCATTTGCATGTCTATTATGGGCTCAATTGTATGGTGGGTGAGGCTGGATTGCACAGTGCCACCACCAGTTGCCCAGTCCCAGAGAGCTATCCCTGGTGCTGGTGGTCCCAACACCTGCCCGACATACAAAGTTTCTCTGGTGTCCTGTGGTCCCTTCCTCACCCAATGCCCTGCCTGAGTAGACAAAACTATTGTCCCTGATCTAGTGGTCCCTCCCCCCTGTCCAATCCCTGTCCTGGGTTTGACACCTTCCCCTGTGATCATCATCCTGCCACTGACTCGTGGGATGCCAGCTACCAAGTATGGTCCCCCCACAACACAGCCCTGGCCCCAGACACATTCACTGATTCCCTGCCCCCCAGCCCATCCCTCATTGGTGTTAGTGGACCTCGCCTTCCACCCGCAGCACTGACAACCCCCCAGGTCTCCTGTACTTGCCTATCGGTGCTGCAGTGAATCGACAGTGAGTGATACATTCCTCTGCACACCACCTCAGCTGCCTGCCATCTGACAGGAGCAGGGAGCTTGCAGGTGGGGGAAGGGACCACTGGACACCACAGAATACTACAATTGTACATTGTGCAGACATCAGGTGGGGGAGGGACCACTGGACACCAGGGACATTGTTGTTTTGGACCTGAACTGATGTGAGGGGGTGCCACACTTCCTCCGTCAATCACTAGAGCTGTGCCAGAGTAAGTTGTGCTCTAAGTCAGTGGTATTTGTGCTACACAAGGAGGTGGTGCAAAACACCCTTGCATGGTGCAAATACTTTGAATATTGGACTGCAATGATATTCAGGTCCCCGACCCTTCATTTGCATTGTACCCCTTCCCCTCAAAGTTGGTCCAGACACAAACCCTGTTTGCCTGCGCTAACCAGGCTTTTCAATATAGGACATCTGTAAAAAATCCAGTTTGCATGGGCAAACTGGGATTTGCACCTGGGCAAACTTTTGAATATCTAAAGTCCTGTGACTTGTGGGGCAGGTGCACTACATGTGGCCCCGGAAGGGACATCATGTAACAGGAATTTTGCAACAAGTAGGTTCAGGGAGTAACAAAGAGAAAGCGAATGAAATCTGAACAAAAAAGGGGGAGTATTTGGAATAGTTAAGAATATTAATGAAATTAAGAAAAATTAATACAGAGAAAAATGTGGCATCAGAAGTTATGGTACAGTAAGTTAAGATGGAATTATATGGCAAGGGTCACCCTGTGTTCTGTATTCTCTCTCCACTCGCAGACACATTCTCCCCACTCCCATTTTATACACACTGTTTAAAAAGGAAAATAAAACAGAAGAAAATAAAATAAAATGAGCAGCGATAGAGAGGAGTAAAGTTTTTTTAAGTAGCAGTATGTGTTTGGGAAAGGAGTAAAGATGGGCATGTTTTCAATGGCACCATGGGTAATTTTAAGAAAGCCAGACTGAGCCATGTTTGGAATGTGTATACATGTTTAAGGAAATTAATGTGGGGCAATGTGGAGAATGAAAAAGTGAAAAAGGGGGAGCATACAGATGAAGTTAGTGGGATTATGAGGTATGGTAACAACTTTATATAACTTGTAATAACATACTGTAACAAAAGTAATCGGTATACCGTAACCAACCATTGCCTTATATCTTGGAAAGTAAATGGGATTAACTCTCTAATATATAGGTTAATTTTTTTCAGCAAACGAACAGTACTGTATTGGATTTTTTTATGAGAAACACATCTATCTAAAGATTACAGTTTCAAATAAAGTTGGGTGGGCCAAATATATTTTTCAGCTTCAGAAAAACATTCACATGGGACTGCTATACTAATAAACTAAACTGTACCCTTTGAAATAATTACAAGAAAAAGGTGACCAGGAAGGAAGATTTGCTATTGTACAGGAGGACTGTATGGGTAGGTCTCTGTTGATGCTCTGCTGCTACTGCATATTTTCTATCAAATCGGGTAGCCATGCTAACAAGACCAGAAGCAACACATAACATAGAAGATTTTAATGCAACTGCACACCCCCAGAATAGATCAAACAAAGGAAAAGCACCATCTTTTGCAGATAAAAAGAGTTCAAATGAACTAAATGGCTTGATGCAGGATCTAACTATTTCAGATATTTGGAAATTACAAAATGCAGCAGGCAAATAGTTTGCAGTCTATTAAAATGGTCATGGAACCTTTTCCCTTCTGGCCTATTTGGAAGGCAGCATAGTGCTGTGGTTTAGGGCACTGAGCTGCATACCTGGAGACCTGGATTTGAATCCCACAATCCCCACTTACATACTGTGTGACCCTGAACAAGTCACTTAACTTCCTTGTGCTCCCAGGTCACACCTGGAAACAAACTTCAGCTTGTAATGCCTTTCCTGGTTAAACAGTTTCCGATTTCCCTTTCCTGTTTTATTAGTTTCATATTCATTAGTCAATAATATAAGTGGAGCAAAATGAGGGACAAAAATATTTTGTGACCATAGTCCAGTATATATGTAAGCAATACTACATAAGAGGGTTGGTAATTTGAATCATGTTATTTGTCATCAAAATACAGAAATGCTTAGCAGACTGGGATTTGGCAAGTGGTGGCTTTAAACACTCGATCTTGGCAGCACACTGTGTGGTGGAAACCCTTGCATGTCTTGGTGTACGTATTGATAGAGAACACTCCCTGTGCCTTCAAAAAGTGTGAGTTTGTACTGCCATGGCCAAAAGAGAGGACTGCAGATCCCATTTTTGGGGAGTGGTGGGATTACAGTTCTGACAGTAGAATACAATAAGTATCTGTCGGTTTGTATTGGATTCCCCATTTCGAACACATCATTGTTTACTCTATTCTCAACTATCGTGGTTATCTCCAAAGTCAAAAATTACTTCTTATTATGGTTGTCAAGTATTAATTTTTTTTTATCCTCAAAGTTTGCCCTAGCAGATTTGGCATCTATTCGTAACCCTCCAATTTATTTGTGATCTTCTCAGGGTATTGTTTTACAGTCTGCCTTGTATAAGACCAAGGCTGGGTCAAGATATTTTCCATTTCATCACCAGTATTTTGGAATAATTTACATGATACTCTGTGCCTCTTCATCACTTTGCATGTTTAAAGTTAATTTTAAGCAATACTTAACATCTGATAATTGTGATTACATACTAACATAACATACTAACATACTAAAATGCCAGCAGAATAGGCCTAACGTTCTCTCGAGTCTGCTTGATTTACAGCACCTGTGCTGAGGGTCAATTTTGGTGTCCCCCCCCCCCACTTGGGTTATACTGCCCCCAGTCCCAGATATTCCACCTGTACTGGGCCTGGTCAGATTTACTGTCTGTCCCCCTGTACCTGTCCCATACCCATTTAAACCCGTCCACAGTCTCCACCTCTACCTGCTCCCTGGGCAGTGCATTCCATGGCTCCACCACCCTTTCAGTGAAATAACATCTCCTCCTCTCTTCTCCTCTCTGAGCCTTCCCCCTTCCAACTTACACCCGTGACCTCTCGTTGCTCCACCCTCCTTTCTTTGGAGCACCCTGACTGGGCCGCCTTTATTGATCCCTTTCATGTACTTAAAGACCTCTATCATGTCCCCCGTCCCTCCTGTCCTCCAGGATGTATATGTCGAGCTCCCTGAGCCTCTCCTCATAGATCCTCTCCCCCAGGCCCCAGATCATTTTGGTTGCCCTCCTTAGGACCCTCTCTAGGAGTGTAATGTCCCTTTTTAAATGTGGTCTCCAAAATTGCACACAATACTCAAGGTGTGGCCTAACCAAGCAGTTATACAATGGAAGGATCACTTCTGCCTTTCTGGAGGTAATCCGCCTGGCGATGCATCCCAGCATCCTAGTTGCCCTTGCCGCTGCCCTCTTACAGGTCTCCGAGTTGTTCATTTTGACATCTACCACTACTCCCAGGTCCCTCTTGCCCTCCATGACTTGAATCTCGTCTCCTCCCAGGGTATACCCCTGGCCTGGATTTCTGACTCCCAGGTGCAGAACCTTGCACTTCCCCAAATTGAATTTAAGTTTCCATTTTCCCAACCACCTTTTGATTGTTTTATGTAATTTTGGTTTGTTTTTATTGTTTGTGATATATGTAATATCTTTACGGTCTGGGCCTGAAAATGGACTTGTTAAATAAATAAAAAAAAAACATAACCTGTAGAAAATGTTGGAAATGTAGCAGCCTCTAACTTTAATGTTTTGTCATCTGATTTTTACTGCCATCCTTCTGGAATGAGTTGCAGCTAACCCTGATTTAAGGTGAAACTCTGCTAGGTCAGATGATTCATAGTTTGGTTTGGCTTTACAGAAGAGTAGTAGCACAAAGACCCCGTAGTAAAGGCTGAGGTGCTAGCTGCTCAAGGGAGCGATTGTGGCCATTTTCAATTAAACGAAGGCCCATAGGCAGATTTAACTGGGGAGAGCGGAAAATTCTTTTTTTTTTTTTTTTGCCTTGGCCTTCTCCAGGGTGGTTATTGAACTGGTCCCTACATCTGGTCAAGAGGAAAAGTCACAGTCAGCAATATAGCTTTTACTATAAAATCTTTTTAATGTGCAGGTATGTTGCAGGCCATTTAAGTGTCTCTCCTGGCTGATCTGTGTTCTGTGACAGTTTTCCACTGCTTTTGGGATTTGTTGTAAAACTACAGAACTGTGCTCAAGTAAAGTTGATTAATTTTATACAAGTTGCATATTAACCTTTGAAGCACTAATCCAGGCAATTGCTGTGCTGAGGCCCTTCCCTGTTAATCCTAGTATTTGTTGCTGTGTCATCACTAAGTCCTTTGATTGCCAGTTGCTGGATTTCCACTTCTGCCATCAAAGGCCTTGCTCTGCTAATCAGAGCAGTTGCTACAGTGGGCGTGAACAGTTACCCGTTTAAATGAAAATATTAAGCAGGGGGCCAACCAATAGTGGGGAGCAGCTGAATAGGCTGCAGCCTGAGAGAAGCAGAGCTCCAGTCACTGGACATGGGCTGGAGGTTAGAGCATCTCTTACAGTTTATGTAGCCAGTTTTCAGACTAGTGAGTGTTGGATGCACTGTGCCAAATTCCCAGACCCCGCACTGACAGACTCTTGAGAAACAATATTCTTTTGGTAGTAACCACAGTGGTCTTTTGCCTCCTTTCTTGAATACGGTGGTCTGTGCAGGGTTGAAATTGGCACTGGCCCACTAGCCAAATGCAGGTAGATTTTATATCAGGCTAGTAAGATTTTCTTAACTAGCCCTGTGGGCTTAGAAACATAGAAACATAGACTTTGACGCCAGATAAGGACTACTTGGCCCACCCAGTCTGTCCATTTCCCTACCTATTGGATAAGCTGCAGATTCTAGTTAACCAACAGCCTACTTCCTGCAACCCCCCACTACAATTGCCTTATGTCTGTCCCATGCATGTTTGAATTCCCCCACTGTTTAGACCCAACAACCTTCCCAGGAAGGTGGTGCCATGCATCCACCACTCTCTCCGTGAAAAACAATTTTCTCACAATACCCCTGAGCCGTCCCCCCTCTATCTTTAAATAGTGGCCCCTTGTTCTTACGCATCTTTTTTTCTGAAAGATGCTACCCTCCTGGACTTTGTTGATTCCCTTGAGGTACTTGAAAGTTTCTATCATGTCCCCCCTTTCATCAAGGGTATACATATTAAGCTCTGTCAGTCTCTCTTTGTATGGTTTCTGATACAAAGCCTGCACCATTTTAGTTGCCCTCCTCTGGACGGCTTCCATCCTGTCTATGTCCTTGAGTAGATAGGGTCTCCAAAACTGCACACAGTATTCCAGATGGGGTCTCACCAACTGTCTGTACAGAGGGATAATCACTTCCCTTTTTCTACTTGTGATGCTCCTTCCTATGCATCCCAGTATCCCCCTGGCTCTCCTTACTGACTTCTCACATTGCTTACCCGCCTTTAGGTCATCTGATATGACTACCCCCAAGTCCCTTTCCATTTTTTGTTATTGTTAGTACCTCCCCTGCTATTGTGTACTCTTCTCCTGTGTTTTTATTTCTCAGGTGCATTACTTTGCACTTCTTTGCATTGAATCTAAGTTGCCATATGTCTGACCATTCCTCCAACCTTGCCAAGTCCCTTCTCATCCTTTCTACCCCCTTGTGCATCAACTCTGTTACAGATCTTTGTGTCATCTGCAAAGAGGCATACCTTTCCCTCCAGACCCTCTGCAATGTCACCTATAAAGATGTTAAAGAGGACTGGACCCAGCACTGAGCCCTGAGGTACTCCACTAGTAACCCCCCTTTCTTCGGAATGTGTTCCATTCACTATTACCTTCTGTGTCGTGTTGTGCAGCCTGTTTGCTACCCAGGCTACCACCCTGGAACCCACTCCCAGGCTGGCTAACTTGATTATTAATCTTTTGTGTGGGACTGTGTCAAATGCCTTGCTAAAGTCTAGGTAGGCCATATCCACAGCCCCTCCGTGGTCTATTACTTTGGTCACCCAGTCAAAGAAATCAGTTAGGTTCATCTGACACAACCTTCCTGCTGTAAATCCATGCTGCTTTGGGTCCTGTGCCCCGCTGGCCTCTAGGTACTCAACAGTTCTTTCTTTCAGAAGTGATTCCATCATTTCCCCTACCACTGAGGTCAAATTAACAGGTCTGTAGTGTCCTGCTTCTGCCTTGCTCCCACTTTTGTGACAGGGAATCGCATCTGCCCTCCTCTAGTCCTCAGGTACCACCCCATCCTCCCATGATTTGTTAAAAATTGTGGTCAGTGGTGTCACTAGGTCCTCCCTTAGTTCTGTTAGGATTCTGGGGTGAATCCCGTCAGGCCCCATTGCTTTGTCCACCTTGAGTTTTTGGAGTTCTTTCAAGACTCTTTCTTCTGTAAATGGACTGGTGTCAACCCCCCTACCCAGAGTGTTTCTATTGTCTGGTTTAGGTAACTCCTCCTCATCTTCTTTTGTGAATACTGAGCAAAAGTATTCATTTAGTATCTCTGTCTTTTCACTGTCTCCTCTGCCCACCTCCCTCTCCTTTATTAATCTTCACTATTCCTCCCCAACCTTTCTATGCTCCCTAATGTACCTATAAAAGGTTTTATCCCCCTTCTTAACTGAGTTGGCTATTTTTTCCTTGGTTTGGGCCTTTACTATTCTGACTGCCTACCCCACTTCTTTCTGCTTTAATTGATACAGTTCCCTGTCGTGCTCCTTCTGTGATTCCTTATGCTTTTTGAATGCAGCCTTTTTCTCCTTAACCTTCCCTGCCACCTCTTTTGAGAACCATAATGTTTTTTTACTCTGCTTTATTTTCTTTATTTGTTTCTGGAGAAGGCAACACTTCAGTATGTACACCATCTGGGCCAGTGGAAGAGTCTGTGGGGCTAGTACATTTTCCCAGTCACCAGCCCTGCTGGCTAGTGGCTGCAAAACTTAGTTTTGACCCCTGCTGTGGATGCAGTACCACTGGGGAGAAGAGTAAAGTTTTGAAAGTAGGCATTGTTGCTGAGCTACCTTGGTACCAGCCCTGAGCACATCCAGGCTTAAGCACCTCCAGAATGGCACTACTGCATGGTGCAGTAGAGTGAAGTTAAGGAAGAATGCGGAGGAAAACGACAAATTATCAGGCTGCATTTCCTCATTTGGAGAGTCAAGGGGGGGCTCCTACAGAAACCCAGGCCCAATTGTTGGTGTATCGGCTTCCCAAACAGCGATTGCCTGTCTAGGTGGGGATTGAGATTTAATGCAGGGAAGTGTAGGGTGCTGCATCTGGGGGTCAGAAACCCAGGCCATGTATACACCCTTGGGGAGGGTGTCACACTGCAAGCCACATCGAGCGAGAAGGATCTAGGGGTGGTGGTAGACGTCAAAATGAATATCACTGAAAATTGCAGAAGAACTGCGGCAAAAATCAGACAGGATACTGGGCTACACAGCCAGGGGGATTACTTCCAGGAGGAGGGAGGTGATCCTCCTCTGTATAATGTCTTGGTCAGGCCGCATCTCGAGTACTGTGTACAGTTCTGGAGACCTCATCTCAAGAAGGACATTAGCACTGCTGGAGAGGGTCCAGAGGAGGACAACCAGGATGATTCAGGGCAAAGGGGGAGGCCCTATGAGGAAAGGCTGGAAAAGCTTGGGCTATACTCGCTGGAGGAGAGGAGAGACTGGGGACATGATACGGGTCTTCAAATATGTAAAAGGAACAAACAAGGGTGGAGCCAAAGAAATGTTCAGACTAAAGAAGGGGGGAACAACTAGGGGACATGATTGGAAGCTAGAGGGGGGAAATTACAAGAGGAAAGCAGGAGACATTACTTCACTGAGAGGGTGGTGGAGCCATGGAATGCACTGTCCGGGAGTCTGGTGGAGGAGAGCACAGTGGGGGCTTCAAGAAGGGGTGGGACAGGTACAAGGGAAAACTGAAGCCGAAGATGACCATCTCTGGGGCTGGGGGCGTGGAAGAGCGAGCATCTATTAGAAGGCTGGCTACTGAGCAGACATGAGACCATCAGGCCTATTCTGCTGGCTTTTAGTATGTTAGTATATAACCTTTCACTGATTCAGTACGCAGGAAATGTAAAACCAAAAACAAGGTGCTACATCAGCATGTGGTCTGAAAGCAAATCAAAATGGGTTACATTAAATGCATGCTGAAAATAGAAAAGTTAAAAAATCTACATTTCGACCATGGTCTTCTTCAGGAAATATCTAAAAGACCCAAGTTTGAAACGTAGATTTTTAACTCTATTTTGAGCATGCATTTAATGTAACCATTTTGTTTTACTCTGGAAATGTATTGTTGCATACCCAGAGTATAGTCAGGCTGCAGGATCTGGGCCAGTGGAACTTGTGGGGGGGGGGGGATATTACAATATTACATCAACCCAATCTCTGGGGTTAGGAGGGATGCCAGCTAGCTACCCAGAACCCAGGTATCATCTGTCAGTCAGCCATTGAGCAACACTGGCATCAGGCCTTAGAGGGAACTGGTCACCCACACTCCCTCCTGGCCACAGAATCACTGGGATGGGTGGAGAGGCTTAAGGAAGGGTAGAAATATGGTATGCCATGAAATGCTGTTATGCTAGGTGAAGTTTTGCTGTGCATCAGTAACTTGTTTTTCATGCCCATATGGGATTTTGAGGGATTGACTGGTATAATGATAGTTCATAGATTGTAATGTGGAGAAGTTGAGAAGTATCGCGGTATACTGCAGTATTTTAAGCTGTATTTACACTGCTCTATCTGCACCACTGAGCAGTGCACAATGGCTGCCCCATTTCTGGTGGTGGTGGTGTATGGTCATGCCTGGAGCTGATCCGTTTTGTTTACAGTGATGCACTCTGGTGACAGGGAACAAAAACACTGCAGGTGTTTTCTGTCTGAGTGGACAATCCCAACTGCCTGTATCACCCGTCAGCATGCATGTGGGCATTGTTTCCTTTTTGCACAATGAGAGAAAGCTCTCTGGCATGCAATTTTTATAATTCCTTCTCTAAAGATAAATGCTCCACACTCTTCAAGCACAGTAGTCCAATTTCATATAAAATTTGCAGGACTGATTTGCATTTACTGTTTGAATGGAAAGGGCAAGTGTGTTGTTTCCTGCTTTTGCACAGGTGTACAGGGCCCATATGTGGCTGTGCCTGAACCCCTTACAGCACTGTGTGGCACAAGGGAGCTATGACATTTTCAAAGCGCAGAATATGTATAAACATACCTGTACTCTGCACTGCTCCCAGACCCATGTGCCAGGTTTCTCAGGGGGCAGAGTGAAGAGATGGGCAGTATGCCACCTGACTGGGTAATTTTTTATTGTGTAATTTATTGATCTGAAAACCCAGCTGAAGTAACCTCTTATTTTCTGGTGTTGGATTTGGGGGGTGGGTAGTAGTCTGTTGCATCCTCCACCCCCCCCACACCTTATGTTTATCACCTGGTCACTGTAACTGGCCCCTATCTGGACTACCCCCCCCCATCAACTGACTTCCCTGGGACTTTCTTTCTTCGCTGGTCAGGTGGTCAGTTATTGGTGTGGGGCCTGCAAGGGAACAAGCTGTTATTGCAGCACAATTGGAGGGTTTTTCCTCTGTTTTTGCCCTTGGGGACCACACACCTGCAGTAACACAGTGGGTGCTTGCTCTGCTTCTGTGAAGATGCCCCTAGTGTTTGGGTGACAGTCATGCCATGGGACAGACATAACTGCCCTCTTCCAGACACTCAATTCTCACTCCCCAGCCAGCCTTTGAGCAACCAAGGTCTGTTCTCGAACCTGAGTCACTGGGCCGAGCCGGGGTTGTCTGCCTCAACCTCGTTTTACAGTTGAGGGAGGTCACATAACTTTCTCTCTCTCTTTTTTTTAATAGAGCTTTTTGCTCATCCTCCACCATCTATGCCTCCCACCGGGCCCTGGCTTGGGGTTCCCCCAGTCCTGTTTGCCACTCCTCTTGCCATCACACTGGCAGGGATCCACATTATGCAGGACCTGGGAGTACCCAGAGGGCTGTTATACACAGCAATGGGGGAACTTGGGTTATTTTCTTCTCCCTTCCTAGCTCCCTGGGGCCTCGGTGACACAGTCGTGCATGGAACCAGCGCCCCTCTGTTCCACCCAGCCCTGGCCAAATGGTAGCCCCCTTTTGCTTGGCTCTATCATGAACCTCCACTCAGTGGCAGACAAGAATCAGGGAGACTTTCTTTCCTAGTCTGGGAGAGGAAGGCTGCCATGTGGCCAGTCAGTCCACTCCCAGGTGCCCCCGACCCTTGACGGCAAATTCAGGTCACTGGTGTGTAGAGGTAAGGTGCCCAAGGTGCCCTTAGCTTTCTCCCCCACATACTTTTCCTCCACCTCCGTGAGCTGGCAGGCGGCCCCAGGTTTCTGAGGCCTCGCCCTGAGCCTGGCAGCTCTGACTCAGCCTTACCCCTGGTATTTCCACTGATTATGGCCAAAGAGGAGTGTTGTTCTCCCCGAGCACAATCTAAAGTCGGGGGGGCCAGGTACAAGCACCTGGCTCATCATGGAGCCTGCCAGCCTCCATTTTTCCACTTTTCTCCTCCTCACTGCAGATATGCGACGTGTGTAGACGTGAATTGCCACCCGCAACTCCCCTCCCTTGTGTCTCTCCCCTGTCCTGCACCACCCCTCAGGCTCCACCTGGGGGAAGTCATTCTGGCGAGGAGCAGCAGCCCACCCACCCGGGAGGAGAGAGCAGTCCTTGACACTAATCCATGCCCCGCCTCCGTGACCCCGCTCACCCTGAACATGGATCACTGGCATGGAGTGTGGTATGGCATTCAGCGCCTCAACCCTCAGTGCCACCAGGCCGGCAGCACGTTAGCTCTTTGCGACACTGGGCCGGCTGCATGACTTTCTCAAGGTCACTTGCTGAACCTTTGACTGTTGAGATCCAAACTTGCGCTAGGTATCACAGTTCTGTGCTCAAACTCCTAAAAAGACAGCACAGTCCAACCCACAAGAAACTGTTATTGAAAAGGAAAGGAAAAAGCCATAGAGCAGCCTTTTTTGCAGAGGGTCAATTGTGTGCCCCCCCACCCCGTGTTTGCACGTTCCTCTCACCACAACCTGTTAGTATGTCAATACACTAACATCATTGTATCACATAATGCTGCCTTTTTTCCATTTAGTGCAATAAGACGAGTTCCATTGATAGGCTTAGCATTTACAAGAGGATGATCCCTCTTCGAATAGTAAGTAGACAACACCCCTATTCAGTTCTTCTGTTTAAGCAGCCAGATTAAAGCATTTGCTGCCCCATTTGAAATTCTGATTTCGTGACCAGAAATGCTGGAAGTACCGCAGACAGAGCAAGGGAATTGCCTGCAAGCTGTATTCATAAAGAGGGTGGGGGTGGGGTTCTACAGAGCACAAATTCCTGCACACATGACTGTTGTTGAAAGGAATCCAAGGCTTCAGTAAGGTACTCTTCTCTCACCACTCTATTCATTTGGACATTTGTAGACACACAGACATGCGTTCACATGTACACACACCCTCATATGTCATGGGGACACTATCAACCCTTCCAGGCCTGAAAGCGCCTCAATAGCCATGTTGGGGATTTGAACTCCCCCCCCCAAATTACATTTAGAACGGTTCTTTGCCATTTTTTTTATTTTATTTATTGATTGAAAAGTTTCACCAGGAAAGGCACACCAGGAGAGTGGTGGACGTATGGAACCGCCTTCTTGGGGAGGCTGTGTGGTCTAAAACAGTGGAGGAATTCAAACATGCATGGGACAGACATAAGGTAATTATAGTGGGGGGTGGCAGGAAGTAGGCTGTTGGATAACTAAAATCTGCAGCTTATCCAGTAGGTAGGGAAATGGGCAGACTGGGTGGGCCAAGTGGTCCTTATCTGCCGTCAAACTCTATGTTAATCACATGCCTTAGGTACATTGTTAGGCACAAGGCACAGCTGAGTGCCATTAAATGCACCTCAGAAGTGCATATATCACCATAATTGCATACTGTGGAGTGTTGTTGTAGTGCAGGTATATAATGTCATTTAAATATTTGACTTAAAAAATAAATGAAAATAAGAAGTTATTTTAGAAAGACAAAAAAACAAACAAAATAAAAACAACCTTTCATTGAAATATGCTTCCATTTAAGTTTGAAGACAAAAAAGAGTCCATACCCTGGGAAGGGGGTTAGCTTTAAACAAAAAAAGACAATGAAAACCATATGTGACACATAATTGTAGAAGAAGAAATGTGTTACCTCATTTGCATTTCAAATCAATACAGATACAGTATTTTAATGGAAATGTATTCCAAACATTTGACCCTATCTGGTTGCTTTGTTTTTTTTTTGGGGGGGGTGTAGGTTTCACCTAAAAACACCCATATATGATTCAAATATATGTGCTTTTTATGAACTTCAGGAATGTATTTGAGCAGTTTGGGTCTGCCTCAGCCTACGTAACTGTGTTTTCCACCTTTTCCCTCTTTGTTTATATAGTAGTGTTATCGCCTCCTTTCTTCATCCGTTGTTTTTTCTCTCTGTTTTTCCTCACATTCAAGTTTAAGTTTAATGTAAAGGGACAAAATCCATTGAGCAAGCTCATTTACAAAGAGGTCCCTTGTACAGAATGAGAACAAGACAATACATAGTACAAAATACAAAAATAGAGGTAACAAGGATACATACAGTAGTTCAATATGATAATAGGAATAGCAATTCCTAAATATACGGTATTTACAATATGTACAGTACAATAATAACATCAGTATCAATGCCTTTAATAGAGGATACCATCAATAAAATTATACAGCAGTAAGGCCTCTACAATTAGGCACGCTGAGGCATCCCAATGCCCAGCTGAGCACCTGAATTTTTACTCTTCTGCCTTTCTGTTCCCCAGACTGGATCAGGCTCTACAGCTACACCGGTGTGGGGAAACAGTTGTAGCTATAGTCAAGGTGGGCACATCACCCACTACGGATACCCTGCATTATCCCAAGTTCTTCACAGTTAGGACCCTGATCTTTGCTGTACTAGGTCAGCTGGGGTAATAGTATTAGTACACCAGCAGTGACCTCTAACTATCCGTCTAAATGAGAAAGAGTGAAGGCATTTCAATTTCTCTTGGGGGCTATCAGGAAGCTACCACTTCTTTTGTTGCTCTGCTTGGGCAACATGGAGCTCAACCTAGGACCTCCAGCTACTATCTCTTCCCCTTCTGACCTACCCAGTCTCAAGGGCATACGTTTTGTGCACGTAAATGCGTGTAGTCTTCTAAAGAAGCTTACCTCCATCCAGTTTTGGGCACATCATACTGCTCCTAACATATTAGTGGTCACTGAAATATGGCTAAGACCTGGAATGGCTGATCATGAGATGAATATCCCATCGTACCTTCTCTATAGGACTGATAGACAGACTAGAGGAGGTGGAGTAGCCATATACATTAAAGATACATTTCAAGCCTCCATCACTGACTCGACCTCTATTCAAAATGAATTTGAATGCCTATCCTTGAAGGTCAAGATTTCACCTATGGTCTCACTATGTGTAGCTGGATGCTACAGGCCTCCGTCAGCTGGATTACAGCTGCTGCATCACCTAAATAAGACTCTGGGATCATTAACCATAGAAGTCATAACTTTAGGAGACTTCAGTTTGAATTGGCTTGCCACTGCCTCTGTACCCCTCAAAGCCATTTGTGACTCCCTCGGGCTGACACAACTTATCAATGAATCCATGAGACCAAATCCAAAGAACCCAAACAATAGCTCTCTACTGGATCTTATCTTAGTAAGTAAACCATATCTATTTACTCAGGCTGGCATATTTTTCGTGAATACAAGTGATCATTGCTACATTACCTGTGTAAGAGTGTCAAAAACAGCCACATCAGCTTCAAAATTTACCACAAAAAGAAGCCGATGCAACTTCAACCCCTATGCATTTATTACCCAACTAAGAGATTCATTACGCTGGCAGGACTTTTACCTTGCAAAATCTGTGTGTAACCCCCAGGGGGCGCTTCCCTTAGGGCTACTACCCCTGCCTGCCTCACCTGCGACAGGGTGAGGGGCCCAGATCCGTTGACGGGTGCCTCCACCCAGAGGTCGGGGGCAAGACAGTCAAGATTGACTCGTCACAGCCCCTCTGGGTTACTGCAACCCCCTTGTCCCACTAGTGGCTCACAAGAGGTAACAACAATACCTTTCCTGGCACACTTACCCTCGGCTCGATCTCTCAGCTCACCCGGGGACCCCTGAAAAGTAAGGTACCGTTATTACACTTTCACTGTACAGTATATCTTCAGCAAAACACAATCCAGCCAGGGTGTAGTTGCAAAACAAACAATCTGATTTATTTAAGGGGGGAATAACAAGGCTAGGGGGAAATCAAGGTGATTGGCTTATCACTATACTTATCTACCTAGGGCTCTGTGCACAGGCCTAAACCTAATAGTTACTGTCCCTGGGTACCCAAGCCCTACTGGCTAGTCCCTCAAGGCAGCTGGTTGGGGCTCTGACACAAATGAACATTTACTGTCCCGAGCAGATCAGAATGAGCAGAAGGCTCAGTTAATGCAGGCAGCAGTATAACAAAAAGGGTCTTGGCCACTGCTTATAAGCTTAACAGGGAGCTACCCTGATCCAATACTCACGACTCCAGCAGATACCCTTCCTTTACCATTGGAAGGGCCGAACCATGAGCTTCACCAGCCTCCTCACACATTTATATGGCAAACACAGAGGGGTACCATACCAGGCAGCGGCTTTCAGGACCCGAACGAACTCACGACCACTTTGGGCAGTAGCAGACACTCCAACCATCCTAATGGACTGAGCGCGATTCAGCAGATTCTCCAGTCCCCTTCAGGTAAAGCCTGATAGGTAACTGTGTCCCTACACAGCCTCCTTCGACCGCACACCGGCAGATTTAATCCGAAGCACTTGACAAGGCAAAAACGGCTGACTCAGGCCTTTCACGCGCTTCCTGCGCGAACACTCAAATGGCCAGAAGCTCAGAGCTCCCTTCTCCTTCACAGCCACAGCAAATCTGTCCCTAGCAGCATGGGGCACTCCTTACAGTTCGGGCGCTACCCGATTCCATTGGCTGGCGTTACCTGCCAGTCAATTACTCTGGCCCTCAGTGGTCCGAAAAAGCGCCATAGCCCATAATGCCTTTTTCAAAGTTACAAGCAGTCCCTCCATTGGTCAAACGGCTCCACGAGAGTCCCGAGGTACTGATTGGTCCAAGTCGGCAGTTCGAGACCAACATGGAGGAGATAATCAAAACAGTCTTTGCTGCAAAAGAAGCAGGTTAGAACAACTACATTATCATTACCACTCTAAGCTATCCCCAGCAAATAGTTACATCCTTTCAGAGAACTCCCTTGACACATCTAGCGATGGCAGAATGGAGCGCTTACTCATCAGCCCAGGCAGAACTCGGGCATAGGACCACACAGCCCCCCTTCCATTTCAATTATCTATGACTGTGGATAGGCAGCCCTTAAAGAGACAGTATACGGAGGCTTTAAAAGCGCTCACTGGCTACAACATTTAAACGGCTTAAACGCCGGACACCAACCAGGCATGGAGCACCTAAACAAGCTCCGGGAAAGCTTTTATGAACCCCCATTTGTAGAGGGGTTACATGTGGACGCGGCTTATGACATCTTTCATGAAATTGTAATAGGAGCCCTGGATAACCTGGCTCCGCTGATTAAAGTCTGTAATAGGGTGAAATCCTGCCATTGGTTTAGTTCAGTGCTAAAGATTGCCTTACAAAAAAGAGACACTCTTTGGAAAATGGCACGGAAATCTAAGCTCCTAACTGACTGGACTTTATTTAGGAGGGCGAGGAACCTCTGCACCAAGCTGGTCAGAGAGTCAAAGGCCACCTTTTATCGTAGGGAACTCAATGCATCCTTGAAGTGCCCCAACAAATTCTGGAAAACCTTAAAAGATTTAGAAGTGGGCCGGCCCACTGACACAGAGGTTGGATTTCCGATTGTGACACTAGCGACCTGGGTTCGGGAACGAGCTTGGGTCGCTGGAGGGCCGGCCGTAGGGAGACAACTTGAGAGTCCCACAACTGTTTGTTGTCTCCAGAGAGGGGGGAGGGCTGCAACACGGTGTTGAACAACTGCTGGTGGAGGCCAGGGGGTAGGGCAACATGTCGGGGTTCACTGCTGGGTGGTGCGTGACAGACGTTGGCTAATGCCTTGACGTCCAGATGTCACACACCTCAGAAACCAAGAAATACTGCTCGCTGGCTGCTGTATGACAGCTCTCTGTCCCCAAATGACTCCAGTGCATTCCCAGGGCCTCCTTCTCCATGGCAGCATCCCTGGCCCTAAGAAGAGAGTGTGCTGGGGTCATCCCTCTCTCCCCCCAGTGCCTTCCCCTTCGGAGGAGGGGGACCCGCCCGGCGAAGGGATATATGCTGTGATATCCTGGGGATCAGCTGTAATCCAAGGAGTTAGAGGAGGACTGGGTTAGAAAAGTGGGGCTAGTGGGAGACTTGCGGAGCCTGAAGGAGTGGGGGCCACCAATGCATGAGGAGGGTGGAAAAAAGATTAAACAAACAAACATAAAAAATATTTAGAAGGATACACTCCTGTAAACTCCCTACCCGCTAAAATCCTAGTTGGTGGCACCTCCGTCTCTGATAAGCCCTCCGTCCTTGAACACCTCAACAATCATTTTGCCACTGCAAGACTAGCCTTCAACACCTCTCCTGCCAATAACCTATGATCCCAACTTGGTGTCCACGACAAAGGAATCCAGGTATCTAACTCCTCATTCTCCCTGCAGCCGGTCTTGCTAAAGGAGGTTGAAGAACTCCTGTTACAGTTGGATGTCAAGAAAAGTGCTGGAGCCTACTTTTTCAACCCCTACTACCTGAAAATTGGTTATCAGGTCCTAGCTGTCCCGCTTACTCACCTCTTTAATCTATCACTCTCCCAGGCTGTCTTGCCACCACTATGGAAGACAGCTCATGTCAAGGAGACAGTATAGCGCAGTGGTTTAAGGCTCTGAGCTGCAAACCTGGAGACTGGGGTTTGAATCCCACAGCTCCCACTTGCATACTGTGTGACCCTGAGCAAGTCACTTAACTTCCTTGTGCTCCCAGGTCACACCTGGGAAACAAGCTTTGGCTTAGTGTGCCTTTCCTGGTTAAACAATTTCCCCTTCCATCCCCCTGTTTAAATCTGGAGATCCTGCAGCCCTTAATAACTACAGGCCCATCTCCTTACTTTCGATCTTATCCAAACTTCTGGAAAAGATTGTGAGTAACCAGCTTAAAAAATATCTAGAATCTGTAAATCTAATTAACCCCCTTACAATCCAGTTTTAGGGCATGACATAGCATTATCACTGCTCTCGCTAAAGTGACCAATGACTGACTACATGGACTGGATGCTAAAAACTTAGTATGCACAGTATCTTTGGACCTAAGCAAGGCCTTTGATACTGTAGACCACAATCTGCTTCTTACATTGCTCAGGAACATTGGCCTGGACCATCACTCCCAAAAGTGGTTTTCTAAATATCTTACAGGCCGGTACCAGCAGGTCAAGGCAGAAGGGGAGTTTTCTCCCTTAAAACCTCTATTGAGAGGAGTTCCCCAGGGCTCCATATTGGGTCCTCTACTATTCGCAATTTATATTAATAGAATTAATGAAACATTAAAGCTGGCAACATTCACCTCTTTGCTGATGACACAGTGCTCTACTCCGAAGGACCCTCTCCTACTGACGCATGTGATGATCTGCAGCATGATTTTAATCTGCTACAATTACAATTGTTAAACCAAAAAATATTACTAAATGCAAAAAAGACCAAAGCAATGCTATTCTCACCTCATGCATATGATGCCACATCTATAACATCCCCTTAGATCACTACACTTCTGGGAGAACCTTTGGAATACGTATCTAAGTTCAAATACCTGGGTGTCTGGATTGATCAAAGGCTGTTATTTAATGACCACATGGAAGAGCTGCTAAAAAAGCTCAGGCAGAGACTAGGTCTTTTTTACAGGATTAAACAGTTCCTGACAGGAGAGGCCAAGATGAGTCTGGTTAAGTCCACTTTTCTTTCCCATCTCAACTATGTAGACTTCTTGTACTGTCAGGGCCCGACTACTGCACTCTCAAAGCTAGATACCCTTTACCACAGAGCTCTAAGTTTTATCACTGGTCTCTCTTACTCGACCCATCATTGTTCTTTATATATAGCAGTGGGATGGTCATCTCTTAAGTACAGACGGCAGAGAAATGTAGCCCTTTGGATGTTCAGAGCCATTTCCAGTAGGCTACCTCAATATATATCAGATTGCTTGCCATTAAGTACAGTAGGCAAGTACTCATTAAGAAGCACTTCCTATATTTCGCTATTTGTACCCAAGGTGAGATCTCACTTCGGTAGGGCTTTAATATTATATGCTCCACCTACTATGGAATACAGGGTTTTAAATAATTGATTAGCAGTTTTTTTCTTGGGATAATGCTAGCTGTACAGAAAGTATTTATATAGGTTTTCTAGAAGTGTTATGTTTGTTAAACACAGTGAGGCAAGTGCTATGCATTTTCACAATGTTTTTAGCACTTTTATGAGCAAACCGCTAATCAATTTTCAGAGTTAAATAAAACCCTGGAATATGATACAAAAATCCTTGAAACTGGTCTACCCTTTTTCAGTGGCTGCTTTCAAAACAAGCTATGCTTTTTTCTTCCATGAATCCTATAATTGTTATCATTGAACCTGTCCTGTTCCTGCTATGGAGAACTGGGGTTAAAATGCTGGTTATATGCCTATCTTCCCCTCCCACACCTCTAGCACTTATCAGTATTCTCTATCCACTCAGTGATTGATCTCCATCCAAACCTGGCTTATGTGCTTAGCACCGAATCTTTCTCCAAGACCATAGTACTACCTGGCCCCTCACCCCCCGATTACCTATCAGGTATATGCTCCGAAAATCTGCTCCTCTGAACCAGCACTTTAGGCTTCTCAACTTCCTCTCCCCTCAGTTACCCCTTCCTAGCTCATGCTATAAAAAAACTGCTCTAGTGCCCCAGCACTTTAGGCTTCTCAATTTCCTTTCCCCTCGGTTACCCCTCCCTAGCTCATGCTATAAAAAATTGATCTAGTGCCCCAGCACTTTCTAGACTTCTATATCTCCTCACTTACTGGAACTTCCTCACCATACTTTTTTCTGTCCTACTTTCCTCCACCATTTACCATCTTAACATCTGGTGTTGTACTATCTTCCCTCCTCCCTCCTCTGTTAGCTTTAGGCTTGTATACTTTTATTTGAGTACAGTTATCTCAGCCAGCACACTGACCTCTGAAATGTCTGTATACTGTAAATATTATGTCTAGTCCTGCTGATTGTATCATTTAGTCTAACGTTGACCAATTAAATGTTTATACACTGTAAATATTATGCCTAGTCCTGCTGATTGTACCAGTTAGTCTGTCATTGACCAGTGAAATGTTCACACACTGTAAATATCTTGTCTAGTCATGCTGATTGTATCACTTAGTCTCTGTAATTCTATGCTATTTTACCCCTTGCCTTTTGTCCAATGTAATTTATGACTATATGTTCTGTCCAGGTCCATCTTGAAAATGAGCGTTGCTCAATGATGTTCACCTGGTAAAACAAAGATGTTGACTGATTGATAAATGTTGCTGAATCGTTTATGCCCATAGCATAAGAGATGTTATGCAGGGGAAGGATATAGAGGGTGTAGGATACGAGATTAGTAGCAGTGGCAGGCGTCAGTAGTGATTTTGATAATAAGGGGGTTTGAATACCTTTAAAGGGATTATGGTTTGAAACTTTAGCAATGCTTGAAGTACATAACTACTTGCTGCTTTGCCATAATGAGTGTGAATTTTAGGTACCTGTAGGGAAATATATACGTTCTTCCTTAACGCATACAAACTATATGAGCGATTTACTTGGTGATTTGGGACAAAAGTAGGCCTAGGCCCATCGGGATTGCCCCCCCTAAGTTAATGGGTGATTAAACTTGAAAGTGATTGGATGTTAGCCAGTTACCTATACTCTTTTTGAATGCTTTAAAGGTTTTACAGTCAATTTAATTCCTGAGGGAGCTTATTCTATAATTTAGGTGATCTTATGGAGTAAAAATTGAGTCTTTTGTTGTTTCTGGCTTTGCTAACTTCTAGTTGCTTATTGTGAAGTCTTGGCACTATTTTCCTTTGTGAAAAGGAAATACCACATTGTTGCATGAATGTTGGTTAATGTAGGGTTTTAAAAAGAAACAGGAGATCCCCTCTACTACACCTTATTTCCAAAGATTGGAGGCCTGTCTTGTGAAGTCTGTCTGGGTAGGTCAAGTGTGATACGTGAGGGACCATTCTGGTTGCTCTTCTCTGAATCTGCTCTATCCTATTGATGTCCCTTGCTAGGTATGGGCTTCAAAAGGGTGACCCATAGTCAGAATATCATCTGATGTGTGTCCTGCATAATGGTATTATACATTCTTCAGTTTTTGAGATAAATGTGTGGTTTATCCTTCTAAGGAGTGAGTTGGAGAGTTTAGCTACTTTGTTACAATGGTCGGTCGAGGAAAGCTTATTATTGACTATAATTCCTAGATCTTTCTCACAGTTAGTTATTTTTAGTGGAATATTGTTTACGTAGTTTGTATACCTGTTTGGGATTATTCTTTCCAAGGTGTAAGACAGTGCATTTTTCTATGTTGAAGTGCATCCCATTTATATGTGCTCAATGTCCGATGGTAGCAAGATCCTTTGTAAGTTCATGTTTATGTAGGTGTCAACCTTCCACCGCTAGATTTGTGTCATCTGCAAATTTTGATAATGTGTTACCTGAACCAATTTGCAGATCAGAGATGAAAATATTGAACAGTGTGGGTCCAAGGACCTATCCCTGGGGAACTCCACTGATCACCTCCCCCTCTCCTGACAGTGCTCCATTTAGTCTTACTGGCTGGGTTCTTCCTGTCAACCAGTGTCCACCCATTTAACCATGTTAGTGGAGAACCCTAGATGGAGTAACTTGGTTATTAATTTGCCATGTGATACCTGTTGAAGGCCTTACTGTAGTCTAATAGAATAACATTCATAGGTGTGTTGGAGTCTAGTCCTTGATTTATACGGTTATAAAATGCATTGAGGTTGAAGGTGCAAGAATGACCCTGTTTGAAACCATGTTGAGAAAGATCTAGGATATTTAGGGATTGCATTTCTTTTTCTAGTATGGACTTGATAATTTTCTCCATTAGTTTACATGGGATTGATGTAAGGCTAATAGGGCGGTAGTTTTCTGTTTTTGATCGAGTACCTTATTTAAAGATTGGTGTTACAGTAACTGTTAGCCATTCAAGGGGGACTGAGGTTTTGCATAAGGATTTATTAAATATAATAGTTAAAGGAAGGGTTATTGCATCAGCTGTTTCAAATAGGAATCTGGGATTTATTTTGTCTGGTCCTGGACTTGTGTGTTTTTTTTTAATATTTTTAGTACAGTGCTTATGTCGGTTTTAATGATTAGATAGTTAATTGAAATGTTTGTAGGATTTTTTTATAGGGTGGGGGTTCTGTGCATCTTTTTTGAGAAGACTGAGCAGAAATAGCTATTAAATACAGCTGCAGATTCTTTGTCTGATGTGATTATGGAATTATTTACTGTTTGTCTGTTCCCTTTTTTATTGTTAAGATATGAAAATAATGAATTGTGGCAGTCCTTGGAGTGGGCAATTCTAAATTCTAAGTTATGTTTGGAAAGTCAAATTGATTTCTTTAGTTCCTTAACAGCTGTCTGGTATTGACTTAAGATTTCATCCTTTTTGTTGCTAGGACATTTTTTTTAGTAAAGAAAAACGTTTTTCTTTAGGTTTAATTAGTTTCTTTGTGGAGTTGTTAAACCATAGGGGAATCTTCCCTTTGTTGTTATATTGTTTTTTTGTAGGGACAAATGATGTTTCTAAATCTAAGATAGTTTTTTTAAGTAGTTCCAAGCCTCCTCAAGAGGGAGGGAAAGTAATAGGTCTTCCCACTGAGTATCATTCAAGTGTTTATTGCCCCAAATTCAGCCTTCTCATAGTTTTTTTTTTTAGTAATAAATGGTAGGTAGGGGTTTGGGGTTCATACACCATATTAAGTAAGATTGACATGTGCTCACTATTTCCTAATGGGTCATGAATGGAGAGTTTAGAGATTTTTTTATTGATATTTGTTATTAGAAGTTCCAGTATATTACTTCCTCTAGTAGGTTCTTTAATGATTTGTTCAAGGCCCAGATCAATAATGGTAGATATGAGATTCTTCTCATGCTGCGTGCTACCTGTTAAGGAGTTCCAGTCAACTGTGGGCATGTTAAAGTCATCTAAAATCAGAACATTGCCTTTATTAGCTAGATGTGCTGTATCATTTATTAATGTTTTTGTGTACTCAGAGTCTGCTGATGGTGGCCGGCTGCATGTTCCTACAAGAATGTGGGCCTGTCCCTTGAATTGGATGGGGTAACCCATATACTTTCTGTTGATGTGTCATATGTGTTTTTGAAGGAATGGATGTTGTCTCTGACATAGAGGCAAACCTCCCCCCCTTTCTATTTACTCTGTCCTTGTGATAGAGTTTAAATCTGGTATCTCTTTTATCTACAAAAAGAGTCAGGAGTCCCATCATGTTTCTGTTATTGATATAATACCCACGTTTAGTATATGAGATTTGGCTTCTAGCTTTGCTATTTTGATTGTATTTAGTGATCTAGCATTCAGTGAAAGTATGTAATATGTTTTATGATTGTCTAACACGTTTGCCAGAGACCTGGGAGCTGCCCCATTCCCCCCCTTGGATGTTAGTTTAAATGTTCATTGATGAATGTGGGCATTCTTTTACCTAGTATGGTGCTCTCTCTCCTACTGTGATGCAGGCCATCCCAGGAAAAAAGGGATGGCCTGTCATGAAATTCTTCCCAATATGTCAGACATGTGATTTCTTGCATGAGACACCATTTCCTAAGCCATTCATTCAGAGCTTAGATTTTGTTCATGACATAACTGGTGGCTCTTGGTACTGGCAGTATTTCTGAAAAACAGACATCATAGCTAATTTCTGCCAAGATGTTATTTAGGGCCATGAAATCCTGTTTAAGCTGGTCAAGAGGGCTCTTATTAATATCATTCATGCCTGCATGTATGACTACTAATAGGTTATCTCCTGTGTTACTGAGTATTTCTTTGGTCATAGATGTGATCTCTGATACCCTGGCCCCTCTATAACTTGAGCATGTGCGACTGATTTTAGCAGGGTTACATACTGCTCTGTCAATGTATTTGATGATGGAGTCAACCAGCACAAATATTTGTTTGGTGCTGGGTTTGAGTTTATGAGGTGTACCAGAATTTTGGGCCTGTTGATCAGAAATGTTTGAGCTGTGTGCCATGACAGGTTCCAGAGTTATGGATTTTGGGGCTTGGGTATCTTTTTTTTTCTTTTTGTTTTGTAGTGATTGTTGTAAGTGTTTTATTGGTTGTGCGGTTATTTTTAGGTTTGTTTGCTTGGTTACTGTCAAGTAGATCTTCATAGTGAGATGTAGCTTCATTCTCCAATTTAAGTGCCTCATATCTGTTTTGTAATGGTAGGACTGGGGCAGTATTGAAAATTTGGCCTCCCCTCCTTTTTGTTTTAACTTTGGGGACAAGTGCCCAGGCCTCTCCTTCTGTTTTTTGAAGGGGTACTAATACTTTAGAAGTTTCATTACTCTTATTGGTACTAATATTTGATTCTGTGTATGTAAAATTACTGGATTCTAGATGGGATGCCATTAGGTCAATATAATTCTCTAAGTCTTCTGTGTCTGGGCTAGCTGTCCATTTTGCCTGTAGTCTTGATATTTCCTCCTGTAGTGTGTGGATCAGCAAGCATCTATCACAGATAAAGTCATTTATTTGCTCCCCTATGCCATACATTTGGCATGAATGACAACAATTACCTGGTGTATTCATTGTGTCAAGATCCATGTGATAAGCCTAGCCAAACTGGGGTTACTTACTTCAGTTGGTGCTCAGTTCACACCTAGTTGGTTATGGCCCTGTTTCCCTGCTTCCACTGTGGACACGGAAGACACGTGCTAAGATGGGCATGTCTCACCAAGTGAAACCACATGCTTGCCCAGCTCCTGCTTACTCCCGCTCACGGGAGCCTGCGTTGAAATAGTCACTGACCGGAAGTTGCTTTGCTCTTACTTCTAGTTCAGTGCTACCTAAAGTTACACAGTTCAATCACAAAAATACATTTCATGTGGCATAAGAACATAGTTTTACCTCCCCACTGGTGCTGTGTGTTGAAATAAGCAAGAAATATGCAAGTATTGTGCACTAGTAGGTACCAGGAAATGGAGTAGTCCTCAGTCCTCCAACTCCTCACAGTTCCGTGTAGCCAGAGCTGCTGTGGTGTTACTGGGTGCCAGTAGTACACCAACCCACCTCTTTCTCCAGAGAGTCTCAAATGTATTGCCAATAATTAAAATGTTTAAAACACAGACCAGTGCTGTTAGTAGCAGCACCACGTTGTATCAAAGGCAGCTCTAAATGCGATGGAGGACAGTAGTAATGTAAGGAGGCACTTTGTTTAAGAGAACTTTATATACCCACATATAAGTATATACATGTGTCCTAGTAGGCAGGGAGGTCCAGCTCACCTCTTTATACAGAGTGCAGTGATGGGTTCTGGCTGAAGCATTGGTGATAAAATGGATAGCTCAATGGTATAATGTTTCCAATTTGCAAAGGTAGGTGACTGCACAGTTATTATATATGGTATCTGCATAATCCAAGAGAGGCAGAAAGGTGGCCTGGAATAGTACCAGTCTAGAGGTCTGGGAAAAGAAAGTTTTGTTTCTGAAGACGAAACCAAGCGTCAGTTTCAATTTGTTAGCTAAGGTATCAAGGTGAAAGGAAAAGGAGAGATTAGAATCAAGCAAAAAACCCAAATACTTGAACTTGTCCACAGCTTCGAGCGTGTTTCCAAGAAGGGTAGTGATAGGTGAGAGGAGGAAGGACTGCAATTGGAGCAAGAACTTGAAGACTTAGGGTGATGGGAAAACATTACTTTGGTTTTCTTGGCATTCAACAAAAGTTTAGATTAAGTTATGCTGTAGCTGGTTAAAGTCACACTGAATCACCAAGTGAGCTTGTTTGAATGAAGGTCTGGAGATGTACAACACAGTGTCATCCACAAACAGGTGGGTTTTGGAATGCATAATGTTACTGCTCAGATTATTGACATACAACAAGAAAAGCAGAGGGTCAAGAATGGAGCCCTGGGGAACTCTTCTTGCCAGGGGAAGTAAGGAGAAGAATGTCCCATTAACTTTAATTTGTTGCTGTCTATCTGTCAGATAGCTGGCAAACCATTTTACTACAGAGCTTTCAAAACCATGTTCCTTAAGCTTGTCCAGGAGAAGGCCATGATCGACCGTATCAAAAGGCTTACTGAGGTCCAAAAGTACAGCCCCTGTGATCTGTTTACTATCTGTGGCCTCCAACCAATCATTTGTTACCTAGAAACATAGAATTTGATGGCAGATAAGGACCACTTGGCGCACCAAGTCTGCCCATTTCCCTACCTAACGTATAAGCTGCAGATCCTAGTCAACCAACAGCCTACTTCCTCCTACTAGAATTGCCTTATGTCTGTCCCATGCATTCTCAAATTCCTCCACTGTTTTTGACTCTACAACCTCCTCAGGAAAGCTGTTCCATGTATCTACAACCCTCTCTGTGAAGAAATACTTCCTCACATTACCTCTGAGCAGCCCCCCGTCCATCGTCAAATTGTGTCCCCTTGTTCTTGCACATCTCTTTTTCTGAAAGATGCTACCCTCTTGGACTTTGTTGATTCCCATGAGGTATTTGAAAGTTTCTATCATGTCCCCCCTGTCCCTCCTTTCCTCGAGGCTATACATCTTAAGCTCCTTTAGTCTTTCTTCATATGTCTTCTGGTGCAGACTCTGCACCATTTTGGTTGCCCTCCTCTGGACAGCCTCCACCTTGTTTATGTCTTTGCGGAGATGGGGTCTCGAGAACTATACACAGTGCTCCAGATGGGGTCTTACCAAATGTCTGTACAGAGGGCCAACAACTTCCTGTTTTCTACTGTTGAGACCTCTCCCTATGCATCCCAGTATCCCCCCAGCCCTCCTTACTGCCTTCTAACATTGCTGGCCCACCTTTAGGTCATCTGATATGACTACACCCAGGTCCCTTTCCATTTGTGTTGTTGTCAGTATCTCACCCCCCATTGTGTACTCTTCCCCTGGGTTTCTGTTTCCCAGGTGCATTACCTTGCACTTCTTTGCATTGAATCTAAACTGCCATACATTTGACCATTCCTCCAACCTTGCCAAGTCCCTTTTCATCCTTTCCACCCCACCTTGTGTATCAACCCTGTTGCAGATCTTTGTGTCATCTGCAAAGAGACATACTTTCCCTTCCAGTCTCCCTGCAATGTCACTTATAAAGAATTAAAAAGGACTGGCCCCAGTACTGAACCCTGTGGTACCCCACTAGTAACCCCCCTTTCTTCACTGTGGACTCCATTTACTATTACCCACTGTGTCCTGTTGTCCAGCAAGTGTTTTTCCCAGGTTTCCACCCTGAGACCCACTCTCAGACTGGCTAATTTGTTTATTAATCTTTTGTGCGGGACTGTGTCAAATGCCTTGCTAAAGTCTAGGTAGGTCATGTCCACAGCCCCTCCCTGGTCTACTACTTTGGTCACCCAGTCAAAAAAATCAATTAGATTTGTCTGACATGACCATCCTGCTGTGAATCCATGCTGCTTGGGTCCTGTGCCCCACTAGCCTTTAGGTACTCAACAATTCTTTCCTTCAGAAGTGATTCCATCATTTTCCCTACCACCGAGGTCAAACTGACAGGTCTGTAGTTTTCTGCCTCTGTCTTGCTCCCACTTTTGTGAAGGGGAATTACATCCACCCTCCTCCAGTCCTCATGTACCATACCATCCTCCCATGATTTATTAAAAAGGATAGTCAGTGGTGTTACTAGCTCTTCCCTTAGTTCTTTTAGAATTCTGATGTGAATCCCATCAGGCCCCATTGCTTTATCCGCCTTCAGTTTTAAGAGTTCTTTCAGAACCCTTTCTTCTGTGAGAGGACTAATATTAACCCCCCCCATCCAGAGTGCTTCTATTGACTGGATTAGGTATCTCCCCCTGCTTTTCCATTGTGAATACTGAGCAGAAGTATTCGTTCAGTATCCCTGCTTTTTCACTGTAGCTCTCTGCCCACCCACCTTCCTCTTTATTCAGCCTCAGTATCCTGCCCTAGTCTTTCTTTGCTCCCTGATGTACCTATAAAAGGTTGTATCTCCCTTCTTAACTGAGTTGGCTATCTTTTCCTCTGTTTGGGCCTTTGCTATTCTGACTGCCTTCCCCACTTCCTTCTGCTTTAACTGGTACAGTTCTCTGTCCTGCTCCTTCTATGTTTCCTTATACTTCCTGACTGCTATCTTTTTCTCCCTTACCTTCCTCACCACTTCTTTTGAGAACCGTAGTGTTTTTTTTTTTCATTTTGATTTGTTTATTTGCTTCCCACAAAGGTTTGTTGCCTCTGTGATGGTGGTTTTGATGTTTCCCCATTGTTGCTCCACCCCACCTTCTTGCCCATTTACTAGTGCTTTTCTGAGGCATTCTCCCAGTTTGACAAAATCAGCCCTCCTTAAGTCCAGTACCTTCAGTTTTCTATGGCTCGACTCTACAGCTAAGTTTATTGTGAACCACACTATTTGGTGGTTGCTTGTTCCCAGATGGCTACTCACTTCAAGACTGGAGATCCTCTCTCTGTCCCCATTTGAGAGTACCAGGTCTAAGATTACTCCCTCCTGAGTGGGTTCCAAAACTACTTGTCTGAGGCATGCCCTCTGTAGGGCATTGAGAATGGCCCGGCTCTTGGATGTGGCTGCAGCAAAGGTGCTCCAGTTAACATCTGGCATTTTCAGGTCCCCCATCAGCAATATCTCCCCTTTCTCTGCCATCCCAAGGATGCCTTCTATCATTTCCTTGTCCATTTCCTCCCCATGAAATGGGGGTTTGTATACAACCCCTTTGCTGATTTTGGTGCCATTTCCAGTCTCCAGAGTGACCCACAGTGCCTTCTCTCCTCTCTGTTGACCTTGTAGTTCTGTTGCTTTGATCCCTTCCCTTACATAGAGAGCTACCCCTCCTCCTCCTCTTCTTTCCTCCCTATCCCTCCTGTAGATTGTGTACCCTGGTATGTTGACATCCCAGTCATGGTTCTTTGTGTACCATGTTTCTGTGACTGCCACAATATCCAGGCATCCCTCTTCCATCAAGGCCACCATTTCGGGGAGCTTTTTTCCTAGACTGTGGGCACTGGTATTCATTATCCTCCATTTTTTATGGCTTTATTTCTTTTTGCCCAATCCTTTTCCTTACTGCCTTTGTCTTTTTCTCCATTTACCCCTGCCCTTCTCCCTATCGACTGCTCTATCTTGGTGTTTACCTCATTAACTATCTTGATTTTTTGGGGGGATAGGATTTCCCATCTCCTTTTCAGTGCCTCCCCCCCCTTGGCTAGTTTAAATGCTTGCCAATAAAGCATTTAAACCTGTCACCAAGGATCCCCGGATAGATGCAGAACATCGTGCCTGTATAGGCCTACATCCCTCCAGGTGGAGCCCTAGTCCCCAATGAAGCCAAATGCCTGAGCTCTGCACCAGTTTTTCAATCAGTCATTGAATCCCATGGCACCGAGTACCCTAGCCTCATCCATGCCATAGACAGGTAGCACTTCTGAGAAAGTTACCATGTGTGCTACTTTTCTAAGGCCTGTCTCCACCAACTCCTGTTGCACTGCTTTGAACCCATTCTCAGCCAGGTCATTTGTCCCTAGGTGGATAATAACATCCAGCTCACTGCCCCTTGCAGCTGCTCCCACAATCCTGATGATTCATTTCCTGTTCCTCCAAGCCATGGCACCGGGCAGGCACCTTACCTCCCTTTCCCCTCCCTCCCCCAGTTCTACCCCTAACAATTGAGTCCCCCACCAGGAGTTGTTTACTTCCTCTGTGGGGTCCTGTGCCACCCTCCTGTGGTTCTCCATTGTGGAGGTTCTCAGCATTCTCCTTGGTCTCCACTGCGGGTGCCTCCATAGAGGAGCCTTGCTTCACCAGAGTGGTGAATGAATAGTGGAGAGGCACAACTGGAGGGATGCGCCTCTGTTCCACCACCCTCACCCTCCCTGAGCCCTCCATGGTCCAACCACTCCTCTTTCTTGGCAACCTCTGAGGTAGTGGCAGTGGCCTGGGTGGTCCCTGGGTTGGGGAGCAGGTTTCCCAAATACTTGCAAGGTCAGCATGGAGATGAACAACCTACTCCCTCATACCAAAGAGGTGCCTGCAAATAGGGCAGCAACACAGTCTCCAAATGTACATTAAATTTATCAAGTATCTAGAATTTGTCAATGACTTTACTTTAGACAAGGCAGATATAGTGCTATGGTGACATCTAAACCCAAATTGTAAAGGGTTGACCAGTTGGTGCTTGTCAATAAACTCCCTGACCTGTATGTTAACAAGTTTTTCTAATAGTTTACAGAGGAGTGGCAAAATTGAAATGGGCCTATAGCTGTTCACATCGCTAGGACCTCCAGACTTGAATAGGGGCAGTAAGTGGATTACCTTCCATTTTTTTTTCCAATTGTTTAACCAGGTGAGACACACTAAGCTGAAAGCTTGTTTACAGGTGCAACCTGGGAGCACAGGGAAGTTAAGTGACTTGCTCAGGGTCACACAGTATGCAAGTGGGGGCTGTGGGATTCAAACCCAGGTCTCCAGATTTGCAGTTCAGAGCCTTAAACCAGTGCACTATACTGCCTCCCTAATACTCCCATTCATGGAGTAAAGTGCCCTCTATTAGTGAGAAGTTGAATTGGTGAGTAATGGGGGTTATTAGGTAGTGGTAGCGTAGCTTCAAGAAGAAGGGATCAATGTCATCTGCTCTAGCGCAAATTTTTAATGTCCAGTCTAGTTAACTGATCTTCAACTTGTTTGTATGTGATAGTAGAAAAGATGAAGGGAACATGGGTAGGAGGGCTGGTTACCAGCACTGTTGGTGTGATGGAGGGGTGTAAGTTAGCTGCCTGGGAAGAATCAAAAGCAAGGCCAGCTGTTGCCAAATGTACATTAAATTTATCAAGTATCTAGGATTTGTCAATCATTATGGAGCCTTGAAAATTTATTTTGTCAGGTAGGGCTAGAGGTTCTTTATGTCCTTCAACTGATTTAAAAGTGTGGCAGATTTTTGATGGATTCCCTTTTGCAGATTTGAGAATGTTCAAATAGTTCTCTTTGGTGTTCCTTACAAGTCTAGTACAGGCATTGTGACAAGCCCTAAAAGCTATCCAGTCTCACAGTTGCCCAGAGGTGATCTCTCTTCAACAAGGCTTTTTTAATGGCCTCATTAAACCATGGACAAGAGGCTTTTTTTTTGATCACTGAGACCATTGTGGAAAACAGCTTCTTGTATTATTTTGTGTGGTCTGTTTGTGATGATGAGGCCTGTGAGCGAGCTGGTGAGATGATTCTTATGGTTTGGTCTTGTGGTTTCTGTAATTATCTGACTTAGGCCTAGATCATCGCAGAAATTCTTTAGAGGGTTTGATTTTGAGCTAAGCCAATCCAAATTCAAATCACCAAGCATTATTGATTCATTTGTGTTAGTATCTATAAAATTATGTAGATTGGGCAAGAGATCTAGACCCTCAAAAGGTGGTCTGTAACAGCCTATTATGTTAATTGAGTTGGCAGATGAGACAGAAAGTTTTAGTGCCAGGCATTCTAATTCTTTCGGCTTGGAAATGGCATGAAGGACAGTGGCAGATAACCTGTATTTAACATAGATGACCCCCCCAATAGCTCTATCAACATGCTATAAGGAGTAGAGTGCTAAGGCTAATACTTGGTCCAAGGTGGTGCCCTTCAGCCAAGTTTCCATCAAAACCAAGATATCCGGAGTAGTATGGGATACCCAAGCTTGTACGCTAGTAAAACATTTTTGGAGAAACTAGAGATATTTATAAGCATTATTTTTAGTCCTTTAGCTGAAGCAAAGTCAGCAGGGGATGCAAATGGAGAGATAGGTCCAGGATTCAACTCTGTGTTACCTGAGCAAAGGAGAAACATAAGAATGATTTGGTGTAATCAAAGTCTCAGGTAGATAGTAATCACCTTGCGTTGATGCTCATAAGGGAAACACTGTGAAGTAATCCATTTTTTGCTGCTAGAGAAATAGCATGCAGCATATGGAATGTTTACCATCGAATGTTTACTGCGGAATGCAGGGATTCAAAATTCTGCACAGTTCTGCTGGCAGCATGTACTGGCAGCATGTTCCTCCCCAACATGCTGTACACACACACACACACACACACACACACACACACACAATAAATGCTCCATGTGGAGCAGGAGCCCCAATTTTACCTCTGTCTGGGTAAGCAACAGAGATTTCCCAGATAAGCAGGTAAAGATAGGAGGAGGAGGAGGAGGTTTCATTGTCTGTAAAGAAATACTAGTAATGCAACCTATGAACAACAATAAATGTTTCTAATTTGTTTATTTTTGTATGGAGAGTGTGATGATCAGGGAAACAACATTTAATGTGCTTTGTTTTTTTATTTAAGGTAGTTTTATTTTTGGGGCCTAGTTGAAGGTTTTTAGTAAGTGAAGGTAGTAGCCATGTTTGTAATAGAATATCAGTTCTGGTTGTAGGGGGATTGAGTTGCTCATTGTATGTTGTGGCTACTAACAAATTCATTCAGGACCAGGATGACCATGCATTATGCTGTAATAATGCACCCTACCCTCACTGGTTTTACATAATAGTATTTATTTGATTTTTAGACCCATTTTATAAAAGCAAACAATAACGACCTCTAAAATACCAAACACAATCAGGATTTTTTATTTGTTTGGTACAACAGCATATTATGAAAATAAGCCTTTAAATAAATCATTAAAGAAGAGACAGAAAAATTCTGGAAGGCAATCAGTCTGATGATTTACTCTACTCTACTGTCTGGTATGCTTATAAATTTGCCAGTATAATCTGGATGATAACAAGGAGAGATAAAGAGAATAAAACTGGAAAAGATAAACAGGAAAGCATTTTACAAGACTAACAAAAAAAAAAACAAAAAAAACCCCTTAAACTTGGCACATAGAATGATAGCAATATTAAAAAAATTGCCAGTACTTCAAAGAAAAAAATCAAGGGACTACGGGAAGCAAAAATAAAAGCAGACATCCATATTAGGTAACAAGCATTTGTCAATGCCGAATGTTTGCTTGCTGGCATTGGCATTGGTAGTGTAGAAGTTACAGAGCTGCATAATAGGAATGGCAGCGAAGTATTGAACTGAAGTCAACCCCACCACCACCCTGCAGAGAGTGACAGGCATTGGGGTGTGCCTTTGGGTCGTCAGGCATAACGACCACACCATTTCACCACACCCTACCCTGCAGACACTGACAACTGTCACGGTGTGCCTTGGGGTCTTTGGCCCTTATGCGCACCCCATTCCATCAGGAAATACGGTGAGATGGGTGCGGTATAGGAGAATGGGGTGAAGTTTGGGCCCGAAGAGTCCGAGGCACACCTTGATGCCTCTCACTGGCTTTAAGGTGTGGGTGGGAGTGGAATGGTATGAGCATTACAGGCAAGAAAGGTGGGGTTTAAACTTGTGAGGGGGGGAAGGGATAAGGGAGGGGCTGACCAGAAGCCCTCTCCTCCAGATGAGGAGTAGCCTTAACCCAGAGGGGGAAACAGTCTGGGGTGGAGGTTTCAGGAGGAGCAGAGGAGGATGGAAGTATAAGGAACCTGGGTGAGTTCGACAAAAGGATCAGGGATAAGGGTGGGGGTTGGTGTTGTAAATGCCAGGAACTTGGGAAACAAGTTGCCAGAGTTACAAGCCATGCTGTTCGGGGTGGATGTGGCGGCGGTCACGGAGATGGGCCAACAAAACCATGACTGGGACCTAAGCGTGAGGTACACTATGCTTAGGAAGGATAGAAAGGAGGGCAGAGGGGTGGAGTGGCTATGTTCATTAGAGCGACATAGAAATTGCTAGGGTAGAAGAGCAGAGGGAAACGTGAGGCCTTATGGGTCACCTTACAATCCCCAGCAGGAGATAAGGTCAAGCTGGGTGTAGTATATAGGTCCCCGGGATGGGTGATGTTCTGGAGGATGGTTGCTGGACAACATCATTGCCCAGTGTGGACCAAAAGGGAAGAGTGGTGTTGATGGGGACCTAATATGCAGGTACAAACTGAGGAACTATGTCCTCTAAGGTGGCCAATGAGCAGAGGCTGCTGGGCGGCTTCCAGGATGTGTTCTTAACACAGCATGTGATGGATCCCACAAGGGAGGGGCATGTCCTGGACGTGGTTCTGGCAGATGGGGAGCTGGTAAGGGACCTGGTTGTAGACGATCCCCTAACTGGGAGCTACCACAATACTGTCTGATTTCAAATAAGCATGGGGGGGGGGGAGATCTAGGACACTGGCAGTGGACTTCAGGGGGCAGACTTTGTGGGCATGGGAAATATTCTCAAGGATCACTTGAAGGGGATTACATCAATGATAAATGTGGAAAGGAGATGGGAGGTCATAAAATGGGGACTGCATGAGGCAGTCAGGACCTGCGCTAAGGTGAAATGTAAGGGTGCAAGGTCACATAAACCATGCTGGTGGTCCAGTGAGGTTCAGGTAGTGGTCAGAGAAAAGAAGGCGGCCTACAAAAAATATAAAACAACAAGAGGGGATAGGGATAAGGAAATGTACCATCTTGCATCTAGAAAAGTCACCCGGATGGTGAGGAGGGCAAAGTCCAGTAAAGAGCAGCGGCTGGCACAGAGGATACATGGAGGGGAAAAGGGGTTCTTCCAGTATATTGGGAGTGGAGAAAAACTAAGGGCCATCTCAGCAGATTAAGATCAGAAGGAGGGTGGGTGGAAGAGGCGAGGGACCAGGCAGAGGTATTTATCGAGTACTTTGCCTCTGTGTTCACTAGGGAGGGATGGGATATCTAAAAAGCAAGGCACGATGGGGATAGAAGCGGCAGTGAGTGGGATCAGGGAGCAACAGAAATGGAGCAAGAGGGAGGGAGGGAGGGAGGCACCCCAGGGTGTCACATCAGAGATAAGATAAAAAGGCCAGTAAGGTGGAGGGCGGATGATGCTATCTCCGCCAAAGGTGTGGTTAGCCCTCAAGGCCCTAAAGAAAGACAAATCTCCTGGGCTGGATGGCATTCATCTGAGAGTACTTTGGGGATTGGCGGACATACTGGCTGCACCCCTGGTGAACCTCTTCAACAGGTCACTTGAGACAGGGAGGGTACCTAGGGATTGGCGAGAGGCACATGTGGTGCCAATCCATAAAAGAGGGTCGAGGGAAGTACCAGGTAACTATAGACCCATCAGTTTGACCTCAGTGGTGGGAAAATTAATGGAGAGTATACTAAAGGAATGATTGGGGTGTACTTGGAGGAGGTGGGAGGTCTGGATATGAGCAACATGGGTTTGTGCCAGGTAGATCATGTCAAACCAATCTTGTGGAGTTCTACAAATGGGTAACATCAGAACTGGACAGGGAAAGCCTGTGGAAGTATTATTCTTGGACTTCAGCAAGGCATTTGACTCTGTCCCCACAATGGTCTGGTGGAGAAACTGATGGGGTTGGGAGTAGGCCCTTTGATGGTCATATGGATTGAAAACTGGCTAGCTGGATGCACCCAGAGGTAGTGGTCTGTGGGGGCTCTCGAGACCCTAGAGAGGTTGGTAGTGGGGTGCCGAGAGCTCGGTCCCTGGGTCGATCCTGTTTAATGCATACATATCGGACATCAGGAGGGTATAGGGTGTGAAATGAGTCTCTTCGCTGATGTCTCCAAGATGGGAGCAGTAGTTGAGGAGAAGAGGGGAGGTTGGCCCTGCGGGGACCTGGACACCCTGAAGCTGGGCTCACACATGAAGATTAAATTTCAATATCACCGAGTGCAAGGTGTTACATCTTGGGGAAACCCTAAACACAGGTACACCCTGGGAGGGGCGCTGGGGCCTCAATAGGGGAAAAGACCTAGGGGTCATGGTGGATGCATGTATGAATAACTCTGAGCAGTGCAGGAGGCTATAGCAGGCAAACAGGATGTTGGGATGCATCATAAGGGATCACTTCAAGAACAAGGAAGTGATTCTGCCACTGTACAATGGACTGGTTAGACCACACCTTGAGTACTGTGTACAGTACTGGAGACCACACTTGAAGAGGGACATACAGCTCCTGGAGAGGGTACAGAGGGCAACTAAGATTATCAGAGGGCTAGGGATTTGCGTGAGGACAGACTTGAGGAGCTCTGCCTGTTTTCATTGGAGGAGAGGAGGCAGGGGGACATGATTGAGGTCTTCAAGTACCTCAAGGGAATAAATAGAGTAAACATGGAGGGATCTTTAGACTAAAGCAGGGAGGTATCACCAGAGGCATGGTTTGAAGTTGGAAGGTGGAAGGGTGAGGGGAAAGGAGGAGGTTTTCACTGAAGGGGTGGTGGACCCTGGAATGCACTGCCTGGCCGAGCTGGTTCAGAGATCCACAGTGGAGGCTCTCAAGAGAGGTGGGACAGACACAGAAAGTGGATGTATCAGATGATGGCCTGTCCCAGGGGGGTGGGGATGGATGATAGGGGTTTCTGGAACACAAGGGGGGGAGGGCCTCGGCACCCAATTAGGGATCTGAGGTTCGAGCAGACTCGATAGACCGTAAGGCCTAATCTGCTGGCAAACAGTATGTTAGTATGTAAGACTCCCAAGTCACACCCCTGATGCCTGTCATTCTCTACAGGGTGGGGCGTTATGGTCGGAAACCGTGACGCCTCAGGCATTCGTTGGTATTTTCACTCCAAATTTTCAACATGGTTTTTTTGTGACCCCCCACCTCATGAACAGTGGCAATATCAGTTTGTTAGCCGAGAACTGCTTTTGCACAGTGACTACGGCATTTGGCACCACAGGTGCAAAACACATTCGAACAGGATGTGAAAAATGACAGCGGTACTGTTCATGGGGAGGTGTAAAAATGGCAATGTTGAAAATCTTGCTGTGAAAATCTTAGAAAAACTGGTGAAATCGCGTGCATAGAAACTGTGCAACGCACATCCGTATGTAACTAGTTTGAGGATTTTTTACAGCAGATTGTTAACACAGGCATTTTGGGACCTCAATCATGAACAGTGTCAGTGTGATTTTCTTTATCTGTCCTGAACAATGATTTCCCACAGCGACCACACATTTCTTGCTGAAAGTGTGAAAACACATTTAATCATGTTGTGGAAAATGACAGCTGTAGTGTTCATAAGGAGGTGTGGAAAAATGCCACTGGTGAAAATCTGGACTAAAATATTACAAATTCATGAACTTACAGGGTGCATGGAAACTGTGCAATGCTCACTCGTAACACAGTCATTATGGAGTTTGTTACCAAATTTTCAACATAGCCATTTTAAGACCTCTGCTCATGACCAGTGTCACTGTGATTTTCTTACTCTGTCCCAAACATTGTTTTCGCACACTGACTATACCATTATGCGCTACGTATCTGGAAACACATTTTAGTGAGATGTGAAAAATGGTAGCTGTACTGCTTATAAGGAAGTGCGGTAAAATGGCACTGTTGAAAATCTGGTGTGCAAATATTACAGAATTATGAAACTTGCTTATAGTGTTTAGGAACTGCATAGCGTGCGCTCCTAAAACAGTCATTTTGGGAATTTTTCGCAAATTTTTCAACATAGCCATTAACACCTCTGCTCATGACCAATGTCACTGTGATTTTAAATGTATCCACACATTGATTTGTGACCGACTGCACCATTGTGCGCTACATGGGCGGAAACAGCGTTGTGGGAGATGTGAAAAATGACAGCTGTACTGCTCATAAGGAGGTGTGGTAAAATGGCAATGTTGAAAATCTGGAGTGAAAATATTGAAATTGTGAACTTACATCGTGCGTGGGAACTAACAAAGCAAACGTAAAATTTCAGTCATTTTAGAATTTTCTCGAAATTTTCAAAATAGGCTTTTTGAGAGCCCGCTTTATGAACACTGGCAGTGTCGTTTCATTACTCGGTCCCAAAAGGTGATTTCACTCAGTGACTGCGAAATCACCCTCTGGGCCTGATTAACGCCATGACAGTGACAGCATTCATGAGAAGGGGTCCCAAAAACCCCATGTTGAAAATTTGGTGCAAAAATTCCAAAAAATGCCCGAGATATGCAGCAAAGTTGAAAAAATCCTATCTATTACATTATACAGCTTACTGGCATTTCCTCAGTTTGCGGTCGGCTTTGAAGAGTGCAGATGTGTTCCCGGTCCACGAAGATCTGCGCGCGGACTCTGGAGGTAAGTATGGGGTGAGGGGATATGGGAAGGCAGGGTGTGCAGTGGGTGGGGGCAGGGAGACTCGGGGACCATTTTTAATTTACAGGTTTGTTTTTTAAATATTAAGACGGCGTGGGGCGTTTGCCACGCTGGGGTGGGCTCCCAGCGTGGCAGCTGAAAAAGCTGTTTGGGCGGGCTGAAGCCGCGAGGATTGGGCACCTGTCGTGCCATCAGGCTTAATGCCACGCTGGGGTGGGCTCCAGCGTGGCAGCTGTAAGGCTGTTTGGGGGCTGGAGCGATGGGGATTGGGCACCCTGGTCATTATACTGGACGGTGCCATGCTGGGTGGGCCCCAGCATGGCACCAGGAAAGCTTTTGAGGGATTCGGCATGGAGCCGGCCAGGGCATGGGCACCCCGTCGGCTATACAGTATGTCTTTGATGGGGGCGCATCAACCGCGGTATCGCGTCGCGTGCGTGTTGAGGGGGGAAGCTCTGCTCACTGAAGCGGAGCTCTCCCTTTCAACTGTATGCCACTGCATTTTCAACTGCTGTCATAGACAGTTGGAGCAGTGATTGGTGCACTGCGACCGTGCCTGCAAACACACTGACTGAATTGGAAGAGGCTGACACACCTCTGGAAAACTCGGATGATGGCACTATGTTTCTTGCACATGTATGCAAGCAAACATAAAAAGGTATGCAAACAAGGAGAAAGAGGAGGAAACATATTAACAACACTAATTTAAAAACTGGAATGAAATACTTCATAAGTAAAATTTGTAATGAAGAAGGTAAGCTAACAAGAGACATTACGGAAATAACAGAGGTGTTTCAAGAGTTCTGTTAAAGACTGTATAAGGATAAACTGCTGTCATTTGGAATGAGACGAAAGGAAACAACATTTATAAGGGAATGGGATGTCCTAACAATTATACACTTACAACTTAACAACTACAATACACAGCTTGCCTTAATGGACCCCATATGTAAAGAAGAGATAATACAATGTATGGTAAGTAGTCAGATGGTGACAAGGCCAGGATCTGATGGACTAATTAGTAAATATTACAAACATTTTAATGATATAATAGTTGACAAATTACAAAGGGTTTAAAATAAAAGTCTAGGACATATTATGTGTCCTGCATCTAAATGATTACCTATATGCCAAATGCACTGACAAATACAGACCATAATATTTAAGAAAAAATCATTATTGCAAGATTAAGACATGTGTTAGAGCATTTAATACTGAGAGACCAACAATGCTTTTGCCTGAAAGGAGCATTAGGGACAGTATAAGAAAAATGTTATTTTATATCCAAGAACTGAAATTTAAAGAAACTCATACTGCACTTGTAACCTTAGGCATGCGCAACGCCTTTGACTCCATCTGTAGATACTATATTTGGTGGGCAATGGGTAAAATGGAATAGCTCAGCTAAATTTATAAATATGCCTACTTTTTTTGTTATAAAGCTTTTTGCTCTCCTGATGACACCTCCACCTTACTTTGGGCCCCTTGTCTAGCCGCTAACAGTCCCAACTGCCCCACTCTCCACCATCCAGCTGGTGAGGATCCATGTGGTGCAAGACCCAAGAGCACCAGGGGCCATCATGACAAGTGACAGGGAGACATGGGTTTTCTGTGTTATCTTCCTCCCTGCTCCCCTGGTGTCTGGTGCAGGCCATGCATCCCAAACACATGGACCCTCACATGCATGTAGTGACACTCTGTAGGGAACACAAGCTCCCTCAGCCCACTGCAAGGGTTGCTATGGTGACAGAACCAGTACACTACCCTCTCCTGGCTAGGAGCACTGCCCCATCCCCCCCCAGGCCACCCAACCTCACTCTGAAGTTTGATCCTGAGCCCAGGTCATCGGCACGGCAGTGCATAACGCTTCTGCTGGGCCATCAGGCAGCTAACATGCCTACATTTTTATACTACAATACAAGTGTGGCAGTAAAGTTAATGGTCACATGTCACAATGTTTTAAATCTGAAAGAGGCATAAAACAATGTTGTCCATTGTCAATAACCTTACTTCTAATAGTACTAGAAATGACAAGAAACTTGAGGACAGACGATGGAGCTGAGAGATTCATGTGCAAGCAAGATGCAGTTATATTCTAAAATGTATGCTGATGACCTGCTAGTGCTATAAATAAGCCAAAGAGTATGGGTAAAAAAAAAATCATGATATTGATGCAGAGCTGAATCAGGTTTGTGGTGTTGGCTGCTTTGTCTCCTCAGAAGGAACTGGAAGGGGACAGGACCAGTTGTGTTCCAGGACAGTAACTGCTGCTTGTTGTTTTTACAGGGTTCTTGTGGATTTTACTTGGCAGAAGGTTATTTCTTTGCTTTCTTACTTCTAAGGGGCTAGCAGGGTATTGTTGTGGGGGCTGTTGGAAGTTTGAAAACTGGTTTGGTGGCTGTAAGTGGGCTCATTTGTTGGATGTTTCACTGTGTAACAGGCTACGCTGGTGGAGGCCTATTTCTTCTGATTTAAAACCTATTTGGTGGGATTTGCTTGGGCCTGGGTATTTGGATGCTGGGCTTGGAGGGGAGACACAGGGCTGATACACTCTCTCTTGAGTCGGGTGTCTGCCCAAGATCCACCCTCCCCCACCCCTCTGCTAATTTATAGGGGAACACCTGCCCTGCAATTGAGGAAAAGGCTGCAGGTGCAGCTCTATAGTTCTAGCCACTGGGGGTTGGATTTAAAGGCCGGGAGAGAGGAGCTTAGGGAGTTGTTCATTTCCCTTATAAGTTTACTGTGTTGTACTGCACCTAGTAACAGGGTTACCGGTGTACTGTGGGACTGTATCTAAGATTAGCGGGTGACCTGATTAGGCAGTAGGTGTGTATCTTGGACTGGGGGGAACCTGGTGGCTCACCCAAAGAAACCTACTTGGAAGGGGATGGAACCACATGGCATTAGGGCCGGCATCTTTGGGAGGGTGGTGGGGTGCACAGGGTGTGGATCAGCCATGATACTGGACTGGGCTTGGAAGTTTGGTGGTTGCCCAGTGTGCTACCAGCTGGCACAGCTTAGGGAGGAGGTTGCAGGGATTAGGAGACAGCTGGGGAAAGGGGGGAGGTATGGTTGGGGAAGGGGGCAGGGGATCTCCCACAGGGTTACACCAAGCACTGGGGGCAGCAGCATAGGGAAAGGAGTGCAGGAGAATACTCAGGGGTCACATAGGGACCCTGGCAGAGGGGGTCCAAAAGGACACTACCAAGGAAGCAGGCAGGTAACTGGGGACCCTCACAAAGGAGGGACAGAGGGACAACATTCTCAGGGAAGTAGGCAGATGGCCAGGGCTGGACAGAAGGAAGCAAGGCGGGGAGGTGGATCAGATCTTACACTCAGTAGCCGCTTCAATTCTCTTCTTCTGCTCGAGGATGAGGGGGGTGATGTAGCCATGACAGGGGTGGTTAGAGATGGAAAGGGTGTGGGGGGCAGGAGGCAGGGGCCAGATAGCAGGAAGAACAGGGGAACCTGGAATGCAGGAAAATGGGGGGAGCAGTGAATCAGAGCAGGAGGGGCGGGGGAAGAGGGAGGAAAGCGCAAGGAGAAGGACCAGTTGGGAGGAAAAGTAAAGGAGAAGGACCAGAAGTACAAGGAGGATTTAGTAAAGGGAGCTGAGGGTTTAGGCCAGGGGAGCACAACAAGCAAGGAGGGACTAAATGGAGACAGCAAGGAAGGGAGGAACGAGCCAGGCTAGTTTAGCAGATGGGGAGAAGGACCAGTTCAGAGCAGTGAGGGGGAGTTAGGTACAGAAGGATGCTCAGGAGGAGGAGGCATAGGATTGGAGGGAGGGGTGGTCAGGGTAAATAAGGAGGGTAGCATGTGGCACCCAGATAGGGGGAGGAACAAGGAGCCGGCTGGGTGGAGGGGCCAGTAGAAAGGATGAGGGACATGGAAGGGGGGAAATGGAGGAAAAGGAGCGGTCAGAGTGCTCCTGTTGGGGGATTCTATGATCAGGGCTATCAAATGGGATAGGGGGAGAAGCCTGGCCAGTTAGAACAAAATGCTTCCCTGGACTAACGTGCACAGGGCTAAGCATGAGGTATATCAGCTGGCAAAGGATTGTGGGGAGTTCTCCGGACATACTGGTCCACCTGGGTACAAATGACATTGAGGAAATAGCGAGCTAGAGATACAGGCAAGATTCAGGAGCTTGCAGGGTCTGTCATGACATAGGATGCACAGTTTCCTTCTCAGAAATCCTGCGGTGCCAAGGGCTAGTGGGGGAGCACAAAAGGAAGATTAGGGAGATAAACCAGTGGCTCAGGGTGGTGTGAGGCCAGAGGGTATGGGTTGATGGGGGATTGGGGGGAGACCTGGGAGGATAAGGAGCTGTATGCTAGAGATAGACTCCATCTCAGTTTGAAGGGGAGGGGAGTCCTTAAGTTGAAAATAGAGAGGTTCATTGGTGAAAAGTGGGGTTTAAACTTGTGAAGGGGGGAGGGATGGAAGAAAAGACTGTCAAGGGGGTGCCGATAAAGGAGGGACTTTGTCTCCACCCCCCTGGGGAGCTGGAGGATTGCAGGAAAAGGCTGACTGGTAAAGTGCAGACCAGTGGAAAACAGAATCCCCATGGGAACACGAGCAGGGGAAATGGAAGTATAAGGAAAGGGTGGAAGGTAGTCCTGCTAAATGCCAGGAGCTTGGGAAATAAAATGCCTGAGCTCCAGGCGATGCTAACTGAGGGAGCAGTAGATGTGGCAGCGGTCACTGAGACCTGGGCCACTGCAGGACACGACTGGGACCTGAACCTGGAGGGTTACACTATGTTCAGGAAGGACAGGGGAGGAAGGGGAGGAGGGGTAGCAAATGATAGTCAAAACTGCATTGGCATAGGGGATTAGAGGCAGAGGAGACCGTGGAAGCAATTTGGGTCACCTTGATAACAGGGGGCAAGAGAGTAAAAATAGGGTGTATAGACCCCTGCCTCTGGCGGAGGAGCTGGAGGAAGTCTGTGGCAGATGTTGGAGACACTGCAGACTGGGTAGAGGAATGGTGGTGGTGTTGGGGACTTAAACATACCAGGAACAGACTGGGAGACTACTGACATCTTCTGTGACCAGGAACAGAGGTTGTTGTATGTCTTTCAAGGCAGTTCTTAACTCAGCAGGTGGGGGAACCGACCAGGGAGGCAGGGTACTGGATGGTCCTGGCAGACAGTGACCAGATTAGGGGCCTGGAGGTAAGGGACCCGCTGGCAGAGATGACCATGCCACGGTCTGGTTCTGCCTGGACCTAGGAGGGCTAGAAAGCTGCACAAAGACGGAGGTAACTGACTTCAGGGGAACGGATTTTAAGGAAATGGGAAGGATCTAAGGAGCATTTGGATGGGATTGGGTCAGACATGGGACTCTGATAGTAGGTGGGAAATCATCAGGAGAGGGGTGCAAGATGCTACCAGCACCTGTGCAAGAGTAAGACGAAAATGCGGTAGGGCCCGAAAACCCTGCTGGTGGACCAGGGAGGTCCAGGAGGTGGTGCAGGGGAAAGAAGGCAGCCTATAGGCAATTCAAGTGCTCAAGGAGTGAAAGGGATCGAGGGGAGTATGAGCTGATTGCTAGAAGGGCCACTAGGGTGGTGAGGGCGGCTAAGGCAAGGAAGGAGCAGAACCTGGCCAGGGAAATCAGGAGAGGGAACAAGGGGTTCTTTAGATACATTGGGGAAAATGAAGGGTGAAGGGGCAGATTAGCAGGATTAAATCAGGGGAGAGATGGGCACAAGACCCGGGGAGCAGGCTGAGGTACTAAATGAGTACTTCACCCAGTTTCCACCAAGGAAAATGGGGGTGCTGCATCATACATGGGAGGAGACAGAGATACTGAGGAGGGGGGACCCTTACCGATCGGCGGGTCTGGGGAGAGGAGGAGGCATCACTGGCAGGAGGGGGAGGGCTAAGCAGGGAGAAGAGGTACTGGAAGTGGAAATCACAGCAGAGAGAGTGAGGGAAGCCCTCAGCTCCTTAAGATGGAGAAAGCACCAGGGCTGGATAAATTACATCCCAGAGTGCTGAAGGAACTTCATGGATCTCTAGTGAAACCCCTAGCGAGACTTTCACCATCTCTCTGAGGACAGGGTGGGTGCCCTAGGACTGGAAGGTGGGCGCATAGTGCCTATCCACAAGGGGATCAAGGAGGTGGCAGAGAACCACAGGCCTGTCAGCCTGACATCAGTGGTGGGCAAGGTGATGGAGGGCATTGTCAAGGAGAGGCTAGGGGACCTGGAAAAGTCAGGGTGCCTGGACGATGAGCAGCATGGATTCGTCTCGGGAAATCGTGTCAGACAAACCTTGTGGAGTTCTATGACTGGGTGACAGAAGCTTTGGACCTTGGTAGACCAGTGACGTCCCTCTTCTAGACGACGGCAAGGCATTTGACTCTGTTCCTCACATAGGCCTGCTGGATAAGCTGGGAGAAATGGGGTGAGAACCAGCTGATCAGATGGATAGGCAATTGGGTCCATGACGGACCCAGAGGGTCGAGGTTGGCAGGATAGTCTCATCCCAAAGAGGGTCATTAGTGGGGTCCCACAGGGATCAGTCCTTGGTCCCCTCCTGTTCAACACCTACGTCTCTGACATAAGGACAGGAATCAGGAGTGAGATGAGTCTCTTTGCAGATGACTCAAAACTGGGGCGGTGGTGGATGGGGAGGAGGGGAGGGTGGCCCTACAGGGGGACCTGGAGGCTCTGGAAAGATGGTCTAGAAAGTGGAAGCTGAGGTTCAATGCAGGGAAATGCAAGGTACTCCACCTGGGGGCCAGAAACCCGGGCCAAGTGTACACATTGGGGGGATGCTACAAGTCTCAATGGCTGAGAAGGACCTGGGGGTGGTGGTGGATGTCAAAATGAACAACTCTGAGACTTGTAGGAGGGCAGCAGCCAAGGCCAACAGGATGCTGGGATGCATCGCTAGGGGGATCACCTCCAGAAGGAGGGAAGTGATGCTCCCTCTGTATAACTGCTTGGTGAGGCCACACCCAGAGTACTGCATGCAGCCTTTGGAGGCCACACTTAAAGAGGGACATTAAACTCCTGGAGAGGGTCCAGAGGAGGGCAACCAAAATGATTTGGGGCTTGGGGACAGGACCTATGAGGAGAGGCTCAAAGAGCTAAATATGTACACATTGGAGAGAGAAGGGACCGGGGACATGATAGAGGTCTTAAAGTACATGAAGAGGGTAAATGGGGAGGAACAGTCAGGGTGCTTGAAGGCAGGCGGAGGTCACTAGAGGCATGGGTGGAAGCTGGAGGAAGATTCAGGAGAGAAAGGAGGAGGTGCTACTTCACTGAGAGGGGTGGTGGAGCCATGGAATGCACTGCCTAGGGGGGCTGGTGGAGGCAGACGGTGGAGGGGTTCAAGAGGGGCTGGGACAGATACAGGGGAAGGGTTCTCGAAGCAAAATCCAATGCAGCAAGAATATCCGGAACTGGGAAGGGAGAAGCCAGAGAAGGCGAGGGGGGCAGCAAGGACAGCACCCAGGGTGGGGGCTGACCAATCGAGCAGACTCGAAAGACCATTAGGCCTATTCTGCTGGCGTTTTAGTATGTTAGTATGTTAGTATATTCAATATTTTTATCTAAAATAGGAAACGGTGGAACAAACTAGCTGAGCTTATGCTTATTTACAATGGCTTCCTAGGAAGGATTGCCTCAAGGACTATAAATGTTTCTATTACAAATTATACACAATAAGCAAAGCATAAATAAATACAATTTACAAAACAAGATGCATATGTAAATGTAAAATAAACAATTAACATCACAACTATATAATAACTATTGACAGAAGTCCCAGCAGACCAAGTAATTCTAGTTAAACCAGTTTTTCTTGTTTGCAATGAGGGCGGTGTACCATCAGCAAAGCACAGATGCACAGGAAGATAATTCCAGTATTTTGAACCTTAATGAGATAAAGGTCTGACATCCCACAGAGTTTTTAACAGTGAGAACACCAAGTTCAAGACAAAGTGCTGACCTAAGGTTATTTCTAACTGATTGAAAAGTGAACAATTCCTGAGGCAAAAAGAGTTTTCTGTTTAACACATTTCCATGTCAAAATGAATATATGCAAAATATGCTTCTGTCCCAAACTGTAGTAACCAAGGGACCTAAGGAGGGTGTGCCTGGGAAGTTGGAGAACAAAGCTTGCAAGTTCATAATAAGCTACATCGAATCTAAAAAGATAAGAAGGATGGGGTCCTGAGATAATCACACAGCTGTAATCTATTGAGGGAAGAATTATAGATTGCTCTAGCCTAAGTCTTACATCATAAGAAAAAAAATGTTGATACTAAAACCCAATTTGAGTGCTTAGTTTTTTTAACAGTGATTTGTATATGACGACCACATTTAAAAGATTCATTGAGACAAAGGCCTAGATATTTGTAATACAGAACTCTCAGAAGGACAGAATTGTTATGGGTAGTGATATTTAGGTTAGGGCAGGATTTTAAATAATAAGGGGTACCAAACTGCATGACCCGAGTCTTTTTTTTCATTCAGCATAAGTAAATTATGGCAAAAAAGTCTGAACCTCATTAAATGCCAATTGCAGGTTTACTTGCAGATCCAAGACATTTGAGATCTAACTATAAATAATAGTATTGTCAGCATAAAGATATAATGCCACAATTTTCTGAGTCAGTTTTAGATCATTAACAAATAAGTTAAAAAAGCTGTGGGCCCAAAACAGAGCCCTGGGGAATATTGCTACTTACAGAATTATCAGATTGTCAGTGTCAGTGGCTCAGCAGGTAGCACACTTGCCTCTGACACCGGGAGATCAGAGGGCTGTGGGTTCAGTTCCCACATCTGACACTTGGGTTAATATCGCAGTACTGACACTGTAGTGCAGCATGAGAGGGGTGCTGCACTTCTGAGGTGCCGTCTTTCAGATGAAATGTTAAACCGAGGTCCTATCTGCCTGGATTGGTGGTAGTTCAGGTGGATGTTAAAGATCCCATGGCATTTCTCGAAAAGAGTAGGGGAATTTCCCCGGTGTCCTGGCCAAATTTCCCTCATTCACTAAAAATACCACCAACAGCTTAATCTGGTTCAAGGTCAGTTGACATTCATCTGTATCCCCCTCCCCCGGGTCATTCCTGAAAATAGGCAGGATTTGTCTAGTGCACTTACCTGGTCAACAAAAACTAAATAAATAAATATGTCAGAATGTACACCATCAAATGAGACTATTTGATGCCTGTCAAGCAAATAACCCTCCATCCATCTATAAAAATTTGAACTGTGACTTAAGCAGCTCAATTTAAGTAACAGACATTTATGGTTTATTGTGTCAAAAGCCTTGGAGCGATCAATGAAAATGGACCCTGCAATGAAACCACAATCAATCGCAACCTGTAGGTCAGTGGTTACTTTATCTGTAACCAGGGTGCCGTGTACCAATGGGCTGCTACCTCTGCCTGCTGCCCACAATACAGGTTGAGGGGCCTGGGCTCTGTTTCAGATGGAAATTGGGGTTTCTTACCAATTAAAAGTTCAATAGTGAGGTGCCTCCACCCAGAGTAATTTATAAGTGTGTCTGATGACAAGCTCTTGCAACCCCTTGGGATGCTGTACGTACCCACTGCCCCAACCAGTGGTCCCACACATGGGTTATCATGTAACAATTTACCTTGCATTCAGTAGTACAAATATTAGCAACAGCTAATAATATGCTCAAAGTGGCTACAAGTAATATGCTCATGGTGGCTACATTTACCAACAGGGTTCTGGTTATTGTGACAAACCCTGTATATCTGCAAGGGATCGTTATTAGCAATAACAATGCACTTTATAGCTAGACACAGTAAACCGGCACTCAGTAATAATATGCTTATCGACAGTGTTAACAAAACAAACCTCAGTTATTAGGAGGATAAACAATGGGGTAAAGGGGTGCAAACTAAAAACTGGGTATTTGCATTTCTTTTGGGTTGGCAAGACATTTAAGCAACTATTAGTAGTCCACATGGACAGTCCATGTTAGCTTCACTGGGCACCCAGACTAGAGCTGTTGCAGATTTGGCGCATTGCAGCTAGTTGGCCAGTGCTGGTGCACTTAAATAAATAATTTAATTTAGCTCTGCACCATACAGTAGAATGATACCCTGAAACTTTGAAGAGAACAGGCAATTGTAATTGCCAGGCCTGATGGCGTGCATGAACAGTCTAACAACAAACTTGGAATTATGCAACTTGGTAGCAAAGACAACTTGAAATTGGCTGCAGGGACAAACCCTGAAATTACTCACGGTACCATAGCTCATCAGGCTGGAAACTGAAGTCAGGCTGCTGTTTCCAGGAAGAGGATTAGAACCGCTGACACTCTGCTGCAGACAGAAGGCTTTTGGCATCTGGAGCTGGACCAGCATACGGGGACCAGAGCCTGCAAAACCTAACAGCACATCCAGGCATCAACTCTGAACGGGCCACTAAAATAATGCAGTCTCTTTCTTGTGTGGCCAATTCCCCAGTCTGGTCTGAAAAACATCTGCAGTTCAAAGTCAGGATGCAAAAACAGTCTCTGGGGCCACTTAAGATGTGGACTCTGCATAAGCAATACAGTCTATGATGCAGTTTCAATTGGGGGTATACAGCTTACCCAAATGGCAGGTTGCTGTCTCAGGCAATACACTGGAAAACTTTTTTCTAAATCTCCTCCTTTTGCAGTTAGGCAGGAGACAAATTCTGCAGACACAAGCTTTACCTTTAAACAGCAGTCTCTGATGCAGGATTCTCACTTCACAGCAGTTCGACTTTACTGTCAGCAATAGTCCCTGACACAGTTCAGGCAAACCAGCAGAATCTGTCTGACAGGTAAAGCTTTTCTCTATTCTCAATAGTTTCAGCAACTGCTGTAGTTGCTGGAGTTCTAACTGACCACTTCTGGGCTATTTGGCTGTGGAAACCCAGATAGGCTTCCAAACTTTCTCTCAGAGCATGCAACTTGAACCTCCTCACTCTCTGGAGGCTCCTTCAGAACTGCACTGTTCAACCGTCCCTCCTTAATAGAAGAAAACACAACACTGTACTCCGATTGGAAGAGGAGGCTGTCAACCACTGTTCCTGCATTCTGATTGGCTACTAGAAGGTGCCAAACACACAGTTCTCTATTTCTCCTAGCAGCCCTTTCTAAGAACCTCTTGAGGACCCTTTGAGTTTAGATTGGCTGAAAGCAAAGGTCAAAGTAACAAGATGGCTGCTGCAGGACAGATAGATAGCAGTCTAACCTTAAAGTTCCTTTTTATAAACAATTAGTTCAGTTTTAAATTTAAACATTTATAATTCAGTAGGGCTCCCTCCGTAGTATTAGCCAGTGCAAGTGTGGAGTTGATGAGAGTGCTGTCCAGCTAGTTGCGAGCTCTGTATTACTCGTACCCAGCATAGGCTATGGACACTATATATAGGTACTTAAACCAGGAGAGACACACTAGGCTGAAGCTTGTTTACAGGTGTGACCTGGGAGCACAAGGAAGTTAAGTGACTTGCCCAGGGTCACACAGTATGCAAGTGGGGGCTGTAGGATTCAAACCCAGGTCTCTAGGTTTGCAGCTCAGAGCCTTAAACCACTGCACTATACTGCCTCCTCCTACATAAAGTTACAGAGCGATGGAACCAGCTCACACATTCGCACAGGAACCAGGAACACAGCAATACTTTGCATGGATTTAACCTTAATGCTGGATATTAGTCCAGGTTCAAATGGGTAGAACACAGGGCTGGAGCATGGCCAGATGGAGGGCAAAGGAGGTGCCCAGGGAGAAAACTTAAGGTAAGCCACACCCTTTGGGGCGAATCACATAACCAAGGCTAACAGGGTGGTATGGTGGGGTATTTTAATTTTTTTTAAAGCCAGATTGGAATTGGTTAAAGCAGCAGTGCAAGATTGCAGCAACAATTTTGACCTATGCTTTTTCATTCTATTTTAGATTGCCTCAAACCTCCTGACTTGTATAGTACCCTTCTTTCCATAGTTTGAGTGTACTTTAGTACTTTTTTTCACTTTTAAATAATAAAAGGAGCACTCCTTTTAATATGGCTCAGACCTGACTGTCACCACTCTTCTTTGCTGTTTTTGCACACCTATTGACCTATAAGGTCAGGGAGCACTGCCTGCTGCATGATAGTGCACTTTAGTCACAACAGAAGTGATTTTAAACACTAGAGAAGCTACAAGGCATTACAGAATCTGGCTATTTGTCTGGGGCCCTCCCTTCCTGGACCTGGATGGAAAGGTAGGGGTCCTCCCTTGGTGGTAGGCATAGATCAGGGCAACGTCATGAGGGGAGGTCCCACAAGGCTGCCTAAGGCAGTGGCATTTGGTGAAGGGTGGAGAAAGTGGGGCCAAATGAGCAAAGGGCCAGCAGCTCTCCCTTCTTTTGCCTTCATTTGTCAAACTAAGAGGACCAAGGTTGCCCAGCTTGCCAAGGTAAGTCCCTAGGCAGGCAAATAGTTTGGAATATGACTCAGGCAGAGTTAGGAGACTTGGTTGTTTCATGGAGGAGGATATGTTGCAGTCAGGCAGTATCCCCCACAGGCCTTAGCCTAGCATGGAAGGGGGACAGGGTACAGGATATACCTAGTTTTCATTGGCGCCAGGGAAACTTTTTAATACCAGTGTAGCTTAGTGGTCATGGCATGGGAGAGGAGCAGGAGGGCTGAGTTGTGCTCAGCTTCCTAGACGTAGCAGTAGTGGTGACCATGTTGTGGTTTAAGCTTCCCTTGTCGTACCTTTTTGTTTAAAAAAAAAAAAAGAGAAATGGTTTCCCTTGGTTAGCCCAACAGAGGTACAGGGGGCGAAGGCATCTAGCATTTAATCCAGATGGCTCTTCATGAGCTAGGAGTTCTCATGGCACAGATGACTCACTCCTCATGGGAGCCCCCAGCCCCAGCAAGCACAGTTTTCCCCCATTATACAGTGTGGCTCTCCACCTACCTCCTAAGCCTGGCCCTTCTCATCTGGAGATGCCAGACATGCCTTGTCCTAGGATTCCAGTGCTGTTGCTCGGTGGGACTGTTTGGGGATCCAGTAGTCCTGGGAATAGCTGGACGCAGCATGATCGCGGTGGTAGGGCAGGCTGGTAGTGACTGGCAGGGTGGAAGACTTGGATACTGTGCTTTAGGTGGGGACAGGGTTGCACCCATGTCTTTTTATGCTCTGGGGTCAGGGTAACCTCCGAAGGTCTGGTCACAGTGGTGGAATTTGGCACTGACTTCATAGGTCCTTTGTTGTGTTTTGCACACTGGGAAGCTTGTGGGTCATGAGACATCAGGCGCCATCCTGACCTCCTGATTGGTGGATGTAGATCTCACAGATCTTGGCGGCCATCTTAGTCACGGCAGTTGGAAGTCTTCTGTGAGCACCACGGGCCTGCAGTAACATGTAATTTAGGAATGGAGTAGGATGACACACATAAGTGAGGTGGCTATGGTACAGTCACTGACAGTCAGCAGGTGAACCAGCAAAACAGGAGGTGCAGGGAGGAGACAGGCAGGCTGGGCAATCACCCAACATGGCGCCGGCATGTCGGTCCCACCATTTTGTGTGTGGCATAGGTGGCCACACATAGCTATTGTTATTAACATATAAGCATTGGTCCTTCTTGTGATCAAATAGTCACCGACTTGTGATGAGTTGGGGGGCTCCTTCACAGCATAAGACCAGATAGAGGATGCATCTAGCAGTTTGATACATAGTCAATTACGCCTGGCAAGCTGATGTAGTAGCTTATAATGCAGGCAATGGAGCTAATCCTACAAGGCAGTGCATACTATGTGGCTTTCTTTGTGGATGCAGTTGATATAGGTAAAAAAAAACAAATTCATACAAAACACTGCTGAAAGCAGCTGCAGTAGCACACTGTGGTACTGTAAAAATGTTGTAACACGAGGTGCTGGGTTTGATCCCTGCAGATTGATTTTGGCAAAGCCATTTACATAGACCTTAGGATTCAGCCTAGCATTATATCATGGCTGCTTAACACATATAAAAAAAAAACAAAAAACACATTCAGGTCTATCGTGTTCAGTTTGCCATGTAAAAATTGATGATAGGCTCCAAAATCTTTACAATCAAAGCTGGGAACAGCAACAGCCGTTGAGTTACAGATTTATTTTCTAGATAAATGAAACTGCTTAGCAGTAAGAAGCGATAGCTCATTTTCCTTGGGGAAATTAGGTTGTAAGGTATGGATAAAATGATCATTCACACTCCTAACATAAATGCACTGGTCATAAAGACTGGAAGACTATGTGGGGATTACCAAAAGGGCTAGACAAGGACACAAAAGCATGCTGTGCTTGCCTCTGCACAGTGCTGCTGGCATCCAGGCGGTCTGGTTGTTATTTCGCAGCAGAAAATGAAAGTAGTTGTGAGTTATGGCCCTTGTTTTCAGATACGAACTTTGGACTAATAGATGGTCTGACAGGTGGGGGACGCATGTCTGTTTAAAAACCAAAAAGGCGGCAGATGCATCGTGGGATTATCTATTTGAACATCCAGCCCAGTGATCCTTTCAAGTCTGATCTGCTGTACTTAACGGTGGCACAACTGGCTTGGTGATGCCATGATTACATGATGATTAGGTACTGGGTGAACTTTAGTTCATCAGGCAGAAAGTCAAACTTCTGCTTATATTTGGATTGTTTCAGGAAGTACAAAGAGAGCTACTAGCTTAGAGCCACCATTCCCACATGTTAAGAGGCAGCAAGGCTCAAGTCGGGGCCAGGGCCCTTCTTATGGCAGGTTAGGAGCACTCCCATGTTGTGTATGTGTGTGTGTGTGTATTATATATGATGAATAAATAAATGAATGAATAAATAAAATAAATAAATGAATAAAAAGGGGTGATCTTGGTGAGCAAGCACTGGCTGGGGGGGGCAGAGCCAGAACCCCCCAACACACGCACACTTTATAGCCATATGATCCATCAGGTAATAGGCCTTCCAAAGGGGAGGCATGTTTAGAAAGCATGTGTAGGCCCACTGCCAGTGGCATCACTTAGAGTGCCCCCTGCGAAGAAGTATATGGTGGACCAAGTAACAATACCCCCAGACAAGGAACCACGATCCCTCAAACAGCGGAGTTGGGGTTGGAGGCTTAACAGTGCACTGAGGCTCAGTTGTAGGGTAAGGGTATTACAGCTTTGGGGGGGGTCAGCAAAGAGGGAGCTGAGAAAGCTGGGAGTGATCCAGGGAGGGCTGGGGTGGCTCCAGCAGGGCTGGGATCAAATCTTCAGGAAATTGTTTGGTAGAGCTGCAACAGGGTGAGCACAAGGGCAAGGGAGGAGGAGTTCTCTTTCCCAGGGCTGCCTCCCTTAGAACCTGGGGAGTTGCAATTGGGCAGCTGCAAGTTTGGGCATGGGTGTGCCATCAGAGGGCAGCAGCATCTCTTCGGTGTGACCAGATTGATCTAGTAATTTCCTTTAAAGTATTGAGTTAATGTACTAATGGTGCTATCATAAGTGAACACATCAAGGCTTCTGATGGTACATGACCAAACAAGTTTGAGGGAGAACACTGGCCAAAAGTGCTCAGATGAATGTTCCCTCTGGAACATTCAGTCACAGATTCTAATGCAGAACAACAATACCCTCAGCTTACCCAAATCCAAATAAAAAAGAAGGAAGACTTATTTCCAACTTTAAAAACAGCAGTTTTATTAAATAATGCAGCACCCCTCACACAAAAATATCTACGTTTCACATCGCCCTTGATGGTTTTTCAAGATTGCAATTATTCATTTGTACATGCCTTTTATAGTGATCAGTACCAATTAGTAACATTCAATTAATATCTTAGCAACACACGAAAAACATGTGATAATGTATACACAGTGTGCTGCTCATATCAATGCCAATTAAATACATCAATTGATCTTTTAACACACGAGAACATCATGATAGCATATAAAAAAGGCAGTGTGCCTAATAAAATATCTAATTCTCCACTAATATTTAATCACTATGTGCAAACTAGCTCACTTTTTACAATAACTTGTTAAATAGAGAGAGCAACCTAGAACCTAGAAGTACAGTTTTAAGAGAAACCTCAACTAGAAAGTTACAATGCATATATTTATATATTCACTATAGCATAGTATTCTTGCTACACTTTTGCCATATAAACAACACAAAAAAATCTTAAATATATATGAATATACTCTATAGCAAATATGTCAAAAACATACGTACAATTTTATTTTTGTTCAACATACAGAATGCATGGCAAATTACTTATTTACTTATTTCTCCTTTTTAAATATGGGGCCAACTGAAAATGTCCATTTAATCCTGGAAATCTGCCAGCTTGAAGTTTAAATTGCCAGTAAGTCTCCTGACACATCAATTCATTATTAAAGGGAAATCAACATAGTTTTATATTTTTTGACTTAGAAAAATTAAATAGTAATAAGCATGGGGAGATTTAAATAACGAATTGATGTGTAAGGAGACTGCAGGACCTGGACCTCTGATGGGAGGGGTCATGATCCACCCTCATCAGGATTATCCTGCAAGGACAGCAGTGCTTGATGTGGGTGGCTGCAGGGTGCTTGGCCATGTGACCTCCCCCACTCCTGTCAGTGGGGTTCCAATTCAGATGGTACATCAGTCATTAGGCCCACACTAGGGTGCCCCAAGAGTTGGGCGACTGGAGTGTGGGAGGCCTGAATGAGGCTGCATATCCTCCTGGCAGCACACGCTGCTCCAAAAGGTGGTGAATTTAATTCAGTAAATGCATGGCTGTGGCCATTTCCTCCAAGACCTGTGTTGTGTGGTTATTTCAGGGAAAGGGTAAGTGGAGGTTTACCAGACAATGTGTGTACAAAAACAGCTGAGAATACTGATGAATACATGGCCTGAGCCATTTTAAAAGGAGTGCTCCTTTTATTGTTTCAGATATGAAAAAGAGTATTAAAGCAGACTCAAACTGCAAAAGGAATGGTAGCATACAAATCAGGAGATAAGAAGCAATCTAAAACAGAATAAAAAAGTATAGGTCAACATTTTTGACGCTATAATGCACTACTGCTTTACGATACTTATTTTGGTTTAGAAATTTGGAAAGCTGTTTTCTACGGGTTTCACCAAAATCTTTGACACACTGGAAAGAATGGAGATGAGGCGATAGTTTGTAAATAAAGTGTAATTACCAGACTTAAAGACCTGTGTAACTTTTGCCAGCTTCCACAAGTCTGGGAAAACACCAGAATGAACGGACATATTGAAAAGATATACTAGGGGTAACAAATTACTGGTGTGGCATATTTCAAAAACTTTGGGTTTATACTATCAGATTCCTGAGATTTACATATATCAATTTCCACAGTGTGGTATGCAGTTCCTTATCAGTAAATGGACTCAGTAAAAGAAAGGGACAATTTTCGGATGAGGAAATGTTTAAGGAAGAGGTACTGAAATCAGAAGACAATGAGGTATAACCAGAAAAACAAAAGTATTTGTTAAATACATTAGAGATCAATCTCAAACTAGTTAGTTTTAAACTTTGAAGTTCAAAATACTGTGGAAAATCAGGAGTCAAGGAAGAATTTAAGCTTCTAACAGTTTTCCAAAAAGCACTAGGATCAGAGCTCTTACTATTATTTAATTTATCAGAAAAGTAGCTCTGTTTACCTTGATGGTTTTCTTTAGCGTAAAGCTTTCTCAAGTTCTTGTATAACTGCTAGAAGGAGGAAAGACCAGTGCACTTTGCCTGTTTCCAAGCCTCTTAATGCAAATTATGAGTTTTGGCCAACAGGGGCAAATACCAAGGAGAATTACTTTTGCGCAGCAATCTTTTCTTTTGAGGGGCATGTCTATTATATACCTCAATAAACTCAGAAAAAAATAGGTACAGGCACTGTTCACATCGGGAATGAAGTGTAAATGATCCCAGTCAACATTTTCCATGTCAATCATAAATTGAATATAGTCAAAGGATTTAAAAGACTAATATACTTTAAATGAGGGGCTCCCTTCTTTTTTTTTGATGTTTGCTAATAAGTAAGCAGTAACACATGGCAGGATGTGTAGTTCTGGATAAATTCACACTTAGAGGCGTATGAGTGACTTACTGCCCCTAGAAGTGTGTTTATCCAGAATAAAGCACACCAGAGTGTGAATTTAAAATTTGTTTACTGGGAAAATTACACTCAGCCTAGGCTTGTTTCCAGGTGCAACCTGGGAATAAGGTACACAACTGATGACAATGGATACAGATCATACAAAAAGTAGAATAAATAACATAAGTACAAATAATTACAGCAAAAGTACAAGCAATTACAGCATACAGCATGATGAGCTAGGAAGGGTACAGACAGCTTTGCAAGATACATTGCAGTGAAGGCAGTAACAGAATATACACAAGTTGACTTCACAGTGATAATAATGTGGATGTTGTCACCAAATGGCCTCCAACATGACCTACAGTATTAAGTTGGAGAGATGCCTTTGCTATAATAGTCCCTCTGCTCCACCCACTGTCTATTGTTATTGTGTTTTCTCTTACACGTGCCTCTTTCTTTAACTGATACTGTTTTGTCTCCTTGTCACTTTCTGGACTGTTTGCCTATTATTTTGACAATGTATTCTCTCAAACCTGCCTTTCCTTATCATTCAAAGAGCAACCATGGTGGGTCGCTAGGCCACCAGCAGGACTGAGATTTCCTTGTAGTCTTGCCGGTGGCATGTTTCTATCTGCAGTTGTATCTTCTGTGAAACTGAGGGCGGTCTCATTGTTTGCCACTTATTGAGAATGAGAGACCACTGCCGAGTTGGATGAGGACTGCAGGTCTAGGAGACATAAGGCTGTTTACTCTGGCAAGACATGCTTTCTGTGATTCTTTTGTTGTTGTTATAGCATTATTTTTGTGTGTTCAGCAATTTGAGAGTGCAGTGCACTAAGAAGTTGTGGAGAAGATCGGATCAAAAGTGGTATTCTGCAGGTCAGGCCCAGGGGGTCGAGATGGAAAAAAATATGGTGCTTTCAGTGTAGTGTGGAATGGATGGAAGATGTCAGAGAAAAAGAGAGTGGATGTTTGAACTAATTATGATTTCCTTCTCAGCGCTCTGCATTTTCACTATTCATGCCAGTCAGTGACTTTGGACTGGGAGATATGAATGAGGTGCCTGGGCACAAGGATTTCATTTCATTTAATTTCATTTATCTTTACACTGGAAAGGCATGTGAGCATAACTTGCCCATTTTCACAAGTGTCCAGTGATGATCAACAATTAAAACAATACAGACATAATTTGAGCACATACAATAATACAAAAAAAATATATATTTACATTTATTTCTGTTAAGTAGATAACGTTTGAAATTGTTTTTAAAAAATGACAATGTCAGACACTGAACCAATGAAACTGGTAAACTATTAAAACATTTAACTCCACTGTATCACAGAATTATGCCCCGGTGTTGTATGACAAAACGGAATCTTAAAAGTGACCTGTAGTTAATCGACAACTGTGTCCCTTGACAGATCTCTGAAAAAGGGAAAGAATGCTTTTGGGAATATGACCCAAACACATTTTAAAGAAAAATGTCAGAATTTTACTGTTCAATCTTTCCTCTAAGGATAGTCAATTGAACGCTTTGTAGAGGTCACAATGATGGGTCATCCTTGGGAGCCCAGTAATAAACCGAATAAGGTTATGACACGTAGTCCTCAGCCTACCAAACATTTTTGAAGAGGAGAAGGAAGAAGGAGAATAAACCAGTGAGCCATAGTCTATTAAGAGAGGAAAAAACTATTTGCCAACAAAGCCCTTGCTTCAGGTATCAAAAATTGTTTCACTCGGTATAACATACCAAGCCTTTGATGCAATTTTTTTCATCCACTGACAACGGTGTGATTTTCAAAAGTTAAGTGACTATCTAAGGTTACACTGAGATATTTAAAATCAGTAACTCTCTCAATAATATTGTCATTATTATCTTTAAGAATAAAGTCAAAGTCAGTGGACCTTCTAGTGCCCAGAAAGACCATTGACAGTCTTTTTGGGGTTAGGGACTAAATTACATGCTGAAAAACAAGAATGCATCCTGCTGAAATCACTGAGGATATCCTTGCTGAGTGGATCACTGGTAGAGGCTCTTGTTTTTTAATGTGATATATTCAAAATAAAAGGCATAGCTGGCAAGTGCTGCCAGCCAGTCCGGTTGCTTTACCATCTCTACCCATGTTATAAAGTATACTAACTGATGATCAGAAAGTGTGTCAGGAAAAACACCAACAGTTCTACAACTCTCTGGATGGCTGGAAAAATTGAATCAAGTCCAGTGGAAGAGTCAATATTCCTACTATTGAGTCTAGTAGGTACAGTTACCAATTGTACAAGCCCTAAATCAGAGGCTAAATCCTCAAGATAATAAGAACCACAGCAGTTACTCCAATTTACATTTAAGTTTCCCATTATTAATATTTTGTGATTATGTTTGTAGGGAGGGATTCATTTTTCAAAAATTTCAAAATGGTGCAGTAGAGTCTTAGGAAGGCAGTAACAACCAATTAAGTAAATTGGAGAAACATCTTGCAGACAAATCTCTAAAAGGAGAATCTCAATGTTATACTCCTTTGCTGGTACAGGTGACAGATTTATACAAAAATTCTTAAGAGAGTAAATTACTATCCCACTATCCCTCTTACAGTGTCTTGTCAACAAATATTGTAATCAGAAATTGCCACTTCATGGTCCTTAGTCTTTGAGGATAACCAAGATTGTAATATTACTAAAATGTCAGGATTATTTGTCTTTATCCATTCTTGTAACAGATCCATCTTATAGTAGGTACTAAACTACAAGCATCACAATGAACAAAAGACATGTTATCTGAATTAAATGCATCGTCACCTTGTAAACTAGCTGCAACAGGAATATATTTAGAATGAATATCCCTACTAACCTAAGAATTAAGCTCAACAAAAATCTAAGTAGAGAAAATTTGCTTCTTGATAGTTTCAACAGTTAGCCATTTTCCAGTGTGTAAACCAAATAGTTGCTGATTGCCTTTCTACATATTTACATATTGTATTTTAGATAATGCAAAGGAGAAACTAACCTGCTTTTCAAAGATTCTAGTTAGAGGTATGGACAGCATCTCATGGTTTATAGGCATATGACCGTGCTGTGATACTGCTTGGTTAAAGGGACATGTCATTTTAAAATTGCGTTTATTTAGTGTGTTTTCCAGTTTATAACTCACACTCAGACCTCCCATTAAGCTGTCAGTTAAACTGAAATATCACAAAAAACATAATTAAATAGCCTCTCCCACAAGCCTCCATTGCTAGACTCCCAAGAATGACTCCCGCCACTTTTGCGGGAGACACTCATGTGGAGTGCTGCTCCACAGAGCGCCACTTGTAGTGGTGCTCCTTTGAATGTACCGGCCCCGCCCCTTACAACGCATCACCATCTAGTGCACAGGCAACACAAGGGGAATACTGGGAGTGAACCATCATGGCAGTTCTGCAAGACTGGGGTGGCTTCCAAAGGTAGCAGCTTATGCAATACTTGGCAGTCTCTGTCAGCAGGTGTTATATGCTGCAAGAGTCATGGCTAGTTCCTGGCTTGCAGTAGTGCTCCTTTGAATGTACTTTCTCTGCCTTTTACAAAATGTCACCACCTGGTACGTAGGCAGCACAAGGATGAGTACCGGGATGAACTGGAATGGCAGTTCTACAAGGCTGGGGGACAGTTCAAAGGGAGCACCTTACATAATACTTGACAATCTGTCATCAGATGTTACAGGCTGCAAGAATCATGGTTGGTTACTGACTTGCAGCAGCACTTCTTTGAATGTCCTGGCCTTTCCCCTTACAACATGTCACCACCAAGTACACAGGCAACATGAAGAGGAGTGCCAGGGGTAAACCAGAATGGCAGTTCTGCAAGGCTGAGGGGGATTCCAAAGGCACCCGCTTACACAGTGCTCGGCAGTCTCTGTCATCAGGCATTACAGGCTGCAGTAGTCACAGCTGGTTTCTGGCTTGCAGTGGCACTCTTTTGAATGTACTGGCCCCATCCCTTACAACACGTCAACACCTGGTACACATATTAGAATATTTTAAAGAGCTCTCTTACACAAACAATTGGGACAAAACAATGGTAATGGAAATGGTTAAAATGCAAATATTCTTAATTGGGCCCCTGGGTCCTTATAACCAGTTTTGTTGGAGGAGTCCATACAGTAATACTGGGGAATCCAAAGTTAAAACAAATCCATTGGTCTCCAATCCATAAACATTATTGTTTAATTAAATTGCAGTATCTCAAGTAATTCATTCACATGGCACTTTTACACTTTGCATACCACTTTAAAGTTCCTTGCCCAGAGTGTTTAGCATTAGTCAATCAATCTATATAGGTAGATATAAACATATTTTTGTATCACAATTATCTTTCTTTTTAAATTTTTTCATGTTATTCATTATTTTTAAATGTTACGTATGGCTGCATGGTTGAACTGACCTGGCAATGATCCTGGTAAAGAACAGTTCATGTCTTTCTAGTAGTCACAGTTCAGAGAAAACTGTTATAAAATAACATATAAAAATATATTTAAATGAAGTTGACACCAGTCTGTCTTTTATTTAAAGTACACAGTTCTCCTACCTGCTGATTATGTCTTTCAGAATAAAAGCTTGTATTTTTTATAGGTTTCATCATCTTAGGTTTTCAAATCTGTGAATGTAAATGAGAAACTGATACATTCAAATGGTATGTTACCATTAGTGATCTCTTATATACAGCGTTTTTTGTGCTATATTGTAAAAGAGATAACATAGTATCACTATAATGGTGATTGTCTCAAGTCCTTTACATTTCAAAAGAGGCTTAGCCCCAATTGGTCCATTTTTGTTCTGTTTAGATATTCTCTCATGAGTTTAAAAATGCCATTGCTATAAATGCTATGAAATCTCATCAGCTTCTTTTGAGGAAACACACTGGAGGGGAGTGTGATGATGCTAAAACATGATTATGTCACATGCTAACATGCTGCCCACTCTCCTATTGAGAAGCCACACCTCCCTATGTCTATAGGTACTGCTCTGGGATGTACTAAATGGTTTCCTCTGTTCTTTCATATTAATATGCACTAGGATGATAGAATTCAAGTAGTAATATTTCAATTTACATCATACTTCTCAACCTTTTTGTCACTGAAATGTAGGACACAGATGCTCAAAATGTGGGAAAATGTGGACACTGGCCCTTAGAATGTAGGACACATCATCAGACATGGAGTTACCAGTTCAAACACTGCAAAAATACTCCCTTTATTTGTGGAAAGCTGAATTTTGATAAAGCATCTTAGATTAGATATTATGAATTTGTTTTAAGGACTGAATTTATGGCCCCATTTCTATGTGGGCAGTACCTTTTCAATGTTACATGGATGTGTGACTGAGGAAATTTGAAGAGCAAAATAAGGGATGTCCTTTGTAAGGTGGGACAGTTGATAGATATAATTTTCATCAGTTTTGGTTGATCTTTATAGTAAGAAGTTTATGGTTGCCTTGATCCCCATTTACCTATACATATAATCATACAGCATTTATCTGCTAGCTGTAAAAGTCATGAGTAGTAGCCCTTCATAGCACAGTGCCAATAAGTATCATTTCATTTTCTGAAAAAAAAAAATTACCATAGCTTGTCCTTATCCCAAATTGAATCCTTTTGTTGTTCATCTTGTAATTTTCCAATGCATTTCAAATGCCAAACTACTGACTGCTAAGGCAGCATGTTAATTTCCTAGGTGTGCTTTGTGAGCATGTCAGCATCATGGTGTTACACACTAGGGCATGCATGACCTGTTCAGCTGCCCACTCTCTTGACAGAGAAGCCATGCCTTTTTACAGAATATGTGCTGGGCAATGCTCTGAGGCTCACTGTGCCCTTTCAAGTTACAGTACGTGCAACACAGATTCATAAATTGCAAACCGCTGTTTGTGTATAGATAATGGATGTATGCAAGGTAGGGATTCTTATAAGATTTCCATCATTGCTCCCTTTTGGGGTTGTACTTCTGATTATAGCAGCACAAAGAAATTATACCCATGGAAAGACATAGATTTAATCTCACCTATCCATATTTCAACATTGTCTATCTGTAAAGTATTATCAAAATACAAAGATTTAATCCTTTCCCATGTTTCAAAGTAGTTTATTTAATTTGGAATACGTGTCTGTTTGGCAGCTAGTAATTCACATATCTTCATATTGCTCCTGCTTAGACAGCCATGTGTATATCTGAAAAAATGTCATTCAGTACATTATGTGCAATGAAGTCCCAAATTTCATAACTTTCTTCTTGTATAATTTCTGGAAGGGGGTGACTAACAGAGGCTAGATGGCTGAAAGCTGCCAAGCTAATATTCTGAGGAGAGTGCTGTCAAATACTGTAGTTTAAAACTGGTAAACTTTCTGGATGAAAATGGACTCCATGATCATAGGCAGTGTGGGTTCATGTCAGGGCAGTCCGGACAGCCCAACCTAATTGATGTCTTTGATTCGGTAACAAGAACAGTGGACAAAGGCCAAACAGTGGGCATACTGTATCTAGATTTCAGGAAGGCCTTTGACTCTGTTCCCCATAGGAAATTAATTAGAAAGCTGGAGAACTGCAGGGTAGTGGAGACACTGGCTAGAAAGGTACAATATTGGCTACATGATAGAAACCAGAAGGTGGTGGTCAGGGGGAATTCTCAGAGGCTAGACCAGTCACAAGAGGGGTCCCACAGGGTGCATGCTTAATTCAGCGTTATTCAACATCTTCATCAGAGATATTGCAGATGGTGTAAAAGGCAAAATATGCCTCTTTGTTCATGACACAAAGCCCTATGGGAGAGTGGACACAGAAAAAGGTAAACAGGGCATTTGGGAGGACCTGGCTAAACTGCAGAAATGGTCAAGTATTTGGCAGCTGGGATTCAGCATCAAAAAGTGTAAGTAATGCACTTAGTGGTCAAGAACCCAGAGATCAACTACTGACTGAGAGGTGTGCAGGTCAGCAGGTCAGTGGAACAGAAAGACTTGGGTGTGATCATGAGTGCCATAAAGCACTCAGTACACTGCAAGAGAACAGCTGCCAAAACAAATCAGATGCTGAGGTGTTTAGCCAAAGTTATAACCATAGGAAGTTGGAGGTCATCCTCCCACTGTACAGGTCACTGGTTAGGCCACATCTGGAGTAAGGCATGCAATATTGGAGCCCTTACCTAAAGAAAGAAATCATCTTACTGGAGACAGTGCAGAGAAGGGTGACAAAAATGATCCAGGGACAACAAAGGCAGGTCTTAAGAGGGGGGAGGCTCAGAGATCTCATCAGGTACTTCCTGAAGGATAGAAGGGAAAGGGTGATTTGATCAAAACCTTAAAACATCATAAGGGTCTCAACCAAGTGAACTCTGCGGGACTCTTCAATCTTAGTATAAACATGACTACTTAGAGACACTGCCTCAAACTGGTAGTGTGATGCTTCAAGAGACAAATGAGGAGGCACTTTTTCATTGAAAGGGAGGTGGCAAAGTGGAATGAGTTGCTGGAGGAAGTTGTCTCCCTGAGGACTGTAGACAGCTTCAAGAGGAAATGGACAGGAGGGTAAAGGGGAAAATTGCATGGAAAAAGGGGAATGTGGGGGAAGGGGGATGTCGAGGGGGAGGGAGAAGTGGATAGCTGGGGGCAGATCTCAATAGGTACTAGAGGGTCTGCAAACTCAGGCAGACTAGATTTATTGTATGGTCTTTTTCTAATGGCTATTTTTTGTATATTCATGTGTTCCTACAACAAACTAGAACAATGTGGATAAAATGAGACATTTTTTCAGTACTAAGGACTTGTTTCAGTTTTTTTTTTATTGTTTTTATTTATACATGTCTATGGTGACCAGGTAGGTGTGCTGATCCAAGGGACCATTAAGGTATGACCTGGGCCATAAACAATGACACATTTAGCAAAACAGAATACAGGAGGAGTAACATGGCCTAAATGCAGGCCACTAACAAAGAGGTGGAGGGGATTACAGTACAGAGGGTATTAACAACAAGCATTTGTCAATGCTGAATGTTGGCTTGCTGGCATTGGCACTGGTAGTGCAGGAGTTAGAGAGATGCGTAATAGGAATGGCAGTGAAGTATTGAACTAATGCCACTCCCCCCACAGAGACTGAAAGGCATTGAGGGTGTGCCTTTGGGTCATCGACCATAATGCTGAAGCCATTCCACCTCACCCCACCCTGCAAACAGCAACAAGTGTCGCAGTGTGCCTTGGTGTCTTGGGCCCTTATGCTCACCCCATTTCTTAAGGAAATAAACCGAGATGGGTGCAGTATAGGAGAATGGGGTGAATGTTAGGGTTTAAGACCCCAAGGCACACCTTGATGCCTGTCAGTGGCTGTAGGGTGGGGGTAGAATGCCGTGAGCATTACGGCAGACAAACCCAAGTCACACCCCTGACGCCTGTCAGTCTCTACAGGGTGGGCATTACAGTTGGAAACCTTAATGCCCTGGTGGTTTGTCAGTATTTTAGCTCTAAATTTTCAAAATGGGCTTTTTGGGACCCCACCTCATGAACAGAGGCACTATCACTGACATATTGCTGGTGCCGTTTTTATAGACCTTTCCAAGGTGTTTGATATGGTGCACCACACACTACTATTGGATTCCCTCACACAAATTAGCCTGTCCTCTGAGACCACTGGCTGGTTTGCCAGCTATCTGTCAGAGAGAACTCAGACAGTCAGACTTGCCCAAATCCAGTCCTCCCCCTCCAGGTCAGGTCAGGAGTTGCTCAGGGCTCTATTCTTGGCCCCCTACTTTTCTCCCTGTTCCTCAACTTTCTGCTCAAGGATTGCTCTAGGGAACTGCTTCTGTATGCAGATGATGAAGTTCTCTACAGCTCCCAAACTGATCCAACTGCTCTCTTTAATGCACTCCAAAAATCTTTTACGGAAGCAGAATCCTGGTTCATTCGGCATAGGCTAGTTCTAAACTACAAAAAAACAATGTCTATGGTGTTTTCCCACTCCCAAAGCAGGAACAGTGGGCTACCCTTGTGCATACTGAACTCCCTCAATGACCCCCTTGAACAGGTTACCTCTTTCATGTACCTGGGTATCACCCTAGACTCAGGGCTCACCTACCATGACCACATCCGAAAACTGAGCACCACCGTTAATGTGTGTATTGGTTTACTGCACCAGTACAAGCACTGCCTCCCACCTGAAGCCCTCCACCTAGCTGTCTCAGCTTCAGTACTGTCACTCATAGATTACAGTATCATAATCTATGGGGCAGCTGACAACACACACCTAAACAAGATCAGGCTGGCTCTTAATAAGGGTCTGTAGACTTGCCTCCAGTTGCGCCAGATGCACACACACCTGCACGCTGTATGCCTCCACCAACTGGCTTAACTTCAACTGGAGGCTCAAATATCAGACATGCCTCTTTGCTAAAATAAATAACTGCAGGTCTACTCCCACCTGCCCTTACCCCCCTACTCCAGGCACCCTTGTCCTCCCGCCACACCTGGCAATCTACAACAACCCACTTCCGGGTTCCCCTCTGCAAGACCTCCTTGGATCAATGAACATTTAGGCACCAGGCCCCTAGCTGGCATAACTCCCTCCCTAACTCCCTCCTCTCAGAACCCAGACTTGGCCAGTTTAAGTCTCAACTACGTGACCTAATCTCTCAAGGCTCAGCCTGTGACTGTCTTTGATTTTTTGCTCTACCCATGTCCCCTCTCATATTTAGGCCTCACCCTGGTCCTGCCACCCCAGGGCATGCTCATACCTGGACAAAGAACACCCTCAGTCCAGCCTAGACTACTAAATAATGACCCGGGCATGGCTGGTGCCACCATCCTGCAGTGTATGTACCCTGTTAACTGATTACCATCTTTACTCTGTAACTGTTTTTGCAACTTTCTGTAACCACTTTTGCTAATGTACAAGCTTCTTTGTAACTACTGTGTCTTATTTGTTGCCATTGTATCTGATGTCTCTGTATATAATGACGTGGAACCTTTGTAAAGGAGTCTTTGATTCAAAGGTATGTTATCCGATACCTTCAATAAATAAATGAAATCATTTTGTTACTCAATCCTGAAAGGTGATTTTGCACAGCAACTACACCATTCGGTGCCACAGGTGCAGAAGGACATTTTGGACAGGATGTGAAAAATGACAGCTGTACTGTTCATGAGGAGGTATGAAAAAATGGCAATGTTGAAAATCTGGAGTGAAAATATGAAACATTTGTGAAGTTACAAGCGTGTGTAGAAACTGTGCAATGCACGCTTGTAATGTGGTAATTTTTTGGAATTTTTCACCTAATTTTTAACATGGGCTTTTGGGGACCTCCCCTAATGAAGAGTGGCACTGTAATTTTGTTAATCCATCTCAAAAATTGATTTCATACAGCAACCGTGCCATTTTGCACCAAAAACACATTTCGGGCAGGATGTGAAAAATGACAGCTATGCTGTTCATAAGAAGGTGTCAAAAATGGCAATGTTGAAAATGTGGAGTGAAAATATTAAAACATTGGTGAACTTATGAGCTAAAATGCATAATGCACGCCTGTAACACGATCATTTCTTTGGAATTATTTCACCAAATATTCAACAGGGGCTTTTTGAGGCCCCACCTCATGAACAGTGGCACTGCCATTTTGTTAATTGATCCCAAAAGGTAATTCTGCACAGTGACCGTGAAATCACCATTTGGGACGAAGAAACAAAATGAAATTGACATGTTCATGAGTTGGGGTCTCAAGAACCCCATGTTGAAAATTTTGGGCCAAAATTCCTAAAAATGGCCGAGATAGCAACCTGAGTTAAACCCCACCCCCACCGATTCCTCAGTTCATAGTTTGCCTTTGAAGAGTGCAGACGCGTCCGGTCCACAGAAGATCACTGCTCCTGACTTCTGGAGGGTAAGTATGGGTGGGGGGGGTAAAGGAGGTGAGTGCACAGAGAGACGGTTGGGTTGGGGAAGGGGGGATTGGGAAGACATTGCTGGTTGTTTTTCTTTTTTACAGTTAAACAAAAAAGACTCTGAGGGACCATTTTCTTTATTTATAGGTAAAAAAACAAAAAACTTTTGGGCACACTGGGGTGGGCTCACAGTATGCCACATGAGTTTTGGGGGAGCATGATGCCGATGGGGATTGGGCACCCCATTGGCAAACTTGGGGGGACATGATGCCAATGGGAATTTGGCACCCTCATCAGCAAAGAAATTGAGCTTGGGGGCAGGGGGCATCCAACACCAGAAGTGGGTATCCCGGGGTCAGGAAAATAAAAAAAGTGTCTGGGCACACTGGTTTGTGGCTGGGGGGAAATACATGCCAACACGGGGATTGGGCACCCCTGATGTTGACTTCATGGGAGTGTGTGGCCGGTGGTAGCAACTGCCATTGTGGAAAGCCATACCAGCGGCTGTTTTATTTATTTATTGAAATGTTTCACCAGGAATGGCACACTGAGCAACTGCTTGTAACTCCTGCCATGCGCATTACTTTGCACTGTAATGTGCATGGGCAAAGTCTTGTCATCTGCCACTGCAATGAGGAAACTGCACCTCATTGGAGCAGCAGATTTCTGTCAGCTCTGTGGCTGTCTTTGAAACTGCTGTCATTCACCGCATGCTCACTGATTGGCGGCTGAGGGACGCACCAACTAAAGCATCCCCTGCATTAACCACAACACTGACACACCTCTGAAATGTGCTACTACCACAAGATGTTGCTTGAGTACGTGCAAGCCAACATAAAATAAGAAAACAATAGAGTACAAGGTGAAGTTGTAGGCTAGCAGCAAGTCCATATACATCATCACAGGAATATGGAGAACAATACAGTAAGGTGAAAAATTACCAGGTAAACCATATAAAGTGCAGTTTCAAAAAGGCATGCCAATAACAAAATCAAGTAACAACCAGGTGGATATTCAAAATTTAGTGTGACAGTCCACTATAAGCAGAGTGCAGTGAAGTAGACTATAGGGAGGGAGAGGGCTGGGTGGGGTGGGATAGGAAAGAAGCTGGGGAGAAAGGGATGTCACAAGGATAGGAGGACCCACAAAGGTGGGGTGGGTGGGTGGGTAAGGGGAAATCATTTCAGCTTACACAGATGGACAACAGCATTTGGCTTCCAGTAGTAGCCAATCTTTAAAGTGGCTTTTGAAGGATGAATTGGAGGAGGATGAGTGGAGTGATTTATGAAGCTTATTCCATAAGAAGGGGTCAGCGATGGAAAATATTTTGCTGCCCATGGTAGTGGAGATTCTGGGAACTACCAGGGGGAGGATGGATGATTCATGGAGGCACCTAGTACCCACTTTTCCCATGAGTGGGGATGAACAAGGGGACAGGGGACAGTCTCTGAGTGTTTTGCCTATTAGTCAGCCCAAGGCATGGTCGAAGCATCCTTGAAGTGGGAGCCAACCAAGCAATTTGTAAAAGTCACAATGATGGGTAGAAAAAGATGCGAGGAGGATGAAGTGGCAGATGCTGTTGTAAACTGATGTCAGACAAGAGTGCCTGACTGACGACACAGGGGAATATATGGGGGAGCAGTAATCAATAAGGGGTAGAAGGTTGCCTTGTGCAATTGTCGAGGTAGTATAGCGCAGTGGTTTAAGGCTCTGAACTACAAACCTGGAGACCTGGGTTTGAATCACGTAGCCCTCACTTGCATGCTGTGTAACCCTAAGCAAGTCACTTAACTTCCATGTGCTTCCAGGTCACACCTGTAAACATGCTTTCAGCTCAGTGTGTCTCTCCTGGTTAAAAAACAAAAAATTGCTAGGCATACCTCATGGGACAGGAATTGTCTTAGCTGGTAGGCAGCTCCTAACTTCTGGTTAATGCTACGCATGAAAATATTAACATGATCAGTGAATGTAAGAGAGGGGTCCATAGAGAAGTGCCTCACAGGAGAGACTTTCTGCCGGGAGTGCATTGATAAAGATGGAAAACAGTAAAGGGCCATGGATGGAGCCTTGGGGGACCCTGGTAGGCACAGGCAGGGCATGAGAAGATGCAGCCCCAATGGTAACTGACTGGGACCTGCCCTTGAGATAGCTCCGAAACCATGAGGAAGTCTCCAAGGAGCAGCCAAGGTGGTGGAGAGTAGAGTGTAGAGAGGGTGCTTGACTAAGTCAAATGCCTTAGTCAGATCCACAAATACAGCAACTGTGGCTGTACCCCGAATCATGTTTCTGAGGACATGGTCAGTGAAAAGAGCTAAGGCTGATGTGGTGTTGTGGAGCTTGTGGAAACCATGTTGCTGGGGTCGCAGCAGCGAATACTTTCTAAGGTACTTAGAAAGCTGGGAGTGCACAATTCTGTCTAGTAGTTTGCTCAGGTGGGGGAGGAGAGAGATGGGCTTGTAGTTATCAATAAAAAGGGGATCACCTGCTTTAAAGATAGGAACAGCACTAGCATGCTTCCAGGAATCAGGAATCAGGCATGGCGGACGTGGAGAGGGCAAGGTTGAAAAGGAAGGCGAGAGATTTAATGACTGCAGGAGAGATGAGCTTAAGAAAGAAGAGACAACCCATCACTGCCTGGGTTACCCCTAGTAGGGAGGGACTTTAGGATCTTGGAGGTAGTTTCTGGGCCTATGGCTCTAAAGTAGAAGGGGAGCAGGGAAGAGGTGTGGCCAGCAGGGAGGCAGTCTGCCTGACTACTAGGGTTAGATTGTGACTGGGGGGAGTCTACTGAGGTGGCGCGAGGTCAGTTAAAGCTCTGTGCAATCTCAGTGGGTCAGTCAGGTGGCCAGATGGGGAGGCAAGTTGAGTGACTTGGCTGTGAGTCTTTAGATTGAGTAAGGATCCTATTGAAGCTCCAAAACGCTGTGGATCACTGAGGTTGTTCATTTGTAGGTTGAGGTAGAAGATACGTAGACACCTGTAAGCAATCCAGAGCTGGATGGAAGGGGATGCTTTGTAAGCATTCCACTGGCTGTCCCTCTCTTTCATTAGGGCCAGTAGGTCCTTGGATATCCAATGGGTGTAACTCCCCTCACCGTAGGAGTGGAAAGTGGGAAGTGGAGGTCTTGTACCTCAAGGAGGGCATTGGTGAAGAAGCTAACTGCCAATGACACATTGTCAATGTGGTAAAGGGCAGACCAGTTTAGCACTCTTACATCGAGAAGCCTGGTAGGGTCTGGGCAGTTAACATTTCTGAAAGAGAGGTATTTGGGAGGAGGGCATTTAATTTTGGTGGACATAATCATGTAAGTAGGGGAGGGGTCACTTACAGAATCTGAGGGGATACCCACCTGAAGGACTATGTCCACCCGATTTGTGGCCACCTAGTCGAGTAGGGAGTGATTTAGTGTACGGGCATTATGTCTGGTGGGGGCGGAGATAACTTGTTCGAGGTTGTGGAATTTTAGGAGATTAGCATAGTCAGGCTTCTGCGTGCCTAGCCAGTTGAGGTTGAAATCTCCAACTAGTATAGAGTCCCTGGTTGGAGTTGTTAGCCCTAGACCATCCAGTAGGTTAGATAAGCTTGGAATACCTCTGGTAGGGGGTGTTGTAGCAGCACGCCAGGTAGATTTCTTTAGAGGAACCCAGGGTTAGCTCAATAAGAAGCCATTCACTGGGAGAGAGGGGATTGGAGTGGCTAACAATGGCAGTTGATATATGTTCCTTCACATACAGAGCAACACCACCCCCCTTCTTTTTTCCAGGTCTGTCAAGGCAAATGAGGTCATAGCCCGGAAGATGGTAGGAGGTCGGAGTTATGTGGTTTCAGCCAGGTTTCAGTGAGTCCTAGTACATGGGGCTTATAAAGGGACATCTGGGCCTCTAGGTTGGGGAACTTTGATGGGAGGCTACAAATGTTTAGATGTGCCACTTTCAAACCAGTTTTCCATGTCCAGGTGACATTAGCATAGTCAATGGGTGTGTTTAAGGGGCCAGGGTTACATTCAATGTCCCAGCAAGGAGTAGAAGGGAGCAAAGAGGGCGATCGGGATGGGGATGAGAAGGTGAGGGAATACAGGAAAAGTCCAAACAGGAAATGTTCAGTGTGAGAGAGGAGGACAAGGAGAGCTAGTTCCAAGGGAGTCAATTTATATCTGTAACCCCCCCTACAAATAGGGGTTCCTAAAAGCCTTCCCAGAGCTTGCTTAAATGCTCGATGCCTGGCTGGTGTTCAGCGTAAGGCCGCTAAATGTGGGCGTTGTGAGTGCTTTTGAAGCCTCCAGTACTGTCTCTTTAAGAGTTGCCTGCTCATAGGCTTTAGTGGTTCAAATAGGGGACTGGGATTTATCTGCTCGAATCCCGTCCTGGACTCTGTCTGATTGCTCTGTTTCTGCAGTCGCTAGGAGCGCTAAGGGAGCCCATCTGAAAGATGTAGTTGTTCCCATGAGAACATGTATAGTGTTGGTAAAACTGCAGTTTGTCTAACTTTTTTTTCTGCAGCTGGGACTGTGTGCTGTGCCCCTCCATATTGGACCTGGACATCCTAAAGGGTCCAATGGGAGTAGGGGGTACTTCAGAGGGCGTAACTGGCGACCAACCGACAGCAGGATCCCTCAGGGAGTCGACTGACCAATGGGGATGCAGCTTGTTATGCTGGAAAGTGGCATTATGGGCTATGGTGCCTTTTTGCACCACTGGGAGGCAAAGTAAGTGACTGGCATCTGAGGTCAGCCAATGGGATTGGGTGGTGCCCGAGCTACAGAGCTGTACCACACGGCAAAGGGGAAGACGCGTTGTGACTGTGAAGGAGAAGGGAGCTCTGAGCTCCTGCGCTGTTGAGTGTTCACGCGGGAAGTGTGTGACAGGCCTGAGGCGGACATTTGCATCGCCAGCGTTCCACAGACTAAATCCGCGAGGACAGCGGTCAGAGAAGGCTATGTACAAGCACAGTTACCTACCAGGCTCAACCTGAAGAGGACTGGAGAATCTGCTAAATCGCGCTCGGTCTGTCAGGAAAGTTGAACCTGCAGTTAGACTCCCGATAGTTGTGAGTTCATTTGGGTCCAAGGAGCATCTGCCTGGTATGGTACCCCTCTGTTGTTTTCCATATAAATGTGCGAGGAGGCCTTTGAAGCTCAGGCTCAGCCCTGCAAGTGGTGAAGGAGTGGTTTCTCTGCTGGAGTTGTGAGTACTGGATCAGGTTAGCTCCCTGTTAAAGCTTACAAAGAAAGGCAAAATCATTTTGTTGTATTGCTGACTGCACTAATTGAGCTTTCTGTCTCCATCTGATCTTCTCAGGAATTAAATGCTCGCTTGTGTCAGGGCCCCAACCAGCTGCATCAAGGAACTAGCCATTAGCGCTTGTGTACCCATAGACAGTAATTAATAGGTTAGGCCTGTGCACAGAGTCGTAGGTAGATTTTCATATATTGTAGTGGTAAGCTAATCAACCTGATTCCCCCCGGTCCTTGTTATCTCCCCTCAAATAAATCAGATTGCTTGTTTTGCAAAAGTACACTGGCTAGTCTGTGTATTAATGGTGAAATACTGCACCGTGAATGTGGTGTAACTGTACCTTACTTTCCAGGGGTTCCCCGGGTGAGCTGACTGGTTCAAGCCGGGGTGGGGTAAGTGTATATGGTAAGGACACTGAAATTGAACTGTGTGGGCCACTAGTGGGAAGAAAGGGGGGTTGCAGCAACCCAGAGGGCTGTGACCAAGTCAACCTCGACTGTTCTAACCCCGACCTCTGGGTGGAGGCACCCGCTAACGGATCTGGGCCCCTCACCCTGCTACAGTTAGGGCAGGCGGGGTAGTAGCCCTTAGGATAGTGCCCCTTGGGGGGTTACATATCTAACCATAGGAGAGGGGGCACAGTAGGCTTGCAGGGGAGATGAGTAAAGGAGGACAGCTGCAGCTGATAGACAGCTAGTACAGAGGCACAAAAATCTGATGCAAGCAGCAGGCCAGTCATGGAGGCAGCCAGTAGGGGGAGCAAGAACAGCTTCATCTTAATGTATTATAAAAGCTTCTGACCAGCAGTCATTTTATGTTTACATTTTATGTAGTCTGAATATTTATTTAGAATTTCCTATTATAACTCTGCATATGATATAATGCATATGAGATGTGGTCACCCTCCAAAAGGGAAAAAAGTGCCCAAAGTGTTGAAACCAGCACAAGAGAACAATATTAACTAGCATTTAAAAACATAAATCCCTGTAAGAAAAATGTGTTTAATTAGAAGTGAACTACATATGTATTTGGAAGTACTAACTTCTCCTGAACTGCATAAGGAATTGGTTCCTCTAGATAACCCTACAAAGCTAGCCCTGGAAGACTTTGCCTTCTTTATGGGTGAATAGTCTGATACCCCAGGGACAATTCAAGTGGGAGTAGCAGCATTAAGTACAGACTGTAATATCATTAAACAAGCATTTGTCAATGCTGAATGTTGATTGCTTTGCTCCGTTGAGCTCACTCACTCCCCCTCTCTCACTCGATCGTTTTGTTTCTCCTGACACTGCAGGCTGCCCTTTTGTATTGAGCTCCTGCTTGCGTTGGCATCTTTGTCTGCCCACAAAGAAATCCGCAGCTGTCCCAACAGAGCTCCATTGAGGTCACTCACTCCCCCCCCCCCCACATGCTCATTCTGTTTCTCTTGGGCTGCAGGCTGCAATTTTGTATTGGGCTCCTGCCTCTGTTGGCGCCTTTTTCTGCCCACAAAGAAATCTGCAGCAGTCCTGACAGAGCTCCATTGAGCCCACTCACTCCCCCTCTCTCACTCGCTCATTCCGTTTCTGCCGGTGCTGCAGGCTGCCCTTTTGTACTGGGCTTCTGCCTGCGTTGCTGCCTTTTTCTGCCCACAAAGAAATACGCAGCAGTCACAATAGAGCTCCGTTGAGCTCGCTCACTCCCCCTCTCACACTCACTCATTCTGTTTCTCCCACCACTGCAGGCTGCCCTTTTGTACTGGGCCCCTGCCTGCATTGCTGCCTTTTTCTGCCCACAAAGAAATCTGCAGCAGTCCCAACAGAGTTCCGTTGAGCTCACTCACTCCCCCTCCCTCACCCGCTCGTTCTGTTTCTCCTGGTGCTGCAGGCTACCCTTTTGTACTGGGCTCCTGCCTGTGCTTTTTCTGCCCACAAAGAAATCTGCAGCAGTCCTGACAGAGCTCAATTGAACTTGGTCACTCTCCCTCTCTCACTCGCTTGATCCTAATCTGTCCCAAACACTAATTTCTGAAAGCGACTGCGGTATTCTGATCTGGAAAGGCAAAAACACATTTTGGCCAGGATGTGAAAAATGACAGCTGTACTTTTCATAAGGAGGTGTGAAAAAATGCCAGTGTTAAAAATCTGTCATGAAAATATTACTAATTTGCAAAGTTACAAGGGTGCATGGAAACTGCTCAACGCAAGCTCGTAACACAGTCATTTTATGGTGTTTCATCACAAAATTTTCAACATAGGCATTTTAGGACCTCTGCTCCTGAACAATGTCACTGAGATTTTCATAATGCATCCCGAACACTGATTTTCCACAGCGCCCGAGCTATTCTGCTCCATAAGTGCGAAAACACATTTCGGCCAGGATGTAAAAAATGACAGCTGTACTGTTCATAAGGAGGTGTGGAAAAAAGGCAATGTTGAAAATCTGGAGTGAAAATATTTTAAAATTGCGAAGTTATGAGCATGCGTGGAACCTGCGCAACGCACACTCGTAACACACTCATTTTATGGACTTTCGTAAAAAATTTACAACATAGGCATTTTAGGACCTCTGCTCATGAACAGTGTTACTGTGATTTTCTTAATGTGTCCTGAACAGTGATTTCCCACAGCGACCATGTTATTCTGCTCCAGAACTGAGAAAACATATTTCAGCCAGGATGTGAAAAATGACAGCTGTACTGTTCATACGGAGGGCCAGAAAGATGGCAATGTTGAAAATCTGGAGTGAACATATTGCAAATTGGCGAAGTTATGAGCGTACATGGAAACTGCGCAATGCACACTCATAACACAGTCATTTTATGGACTTTTATCACCAAATTTTCAACATAGGCATTTTAGGACTTCTGCTAATGAACAGTGTCACTGTGATTTTTGTAATGTGTCCCAAACACTGATTTCCCACAGTGACCATGCTATTCTGCACCAGAAGTGCGAAAAAACACATTTTGGCCAGGATGTGGAAAATGACAGCTGTACTGTTCATAAGGAGGTGTGGAAAAATGGCAGTGTTGAAAATCTGGAGTGAAAATATTGCAGATTTGCAAAGTTATGAGTGTGTGTAGCAACTGCGCAATGCACAGTCCTAAAACAGTCACTTCTTGGATTTTTTTCCACCAAATGTGCAACATAGACTTTTTGAGAGCTCACCTCATGAACACTGGCACTGTCGTTTCGTTAATAGGTCCTGAAAGATGATTCCGAGCAGTGACCACGAAATCACCTTTCAGAGCCAAATAACGCCATGACAGTGGCTGAATTCATGAGGAGGGGTCCCAAAAACCCCATGTTGAGAATTTGGTGCCAAAATTCCAAAAAATGCCTGAGATATGCATCAACTTTGAAAAAACCCTATTTATGCCATTATAGGTGTATCTCCTCCTGAAAATGGGGGTTCCCAAAAGTCTTCCAGGTACTTGCCTGAATGCTCCAAGTCTGGGCAGTGTGCCGGTGTCTGAGCCGTTTAAATGGGGTTCCAAGTGAATGCTATTTGAGCCTCCACGTACTGTCTGTTTAAGAGCTGTCTGCTTGCAGACTTAATTAGTTTGTATGGGGGACTGTGCATTTAATTTGTTTTGTTGAATTTTGTTGACCCGGTAAGCCCACTGGGCTTAGAAGTCCCTTTTTCAGGGGCGACCGGGGGGGGGGATACAGATGGTAAGCAACTGAAACTGAACCAGATTAAGCTGTTGGTGGTATTTTTAGTGAATGAGGGAAATTTTGCCAGGACACTGGGGACATTCCCCTACTCTTTTCGATAAGTGCCATTGGATCTTTAACATCCACCTGAACTACCACCAATCCAGGCAGATGGGACCTTGGTTTAACGTCTCATCCGAAAGACAGCACCTCAGAAATGCAGCACCCCTCTCATGCTGCACTACATTGTCAGTATTGGGATATTAAGTGCCAGATGTGGGAACTGAACCCACAGCCCTCTGATCTCCCGGCCTCAGAGGCGAGTGTGCTACCTACTGAGCCACTGATGCTCGAATTCCGCCCGAGCTGCTACCAATTCGCTCTGTTTCTGCCGTTGCTACATGTGCAGAGGGAGCCTTATTGAAAGATATAACTGTTTGCCAGAAATCATTTAGAGTGACTGAGAAAATGTAGTTTGTCTAACCTGTCTATTTTAGCACGAACTGTTTCAGTGTAGCTCTTTCATTTTTGTCCTGAACTGCTGTGCTGGGCCAATTGGGTTAAGGGAGCCCTAAAATGGAGCCTGTGGACGAATCAGAACTTGGACTCTTAATTTTTAGCTAGTCACAGGGGGATTGTATGGGCAGTGACTCTGTGAAATGTAGTTTTGACCTTGGTGCCTTTTTCCACCAACAGAGGGGTTCTTATTGTGAGTGACAGCCAAACCAACCAACAGAATGGTGTGGAGCTAAAGGAAATGCCCTGCTCTGTGACTGGAAAGCTCAGATCAGTTGTGACGGTGAAGAGAGGAGGAGCTCTGTGTTTCTGTGGTGTATAATTTTGCATGGGAAGCACGTGTGAGGCCCTGAGGTTTGGCCTGCAGCTGTTGCAAGTGCCAGTTTGGACTGAATCCGATTGTAAGGAGAAAGAAGGAAGTCTGAAGCGTGGAAACCAGGCTCACCCTGTAGAAGACTGGAGAAATTGCTGAATCGCGCTCGGTCTGTCAGGAACTGAAGCTGCTGTGTGTTCTCCTCGGTATTTTGCAGTAATTGCAATTGGGATCGAGGAGCAGCCTGCCTGGTATAATACTTTCTTTTTACATATGAATGTGAGTAGTGCTTGTGGGGAATTGCTATTTCCAATCCTCCGTGCTGTGTGCTGAAGCTGGAAGCAAACCTCAGCTTAGCTTGGACTAAATACATTTGCTATCAACTGCAGTGGGGTCCAGTCACAAAGACCTTGTCTCCATGCCCTGTTGTACTGGCAATCCAGAAGAACATCTGCCATCCAGTCCTCAGCTTGGGTATTGTGAGTACAAATCAGAGTATTCCCCTGCAGTCTGTTTTCAATCACAAGTGTGTCATCTAATTCTTGTTGTTTCCCCTACTTCATGGACTGAGCCATCCGGCTCCGGATTTCAGCTGGGTATTGTGCATATATTTTCTTCTACAGGGCCCCATCCATCTGCACCTGCCAGCCAACCCCGGGCAATGGACCTGGCTAGCCCCCCCCCCCCAACCTGGGTACCCAGAGTGTGACTTTTCAGACCTGTATGTGTGCACAGTACTGTTACTTAATGCCACCAGTTAACCTGATTTCCCCTCCTGTGTTACTGTCCCTAAATAAATCAGATTTGTTGTTGTTATACTATATACTGTCTGTGGTGTTGGTACTTATGGAAACAGTATTGTGTTTTTCTGTGTATGTTGTTTAACCTTATTTTACAGGGGGTTCTCAGAGACGTGCTGCAGAATCAATCTCGAGGGTAAGTGGTATCTATATGAGTGAACAGTGTATATACGTGGGGTATTGGGGCTGCAACTCCGGGGTACTGTGTGAGCTACTAGAGGGAATAAAAGGGTGCCTCAGTGTCCCAGAGGGCTGTGACCAAGCTAGTCCAACCACTACAAACCCTGACCTCTGGATGGAGGCACCTGCCATAGGACCTAGGCCCCTCAACCTGTCCGTAGTCAAACAGGCAGGGGTAGTAGTCCTTGGGATAGCGCCACCTAGGGGTTACATCTTGGAGGCTCACCGCTGGGATTTTGTGTCCTCTAGTGGCCACATTTATGAACCACTATTAAAAAAAATAAATGGGTACCCTGACAGAAGTGGCTGTTCACTGGTTGGTGGAGTGGTGTACTGGGGAGGAGATCAACTCTCAAAATGCTATGCTTATCCTGGACATCCCCTTGGGTATCAATACGGACACTGTACAGGGAGTACTTTCCAAGGTGGAAGGTTTACAAAACCCTGTGGTGGTGGGTCAACATGCTGATCTGCTCACCCACACTTTCATGGCCCTAGTAGAGTATAAGAACCCCATAGATAGCTCCAAAGTGCCACAGACTATTACCCCAGAGGGAGCCCTCACTGCCTGGAGAGTGATAACTAAGGAAAGTAAAGACCTGGGGGGAAATGACTTCCTCCCACTATCTGAAACTTTTGAGGAGAAATTTGCTAAGTTGTTGCTGGAGGAAGGGAAAACTGTGGAGGACTTAAAGAAGTTATTTCTGCCGCCTGGGGGTGTTCCTCCCCCAACACCCCCTCCTGCTCCAGCACCTGTTATTGCCCCTCTTTCTGTGGCTGAACCAATGCGGGCTCCTATTTCTGCACCTGCCATTAGTCACGACTCTTACCGAAGGTTGGGGATCTTCTCTGGCACCCTCCCAACCCCCCAGGGGGAGGATGATTGGGATACCTGGATAGATTGTGTTGCCCCCCTGATACCTGAATGGCAGTGTGCAGAGGCTGAGAAATGAAAAAGAATCATAGAAAGTCTGAGGGGTCCTGCCCTAGAGGCCATTAAATTTTTGAGGTCCACAATCCTGATGCATCTGCCCAGAAGTACCCATCTGCACTTGAAGGCAATTTTGGGAGCATTGAGTCAGGGGAGAGCTTGATGTGGAAACTTCAAGGTACAAAACAGTGGCCAGGGGAAAGTTTTTCTGCATATGTTACTCATCTAGAAAGAGCTCTGCAGAAGGCTTAGCGAAAAGGTGAGGTGGCCGCCTGTGACTTAAACCGTGTAAGGTTGGAGCACCTACTACAACATGCAAAGCATTCTAAATTGCAGCTCCTTCAATTAAGGCTCCCAGACAGAAGGGATAACCCACCAGACTATTGTGACTTAATAAAAGAACTTCGGGAGGTTGAAGATGAGGAGGGGGATTTTAATTCTGGGTGAGCGCAGCCCAAGTGATCACAGCAACGGAAGGTCCTTGTGAAGTGAGGACCAATGAGGGTGTGCCACCATGGGGTGAACTGCTGAGAGAGTTCAGGGAAATAAAAAAACAGTCTCTTTATGAAGGCCACTCCTGCAGGTACAGGCTCAGACCCTCATCCGACTGCATCTGCTATGGGGTTGGGGGTACCCACCCATGCATCTCCTGCTGACAACAGCTCAAAACTCGATGTCCTGACCATGGAAGTGGGGAATTGATGAGATGTCTCCAAATGCTTATCACGCCGCAGAGAGAGATGGCACCAAGGTTTCCAGTTAGTAGTACCCCCACCCTGGCTCCCAGTGTGATGCCTTGGCCAGCTCAAACTGCAAAAGGTATGTTTTGCTATAATTGTGGGAAGGATGGGCACATGAAGAGAGAATGCCGGTCCCCAAAAGACACAGACAAAGTTGCATATAGGCTACAAGGAGAGCTTCAGAGAACAAATCAGTGGTTAAGAGTTGCATGAAATTATCCCAGTGAAGGCCCCAAAAATGCTAACTCACCTCCCTTTGTGGCAAGGTCAGTTGCCCAGGCCCCCTCTACTGCCTCTCCAGACTGGTCCAGATTAGTGAGTCCCTCTATGGAGACCTCTGTAAAGGTGAATGGAGTGTCTAAAAGAGCTGTATTAGACAGTGACTCCCAAATGACAATTATGTTCCAAGACTGGTATCAGGAGCATTTGTCTGATGTACCCTTACAACCACTGGAGGGGCTGCATATCTGGGGTTTAAGTGAGAAGGCCTACCCCTACTCTGGATATATCCAAATTTGGCTGTCTTTTCCCACCTCTGTGGCTAGAATGGCCAAGCAAGTACAGACCCTTGCCTTAATGTGTCCCCCTACCGGACTGTATGATGGGGTTCTTCTACTAATTGGGACTAATGCACATATGTTTAGATGGCTGGCACAGTTGTGCTATGAAAAACAGGGGTCCCGGACTGGTAGAGCTCTAAGAATTCTGGCCTTGATCAGGAAGGCCTACGATGCCCAGAGAGTTGCTGACAAAGTGGAACCAGAGGAGTTGTCTGGAAAAACGATCCCGAGTCTCTGATCCTGGTGCCAAATTCCCAGTGTACCTTACAGGGAGAGGTCCGTATCAGAAAGGATGTCAAGAATAAAATATTAATGTTGGATGTACCAGGCGATGGAAAATTGCCGGAGGGACTGCTGGTCAAGCCTAGTATTTTGCCTGCTAGAGCCCATGCTTATGCCAGAAGGGTAATGGTTCAAATTCATAATGTGTCTGACAGAGAGATTCGACTAAATAGAGGTTGCACATGGCTAATGTACATTGTGCAGACACTGCAGTGCTACCCAGTAGCAAGAGTTCGGGGAAGAATGACAGAGTAACGCCTGACTTTTTTGATTTCGGTGACTCCTCGTTGCCAGCTGAATGGAAAGTGATGATCAGTGAGAAGTTTGCCCAGACAGACCAGGTGTTTTCTTTAAAGGAATGGGACGTAGGATGCATGCAAGGAGCTGAGCACCATAGCCGGCTGCATGATGAAAAGCCATTTCATGAGAGGTCTTGATGTCTGGCACCTGCTGACATAAATGTTGTGAGACGGCATCTGCAAGAGATGCTTGCTGCTGGTGTAATACAAGAATCCAGAAGCCCATATGCTTCACCTATCATGGTAGTGAGGAAAAAGAATGGGACAGTAAGGATGTGTGTGGATTATCGCACCTTGAACCGGCGGACTATTCCTGATCAGTACACAATGCCCCACATTCAGGATGCCTTAGACTGCCTGAATGATAGTAAGTGGTTCTCAGTGTTGGATCTTCGCAGTGGGTACTACCAGATCCTGATGGCCCCAGAAGATGATGAAAAGACAGCCTTTATCTGTCTGCTTGGTTTCTATGAATTCATGAGGATGCCTCAAGGGATTTCAGGTGCTCCAGACACTTTTCAATGACTGATGGAGCGTGCAGTGGGGGACATGAACTTGTTAGAGTGCCTGGTATACCTAGATGATGTTATTGTGTTTGGCAGCTCACTGGAGGAACATGAGAGCAGATTGTTCAATGTGTTGGACTGACTGGAAGACTTTGGCCTTAAATTATCCAATGATAAATGTCAGTTCTTCCAAACCTCTGTAAAGTATGTGGGACACATAGTATCCACCGAGGGAATAGAAACAGACCCGAGTAAAGTTGAGGCCTTGACCACCTGGCCACAGCCCCACAATCTAAAAGAACTGCAAAGATTCCTGGAATTCTGTGTTTACTATCGCCCGGTTCATCAAGGACTATTCAAGAGTGAGTCATCCTTTACTTAATCTTACTCAAGATTATCCTCCTACTAACAAAACATATAAGACGTTGGTTTCTTCTGAGCCTGAGAGAGTGTATTTCTGTCCTAATGAAGTATGTGGAGCCAGATGGACACCTGAGTGTGAAGCTGCTTTTCATGAGATTGTATATCAACTTATCCACGCTCGTGTCCTTGCCTATGCAGATCCAGCGAAGCCCTACGTCTTGCACACTGATGCTAGCCTGCAAGGCTTGGGGGCTGTATTGTACCAAGAGCATGAGAATGGCCTGAGACCAGTGGCCTTTGCCAGTAGAAGCCTGACCCCATCTGAAAAGAGCTATCCTGTACATAAGTTAGAGTTCCTAGCTTTGAAGTGGGACATTGTTGACCAGTTCCATGAGTACTGGTATGGGGCTAAGATACTAGTAAAAACTGACAATAATCCTGTGACCTATGTGCAGACTTCAGCTAAGTTGGATGCCACTGGCCATAGGTGGCTTTCTGCATTATCTACATGTGACTATGCTGTTGAATACAGAGCAGACCTGAACCACATAGATGCTGATGCTCTCTCCCATAGGCCTGTTCCCCGGAATGACTGAGTCAGGCTGTCAGAACCTGATATTCGAGCACTCTGCCAGAAGTTTGACAGGGAGGAACAAATGTCCATGGACGCAGTGGACTGTATGGTGGATTGTTTGGGACCCTCTGAGAATTGCATACCTGCTGCTTATTGCCACTTTTCTGCAATAGACATTGGTGCACTGCCTCAGCTGGACAATGACAGTATTCAGTGGGCTCAATCCTGAGATCCCATGATCAAATCAGCTTTAGAAGCCCTCTACACAGGGAAAGATGTGTCCAAATTATGCTCCACTGATTTGATAACTGCATTGTTATACAAGGAAGGTCCTAAATTGAAATTGATCAATAGACTGTTATACAGAGAAACAGTAGACGGAGGGGGACAAATAGACAAACAACTAGTGCTACCCACTGCCTTTCGAGACTCAGTACTGAGGTCCTTACTTGACTACATGGGGCACCTTGGTATAGACAGAACACCTGACTTGGTGAGATCCAGATTCTATTGGCCTAAGATGGGGGCTGATGTTGAGCAACACATTCAGACTTGTAGTCGCTGTTTACAGAGGAAAGCCCTGCCCCAGAGGGATGCCCCCCTTGTTAATATCACCACCAGTGCCCCCATGGATCTGGCCTGTATTGATTTCCTGAGTTTGGAGTCAGATCAAAGAAATATTTGTAATGTGCTGGTGGTCACTGACCATTTTATGAGATATGCCCAAGCTTTCCCAACCAAGGACCAGAAGGCATCCACTGTGGAAAAAATACTTGTAGAAAACTTTTTGTTCACTATGAGGCTCCACAAAGAATCCATTCTGATCAAGGGAGAGACTTTGAGAGTCATCTGATCAAAGAGATGCTTTCTCTGTGGGGAGTGCGAAAGTCCAGAACCACCCCTTACCACCCCCAGGGGGATCCGCAGCTTGAATATTTCAACTGCACTTTACTAGATATGCTAGGCACCCTCCACCCAAAGAACAAGCCTAGATGGAGCCAACAAATTATCACCCTGGTACATGCCTACAACTGCACCAAATGTGATGCCACTGGGTTCTCCCCCTACCGCCTGATGTTTGGAAGACAAGCTTGACTGCTGATAGATGTATGTTTTGTAGTTTCTCCTCATGGGGTTCGAGCTGACAACGATTTACAGTATGTGCAAAAGTTAAAGGCTCAGCTAAATCATGCATACCAACTGGCTCAAATTATGGCTGCCAAAAGAAATCTAGCCAACAAAGAAAGGTATGATAAAAAGGTGAAAGCACAAGAACTCCAGGAGGGAGATCGGGTATTGCTAAGAAATCTGGGACTGCATGGCAAACATAAGATTGCTGGCAGATGGCACCATCTCCCTCACATTGTAGTGGGCAAACTAGATGATCTGCCTGTGTACAAAGTAGGGCCTGAGAATAATTCAAAAGATGTGAGAACAATGCATAGAAATCATTTACTGCCCATTGGACAAATCTTGATCGAGTCTGAGCCCCCAGAAAATGCCCCCTCTGGACCAGTGCCTAGAGCTGCTGCTAAGCAAAAATCAAGAAAGCCTACACTTACAGAAGCTGAGTTAAAGTGTTGCCCTCCACAAGTCCCAGTTGAACACAACTGTCAGTCCATGTCAGAGGAAAGTGAGTGTGGCTTTGAATACTATCCTTCTTACGAACTGAGTCAATTGTTTCGGGGCAATCCCCTAGTCAATCCTGGAGATGAAGCTGGGCCTTCTGGACTGTCTCAGCCCCCAGCTTTGTCCCTGGAGCCAATGCTCCCAGAAAGTGAAGTGCAAAGCATCAAGTCAGATGATATAGAATCATTGTGTATCATTGAACTGTGAGTTTTCAGAGGAAGAAAATGATGGACTGGGACAAACTGGTGATATACCAGAACAAGAAGAGTATGTTGAGTGCCCTGATAATTCACTGTCAGTGTCAGAAAACTCCCCATGTGAGCCAAGTGTTGTGGACTCAGAGATTGTTACTCCTGGAACTGAAAGTACCCCCCCGGTTCTAGCCTCTCTACTCCAATGGAGACTCCCCTGACAAGTGAGGACAATGCTGAAAATGAGGCTCAGGGTGCAGAGACTGTAACAGTTTCCCCTAGAAAGACTGTTCAAGCTGTAAAGCCTGTGGTGTACCTCAGTTATGATTCCCCTGGGAGGCCTGTGGACTTGCCTCTCAATGTTGTCCATAAAGGAGTGTATGTGTCCCCGAGCTTATTGCCCAAACTGAACATCAGTGCTAACTCCAAGTTACTCGTGTTGCCCTCTAGGTATGGTGCCCCTGCCCTATCCAGCCCCAAGGTAGCTGACAGGGAAGGGCCCCCTCTCTTCAGGTTTCATGTACAGGAGGTAATAACCCGAGTTATGGTACAATGTTTGTATAATACTGTGAAAAAAAGTGATGTACTGAAAAGTTTCAGAAATGTGTTTCTGGTAAGGTGATATGTTGACTGATGATTACATGTGTAAGCCTAATGTGATATTGATGTAAATGTATATGGTTGTATTGAAATTTATGGGGTATTTACTTGATGAGGATGCCAAGTTTTTCCAGGCAAGGAAGGATGTAACCCCCCTGCAAATGGGGGTTCCCAAAAGTCTTCCATGAGCTTGTCTGAATGCTCCAAGTCTGGGTGGTGTTCGGTGTCTGAGCTGTTTAAAGGTGGTTCCAAGTGAGTGCTATTTGAGCCTCCACGTACTATCTCTTTAAGAGCTGTCTGCTTGCAGACTTAATTTGTTTGTATGGGGGGACTGTGTATTTAATGCTCTAATCCCACCAGAATTGCTGCCAATTCACTCCATTTCTTTTTTTTTTTTCTGCCTCCCATGCTACGCTGGTCCCCACTCCTTCAGGCTCCACAAGTTCCTCCTGGCCCCACTGCCCTTACCTGGCCCTTCTGTGGTCCTCAGATTGCAGCCGATCCCTGGGATATCCCGGCATATCCCTTCGCCGGGCGGGTCCCCCTCCTCTGAGGGGGAAGGGCACCGGGGAGAGGGGAAGGCCCCAGCACACACTACTAGGGCCCGGAGATGCTGCTGAGGAGCAGGAGGCCCTGGAGAGGTACTGGAGGCACTCAGAGAATGGAGAGCCATCATCCAGTGGCCAGCAATCAATTTTCCCATTTTTTCTGTTGGGGGCAGCGTAGTGACATCACGGCATACACCAATGTCCGCTCCTCCCCCAGTTAACTTTGAGCCGTGCATCGTGTGATACTCCCAGCCTCTGCTAGGAGCCAGCAGGCACCAGGCCAGTCCCCTCCCCTCCCCCCAGAGAAGGACAGCTGTCCATGGGACGCTCGATCCTTCCCCCCCCGGCCATTCCTCCAGTGACCCAGGCTCTTTCCCGAACTCGGGTTGCTGACGTCGCAAGCGGAAAACCAACCGCTGTGCCAGTGGGCTGTTAATTCACTCCAGTTCTGCCATCGCTACATGTGCAGAGGGAGCCTTGTTGAAAGATATAACTGTTTGCCAGAAATCATGTAGAGTGACTGAGAAAATGTAGTTTGTCTAACCTGTCTTTATTTTAGGACGAACTGTTTCAGTGTAGCTGTTTCATTTCTATCCTGAACTGCTGTGCTGGGCCAATTGGGTGAAGGGAGCCCTAAAATGGAGCCTGTGGATGAATCAGAACTTGGACTCTTAATTTTGAGCCAGCCACAAGGGGATTGTATGGGCAGTGACTCTGGGAAATGTAGTTTTGACCTTGGCGCCTTTTTCCACCAAAAGAGGGAGTCTTACTGTGAGTGACAGCCGAACCAACCAACAGAATGGTGTGGAGCTAAAGGAAATGCCCTGCTCTGTGAATGGAAAGCTTAGATCAGTTGTGACAGTGAAGAGAGAAGGAGCTCTGTGCTTCTGCGGTGTATAGTTTTGCATGGGGAAGCGCGTGTGAGGCCCTGAGGTTCAGCCTGCAGCCGTTGCAAGTGCCAGTTCGGACTGAATCCGATTGTGAGGAGAAAGAAGGAAGTCTGAAGAGTGGAAACCAGGCTCACCCTATAGAAAACTGGAGAAATTGCTGAATCACGCTCAGTCTGTCAGGAACTGAAGCTGCTGTGTGTGCTCCTGGGTATTTTGCAGTAATTGCGATCAGGATTGAGGAGCAGCCTGCCTGGTATAGTACTTTCCTTTTACACATGAATGTGCATAGTGCTTGTGGGGAATCACTATATCCAATGCCCCATGTTGTGTGCTGAAGCTGGAAGCAAACCCCAGCTTAGCTTGGACTAAATACATTTGCTATAAACTGCAGTGGGGTCCAGTCACAAGAGCCTTGTCTTCATGCCCTGTTGTTCTGGCAATCTAGAATAACATTTACCATCCGGTCCTCAGCTTGGGTATTGTGAGTACAAATCAGGGTATTCCCCTGCAGTCTGTTTTCAATCACAAGTGTGTCATCTAATTCTTTTTGTTTCCCTGCTTCATGGACTGAGCCATCCGGCTCCTGATTACAATTGGGTGTTGTGCATATATTTTCTTCTACAGGGCCCCATCCATCTGCACCTGCTGGCCAACTCCGGGCAATGGATCTGGCTAGCCCCCCCCAATCTGGGTACCCAGAGTGTGACTTTTCAGACCCTGTATGTGTGCACAGTACTGTGATTTAATGCCACCAATTAACCTGATTTCCCCCTCCCATGTTACTGCCCCCTAAATAAATCAGATTTGTTGTTGCTATACTATATACTGTCTGTGGTGTTGGTACTTATGGAAACAGTATTGTGTTTTGCTGTGTATGTTGTTTAACCTTATTTTACAGGGGGTCCTCAGAAACATGCTGCAGAATCAGTCTCGAGGGTAAGTGGTATCTATATGAATGAACAGTTTGTATATGTGGAGTATTGGGGCTGTAATGCCGGGGTACTACGTGAGCCACTAGAGGGAATAAAAAGGGGTCTCAGTGTCCCAGAGGGCTATGACCAAGCTGGTCTAACCATTACAAACCCTGACCTCTGGGTGGAGGCACCCGCCATAGGACCTTGGCCCCTCAACCTGTCTGTAGTCAAACAGGCAGGGGTAGTAGCCCTTGGGATAGCACCACCTAGGGGTTACATACAGCTTGCCAGTATTACTTCAGTTCGTGGTCGGCTTTAAAGAGTGCAGACATGTTCCTAATCCACCAAAGATCGTCGCACTGGGCTCCAGAGGTAAGTATGAGGTAAGGGGAGGTGGGGTGCACAGAGGGTGGGTGCAGGTTGCGGAGGAGCCGCTGGACTCGACGAGGGACCGTTTTTTGCTTTACAGGTAAAAAAAAAAAAGCATCACAGGACTTTTTTTTTTTTTTAAACAGGGACATTTATGGACATTTGGTACACTAGGGTGGGCTCCCAGTGTGTCAGCCTACTGTTGTGTGGAGGGCAACTGTAGCCAATGGGGGATTGGGCAGCCCCATAGGCATATAATGGGGGATGCAATAGCCGAGGGGATTGGGCACCTGTCATAGCACACACCTGTGTTTCATCATGAGGGGGACATGATGCCAACGGGGAGTGGACATCAGCAAATCAAACTGGGAGGGAGATTATGCCGGTGGGGAGTGGGCTCCCCCATCGGCAACCTAAACGCGCGTAGGGGACTGAAGCCGATGGGGATTGTGGCCCCAGTCAGTAAACAACCATTGTTGTGAGGGGGCACATGCTGCCAAGGGGGATTGGGCACCCCCTCGGCACTGGGGGCTCACTAATATTGTTTGTGAACATGGCAGAAAGCCGCTGCCATGTTCACAAACAATATCACAGTAGCAAGGTTCTACCCAGCAATGACGGGTCACTCTCTCATTGCAGCGGAATGGCTTATGGTGCAATGATGAGGTGGCCTCTGATTGCAGCGGCTGAAACCTTACAAGGTTGTGGCACACTGGCTGAACTAGTGTCAGCAGCAGCGTGCCACCCTATTGGGAAAGGCAGGCTAAGCCTCCAAAAGCTGTGGGGGCATTGGCCACAACAGTGCCGCACCTCGACAACCTGCTTCTGCAGCAAGCTGCAGCAATATGTTTCTTATGCATGCGCGTAATCAACATAAAAAGATAGCCCACCCAGATAATCCTGACAATTCAACAATGTGGAAAAAGGTGGGAACGAACAGAAAGGGTGTCATTATCAGTGATCCCCTCCAAGAATCAATTAAAGCTTTTTTTGAAAGTAAGAGAAAAGAAAACTGGTAAATTGGGAGTATTTAAGAAATAAAAAGTGGTTCGGGTAGATGTTCATGCAACTGGTAAACAGAGATCTACTGATCTAATAGAAATATTTTCCCCACCCAATCTTAACCATAGATAGTATTCAGACTTTAACAAAAAGTAAGTTAGAGCACGTGAAGAAACCAATAAATTTTTGCCCCAGCCATGTCAATGATGTTGGTCCTGTATTCCAGTGTTCAGTTTTTTTTTTCAATTTTGTTTTAAAGGGTGTATTTTTTAGCTGTCACTTATGGTTTGTTATGGAATACCTTTCAGCTTATCTCCGTGGACTGCAAAAAATGCCAGTTTTCAAGTGGTTTATTTTATGTTCCTAAATAATTCTGAGAACGTAGTACTCATGGAGTTTTGTTTTTTATGTACAGTATTACATATTACTTTGTCATATTTTAAAGTCTATCTTGAAACTTGATCTAACCTTACATGGACTTTTGTAGAGTTTTACTGTCATAACACTCTCTTCAAAACATTTTATTAAGCATTCAGTCTTCTTTTGGTATTTTGGTTTTTACAATAAAATTGGCAAACTTGTGTGGCAAACTATTAAGGAAGTAGGCAGACTATAAAGCAGAATGCATGAAACAACTGGGTGACACCAAGATCTATCAAAGAAGACAAACCATACAATCTGCGGGCTTAACAGCACAGATAAGAGTTAAATCTGGGCTAGTACATAAATGAAAATTGGACAGTAATAGCATGAATGAATTTTACACCAAAGACGCTTCTTTTCTAAATCTTACCAAAGATCCATAAGGATCCCATTAAACCTTCCAAAAGACCCATGACATCAACAATCAAATCAAGAACTGAATCCTTCTCAATCATTGTGGATCACCATGCCATCAAACATAGTTCCATAAATACCATCATACATGAAACACATGATACAAATACTGGAAACATTCAATCAAACCAACTGAGATACAGAAAACCAGATTTTTGACACTACTGATGTAAAAAAAGACTTTACACATCAATCCCCCATACAGAAGGTCTGAACACTCTACATAATACTAATACTGTTACCACTTAAGGATTAAACCAATTAGTTACTTCTCCAACAAGAGATGCCAACATATTATTTGTTTATTAAATTTTGATGACCGGGTAGGCCCACTGAGCCCCAGAGGTCCCTTTATCAGGGGCGACCCAGAGAGACATTATGTAAAGCATTACAATGTAAAGTTGAGATTACATGGTGTTGACAGAGTATATACAGGTAGTTGTGCATTACATTCATAGTAGACATCAATACATATGCATTTGTAGTATCAGGTGACAGTTGTTTTGAGCCCTAACTTAGACCCTGGTGCGTTGTGTGCCTAGTGTGTTTGTAAGTCTTTTATGATAAGAGGTTTTCAGGTATAGGGGTTTGGAGAAGAACGGGGAGGGGGGGTATGTCAGATGTTCTGACAGTGGCAGTTGCTGGCATCCAGCATTTGGTTTTTGAGTCTGGTTCAGAAATTTGGTAGTGTGTATGCTTTCTGTACCATGGGAGGGAGCTTGTTCCGTAAATAGGGGGCTGTGTAGGTGAATGACTTGCCTCCCACATTGGTTCGGATCCTGGGAGTTTCTAGCAATGTCCACCCAGAGGTCCTTAGGGTCCTGGGGTTGTGTTTAGGTGTGCTTATAGCTTCAAGGCTGGGAGAAGCAGCTGTGCGGAGTACCTTGTAGGCCAGGCATAGGAGTGGGTATTGTAGGTGAGCATTGAAGGTGAGCCACTGTAGTTTGGCAAGTGTGTCACAGTGGTGGCTTCTGGGGTGATCCTGGGTAGCAAATCATGCTACCTTATTGTACAGGATCTACAGTCTGGTGACCTCTCATTTAACCATCCCCTGTAATACCGCGGCTGCATAGGTCAGCACTGGGAGCAGTACGCTGGTTGCAATGTATATCCTAGCTTCAGGGATAAGTTGGTCTTTTATCCTGTATAGGATACCCAGTTTATGGTGAAGGGAGGTTGTTACTTGGTCCACATGTTTTGTGTAGGTGAGACCTTGATCCAGTATGATCCCCAGGTACTTCAGAGAGTCAACAACCTCGATGCTTGTCCCATCCCGAGTGGTAAGCAGTAAGGAGCTGGTCCTGTCATGTCCCAGGAATCTTGGTCCAAATAGGATGGCTTTTGTCTTGCCTGCATTCAGAACCATTCTATTCTTCACTAGCCAGCCCTCCAGGGATTTTAGATTGGTTTGAAGTGTGGGGCCAATCTCTGCAAGGATGTCAGAAGAGTGGTAGATTACTGTGTCATCTGCATATTGTATAACCGAGGCCCCTCCACAGTGGAGGTTGAGGTAATTTGTGAAAAGTAAGACTAGAAGTGGACCAAGGATTGAGCCCTGTGGTATGCCCTTCTTAAGGGGTAGGGGGTCAGATAGTGCACCCTTCCAGATGACCATCTGTGTGCAGCCTGATAGGTAGCTCATGAACCATTTGAGCACCAGGGAGTCTAGGCCTATATTGCTAAGTTTGGCTAGGAGGAGGTTATGGTTGACAAGGTTGAACGCCTTGCAGAGATCCACAAATACCGCTCCAGTTGGGGACCCTCTGTACAAAGCTCCCAGGACATCAGTTGTGAGGCTAGTGAGGGCAGAGTCCATGACATGGTTGGTCCTGAAGCCGTGCTGGGAAGGGGCTTGTAGTTGGTGAACCTCAAGGTACTCCTGGAGTAGGTTGTATATGAGCGTTTCTTGGAGCTTTGAGAGCAGAGTAGAGAGATTGGTCTGTAATTGCTCGTTTGTTCTCTGGGACCGCCCTTGTGGATGGGGATTAAGTTTGCCTGTTTCCATTGGTTAGGGACTATTTCCTCCAGCAAGGACTTGTTTATTAACCAGGTCACTGGTCTGGCAAGGAATATGGTTCCATCCTTGAACAGTCTAGGATGTATCCTGTCAGGTCCTCCTGAGCCTTTTGTTTTAGGAGCCCTCAGGAGAGCTTGCACCTCTTTTGTTTTCCCCATCTATAGGTGAAATTGGGGTCTGTTTAGGCATGTGGGCTCAGGTTCATTTGGAGCCGGGTTGAGAGGGAATATTCCAGCCTAGTGTTTTTCTAGACTGGTGAAGTATAGGTTTAAGGCTGATGCAGTTTGTAGACTGTCACTCTCTAGTTTCCCGTTGACCTCCGTCGGGCCTGGTTTGGCTTTGGTATTTCCCTGATCAGGTCATTTATGTATGACCAGAACAGTTTGGGAGACCCCAAGTTAGTTTTCTGAAGCCTGGTGATGCACTCCCTTTTTGCCCGTTTCGTGGCTCTCTTACATTCGTTCCTCAGGACTTTGTAAGCGGCTAGATTGGCTTGTAGAGAGGTTTTCTTATACCTCTTCCAGGCTTTGTCTCTGTTGATCATTTGTGCTTTTAGGGCAGGGGAGATCCACTTATAGCAGCTGCCCTTGGCCCTGAGCTTTTTCAGGGGAGCCAGGAGGTCGGCTGCTTTGTTTATTGAATGGTGGAGGTATTCAAGTGCCTCGTCTAGAGTGGGGAGGCTTCTGATAGGACTCCAGTCCACAGTATTGAGGTATCCATTATACTGCACCGCCGTGAAGTTAGAGTAGTCACGTGCGGTCAGTATTCTGGGCTGGACCTTGGACCTTCTGTTTCTCTAGATGCAGTACGTTGAGAAGTGGTCCCTTAGTGCATCAGACATGATTCTGGCTTTCAGGATGTTGCAGGGGTTTTACACCAGAGCCCAATCCAGGATGGTGTGGTTCCCTATCTTATAGTTTGGCCTGGTAGGTACCGAGATCATCTATATCAGATTTGCCTCTGTGGTGAGTGACATGAGGTCTTTGTTGTGATCATGAACCCAGATGAGGTTGAAATCCCCCATGATAAGAATCTCATTTGAGATTTCCTTAGCTGTGGCTCTGGTCAGGTTTTCGAGGGATTGGAGAGTCATTTTAGGGGGGTTATAAACACATCTTATTGTGAGGTGTTTGTATTGACCTAGAGTTACTCTTATGAATATGGATTCGCTGCCTGCACAGGATTCCTGTTTCAGTGTTATTTGCTATGCCATAAGGCAGTCCTTGGTGTAGATTAGTACACCATCCCCTCTCTTACCCTCCCTGTTCTTTCAGAAGGTGTTGTATCCTTGGACAATGACCTCTTGGGGAAGGATGTATGCCTTGAGGCAGATCTCTGTTATGGCTAGTATGTCTGGTTTGTACAGATCAAGCCAGGCCTACACCTCATGCATTTTTGACCTGAGGCTGCAGATGTTCATGTGTGCAATTTTCAGGCCCTTGGGGGATGACCAATTAGTGTTCCTCGGATGTGATATTAAGATATTGGCAGGGGGAGGGCCAGGATTTGGCTGGATGTCTTATGCCAGGGGGAGTAGAGTCACTAGCAGTCCAGTTAATTTCCGGCTGTTTACTGGGTTAAGATTACTCCATATCCTGCTTCTCATGTAATAGAGGGGTTTATAACATATGCCCTTTCTTACTAGCTCATTTGCTAACAGGATACTTGTATGCTAGTGTGATCTCTGTTTGTGAAGAAATCAGTGAGAGGGTTGTCGTTGTTGAGGGATTCCCTGATGTAAGGGTCCCCTTTTCCTATTGTCCTGTCTACCCAAAGGAGGGACAGGATATATATTGATGCCAGGAGCACTCCCCTGTTGGGCAGAGAGTTGCTCGGCTTCTTTTCCCCCCACATTCCGGGGCTGAGTCGACTGGAAGCCATGGCTCTAGGGCACCGTACGAGGAGTAGTGGAGCCCCACAGAAATGTGCACCAGGTGTGGCCAGTGCTCAGCAAGGATTTTTTCTTTGCTGGGCATGGAGTAGTAGGGCCACTGGGGTATTTTATGGTCAAGTTTGCACAATTATCTGCAATGGTGCAACCTTTCCTCCTGCTATAGTGTTTTACTCGTATTCTATGGTTGCCTCCTGCTAAGTTATCTTCTCCTTCGCTCATTGGTCACGCATATTGGTGGGCAGCTAGCCTATCCTGTGAAAAACAGGTTCTAGCATTAATTATCAGTGATGCAACTTTAGGGGCTAGGCATATAGCTACCTACAGACATTTGAGCAGTACTCTACTCTTAGTACTGTTTCCTACTGCCATATAAGCTGATCCTTCACTCTTTCTGTCTGCATTGCTATTTCAGCTTCCTTCTGTTAGTGCAACTATTATCAACAGTCTTAGTGCTTTAGTAATTGATTCTTTTACTCTAAGAATTAATTCTGTGTTAACATGCCCTGTCAGCAGTCTTATTTCTACTCAGTTGTAGGTTGCAAAAAGGAATATAATCAGTACCAGACTTAAAGTGTTAATACATTTCTAAATGTTCTTGCCTAGTAGGAGAAAATATTGTTAGTAGAGAAAGTCCAACTCGTGCTACCAGAGAGTGCCAGTCACAATCTTAGCCCTCTGTGTAGGGGTGGTTGTGTGTCTTTCTGTGCTCGAGTTTATGTTCCTTCATATTGGACAATAATGCTGAGTTGGTTGTTCTTACGAGTCCCCTCTTTTTGACCTCTGAGTAAAAGTTACTGATTTGCTTCACTGCTTGGAAAGGAGGTCTTACAGTTCTAGTGGGCATGACCATCGAGCATTTACGTGGAGGAGGGAACAGGGCGGCTGGGAGGGAGAAAATGTTGTCCGTTTCAGTTCCTACTTGGCACAGGAGCTTCCAGTCTCAAGTTATGTTCCCCAGGTAAACATGATTAAAGTCCTTTTTTTCTTTTCTTTCAGTGTTGAAATGCTCCATGGGGACTCCTGCTCCAGGCAAGGGACAGATTCTTTTGTTGGATTGTGAGGGAGGTCTGCCTGGCTATGGCCTGTGAACCAGCACCGCAAACCTCGAGTGGTATCTCCGGTGCAGGGGGGGGGCCCACTTGTGCAGAGATCACCTTCACCACCCTTGATTCAGTGAGCAGTGGCTAGTGTTACTGAGCCATGGGGCTCTGGTTCTGCTTTTTAGCTCGCTTATGCTGTGCACATCACAGGAACAGCCCAGGGACCAATCCTGTGCAGTTTCAGTCCCTTTTTTTTTTTCTTTTAAATTTGGCACCCGAATTTCAAGGTCAGCTCGCCAGCAAAGCTGGAGAAAAATGAGCAGCTTTTTCCTTTGATTCAGCTTGTCCTCCGTTCCAGCTCCTACCTGGCACAGGAGCTTCCAGTCTCAAGCTACGTTCCCCAGGTAAACCAATTAAAGTCCCTTTTTTCTTTTCTTTCAGTGTTGAAATGCTCCGTGGGTACTCCTGCTCCAGGCAGGGGATAGATTCTTTTGTTGGATTGTAAGGGAGGTCTGCCTGGCTCTGGCCTTTGAGCTGGCACCTCAAATCTTGAGCGGTATCTCCGGTGCAAGGGGGGGCCCACTTGTGCAGAGGTTGCCCTCACCACCCCTGGTTCAGCAAGCAGTGGCTAGTGTTAGATCTGGTATTAACCAATTTGTATGATTTTATCTCTGACCTTGTAATCACAATACTGTTTACTTTAAGGCCTTAATTGGCAGGTCTAAGTCACAAGGATGTCCTTCTATCAAAGAAGACTCTAAAGCTGATTTTATAAGCATCAGGAACAAGCTAATGGGTGTTAATTGGGTAAATATCTTTAGTAATTGTACAGTTGATGAAGTTTGGAACTTATTTAAACACATTATTTATGATGTAGAAAGGAAATCTGCTCTGATTAAAACTAAGTATAATAATAAAGGGAAAGTTCCTATTTGGTTTAACAATGTAATCAAAAAACAGATCAAAAGAAAAGAAAGGGCATTCTATAAATTAAAAAAAAAATTAGAACTGCCAATAATGTCCATAACTACTAGGTTCAACAAAGACTTCTTAAACATACTATATGATCAAAAGGGCAAAAAGTCAGATTGAATTCAAAATTGCACATACTAAAGATAATTACAAGTTACTCTATTCATATGTAAATTCAGTCTCAAAATCTAAGTGTAACATAGGACTAATGCATATTAATAGCAGTTCCATTAATGACAACAAGCTAATAGCTGATCATTTTAATGAGTATTTTGGATCGGTGTTTGACATTAAGTATCACAGACTAACCTTACAAATCCTGCCCTACTCTAGCACTGTAGAATTTAACATAAATGAAATTGAATTGGCCATTAGTAATCTAAAGCCAAATTCCTCTCCTGTGGGCAACAATATTTCTACCAAATTCCTACAACAGCTGACTATCTGCCTATCCCTCCCACTATCCCTACTTTACAATATGTCCATACGTACTGGCTTGGATCCTTGTGATTGGAGAGAAGCAGTTGTTATCCCTATTTATAAAAAGAGGAATGGGGGATAGTTGATAATTATAGACCTATCAGTCTCACCCCTATCTGTTGTAAGATCATGGAAAGGTTAATCAAGGATAGAATCAAAGCTGAAATACGACAAAAGAACTTAGTTGACAAAACCCAGCATGGATTCACCAGTGGTTACTCGTGTACTACTAATCTGATTTCTTTTATAACAAGATAAGTTCAAATCTAGATAATAACATTCCTACTGATGTAATTATACTCGATTTTGCTAAAGCATTTGATAAAGTACCACCTACTGAATTAGTATTGAAGTTAACTGCAATGGGCATATGCTCTCAAACTGTTAATTGAATCCATAACTGGTTATCCGACAGGATCCAATGTGTGTGTATAAATGGTACCTTATCAGATCCTGTTCATGCAACCATTGGAGTGCCCCAGGGGTCTGTCTTAGGTCCCACCCTGTTTAATCTTTTCATTGCTTATCTGAGTTCTAAGTTAGGTAATGACATCATTACATTTGCAGACGACACCAAAATTGGTGGACCAGTTAATACTCAGAATAAATATACTTCTTTGGCCAATGATTTAAACACAATCAAACTATGGACTACTACCAATAAAATAGTGTTTAACATGGCTAAATGCATAGTTCCTATCTTTGGAAGGAACAATCCTATTTATAACTATTCCTTATCTAACACAGAGTTAAAGTGTGTAACTCTGGAAAGAGATCTTGGAATACTTAACAATAACTTGACCTCTAGTGACCAGTGTAAGAAAATAGCCTTAACAACAAATAGGATCATAAATTGTGTAAAACGGTCCTTTACTAATAAGGGTGAGCAAGTTACTATGCCTATTTATAGATCCTACATTCAACCTCATCTGGATTACTGTTCCTCTTTTTGGGATCCATATTTAAAACAGGATATTTAACTACTTGAAAGGGTACAGCATAGAGTCACTTAACTTGTCCCTCATTTAAGAACTTTATTGTACAGTGCTAGACTCTAGGCTACAAGTTTAGTAAGCCTGGAAGAAATAAGGAGGAGGGGGGAAGCCTCCTACAGCTCTATAAAATCTTACAAAATCCTGTCCTAAAGGACACATGTGAGTTCCTGTCTCATGATCGCTTGAAAACCCTTCTTAGCAATAATCACCAATTAGTACTACCGAAAGTTAGGACCACTAAAAGAGATAACTTCTTTACTATAAGAAGTGCTAAGGATTGGAATAAGTTACTTAATCAAGTGGTGGAAGCACCAACATTTACTTCCTTCAAAAATAGACTGGATAATTTCCTTAGATGGAAATAGGTTTACAATCCACCCACGTAGTCGTGGGACACAGTCTAGATGGGTGTAAGCCTTCTTATGTCTTACAAAACTGAGTAAATAAGGCATTGCAAAACAGAACCACAAATGTGCCATGCTTTATTTTCATGCGTTATTCAACATGAAATGTTTTCAGAAAATGAGCCAATTGTACTGTGCTATAAAACTGCACTATTCAGAGAGTTTACTGATAGCATATAAAAACTGTATGTCTATATTTATAAATAATGGGGATCCATGCAACCATAAACTTCTTCACTAAAAAGATGAAAACAACCTGATGTAAATAATAAAAAACAAATTGCACCTTAATTCCGTAAGCCTAGTGCATGTTAATATTTTGGAACAGAGGGGGCTACTAAGAGCTTCACAGTGCAATAACTGCATATATATAACAAGGAATATATTCTCCATATGAAGAGCAGGAAGTGCAGCACACCATGAATTAACACATGAAAGATTTTTACTACAAAGGATGTAAGTGTTGAGCATGTGCTCACCTTATTGTATTCTCATTCATGTTTATGTATTTTGTCTATGTCTATTGCATAAAGTGAATGTTATTTGTGCATATGTTACTGGTGGAGTTTTATGTCTTCTGTACAGGGCATGATTTGTAATAGGGCTTTGTCCCTAAATGATGTTTCCTGGATAAAAATAAAAATGTTATCTATCTATCTACTTGATGGCATGATAGTTAGCATCATCACTCTGCTCATCCACTCCGTTTCCTCACAAAAAGTTCACATGCATTCATAGTATATAAAGCAATGATGTTTTTAAATGCATGTCTAATGGATCAAAAACAGATCCATTTGGTGAAAGCCTCTGTCTCGGTGTGTAAACAGCTTGAGACAATCAACATTATATTGATGTCATGTATCTCTTTTACAATAAAGCACAACAAATGTTATACAGAAGAGACCTATAATGCAAGTACGTCATTTGACTACATCAATTTATACTTTACATTCACACGTTTGAAAACCCAAAATGATGAAATATATGAAAAATCCAAGACTGGTAATCTAATATTATAGACAGCAGGTAGGAGGGCTGCTTACATAAAATACAGGACAGACTGAAGTCAGTTTCATTTAGATACTGGTATTCTTTTTATTTATTTTTAAATATTTTCATAATTGTTTTAATTGAGCTGAGACCACTAGAAGGAAACAAGTTGTTCTTCTCCATCTCACAAGGATCATTGGTTTGTTATGGAATACGTTTCAGCTTATTCCACCAAGCAGTCATACCTGAAATGTGAAAATACCCCAAAATTAGAAAACATTACAAAGAAATACAGTTATGATACAAAACTATGTTTATTTCTCCCTATAGATGGACAAATGTCACACACTCTGATGAAAGAACTTTAATTATGAAATGTTAGTGAATATGAAAGTGATATGCACAATATAACAGTGGCATGTGGATGAATTATTAGCAACAGAATAAATTGCACAATGACTAGAAGTATGCCAATTGGAGATACTGCTTATGAATTAGAGCAGAGACCAACACAATTAGTTTTTTTTACTTTAAAATGCAAATTTTACTACAGCATACACATATTTTTTTCTTGTATACCTATCATTTTTAAAAACAACTAGTTTTCTACTCCAAAAGAAATGTTAACAATGTATATGGAGATGGAAAAGAATACAGATTGCCAGGAAGAAATTAACATACTTGAGAATGGAAGGTGGCTTAGGCTGTTGTCCCAGAAAGAAATACCAAATCATGAAAAGGACTGTATTGAATAGGTAAATGAATGGGTTTATAGAGACAGATTTGGCATTCAGAGAGCCTATTAGTACTAAAAGAGTGCCCATTAATTTTAGCAGTCAGTCACTTCATAAAGTTCTTTAAAATAATAATATTATTTATTATGCACCTTTCAGGCATCAAGGCACCGTACAATAAGATAATAAAATCCAATAGATTCAGCCACATAATAAATACGATTCAATAAATAGTATATCCATAAGACTTTTCCCAGAGGAAAGATTTCAAAGCCTGTTTAAAACTCCCCACGGTCATGCACTCCCTAATCTGATGGGGTAGAAAATTCCAAAGGGAAGGGGCCACAAACATAAATGCACGGGCCCCAACATATTTTAAAGTCACCCTTGGAATCTATAGCAACCCCCTGTTGGCAGAGTGGAGTGGTCTCACAGGGTGGTAATGAATCAGAAGTTCTTTCAGGTAATCAGGGCCCAGTTCATGTAGGGCTTTAAAAGTCAGTAAGCCAACTTTGAAGGTGATCCGCCACTGAACTGGCAGCCAGTGCAGTTCCCTCAGAACCTGTGTAATATGGGAGAATCTAGGAGTTCCCACCAACAACCGTGCCTCGGAATTCTGCACCATCTGCAAGCGGCGGATATCAACCCCCAGAAGCCAAACAGCATGTAGGATGCATCCCAATGACAATCCGCATAACATCTACGATTTCTGAGTGGTCGAGGGTACCCCAGGAAAATGAAGGGGTAGAGACCAAGTCCTGATCACTAACAGCTTGCATAGAATGTGTCAGGAGGATCTCTGACCTGATGTCCATCACCTTATCAGTGAAGAACTTGGCAAGCTCATCACATTGTAATTGTGAAAACGCTCTTCGGAGCTGGAGACAGGTTGGGTTGCACAATCTGTCCACGGTTCTGAAGAGCTGAGCTGGTCAGTTCTGGGTAGCGGAAATTTCCCTGGACAGGAATTCTACCTTCTTACGAGAAATTTCTGACTGATAGAATTGATAATGTTCTAGCAGTCTAAGATGATCGGCATCCTGGACAGATTTCCACCAAAAACGTTCTAACCTGCATCCTAGTCGCCACAACTGCCTCAAATGAAAACAAAAATGCAAAAATTAAGGTTACCCAGTTGTCCAATGTGGAAAAATACTTTACTTCAAATAAATAAGAAAATGCTTAAAATCAAAAGGTAGCAAAACAGAGAGAGTAGCTCTCCAAGAGAACAATATATTGGTGGTGATGATGAGTGGATACATTTTGCTGACATAAAAAAGAAATATGATCTAAATGATCAAAACATCATAACATACAAATAACTTATAACCGTACTATATTAAAAGATGGTGGAGTAAAAATTATTTTTCATATAACATTGAACAAAACCTACAGGGACTCAAAAAAAGGAACAAAGAAAGCAGGTTTTACTAGAAAATAAAAGAGCTAGAAAAAAATAGTGTATGCTTTGGGGAAAAGATGCTGGATGAAGCAGGTTCAAATATTTTCAATCCAAATAAGTATGTCTATGCCAATATCTGTCAATGCCTATGTCTCTCTGTCTCTCTCTATTTTATAAACTAGGAGAAGGGGAGTCTGGTGCTAGGAAACCTACTGGTAGTTGCACAAATGATGGGAACTTAGTGGTCACTCCCCCACAAGCAGGAATCACTAGATCGCACTATGGGCTCAATCATAGGAAGCAGAAAAGGGCTGTAAGGGTTCAGAAAGGGGACCAAAGAAGTAGGGAATCTGAGAGTAAACCAACAGGCAGAAGAAACACTTTGACTCCTGGTTTGTGGACTGAGTATGCCTAACTGCAAGATGCCTGGGCAACAAAGCTAGTGACCTTCAGGCGTGGATGCCGGAGTCCTGTATGGACTTGATGGTCACCACAAAAACCTGGGTACTGGAAAATAATGATTGGGATCTCTCAGTTCCAGGATATATGCTCTTCATAAGGGATAGGAAAGGAGCTGGGAGGGCACTTTATGTCGGGAAGGGAATAGAGGCCACAACATGTGATGTCAGCATTAAGAAGGGAGTGGAATCACTGTGGGTACAGCTAAGTCCTTCCTCAGGGAAAAGGATCCACATTGGGGTGGTATGCAGGCCTCCAAACCAAGTGGAGGACATGGACAGGGAGTTATTGGAAGAAAGTATAGGGGTATCACTGAAAGGGGACACAGTAGTGGTAGGAGACCTAAACATGCCCAGTGTAGACTGGGGCATCCCAAAGGCTGAATCATCTAAGAATTAATCTATTGCAGAAGCCTTACAGGATTGCCTACTCATGCAGTTTGTCACCGATCTGACTAGACTGGATACCATCCTGGATGTGGTGCTCACCAACTTGGAAATAGTCAGGGCAGTCAGGGTTGGTGAGTCACTGGCTAACGGTGACCACAACTCTGGTTTGAATTATGCATGAGAAAGATCGAAGCTCAATCCAAGGCAGAAGTCCTACATTTCAGAGGGGCCAGTTTCAACAGAATGAGGGATCTAGCCAGAGATAAACTAAGATCCAAGAGCAGTTGGCGGCAGAAGGCATTTGGGACTAGATGGAATACACTCAAGGGTACTAAAGGAGTCGGCAGGTGAGTTGCAGACCCCTTAGTGCATTTGTGTAACTGCTCCCTTCAGTTGGGAGTTTTGCCAAGTGACTGGAAAAGGGCTGATGTGGTGCCACTACATAACAGTGGAAGTAGGGAGGAAGCCAATAATTACAGACTGGTTAGCCTCACGTCAGTGATAGAAAAACAAAATGGAATCCCTGCTAAGCAAGGCCTAGTGGATTACTGAATAAGAATGGCCTTCAAGATGACAAACAGCAAGAATTCATCGAGGGCTTGTCATCATTCCAAACTAACTTGATTATATGTTTCAATTGGGTAACTAAGAAAGTGGATGGGGGACACCCAGTGGACCTCCTCCAGTTTGGCTTCAGCAAGGCCCTTGGTTCGGTCCTGCATAAATGGCTACTGAAGAAGCTAGAGGACTTGGGCATAGCAAACTGCTTTGTCAAGTGAATAGGTAACTGGCTAGAAGGAAGAAAGCAGAGAGTAGTTGTTAAAGGAGAGAGAGAGAGGCCAGAGGAGGGAGAGGTGATGAGTGGAGTCCTTCAGAGCTCTGTCTTGGGTCCAGTCATGTTTAATGTGTTCATTAGTGATATAGAAGTATGTATCCAGGGCAAACTTGCTCTATTCACAGATGACATGAAGCTTGGTGGTAGGATGAACAGTGAGGAAGCAATAGGGTATCTAAAAAAAACAACTGCAGAGGTTGGAAAAATGGGCTAGTGTTTAGCAGCTGATGTTCAATGCCAAGAAGTGTAAAGTAATGCATCTATGCAAGAAAAACCCAAGAACAGCCTACTGGCTTAATGGGATCAGGCACAGTACCTCGCAGGAGAAAAGGGATCTAGGAGTCATAGAAACAGACTTTGATGGCAGATAAAGACCACTTGGCTCACCCAGTCTGCCTATTTCCCTTCCTATTCGATAAGCTGCAGATTCTAGTTAACCGACAGTCTACTTCCTGCAACCCCCCACTACAATTGCCTTATGTCTGTCCCATGCATGTTTGAATCCCCCCACTGTTTTAGACCCAACAACCTCTCCAGAAAGGCAGTTCCATATATCCACCACTCTCTCAGTGAAAAAAAATGTCCTGATATTACCCCTGAGCCATCCCCTCGCTATCTTTAAATTGTGCCCCCTTGTTCTTACACATCTCTTTTTCTGAAAGATGCTACCTTCCCAGACTTTGTAGATTCCCTTGAGGTACTTGAAAGTTTCTATCATGTCCCCCCGTCCCTCCTTTCATCAAGGGTATACATATTAAGCTCTCTCAGTCTCTCTTCATATGGTTTCTGATGCAGACCCTGCACCATTTTAGTTGCCCTCCTCTGGACTGCTTCCATCCTGTCTATGTTCTTGCTTACCCACCTTTAGGTCATTTGATATGACTACCCCTTATGCTGTTGTTAGTACCTCCCCTACTATTGTGTACTGTTCTCCTGGGTTTTTGTTTCCCAGGTGCATTACTTTGCATTTCTTTGCATTGAATCCAAGTTGCCATATGTCTGACCATTCCTCCAACCTTGACAAGTCCCTTTTCATCCTTTCTACCCCACCTTGCGTATCAACTCTGTTACAGATCTTTGTGTCATCTGCAAGAGGCATACTTTTCCCCAGACCCTCTGCAATGTCACCTATAAAGATGTTAAAGAGGACTGGACCCAGTACTGAGCCCTGAGGTACTCCACTTCCCCTTTCTTGAGATGTGTTCCATTCACTATTACCTTCTGTGTCCTGTTGTGCAGCCAGTTTGCTACCCAGGCTACCACCCTGGAACCCACTCCCAGGCTGGCTAACTTGATTATTAGTCTTTTGTGCTGGACTGTGTCAAATGCCTTGCTAAAGTCTAGGTAGGCCATATCCACAGCCCCTTCCTGGTCTATTGCTTTGGTCACCCAGTCAAAGAAATCAATTAGATTCATCTGACATGACTTTCCTGCTGTAAATCCATGCTGCTTTGGGTCCTGTGCCCCGCTGGCCTCTAGGTACTCAACAATTCTTTTTTTCAGAAGTGATTCCATCATTTTCCCTACCACTGAGGTCAAACATACAGGTCTGTAGTTTCCTGCTTCTGCCTTGCTCCCACTTTATGAAGGGGAATCACATCTGCCCTCCTCCAGTTCTCAGGTACCACCCCACCCTCCCATGATTTGTGAAAAAGTGTGGTCAGTGGTGTCACTAGGTCCTCCCTTAGTTCTTTTAGGATTCTGGGGTGAATCCCGCCAGGCCCCAATGCTTTGTCCACCTTGAGTTTTAGGAGTTCTTTCAGCACTCTTTCTTCTGTAAATGGACTGGTGTCACCTGCCCCCCCCACCCCACTCAGAGTGCTTCTATTGTCTGGTTTAGGTAACTCCTCCTCATCTTCTTTTGTGAAAACTGAGCAAAAGTATTCATTCAGTATCTCTGCCTTTTCCTCTGCCCCTCCCTCTCCTTATTAATCTTCACTATTCCTCCCTTAACCTTTCTATGCTCCCTAATGTACTTATAAAAGGTTTTATCCCCCTTCTTAACTGAGTTGGCTATTTTTTCCTTGGTTTGGGCCTTTGCTATTCTGACTGCCTTCCCCACTTCTTTCTGCTTTAATTGATACAGTTCCCTGTCGTGCTCTTTCTGTGATTCCTAATACTTTTTGAAAGCAGCCTTTTTCTCCTTAACCTTCCCTGCCATCTCTTTTGAGAACCATAGTGGTTTTTTACTCCGCTTTGTTTTCTTTATTTGTCCCAGACAAAGGCTTGTTGCCTCTATGATAGCAGTTTTGATTTTTCTCCATTGTTCTTCCACCCTTCCTTTTTGGCCATTTGTTAGTGCATTCCTCAGGTATTCACCCATTTTGCCAAAGTTGGCCCTTCTAAAGTCCAGTATCCTTGTTTTTGCATGGCTTGTCTCCATGGTTGTACTTATTGTGAAGCACACTGTGGAGTGGTCACTTGTTCCCAGAAGTGTACTGACTTCTAAATTTGTGATCCTCTCTCCATTTGAGAGTACCAGGTGTGGTATTGCTCCCTCCCGAGTGGGTTCCAAAACTAGCTGTCTAAGGCATGCCCCCTGCAGGGCAGAGAATGACCCTGCTCTTGGATGTGGCTGCAGTACATGTCATCAAGTTAACGTCTGGCATATTCAGGTCCCCCATCAACAGTATCTCCCCTTTTTCAGCCATTTTGAGAAGGTCCTCTATCATTTTCTTGTCTGTTTCCTCCCCTTGAGACAGGGTCTGTATACAACCCCTGTGCAGATTGTGATGCCATTCCCTATCTCCAAGGTGACCCAGAGTGCCTCTTGTCCTCCCCCTTTACTTTTTAGTTCTGTAGCTTTGATCCCTTCCCTTGTGTATCGAGATACTCCACCTACTCTTTTACCTTCCCTGTCCCTTCTGTAGACTGTGTACCCTGGTATGTTGACATCCCAGTCAAGGTACTCCATGTACCATGTTTCCGTGACTGCCACAATATCCAATTTTTCATCTTCCATCAGGGCTACTAGCTCAGGAAGCTTGTTTCCCAGACTACGGGCATTGGTACTCATTGCCCTCCATTTAATGTTGGCTTTATCCTTTTCTCCCCCATCCCTGCTCTTATTGCCCTTGTCTATTTTTCCATTCACACCTGCCCTGCCCTCTGTTGAGCTCTGTACCTTGGTGTTTACCTTACTACCTGCCATGTTTTTTGGGTCATCGTATGTGACATCCTAATACACAGGCCAGCCAATACAACACAGCATATATCAAGGCCAACAAAATGTTGTTGTGCATAGGGAAAGGATTCAACAGCAGGCACTGGGAAGTTATACTGCCATGGTACAGATCCCTGGCCAGGTCCCAGCTGGAATACTGTGTACAGTATTGGAACCCGCATCTTAAGAAAGACAGAGACAGGCTGGAGACCATTCAATGAAAAGTGACAAAAATGATACATGGGCTTCAGGGGCTACCATACAAAGGACCTCTGGAGGCATTGAACATGTACTTGCTGGAGACAAGGAGTGACAGAAGGGACATGATAGAAATCTACAAGTTCCTAAGGAGAATTAATGCACTGTCCTATTCTGATCTGTTCAAAAGAACTTCCAGCCCAAATACAAGGGGACATGAATGGAATCTCAGGTGGAGGGGAATTCAGGAGGGAATTTGGCAAACACTACTACTCAGAGAGGATAGTGGAGCCATGGAACAAGCTGTCCGCAGATGTGGTAGGAGCTAAGACAGTGTCAGCTTTCAAATGGGATTGGGATAAAGAGTATGCTTGAATTAAGACTGTGGGTGTTCACATGAGTTAGGTCCTAGAATCTCCAAAGGTCTTAGGAACTCAAGACCAGACTCGAAGGACCATTGGTCTCCTTCTACTGTCACCTTTTCTATGTTTCTATTTCTATCTATCCAACACTTGTAAGGCACATGTCAGTGATATTTGTGTGACCTCTGAACCTACAGTAAGAATGCTGACATGTTCTCAGTGTAGGTCCCAGGGAGCAAAAATATCCTTACTGTAGGTCCTGATTGGTGGAAGCCAGTAGCACAAGCAGCACTGTTCTAATTTTAGAACTGAAAACTTCACTACCATGCTGGCTGTCACTCAGTAGTTTAATTTTCTTGACAGACTCACCACCAACACTTTCACTTTCTTAAAAAAAAAAAACAACAAAACACTTAAAACAACCCAAACAGATTTCTTTCTTCTTATTTTAACAGATCATTCATCTGTTCCAAATCAAGATATGCTCAAGATCTGTCACATCTCCCTCAGTATCCCCATATCTTATTCAGTCTGCCCTCAACTGGCACTGCGCGTCTCTTCTCATTGGCTTCCAGCCATCCCTCCTTGGATTCACTTCCATCCTCATCTGCCTGCACTTCAAGCGAGGTCCACTGGCCTGTTCCAGTGCTACCACACAGCCAGTTTGCAATGATGCACACATGTGTTGTGTGCCCCTTCCACTCCACTCGGCCATCCTAAAACAACAGGGAAAACATTAAAAATAAATTTCTAGCTAATAAAAAATTTAAAGAACAGAACCCAAGAAACAAGTGCTGGATAAATAAGATATGCCATGGTCCTAAGAGAAATATCGGCAATGTTTTTCACTCGTGCTGTTTGACCTTTGACATCACTCAGGGCTCCATCACTCATCATGTCATAAGGTCAAACAGCACTTGTGGAAAATATGAGTTTACTGCACACCTAGCAAAGCACATAAAATACTGTTCTATCCAACTGACATTATACAGGCTATCAAAAAACTAAAAAAAAAAATACTAGTCTGAGCTGAGACGGTATTCATCCATGGTTTCTGATCGAAACCTCTATAAATATTTCTATACCTTTGTCAATTATTTTCAATAAATCCTTACAAAAAAGCATCGTACCAAATGATTGGTGTTCAGCAATAGTAACTCCCTGTTTATCCTGGATATGATGTAACCAGATATGTGTATTGATGTGTCTTTATTTTAAAATTTAATAAAGTGTTGGAATATCAAAAAAAGCAATAGTAACTCCCATATTTTAAAAATGCAATAGAGGTTCTGTGCAAAATTATCAACCAATTAGCCTGACCTCAATGGCTGGTAAATTAATGGAATGAGTAATGAAGTCTCTAATAGATCAAGACTGTAAAAAATTAGGAATTTATGATTTAAATCAGCATGGGTTTACTCCCAAGTATTCCTGCACCACCAATCTGATGTCTTTTTACAATAATATAAGTACTCTACTAGATATGGGTATCCCTACTGATGTAATTCTTTTGGACTTTAGTAGAGCTCTTGATAAAGTCTCACATGAAAAATTAATCACTAAAATGCACAATCTAGGTTTGTCACCTGATATTGTCAACTCTACTTTAAACTGGTTGACAAATCATTCTCAGAGAGTCAGAATTAATGATATCTTGTCTGATTTGAGTAATGTGACAAGTGGCGTACCACAGGGGAACAACATTTTAACTTCTTTATCAGTGATTTACAAACAGGGCCAAATAACTTCATAGTTAAATTTACAGATGATACTAAATTGGGGGGCAAAGTTAATAATCAAGAAAATATTTCTGCATTAAAGAAGGATTTGGAAAAATTAACACTTTGGGCAAATGAAAATCATATGCAGTTTAATCAAGATAAATGTTTAGTAGTGCATTTCAGTGTAAATAATCCAAAAACGATATATCATATAAACGGACTACCATGTCACTCAAATTGTGAAAAAGATTTAGGGATATATGTTAATAATAAACTTACATCAAATGATCACTGTGTTAGAACTGCTTGCATGACCAGACTTTTGAGGCAAATAAAATGCACTTTTGTTAATCGCGCTGAACAATGCCTTATTCCATTGTATAGGGCATACATTAGACCGTATCTAGACTATGGCTCCCCTTTCAGGAATCCAAACCAAAAAAAAAGACATAGCAATTCTTGAACAGGTTCAAAGGAGAGTAATTAGAATGATTCCAAGAATAACAAACTTGGATTATCAGAACAGATTAAAAGCTACTGGTCTCTTCTCTCTTCAAACTAGAAGATTAAGAGGTGATATGCTTATGGTTTTTAATTTAATAAATTCACCAGATCTAATGGAAAAATGTGGTCTAACACTCTCCAAAAGGAGACATGTTCCGAGACTGCATAATAAACAGCTTGAAGTAAAAACTTATAAAACCAGCAAAAGGGGAAACTTTTTCCAATATGAGCATCCATTTTATGGAACACCTTGCCACAAGAATTGGTAGAGGCAACTAGTGCCACTGTCTTTAAAAACAAATTAGATGTTTGGTTGAGGGATAATAGATAAATAATGTTCCACATAGTGTTGGGAACAGTCTTGATTGGCTCTGGCCTTCTTCTGTTCTTTCATACCAAGTAATAATACCTCAACTTCACACCCATTATATTTAGTGCTCGAAGCCCTCCAGACATGTTTACGCCATTTTATTTTCAATAGTGGAACACTAGTGCTCCTACTGTACAGAGGTTAACCTAATAGTCACTGTCTTTTCATTTTTATGCTAATATGACACCTGCGAATATAGTGAAAATAAAATGACAGTGAATATTTCCTCTTCTTCAGCAAATCAGACAACTACACACTTATGTTGCCATGTTTTTGCTATGGTTGGGGTAAAAAAAAGGTACTACTTAATGTGTGGTGGACATTTAAAGACATTTATAAAGGCTGGCACTACATTTCAAATAAAGTAGCAAAAATAGTTGGTATAACAATCCCACTACTGCCATCAGTAAGGATTCCATTACGTATACAGCACATTAGCTAATATTAACCAAAATAGAAATATGTTGTACACAATTAATTTGATTTGCAATGAAAAGGAGTACTACTCATAAACTGTAACATCATGAACTTGAAATTTAAATAAAAAAAAATGGACAAACCCATTCAAATACCTAACAAACATGGACAATATAGAAAGTACAGTGGAAACAGTGGTTGATATAGTAAACATTAAATGAAAAATAAAAAAAACCCCAGCAAATTATATAACACATTTATTTTAAATAATGAGTGCCATTTGAAATACATTCGGGCATTGTGGTTAGCAGTCTACTAGACCATTTATGATTTATTGACAAAGTGGATATCTAGTAAATGTATCTGAGTTAACAATGAAACAGGGAATTCATAAATCAGAATGCCAAAGAATACATTTAATTAAGAGCAATGTTAACACATAAATACTGAACAAAAATGAGAGATAAACAAATAAGATGGCAGAATGCAATTTTGGCAACTTATTTGGGTCTATCCCACAATGCTATCCTCAAGATGAGTACTACAAATGTGATATAAGACACATTAAGCAAATTATAATGTGAATTTCAGTAAACGATAAGGAAATTCCCAGCATACCAATAATGCTATGACTCTGATGGGTACATTTAAAATATAACAAATATAAAAGTGCTCTTTTATACAGCATGTACTATATGAAATACATGAATATACAGTATGACCAAATGCATTTTATTTATATGTGATTGACCAACTTTACTGAAAAAAAAGATTAGAAAAAAGGATTAAAAGACAAATTTTATCTAGATGGAAATATCTATTGAAACTAACACTAGAGGACTGGATCAGGGCGAACTGTCTCAGTGACTTGGTAGTGGGTTAATCTATGTCACTGATTCAAATCGAGCCCAAGTCAGCAGTGAAAGAAAACAAATATCACCTAAGGGCTGTTCAGTGGCCTATGTGAAAAGAGTTGTGGTGGTCTCAGTCCGTGTTCTCAGTGGGCAGATGTCCACATCTCAAAACTACCAACACGGCTGGGACTATTTGGCACCCTTGCTAAAAGTCTTACTTGAGAGGCCAAGGACTGAAAGGGAACAGAACCTACACTAACCTCTCACCTATGTGGTGGTCCCTCCATGACAGAGTTGAGGCACATTGGTGGAGCAGTATGGAGAAACTTGCACAGAGATCATACCTGTCATTGAGATAAACAGAAGGCTTCCAATTCCAAAGCCCATGCTGTCAGACACCTTTTACGAGCACTAAATTCACATCAGAAAAAAATCTTCAAAATAAATATTACTGAATGAGATACTTATGCAGTTTAGCAGTCAGTGAACAAATTAGTCATTCTATTTGTGATACGTTACAGCTTTTTGGATTAATGTAGTCCCCTTTTTAACCCCTTCAGTTTAATTAAATTGTACCTATTATGATTGCATATGATTACTAAATGGATCTGGATTGTATCTTTATGTCATTTACTATAAGTTTTAGTTCCATCAGTTAATTAAAAAAAAATATATTAACTTTAGTCAGTTGAAGTTCATGACCTCACAATCAAATGCTGATTAACAATGCAGCTTGTTGTATTTGTGTCTGAATTAGACATGTTGTACTAGTAGCAGTGCTATTTAGCTTGACTTGTTAATAAAGATTTATAAAGTAAAACAAAATACTTGCATACCATAAACATGTCTCCCCTGATTATTTTCATTTCATGGAGAATAGTCCCATTTCTCCCAGTTGGTCCTCATTGCCTATATTTTCCAAGTTTATTTGTTTTTGATTACCAGGTAAGCTTTATTAGTCATACAGACAACTATTTTCAGGCACAGTATGTGAGAGCTACAGTAGCAAAACCAAAATTTACAATTACAGCATCAGCAACAATGTAAGTAATAATTTATAGCATCATTAACTAAAGTAAATAACATTAAGAAACAATAATAGGATCCTCACTTAAGCAAAATACAAGTACACAGAACGTTAGTAACAAGAACATTGCTAGAAATAAGGTGAAACAGCAGTGAAGTTGTCAATAATTTTGGTCACTGTAATTTCTCCATCATGTGTCTATCCTATAGCCTCAGGTATTGAGACCAGAAATGCATTCTGTACTTGAGATGGGGCCTGCCCAAGATTCTGTATAAGGGCGTTATAATGTTTCTTGACCTACTTAAAAAGCATCTCTTAAAGCACATCATGAGGTCACATTCATGTCCCAGTACAAGTCAAACTGCACAGGACTGGATCAGTGATAAGACTGGCATCTTAGGTGTTGGCAGGCATCTACAGGTGACAGCAGGCATGCTGGGAACTCTGCCAGTCCAGTAAGGTAAGGTAGACTACCTGTATACTTGTTGCCATCTGTGTTAAGGAGTACAGGAACTGTAAGTGGGTATTACATAACACCCTATCTAGGGAAACAGTAAACAGGGGGAGAAAAAGAAGCAAAAGGGAAAACAGAAAACCCCAAAAAGGGGAAGTTAGAAAAGCTTTTTTAAAAGCAAAAGAGAAAAACCTAAAGAAAACCCTATCTATGGTAATGCAACAGAGGAAAACCAAAACAAAAAAGGGAAACTTAGAAACTCCTGTTTTGGGATAAAGTCACAAGGTCTTTTTGGTCACAGAGTGTGTAGTATCAGGAATGTTGGGAGTGAAGCAGTGCAGTGGTTGTGGAGTGGCATTCTGCAAGGAGACCTTTTGGAGACTGAGATGCTGTCTCATCTGCATGCACCTCTCTGTGCTGAGCGAGGAGGTCACTAGACTCTGGGCTGAGTTGGTTAGGATTCAGGGGACCTCTTCTTCCACCCAGGGGCCACCAAATCCACCACCATTGTCTCCAAGGGTGCTAAGGAAGAGGGTCAGCTGAACTGTGGTGGGCTCTGGGGTGTGGGGGGGGGGTTGGAAGCACATTCCTCAGTTGGTACTACTACACAAGTCATTTGCTGCTCTGGTGGATGGGACTGCTAAAAGGAGACACCTATGGTAGCAGACAGCAAGGATGTGAGTCCTCATAGGTAAGTCCCCAAGGTGGCAGGTGGAGAACACCAGCAGAATAGGAATCAACTTCTGGTGGGAGACTTAATCATTAGGGTGGTAGATTTGGGAGCAAGACAGGCAGGGAAGAGGGAGATGAGGTGCCTACCTGGTGCCTCGGCATGGAGGGATGAAGAGCGGATCCTTGGGATCCTTAGGATGATGGGACAGGAGGGGGAGCTGATGTCATTGACCATCAGGGTACTAAGGAGCCATCACGGGATGCAACAGGAGTTGATATAAATTATGTCTGTTTTTAGTTAGATAGCTACTTACTGTATTAGCTGTTTGGGATGTGTAGGGGCTATATGGGAGGATTTAAGGGGGCCAGGATTATTTATGAGAGCTCACTGTTGCATGACTTTGGCCCTTTTATCCCCCTCCCAGTGTCAGACACTATTGTCAGATGCTGTTGGGAAGTGGGGATTGGAAGGGATTGTGCTGGTCATGGACAGTGGGGAGACCTATGTATGGGTGGTGGTAGAATCAGGGTTGTTAGGTCCAGAAGGCGCCCTGGGTTTCGATGGGCATCTGGGAGAGGTCAGACGTGGTTGGTGCCCATCCCCAGGGAGTTCACTAGATGAGTAGCCTGGTAACGCGAGGGATTGCATCAGCCTCCAATCCCCTGATGGCAGTGCTTTGCAATGCCAGATCGATCAGAAACAAGATGGCAATTATTGCTGCCTTGATGTCTTCGGTTGTTCTGGCTTGCATCATGGAGACCTGGGTGAGAGACAATGCGGGTCCAATTTTCGAGGCCGCAGTCCCTCCTGGATATACTGTGGTGCACTGCCCCAGAGTGGAACGCAGGGGTGGCAGTGTAGCTATTTGTTTTAGATCCAGCCTGACCTTCACCGTGCACCCAGTGGGAACTCCAGGTTCTTTTGAATGTGTGGCTATTCATGGAGGACCTGATGCGGGCTGCAGGATCTTCCTCATCTATCGCCCATCTGGGTCAATGGGGAATTTCCTGCAGGAGATTGCAGATTTAATTGCCGACGGAACGTTGGGATCCCCCAGATGTGTTTTTCTGGGGGATTTCAATGTTTGGGTTGATGACGAGAATTATGGATGCAGCCGTGACTTTCTGCAGACTATGTCCTCTTTAGGATTGATGCAGGCTGTTACTGTGCCAACTCATCAGGACGGCCACATGTTGGACCTGGTGTTCTCACTGGGGCTTGAGATCAATGATCTCAGGATTGATTGAGTACATTGGTCCAATCATTGCATGGTGCAGTTCACACTTGGGGCTCCCGCCATAAGCCCTTCCCCTGCTGAGATGATTAGCTGTTGCCCTTTGTGGGGTTTGACTCCTGAGGGTTTTTTGGTGGCAGCTAAATTGTCTAGTGTGGGTGCTGCATGCATCGGAGGCATTGATGTCGGGGTTGCTACCTATAATAGGGTGCTATCTGACACCATCAACTCCCTCGCTCCTGTCCGTGTACGACCCAGAACTTCATACCTGAGGTCCCCGTGGTTTGACGGGGAGCTCAGGGAAATGAAGAAGATGGGTCAGAGATTAGAGTGCTGCTGGAGAAGATCCTGCCTGGAGGAGGACAAACTGGTCCTGTGTGCGCATTATAATGTGTACCAGGAGGCAATCAACCATAAGAAGGCAGTGTTTCTGTCTAGGGAGAATGCTGCCGGGAAGAACCGACCAGCCTTACTCTTCCGGACTGTGGACAGGCTTCTCCATCCTGCCTATCTGCAGCCTGGGAGAGTTTTTTCTAATTTAGATTGTGAGGAGTTTGCTCGTTTTTTTCAGACAGGGTGTCCTCGATCCGGCAGGTGGCTTCTTCAGCTAGTAATATTACAGCTGACAGTGGTCGCCTGATGTGTTCTGAGAGCACTCTGCCTAGTTGGGGAGAGTTTAGACCGATGGAGGCTAGTGAGGTTATTGAGGTGGCAGCCAACCTGAAGCATACCTTTTGTGAACTGGACATGGTGCCAGCGCGTTTTTTAATGAGATGCATTGACTCTGTTGGCCCGGTGTTCGCCTTGATTGTACGGTGCTCCCTTTCTGAGGGGGTCTTTCCAGATGCCTTGAAGGAGGCTCTGGTGAGACCCCTCTTAAAGAAATCATCTTTGGATCCAGAGATCAAGGCGAATTACTGTCCTATATCCAAACTTCCTTTTTTGGGGAAGGTGGTGGAAAAGGTGGTAGCGCTTCAGTTGGAAGAGAATCTCGTGACTCACGAGTTGTACAAACCTTTCCAGTCGGCATTTCGGGCTAGACATAGCACAGAAACTGCACTTGTTAGGGTGCAGAATGATCTCCTCAGGGCTAGAGATCGGGGGGACAGGACAAATCTTGTCCTCCTTGATCTCTCTTCTGCATTTGACACTGTGGACCATTGTGAGTTGCTTGTCTGCCTTAGGGAGTTATGTGGACTCACCGGTACTGTCATCAACTGATTTGAGTTCTTCCTTACCAACAGAAGGCAACGGGTTGTGATGAGGAATTCCTCATCTATACCCAGTCCTTTATTTTGTGGAGTCCCTCAAGGATCGGTACTGGCCCCAATGTTGTTCGCAGTGTATATGCTGCCTCTGGGAGGGATCATTAGGAAATATGGTTTGAGTTTTCATTGTTATGCCAATGATACTCAGCTATATTTTTCCTTTGCCCCAGGAACATCTAATGCAGTAGATGTGCTTAATATCTGTCTGGTTGAGATTAATGACTGGATGGCCTCCAGTTGGTTGCAACTGAACCCTGACAAGACGGAGGTATTGGTGGTGGAGTCGAACAGAGTTCATGATAGGATGGCCTCTGATTCAGAGACTGGGCTTGTCCTTGGAGCTGCGTCATTGAAGGCCTCCTCTTGGGTGCGAAATCTGGGAGTGATTCTGGACAGGAACTTAACCATGGAGGCTCAAATATCCTCCATGGTTCGTACCTGTTTTTCCTATCTTAGAAACATTGCCAGAATTAAGCCCCTTGTTCAGTCTCTGGACCTCCCTACCTTGATACATGCCTTAGTCACATCTAGACTTGACTACTGTAACGCGCTGTATCTCGGGGTCAGAGGAGGATCTCTCCACAGACTGCAGCTGGTGCAAAATGCAGCTGTCCGGTTGTTGACTGGGCAGCAAAAGTTTTGCCACATTACACCGGTTTTATGCGAATAGCACTGGCTGCCAGTCAGGTGGAGAGTCCTCTTTAAGGTGGGTCTTCTCACCTATAAGACCCTACATGGGCAGGGCCCTGGTTACCTGTCAGATCTTCTGTTACCTACCCTCCCCACCCGCTCTCTTCGATCTTCTAGTGGCGGCTTCCTGACCATTCCCAGAACGAGGCTAAAATCAGCTGGTGATAGAGCCTTTAGTGTTGCGGCTCTCGTTCTGTGGAATTCTTTGCCAGCTTCGGTCAGGGAAGCCCTCACAGTGGATATTTTTAAGGCCCATTTGAAGACTTTTCTCTTTCCCAAGCTTTTGATATTTAGATTAGTATATACAGTAAAGATCATGATTGTAATAGATTTATTTATTTAATTTGTATAAAATTCTGTGTTTAAATTTTTCTTTTTTGTGCTTTTAAAACTCTGTTTAAAATTTTGTATGGCACCCAGAGCCTCTGGGATTGGGTGTCTTTTAAATAAATTTTGCCTTGCCTTGCAGGAAGGTTTAGGGGTCTGGGGAGCGGCCTGAAGCAGGTAGCTCACACAGTGGCCTTCACTATGGTGCTACCTCTATACAGCCAGGGGAAGGCTAGGGAACACTGCGTCAGGGCCTTTAATAACTAGTTGAAGAGTTCAATTGTGCTGGCGCCCCAGGACCATAGAGCAAAATAAAGCAGTAATGAAAAGACCAACTTGAAACTTGAAGCAAACAAGTTCATTTTTTAATCCACAAATGTGGTAATTAACTTCACCATGCCACACTGCCCCAGCACTTTGGCACCTTGCCATCCTCAGGGGGCATGGCCATGGATACACACAGTTACATTTTAGAGGGGAAAAGGCCCTGACAAAATTACCATTACTCCTTTGTTTCCATTATTTAAAGAAACAGTAACATCTCTGAGTTGCATTGTCTCCATATATCAGACTGAAAAACTTAATTTTAAATGTAACCCCCCTGCAAATGGGGGTTCCCAAAAGACTTCCAGGAGCTTGCTTGAATGCTCCAAGCCTGAATGGTGTTTGGCGTTTAAGCCATTTATCAGTGAGTGTTTTTAGAACCTCTGGTACTGTCTCTTTAAGAGCTGTCTGCTTGCAGACATAATTAGTTTGTATGGGGGACTGTGTGTTTCTTTGATTGAGTACCACTCAAGCTGATGCCAATTCACTCTATTTTTGCAGTCACTAGGAGTGCAAAGGGAATCTATCTGAAAGATGTAACTGTTTGCCAGAAATCATTTACAGTAATAATGAAATTACCGTTTGTCTAACCTGCTTTCTTTTGCAGTCAGAACTGTGTCTGCAAGTTCCCCATTCTAGTTTTGAACTGCTGAACTGGACCAATCAGTGTGGGGTAAGCTAGCTCTAAAATGGTGCCTTGGACGAATCAGAACTTGGACTCATAATCTGAGCCAGCCACAAGAGGATTGTATGAGCAGTGACTCTGGGAGATGTAGTTTAGACTTCAGCACCTTTTGGACCAACAGCAGCAGTCTATTGTGTGACAGCCAATCCAGTCAAGAACTGGGAGGAACTCAAAGGAAGTGCCGGTTTTGTCGGTTGGAGTTTCAGTTGAGCTTTGGCAGTGAAGAAGGAAGGAGCCCTGTGCTTTTCAGTGTGCAGTTTTAGTCAAAAACGTGTGTAAGGCCCAGAGTTCGGTCTGCAGCTTGTGTAACAGCTTGTTAGGACTGAATCCGTCCTGTGAAAGAAATCAAAGGATCTCTGAAGAGTAGAAACCAGAGCTCACCCTGTAGAAGACTGGAGGAATTGCCGAAAAATGCACTCGGTCTGTCAGGAACTGAATCTGCTGTGTGTTCTCCGGTATTGTGCAGTAATTGCGATCGGGATACAGATGCAGCCTGCCTGGTATAGTGCTTTCTTTTATATGGATGTGTGAAGAGGTTTGTGTACCTCAAGTGAGCCCTGCTGACATTGAAGGACCCTATCTTATTTGGAGGTCGTGAGTACTAATTCAGGTCGCTCCTGTTGAATTGCCACATTAAATCAAATGGAATTACTGTACTACTGACTGTTTAATTCTCCTTTTCTCTGTGTGAAAGGGCCCTACCAGCTGCTACGTTTGGACTAGCCACTGGGGCTTGGGTACCAGGGACAGTAATCTGATAGGATAGGCTCTGCACAGAGCCATAGGTGGATTATTATGAGGCTAATTAACCTGATTTCTCCCTGTCCTTGTTATATCCCCTAAATAAATCAGAGCTGCTTGTTTCAGCAAAGTTATACTGCCTGAGGTATTTGTCTATGTTAAAGTACTGTACTGTGATTGTTGCACTGTATCTCATTTCACAGGAGGTCCCAGTGCGGAACCAGACCTGGGGGTAAGTGTATACTGTGAAGGTAATTCTGATATATTGTGGGCCACTAGTGGGAAGAAAGGGGTTGCAGTGTCCCAGAGGGCAGTGAATAAGTTAGTTTAACTATTGCAAACCCTGACCTCTGGGTGGAGGCACCGCCATTGGATCCAGGCCCCTCAACCTGTTAGTGGCAAATCAGGCAGGGTAGTAGCCCCTGGGATAGCGCCATCTAGGGTTACATCTTGAGGCTCACGCTGGGATTGTGTGTCCTCTAGTGGCCATATTCACGAACCACTGTTAAGAAAAATGGGTACCCCGACAGAAGTGGCTGTGCACCGGCTGGTGGAGTGGTGTACTGGGAGAGATCGACCCCAAAATGCTATGCTTATCCTGGACATCCCCTGGGTATCAATCAGGACACTGTGCAGGGAGTACTTTCCAAGGTGGAAGGTTTACAAAACCCTGTGGTGGTGGGTCGGCATGCTAATCTGCTCACCCACACTTTCCTGGCCCTAGTAGAGTTTAAGGATCCCATAGATAGCTCAAAAGTGCCACAGACCATTACCCCAGAGGAGCCCTCACTGCTTGGAGAGTGATAACTAGGACAGTAAAGACGGGGAATCAGCCCCCACCACTATCTGAAACTTTTGAGGAGAAATTTGCTGAATGGTTGCTGGGAGAGGGAAAACTGTGAGGACTTGAAGAAACTATTCTTGCCACCTGGGGTGTTCCTCCCCAACACCCTCTCCTGCTCCAGTGCCCGTAATGGTGGCTGAACCAATGCAGACTCCTATTTCTGCACCTGCCATTAGTCACGACTCTTACCGAAGGTTGAGGATCTTCTCTGGCACCCTCCCCACCCCCCAAGGGAGGATGACTGGGAGACCTGGATAGACTATGTTGCCCCCAAGTGCTAGAATGGCAATGCTCGAAGGCGGCGAAAGAGGGTTAGTGAGAGCCTCCGAGGTCCTGCCCTGGCTACCATCCGTGCTAAACGGCCAGTAACCCTGAAGCGACTGCACAGGCTATCTTGAGGCCTTGGAGAATGTGTATGGGAGCCCAGATTCTGATGAGGACCTATGGTGGAGAGTAAGAGATGCACAACAGTACCAAGGGAGTTGTTGTCTGTGTATGTATCGCGGCTGGAACAATTGTTGCAAGAATGCCTCAGAAAAGGTAGTTTGCCAGCGATTGAACTGGACCGAACCAGGCTGGACAGGATCCTTAAGTCTGCCCCCTTCTCAGAACTGCTGTTGCTTCATTACGCCTGGCAGATCGACTGGAATCCCCACCCTCCTATGATGAGTTAATGAGAGAAATTCGAGGAGTTGAGAAAAGACGACCTCGGGAGGGACCTGCACCAATAGCTGCGGCTCGACCAGTGACTGAGGTGACTCATCAAGTGAAGTTCAGGGGCAGAGGTTGGCAGTCAATGGTGCTCTGACAAGAAAAAGATATGTCACAATGGGGCGAACTGTTGAGAGAGATCCGGAATTCAAAACAGTCCCTTTATGAAGGCCACGCCTGCAAGTAAGAGCCCTGACCTATATCCGACTGCATCTGCTGTATGGGGTGAGGGTACCCACCCATGTATCTCCTGCTGATAACAGCTCCGAACTCCGATTCCTTGACCATGGAAGTGGAGAAAACTGACGAGATGTCTCAAATGCTTATCACGCAAGACAGAGATGGCACCCAGGTTTCCAGTTAGTAATACCCCGCCCTGGCTCCCAGTGTGGCGCCTCGCCAGCTCAAACTCCAGAAAGTATGTTTTGCTATAATTGTGGGAAAGATGGGCACATGAAAAGGGAATGCCAGTCCCAAAAGACACTGACAAAGTTGCATATAGGCTACAAGGAGAGCTTCGGAGAAGAAATCAGTGGTTAGAGGTGCACGACATGGGTCCCAGTGAGGGCACCAAAAATGCTAATTCACGCCTTTGTGGCAAGGTCAGTTGCCCAGGCCCCACTCCGCCTCTCCAGACTGGTCCAGAATAGTGGGTCCCTCCATGGAGACCACTGTAAAGGTGAATGGAGTGTCTACAAGAGCTGTATTAGACAGTGGCTCCCCAAGTGACAATTATGTTCCAGGATTGGTATCAGAAGCATTTGTCAGGCGTGCCCTTACAACCATTAGAAGGACTGCATGTATGGGTGGTTGAGGGAAGGCCTACCCCTATTCGGGTATATCCGAATTTGGCTGTCTTTCCCCACCTCCGTGGCTGGAGTGGCGAACAAGTAGAGACCCTAGCCTTAGTGTGTCCCCACTGGACTGTATGATGGTGTCCTTTGTTGATTGAACAAATGCTCATATGTTCGGAAGGCTGGCACAGTTGTGTTATGAAAACAGGGTCAAAGACTAGTAGAGCTTTAAGAGTTCGGCTTTAATTAAGAAGGCCTATGAGGCACAGAGATGCTGAAAAACAGAACCAGAGGAACCGGTCGGAATTGTATGGAAGAAGGATCCTGAGTCTCTGATCCTGGCGCCAAATGCCCAGTGTACCTTACAGGGAGAGGTCCGTATCAGAAAGGATGTTAAGAACAAAATATTAATGTTGGATGCACCAGGCGATGGAAAATTGCCAGAGGGACTGCTGGTCAAGCCTAGTATTTTGCCCGCTAGAGCCCATGCTTATGCCAGAAGGGTAATGGTCCAAGTTCATAATGTGTCTGAAAGAGACATTGAGTAAATAGAGGTTGCATCCTGGCTAATGTGCATTGTGCAGACACTGCAGTGCTACCCAACAGCAAGAGTTCAGGAAGAATGACAGAGTAATGCCTGACTTGTTTGATTTGGCGACTCCCGCTGCCAGCTGAATGGAAAGTGAGGATCAGTGAGAAGCTTGCCCAGAGGACCAGTGTTTTCTTTAAAGGAATGGGATGTAGGATGCGTGCAAGGAGCTGAGCCGATATCCGGCTGCATGATGAAAGACCATTTCGTGAGAGGTCTCCGCCTGGCACCTGCTGACATAGATGATGTGAGACGGCATCTGCAAGAGATGTTAGCTGCTGGTGTAATACAAGAATCCAGAAGCCCTTATGCTTCCCCATTGTGGTAGTGAGGAAAAGAATGGAACAGTAAGGATGTGTGTGGATTATCGCACCTTAAACCGTGCGGACTATCCTGATCAGTACACAATGCCCCGCATTCAGGATGCTTTGGACTGCCTAAGCGGGAGCAAGTGGTTCTCTGTGCTGGATCTCCGCAGTGGTACTACCAGATCCGATGGCCCCAGAGGACCGTGAGAAGACGGCCTTTATCTGTCCGCTTGGTTTATGAATTCATGAGGATGCCCTCAAGGATTTCAGGTGCCCCAGCCACTTTCAACGATTGATGGAGCGTGCAGTGGGGACATGAACTTACTAGAGTGCCTGGTATACCAAGATGATGTTATTGTGTTTGGCAGCTCACTGGAGGAACATGAGAGCAGATTATTTAGGTATTGGACCGACTGGGACTTTGGCCTTAAACTGTCCATTGATAAGTGTCAATTCTTCAAACATCAGTAAAGTATGTGGGACACATAGTATCCACCGAGGAATAGAGACCGACCAAGTAAAGTTGAGGCCTTGACCACCTGGCCACAGCCCAAAATCTAAAGAACTGCAAAGATTCCTGGGATTCTGTGGTTATTATCGCGCTTCATCAAGGACTATTCAAGAGTGATCCGCCTTTACTTAACCTTACTCAAGGGTATCCCCAACCCACAAAAATACAAAAGTCAGCGTCCCTCAAGACTGAAAGAGTGTATTTTCATCCAGTGAAGTATTTGGGGCCGCTGGACTCCTGATTATGAGACTGCTTTTCATGAGATCATATATCAACTTACCCATGCTCCAGTGCTGGCTATGCCGATCCAAGAACACTTCGTCCTGCACACTGATGCTAGCTTGCAAGGGTTAGGGGCTGTGTTGTACCAAGAGCCACGAGAATGGCCTGAGACCAGTGGCCTTTGCCAGTAGAAGCCTGACCCCATCCGAAAGAACTATCCTGTACATAAGTTAGAGTTCCTAGCTTTGAAGTGGGCTATTGTTGACCAATTCCATGAGTACTTGTATGGGGCTAAAATACTAGTAAAAACTGACAATAATCCTTTGACCTATGTGCAGACCTCAGCTAAGTTGGATGCCACTGGCCATAGGTGGCTTTCTGCATTATCTACATATGACTATGCTCTCGAATACAGGCAGGTCTGAACCACATAGATGCTGATGCTCTCTCCCGGAGGCCTGTTCCCCAGAATGATTGGGTCCGATTGGCAGAACCTGACATTCGGGCACTCTGCGGAAGTTTGACAGGGAGGAACAAATGTCCATGGACACAGTGGACTGCATGGTGGATTGCTTGGAGCCTCTGAGAATTGCATACCTGCTGTATTGCCACTTTTCTGCAATAGACATTGGTGCACTGCCTCAGCTGGACAATGACAGTGGTCGGAGCTCAATCCTTGATCCCATGATCAAAGCAGCTTTAGAAGCCCTCTATGCAGGAAAAGATGTGTCCAAATTACGCTCCACTGATTTGAGAACTGCACTGTTATACAAAAGAAGGTCCTAAGTTGAAACTGATCAATAAACTGTTATACAGAGAAACAGTAGACAGAGGGGACAAGTAGACAAACAACAACTAGTGCTGCCCATGCCTTCGAGACTCAGTACTGAGGTCCTTGCACAACCACATGGGGCACCTTGGTATAGACAGAACACTTGACTTGGTGAGATCCAGATTCTATTGGCCTAAGATGGGGCTGATGTGGAGCAACACATTCGAACTTGTAGTCGCTGCTTACAGAGGAAAGCTTTTCCCAGAGGCTGCCCCCTTGTTAACATCACCACCAGTGCACCCATGGAGCTGGTCTGTATTGATTTTCTAAGTTTGGAGTCAGATCAAAGAAATATCAGTAATGTGCTGGTGGTCACTGACCATTTCACGAGATATGCCCAAGCTTTCCCCACCAAAGACCAGAAAGCATCCACTGTAGCCAAAGTACTTGTGAAAACTTTTTGTTCACTATGGGCTCCACAAAGAATCCATTCTGATCAAGGAGAGACTTTGAGAGTCGTCTGATCAAAGAGATGCTTTCTCTGTGGGGAGTCGCGAAGTCCAGAACCACTCCTTACCACCCCAGGGGACCCACAGCCTGAGCGTTTCAACCGCACTTTGCTAGATATGCTAGGCACCCTGCACCCAAAGGACAAGCCTAGATGGAGCCAACAAATTAGCACCCTGGTACATGCTTATAACTGCACAAAAGTGATGCCACTGGATTCTCCCCTACCGCCTGATGTTTGGAAGAAAGCTCGACTACCAGTAGATGTGTGTTTTGGGGTCTCTCCTGATGGGGTTCAAGCTGACAACTATTTACAGTATGTGCAAAAGTTAAAGGCCCAGCTAACTCATGCTTCAACTGGCTCAAACCATGGCTGCCAAAAGAAATCTGGCCAACAAAGAAAGGTATGATAAAAGGTGAAAGCACAGGAACTCCAGGAGGGAGATGGTATTGCTAAGAAATCTGGGACTGCACGGCAAGCACAAGATTGCTGACAGATGGCACCATCTCCCTCACATTGTAGTGGGCAAACTAGATGATCTGCCAGTGTACAAAGTAAGGCCTGAGAATAATTCAAAGATGTAAAACAATGCATAGAAATCATTTACTGCCCATTGGACAAATCTTAATTGAGTCTGAGCCCCTAGAAGATGCCCCTCTGGACCAGTGACTAGAGCTGCTGCTAAGAAAAGACCAAGAAGTCTGCACCTACAGAAGCAGAGTTAAAGTGTTCCCCTGCACAAGTCCCAGTTGAGCATGACTGTCAGTCCATATCAGAAGAAAGTGAGAGTGACTTTGAATACTATCCTTCTTACGAACTGAGTCAATTGTTTGAGGGCAATCCCTAGTCAATACTGGAGACAAAGCTGGGCCTTCTGGACTGTCTAAGCCCCCAGCTTCATCCCTGAGCCATTGCTCCCAGAAGTGAAGTGCAAAGCATCAGATCAGATGAAATGGAATCATTGTGCATGGTTGAACTGTTTGAGTTTTCAGGGAGGAAAATGATAGATTGGGGCAGACTGGTGATACACCCGAACAAGAAGAGTATTTTGAGTGCCCTGACAGTCCACTGCCAGTGTCCGAAAGCTCTCCATGCGAGGCCAAATGTTGTGGACTCAGAAACTGTAACTCCTGGAGCTGAAAGTGCCCCAAGTTCTAGCCTCTCTCCCCCAGGAGACTCCTGACAAGTGAGGACAATGCTGAAAATGAGGCTCAGAGTGCAGAGACTGTAACAGTTCCCCCTAGAAAGACTGGTCGAGCTGTAAAGCCTGTGGTGCACCTCAGTTATGATTCCCTTGGGAGGCCTGTGGATTTGCCTCTCAATGTTGTCCATAAAGGAGTGTATGTGTCCCCGAGCTCATTGCCCAAACTGAGCGTCAGTACTAACTCCAAGTTACTTGTGTTGCCCTCTAAGTATGGTGCCCTTGCCCCGTCCAGCCCCAAGGTAACTGATAGGGAAGGGCCCCCTCTCTTCAGGTTTCATGTACAAGAGGTAATAACTTGAGTTATGGTACAATGTATATGTAATACTGTGTAAAGTGACGATACTGCAATGTTTCAGAAATGTGTTCTTGGTAAAATGATATATTGACTGATGATTACATGTGCGAGCCTAATGCAAATGTATATGGTTGCAGTTGAAACTTATGGGTACTTGCTTGTGCGGACGTCAAGCTTTCCCAGGCCAGGAAGGTGTAACCCCCCTGCAAATGGGGGTTTCCAAAAGACTTCCAGGAGCTTGCTTGAATGCTCCAAGCCTGAATGGTGTTTGGCGTTTAAGCCATTTATCAGTGAGTGTTTTTAGAACCTCTGGTACTGTCTCTTTAAGAGCTGTCTGCTTGCAGACATAATTAGTTGTATGGGGACTGTGTGTTTCTTTGATTGAGTACCACTCAAGCTGCTGCTAATTCACTCTATTTTTGCAGTCACTAGGGTGCAAAGGGAACCTATCTGAAAGATGTAACTGTTTGCCAGAAATCATTTACAGTAATAATGAAATTACAGTTTGTCTAACCTGCTTTCTTTTGCAGTCAGAATTGTGTCTGCCAGTTCCCCATTCTAGTTTTGAACTGCTGAACTGGACCAATCAGTGTGGGGTAAGCTAGCTCTAAAATGGTGCCTTGGACGAATCAGAACTTGGACTCATAATCTGGAGCCAGCCACAAGAGGATTGTATGAGCAGTGACTCTGGGAGATGTAGTTTAGACTTCAGCACCTTTTGGACCAACAGCAGCAGTCTATTGTGAGTGACAGCCAATCCAGTCAAGAACTGGGAGGAACTCAAAGGAAGTGCCGGTTTTGTCGGTTGGAGTTTCAGTTGAGCTTTGGCAGTGAAGAAGGAAGGCCCTGTGCTTTTCAGTGTGCAGTTTTAGTCAAAAAACGTGTGTAAGGCCCAGAGTTCTGGTCTGCAGCTTGTGTAACAGCTTGTTAGGACTGAATCCGTCCTGTGAAAAGAATCAAAGGATCTCTGAAGAGTAGAAACCAGGCTCACCCTGTAGAAGACTGGAGGAATTGCTGAAAATTGCACTCGGTCTGTCAGGAACTGAATCTGCTGTGTGTTCTCCCGGGTATTGTGCAGTAATTGCGATCGGGATACAGATGCAGCCTGCCTGGTATAGTGCTTTCTTTTATATGGATGTGTGAAAGGGTTTGTGTACCTCAAGTGAGCCCTGCTGACATTGAAGGACCCTATCTTATTTGGAGGTCGTGAGTACTAATTCAGAGTGCTCCTGTTGAATTGCCACATTAAATCAAATGGAATTACTGTACTGCTGACTGTTTAATTCTCCTTTTCTCTGTGAAAAGGGCCCCTACCAGCTACCCACGGTTTGGACTAGCCACTAGGGCTTGGGTACCCAGGGACAGTAACTGATAGGGATAGGCCTGTGCACAGAGCCATAAATGAATTATTAGAGTGATAAGCTAATTAACCTGATTTCTCCCTGTCCTTGTTATATCCCCTAAATAAATCAGAGCTGCTTGTTTCAGCAAAGTTATACTGCCTGAGGTATTTGTCTATGTTAAAGTACTGTACTGTGATTGTTGCACTGTATCTCATTTCTAGGAGGTCCCAGTGCGGAACCAGACCTGGGAGTAAGTGTATACTGTGAAGGTAATTCTGATATATTGTGTGGGCACTAGTGGGAAGAAAGGGGGGTTGCAGTGTCCCAGAGGGCTGTGACCAAGTTAGTTTAACTATTGCAAACCCTGACCTCTGGGTGGAGGCACCCGCCATTGGATCCAGGCCCCTCAACCTGTTAGTGGCAAATCAGGCAGGGGTAGTAGCCCCTGGGATAGCGCCATCTAGGGGTTACGTAAACTAAACCACTTGACTTAGTTAAACATGTTAAAATAAATTAAAGATAGAAAAAGTGAAATGTATCTTCTTTTTTTATTTATACAACTCTCATCAATTGTTATTTCAAAACTGGCAGCAGTAACAGCTCATAAATCAATGGCTTATGAATTCAATTACCCAAGAGTGTAAAGCATTATAAAGGTCTAACATCAACATCAGCTCTTACACATACAAAAATCTTTAAAGTTATTCATTGTTACTTCAGAATATCTGATTTAGGCTTCAGAGTCCTTCTAAAGGGAAGGACAAAATGGGGGGGGGGAGGAAGAGTGGTCAGGGGAGGGTGGAATTTCTATTTCAATGTATTTGGCACATTCTGTTTTCAAGGTTGAATCACTGTGACCTTTGATTTGAACAAAAATCAGAGTAAAAATAATTTTTTAGGAGACAAGACATCTGTGGAGGAGGCAACAGGAGGGGGTATAGGAAAGGAAAGAGAGGGAGACAGCATAAGTGGAATAAAAAGAGCTCTGAAGACAACAATCAACAAACCCACATACAAACAGTAAACCTTTTGAAGTTTGAAAGAACAGATTCTCAGTGCTCATTACTGGAGAAAGGACTAAACTTCTGCCCTACACCAAGAATCAATAAATTTGGGATTTATGTGAATTCAATTGAACTTTTTAGAAACGTGAAACTCAGATACTTTTTTTTTTTAACTTAAAGCAACAGGCAAGGTTTACAGATATGGGGTACCTGGAACCAGAAAATGTCTTGGAAGAAAACTTGGACTAGTGACACAGACTTTCTGGCTCTGGTAGAGCTATATAAGGAGCAAAGAAGGCTTGCAGAGGCTGGTCTAGAGACAGATGTTGACTGGGACATAACAGCACTGAAGAAGATCTACTTTAAAAGTAGGTCAACATTTAGTCCTAATATACAAAATAATAATATCTCTGTATTTGAACTGATGCTAATGAAACAGGTTAAAGAACTCCTAGAGAGAGCTGTAAAACACAGGCAGGGCAACTTAACATGCCAGGAAAAGGAAGCACTGACACAGCTATCAGAGAATAAAGAGCTGGTAATCAAACCTGCCAATAAGGGCAGGAACATAATGTTATTAGACAAATGTCAGTATCAAGAGATGGTTAAGGTTCTTTTAAACAATGGAGAAAATTATGAGAAATTATGGAGAAATCCTACATACAGTATATATACAGGCAGGAACTAGTGAGGATACTGCAAGAAGGTTTAGCTAATAACGAGATCACTAAAGAAGAGTTCAAGTTTCTCTACAATGAAGTCCCCACCTTACCAACATTTTATTCACTGCCCAAGATACATAAGGACATACAAAATCCACCAGGGAGGCAGATAGACTCAGGGATGGGTTCCTTACCTGCACCCCAGTGTGAATTTGTGGATTTATTTCTACAGGATAATGTAAGAAAATTACCTTCATACTGGAAAGACCATGATGCCATATTGAAGTTTCAACAGATTAACTGGGAGTGAGACTTTTTGTAGATTTCAATAGATGTAGAAGCATTATATACATCTAGTAGACATGACTTAGGTCTAAGAGCAATAGAGTACTTTCTCATGAAAGAGGGAAATAATCAAGGAGTCCCTGTGAAATTCATGTTGAACAGCTTAGAAGTTGCATTGACACATAATTGTTTTGAATTTAATGGAGATTTCTTTAAACAGAAATGCGGCACTGCAATGGGGGCATCAATGGCCCCAGCATATGCCAACCTTTTTATGGGTCACTGTGAACAGGAAATATTATTTAACAATGAAAGAAACCCATTCGTAAACACCATCATTAAATGGCGGAGATTTATAGATAATTGCCTGTGGGTGTGGAAAAGAACATCAGAGCGAGCCAATGAATTCATAAAATGGCTCAGTACAAATGAATGGAACCTAAAGTTCACTCACACAATAGACGAACAAGAAGTTAATTTTCTGGATGTTACATTTATTGGTAACATAACTGATGGGAAAATTGCAACTAAGAGGTATAGAAAACCTACAGCAATGAATTCACTCCTGCACAATGATAGTTTCCACCCCCCAGAAACTTAAAGGGGAAGCCTCTCATAGTTTCACACCCATATTTTCCCCAACTCCTTATGTGTAACTGTTGTGTTTCTCCTCTAGTTGCCAGCAGTCTCATTGCTGTCCAAATCCAGATTATAAATACAAAATATACAGCGCCCAGAAGTTATCAGTGTGTTTGTCCTCCATTTTACCATCAATACTGCTGGAGGATGATGTCAGAGTAACAGATAATGGTGCTGCACTAAATGCTGTTCCACCAGTAAACAAAACCCACAATGTTTGGTCCCCCACTTGAGTAATGGGGGAACTCTTTAAAGGAAAAATCCATGTTAAAATCAGAAAAAGATATATAGTAGTCTTTTTTTTCTGTGTTCTAACCAGTTCCCAGTGTTTTCTTTTCCTCTGGCTATGAGAGATGTTTTTTCTAACTTTCTCTAACTGTTTTATTGCCCTTGGAGGATGCCGTTCTGATTTCTTTTATGGCCTGTAGTCTTCCCAGAGTGCCCTTTGGTGTGATGTCTAATTGCCCCTGCAGGAAGCCAGTGTCTTGTTACAGGGTCTGTCACAGCTCAGCCACAAAGAAAATACTTCTTCCAGAGAAGACACACTGCTAGATTTTGGGTGAGTATAATCATTATTATTTTTTGATATCAGTACCTTGTCCTGCTATGTTCTGCTGTGTGTTTGTGTGTGTGTGTGTGTGTGTGTGTGTGTGTGTGTGTGTGTGTGTGTGTTTGGATCATGTCACTGTTTACTCTATTCCTCTCAGTCACTTTCAGTTTTTGCACCAGTACTAAGTAGCAAAAATTGAACATCACCTTATAGGTTGTAACATAGCAGGACAAGGTACTAATATCAAAAATAATAATGATTACACTCACCCAAAATCTAGCAGTGTGACTTCTCTGAAAGAAGTATTATCTTTAGTGGCTGAGCTATGACGGACCCTGCTAAATCTAAGGGCATAGCTACATCACTGTCACATGAGCCAGGGTGCATCGTAGGAGAAAGAAAGCCAATAAACCTATTTGTGATGGAGATCCCCAGGAGTTGTAAAACTACCATACAGCTAGCAGGCTAATTCAGAAAAAACTCCTAATAGCAGACAAAGGGAAGGACACACTAGGGCTTAACATACATATCAAAACACTCTACATAACCTATGTTTTTGTACATTCTGGGTGGACTTCTTTCAGTGTTGTGCACATTCTGAAGTGCAGGTCTAATAGGGACTAGGACCATATGAGTGTGTTTCAGCACTGATTTGACATGCATATACAGTATGCCTATAAGGAAGTGCCTGTATGTGTTGTGTTAATGTTTCTGTTAGCAAAAACAGTTTACCCAATAAATGACTCTGGGTACAACAAGAGTCTTAAGTGGTATTATATAGCTGTTATATTATGTTCTGTGTGTGTTAGCATTCTCTGTTTTGATTGACACCAGCAGTGAGACACAATCTTGCAAAAATGCCCCTTTCCCTTTGTGACTAGGTAGTCAGTGATTGGATGGCTGATGTAAGGCAATAAAGAGTTCAGCTATAATAAGGAATAGGTTACCAGGACATCAGCTGCATCTTATGAGGAAGGGTAATCTAGTGGTTAAAGCACAGGCACAAGAACTGGGAAACTCTGATTCAAATCCTACTCAAGTCCCTTATTCTGTAACCCTTAACAAGTTCCCCTAACCTCCTTGGGAACTGTGATGACCCCTCAAGTCCATGACTTTAACAGTGCCCCCATTCTCATTATAAATCATTAGTAATTTGAAGGTACTGAAAACAAGCTGTGGCACCCCCCCCCCCTTTTTTAATGCCAGCATTTGAAGTAGGATGTCCCTCACAAATCAGATGCTACACTTCAGCTGCTGTAGGTAAAGAAACTAATCAGGCTCAGTGTTCATAGAACTCTGTATTTGCTTAGTTCATTCCTCCCATGACATATACATTCTACATCTTGGTATTTCCAGTCAGAACCCAGATGTAAGGAGCATTGGAAATATAAAACAATACACTTTATAAAGTAAGTGATATAGCTCTCCACTTTCAGGCTGCTGAAAGGGGAATGTATAATTTGTGCAAAGGAGGAATTCAGTCTTGTGTGATCCTTTTGGAAACTGCTCAAGCCTACCTTGTAAATGAATCCTCTCAAGGGTGTTCATCTGGTTCACTATAGAGTGACGGATTAACTGATTCAGTCTACTGCTTTCCACAACATGTTACAACTGTCTCACAGAGAAAAATGAGCAGTACACACAGGAACAGCTTTTGTTGCCTGTGAATGAAATACTATTAGCTGTATTATTTGCTCTACACATGCAGTATTAAGGCTACAAGTACCACTCCATGTGTGAGTTGCATGACAGAACTGTCTTAAGCCATTGCAAACAAACTAAAATCAGGCTAGACAGCATTGACACCCTTATGCTTTGTTCTGCACTGTTGCTGCAGTGACATCAAGGAATGGGAGGGGCTGTATTACAAGTGACTAATTTGCATGTAAATGGAGGCTTGCTTGACATTTTACTACCTTGTGTCAGAGCCTCAAACTCTAGATATGTGTTGCAACAGAAGAAATGACTGATCCCTTATTGACATATGTACAGTAACTGATGTAACGTATAATAAATACATCAGACATATCCAAATCATAAATATACAGGAGTCTTCTCCTTTAAAGAATCAGTTCCTTAAGGCCAGCACCTCAGAATCAGGAGAACTGTACCAATAATGACATCTTTGAGAGTAAGACAGCAGAACTCATGGAAAGGTTCAGGAAAGGGGGTTATACTGAAAGAAAATTATGACAAGCATATCTGAAGGTACAGGGCAGAACACAAAATGAAATACTTCACAACCCAAAAAAAAAAGGCTGGATAAAGAGGCAAATTGCACCCAAATCACATTTTCAACAGAATTCAATAGTGCGTCGGGCCAGATTGGAAGTGCGGTATGGAAAAACTGGAACATTCTGAGGAATGATAACACACTTAGTCATAGGAGCCACACCAAGAATACCTTTTAAAAAAGCAACCACACTGAGGGACCATTTAGTTCTCAGTTAATTCAAAAGGCATACAGACAAACAACCAGGCTACCCACCAAACCAGTGGGTGTTTTCAAATGCCAAAGGTGCAATGTATGTCAATATTTGAATACAGGTAAAGAACTGTGGTATCCTGTCACAAACAAAAATATCATAATTAAGGATTTCATAACATGCACAAACACTTTTGTGGTATTATGGTACAGTTGCAACATCTATTATGTGGGGAAAACAGTGAGAATGTTTAAGGAGAGTGTACAAGAACATGTACTGTACGATCAATAGTAAACAAAAGAATGGACACCCCAGTAGGGAGACACTATATTCAGGCTCATAATTCAAATCCCAAATGCTTAAGATTTATGGGCATATAACATGTTGCACAACCCCCGAGGGGTGGAGATAGGAAAAACCTTCTCCTTGAAAGAGAAGGCTATTGGATTTTTCCTTTGGATACAGTGAAACCAGGGGGGTTGAATGACTATTGGGATTTGAAACCCTATTTAAAATCCAGCACTTACCGAAACTGTGTATATTATATAATAATTTATCCTGCCTTGATTCATATCTGTTTTTGGTAGTTGATAGCTATTGAATTTTACACATTTCTAAGGATCTATTACTAGCTCCATGAAATGCAGCTGAAATGAATTTAAGTACTTATTACCAGGTTGACCTGATCTAATTTCTCTCTCTTTTTTGTTTATTCTACCCTATTTTAAGGATGCTTGAAGAATAAATGTGGGAGAAACTTGCTCTCTTGAAGTGATTCGGCCTTGAAAATAGAATGTCTCAAATAAATTAGAATAGAGATTCTCCTCCTGACCTCTCCCCCCCCCCTTTGTCCTTTCCTTTAGAAGGGCTCTGAAGCCTAAATCAGATATTCTGAAGTAACAATGAAGAACGTTAAAGATTTTTTTTATGTGTAAGAGCTGATGTTGATGTTAGACCTTTATAATGCTTTACACCCTTGGGTAATTGAATTCATAAGCCATTGATTTATGAGCTCTTAGTGCTGCCTGTTTTGAAATAACAAGTGATGTGAGCTATATAAATATAAAAAGATACATTTCCTTTTTTCTATCTTTAATTTACTTTAACATGTTTAATTAAGTCAAGTGGTTTAGTTTAAAAGAAAGTTTTTCAGTCCGATATATGGAGACAATGGGCCAGATATTCAGAAATGCACCAAAGGCTGGTGTAAGTCCAGCGCAGTGCAAATCTGATGTGCCATGGTGAAATGAGTGCCATATTTAGAGGTTGCGCATGCCAAACTGCACTAGCACGACCCGGCTGAATATGGCAGAGATGCACCATGGCACAAACAGAGGTGCGCCATGGTGTAAACAGACTTGTGCCATGGCACAAACAGACCTGCACCATTGCGATGTTTCTACAGGATGCCAGTCTTGGCATCCTCTGCATGGAGACACAGATCAGGGTGAGGTCCGACACTGATGATGATCTGACCATAATCCTGGACAGCATGGGTGGTGGTGTGGGGGAGATGCCCATACCAGATGCCATCACAGGCAGCGCACCCAGCGGCCGGACAGCAGTGGGACAGCTGCCCACCACCACTGCAGGTGCTGCTGTGCACTGCCACAGAGTGCCATGTGGTGGTGGTGGTATGGCCATGCAGGCACTGGGCAGTGTTCAGCAGCTGGATGGGCAGTGGCAGCAGGGACCACAGGGCAGCTGGATGTGGGGTCCACTATTAGGACATCTGATAGGGACTTACCTCATGGGGACCCCACTGTGCAGCATCCACCTGAGCAGGGGACTGTGCAGTGTGGTCATTCACCACACGAGGGTCGGCGTCCTACCCAGGTTCCCCTGGGCACCAACCCGTTGGCAGAGCACACACATTTGTTGCGGGCTTCCGTGGAGCAACAGGTGCTGCTTGCTGCAGGGCTGTGCGCACTGTGTGCAGTGGTGTGCCAGGTGGCTGAGCAGCATGCGAGGGGTACTGTGCAGCTCCTGGCAGCTCTACAGCGCTTGCAGGAGGACACAATCACATCCCAGGATCGCATAGCCAATGTGATCATGGATGGCCTTGCACTGCTAGCTGCCACAGGGCATGGCTGGCCACCTTGGACACCACGTAGTGCACTGTCCACCCCACGATCCCAGCATTGGGCAACACCCTCCCTGTTGACACCAGGTTCTGCTGTTGGTATCCCAAGCATGCCTGGGGTGGGCCTGTTTGGGCACCTACACACCCCTGCAGGGACCTGGTTGCAGTCCTGCAGTACAACCCCTGGGCGGCTGTTGCAAACACCCCCTGTGGCTGATGAGTAGGCTGTGGCTGCCGATTGACTCTGGCGTGGACGCCCCTGTGGCTGTGGTTGCCATGGTTCTGTGTGGGGCCCGATGTGCGTGCCACCCTGACCGCAGTCTGCTGCCGCTAGCCTGTGCACGCATCGGTGGTGTGTGTGTGTCTTCGCATACCACTAGTATGGTGCCTATGTGTCATGCTGCATGCTGCCTAAGTGCATGCCTGCCTGGCTGGTGGCCCATGTGGCATGGGCGTGATGAGGGTGGTTCTGCACCGGTTGTGCCTGTGCACCGGTGCAATGCATCTGATCCCCGCCACTAGCCAGCGCCTGGGCGTGTGGGTATGTGTGTGTGTTGCTGTTTGCTGCTGTGTTCAGTTGTGTGTGAATGTATGCCACTGACTCTCCCACCCCTGCACCACACCTTTGTGTGTGCATGCTTATTGCCATGCAGGCCCTTGCCTGTGTGCTGTACCTGTGTGTGTGGCCAGTACATGGGTTTGGCACCACCTACCTGTGTGCAACATAGTGCTCCTGTGCAATGGTGTCCCGATGCTGCCATGCCATCCTCTGCAGCCGGGGATCCCTCCACCCCGGGGGGGGCTGTCCACCACCCTCCCTTCCATTGACCTCATCGTCCCCACTACTGTTGCCCTCATTAACCTCGACAGCTATCCCATGGTCAATGGCCATGTTGTGCAGTATGCAGCAGGCCAGGAATAGGCCACAGGCTTTCATGGGGTTGTACTGTAGGGCACCGCCAGACCTATCTAGGCAATGGAACCATCCCTTCAGCATCCCAAATACACGCTCAGTGATGTTTTGTGTGCGGGTGTGTGCCTCATTGTAATGTTCCTCTGCTGGGGACGAGGGGTGCTGACAGAGGGTGAGCAGCCAAGGCCTCAGTGGATAGGCGCTGTCTCCTGTGTGGATAATGACATGGAGAGCCCTGTGTCCTCCTTTGCTGTGCCCCTTGCTTGTCTCTGGTGCCCTCGCCTGCACACCCACCCTGCCCTCCCCCATCCCATGGCCTGCTGTGCCTGGCACCCATTGCCCATCCCATACTCACCCACTAGGTGGCCCGTGGGGATGTCCCCACACTCAAACTTGTGACACAGCACAGAGCTGTGGCAGATGAACGCATCATGTGCACTTCCAGGGTGTGTGGCACAGACATTGGTGATGTGCCCCTTGGCATAGCACACCACTTGGTAGTTTACACTTGGGAACCCCTTCCTGTTCATGTAGACCACACCCTCAGGGCCAGGTGGTATGCGGATGCCCATGTGGGTGCAGTCAATGGCCCCAAGTATGCCAAGCATGCTTGCTACCCTGTGGAGGTCCTGCATGGTTGTTGGGGAAATGGATGTATTCCAAAGCATGTGACAGCAGTGCGTTGAGGAACTGTGTGAGGAGGCATCATGTGGCCAACTGGGTTATGCCTGTGGTGTCCCCTGTTGGTCTCTGGAAGGTGCCCGTGGTGAGCAGGCACATGACAGCTGTCACCTTTGTCTCCACAGACATTGAGTGGCTCCGTCTGCATCTTCTCACTGCACAGCTCACAGAGCTGCCTCAGAATGGCCCTGTTCGGGCGGTACCATCCCACAATCTCTGTATCTGTGTAGTTCTCGAAGGAGGTGCGGGCATGGTCCCACCTGTTCTGGGTGTACCACCGACTGGCCCTTCCACGGCCACATCACTGTTCCTCCTGCCCCCTCACACCCCTCATTACAGCCTCCATTAGGAAGGGTGCACTATCCATGGCCCCTGATGTCCTGTCTCCCCCTGGGTGGTCGGCTGCTGTGGGCTGTATGCCACCCTGGTGCACTATGTGGCACTATGCCTGCCTGTCCCTCTCACTCTCTCAGCCCGTGGCTCACTGTCCACTGCCACCTCTGTCCCTCTACCCCTGTGGCTGCCTGTGACAGTCACTCTGTTCCTCACTGGCTCTGTCTCCCTTGCTCTGTCTCTTTGTCTGTCTGTCCACTGTCTTTTGCCACTCTCTCCTCCTCTCACCTGGTGCAAGTGCTATCTGTGTGCTTGCGCCTTGTATTTATAGACTGAAGTCTGCTTGGCACATTCAGGTTCTGCTCCGCACTTGCGCCATGGTTCCATGTTTGAATATCGCACTGCGCTGAATATTCATGGGCTCACCCCCTACTCTTGCGCATGCATTCATTATAGTTGCACATTGATGCAATGTGATTTGTGCTGTGCACTGGCTCCTGCTGAATATCGCTTCTTGGTGCAAATCCGCACTTGTGCCAGCACAACTCGATTGCGCCATGCGCAACTGCTTTGAATATCCCAGCCAATGTAACTCAGAGATGTTACTGTTTCTTTAAACAATGGAAACAAAGAAGTAATGGTAATTTTGTCAGGACCTTTTCCCCCTCTAAAATGAAACTGTGTGTATCCATGGCCATGCCCCCTGAGGAAGGCAAGATGCTAAAGCTCTGGGGCAGTGTGGCATGGTAAAGTTAATTACCACATTTGTGGATTAAAAAACTAACTTGTTTGCTTCAAGCTTCAAGTTGATCTTTTTATTACTGCTTTATTTTGCTCTATGGTCCTGGCGCACCAGCACGACTTATCTGTTTAAGTTTTGGATGGCTTCTTTCAGCTGTGTGAACCAGCTTGCATTACTGGCGCAGGTTTAAACTTTTGAAACTGCAATAACTGGTTGAAGGCATGGTGAAAAGAGGAGAGTTTTGGCTATGTTGGGAAATGGGGTCCTAAATAGGGTGGGATAAAGGCCTGTATGAAGGGGATGGCCTCCATCCATCCAGGAGGGGAACTGCAATCTTTGGTGGAAGGTTCAAATGCTACTTTGACAGGCATTTAAAATGCCAAAGGGGGAAGAAAATTAAGGGAGGCAGTGAATGCCCCTGATAAAATAGAACTAAAGAGAGGAGAAGCCCAGGGGTGATAAAATCCTCAGAGGTAGAGGGGCATAGGGACAAGAGGGAGTAAAGGATGGGAGGGTCAGAAGGTGGCTCTAAGGCTAACAGTAGAGTTAAGAAGGATGGGCAGCAGGAGAATGAAATGGCAAGAGCAGTACCAGGGACAAGGGTAGGGTGAAGGATGGAGTATGGGAAGGGAGGGCAAAGTAGAGGGAAGAAGGGACAAAACAAGTGAAGAGGCATGTGTGCCAACACAAGGAGTCTAGGAAATAAAATTCCTGACCTTGAAACAGAAATTGTTGGTAGATGGAGACCTTGTGATAAATCTAGTCTGCTCGTAGTGTCCTGCCCTACCCCCCACTTAGCTTTCTCAGTACTGTTTGCCTGCTTGAGTATCCCATAGTGTCTGTCCCATGCCCTCTTGAATTCCCCCACTGTCTTTGCCCCCACTAATTATTCTGGCAGGCTATTCCAAGGTTTGACCATGTGTCCTAAGAAGAAGAATTTCATGTTGCTCCTTAACCTCCTTACTTTAAGGCGAAGGTCATGCTCCCTTGTTCTGTTGTAGTCTTTCACCTGAAGGAGGTTCTGCACTTGCACCTTGTTGATATCCTTCATAAATGTCTATCATATCTCCCAGATTCCTGCACTGCTGTAGGTAGTACAAGTTCAATTCACATAGTCTTGTCTCGTATGGTTTATGATGCAAGCCCTGCACCATTTTTACTGCTCTTCTCTGTACTGTCTCCAGCCTATCTATGTCCCTCTTTAGGTGCGGCATCCAGAATTGGATGCAGTATTCCATGTGAAGCCTCACCAGGGACTGATACAGAGACATGATCACTTCTTGCCTCCTGCTCACGAAGCCCCTTCCTGTGCTTTCCAGGATGCCACTAGCCTTCACTGCTGCCTTCTCGCATTGCTTACTGACCTTCAGGTCATCTGAGATGATATCCCAAGGTCATGCTCATGCCTAGTAGCTGCCAGCTGCTCCCCTCTCATTGAGTACATTTTCACTGGGTTATGTTTTCCTAGGTGCATGACCTTGCATTTTTTTGCATTAAATCTTAATTGCCAGTTTTTTATCTACTCCTCCAGCTTTTGGAGATCGGACTCCATGCATTGATGCCCCTCTGGCGTGTCCATCTTGTTGCTGATTTTAGTGTCATCTGCAAGCAGACACACTTTTCCTTCCAGTCCATCAGCAATGTTGCTGATGAATATATTGGAAAGGATTAGCCCCAGAACTGAGCCCTGTGGCACCCTACTAGTAACCCTACTCTCTGACAGTGTGCCAATAACTGATACCTCTGTGTTCTCCCATTCAGTTTCTAACCCAGCATGTTACTTTATGCCCAGCTCTCATGTTCTCCAGTTTGTTGACCAATCTCCTGTGTGTCAAAGGCCTTGCTGAAGGCCAGGTACACCACATTCATGCCCCCCCCCCCCCCCGATCTACTGCCCTGGTAACCCAATCAAAGAAATCTACTAGATTTTTCTGACAGGACCTCCCTGCCATGAAACCGTGGTGTTTCATGTCAAGCTGAGCACTCTCTTCTAAAACAGCTACTGTCTTTTCCTTCAACAGGGACTCCATCAGCTTTCCCAAGACTGAGGTGAGACTGACTGATCGGTAGTTTCAGGGTTCCTCCTTGTTCCCACTCTTGTGGAGCAGCACCACCGTCGCCCTTTTTCAGTCTTAGGAACCACTCTGCTAATCAAGGATTTATTGAAGAACACTGTCGGGAGGCTGCTAGTTGTCTCCCAAGTTCTTTCAGTATTCTTGGGTGTATCCCCATCTGGCCCCATTGCTTTCTCCACCTTTAACTTGTTAAGTTCTTCCAGGACCCTTTCTTCTGTGAAGGGACTCATGTATATTCCTCCAAATGGACAATATTTTTACTTAGCGTTGATCCATCGCTGTCTGCTTCATGTGTGAAGACGGAGCAAAAGTGCTCATCTAGTGCCTCTACCTTCTCCTAATCTCCCTCCATATGGTTCCCATCCTTTTTTCAATTCTGATAATACCTCCCCTGGTCTTCCCTTTTTCCCATATGTACCTGAAGAAGGTTTTGTCTCCCTTCTTTACTCCTTGAGCTATTCTTACCTCTGTTTGGGCTTTTGCACTTCGTATTATTTTCCCTGCCTCTTTTAGTTTTTCTTTATACTCTGTTTTGTCATCCTCCCTCCTTGTCTCATTGTACTTTCTGAATGCTTTATGCTTTTCCTTCACTTTGGTTGCTGCCTCCTTGGAAAACCATAGCGGATTCCTTCTCTTTTTTATTCTTATTAACCTGATAGGCACACAGTGATGCAACTAAGGTTATTGTGTCTTTCAATCTGGTCCAACACTCTTCGATGCTCCCTCCTGACACTTGGCTAAGGCATGTCTTCATTTTTGAGAAGTCTACCCTTCTGAAATCTAGGACTTTCTGCTCTCAGTGACCGGAGTCCTAACCCTGGTTACCCTGAACTATACAGTGTGATGGTCCCTGGTTCCCAGGTGGCTCCCCACCGTGACACCTATGACCCTATCACTATTTGTAAATAGCAGGTTTAAGATTGTCTCTCCTCTTGTGGGTGTCTTCACTAGCTGACTCAATCCTGCCCTCCCCAGTGCACATAGGAAGTTCCTACTTTGTTCTGATACTGCCATGTGGGAACTCCAATCAACATATGGTAGATTGAAGTCCCCCACCAGCACAATGTCCCCCTTTGTCTGACACCTGAAGGATGTTTTCCAGGAGTTCCTTGTCCCTGGCTTCCTCCTGATTTGGGGCTCTGTAGATTACTTCTAACTGGATGGGTACCCTGTTTCCGGCTCTGATTGTAACCCACAGGGCTTCTGCTTCCCCTTGTGACCCCATAAATTTATGTAGCTTTGATGGTATCCTTGACATAAATGGCCACTTCTTCCCCCCCCCCTTGTTTTCTGCCTGATTCATCCTGAACAAATTATACTCTGGGATAGCTATATCCCAATCAAGATTGTCCGTGAACCATGTTTCAGTCACAGCAACCCAGTCTAGTTCTGCCTCTGCTATTGTGTCAGTGAAGTCTGGTGTCTTGCTGGCCAGACTTCGTGCAGTGAGACACAAAGCTTTCCATTCCCGATTTCCTTTCCTGTTTGTGAGTCCACTCATTTTCACCCTGTTATTCCCCTTACCTTCTTTTTGCTCCTTGGCAGACCCTGTTATGGTTGCATGCTTACCACCTGCTGTGACTCTCATTCTAGTGTGTTCTACAGATGTTTTACTAGCTGGAGGGGAAGCGGCAACAGGCTCTACGTGAGCTGCTCCAAGAGCTGACATCATCTCCTAATCAGTTAGTTTACATGTCCAGTGTGGACATCAAACTTCTGACCCAGTGCTCTATCCCCCCCTCCTGTGTCAGGTGGAGGCCATAGAACTTAAAGAACTCCCATTCCCAGAAGTTCTCCCATTTTCTGATAAAATTATGCCCTTTTACTTGGCACAAGTCCCTAAGCCAGATGTTAAGATTGCCTGTCCCTTTCTCTCTGATTTTCTGCCTGCTTCTCCCCTTTTCCCAAACAGGCAGAATTTCTGAGAAGGCAATGCTGGATGAAAGAGAAACAAATTTTCCCTCCAGCTTGGCTATGTACTCCTTAACCTTGTCTACCGGCTGGTTAGCAAGGTAATTGGTCCGTAGGTGGACAGGGATGTTTGTGCCCATTCCTTCCCTTTTGTACTGTGTTGACAATTTGGTCAGTGGCCCTGCTTGCAGAAACTCCTGGAAGACATCTGACCAGCATGTTCGTCTGCTCGTTTTACCTCAGATAAGGATCCAAACCACAAATCATGGAGTCTCCTATGATGAGGAGTTTTTTTCTGTTTTCCTTGCTTTTCTGCGTAATGTGTTTTTTGTTGCCATGTTGCATTCAGCTTTGTACTGGCTCACTATTTTCTCTGCATTTTCAACTGTTACTGATGTAAGAGGTCAGTATCTGTTCACAGTTTGTAAAAGATGTTGTTTATTTGTTCATTTTGCCTAAGTACTGCCTCCTTTTTTCCTAACCACCTGCCACCCCCAGACTTAGTCATTCTCTGGGAAAGAGGTATACTGGCTAGGTGTCAGCAGTGTGGAGGAGTAGTGTAATTTATTTGAGAGATTAACCAGGCAAGCATACTGAGCAGGTACCGCTCATTTCCAGATGCGACCTGGGGAGTTACATAGAGATAACACAGGACAAGTATATACAGAGGTAAGACAACAGGTCCAGAATAAGGAATGTTTCCCCGATGTTTGTTCCTTAGGTAGCTGATCTCACCCCAAGTGTCTCAGAGCTGAGCTTTGAGGTGATTTGTTTCCCAGAAAATGTGACAACGACCCATTCCTTGAGGTAACTGTTGCAAATGTAGACCTGGAGATAATGGCCATAACAGTATCAAAGCTCATAATTGGTGTTAAACTGCTCTGCTTATCTGCTGTCTGTATACTAGCTTCCTGTTAAGTATGTACTTTATTACCCTGTGTCTATTGCAAATTATTGGATGTTTAGTGCCTTATGTATGTACCATTTCCTCTGCCCCCTTCCCCCAGGACACACCTGGAATCGAGCACTATTGCTCAGTGTGTCTTCTTGGTAAAACTTTTAAATAAATAAATAAATGGTGCACCAACAACCACAGCTGGGTTCCAGTAAGACAGGGCAGAGAGGAAAGGGGGGTTTTATATGTGAGGGAAGGTATAAAGGCCACAAAGATACAGAGATACCAGGGGGCTAAGCAAGGGCTGGAGGGTCTTTGGACAAGCTTAGAGATATGGTCCATGGACTTTATCCATGTGGTTCTACAGTACAGACCACCCACGCGGGGGGGGGGGGAGTTAGACAAGATTTTGGGGGAGACCATTGGCAGAATGGCAAGCAAAAGGGAGGTATTGATTATGGGGGCTTCAATCTGCTGGATGTAAACTGTAGTACTATGGCTGCATATACAACAAAAAGCAGGATCCTCCTAAGTTCCCTACAGGTGGCATTTCTCAGGCAGGCAAACACAGAATTGATAGTGCACTCACAAAAAGGAGCATCAAAATAATGTTTTATTTATTCCATCACACAGTCCATGCAAAAAAGCTTCAAAATCCCTGGTACTTAGAGTCGCACTGACTCCTCATCATGGCCCCCTGATGAAGAGTCAGTGCAAATCGAAGCATTGGGGGTTTTGACATTTTTTTGCATGGATTATGTCACAGATTAAATAAAACATTATTTTGCCGCTCCTTTTTGTGTGTGCACTGTACAGCCTGTGTCGGCCAGTTCATATTTCTGTCGTAGCACAGTTTCACCTACATCTGTGTAGCATACAGTGTTGTGCTGTTGGGGTATTTATTGCTGGTTACACAACCCACTAGAGATGGGGTAGTGCTAAACCTGGTACTTATAAACAGTGACAGCATTGCAAACATCACAGTGGGTAGCCCGCTGGGTGCCAGTGATCACCATACAGAGCGGCTTGGCATACGGGTTGGGCAGGAAAAAAAATAAATAAAAAACACACTAGGATGAGGGTTCTGGACTTCAGGAGTGTGGATTTTAAGGAAATGGAAGACTGCCTCAGCAAATATATTGAAGGGGGAAGGCCAGGGGGGATTGGAGGTACATTGGAAAAAGATCACAGAGGGAATAACTAAGGCAATGACAAGCTGTTTGAAGGAAGTAAGCAAGGGGAAGACACCACAATGGTTCCCAAAGAAGGAGGCTAAGGTGGTAGGAGAGAAGAAAAACACAGTGTTTAGGAAATACAAGAGGACACGGTTTTGTGTGATAAGGGCGAGTGTAACCGCTGCAGTGTAGACAGGGCCTTACTGAGTAAAGAATCTATTTCTCACTCCTAGCTGCAGGTGTACACAATTATCATTGCAAATCACATGCACCTATTTCTTATAGTGTCTAACACTCCCAGCCTATTCAGAAATACTTACACACACTCAGACCACCCACAAACAGTGCTGTCAGTTTAGCCTAGAGGTTAGAGTAACAAGCAATGAACCAACAGCCCAGACCAGTGTTCGATTCTCACAACTTCCATTTCAATACTGTGTGACTCTGAACAAATCACTTAACTGCCCAGTGCTCCCAGGTCTCCCTTAAAAACTTACTCAATTACCAAAATAAAGTAAACAGGGAGAGAACACAGAAAAAAAAATATTCCTAAAGGATACTAGCCCTATTGTATAAATCGCACACAAGATGTGTGACTTGTGGAATATGGCAAACATTTGCACTCATGCAAATATTTTCCATATTCCACAGTCGCCCATCTGGTGTCCCCTATATGTATACACATACACACATACACACACACACACCAATTTTTGGACTCCCATGAAGCGATCCCCTTTGTCCATCTGCAAACATCATACCGTTTATCCAGACAGGATAATTTCAGATATTTACAAATTCAAGCCTTTTTAATGTAGAAGGGTCCTCCCTGGAACATACTACCAACCCATATACCCTTAATTTTAAAGTTAATGGTAGATGCACTATTAAGCCGATACTTCCCACATATGATAGGGCAGGCATACAAGGCTCTTAGGAAATATTGACATCGCTCCGAGTCATCTCAGTCAGTATTAAAGGCCTGGAACACTGAACTTTCCATGCACATTTCTTGTGAGAAATGGCTTAAGGCCATTCCCCCTCAATTAAATTTTCTCAGACCCCCATATTGGTGAGAATTTGTTTGGAAATCCCAGATTCAGTTTTTCAATACTCTGGATAAACCGGTCAAATATTTACCTTCATTTTATGGGCAATGTTGGAGGTTTTGTGGGGAGGAATACGTCAATTCGCTCCATATATTTTGGTTATCTCCAAAACAAAATGTTTTTTGGAAAGATATTCAGAACAGTGTAACAGAACTGTTGGGACTGGATCTGGTCTTAACCCCACAACTGCTTTACTTGAATGTGGTGGAGGATGAATCCATTGCATTATCCAGGGGCTGGTATGCATGTATACACATATTTTATATTATATATATACATGTATATATAATATATATATATATATATATATATATATATATATATATATGTGTGTGTGTGTGTATATATATATATATGCATATATATATATATATATATATATATATATATATATATATATATATATATATATATATATATACATACACATACATATATATATATACATATACACACATACACACACATATACATACATACATACACACACACACATATATACATACAGTATATATACTGTATATATGTATGCATATATCACACACACACACATATATATACACACACACACACACATACATATATATATATACATATATACACACATATATACATACACATATATACACATACAGTATATATACATATACATATATACATATACAGACACATACACACACACGTATGCATGTGTGTATATATATATATACATACACACACATATATATTATATAATTTATATACTGTATATATATATATACACACACACACATACACATACACACACACATACATACATACACACACACACACACACACACACACACGTGTGTGTGCCTATATATTTATTTTTATAAAACGGGCTAAAAGAATCCACAATGCTGATTGGCTAAAACCTAGTTTCAGCCGTGTCCTCATCAGCATGTATTGTGCCAACCAGCACTAATTCTGTCAAACTCAGCCACACCACACAAAACTATCACTGTGCTCAACACCATGCTCTGGAGAAAAACAGCCTGCAGCTCTGTCCCGGAGCTCTGTGCCAAGCTAAGCAGATGTCCAACCAGAAGATTGGTGCCACTAACAGAAAAAACAGCCATATATACAACAGCCTCCAGTTCCTAAATGACAAAAACAATCTGCTGACTTCGTACCCATTTTATTTTTTTTCACTGCCCGTCTGACCCTGGCCACCAGTGTACAGCTCTTATTCTCAGGATTTGAAACAGCGCTGAGAAACTCCTGACTGAATGGAGTGAACTGCGAGGTAACCATTACAAATCCCCAAAAATATCCACCCTTACTCCTCCTCCTTCAGGCACCGGTAAAGGACACACCAGATTTAAATAAATAATAAAAAAAAAAACTCAGTCCTCCATTGCTACTCTTCATTGTTAACCTCACGTACTACTGGCAGGCACACACCATGATGCTGCAGACTGTCCACACACCTGTAACCCAGTGAGAAAAGCCGTTCTGAATAAATCTGTCACACAGCTTAACAACCACACCACTTTATAATCATAAGCAAATTAGTTAAGCAGATTTAATTTGAAAGAGAAAGGATCACCTCTACTCCCTGAGATTAAAAACAGCCACTCCTAATAAGTTGCTTGCGATCCACAGAGCATCCCGTGTGCTGGGAACAAACGGCTTACCTCTACTGGTGACTCCACTATTTTTGCAGCCAGTGCCACAACTATAGTCCCCTTATTTATTCATTTAATTACTGTGCAGAACACACAACTGAAGTTAGGCACAATAACTCCATGCCATCTCTTAAAATGAGATATAAGCCAGACCGTTCTCTAGGGCAGCTGGTAAGGGGCATGCTCGCTCCCTATCCAGATCCACCAGGTGGCAAGTACATAAACACACAAAAAGCAACCTGCGATTTCATTGCCTGCTGAAAAAGAAACCCTCAGCAGAAAAAAAAGGAATAAAATGTGTGTGTGATGGGTATGTGAGGAAAGAAATACAACGTGGGGGTGGGATGAGGGGGATTTTACATATGTTCTGCATTACAAATGCAGGGACTCTTTTTTTCAACTTTTCTACTTTTTTTTTAAATCTTTATGTGCACTTTTTATAAGCATTTTTTTAAATTAACTTTTTTACTGGGGGACCCATTTTATAAATGCAATAAGATGCTCTGAGGCGTGGGTTATCTCCTGATAAGAGCATGCCCAGGTGCACAAGGCACTCGGCGCAAGCGCCTCGTCTAACAACGCACCTGGGTGTGTCTTATCAGGGAGATAACCTACACCTGATGTCTATTGCATATATATATATATATATATATATATATATATATATATATATATATATATATATATATATATACACACACACACATGAGTGGCTGCAAAGAAAGCCAATACCAGATCATGGTTTAAACCTATACTTCCTGTGCTTGCCCACTGGCATGGTATTATAAATTAAATATGTTATTTAGAAAGAATAGCAGCAAACCATCTTGGAAGAGTCACCCATTTTGAACTTACTTGGAGACCTTGGGTGTTTTATATGTCTATTGCAGACTCAATATTTGTGTCTTGATTTCTGGAAGTGGAACTTCTTTAGATCTGTATTGTGATTTCTTAGGTTTTTAAGTTCTCTGTTTAGACTTACAGTATGTCTATAGAACTGCCCAGCTCTTGCAATGATGTAAGATTTGTTGCCTTATAAGCTCTGTCATGAAGCTTCTGGAATATCTCTGCATAAATAAATAGTTTAAAAAAAGCTAAAATTTAAGAGTACTTCTGCTCAGTCTTCACTGTGGGGCGGATGGACCAACATGTATCAACAGGCACTGGGGCAGTGGACACAAGTACATTTTTGGGGGGGAGAGAGTCCAAGGGGGATTGGAAGCCCTAAAGGAAAACAAGGTGATGGGGCCAGACGGGATTCACCCAAGGGTTCTAAAAGGACTGAGCACTGTGCTAGATGCCGCTCTGGCAACACTATTCAGTACCTCATTGGAGACAAAGGTAGTTCCAAAGGATTGGAGGATGGCCAATATGGTCCTCCCACACAAGATTGGCAGCAGGGAGGAGGCTAGCAATTACAGGCCAGTCAGTTTCTCATTAGTAGTAGGGAAGTTAATGGAGACTCTGAGGAAGGACAGTCTGATGGAGTACATGGAGAGAACTGGGCTGCAGGACCACTGACAGCATGGTTTCACAGCGGGGAGGTCATGTTAAACAAATCTCAGATTTCTTTGACTGGCTGACCAGGTAGGTGGATCAAGGGAGGGCAATGGATGTGGCTTGTCTGGACTTCAGTAAGGCTTTTGACACTGTGCTACACAGGAGGTTAATAAACTTAGCAACCTTGGGGTGGGGGAAATGGTGGTAAGCTGGGTATTAAACTGGTTCAAGGATAGGAGGCAGAGGGTGGTGGTAAACAGCAGACCCTTAGAGGAAGGGGGAGTGACAAGTGGAGTGCCACAGGGATCAGTACTGGGTCCTGTCCTCTTAAAAGTCTTCACAAATGGAACTGGAGGGGAAGGTGTGTCCCTTTGCAGATGACACAAAAATCTGCAACAGGTTGGACACCCAGTAAGGGGTGAAGAGAATGCAAAGGGAACAAGGGAAACTAGAAGAGTGATATAATTTGTGGCAGCTGGGTTTTAATGCCAAGAAGTATAAAGTCATGCACCTGGGGTGGGGAAACCTGGAGGCTGTGTGTAAGATGGGGGGAGGAGTTTACTGTAACCAAGCAAGAGAGGGACCTTGAGGATCATATTTGGTGATCTCAAGGTAGCAGGGCAGTGCAACAATTATTTATTTATTAAAATTTTGGTAACTGGGTAAGATCCACCGATACAATGATAGTTCCTGTTTCAGGGATGACTCGGAATCAAATAAAGCAGTAGGCAAGGCTAGTAGGATGCTGGGATGCGTAGAGAGTGGGATTTCTAGCAGGAGAGGGGCCATGGTGTTGCAACTGTACTGCTCACTAGTGAGATCCCACCTAAAGTACTGTGTCCAGTTCTGGAGGCTGTACCTCTGCAAGGACATTGACAGGGTGGAAGTGGTCCAGAGGGGTTCACCCCCATCCATGTGACAGTCATTTTGTCTACACCAATAGGGGTGCAGGCAAGACAGTGCCTGACTCCAGAGCACCAGGCATTGCAGCTCCCTGGGCCAAAGTGCCAAAGCACCATAAAGAAAAGACCACTGTTTTGAGGGAGGCTTTACCCCCCACAACGCCCCCTGAAAGAAAATATAATTAACTCTAGGGCTGGCATTCCCTGAAAGAGAGAGAAATTGTTGGGGTGCAAAACACGATGAGAGAGCTGGGCAATCAAAAATCAAGAGCACCCTAGTCACTCTCGCTGTTGTTGTGGCACCCTAATTTGCGGTGATAAAATTAAGTCACTTCTCTAAGAGTATACCCTCCAGAGGTGGGCTACCAAAATGGTGCAGGAGTTGCATGAGAAACCCTATGATAAAAGCTGTGGGAGTTCAAAATGTACTCCTTGGAGGAGAGGAGAGTGAGAGAGGACATGATTGAGATCTGTAAGTACCTTATGGAGGTGAATAAGGTGCCAGAGAGGAGTATCTTTCTGTTGAGAAGGAGCATCAGAACATGGGGGCATTCAGTGAAGCTTGGGAGGAATCAAATATAGAGGATAATACATGAAAGGTGTATAATGAGATTTTGTTACACACCTGTGGTGTGGGATGACACACAAATCACAACAGCGAAACCTGAGTGGCTTATGTACTGTAGTTATATTCATCCCACATTGAGGGTGCATAAACAAGCTATACACTAGCTCCCAAGTTTTTATTTTTTATAATATGTGTTGCACTGACCTGGTTAATGCTGCCATTTTCTTTAATTCTGTTAAGTTTTAAGCAATTGCTTCTTTACATCACTCACTGCTTGCACTGGCTGAGTAAACTGCGTTAAGCTGAAAAACTCAGCTGGCAGAAACTGAACATGGCATAGAATCAGTGTTGGAAACTTAAGAAAATGAAAGAACATGGTAGGATCAACCACCTCCCTCACGATTGCCATTAATAGATCCCTATGCCTTGGCCAATTCCCAGATGCCTGGAAACAGGCCGAAGTCACCCCCATCCATAAGTCTGGGGACTGAACACTACCAAATTACTACAGGCCCATCTCCCCTTCCCCCCCTCTCCAAAGCCTTGGAAAAAATAGTATCCACACAGCTAATAGAATACCTATCTAAATATGACATCCTATGTCCTGAGCAACATGGGTTTCATCTGGGCCACAGCGCATCCACTGCCCTTCTGGAATTCTCCCACCATATACACTCTGCGCTTGATAAAGGGGCAGTTTTCATCGACCTATTCAAGGCCTTTGACACCGTGTGCCACACCCTGCTGTTAAACTCCCTTAGCCAACTGGGATTCTCATCTGGCCCCTTGAATTGGTTCTCAAGCTACCTGCACAACAGATCCCAAAGAGTTAAGCTAAATAGGACCTTCTCCACCAACCTACCGGTACTCTCAGGGGTCCCGCAAGGCTCCATCCTTGGACCCACTCTTTTCAGTCTCTTCCTAAACACCCTCCCAAGCTCCTGCTCCAACAAAATACTGCTTTATGCGGATGATGCAGTGATCCTAGCATCACACTTAGACCCACTCCTACTCCAAAGCACGCTGCAAAGCACTTTCCTCCAAGCTGAAAAATGGTTCAGCAACCATCGGCTAGTCCTGAACCTGAAAAAAACAAAGTCAATGCTGTTCGCACATCGGCAAAACAGCGCCAAGGATATTCCCCTTCTCATCACCCCTAGCACACTCCTTCCACTTGAACAGGTAACAACATATAAGTACCTGGGCATCACTTTTGATGCAGGCTTTACATTCCACGCCCATCTAAAACCCTGTCCTCAGCCATGAACTCCAGGATTGGGCTCCTCTACCGCCACAAAGACTGCCTCCCAGAATCTGCCTTAAAATTGGCCATCACCTCATCTGTGTTGTCTCTGGCCGACTACGGACTTCCAATATACATGTGGCAGACCCTTCCGCTCCTGTCTAAAGTCCAGACCTCTATTAACAAAGCCTGTAGGCTCCTGACGGTGCCCACAGCAGAACTCACACTTGCCTGCTATACTCTGCCATTAACATACTCACTCTTGAGGAACGGCTGAAATACCACACCTGCCTTCTGGCTAAAAGTCCCTGTCTGGGTTATGCCCACCAGGGGTCTCTCAGATCCTGCAACCAGCCGTCCGGCCGGTGCTAACCCGTAACTCCACCAAAGCCACCTTCCTAGTACCCAGGGCAAGGACCTCTCTCTGCCAAAGATCCTTTCATCATAAAGCCCCGGCCTGGTACAACTACCTTCCAGAGGGAATCACAAAGATCCCCGGGATTGGCCGGTTCAAAATAGCCCTCCGTAAACACATTATCGACAGCCGGTGCTGTAAATGCCTGTAGTGGAACATAACCCTGTCTCGAATAGCCCCCTAAGTCCTCACTGGGTTCCATGGACGACTGGGCAACTGTAACAACTGCAACTGTAACAACTGTGTCTATATAATGATGCGTGTAACTCAACATATGTATGTATCTCACCTGTATGTAACCTCTGTCTAAAACCGCACTTAATTGTTGTCTCCCCCCCCCCCGTGTCGAGGTACCTTTGTAAATGAGTCTCTGACTCAAAGGTTGTAAAACTGATTATTTCAATAAATAAAAATTAAAAAAAAAACAGACAAGTTTAAAAAAAATATTTTATTAGGTGGCTTTGTGAGAAAGGATGTTAGTCCAGAAGTGTGTGCAAGTCTAGTATGCAGTGCAGTGGGCGAAATCTGAAAGGACAACACCCAGAATCGCGACAGGGAAGGGGTGAAACAGAAATGACAAAGGTTTCACCCCTTCCCCAAGCTGCTACAACCTCAGAGTTTGTTATATTTGTAAGGGGAAGGGGGCAATGCCCCCAACAAGAAAAAAAAGAGTCGCCATTTCGAGTTTCGCCCAACTGGTTTCATGAGTCTCGTTCACTCTTACAGTTTCACCTTTATCATATAAAACCATGAGTCTCCTGCTCACTGCTATAAATGGAAAACTGTGCATAACAAAAAAATTATACACATTTCTCAGTATTTAGGGGACTCAACCAATAATTATTGAGCATGTTATTTTTTTTCCCTAGACATATCACTTTGCATTTCTCAGTACTGAAGTTCAACTGCCGTTTTATTGCCCACTTCCTAAACCTCTCCTGATCCTTCTGCATTTCATCTACTGAACATCCTATCATGATATACCAGCTTTTTCCATCTTGGTATAATCAGAAAATTTGACAAGCCAGCTGGTGGTACCCACCTCCAGGTTACATATTGATACATTAATTGCAAAACACCACATCTGGACATCAGTTAGCTATAAAGCACAATGACTAAAAAGTAGGGCAATGTGATGTAAGTACCCTGGCTCTTGCTGAATGCATGGTGTGGTGTTCCTCAGGGTTTGAATGATTTCTCAATGCAGTTTTTCAAGGTGTATAAATTTACTTATACAGTAGTACTTTGAGATAGGGCTGTTGAATTGAGCACAATACAAATGCCGTGTTGAGTAATCATTTAAACCTCGAGGAACACCATGCCAATATTTCTCCAAGAGCCAGGGCATTTCATTGTTTCCCCTAATGTCACATTTCCTTACTTTTAAACCTCAACCCTAACTGATGCCTACATATAGTTCTTGCAGAGAATTGCTCTGCTTTTAATAAAAAAAAAAGATTTTATAATAAAAGATGCATACTATTCTGTAATTGCAGTACTGGCCTCTTTTCAACATTGTCCATAGCTACACTGGCAAGTACTTCTTGGAGTACAGTGGCACCCTTTTCCTCACTCCTCTCCTGTGCAAACCTTCTTATCCAGTAGCACCCCCCCATTACACTGTGACAATCCTGTGAGTCCTTGGAGTGCAGTGGCACCACTTTAACATCCTGCCTCAATCTACTAAGTCCCTGGAAAGTAGAAACTGTTCCCTCCCACACCTTGTCTCAATTCAAGTATCACTGGAATCTAAGAGACATTCTTTTGTACATCATGCTCCAATCCAAGCATCTCTGGATCCAGTGGCACCCCTCTCCCACACTGCCCCATGCTAAGAATCCCTGGCATCCAGCAACTCCTCCTTTCACAACCTGCCCTACTCTAAGCATACCTGGCATATACTAGCATGCCCCAGCTGTCAATTACTGATACTCCTCCTCTCAACTCCCTTTCACGAACCCAATCCTGGGGAGTCAGGTCCACTGAGCTCACTGCACCCACCCCCTAAGAGCAATCTGTGATTGGGGGGGCATGGATACTCTCCTCATCCTTTTAGAATGCTCAGCGAGGTCATGATTGCACCTCTGCCACGAGGACCCAGGGCATCCCTCTAGCTCTGGATAAGGGCACAATACCAGAATTGAGTCTTGTGGCCAAATATGAACCCTTCCTTAGCTGTTACACTAAGGAGGAAGACCCAGGTGTCACACTCTCTTCAGGGTAGCAGTGTAAAAACCTGATTTGGCCTTCTTCCTACAGGACATGCCACAGCCTGGTTCAAAATCCCTGAAGACCCGTCCCTGAGACTCTGGTACTCTCCCTATCCTGACAGATCCCTTACAGACCCTTTTACTCCATTTGGTTTGTTTGGTGACACAGCAGTTAACAGTTGTCACAGATTATTAATACTGTTCTACAATTCCCACACACAAATATAGAAAACCTCACTCAGGCAGATATCTTTAGAGAAAACCAAAGTTTTACTCAAATACTTAAATACAGTAATTACAGTTACAACTAAAAAGAAATTCCACTAATTTGAGTTACAGTATGCAGAAACAAAATGGGAAAAATATATACATGTAAATACACTAACACTGTTAGCTAAAAATCTACCTTGAAATTGCAGTGAACTGAGTCCAGAAAAGTAGAGGAAAGTTTTCAGTTCCTTTAGTACTTGTAGCCACACTGGATCTCAGCAGTTTGGCTTCTGTGTGTCAGGTGGAGTCCAGATGAGAAGTGAGCGGCCAAATGCTCTGATTTGGGGCTATTTATACCTCTGGTTTCCTCTTGAAATAGTGAGAGAAAATCCCACACTTTTAGACCAGAAGATGGCACTCTTGCTCTTCCCCAAAATCTTATTTTCCTGATAACCTTTGATGGGTCAGATTCCCATAGTTAACCCATGCTTTACAAGCAAAGCAATCTTTATGAAAAGTGTCTTTCTAAAAACCATGGTGCTTGTACAAACAATAAATAGAATACATCAATAGGTAAGCAAATATAGCAAATAAAACCAATAAAAACAGCAGCGGCATTAAAAATCAGGATACACTAGGTTAAAAATGATGGTTTTAAGAGCAACTTTAAACTTTGGGCAGTCAGACAATCTTGCACCCCACAAGGTAGAGAATTCCACAAGGTCAGGGCCATAACAATAAATGACCTAGCCCCAGATGTCTTTAAACGGACCCTGCGAATCTCTAGCAAACCCTCATCAGTAGATTGGAGAGGGCGGAGGGGACAGTAGGGGTGAAGGAGATCTTGCAGGTAATTAGGTCCCTGGTCATGTAGGGCTTTATAGGTCAGCAAACCGATCTTGAAGGTAATCTGCCACTGTACTGGCAGCCAGTACAGTCCACGGAGCACAGGCATTATATGACTAGTCCTAGAGGTGCCAGTCAACAGCCTGGCTGCTGCATTCTGCACTAGCTGCAAGCAGCGGATTTCAACCCCACAGTAGCACTAGGTAAAGGGCATTGCAGTAGTCAAGGTGGGAGGTAATGAAGGTGTGGACCAAAGTTGGAAGATCATTGGGGGGGAACCAGGTGCTTCACCTGGGTGATATTCCTCAGCTGGTAAAAAGAGGTTTTGACAACTGTCAACACCTGAGCTTTAAGTGTCAGGCAGTTATCAAACTTAACACCCAGGTTCCGCACCTGGTCTAAGGTAATTAGCTGAACACCCCCAAGTCATAGTCATGAGTGTGATCCTGCCAACAAACCCACCTCCTGATGACCTGGGTCCACAACCAGCACCTCATTTTTTTCTGGGTTTAACTGCAGCCAGCTCACACTCATCCAATCCTGGACCTTGGTGAGACAGTTGTTAAAGACCGAAACAGCATCATCCTGACCAGGCACAAAGGACATGTACAGCTGAGTATCATCTGTGTAGCAGTGAAAACTCAAGCCGTACTGCCTAATAATCGCTCCTAATGGCAGCATGTATACCACAAACAACATGGATGCCAAGATGAAGCCCTGTGACACCCCACAGGATAGGGGAGTGGTGCAGAGGAAAAACTCCCAGACACCACCTTCTGAGTCCTACCCTTAAGGAATGATTGAAACCATCTGAGAACTGTACCAGACAGTCCACAGATGAACTGCATGTGCTCCAACAGCACTCTATGGTCTACAGTGTCAAATGCTACAGAGAGATCTAGAAGGACCAAGATGGAACAGGTCTTTTGATCTCTCGCTATTAGGCGGTCATTTAGTACCTGGACAAGGGCTGTCTCAGCACTATGTCTCTTCCTAAATCCAGACTGGAGAGAATCATAGACATTGTGGCTGGTCAAGTGATCATCCAGCTGTGATGCAACCACCTTCTCAATAACCTTACCCACAAAGGGAAGGATAGAGACAGGCCTATAGTTTGCCAGACAGTCCGGGTCGGAGGAGTGCTTTTTAAGGAGGGGCCGAACTACAGCCTCTTTCAGGGGATCTAGAAAGATCCCCCTCTCCAAAGACATCCAGACTATCCTGGCAAGGACCAGGCCAATTTTATCCACACAGCCTACTGAGAGGCGTGTGTGGCCTGGGTCCAAGCTACAGTTGGTCGGTCGTAACTCCTGTAAGTGGAATTTCACATAGGTATGATAGAAGGATGTGTTCTTTCCTATTATCTCACAAAATGAAGTATACTATTAACAGTTTCCTGGGATCAAAAAGCATTTTGCTTTTTTTTTGAAGTGAAAAGGGCCATCTCCCGACATTTCAGTACTTCTGTTTCCCTTGGGTAGTTAACTTAGAGGAAGACTCTGATCAGCTATCCATAAGCTTTTTGGCAATAACTTGTCATTTTCCTGGCAAGCAAGGCTGGCCTGCAGGTTAAAAGAAGGTGAAAGCCTTTAACAAAAAAATCCAGTCTTTTCTCTATGTGCCTTTGCTGACACTGGCATGTACATATACACAGAATTACACGTGAAAAGACATATATACAATAGAATTATATCTACAAATAAGGGCTAGCAGCTGGGCAGCTCGCCACACTCCCCACTTGGCTTCACCCTGGAAAATGCAATTGTAAATTCATGATTTAATAAGAACTGCAGTTACTGAATAGTTTGCAGATTGTTTTCTTTTATTTTTTTTTTTTATAGAAGCTGAGCGACTTCTCACAGAAAAACTGACATACTGCTACTGTATATCTTGGTGACTGATGCAAATTGTGTGCATGTCTATTTGCAGGTCTTTTGGTCAAAAGATGACTGAGTTACTGTACAAGCAGCCAAAAATAGGGGTTTTGCATTAAAGTGCCTACTCAACCCTAACTATAGTGGCACAACCATACCACTATAGTATTGACCAATGTAGGTTCCAAACAAACTACTGTGGAACCCCACTAGTTACTTGCTTCCACTCTGATTGGTTATGATTAAATATGACTGTTTCCTTATCTTAAAATGCCTGTTTACCAAAGTGATCACTGAATACCCTCGGTGGTAGCTTGGGCAGGGAACCCCTTTAAATTAATACATGTCTGCACAGCATATACTTATTCATACCTGTTTATGAAGCAGGGGGTGGACATGATGGACCCAGAATCTATGAAGTTACTGTGTGGTTACTATCTGGACATGACTACTGAAATGCACTCTGTAAATACTTACCGGGTGGTCAGTTGTACTGTCTACAGCTGGTTCAGAACACTATAGCAATGTTTCTGTTAGACCATGGTACGCACTCATTCAGGGTTCTGGGGTAGCTGCCAGTTAGGTGCTGCATTGACTACAAGGTACTTTTACTTATTTGCAGTGCCCTGGCCAAGCTGGGCCCTCAATACCCATGTGAGTTCCTGATCCTCTACACCTCTGCCAGGGTTTTGAGGCCATGGGGGCAGGGGCTTTTGTGGGTGCCACCTTCTCATTTCCTACTGGCAGGGGATCAAGCCTATTTGGAGGCAGACCCTGCCCTCTGTAACATGCTTGCTTCTGAACAAGTCTGTTCTTTCTCTATCACCATCTTTCAGCTAAAATAAAACATCTTTTTAATCAGGCCTAAAATATAATGATACTTAGCACCCACATCCTGCTTGATACTGTTTTCTGTCTTGCTAACAGTTTTTGTTAACATTTACTCTTTTTTTAATATTAGTGTATTATTTTAGATCTATTCACATATGGTTTTTATCCCTCCACTTATTTATTTATTTACTTAATTTTTGTTGACCGGAAAGGAGGACTAGGCAATTCTGTCTATTTTCATCCTGATCCCAGGGGAGGGGGGATACAGATGAAAACCAACTCACTCTGAACCAGATTAAGATGTTGATGCTGTTTTTTTTGTGAATAGTAACTTTGACACTATATCCCCTTTTATTCACTCCCACCACTCTTACTACAGCACTATCCCTTCTCCCCCCACAGCAATGTCTCCCCACTCCATTAAAGCACTGTCTTCCATCCTTACCACAGCACTGTTCATTACCCACCCCAAAGCACTGCCCCTACACCACACCACGCCACACCACATCACCACTGCACTGTCCCTCACTCCCACACCAACAGTGTCTCACAACCTCACTACAGCACTGTTTTCCACCCACCCCAAAGCACCCTCTCATCAAGGCATAGGTCAGAAAACATAGGAAAATCTGGAGCAATTATAAAATTCATAAGTAGTGTTTTATTATTATCAGTAACAGTAACATTAAAACAAAATGTCCAGGATTACTATTTACAAAGGGAATACAAACAGAAAACAAAGTCCTTCATGTGATGGTATCTCTAAGTTTTAGTGTCTCTCTCTCTCTCTCTCTCCCCTCTCTCTCTCTCTCTCTCTCTCTCTCCTCCTCCCTCCTCTCTCTCTCTCTCTCTCTCCCTTCTCTAACAAAGATTGCTCTCTTTTATAGAAGTCTTTGCCTGGCTTGTTAACAAACATCCTGTTTTTCACAAAATATATTAGAACTTCATCAGTTTCTTACCTTGCAGGTACACGAAATAAAACAAGGTGTCTTAAAACTAATCTCCTATTGACAACTCTGCAAAAAAGTTTGTGGGGTCAACCTGCATTTCAAAGTTAACCTGAGTTTCAAATAACTTTTTGCAATCATTTCAGCAATATAACTATATACAGTTTCAAAACCAGAGAACCCAGTATCACAAAGATTCACATATATTTTTATAGTCACAAATATGCAAGGGGGAAGAAAAGACAAAAACAGCAAGTGAAGGTGGAGAAATATTGGGGGGGTGGGTTGCAAGAGCATCAGAATGATCAGTTCCTAGGTCTCACAAGAAAATTTGATTGTGCAATCAAACAGATAAGAGACAAAAAGAAAGGACAGAACAGATCTTTGATTTTAACTCTTCCTACATACTGTAACAAATAGAACAGGGCCATATTCAACCCTGTCACACACCCCACCACACAACAGCGATCTCCTCCACCCCACCACAGCAATGTCTAACAACCCCACTACAGCACTGTCTGCCACCCACCCCAAAAGCTCTGCCCCATACCACACCACCACAGCACTGCCCCACCCTCCCTACCCTAGCACTGTCCCCAATCTCACCACAACAGTGTCTCCACAGTCCCACTACAGCACTGTTTCCCACACACCCAAAGCACTGTCACCACACTATGCCATCATAGCACTGCCTGCACCACCCACCACAGCGTTGATCCTCACTCCCATCACAGCACCACAGTGTCTTACAACCCCACTACAGCACTATAGCCCACCCACTCCACCATAGTACTCTCCTCCAATCCCACCACAGCACAGCCCCCTACCACACCGCATCACTCTCCCCACTCCCACCACAGCAATGTCTCCCCAGCCCCACTACAGCACTGTCCCATATCTTCACTACAGCACTGTTCGCCACCTCAAAGCACTGTCCCTCACTTCCACCTCTGAACTGTCCCCCAGCCCTACTACTGCACTGCCTCACACCTACCCACCCCAAAGCACTGTCTTTGTACCACCCCATCACAACACTGCCTCTTCCCACTTCACTAGTGTTGTCCCTCACTTCTACCATAGCACTGTCTCACAAAACCACTGCAACACTGTCTTCCCAACCCCCACCTACCCTTCACAACACTGGTCCATAACACTAGTGTCAGACTGGTGTACTGGGGTCCCACCAGGGAAACTGACTTGGGGGCTCTTGGAGTCAATGAAAATGTAGGAAAAAGGCATTCCTCTTTGTTACATTAGATATGGCTGCTCCTTATTTGTTTATCACCCCCTCCACCCCCCACACACACACTTCCCTTGGACATAAATGCAAACATTTGCACTTGAAAACATAAACATATTTCAAAACAGATGGGTTATAGGTCATCCCCTGGAAAGAAAGTGTACAATGCAGACCTCATAATATGTAATTTCCTGCACTTTAAATTTTTCAAAGCCACTTATCCAGTATTTGTCTCACTGTTCTTAGCTAGATCTTTGCACATTTGCTGTACCATTTTCTTGTATTTTTCTGTTTTTCTTTGCCCTTTGCCTCACTTGTTTCTTTTTCTCTCTGACCTTTTCATTTTCCATTCCCTCTTTCTTTCCTTATCTAACTCTTTCTTTTACCTTTTGCTCAGTCTGCTGTCTGGTGTGTGTGTCCTTCATTCACGACTGTGTTCCACCACCCTTCCCTATCATGCAAGCATTGCCCCCACCCCTCTTTGCAGCATTAGCAAGGCCCTGTGTTTTCTGTGATTCAGCAGTTGCAGCAACTGCCGCAGAAACATAGTCCTACCACAGAAACAAGTCTTTGCTGCAGAAGCAGCATTTTTTGGTACAGTAAAAATGACTGTCACCACTGAAACCCCCAAATAAATGGCTAAAATGATTGTGAGCAAGCTTGAAATGGCATTAGTGAGAGCTTTTTGCAGTTCCATTATACATTCCCCCCCCCCCCAGGTTGCAGTCGTCGGTGGAGCCACCCATTTCCAATACCCTGGCACTCAGCTCTGAAGCTTATGGCAATTATGGACTTCTATAAAGACTAAGGGAACTTCAGGAAGTCTATTTCATGAGAAAGAATGGTCGTTCTATTTGCCAGTAGCAGAACTGTGGAATAAAAGTGTATTAGTAATTATTGTAGACAAAAAATGGGATACTTTCTGGAACTTTGTCTAATGTAAAATCATCTAGCTTAGTCCACCTATATGTTCCCTACCTATTCTGTCACTGCAGAATCTATCAGGTCTCCATCAACTCTCCCACCTCCCTGCATCCTAGCTAATGTACCACTATGTCTTTTCCATTTGTGCTTGAAGCCCCCCACTGCTCTAGCCTCCAACACTTCCACTTGCAATCTATGCCAGGCATCAGCTACTCTTTCAGTTAAGAAATATTTCCTCATCTCTCTCATACATTTACCCCCATACAGCTTAATTGCCTGCCCCATGTCCTTTTTTTTTTTTGCTCCTTCTCCTCAGGCCCTCAGTTGACCACTACTTCAGGACAGCATAGCCACCACCGTTCTGTCCCCATTGCCATCTGTCACCCTGTTTATACCGTGACCCGGGGTAACTCAACATAACCATTCTTCGGTTAGGCCCCTCCCCCATGGGCCCACAACTGGCAGAGGAGAAACACCAGAAGTTGTCTATTATGTATCTGGGGCATGGCAGGGGTTAGTACAGACACCTCTGGGCTATCATGTTGGTGGAGACTGGCAGCCATCATCTGGCTGGCCGAGTGTGGATTTTCCACTTTTCTCCTGACCCACCCACACCCTCCCACAATGGGACGACCATGGTGGTATCCTGGGGGTGGAGTCATTCAGCAGCATGTCGAGGCCACAAGCTGCCAAGAATGCCATGCCAAGCCACCCCAAGGGGCTGCCAAGCAGTGGTCCGAGGTCACCTCCCTTGGGGTGGGAAGTGCTCAAAGGATACTCTAAACCCCTCCCCGCTGAACTCCACTCCTGATATCTGGGCTCAGGGCATGAACCTTGATCGCCAGTGTGCCAAGTAAACACCCACTGCTTGGTGCCATGGAGCCAGCTGACTGGTGCTTGTTCTCATTTGAAAGAGACTCCATCTGTGCACTATTCATCCCTTTGAGGTACTTGTAGATCTCTATCATATCTACCCTCTCTCATTTCTTCCAGGGTGTACATACTGAGATCCTGCAATCTCTCCTCATAAGGCTTCTCATGCAAATCATGCATCACTTTAGCTGTCCTACTTTGGACTGCCTCCACTCTGACTACGTTCTTTCTGAGGTGTTGTCTCCAAAACTGAACATAGTACTTCAGGTGTGGCCACATCAGTGAACGGTATAGTGGCAACACAATCTCCCTCCTCCTGCTGGAAATATCCCATCCTATGCAACCCAGCATTCCACTAGCCTTACCCACTGCCCTGTCTTGCTACCTTGAGGTCCTCAGATACAATAACCCTGTGGTCCCTTTCCTGCCTACTGTCTGTCAGTATCTACTCCCCCCCATCCTATAGTCAGCAGCAGGATTTCTATGCCCTAGATGTATTTGTAACCCCCAGGTGGCACTATCCCAAGGGCTACTGCCCCTGCCTGCTTAACTGCTAACAGGTTGAGGGGCCTAGGTTCCATGGCGGGTGCCTCCACCCAGAGGTCAGGGTTTACAGTAGTTAGACTAACTTGGTCACAGCTCTCTGGGACACTAAGACTCCCTTTTATTCCCGCTAGTGACCCACACTGTACACCATGAGTACCTTCACTATTCACACTTATCCCCAGGACTGGTTCGATCAACTTGACTCTGGAGACCCCCCTGTAAAACAAGATGATGCAATACAATAGCCACAGTACAATACTTTAACATAAACGAATACCTCAGTCAGTGTAACTTTGCTGAAACAAACAGATCTGATTTATTTAAGGGGCTATAACAAGGACAAGGGGAAATCAGGTTAATTAGATTTGACACATTAATAATCACAGTACTGTGCACATACTCAAAGTCCCAAAATGTCAGTTTACTGGGTACCCAGGATGGTGGTGGGCTAGCCAGGATCGGTGCAGCTGGTAGGGGCCCTGTGATGGAAAACACTTGCACAATACCCAATTGTAATCTGGAGCCAGTTGGCTCAGTTCATGAAGAAAGAAAGAAAAGAAATCAGATGACACTTGCAATTAAATAGACAGATGGCAGGGAGCTACTCTGATTTGCACTCACATACCCGATTCTGAAAACTGGCACCGAGGGGGTCATGGATTGCCAGATGCCCTTGTACAGCAGAGGGATGAAATTCTACAAGCAGGCACACAGCTTCAATCAGCCACGGATTCAGTCCACCTGCATGCAATTGCCTTCCCGTCTACACGCATGGGACAAGAGGACTCGTTTAGCCGTCCTTCACAAGCACTCCACACATTTACATGTAAAAGGGAATTACTATACCAGGCAGCTGCTCTCAGGTCCCAATTGCACTTACTGCTAGCCCGGGAGTTCACACTGCAGTTTCACTTTCCTGACAGACCGAGCGCGATTAAGCAGTTTCTCCAGTCCTCTACAGGGTGAGCCTGGTTCCAAATTGTTCAGCCTCTCCTTCTCAGAAGCTGCGGATTCAGTCCAAATAGCCATAGCAATGCGCCACCCGAGTTTAGGCCTCCACATGCACTTCCCGCATGAAGCTCTGTAGCGCAGAAGCTCAGAGCTCCTTCCCCGGTCACAGTCACCATGGATCTGCCTTTCCAGACACCAGGCAGTGCATTCCATTCAGGCGCCACCCAGTCCAGTTGGTGGACTTAGTTGTCAATCACTCAAAATTCCCCCTATTGGTGTAAATAGGCACTAAGGTCCAGAACTTCACTTCCCAGAATTACTAGCTATATTTTTTATGGCAAGCCAGCTCCCAAGAGAGTCCTGATCTTGGTTGGTCCACTTAAACTCCATTTTAGATGCCCATCCTTGTCTGATTGGATCTATTCAGCAGTTCAGATCCAAAATGGAGGGGGTAAAACACACAGAGTACCAACTGCAAGAAAGGCAGGTTAGACAAAGCACATTTCCATTAATACTCTAAATGATATGGGGCAACAGTTACATCTCTGATAAGTGCTCACTCTGCCCACTTAGAGACAGCAGCAATTGAGCGATTTGTCAGCCACTCGGGTGGGACTCGAACAGGGAAACGCACAGTCCCCCCCTGCGAACTAATCATGCCTGCAAGCAGACAACTCTTAAACAAGCAGTGCCAGAGGCTCTAAAAGCACTCACAGATAAACGGTTTAAACACCAAACACCACTCAAGCTAGGAGCACTCAGCCAGCTCCTGGAAGACTTTGGGAACCCCCATTTGCAGGGGGGTTACACATTATTTTGCACTTTTTGACACTGAACCCAACTGCCATGTTTTTTACCATTCCTCAAGTTTTCTAAGATCCCAGTACATTTTTTCCACCCCCTTCCTGAGTGTCCACTCTATTGCAGACTTTGATATCACCTGCAAAAATGTATACCTTCTCTTCCATCTCTTCTGCAATGTCCCCTATGAAGATATTGAAGAGGACTGGCCTCAGTACAAAGCCCTGTGGTACCTCGCTTGTCACACTCCCCTCTTTAGAATGTGTGCCCTTAACCTCCACCCTCTGTATCCTAACCTATAACCAGTTTCTAACCCAATTTCACTTCTAGGCTGGTTAATTTCCTAATCAGCCTTCTATGCAACACCATGTCAAAGGAATTGCTGAAGTCTAAATAGGCCATGTCCACTCTGTTTCCTGATCAATTTCCCTGGTACTCAGTCAAAGAAGTCATTAGATTCATTTGGCATGACCCCCCCCCCCCATGAATCTGTTGTATCTGTGGTCTTCTATCAGCTTTTCTTTTAGTGCTGTTTCCATCAGCTTCTCCACCACTGAAGTGAGACAGACTGGCCTATAGTTGTTAGCTTTCTCCCTGCGACCACTCTTATGTAGAGGGACAAAATTAGCCCTTCTCCAGTCCTCCGGAACCACTCCTGTTTCTATTGATTGGTGAAAATGGCTGTCAGTGGGGTAGCCAGAACCTCCCTAAGTTCTTTTAGTACCCTGGGTTGAAATTTCGTCTGGTCCCATTGCATTGTCCAACTTCAGAGCTGCAAGTTCTTTCAACAGACCCACATAGAAAAAGATGGCTACGGACTCAAAAGGATGGAGCCAAGTAAAGCACTGGCAAGAGACGCAAAAAAGGGCTTGGCTAAACGTCCTGGAAGATGACACATTCCAATGTTAGGAAACTATAAAAATGCATTTATTTTTAAAAATGCATGGTAAACACAGGTTATTCCAATAACCAAAAAAGAGATAGAATCCTGCCTGTTTTTTGATTACCTGAACACGCTGTGTTTACCATGCATTTTTAAAAATAAGTTCATTTTTATAGTTTCCTAACAGAATGTGTTATCTTCCTGGATGTTGAGCTGAGCTCTGTTTTGCTTCTTTTGCAAGTTCTTTCAACAGTCTTTCCTCAGAAAATTGACCAGTGTTCACCCCCAACCCACCCTATTCCTGCTTCTCCCTGGTGGTTTGCTCCCTCCAACCTCCACTGTGAAGATTGGGCAGCAGTAGCACTTGTTTCTTTTTCTTGGTCTCCTTCTTCAGCTTCAAGTCACCATTGATCATCACCCCAGGTCCTTCTTCTTGGACGCAGCTACCTGGACTTCCTAGGCTCTACTCAGTCCTTGGATTCTTGGATCCAGTATGAGCATAACCTTGCTCTTCTTTGTGTTGAAGACAAGTTGCCAAATCCTGAATGACCTCTCCAGCTTTTTCAGATCTTTCCTTAGGCTCTGTACCCCTTCTGCTGTGTCCACCTTCCCACAGAGCTTGGTGTTATCTGTGAGTAGTCAAATTGTGCATTTAATGTTATCCCCAATATCACTTCTTTATTTATCGAATTTTGTTGACCAGGTAAGTCCACTGAGACTAAGAGTTCTTTTTTCAGGGGTGACCTGGAACTAATTACACATATGTAAGCACCACTTAGTATTATAAAAAGGGGGTCTGAGAAATGGAGCTCTCTGATTGGCTGCAAACATTCTAACAGCCTTACGTTAATCTTTTATTAACATACATGTACTGCTTAGCCATATGCTGAGCAAGGTTCAACACTGTTTAAACACATTTTTTATTATAATAGCAATAAGGCATTCCCAGGGATTATGTTAATGGTCAGTAAATCACCCTCTAGGGGCATGTGGCACTCGGCTACACCTCGTGACACAGTACACCCCTAGAAGGTGATTAACAGACCATTAACATAACCCTTGGTCATACCTTATTGCTTAAAAAACAAAACAGGACAAACAGTGCAAGCTATGGCAATAACACCAATATAAACATATGGTCTCATGATTAAAGAAGCACTGGAACATATACAACTCAGAGCTAACATACAGACAGGTCATAGTTATTAAGATATAGTGCAGAAGGTACATTTATATCAACAACAGTAAGTACTGCAAGTGGAGTACAATGATGCACACCAGGTTGGAACAATTCAATGACTGCAGGTACAAAGACTTTACTCAAGGAGAAAAGTCTTAAGCCCTTTATTAAAGTCACCAAGGGAGGAACAGCCTTGGAGAGCAACTGGGAAGGCATTCCACTGGGGGGGGGCAAAGAAGGCAAAGGATCTTCTGCCCGCACAAGACCTTGTTCTCAGTATTTCAAGTAGGGTACTAAAGGATAACTGAGGCATTCTCCTAGGAGGTTTGATTGCCAATACATCACTGAGGTTAGGAGAAATAGCATCTTTAACTAGTTTGAATGCAAGGCAGAGAATGGGGTAGCTGAATTTCCCTTCAAAGGAGGGCCAATTTAAAGAGTGGAAGATAACACAAAGGTGCTCCCTTGATGGAGAACCAGCAGAAAACAGACCCATTTTGTTGTACAGAACCATTGGCTTATTTACTGCAGAGCATTTTAGGGGCTGCAGAATTGGTGTACCATACAATAAAACTAAAAGCTGTGTACTGGTGGCAATGGCATGCCTCGAATCCTTAAACAGATAGTTATTCAGGCGATACAATAACACTATTTTCTGGTGTAAGGACTTAGAGATTTGATCATTGGTTGTGCTTAAGGAGACTTCCTGATCCAGATATACTCCAAGATATATAACTGAGTCCACCTCTTCAATTGGAACACCAGTGGATGTGGCAATAGTTAACAAGTGTTGTCTAGAAGTATCAATATGCCTGGGGCTGTACAGTACAGCTTTGGTTCTCTTTGTGTTTTATGACTAGCTTGTTACCAATGAACCATTTTTCTAGTTCCCAGAAATTATTTGCAAATGGACTACTGATCTTTGCAACATTGTCAGAGCATTTATACAGCACGGCACCATCCACATACAGCAGCACAATAGCTCCACCACAGTTACTGGGCAAATCATTAATAAATATGGAAAACAACAATGTACCCAGAATGGAGCTTTGGGGGACACTGTCTGTTATGGGCCTCTGCATAGACTGTACACTTTTCCACTTAACCTGTTGAGATCTCTTAGTCAGGTAATGGGAAAATCACTAACAAGATAGGCAATTGAGACCAAACAATTTTAAGACATTGTGATCCTCCAAATCAAAGCCTTTAGTAAGGTCTATAAATATGTATTTTTTTTAATTTATTGAACAGATTGGAATTACAAGCCTTTGAGTCAGAGACTCCTTTGCAAAGGCTCCACATCAAGTTAAGACATAGTATTAAACAGTTAGAACAGGGGTGATAAAACAGGATACAGGATAATACTGAGGGTAGCTGTAGTACCCTGCATCAAATACACACACAAATTTAGTAAAACAATGTTATACAAGGTTCTGGCAAAGACAATAAAGGTGATACACATAGGTTACAGGGTAATACTGTGGGTAGCCATATTACCCTGCATCAAACCGGCACATAGATTTGAAAAACAATATTATACAGTGTTCTAGTGAGAGAAATCAGAAACAGGCCAAGTAATTAATGTATAGAAGTTTAGAGGAAGAGGAAGGAGAATGAGGGCAAGAGTTGCTGACAGAAATTAACATTTTAGATGTAAGAGGAGACAGTAATAGAAGAGGTTAGGTGCAGTCACAGACAGAAGAGGTGAGGAGTAGCTGTCTAAGATTGAATTTGAAGGGGCCAAGTTTCAGTTCAGAGGAGATAGCAGAGGGTAGGTCATTCATCCACAGTGGGGACCTGTGGAAAAATGCTCCTTGCCACAGAGAGATTCTGCAGTGAGGGATTAGTAGAGGGGCTTTTGAAGCATTTCTGGTAGATTTAGATGGGGGCAGGCTGGATTAGGTTGCAAAGTCCTAGAGGGGAGAGGAAGGAGATGATTTTTTCTGGTAAGGAGGCATGAATGGTATTTAAGACTGCCTTCGAAGTTATGCCAGTTAGAAAGCTTCTAGAGGTCACATGTATGGGTTAACCTGTCACACCCTGAGACCAGACAGCAAGCTTTGTTCAGGGCAACCTTGATGCAGCAAAGGGCAGTGTTAGCTGTGCTATAGAAAATAATCCCATAATCAACCAAGGATAGGACTGAAGAAGACACAGCCAGGCAGAGTGCTTTGGGTGGCAAGCACTGCTTATGCCTATGTAGGAGTCTAACACGAGAGTTGATGGCCTTGGACAGAAGAAGGATTTCATGATAGGTGAGGGAGGAGTCAATGGTGACACCCAGGTATTTAACAGATTTTACTAGTTCAAGAGGGGCGCTATGATAGTTAAGGATGTGCAGGGGAAAGTTGCAGTGTTTGGTTTGGCGATGGGCGAAGACCATTGCCTTTTGTTCCTTTTTATAGTTCAGCACAAGTTTGTGCTCTGCAGCAAGGCTTCTGCTTCAGAGAAGAAGCACTGGAGGTCAGCTTAGAGGGAGGAGGGTTTTGGGTGACTGCTGAAAATAACAGCGTCATCTGCATATAAAAGCATCTGACTAGAGCAGGCCGATGGTAGTGAGTTCAGGAAGAGACTAAAGAGGAGTGGTCCCAAAATGGATCCTGGGGGGACTCCAGAATGAACAGGCAAGCTAGTGGATAGGGTGTAGTTAAATTTGACCTGCTGGGATCCATCACTTAAGTAATTCTCAAACCAGGAGGTTGCTTCCAATGTGAGCTGCAGAGCAGGCAAGGACTTGAGTAGGAGGGCATGATTGACAGCATCAAATGCCAATGCCTTAGTTAGGTCTATGTATTCTGACCCAACTAAGTGTTCACGGTTGAGGGATTTGTGAATGAAAGAGGTATACTGGGCAGCGGTGGTACTATGACCCTTTCTGAACCCGTGCTGTTCTCAGCAAAGTAGGTTATATTTTAACAGGTAATCGGTGAGTTGGTCAGAAATTATTTTTTTTGAGGGCTTTAGAGATGGGGGGGAAGGATGGAGTAGTAACTCGAGGATGTGTGGTTACCACTTTGTAGGATGGGTGTAACTACTGCCTGTTTCCAGAGGGTTGGGAACTGGCCAAGACAGAGTGAGAGGTTGAGGATTTTGGTGAGGGGGCGAGGACATTATAAAGGACAAGGCAGAGAAGCTTTAGGTCCAGTGTGTCACCACTATGACGTGATTTGCCCAGGAATCCAGTTAAGTATGATCAGGCTTCATGGGGGGGAACCATCCTTAACCTGAAAGGTGGTATATTAGAGGGGGGAAGGGGAAAAGGTGTGTGCTCCGAAGGAGTGTTGAAGAAGTTGGGGGGAAGCATGCTACTAAGGTCAGAAAATCAAAGTTAAAGGTATTCACTATGAGCTGGGGGTCCTGAGTGAAGGTTCCATTGACTAAGAGCTGAAAGATGAGGGAGGGGATACAGTTTTACCATTGAGTTCCTTGATATTATTCCAGAACTTCTGCCCTGAGCCCCAGGAGGATCAGAGTGCCTCCTGGTAATGGGCTGCCTTCGCTTTATGAAGTTCCCACGTGCATTTGTTTCTGGCTTCCCTGTAGCTTTGTCTGTTGGGGGGGCAGGCCAGATTCAAAGGCTTTGTGCCAAAGATTGTCACAATGGTACATGAGATAAAGAAGGGGTTTGGAGATCCATGGTGTAGCATGGCCTTTGACAGTATGTTTAGAGACTGGGGAAAAGATGTCACATGCAGTGTTGAAGGTGGAAATAAAGTGGGCTAGGGCACTGTCAATGGACTGTGCTGTGTAAATAGGGGACCAATCACGATTCAGAATGTGGTTCCTAAGGTGGCTCAAGGAGCCCTTTTTTCAGGCAGCATTGATAGATAACTTTGGGGGGTGGGTTAGAGGACTTGGTGGACCACAAGCAGAGTACAGGGGAGTGATCACTTAGGGCATCTGGGAGAACAGTGACCATAGAGAGCCGATAGGGAAGGTTAGTAAGGATTAGGTTCAGTAGGGTGGACGTTTTATGATTGTACCTTCTGGGAGATGGGGTGACTTGGGTAAGGTCCATGGCTGCTAAAATATCCTTAAAGGGGGTAGCAGTAGGCGATAGCCAGTTGACGTTGTAGTCACCTAGTGCAATGATTTCACAATTGGGTGGTAGTTGGGAGAGGCAGGAAGTGACCACATTGAAGGCATATTTTTGATTTTGGGGCAGAATGTAGACTGTCACAATGTGTAGTGATTTACCTGAGTTGCCCACCATTAATTTCATAGTGACTGCCTGGGCACCATGGGAGAGAGGAGGAGTTGTGACCATCAGAGCATGCAGATGTTCTCATGTGTAAAGAGCATAGCCACCACACGTTTGTCTGATCTCTCTGTTCTGAACATATTGTAGCCTGCAAAGGCCAATGCTGAGTCTGGGGTTAGCCAGGTTTTGGTAACTGCCAGGATATCAGGCTGATGTTGGATCAACCAGCCTTGTAAAATGCCATGCTTTTTAAGCAAACTACAATTATTTAGAGAGGCAATTAGGAGGCCATCCTTAACACCACTGGTGGTAGGGGGAATGGACTGGGGTTTGGGTGAATATTATCAGATAGTAGTACGAGAAGGAGGGCATGCCAAAGGAAGGCTGTTTTAAATAATCTGAGTTTAAATGAGGCATAGCGGGGAAGGAGTGAGGGTTTGGGTCTCACCACTGGGGTAGGGAGAGAGAAGATGTGGTGTGCTAGGAGAGCAGCTAGGTGCAGTTGGGGAGGGCAGGGATGAGGGGTTTTGCCAGGGAGGCTGAGTAGAGTTTGATAGCGGGGTGTTAATGGTTGCGCCATGTAGTGCAAGTTGAACAAAAGGGACCAGAAGTACTAGCAGCTTCAGGGGAAGATTTGAACGAAGTGAGGGGGCAAGAAGGAGTAGTAGGCATGCAGAGAGCTGCAGGTGCCAAGGGAGATCCATTATTTAAGGGCAGCAAGGTATCCAGGTGGGGAAGGAAGACTAATGACCATAAAAACAGGTGGAAATACTGTCTAAGTAGGATAAGGGCAGAAAACAGCAGGAACAAAGAGGGCCTGCTAGCACAGAGGTAGAGCTGCTCACTATAGTGCACATGGTGCAGGGTTTGATACCTATGGTGGGAGAGAGAATAGAGGGTACTAGAAAGAGATAGGAACTGGGAATAGAAAGAGACAGGTACAGGGTTACCTAGTGTAGGAGATAAGATGGATGGGAGGGAGGGAGGGATTGGCTCAGGACTGACCCCTTGTGGTCAGCATTGAAAATTTGATGGTGGTAGAATGGACACTTAGGAAAATCAGTCATGTGACCACAGTCATAAATAAAAAGAGGGCTGGTCTTACGTGGGAGGGTGGCTGGGGCAGGTAGGTAGTCAACGCAAAGCATCGACTGGTAAACACCCCCACAGACAGCAACAAGCAAAAGGCCTTTCATCCTCCAGGTGCTAATTACCTTGTTGGCAGCTCCCAATGTGACCTCTCCATCTGCAGAGTAAGAGAGTGGGGGGGGGGGTTAGTCCAGGTGGAAGGAGCCTGTTATTGGAGACAGAGAATGGTAGTCATATAACCAGCGGGAAGGGCAAACAAAGGAAAATTGGCTGCACACCACTGCACATGCGCAAGCATGGAAACACAGCGTGGAATGCCAGAGAGTAAAAAGGTACCAAATTTAAACTCCAAATGATAAAACGACTGTAAAAACTAGCACTATAGGTAATAAAGGCTCAGCACATCAGACTTCAATCCTGGTTCAATTCACAATAAACATGCAGGTACAACTCTTACGCTCACTAGAGAGAGGCACAGGATACACTAGTACAGCAAACATTTGACTCAGCTAAAACAATCTATAAAGCTCTGCCGATGGAAATTGCAGGGTAAGACTGTAGAACCCAGTACAGTTTACATTCCTTTTACATCACCACAGAGAGCAGGAAGCAAAAGGCCTTGTCCTCCAGGTGCTAGTTACCATACTGGCAGCTTCCAGTGTGACCACCCCATCTGTGGCGTGAGAGAGAGTGGGGGGGGGGTTAGTCCAGGTGGAAGGAGCCTTGTTGGCAGCTCCCAGTGAGACCGCTCCATCTGCAGAGTGAGAGAGTGAGGGGGGTTAATCCAGGTGGAATAAGCCTTGTTAGCAGCTCCCAGTGTGATCGCTCCATCTGTGGAGCGAGAGACGGCGGGGGGGGGGGGCAGTCCAGGTGGAAGGAGCCTTGTTGGCAGCTCCCAGTGCAACTGCTCTATCTGTGGAGTGAAATACAGTACCTGTTGATAGCCCTTTGTCCATAGCTCTAAGTATATCATTTGATAGCTTAACAAATGCAGTGTCTGTGCCATGATTTTTCCTAAAGTCATTCTGCTTGTGTGTCAGCAGTTGGCACTGTTCCAAATATTCTTGCATCTGATTGTAAGCTAACTTCTCATGAATCTTGGACAGGAAACTAAGCAAGGATATGGGGCAGTAGTTTTCCACTGCTTCCCTGGGACCTACCTGTTTACTGGAACTACAAGGGCCACTTTCCAGCTTTCAGGGACTCTCCCTTCAATTAAAGATGTGTTAAGCAGCATCACAACAGGGGAGGCAACTATAGCAGCAGCTATCTTTAGAAGCTTTGGCTTGAGTTTGTCATGGCCAAGCTTAGGCTTTGGCCCTTAGTTGCTAGAGGAAAGGCAGTACCTCTTTGCTTGTTATATGATAGACATGGAACTCCGTGTATTGACACTCATTTACTGACTGATCAGGGAAGGAGGGAGCAGGCACATGGGAGTGGAGGTCTGAATCTGTCTAGATCTGTAAAAAAGTTATTAAAGGGAGTTGCAGTAGCCACAGGGTTCTGGTATGTCTTACTATCAGCCACAATATCACATTTTCTTAAGCTGGTACAACCTTTTAGTAACGCATTAATTTTTGCCTAAAACTGCTTGGGATCAGACAAGTTTCTGTCCTGAAGGTGCTGTATCTATTTCTTTTGGCTGTTTTCAGGTCCCTTGTTCAGGCATTCCTGAGTTCTTTGTATATGTTCCAATCACATGCGAGACTTGAGTTTTCAAAGAACCCCCAAGCCTTATCTCTAGTTTTCATAGTCTTCCTAAGGGTGTGGTCTAGCCAATTTGACTGCTGGCCGTTAACCCTCATCTGCTTAAAGGGAGCATTGGCATTGGCAGCAGAAATTAAATTACATACAAAGAAATGCAGGGCAAACTCCAAATCAAGAAGGGCTCTAATTGTGGCCCATTGGATGCCAGACAATGTAAACAAAAAGGTGTTTACTTTAAATTTGGAGTAGTCATGGGCCATGAAGACCCCGGGAGGAGGTTTAGGAAAGGCATTATTCCACACACAGAAGACAGGGGAGTGGTCACTGAGGGAGTCGATAAATATGCTTGCAGCTCTGATCCAGTCTGGTTTGGAGACAAAGGCCTAGCCAAGAAGAGTATGTTTATCTATTTTGTTGTTTGTTCGAGTCAGTTCTGTAATGATTTGGGTAAGCTGAGCCTCTAAAAGGACAGTCTTCAACCCGTCCCTTGGCTCAGAGACCCAGATAACACTGAAGTCCCTGAGTACAATTAACTTACCTTGAGGCAGTTCAGAGAAAGTCTTCGTGAGGGAAGCAAAGACAGAGATTGGCACCCATGGGGGGTTATATATGCAGCCCACATATAGTGGCTTTGTACCCCCAAGGAGTGGCTTAATTATTAAAGCCTCACTATCTGAATTTCTAAGGCCAGACACAGTTACTGATATGCATGCAGGGAAGAGATAACATAAAGAAGGATACTTCCCTCTTTCCTATGGATCCTATAAAGGTGGAGTACACTAGTGATTCTACCTGATGGGGGAGAATGGAAGGTTTTAGCCAGGTTTCATAGATGGTAACTATGTCAGGGGCATACAGATCAACCCAACCTTCTAGCTCTTGTAGCTTGGGTTTGAGACTGCTTACATTCATGTGTACTAACTTTAAACCCCTTGTTTTGGTTCAACATATGTCAGGTAGGGAGCAGACCCTGTGGTTAGGAGTAATGGGACCAGGGCTCAACTCAATGTCTTCAGATAGGAGTAGCAGAAGAGAGGACAAGGCCCTAGAGGGGAGTATAGGATATAATAGCGTAACATCAGCTGTTCCTTCCTTGATGACACCGAAAAGCACTGGTCTAAAAGAAAGTTTTATCCCTGTTGCAACCCCTTTGGCAATCCTTTCTTCTGTCTGTGCCTTTGCTATCCTTACCCCTTGCCTGCTTCCTTCTGCTTTGCTAGCTATACCTTCCTGTCCTTCTCCCTCTGTGTTTCCTTATAACTCTTGAATGCAGCCATTTTTTGTTTTATGGCCCTTGCAACTTCCTTGGAGAGCCATAATGGTTTCCTTTTCCTTCTGTGCCCTTCACATATATGGTTGGTTGCTTTAGTTATTCCTTCCCTTATTCTTCCTATCGTGTCTCTCCTCCTCCCTGGCACCCCTGCACCCTTTTAGGCAGTCTCTGAGGTAGTCACTCATTTATTTAAAATCTACCCTCTTAAAATCCAGAATCCTAATCCTTGTGTGGTTTGTCTCAGCTCTTGTCTTTAAGTTGAGCTACACTGAAGGGTGATCACTAATATCAAGTGGACTTCCCACTGTGGCATCTTTAATGCTATCTCTGTTTGTATGATGTCTGATGGTACACAGAGAACCATGACTGGGATGTCACAACATACTAGGGTACACAATCTACAGGAGGGATAGGGAGGGTAGAAGAGGAGGAGTCGATCTCTATGTAAGGGAAGGGATCAAAGCAACAGAACTAAAGGGTAAACAGGTGGGAGAGGAGGCACTGTGGGTCACCCTGGAGACTGGAAATTGCACCACAATATGCACAGGGGTTGTATACAGACCCCAGTCTCAGGGGGAGGAAATGGACAAGGAAATGACAGAACACATCCTTAGCATGGCAGACAGAGGGGAGATATTGCTGACGGGGGACCTGAATAAGACAGATGTTAACTGGAGCACCTTTGCTGCAGCCACATCCAAGAGCAGGGCTATTCTGGGTGCCCTACAGGGGGCATGCCTCAGACAGCTAGTTTTAGAACCCACTCAGGAGGGAGCAATCTTAGACCTGGTACTCTCAAATGGGGACAGAGGGACGATCTCAGATCTAGAAGTGGGTACCCGTCTGGGAACAAGCGACCACCAAACAGTGAGGTTCACGATAAACTTAGCTGTAGAGTCAAGCCATACAAAAGTGAAGGTACTGGACTTCAGGAGGGCTGATTTTGCCAAAATGGGAGAGTGCCTCAGAAAAGCACTAACAAACAGGCGAGAAGGTGGGGTGAAGCAACAATGGGGAAACATCAAAACCACCATCACAGATGCAACAAGCCTTTGTGTGAAGCAAATAAACAAAACAAAATGAAAGAAAAAAACACTATGGTTCCCAAAAGAAGTGGCGGGGAAGGTTAAGGAGAAAAAGATAGCACTCAGGAAGTATAAGGAAACACAAAAGGAGCAGAACAGAGAACTGTACCAGTTAAAGCAGAAAGAAGCGGAGAAAGTGGTCAGAATAGCAAAGGCCCAAACCAAGGAAAAGATAGCCAACTCTGTTAAGAAGGGGGATAAAACCTTTTATAGGTACATTAGGGAGCAAAGAAAGATGAAGGCAGGGATACTGAGGCTGAATAAAGAGGAAGGTGGTTGGGCAGAGAGCGACAGTGAAAAAGCAAGGATACTGAACAAATACTGTACATCTGCTCAGTATTCACAAAGGAAGAGCAGGGGGAGATACCTAATCTAGTTACTAGAAGCACCCTGGATGGGGAGGTTGATATTAGTCCTTTCACAGTAGAAATGGTTCTGAAAGAACTCCTAAAACTGAAGGTGGATAAAGCAAGGGAGCATGATGGAATTCACCCCAGAATTCTAAAAGAACTAAGGGAAGAACTAGTAACACCACTGACTACCCTTTTTAATAAATCATGGGAGGATGTTGTGGTACCCGAGGACTGGAGGAGGGCAGATGTGATTCCCCTTCACAAAAGTGGGAGCAAGACAGAGGCAGGAAACTACAGACCTGTCAGTTTCACCTAAGTGGTAGGGAAAATGATGGAATCACTTCTAAAGGAAAGAATTGTTGAGTACCTAGAGACCAGTGGGAACCAGGACCCAAGGCAGCATGGATTCACAGCAGGAAGGTCATGTAAGATGACTCTAATTGATTTCTTTGACTGGGTGACCAAAGTAGTAGATCAGAGAGGGACTGTGGACATGGGCTACATAGACTTTAGCAAGGCATTTGACACAGTCCTGCACAAAAGATTAATAAACTAACTAGCCAGTCTGAGAGTGGGCCCCAGGGTGGTAGCCTGCCTAAAACACTGGGTGGATAATATGAACCTAAGAGTAATAGTAAATGGAGTTCACAGTGAAGAAAGGGGGTTACTAGTGGGGTATTGCAGGGTTCAATACTAGGGCCGGTCCTTTTTAATGTCCTTATAAGTGACATTGCAGAGGGACTGGAAGGAAAAGTATGTCCCTTTGCAGACGACACAAAGATCTGCAGCAGGGTTGATACACCAGGTGGGGTGGAAAGGATGAAAAGGGACTTGGCAAGATTGGAAGAATGGTCAAATGTATGGCAGCTTAGATTCAACGCAAAGAAGTGCAAAGTAATGCTCCTGGGAAACAAAAACCCAAAGGAAGAGTACACAGTGGGGGTGAGATACTGAAAACAACAAAAATGGAAAGGGACCGGGGGTAGTCATATCAGATGACCTAAAGGTGGGCCAGCAATGTGAGAAGGCAGTAAGGAAGGCTGAGGGATACTGGGATGCATAGGGAGAGGCGTCACCAGTAGAGAACAGGAAGTTGTTGGCCCTCTGTACAGACAGTTCATAAGACCACATCTTGAGTACTGTGTACAGTTCTGGAGACCCCATCTCTGAAAAGACATAGACAGGGTGGAGGTTGTCCAGAGGAGGGCAACCAAAATGGTGCACAGTCTGCACCAGAAGACATATGAAGAAAGACTAAAGGAGCTTAAGATGTATAGCCTCAAGGAAAGGAGGGAGTGGGGGACATGATATAAACTTTCAAATACCTCAAGGGAATCAACAAAGTCAAGAGGGTAGCATCTTTCAGAAAAAGAGATGTGCAAGAACAAGGGGTCACAATTTCAAGAGAGAGAGGGGGATGGCTCAGAGATAATGTGAGGAAATATTTCTTTACAGAGAGGGTTGTAGATGCATGGAACAGCCTTCCTGAGGAGGTTGTAGAGTCAAAAACAGTGGGTGAATTCAAGAATTCATGGGATGGACACAAGGCAATTCTATTATGGTGGGGTAGAAGGATGTAGGCTGTTGGTTAACTAGGATCTGCAGCGTATTGGTTAAGTAGGGAAATGGCAGGTTGCTGGGAACTGGCAGGGAAGGAGAGGATTGAGCATCTGGAGGACTGCTCTCCTCTCCTGGGGTGGGCTAGGTGGGTAGCCCTGTTATGTTAGTGACCCCCCAGTGGAGACCGGGTGGTACTGCAAGCAGCAGCATACAAGAGGGACCAGAAAAACGTGAAAAATGCACGCATGCCATCTGGATGACGGCGGCCCACCTCCCTGCGTCTCCAAGCCAAGAAACCTCCAGGCTGCATTTCTGGGCCCCTGGTAAAGATGCAAGGGAGCGCTACGTGCGCTCCTGTCTCTCCTCCCGAGGGCCCTGGCAGGATATGGGAGAGGGCATCAGAGCAGCTGGATGGCTGATCGGATGAGGAGGCAATGACAGGACTTGGCTGCCCGAAGTAGAGGACGGCAGTGGTTGCGTCGAAGGAGGTAAAGAAATACTGCAAAAAAAAAAAAAAAGTAGGGAAATGGGCAGACTAGGTGGGCCAAGCAGTCCTCATCTGCCATCAGATTCTATGTTTCTATGTAAGCACCAGGTCCAGCACTGCCCCATCCCAGCACAACCTCACACCCAAAGTTGTAACATTGTCCCTACCCTCATCAATTACAGCACTCTTGCACAGCCCTTACCTGTCACAGCACTGCCCAGGAGTCCCTCTCCCCTCCTGTTGCCATGACCAGCAGCTGCTTAAAGACTGTGGCTCCCAATCATATTGAGCCCACCTTGGTTTCTGAACTATACCTGGGCAGCTGTTTGCAAAAGCAGGCCTCCTCTGCTTGGAAGCTCACCATTATGCTACACCTGGGTGCCTGCTTTCAAGAGAGGGCCACCCACACTATACACTCTGCTGTATCATTCTAATGTACCTAAGTATCAGCTGAAATGAAAGAAGCCTCTACATATACATTAAACTATGAACTATATTCAGTGATGAATTCAGCACTTTATTAAGGGGTAACAATTCTGATAAGAGTAAAGCAACATTTTCTGAGATAATGTAACAGGTAGCCTTTTATTTTTTATTTTATTTATTTGCATCTTGGATTACAAGATACCTTTGAGCAAGGCTCTTTTACAAAGGTTACATGTCAGAGAACAACACAATACAAAATACAGTAAATAAGTGCAATACAGTAAATAGGGTAGCAGATTTGGTTACAATGGTAGATCAATGCAAAACATAGGATAAGCTGTACTAGACAGTGAGAACACAGAACACAGGGTAACAGCGGGGAAGGGGGGAGGGAGGGAAAATGAAGACAAAACGTTAGGAATGGTTGAGTGAGGACAGGAAGTGCAGCCAGAGGCTCTGTCAACAACTAGGAGAAGAATGAACTTAGCTAACCTAAAAGGGGAAAGTGTTTAAAAGGTGGGAAGTGGAAGGGGGAGAGGAGGAGGAGAGTCAGGAGAAAAAAAAAGGGAGAGTGGGAAAAAAGAGGGAGAAGGAGTAAGTGCTAGGGGGAGAGACAAAGTGAGTGGACTGAGGAGATTATAGGTAGCCGTCACAGGAGCTAGAGTTAATGAGATGGAGGTGGAGCTCAGTTTTGAATGAACCAAGGGTGGTAGTAGAGGAAATGTCAGGGTTGAGCTCATTTAGCCAGCTGGGCATTCTGTGGGCAAAGGATCTTTGGCCCTGGGAGGTATGACAGCAGGGGACCTGGAGGAGCTGAGATTCAGAGCCCCTGGTGTTTTGGGGCTTTAGTCTTGTACACAAAGCTTCGACTCGGTGGGGCGAGGCCCATGGTTACTTTCTTTGCCATGATGCAGGTTAGGTACTTTATGCAGTTGGAAAGTGGAAGCCATCCAGATTGGGCATACAAGTCACATGTATGTGTGAGACAGTGAACACCAGAGATGAGCCTACAGGCCTTGTTAAGGGATATCGATATTCGTCCAAGGGCAGTGGCAGAGACAGAGCCACAGATCATTTAGTCTGTAGTCAATGATGGAGACCACCAAGCTCTGGACGGTGATCTTCAGTGCTTCAGCCACGAGATGCTGTCTATGTTGGTATAGTAGGCCTAAGCGCATATTTGCAACTTTGGCAACATTGTCTATGTGTTCCCCATAGGAGAGATTTGAGTCCAGGGATATCCCTAGGTATCTGAATGACTGCACCTGCTCAAGGGTGCTTCCAATGCTAGTTGAGATCGTGAGGGGTGAGATCTATGCCTGTTTTGAGGGCTGTTAAAAAGCATTACTTTGTTTTTTTTTTTTATGGTTGAGGACCAGCTTATGAAGATTGAGCCAGTTTTCCACTGCGGCAAAGCCTTGCTGAAGACTGAGCTGCAGGAGCACAGGGCTTTGTGGGAGGAGAAGATTACAGCATCATCTGCATAGAGGATGAGTTGTTCTGGGCAGGATTTTGGGAGGGTGTTAAGAAAAAGGCTGAAGAGTAGTAGGCCCAGGATAGACCCTTGGGGGACTCCAGATCAGACCGGTCTGAGGTCCGAGTGTGCACCTGTGATTTTTACTCTTTGTGATCGGTTTTGCAGACAGCTATCAAACCATGACTGTGTCAGGAGATAGTCCTGTAAGCTGGAGTTGTTGGATCTGCAGATGGTGGTGGACAGTGTCAATTGCCTTCGTCAGATCTACAAATACTGCCGGAGCTAAGTGACCCCTATCCAAGGTGCAGTCCAGTGCTCCAGTGAATTCCAGTAAGGCAGATGAGGTACTGTGTCCTTTTCTGAAGCCATGTTGTTGTGGACATAGGAGATTGTGTTTTTCCAGGTAGTCCATGAGTTGGTTGGCCACTATGCGTTCGAGTGCCTTGGAGAGAGGTGGTAGTACAGAAATTGGTCGATTGTTCCTATGGAAGGTCTTATCCCCACTTTTGTGGATTGGTGTAACTGTAGCAGCTGTCTATTTGTCAGAGAACTGACTGAGGCTAAGGGAGAGGTTGAGAATATGTGTAAATGGTACTAGAACCTCATCCAGGGTGAGGGATAACAGTTTTAGGTCTAGTGAGTCTCCACTAGATCTTGAATTGGATATTGCTTTGATGATGTGTTTCCGGGCATCGTGTAAATTAACTTCTTTGAAGTAGAAGGGTGGGTGATTTGTAGGGGTAGGAGAGCCACAGGGGAAAGTGGGAGTAATAGCCAGGAAAAAATCTGGGGGGAGGACGCTGCTTAGGTCGGTAAATGCATCATTGAAGGTGTTTGCGATGACCAGGGGATCAAGGGTGATGGACTCATCAACCTTTAGCATGGTTGGGGAGGATTTGGGCTGTTTCTCTGTGACTTCTTTGATATTCTTCCAAAACTCTGACCCATTTCCCCAGGAGTTGGAGAGAGCTTCTCTGTAATATGCACTTTTCTGTAGTCATGTGGATTTTGTGCAGTTGCTGTGGGCACGTTTGTAGTTCTGTATGTCCTGTTGGGCACCAGAGTCCCTAGCTAGGGCCCAGAGGTGGTCCCTAGACTTTATTTGAGCTAGCTCACCTGTTAGCCATGGGTTGCAGAGTGCCTTGACTTTTTGTTTTTTGAGTGGGGCATAGGCATCACCTGCTGTGTTGAAGGAGGAGATAAAGAAGTCGAGAGCTGAGTTAACATCCGTAGGTTGGTAAATAGGAGACCAGTCATGCAGACCAAGGCAGGATTTAAGGTGTCTTAGTTGACCACGTGGGAACACTCTGCTGGTGATGACTTTGGGCGGGGGCTTGTGGAATTTGTTTGACCACTCACATATAACGGGTGAGTGGTTGCTTAGCGAGTCGTGAAGGACCGAGGTGCTGGAGATATAGGAAGGATGACTGGTAAGGACCCAGTCCAGTAGGGTACTAGTGCCTGTTTTGTAGTTTTTTCTAGTGGAGAAGACAACCATTTGCAAGAGGTTAGCTGATGATATGGCATCCCGAGAGACAGCAGCATCTGTTGCATGCCAGTTAATATTAAAGTCGCCTGGTATAATAGTCTCAGCACCTACAGGTTGGGGATTAGATGAAGCCCAGAACAGCTGTGAGGCTTTTCCCTTGGTTTTATGGGGGGATGTAGACCATGATAACTGTGAGGGTTCTGTTGTGTGCACCTAAGAGTATTTTAATTGGCAGGTTCTGAGCTGTGGAGTCATGGAGATGGGTAGAGATGGGGCATCCGATGAGATAGTCTTTGATGTAGATTGCACAACCTCCTCCTCTTTTGGACACACGGTCCAGTCTGTGCACATTATATCCTGGTAGTTCAATTGCTGAGTCCAGAATTTTAGGTGTCAGCCATGTTTCGACAATTGTTACGATATCAGGACTGTGCTGGTTTACAAAGACTTATACGGCATCAAGCTGGGAATCAGGCTGCAGATGTTAATGGTGGCGATGGTCAGACCCCTGTAGATTTCGTATGGCAGGCAGCAGTGGTAGTGTATGGGCCTGGATTAGGGTGCACGTTTCCTGATATCAGAAGGAGCAGGAGCTTCAGGGTACACAAACAGAGTTTCTTGCAGGTTAGATTATGTGTTTGTTGCTTGTTGTAACAAATCTGGTGGCGCAGTCACTTGCCCCAGAGCGACATCATGTGTGACAAAGGATGTGGGAGTGTCTTTTTTTTTTTTTTAATGTTCTGATTAGGCTTAACTTCCATGTCTGACTTCTACAGGGAGGCAGCATGGGCTATTCTGCTACACATCTGGACTAGCTTGTGACTTAGGTTCTACTCAATATTCCTGGAGAAAAAAATGACTGTATTAAATGATTGCATTAAAAGTATAAGATGGGAAAAGCACAGTATTTTTAAAGAACCTTGCATACATATAACACAGATCACAGAGAATATTGGAAGAAAGTAAATATCTTATTGTCAACTAAACATAACAGGGCTTTTTGTACTTGTTAGATCATGAATAAAAATAGAAACAAACTTGGGGATGGGAAACCTTTTAAATATTTTCCTTACGGATAGCCCTGTAGACATATACAGTGGAGCACTGAAATCAATATTTGGTTTGGACCAATTCTTATTAAAAATATACCAAGGAGCTAGAAAAGATGGGGAATAAAATATCCCAGTCTTTTATTTTAGTGCCTTAACTCTAAAAGAAGTGTTTAATTTACTTGGAACACTAGCTACTTCAGAATATAGGGACTTCAACAGTAAGTCTTGCATAACCTGTAAAAACAGTTGCCAGAGAAATTACACCAGCCACATTTATTTGTAACTTATCTTTAATTACAAAGCCATTCCAGAGCCATTTAAAAGCTGCTGCAATAGTTCAAGTTTTTAACTCATTGCCTCCTAGAAACGTCTGTAGGCGTCAGCAAATCTAACTACAGTGTGTCCCAGAACACCTACAGAAGTCGCCTACAGACTTCCTGTGTGCCCTAGAAACGTCTGGAGAAGTCGCTCACATATTTTGATATTACTTGTCAGCCAGAATTGATTAGAATTGACTGCACAGTACCATTAGAAAGGTAATGCTGTGCTGCACAACCTAGCCACTGACACCTTGAGTGCATCATGTTAACTTTAGGAGTTATTCATATTTGTTTATGACATTTGTCAATCTAGAACCACCTAAGCACTTTCAAATAAACATACATTCTGGGTATCTTAGCCAGTACAAAACAAAAACCAAACTGAGTACAGCTGATTGCATAGAACCACTGGAAAGGCAATGTTGTGTGGAACAACTCTGATACTTTGTGTGTATCATGTATACTTTTTGGAGTTATATGCATTTGTTTATGATATGGTGTGTGTGGTTGAGATTCATCCCTCAAATCTCACTAAAGCACCTTGACTAAAATGGGGAAAAATTATGTTTCGTAGTAAAGATATATTTTTTAACAAACATAATATTAAAATACCATCTAATGTCTGTATGGTTAATTTAGTGTTGATATTTAACATATTTTCCAATAATAAATGGCTTATGTTGCCTTTTATTAGTGAAAAAAAATTTTTTTTGCTGTTTCGACCAGCATGGAAAAAAACTAAATTACTTATTATGACATGCATACCACCATTGGAAAGGCAATTTTGTGCTGAATAACTCTGCCACTCATACTTTGTGTCTAGCATGTACGGTTATTGATTTATTAGCATTTGTTTGCGACATGCTGACTATGGCTTGATTTTGTTTGGAAAGGCCCAGGAGTCACTGGTAAAAGTATACAGGAGATGCAGGAGACAAGTGATGTAATCTCAGAGTGAGCCTGTGGAGGAGGAGGTGGTGTGGACAAGATGAACAACTATAGACCCATATCTCTCTTACTAGTTTTCTCAACATGTGTGGAAAAGTTAGTTGCCAGACATATTAAAGAATATCTGGATAAATATCTTATTATAACATCATGTCAATTGGGTTTCTGGGCAAATCATTCCACTACAACAGCTCTACACTGTGGCACCCCATGTAATGATTCCTTATACAGTACTTGGCCTTGGGCAGGGGCCAGATGGTAGACATGTTGTACCTGGATCTGTCCAGTTTAGCAGATGATAGAATCCTATTGTCCAGGTTATGAAAACAGGATGTTCCAAGAATGTTGTAAACAGGGGATTGTATAGTGTTAGAAAGTAAATATGGGGGTCCTGCAGGGATCAGTTTTGGGCCATTGCAATTCGCCCTGATCACTAACCCCGTATCCAGTGAGGCTAACAAGTGTGATATCAGAATGTACACTGATGACACAGCACTGTTCTACTCTCTTGGCAACATATGACAAATTAAAACTAAACTATTTAAATTCAGTTTCAAGAAGGACAAATGTCGCTGCTTGTTTTTATGTTAAAAGCCAATTAATTATGAAACCAACCAACCAACCAACAAATTAACTACATTAAGAGCAAATTCATTCTAAAACAAACTAACTAACCAACCAATCAAGCCTGCTGTTTTGGACTTCAACACAAATGTAAGAATACAAACTTAAATGTTGTTAGTTTGGACTGTACAGGTATGGTAAATTAGTGATTTTAAATATTTGAGCCAGATTCTTGATCAGTTCCTAACTTTCACACCACAAATCGTAACTGTACAAAAAGAGACACCATGAGACTAGAACAGCTCTGTAGGGTACAGAGTTGCCTAACACAAGAACTATGACCACATTCCCTTTTACTATCCTTTCCTCTCTTCCAGTGTGTACATGTTGAGATCCCTCAGTCTCTCCTTATATGGCTTTTGGTGCAACCCCTGCACCATTTCAGTTGCCCTCCTCTGGACTGCCTCCACCCTGTCTATGTCCTTTCTGAAGTGCAGCCTCAAGAACTGGACACAGTACTCCAGGTGGGGTCCCACCAGTGAGCGCTACAGTGGCAACACCACCTTCCTCCTCCTGCTGGAGATTCTCTCCCAGTGTATCCTAGCATCACACTGGCCCTGGCCACTGCTTTGTCACAATGTCCTGCCACTTTTAGATCATCAAGTATGACAATCCCAAGATCCCTTACCTGATGACTGACTGACAGTATCCCCCGCTAAATTTGCTACCTTAGTTCCTATGCCTTAATTGCAGGATTTTGCACTTTCTGGCATTGAACCCCAGCTGCTATGTTCTTGATCACTCCTCATGTTTCGTGACATTCCTGTGCCTTCTTTCCACCCCTTCTTGTTGCCCACCCTATTGCAGACTTTGGTATCATCTGCAAAAAGGCATACTTTCCCTTCCAGTTAATCTGCAATGTCACTTATGAAGACACTGAAAAGGACCGGTCCCAGTACTGAGCCCTGTGGTACCCCTTTGGTCATTCTTCAATCATTAGAATGAGTGACATTAACCACCACCCTCTATCACCTATCCATTAACCAGTTTCTAACCCAATTCACTTCTTTGGATCACATCCCCTAGGCTGCCTAATTTCTTACTCACTCTCCTGTGCAGCACAGTGTTGAAGGCCTTGATAAAGTCTAGATAGGCCTTGTCCACTGCCCCCATATATTTCACTGGTCACCCAGTCAAAGAAATCAGTGAGGTTCATCTGGCATGCCCCCCCCCCCGGCTCAGTGATGCCATTCTGCCTTTGGTCTTGCAGACCAATGGATTCAAGATACTCTACTGACCTTTTCTTTATTGATGCTTCCATTAATTTTCCCACCACTGAGGTGAGGCTCACCGAGCTGTAGTTGCTAGCCTCTTTTCTGTTGCCGCACTAATGTAGGGGGACCATGTCTGCTCTCTGCCAGTCCTCCAGAATCATGCCTGTTTCCAGTGAGCTATTTAATAAGGCCATCAGTGGGGCAGCCAGCAGCTCCCCGAGTTCTTCTAGTGCCCTCAGGTACATCCTGTCAGGTCCCACAGCCTTGTCTACATTCAGGACTGAAGTCCATTTAGGACTCTTTCCTCTGAAAATTGACTTGGAAATCTCACAACAGATTTCTCAGATTTATTACAGAAAAGCTGCTTTCAAACTTATCGTTACAATCATAGAGATATGATAGACTGACTGTCTTTGAAGGTGAGGTGAAGCCAAAATTGGGCTGCAGTGTTATAAGACAATTAAAGGCAGGGTGTTGGCAGGCATACTCACTACACATTTATGTACAGTTTTTCAGTTCCTGTCTGAAACCATATGCCGTTTCATGACTATGATCATTCTAATCTTGAGTATATGATTAAGTACAGACCACTGAATAGTGTCTGCATGTGTTTAAGCTTCCACTATTTAGGCTACAGATTTAAGCGTATAAACTGTTTACAGATTACATAAGACAACTGGGGCTCAACTAGAGATGCAGCAACGTTTTAATTCCTTAGTGAAATATGGACGAAGCAGCCCACTTTGCATTCATGTGGGGCTACGTGAAGTCCTCACTGAAATGGGCTACTTTGCCCTTAATGACTTTGCGTTGTCCTGCTTCGCGTCTATTTCACGTTACAGTTTGACAAGGTGAAGTCATTAAGAAACAAACAGCCCACTGATCAGTGATCACATGCTTGACTGTCTCTGCAGGTTTGTAGGTCGCAAGATTCAGGGAGGCAGTTCAACAGGCAGGAAGTCAGTGTTTTACTTTCACTTTCTCTAGTGGAAAGAGTTTGCAGTCCAGGAAGTTCTGTAGTGTGCAGACTGAAGGTTCTGTGTGTTTCGGAGCTCAAAAAAAGCTATAGTTCTTATTTTGTGTGTTAAACATTTGTGTATTTAGTTGTTGTACTCCTTCAGGAAAGTATTATTTGATTAGAAAGGCTTTTTTTTTTGCTAAAGTTTTTTTTTGTGTAGTTATTTTTAGGTACTGTACTTTATTTTAATTGTACTAGTGTTTGTTTTTTTAATTTACTTTTTTGATGGAGCGTGGACGTGGTGGGCCAAGTGGTGGCCATCATGGGCCATGAATGCAGGGCAGCCACCCAGTTAGATTAAATTGTCAGGCTTTTGGGACCCCATCTGCAGCCACAGTGGTAATCGGCCAGGAGCAGCAGTAGGAGCAGCTGGAGCAGTGGCGGCCAGAGGATCAGCAGGAGGAGCTGCAGCAAGAGCAGCAGGAACTGCAGCAGGTTGTCGGCCCTCAACCACCACCAGCACAGCAGTAGGTGTATTCTGGTGCCCCCCCCACCACCTGTACTAGGCCCTGCCCACAGCTCCCCTGTATGGGCCTCTTTTTCTTCCCTCCCTGACAACTTCAGCATGGTGTGTTGCAATCTTTGTAATGTGGTGGTCTGCCAGGGGCTCAATGGCAGCCACCTCAGCACGGGTGGTCAGCACACCCATCTAGCTGTGCATCACCATGCCAAGTGGGAAGCAGTGCTGCAGGAGGTAGCAGCCACTCCTGCAGCTGTGGTGGCACAACAAGCTAGTCCACCATGCATTGCCGTAGTAGATGAGAAATGGCATCAGGTGAGGTGGTGGCAGGTCCCAGAGCTGCCCATGATGAAGAGCGGTCACATCAGCCAGTGACACAGGGGGACCTTGCTGAGCTGAGTTCTGAGCTACAGGGGCTGAAAACTTTGGTGGAGGCAGCAATGCAGTGGCTGATACATGTTGAGGGGCAGAATGATGAAATACTATGATTGCTGCACAGTAATAGTGGTGGTGAGCAGCAACAGCCCCCACAAGTCCATTAAAAAAGTTATATTGATTTCCAGATTGAATACCCCTCAAAACGTCTCCCTCCTCCTCTTTTAATTTTTTTTTTTCTTAATTGATACTTTTCTTTTTCTGTATGAAATTTATGTTCAGGTAATGTTTTGTTTGTGATTTTTCATACTTGTTACTTAATTTACATTATTTGGAATTGTTATTTTTGTTATATGAGTGATGGTCGGCAAAATGGCATATGCCGCATGCTTTAATTCCAGGTAAAACTGTCGTGCCTTCATGCACGCTACGACAAAAGTGTCTTGGAGATAGCTTTTTGGTGGCTCAGTTTCAACTGCAATGAAAGCACAGTGTCTGTACAGTTGGCAACCACATGATTTATGTAAAAGAGTACTGAAGCCTTTTATTATTACCTGCTGTCTGTCTACTAAAGTCTACTGCCTAACTACCCTGCTTTCTACCGCTGTCTTGTTTCTAACTTTGTTTCACCCCTTTGCCAGGCAGGCCATCTGGTATTAGGGATCTTTCTATTCCTTTACTCATTTCTTTTCTGCAGGTATTAAGAGCCCAGTTCTCGCCCCCTCCCTTTTTTTATGAGGAACCATGGTGGGGTAGGAATAATGCGAGTGTAAAAAGAAAAGCACGTGAAATGTGCATGAAGGTAAAGAATAGAATCATTTAGACAGCAGTGATGCATGGAATGTTGAAGCGTGGTTTACCCGCAATGCGCTCCAGACTCAAAGCGCTCTTCCAGCGTGCTGCTAACCCCCCCCCCCCGCATAGAATGTGCAAAACACATAAGGACATCCTGAATGTGGAAGAGTGTGTACAAATATGTTTTACCTGTGAGCCTTGGATGAGTGTAGACTGGGAAAATAAGATAGTTATTAGGTTTCCTGGTCACCCAGTCCCAAGGAGGTTTGTTCGCATGTCCTTAGTTTCCTTACGAATATTTCCATAAAGAGAGAATGCTTATTATACAGTTTGGTTTGCTTAAACTTTGAAACTTATGGTGGATAAATGAAAAACTTCACCTCTGCACAGTACAGTCCTTTCATAGCCACACACAGCAATAGCTTCACAGGCATTAACATTATTTAGCAAGCATCCTGAGGCTTGTCACCTATGCTGCACAATGTTGATACGGAACGAATATCTGGACAACCCATATGCAAATATTCATTAAATTTCAGACAAATTCACAATTTGCAATTTGTCTCCCACATTTTGGGTCTAACCCCCCTTTTTTGTGTTATTTCTTTTATCCCTACATGCTCCATGGCAACCACTTCTTCAGGCTTACCAAGGCTAACCTCCAACCCATCCGTCCTACGAGCCTCCGTGTAAATCACTGCCAGCCCTCAGGGTATCTTGGCATAACCCTATGCTGAATGGGTCCCCCTCCTCTGAGGGGGAAAGCCCAGCCAGGGAGGAGCAGACCAGCACAACACTTGGCCCCGAGGGTGCTGCTGAGGTGGAGAGCTCGGTAGGACCTAGATGGCCTCAGAGAGCCGGGCAGCATTCATCTGGTTGCCATGGAGCAGTATTTCTACTTTTTCAAGTTGATCCCTCCTGCATGCATCTGGCAGTGCTCCTGGTCTCCACCAGAAGCCGCTGCAGCACGACGACAACCCACTACCCACCCCAGGAGAGGAGAGCAGTCCCACGGACACTCAGTCCTCTCCTGCCTCTGCCAGCCCCCGACATCCTGTGTCTGTTTCCAAACCCGGGTCGCCGGCGTGGGCCGAGGTTAAGTGCCAGCGCCTCAACCCTCGTTGCCATCGGGCCAGCCTAACCCCCCCCCTTTTAATCAAATTATTAGCAACACATAGCTTACCAAAAGAAAAAGGGAATTCTGTGGGCCTTCATTCCATGTTTTCACTGTTAAAGCATTGGTTCTTACGGCTCCTATTGTTTCTGTTGGAGCCTGCCGGCCTTCCTTTTCCCATAGAAATACTGTGCATAGGTGAAGGGAGGGGCTACTCCAGCCACAGTACTATTATCTGTACAGATAGATGGTTGTTTCTGATATAAAGATATATCTGTGCTTATCTGAATGTAGTTAAGGATCCCTGCATAAAGAATATAATAAATGCATACTTTAAAAAAGGGGTTTCTTAACCCAAGGTGTTCGGAGGCAGAATCTGCAGAGATCATCTGATGGATGCCTGAGATAAAAGAGGGCTCATTCTGTGATCCTGTCAGATTCATTTGGGGATCAGCCAGTTACTAACCCCTCTGTGCAGTTCTGACTGAGCCTTTACAAACCCTTCTCAGACTCTATTTGCTTGTGAGGTGACTATTGCTGCCTGTACCTCTAGAGAGGAGTTTGATGCCATTTTTGTTCATTTTCATTTAGTTTGTCATATTACAGTTATTTTGTCATGACTGTTTGCCTTGAAGTATTGCATTTTTGTTCCTCTGAATAAACTGCTGGTCTGGCAATTGTCTTTCCACCAATCTTCTTCTGTGTCAGTGTCCATCCCACCTTTCACGACATAAAACAAAGATGATGATGATGACAGATGAGATGAGTAAGAAGGTAAGAACAAGACAATATGTAATGCAGAAAGCATAATGGCATGGAGGGGAGAACATTTGGGGGAGGTGGGATGGTGAATTGTATTTACCAGTATGAGGGACAAGAAAGATCAAGAAAGCCAGTGTTAACATTTCCACCCCCCCAAAAAATAATCTCTGCTTTTATTTTTCTTAAACCATATTTTTTTCTTACTTGTAACATTTATGTTCAGTTAGTGTTTTCTTATCTATGTTAATTTTGTTAATCCTGTATTTCTTCAGCCTCATACTGCTAAATCACATTCCCCACCTCCCCCCCCACACCATTATGCTTTCAGCAACAGAAACTGTTTCATTCTTAGTTTCATTTTCATTTTATGTAATAAGTCATGATGCCGCCCACTTTGTGGACACTGCATGCTTTCCTTTAAATATTGTGTCTCCAAAATGGCATCTTCAAGACACTTTTATTGCAGCATGCATAGTGGCGCCAGAGTTTCATCTGTAATGAAAGCATGCAGCAGCTGCTATTTGGCCGGCCATCAGTCATGTAAGACATAAAGTAAATTAAGTAACAGCTACGAAAATTCTTGTTAATTTTCTGAACATTTACTTAAAAGGAAACTAAAATGCAAGACTAAATTTATCAATATTGTTAGCAATGTAAATCTACTTTACACAAGCTATTGACTGAACCTGTAACACTTTTTTTTGTTGGCATCATGTTCTGTCTTTTGTAGAAGTGTGATCTAGTGGCTAGAGCAGAAGTCTGAAGCCCATGAATAGGTTATAAATAATTCTGGCCCTAAAAGTGTTACAGGTTCAGTCAAAATAGTTTTTGTAAAGCAGATTTCCATTGGTAACAACAGGACCGATAATTGTAGCCCTACATGTTACTTTCGCTTTAAAGCACCAGCACAATTATCACAAGCAATACCATTACCACACCTACCATGCCCCCCCACCAGTGTTCTATCTTGTGTGCTTTTGTCCTGCTGTTTTAATGTCATGAAATGCAGAGATTAAAATGAAATGCCAGAAATGCATCATACAGTGTTGTGTCCCCAGAAAGAAAATGCTTCCTTTAAGTCAAATACTTTTGCCACACATACCTGAGGTGGTGCAAAGAAAGACAAGAAGTTTTAAATAATATATATAAGGTATGCTGCAAACCAAGAAATATGGGGAACAAGCCTTACAGGCAGTAGTTAAACCTTGTTCCAAGTTGTTATCAGCGCTGTGTTCACCAACGTACTGTGAATGTCTTTTTAGGATGCAACTTAGGATCTAAACAAGTACAAATAAATTAACCCTGTGGAAAAATTAAGAATATATACAAGGGTGCACAAGCAATAATCTTTATTGAATGGTATGTGTATACACAAAAATTAAAATGTAACAATATCATATTAAAAAATTGCTGATCAATGACATAAAATAAATGTATTTACAGATGTGTAACAAAGAATAAACCCCGTGAACAAGCTCCAAGTCGAGCGAAACATAGGGAGAAGAGAAATAAAAAGAAAAATTGAGGAACAATAACTTGAGCGAAGAGTGTTTACTTCAAAGGGCCCCCCAACATTTCCTATATTTTTTCTTGAATTTGAAAGCCTAAATTGGGGGCCGAAGAACCTAGAAGAGAACCATTACCCACTAAACAACATTTACATTGCACCTCTGAAGTTTGCCTGAGAACTGAAAGTTGAGCCTGCCACCCCACCACCACCAGCACTTTGCCAGAAATTTGAAGTTGTGTCTCCAGAGAGAAAAATGCTTCCTTTAAGTCAAAAACTTTTGCTGCACACACCTCAAAAGGCGGTGCAAAGCACATGTGAAGCTTGGCAGAGAACTAAAGCATATTTATCAGACTAAGCATTTTTGGGCCTGCCACTCCACTGCTAAGTAACATTATTGCTTAAGTGGTGACACCACCTGCTGCTGTTGCTGTTCTCCGACTGACGTAACTGAATGAAAAGTCCAGATGAAGATTAAAATGCCAGAAATGCATCTCTTTGTCCCAAGTGAGAGCACTGCCTGTGTTGACGCCTGCTGCATCACCAATACATGCTGCCCTTTGTGTGTGCCTTGCCTTCATACCACAATGGTGAGCTACTGTGTGTGCCACTGTATTTTTTTGTCCAGTGACACAGCTATTTAATTTCTATCTACATAATCTTGTTCTGTGTTGTAAGCAGTCTGTCATATTGCTCCTTTTCAGGGAATCTTCACACTTAACCATGGTGGGCATGATGATCAAGTCACATGAACATGCGAGCAACACATATGCTACGAGCCTGACAACTAATGCGGTTATGTAAAATTAAAATGTTCTTTTTTTGGGGGGGGGGGGGAGCTGTGGTACACTGAAAGACAATAATTTATGATTACTTTTTCTTCCGGTCATTGCAAGCACAGGGTCAGTGGTTCACCACAACATGTTTCGGATGTCTGCTGCTGAGTTTGACTGCACGGAAACTGTTAACCCATGAAAGGTAAGTATTTTTATTTGGAGGGGGTATCATTTAAAAAAAAAGTAAAAAAAAAAATGGTCCATTAATGTTTTTGTAACCCCCCTGCAAATGGAGGTTCCCAGAATCTTCCAGGAGCTTGCAGGAATAATCCAAGCCTGGAGGTGTTCGTCATCTAAACTGTTTAAATGTGGTTCCAAGTGAGTGCTATTTGAGCCTCCATGTACTGTCTCTTTAAGACCTGTCTGCTTTGCAGACATGATTAAATTAGAAGGGGGATTGTGTGTTTTAATGCCCGAGTCCTGCCTGGGCTGCTGTCAACTCTCTCCATTTCTGCCGTTGCTAAATGCACAGAGGGAGCTCTTTCAAAAGGTGTAACAATCTGCCAGGAATTGTTTACAGTAATAATGAAAATACAGTTTGTCTAACCTGCTTTTCTTTGCAGTCTGAACTGTTTTTGCCTAGCCCTCCATTCTGGTTTTGAACTGCTGCACTGGACCAATCAGTGTGGGGGGGACTTTTAAAATGGAGCCTGCTGCTGGCAAATCAGAACTTGGACTCTCAATTTTGAGCCAGCCACAAGGGGATTGTATGGGCAGTGACTCTGGGAAATGTAGTTTTGACCTTGGTGCCTTTTTGCACCAACAGAGGGAGCCCTGCAGTGATTGATAACTGAATCCACCAACAGAACTGGTGTGGAGCCAAAGGAAATGCCCTGAACTGTTGCTGGCAAAGTGAGATCAGTAGTGACAGTGAAGAGAGAAGGAGCCCTGCTTCTGCTGCGGCGTGCAGTTCACGTGAGAAGCTCGTGGGAGGCCCTGAAGTCGGCCTGCAGCCATTTGTAAGTTCCAGTTCGGACTGAATCCGAGTATGTGAAGAGAAGGAAGCAATGTATAGAACCAGGCTTGCCCATGGAAGGCCGAAGACTTGCTGAAGTGCGATCGGCCTGTCAGGGACTGCTGATGCTGTGTGTGCTCCCAGGTAATTTGCAAGTATTTGCGATCGAGAAGCAGCTGCCTGGTATAGTACTTTCCTTTTACATATAAATGTGCGTAGTGCTTGTGGGGGATTGCGGTGTTATTTCCCCTTTTTTCTGTGAGCTGTGTGCAAAAGCTGGAAGCAGATCCCAGCTTGAGTCGGACTAAATCTGCTTGCTATCAACTGCAGTTGGGTCCAGCCACAAGCACCCTGTCTCTATACCTTGTTTTTCTGGCAATCCAGCTAAAACATCCTCCATCCAGCTTTCAGTTTTAGTATTGTGAGTACAAATCTGGGTATCTCCCTGCAGCCTTTTATCAATTACAAATGTGACATCTGATTATTGCTGTTTCATTTCTTTACGAACTGAGCCCCAGGGCTCCAGATTACAATTTGTGTGTGCAAGGTGTTTTTCCATCAAAGGGCCCCAACCAGCTGCACCAACCCTGGCTAGCCCCCCACCATCCTGGGTACCCAAAGAGTGACATTTTGGACCCTATATGCATGCACAGTGCTGTGATTTGAATATTTCTAAACCAAATCAACCTGATTACCCCCTCCTTGACTGTTACTGCCCCCTCTAATAAATCAGATTTGTTGTTATTGAACTATATGCTGTCTGTGATGTCAGTACCTATAGGAAAAGCACTGCATTGTGTTTGTGTATATTGCCTAACCTTGTTTTACAGGGGGTCCTCAGAGACGTGCTGCAAGACATCAGTCCTGAGGGTAAGTGTTACTGTATGTGTAAGAAGTGTGCAATTGTGGGGTATTGGGAAGGTAACTCCCGTGTATTGTGTGGGCCACTAGAGGAAACAAAGGTGGGTCACAGTGTCCCAGAGAGCTGTACCCGAGCTAGTCTAACCACTATCAACCCTGACCTCTGGATAGAGGCACCCGCCATTGGACTTAGGCCCCTCAACCTGTTAGTAGCCAAGCAGGCAGTGTAGTAGCCCTTGGGACAGCACCACCTAGGGGTTACATTTTAGTCATCTTTACAGGTCTTTAGCATATTATCGGAACTGAAAAAAATGTAACTGCTGTGATTTGTGAAGAATGTGGTTTGTCTCGTGATGAGTGACTGGTGTGACATGACTAATGAACTGTACACAAGTACCTATGGCTGTAACATAGAAACATAGAAATTGTCAGCAGATAAGGACTGCTAGGCCCATCCAGTCTGCCCATAGGCCCTATACGTGTATGTATCCACTCACCTTAAGTGGTCAATGGCTTTTCATCACTCCCTTCCCACCCAAGGTTTCCCTGTGCTTGTCCCAGTCATGTTTAACACCCCCGTGCTTGCCCCTACCAACTCTTGTGGCAGACTATTCCAAGCATTCACCACCCTCTCCATGTAGAAAAATTTCCTCACATTACCTTTTAATCTCCCCCCCCCCTCCAATTTTATATTGTGCCCCCTTGTTCTGATATATTTTCTACATTGGACAAGATTTCCCACCTGTACCTTGTTTTATGCTCTTGAGGTACTTAAAAAGTTTCTATTATGTTGCCCCTTTCTCTCCTCTCCTCTCCTCTCCTCCAGTGAGTACATATTGAGGTCTCTTAGTCTCTCCTCATATGTTTTGTGGCGCAAACCATGCGCCATCTTTGTCGCCCTTCTTTGGACAGCCTCCACCATGTTTATGTCCTTACACATGTGTGGTCTCCAATACTGCACACAGTACTCCAGGTGAGGCCTTACTAGTGTTTTATACAATGGCATCATCACTTCCCATCTTCTACTAGTAATACCTCTGCCTATGCACCCCAGCATGCCACTGGCCCTCCCTGCAGCCTTTGCATACTGCTTTGATACCTTCAGGTCATCAGATATGATAACCTCTAGGTCCCTCTCCTCTTTGGTGATGGTCAGCACCTGACCCCTATCCTGTAGGTCTCCCCAGGGTCCCCCTTCCCAGGTGCATTATCTTGCACTTTTTTGCACTGAACCTCCGTTACCACACCTCTGACTATCTTTCAAGCTTCTCCAGGTCCCTCTTCATTATCTGCTCCCCCTTCTGGAGTATCCGCCCTGTTGTAGATCTTGGTGTCACCTGCAAATAGGCAGACCTTTCCTTCCAGCCCCTCTGCAATGTCACTAATGAAGACATTGAACAGGACTGGTCCCAGTACTGATCCTTGTGGCACTCCGCTGGTCACCCCTCTCTCCCCAGATTGGATTACATTTACCACCACTCTCTGCCTTCTGTCAGTCAGTTTCTAACCCACTGCATCACCTTATGCCCCATGCCCAGACTATTCATCTTGTTAACCAGCCTTCTGTGTGGGACAGTATCGAAGGCTTTGCTGAAATCCAGGTAGGCGATGTCTACGGCCCTTCCCTGATTCACTTCGCTAGACACCCATTCAAAAAAATCTATCAGATTCATTTGACAAGACCTTCCTAATGAGAATCCATGCTGCCTCAGACCCTGAGCAGTGTCTCCATGATCTTCCCCACCACTGAGGTGAGTCTGACTGGCCTGTAGTTCCCCGCTTCCACCCTACTGCCACTTTTGTACAATGGGACTACATGCGCCCTCCTCCAGTCCTCTGGAACCATGCCTGAGTTGAGTGACTCTGTGAAAAGGGTGGCCAGAGGTGCTGCTAGTTCCCTCTGCAGCTCCCTTAATATCCTTGGGTGTATGTCATCTGGCCCCTTGGCTTTATCCACCTTCAGCTTTGTGAGTTCCTCCAGAGCTCTCTCCACTGTGAATGGACTAGTGTCCATTTCTCCTTCCGATTGCCTCTGCTCCCCAACTGTGGCCCTTGACCCTCTCCCTCCTCAGTGAATACTGAACTGAAGCATTTGTTCAGTATTTCTGCCTTGTCTAGATCACCCTCCTTAAACTCTTCCTCCTCCCCTTTGAGCCTCAAAATCCCCCCACATTTTTTCTTCTATCGCTGATGTACCTATAGTATGTCTTGTCCCCTTTTTTCACAGACCATGCTAAACCCTCCTCTTTCTGTGCCTTGGCTTTCCTAACAGCCTTCCCTACCTCTCCAAGACATTCAAGGTACACCTCCCTGTCCTTCTCCCTTTGAGTCCCCTATACTTACTGAAACTTAGTCTTTTAGCCCTTACTTTGTCTTCCACCTCTTTAGAAAACCATAGTGATTTCTGTCTTCTTTTCCCTTTGGCCACTAACTTAATATTGGTTAGTTACCACCAGAATGGCTCCTTTTAGTCTCCCTCACTGTTCCTCTACCCCCTCCATTACCTCTACCTTCTCCAGGACTGCTTTTAAACATCTACCCATTTAATTAAAATCCATCCTCCTGAAATCTAATACTTTTGCCCTTGTGTGGCTTAATAGAGTCCCTGTCTCCATGTCAAACCACGCCATGTGGTGGTCGCTGGATCCCAGCTGCCCTTCCACCTGGATTCTTTTGACACTGTTCCCATTGGTCCATACCAGGTCTAGAATCTATTTGTCCCTAATTGGCTCATGCACCAGCTGTCTGAGTCTGGCTCCCTTCAGGGATTCCAGGATGGCCGAGCTTCTGGCTGAAGCAGATGCCTGGGTGGTCCAGTCCATATCCTGCATACTGAAATCTCCCATCAACAGGATTTCATCTTTAGCTGCCATGTTGTGAATTTCCTCCACTAGTACCATGTCTGCTTCTTCCCTCTGTGCGGAAGGTGTGTAGATCACCCCTTTATGTATTGCTGTGCCATTTCCTTGTTCAAGGGTGACCCACATTGTCTTGGCCTCCCCCTGCCTTCCCTGTATTTCTGTAGCCTTTATGCCTTCTCTGACATACAGGGCCACCCTCCCCTCCTTTTTACCTTCCCTGTCCCTTCTGAACAGTGTATAGCCTGGTACATTCACGTCCCAGCTGTGAGTAGCAGAATACCATGTCTCTGTTATTGCTGCTATGTCAAGGTCTGCATCCATCATCAAGGCTTCCAGGTCTCGAACCTTATTTCCCAGACTGTGGGCATTTGTGAACATGAACCTCCTGTTTTACTCCCTGCCTTCCCTCTGTTCCTGTTTTCTCTACTTTGCCACTTCCCCCCACCCTGGTATTCATGCTCATGTGCCCTTGCCCCCCTTATAAGAGTTTTCCCTGCCTGTCCCTCACTGTTCACTTGCATTGTTCCTGTTGTCAATTTGTACTTTTGTATGTTCGTGGGGGGGGGGGTCCTAAGCCACCTGTCTGTCCTGGCTCTCCCCCTTGGCCAGTTTAAATGCTCTCTGCTGAAGCATTCCAACTTCTCACTAAAGACTGAAGTCCCCTTTCCAGACAGATGCAGGCCATCTTCCTGATACAAGTCTGCATCTGCCCAGGTTGGGCCCCAGTCCCCTATGTACTTCCCTGACCTGTACAACATTCGCACTGGGATATTATCTGTGGGATTAAATAAAGCCAGCTTCCTGTTGTGAGGACAAAGATTCAAGTCAGTCTGCTGTGATGTGACATAATAAGTGGGTGTTCCCCAGTCATTTTCCAAATTTGTGATGAAACTGACGACTTAAACAAAAAAAAAAAAAAAAAAAAACAGGGTTATATCCTGTCATGGGGTTTCGTTATGGAAGACAGCATGAATCATAAAACATTGTGCAAAACACCCTGAGGTGTTGTTTTATTGCCAGTTGTGTACAGGTGGTATTTTCAGATGCAAACTTTTGTCAGGTTACTGTAAGAAAAGCAGTAAAGAGTATGGACTGGGAGCTTAACTAGGAGACCTCTTACTAGAACACTGCAGTTGGACCTTACAATGCCCTCTAGAGACCAGGAACTGAACCCAGCGCATGGTACGGTCACCGTACCAATACCCCCTGGGTTTCTGCAAGTTCCTCTGCAGTCTGAGTATCTACATACTCGGGCCTCTGCAGCTTCTCACCAGTCCAAGTCCTCTCCCTTTGGTAAATTCCAGGCGAGCAACTTCTAGCATCCAGGTAGCCCAAACCTGACCTTTGAAGGTCCAGGGCCAATCCCAGGCCACAGTGATTCCTCCTTGCTTTTAGGCTTTACAGGACTTTCAACCTGAGCTTAAGCTTGCCTCATCTTCACCCTTGGGTAACCAAGATCTCAGTAATTCCACACTGGAAAGTCTCACTCACTTCTGGCTGTTTCTCCCTGAGATTCTTCTCTGCTCTTCAGCCCAAAATAAAAACTGACTGTAGATTACCTGAGCAGCCCTTATATACTGCTCAGGGGCCACATGATTTGTCAATCATGTTCTATTAAACAATTAGAGGAATGCTAGATTTATAATTCACACAGCTGCATTATTTTCAAGGAAATATACAGGATATATTTATATATATATATATATATAGGCAATTGTTACACAATGCAAAACCCCTTACATAAGCATAAACACAAGAACATACAAAAAAAATCTCCTTTTCAGAAAGTTCATCCCTCTAAACTAGTCACTTCCTGGCAGGACAAGACCCAAGCCTTCCCTTTATACTAATGCAATTAAGGGCCAGCCCTTCCCTAAAGGAACACGTTTCTAAAATGGCTGCAGCTGCTGATGTAGCAGCAGCAGGAACACGGACCCAGGTGCTTCTAAACTCCCAGCTTCCAGGTAGAAACTCCTTTTAAAAAGCATAGATTTTTCTAGAGATGAACTCAACCTATTTTAACTGTTATCCTGTATGTACTTTTATAGTTTATATAGTTTTTACAAATCACCTTTTCTAAAGCTATCAGATACTTTCGTATATCATGTTTTGTTTCACAGGAGATGGCCTCAACTATTTTCTAAAATCAGCAGCAGCCTGCAAACAGCAAACTATTTAGCACAGGTATATTTGACTGTATTCATTACTGCTCAACATTTTGTTATACTTGTACTGGGGGGGGGGGCATCCTCCCATTAAATAGCCAAATTGCCATGCTCACACTCAGTAGTTTCTACAGCAAGGAGAGCTTTATTCATTTGTTAGCTGGCAGGTTACACCCCTTGGGCAGTTTCTTTTACACTTGTTTAAAAGCAAAGCCCTCATGCAATGCTCCTTATGGTGATATCTATAGACCAGCATGCCACATTCTTTTTTTTGTTTTTTTTTTTGGGGGGGGATTGCACAACACAAACTAGATAGAAGACTATCCTGGTAGTGGCCAGCTAGTAAGGCTCAGAGATGACTAACAAAACATGAAGTACAACAGACTTACATAGAGGAAAGAAAAGGTAACTACAACTTTATTTTACTTCCAGGGACTACTTCATGCCTTGTATATCCCTAATTTGGCACCATGGGGTAAACTTTGTTGAAGCTGAGCTGCTTTAAACCATCAATAGTTTTCCAACTGGGATAGGGCTACTGACCCTATCGCACACCCCCAAAACTTAAAGTTGTGTAATTCGTAAATCGTGATTGTGAAGATGACGAATGTGATTTGTCTCGTGACTTGTGAAGATCGCCCTGACTTAAAAAAGCACGTAAATGAGTACAATGTTCCTGCTGAGATATGCACCACACCAGTACTCTGAAAGGGAGCCAAACAAACACCTGTGACTTACAGATGGAGAGTGGGCCGTAAAGAGATGCAGATGCACAGACAGATGGAGGTGCACACTCAAGAGATGCAACCTTTGAGCTGTACACCACCTTAAGCAGTTTTCACAATCAGAAATCCAAAGCTGGAACAATAATACCTTTTTGGGGTGGGGGGGGGACAGATGCAGTAACAGTCTACTACTGAGATAAAATGAAGCAGTAAAAAGTATTGCAGATGGATAAGAGATTCAAATCAGAGTCCTGTGATTAAGATGTGGCACAATAAAATTTGTGTGGCTTGATGGCATGCACACACTACAGATAATGTGCAGACGATTTTAAAGTTCAGTGCAGTACAACCAAATCTTTTAAACCAACTGAACAAATGCATAGTACCACAGCAAACACCAAATAATTATCAAAACTTACTAAAAGTATTACTGTGTGTATGTGAACACAAATACTAACACACTAGTTACCCAGAAACAGTTAGAAAGACTGCCTTTTTCACTGTGAATCTCCCTTCACCACAGATATGCCCTTCCCCCAAAGCACACTTCTACAGTGTCTGTCAGTAGACAGACTGAATCTTACAAATTAACATTCAAAATGCACACAAAAACCAATAAGCACAGGAGAGTTTTCTACAATCGATGTACTAAATTGTGACCCAAAAAACTGGGATCCATGATGATGTTTCCCTGACACTACTACGTAGACCACAATTGCAGTCAGGATGGTGCTGCGGTAGTGAAACATTTTTTTTTGTGGGGGCTGCACTCCCTGCACCCCCTACTTAAGATTCACAACTCGGGGATGAAGCTGAGTTGAGGATGGGGTGCAGGACCTCGGGGAAGGGTGCCGGGTTCCTAGGCAGACTTTACAGTGACGTGGCAATATTGTTGGTATCGCCCATGTCGCTGTAAAGTTGTCGATGTAGCGATGGTATACCAAAAACTGGCTCAAAATGCTTTTTAAAAGGTTTTTCAATGGTTTGATTCTCAGAGCTCTGAGAGCAAACTGTCTACAGTTTTCCACTACACATACTACACAGAACTGAAGCTGTTCAAGACAATCTAGAGCCCATGTGACCTGCCATTCCCCATGATTCAATGAAACTTCTCCTTAAAAGCCAAAAATAAGGTGAAGTCAACAGGAAGTCCAATGGAAACAATGGTTCTCTGTGCTAGTAATTATTATGGCAATGCTTGCTTCGCACTGCAAGTATTCACACAATTTTCTATATCACCAGTGCTCTAGGAGGCGAAGTGCATGGATTTTGCCCACCAATAGGCTCAGTATTCAGAAGTTTGCATGGGTGCTGATGGGTCTTTGCCCGCACAAACTGGGATGTGTGCCAGATCCCCATTTTCAAAAGGGGCCTCTACGCAAGCAAAGAGGATTGGTGCTCACACACCTGCACAAAACATAATGTTTGCAGTTGGCAAGGGGAGAAGCATGCCATTGAATAACCATGCTACCCCATTTTCTAGGGCTTTGCACTGCCCAAAAGGGGTTCATTTTGTACAACGCAAATACTGCCAAACAAAACCTAAACTTACTCCGGGCCATCCTAGTGCCTGCCAGAGGTAATGCAGCCAAGCAGCTGTTTTGCTGCTGGGGAGCACATCCACATCTGTTGTCCCTGGCACCCCTCCCTTCCTTGTACGAACAAAACTCTCCCTAGTACTAGTTGTCCCCCCTCCATCTGATCATCAGCTCATTGAAAGAATAAATCCCTCTCTGGTCCCCCCACTCCTGATTGCCAGCCTGTTGTAAACATTGAACCCTCCCTGGTGTTAGTGGTCCCCCCTCCCTCCAATTACTAGCCCAATGAAAGAATATAATCCTCCCTGGTGCTAGTGGTCCCTGTCTCCCTCCAGTCACCAGCATGTTTTAAACATTAAACCCTCTCTGCTGCTAATGGTCCACCCCACTCACTAATCACCAGCCTGTTGGAAAAATATAACCCTTCCTGGTGCTAGTGGTCCCTCCTCCCTCCAATCTCCAGCCTGTTGTAAACATTAAAACTCTCCCTGGTGGTAGCAGTCCCCCTTCCCCGATTGCCAGCCTGTTGGAGGAATACAACTATCTCTGGTGCTAGTAGCTCCTGTCCATCCAATTGCCAGCCCGCTGTAAACATTAAAACTATCCCTGGTGTCCAGTGGGTCCCACCCCGGCACCGATCCATGGTAATGCCGATCGCAATTCCATATTCCCTGTCATCTAGCAGCCTCCCCCCACCATGGCATGGAACACCCCCCACAGTTACCTTGCCAGTATCCTTAGTGCTTTTGGTGTGCATATGGTGACCAGGGCAGCCCTCCTCACACTTCCTCAGCTAGCCACCATACGTCCAGGCAGGAAGCATGCACCCAGCCTATAAATAAGAAGTGCGCTCCCTGCCTAGACATACGGTGGCAGGTTGAGGAGGTGTGAGAAGGGTTTCACCAGTTGACATACATGCATCCGCAGCACCGAGGATAGTGGTAAGGTGACAGGGGGTGTTCAGTGCCATGGTGGAGTGGGGATGCCAGATGCCGGGGATTACAAAATTGTGACAGGTGGTACCATTGATTGGTGCCGGGGGGACCACTGGATGCCAGGGAGGGCTTTAATGTTTACAATGGTCTGGCAATCGAGGGAGGGACCACTAGCACTAGGTAGTGTTTTATTCTTTCAGTGGAATTGGTGATCGGGGGAACCACTAACGCCAAGGAGGGTTTTAATGTTTATAACGGGCTAGTGATCATAGGGAGGGGGACTAGCACCAGGGAGGGTTTTTATTCCTCCAACAGGCTAGCAGTTGGAGGGAAGGGGAACCCATAGAACCAGAGAGGGTTTTAGTGTTTATAATAGGCTGGCAATTAGAGGGAGGAGGGAACCACTAGCATCAGGGAGGGTTTTATTCTTCCAATGGCCTGGTGATCAGTGAGTGGGGAGAACCAATTGACACCAGGGATATCTTCACATGTCTGGGACCAGGCAATTGGGGGGGCAGTGCCATGCTAACCTGCCTTGCTACCCATGCAGATGAGCCCATAATGGGCATGCAAATGGCCGCTTAGTGCCTTGCATGCCCATTGGACTCACTTGCATAGGTCCCTTTGAATATTACAGATAGCACTCCAGCACTATCCACTCTGGCAGCGTACTTCAGGATCCATGTCAGGGCAGCCCTACTTGACTTAGCACTGCACTGACATGACTCTATATTTGGTCGAATAGCACTGGTGTTCTATTCGACCAAATATAGCATCCTTGGGCTCCCTTGCAATTGCAAAGTGCAGCATGATGTTTTGTGTTCTGCTTTGTGCTATGTTGAATATCGGGCCCCTCAATGGGTAACGATCTGATTTTTGTTACAGGTGGGGGTATGTGTGCAGCACCTGGTGGGTATGCTGACCGCATGGCAAAACTGCAAGAGTGAAGACCATCACAGTGATAGGATTCAAGCAAATACCTCAGATCACAGTGATGGTCTCTGCTGACACTGGGACTGCATCACCCGGTGTTTTGCCCCTTCCCCCGAGACAACGCAAACTCAGAGCTGTATCCTTAGAGACCGAGGGGGGGGTGGTGGTGGCAGAGCTCCCCCCACATGGAGTGTTTGGTGGGGGGAACAGCCCCCCGATAGAAACACTGAGACATCCCTGACAGTGCAATGCCAACACTCGGCATTGCAGCTGTCACTTTCGGGGATGTCGGTGAGGCAGATGTTGCCTTCTATAGTAAAACCCACCTGGAGAGAGGGTGCAGAAAACTGAAATTTCTGGTTACACCCCTGATTAAAGGTCTAATTGCAACTTATCTCGTGTATAAACTGATACTTAGACATTTCACATAACATCTGAGGGACATCAAAACAGATACTTCTCCCTACCCAACATGAAGGCAAATTGGCCAAACAAGCATTTCAGTTCAGAGCTGCCTCTTTTTTTGTAATGGAAAATCTCCTGACTTAAAAAATTAAATGCAGATTCGGACTTTTAAAATGACTTACTTTAGTACGATTAAAAAAAAAAAAAAAAACAACTTAAAAAAACTGTTCTTATTTCTAACAAATACTACTTTATTTGTCATAGTATTTGTGTTGTACAGTAGTTGTTTTATCTGTTTGTTAATGCTGCATTTAGTGTTGTAGTACAGGTTATCCTTAAAAACAAATCATTTGACTTTACGGATATTATCTGGCATAAATACATTTTTAATGACTGTTTTCATAAAGTTGAATTTCCTTGGATAACTGTATTTATGCTTGCTTAACATTAATAACTGCATAACTAAGCAGCTCCTTCATGTGGGTGAGCAGCTCTCCTGGCCGCTGATAGAGCAGCTCTTCCTAATTTCAACAGCAGGGATACTGCACCTTTAGAGACCCCATGGTGCCACATCTGGATGACCACTTAGTGCCAGTTGTGACAGTTCAGTCCAAAGAAGCTTGACACCAACAATTACAAAATTCAGAGAGAAAACAGTGACAGATGCTGTTTCCAAGTTCATTGTGTATCACAACTGTGCCATGCAAGGAAAGCCCACACTACAACCCAAACAGTTTCACTCATGAGAACTTCCTTGGGGGCCCCAGAGGAAACTCTCATTTTAAAAACTATTAGTGTTTGTGTGGCTTGTCCCTGCATGGCACAGTTGCAAAATGCAATAAACTTGGAAGCAGCATCTGTCACTTGTTCTGTCTGAATGTTGTAATTACTTGTGATAGACTTCTTTGGACTAAATGGTTGGCAACTGACAACGAGTGCAGTGGTTCCCTGTATGATGTTGCTCCACCCTCAAGCTTTGCTCTCTGGGATCACTTGAATCATTGAAAAAATTATTGCAAATGTGTAAGGAATGGGGTGGAAGTAGTATGCAAATGACCTGCAGGGCCATTCACAAAGCATGACCACCTTCCCTAAGCTAGTTGCAGGCTCCTGAGACCCCACTCCCACCTGTACAACATATCAGTAAAACAAGGGGTGCACACACCACCACGAGTTTGTGAAATTTATTGAAGAACTGTTTCCATCAGACATGCCAAGGTACCCCTAAGTAGCGCCCCCGATGAAGCCTTCATTGTGCTACATAGGGGAACCATGGTGTATGTGATGGAAGCAGCTCTTCAACAAATTTCACAGACTCTCAGTGGTGTGTCTGCTATCCTGTTTCACTGATGTATTTTGGCTGGAGCTGCTGTGGGTTGCAATAAGCAGGACAGAGAACTGTATCAGATAAAGCAGAATGAAGCAGGGAAGGCAGTCAGAATAGCGAAGGCCCAAACTGAGAAAAAGATAGCCAACTGTGTTAAGAAGGGGGATAAAACCTTTTATAGGTACATCAGGGAGTGAAAGAAGACCAAAGAAGAGAGAGTGAGACATAATAAAGGGGAAGGGAGGTGGGCAGAGGATGCCAGTGGAGAAGCAGAGATACTAAACGAGTACTTTTGCTCAGTATTCACACAAGAAGAAGAGGGGGAGGTACCTAAACCAAGCAATAGAAGCACTCTGGACAGGGGGGTTAATAATAGTCCATTCACAGAAGAAAGGGTCATGAGAGAACTCTTAAAACTCAGGGTGGACAAAGCAATGGGGCTTAACAGGATTCACCCAAGAATTTCTAAAAGAACTAAGGAGAGACCTAGTGACACCACTGACTACCCTTTTTAACAAATCATGGGAGGACGGCGTGGTACCTGAGGATTGGAGGAGGGCAGATGTGATCCCTCTTCACAAAAGTGAGAACAAGGCAGAGGCAGAGAACTACAGACCTGTTAGTTTGACCTCAGTGCTAGGGAAAATGATGGAATCACTTCTGAGAGAGAGAATTGTTGAGTACCTAGAGGCCAGCGGGGCACAGCCCTGAGGCAGCATGGAGTCACAGTGGGAAGATTGTGTCAGATGAATCTAATAGATTTCTTTGACTGGATGACCAAAGTAGTAGACCAGGGAGGGGCTGCAGATAAGGCCGACCTAGACTTTAGCAAGGCATTTGACACAGTCCCACTCAAAAGATTAATAAACAAGTTAGCCACCCCGGGAGTTGGTTCAAGGGTGATAGCCTGGGTAACAAACTAGCTGACCAACAGGATGCAGAGGGTAATAGTAAATGGAGTCCACTCTGAAGAAAGGGTGGTTACTAGTGGGGTACCACCGTATTCAGTACTGGGACTGGTCTTCTTTAATGTCTTTATAGGAAACATTGCAGAGGGTCTGGAAGGAAAAGTATGCCACTTTGCAAACAATACAAAAATCTGCAACAGGGTTGATACACAAGGGGGGTGGAAAGGATGAAAAGGGACTTGGCAATGTTGGAGGAATGGTCAAAAATATGGCAGCTTGGATTCAGTGCAAAAAAGTGCAAAGTAATGCACCTGGGAAACACAAACCCAGGGGAAGAGTACACAATGGGGGGAGGCACTAACAACAAAAAAATGGAAAGGGACCTCAGGGTAGTCATATCAGATGACCTTAAGGTAGGCAAACAATGTGAGAAGGCAGTAAAGAGGGCTGGAGGGGTACTGGGATAAATAGGGAGAGGCATCACCAGTAGAAAACAGGAAGTTGTTATCCCTCTGTACAGACAGTTGGTGAGACTCCATGTAGAGTACTGCGTGCAGTTCTGAAGACCCCATCTCTGTAAGGACATAGACAAGATGGAGGCAGTCCAGAGGAGAGCAACTAAAATGGTGCAGGGTCTGCAACAGAAGCCATATGATGAGAGACGGAAATAGCTTAATCAGTTGTATACTCTTGAGGAAAGGAGGGAAGGGGGACATGATAGAAACATTCAAGTACCTCAAGGGAATCAACAAAGTCCAAGACAGGAGCATCTTTGAGAGAAAGAGATGTGCAAGAACAAGGGGGCACAGTTTGAAGATGAGGGGGCAGCTCGGGGGCAACGTCAGAAAGTGTTTTTTCAAAGAGAGGGGTTGGACGCATGGAACCACCTTCCTGAGGAGGTCGTGGGGTCAAAAGCAGTTGGGGAATTCAAGAATGCATGGAACAGACATAAGGCAATTATAGTGAATGGTAGGAGGAAGTAGGCTGTTGATTAACTAGAATCTGCAGCTTATCCAATACATAGGGAATGGGCAGACTAGGTGGGCCAAGTGGTACTTATCTGCCATCAAAGTCTATGTTTCTGTGTTTCTATATGCATGAGTTTTCTTGTTTTGACCTGTAGAACATATATTGGTACACAGTAAGGGCGGCTGCAGTGGTGCAGCCAGAGCTAGAGTGGAAGGAAAAAATACATTGTGCATAGGACTACATTATGTGGTCACGACACTGTTGCAGACTACTGGGGCTAGAGAAGGGGTACCATTGGACATCATGGAGAAGCATGGAATACAAGTTGTGGGTCCACAGGCCTGCTAGGGACTGTGACTGTCAGGCCAAGGAATTCTAGAACCACAAGTCTACTGGGGCAATAAGGTAAGGAAAGGCTTGGGGGGTGAAATGACTGGATGGCAGACCCATTAGCACAAACACGCAGCATGGTATAACTTTATGTGACTGGTGCTATGACATGCTAAGACTTTGGAAGTTGCTAACTGGTATGATAATGGGTGGAACCCTTTTTGTACCCTTTATAATATATGAAATAGCTTTTTTCCATAGACAATCACGGAAGAGACTCTCCCATGTGATTAATTAGGAGTTTTATGCATAGTGCAAAAGATTGTTGGAACAAGGGAATGACCCCCAGTGTTGCATTATCACTCTTTGCATCTAATAATGGTGTCCTAGACTTATGCAGCTACTCATGGGTAGCTGTGTGAAACAGTGGGGCTCCCATTTCTCGGGATCTGCCTGTGTTGCTACTCCACATGCTGTTCAGCCAGCTGGGTTTCCACTCCTTAGGTGCCAACGTAGTACCATGGTATGGAGCAGCCATTCTGTGGAGAAGCCACTCTATTAGCAACCAGAACAGATGCTACATCAGGAGGGGGAACCAACCTATGAGGCCAGTTGTATGGGCAGGAACTAGATCCTGATAAAATGCTCCTCTGTTTACACAGATAGCAAATATGCTGTATGTCATAGAGATCCTATACATAAAAACTAGAGAGGACATAATGTGGAGTACTATGGGCTTTCAAATCACCATATGCAAGTGGCCCCATACTATGTCTATGGGAATCAAATGCAAATGAGTGGAAGGGTCATGTGTTGACCCCTCTAGATTTTATTTGTACAATCTCTATGCTGTGTATACCATTACATCATCATTGATGAACACAAAACATGCTTGTTGACTACGTGTAACATCCAGCCACAAAAATAGTTCCCCTATGCCACAAAGCAAATAAAACAAATGACCACTGGCTCCCTGGTTAACTTGTAATTCAGTATAAAATAGCAGCACATGTTAGCAGACAAAATATCGGCCTATACTTTTTTAATTCTATTTCAGATTTCCCCTTATCGATTGTCTTGTGTGATATTTTTTCCCCTATTTTGAGTCTATTAGCACATTTTCATATCTGAAATAATAAGAGAACTTTTAATATGACTTGTTTCAGGTTTTCATAAGTATTCTAAGCTGTATTTGAAGACCCTTTGTTTCAGATCACTTTCCTTTGACTAAAATTAACTATCATGCATCAGAGACTGTTCCTTGACCTAATGGGACAAAGAGTATACACAATGAGTGAGAATAAAGTTGAAAGCCTGGGGATAGCCCTGTTAAAACAACAGCTCCTTTTATTGCTCAAAATGAAAAAAAAAAGTGCTAAAGCAGTCCAGACTCAAAATGGTAAAAGGGGTATCCTTCGAGACGGGACATAAGGGGCAATTTAATTAGTACTATAAAAAGTACAGGTCAGAATTTTCACTGCTACCATGCACTACTGTGTTAAAATGCCAACTTAAGAACTTTCTCCCTTTACTCTCTTGACTTTATTGTTGCCTATTTATTTAAAAGTTTCTCCAGGAAAGGCATACTAAGTAGCGTTGCTTGTTTCCAGATGCATCCTGGGGGAGAGGGGAAGGGGGTAACAAGCAAGCAATATGGGAATTCAACAGAGCTGCCAGAAGGTACTTGCTTGCCTGCCTCAGGGGCTGCTGTCTAATTCCCACACACTGGCCTGCACTGTCTAGCACCTGCCTATGTGTGGCACTATTGTAAATACTGTACTTTGTAAATCTCCATTTCTAACAATTTTCTGTATTACTCCTGACTGTCGTTAATGTCCTGAACCACTTTTCCTGTATGCACTTTAATCTGTATCTATTGTACTGTGTGATATTTTTCACACCACTGTTTTATACCCTGTTATTGTCTAAACCTATGTCTAACTATTGTATTCTCTGACGTGGAGCCATTGTAAAGGAGTCACTGACTCAAAGGTTTTAATTTCGATATGATTCAATAAATAAATAAGTACAATATTTTACCACATTAAGTGCAATTTGATAGAGAGGCTGACAACTATCGAATAGGTTCTGGCATAAGTACAAGCTGAATAGATTATATATACAGTGGTCTAGGTTTATACAGAGAAAAGGCTATGCAACAGGTACAAACTAAATGCAAGAAGAATTGGGTAGAGATTAGAGAGGTGGCCAGGCAGAGTGAGTGAGAACAGCAAATTGGGATGGAGGAAGCCAAAAGTAGAGGGTAAGATGTGTGTGGCAAAGGAAGATGGGGGAGAGCAGGAGGGGAAATACAGAAGGGGAGGAGGGACTAGGAGCAGCTGTATGATTGGGATAAGTCACATACTAGGGAGAAGAGGGCACTGGGGGAGGTGGTGTGGCAGATAGAAGGGGGAAGGGTATTCTATAGTTTTGGGAAGCAGTGGGAAAATGCTTTCTGACCAGCAGAGGAGGACCTGGAGGGGACAGCCATGGTACAAGAGTCGAGGTTTCCAAGGGAGGGGCAGGAGTGAGAGAGGGGAGGAGAGGTATGGGGGGGAGAGAGAGCCAAACTAGAATTTAGCTAAGAAGCTGGCACAGTAGGAATGGCACTTGTCTTCAAGAGAAGGGAAAGAGAGAGATTGATAGAGGACACAGTGGTGGGTGCGAGGAGGGCAGTCAAGGGCAAAGCAACAGAAGGAATGGAAGAAAGTGTCCAGTCTGGCTAGGGAAGTTTTGGGAGAGAGGCACTATAGACTACATCACCATAGTCAAAAACTTGGAGGATAATTTTCTGGACAAGTGAATGGTGGGCAGGCAATGGGATACATCCACAGTTCCTATACAGGGCACCTAGTTTGGGGGGCATTTTTGTTGAGGATGGCATCCATGTGTCCAGAAAAGTTGAGGTGTTGGTCAAGCCAAACCCTGAGATATCTAAAAGAGGCTGTATCCTCCAGCATAGTCCTATCCAGGGTGTGGAAGGAGGGGAGGGTGGGGCGCTGAGAGAGACTCTGCCTTGTGCCACAGGTTGTGAAGATTGTCTTCTTGGCATTCAGGAACAGCTGATTTGAGTGTAGCCAGAGCTGAACCTTGTCAAAGTCACACTGAAGTCTGGACTCCACATCAGTAGGGAAGGGACCAGAGATACACAGGATGATTTTGTCCACATACATGTGATTGGGGGTGGAGGAGCAGACAGTACGAAGGTCATTGAGGAAGACATAGACTAGAAGGGGACCAAGTACCCAGCACTGTGGTACTCCAGTGTTAATGGGGGGTGGTAGTGAATCACCAGTCTGAAAGTATTGGGTCCTTCCTATGAGGTAAGCATGGAACCAGTTTGTGGCAGTGGTTGAGAGCCCTGCAGCAGAGAGTTTAGCAAGGAGGGGGTGGAAGACAGTGTCAAATGCCTTGGCTAGGTCAACAAAGATGGCAGAGGTGATGAGGCTATGATCCATGCTGGTAAGGATGGAGTGGGTGAGCCTGAGGAGAGAGGTGGTTGTGGAATGTTGCTTCTGGGACCCAAGCTGGCAAGGGGTGAAGAAACAGGAGGAGTTCAGGTAGGAGGAGAACTGGGATAATATCATGTGTTCTTGTAGCTTGGCAAGGATGGAGAGAAGAGATATAGGCTGGTAACTGCCTGGAGTAGAGGGATCACCATGTTTTGGGAGGGGTAGGACAGTGGTGTGCTTCCAGCAGCTGGGACAGAGACAAGAGAGGAGGAGAGGCAAGGGGAGAGGAGATAATGGGGGGCTGACAGATAAAGGAGCTTACCATTGGAAGGATTTAGGGCCAGGAGAGCCTTGAGAGTGGCTGAGGGGGATACGGAGAAGGAGAAGGGGAGGTTGAGGGGAGACAATTGTCGAAGAGGTGAGGGTGAAGGGGGAGGAGGGATGTGAGAACTGAGGAGGCACAGGAGGTGAAGAAGGAATTAAACTCCATGGCCACAGCGAGGGGATCAGGGTGATGTCACCAACTCTGAGGACAGGGATGGGGGTTATGCTGGTGGGGAGAACAGGGCGTGAACTACCTTCCAGAATTTGGATGGATGGCTTATATTTGTTTGGAAGATGGTAGACAAGTATTCTGCCCTGGCAAGTCTGACTGTTGTAGTGCATGCATTATGAAGGGAGTGGTACCTTTGGAAGTCTGTAGGGATCCAGAGGTTTTGTGCACCTTCCAGGCCTGTAGGCATACCTATGTGCCTGGGAGCTGGGATCTGGGGCAGCTGCAGTCTAACAGATGAAGTGCTGCACACTCGAGCAGACCAGATAGACCATAAAAGCTGGGAGCACTGGGACTATGGAAAACAACTGTTGGTTATAAAACTGTTGGTTTTATGCTGTTTTATTCCCTTTCCCCTTCCCCTATAATAAATCTGCCGTTAGTTCATTTTATATTTGTTGTCCTGGTAGTCATGGTTATTGTGGGGGATTGTGTTATTGCTGTGTGGGGAAAGAGTCACCGTGTGGAGTGAGATATTTAATTATTTTCCTGGAGGATGGTAACCTTGTGTTTTATCCACCAGGTACCCCATACCACTACCCCAGGTGGCGGCACCATGCCATTTTACTCCAATTTAGCATACCCATTAGTGAACCCAGGCCAGCTCCCTCGGAAGGTGCGTATAGTCAATCAATCAAAATCTTTCTTTATCCAGGCGGGCACCATTGAGCAAGGCTCATTTGCAAGGTGGAACTGGTCATGAATACATCAAAGTACAGTACAGAAGCAGGTATACAAAAAGCAATGATATACAAGGAAGAAAAAGTATATACAGTGTATACAGTACAATACAAGGTTAAAAAAAAATGAAACAGCATTATTCTGCAATTGAAGAAGTCAGCAGATGTACAATCAACCATAGGCATACAGGGGTTATAAGCAGAGATCTTTTGAGTAAGGCAGCCGGCAACTACATATATAGGGGAAAGGGGCCATGTATGGGGTGGCAAGTTAGAGAGGTAAGGAAGAGGAGGGATATATTACCGACGATTGGGGGAAAAATTGAGCTAAAACCACAGAAAGTAACGATGGCTGTCGTGTACTTATTTATTATGATAATGACTGAGGAGGGGTAGATAATTGGGACACTACTATGGATGGGGTGGGACTTTAGCCAGGCTGGAGTGGACAGAGAAGGGTGGGTGCAGCAGGAAGAGTTAATAGGGAAAGAGTGAGAGCCGGGGTAGAATCATGGCGAGTGTCAGGATGGAAAGGGGGAGTTGCGGAATTAGTGGGCTAGCAGTGAGGAAAACATTTGCAAGGTGCTTTCATGTAGCGATAGAGAGCCTTGAAGATATTCAGGCTAACAGGCAGCTCAGCTTCAAGTTCCTTTGTAAACTGTTCCACAATGTGGGTAAAGAGAAGCTTAGAGCAGCTTTGCCGAAATGAGTTTTGACCCTTGGAACTTGGAGGGCAATTAGGGAATAGCTCCTTAGAGCGTAGGTGCCGAATACAATCTGAGACATATGAGGGGAGCTTGTTGGTCACCGCTCTGAAGGCCCATAGTGTGGCATTTCTATTCCTTCTATAGTGAAGGGTAGTCCAGCCTAATGATGAGTACAGGAAGCAGTGGTGTGTGGAAAGTGGAAGGCCACTAATGAACCTGATAGCTCTGTGGTAGAGGGTGTCCAACTTAGCCAGTGCAGTGGCTGTAGAGCAGGTCCGTGTAATCTATTAAAGATAGGAAGGTAGCTTGAACCAGTTGAATCTTGGCCTCCTTTGTGAGCAGGTTGTTAATTCTGTAGAATAGTCCTAATCTTTGCCTTACTTTCTTCTGTAGTTCTTCGAGATGGTCGGCGAAGGAAAGTTTATGATCAAGCCAAACTCCTAGATATTTGAATTTAGCTACATGCTCTAGTGTTTCTACAAGAACAGTGGTAATTTGTGGGATAGCTCTCCCCCCAGCAGGAATTGCCACATGCAAGCATGGCTTTTGTCTTTTTCGCATTGAGCAAAAACTTTTTGTTTATGAGCTGGTATTGTAGAAGGCTAAATTCAGCTTGGAGGCCTTCACAGGCTGTTTCCGGCATGGGACGACTCAAGTACAGTACAGTGTCATCTGCGAATAAGTGGATGTTGGCTTTTTTGATGGGGTCATTGATGTTGTTAATGCAGACTGCAAAGAGGAGGGGACCAAGGATAGAGCCCTGGGGCATGCCCCTCAGCATAGGTTTTAATGGAGAAAGATCACCTTCAGCTTTAACCTGCTGTTTCCATTTTCCGAGGTAGTCTGCAAACCAGCACATAGATTTATGGTCCAGGCCTAAGGTGCTTAGGGAGGAAAGAAGCAGGCTGTGATCGACTGTGTCGAATGCCTTACTAAGATCCAAAAAAACAGCACAGACATGCTTCTTCTTGTCAAGGTCTAGGAGTCAATCATTGGTCACCTTAGCTAGGGCTGTTATGGTGCTGTGCTTTGCTCTGAATTCAGACTGGACTGGGTTTAATAGGCTTCTGGATTCTAAATATACCCCTAGCTGGCCACACACTATTTTTTCTAGTTATTTAGACAGGATGGGGAGGAGGGAGAGCAGTCTCTAATTTAGATCGCAGGGGTCACCTGCTTTTAATAGAGAGATGACATGAGCTATTTTCCATTGAGGGGGGAGGCTACCCTGGGAAAGTGACATGTTGAATAGGTGGGTGATTGGCACCGCAAGCACATGGTAGGCACATTTCAGATAGTATGGCTCTATGAAGTCGGAGCCTGCTCCCTTCCCGGTGTCCAGTTGCAGCAGTAGGTCTTCCACCTCTTTTAGAGAGACAGGCAGGAGGGAGAAGGCCTCCTTGGTAGAGGGGGACCTGTGGGTGGTGGGGCCTGAGCTGTGCAGAGGTCATTGGCAGGAGAAGTATCAATTGCTAGCCCTGCCATTGCAAAATGGTTATTGAGGGCATCCAATATCTCCGATTGGTTAGCGATACCGCTGCCACGGTTAATTTTTGCTGGAATGGAATTACCAGGTGCATGTCAGACATGTCTTTTAATGTTTTCCAGAGCTTTGTAGGATTTCTTGAGGCAGAGCTAGCTCCAAATGATAGTAGGTGGCCTTGGCTGCGCTAACCAACTTGGTGCACTTGTTACATGCTCTCTTAAAAAGACACCAAACTGAGCCGTTCTTGCTTCTTTGGGCTTTTTTCCATAAAGTATCCCTTTCTAACAGGGAAGCTTTGAGCTCAGGAGAGAACCAACGGCAGGTGCTGCTCATGACCCGCACCTTAACCAAGGGTGCATGCTTATTTAAAGTCTTGCTTAAAATGTCGTAAAAAATAGTATATGCCCTGTTAACTGTTTTGGCTAGGAAGAATTCCTGCCATCACGGTGAATGTTTCAAGTCGTGGACATAAGCAAACAAATCAAAGTTGCATTTGCACCTCTTGATAGGAACTTTGCCGCAAACTGTGGGTTGTGCATGGATCTAATGGTGGTGATTACACAATGATCGCTAATGTCTGAGAAAAATGTTCTGACATGAGAGAACAGGTGTGGCTTGCTAACCAAAATTACATCTAAGAGGGAGCGGTTGTTAAGGTTCTTTTTATTTGGATGAGTAGGCTTGCCAGTGAGTTGCACCAGCCCTAGAGTGTCACAAAAGGATTTCAAGGGAGCTGATGCACTTGATAGCCAATCATAGTTCAGGTCGCCAAGAATAATGGTTTCCAATGTATTGAGTGCCAGTGTGGAACTGAGGTGAGACAGGAGATGAGGCCCGGCAGAAGTGGCCTGTAGCAGCCTATTACACAAAGTCACTGGAAGGATAAAGCTCAATCTTTAGGGTCAAGCACTCAAATTCTTTGGGGGAGGATGATGCGTCTATGCATGCGGCTGAGTATTTGCCCCTTACATAAATTGCCACCCCACCTCCTCTTGATTGCCTATCTGCTTGGAAGAGTAAATAATTTGGGATATTGATTTCATTGTCTGGGGTGGCTGGCCTAAGCCAGGTCTCAGTGATCACTGGGATGTCAGGTAGGGTGTGACTCACCCAAGCCTGGATAAGGGTGAAATTTTTCAGCAAACTACAGGCATTAAGATGCATAAAAGACATTCCTTTGATACCTGCCAGGTCTGATGGAGAAGCAAGGGTGTCCAATAGTCCTGGGTTGAGTTCGACATTGCCTGAGCACAATAGTAAAAGAAGCAGGATTCTTTTTTAAGGCAGCGAACTGTAATTTGTAAACACTATTTTTTGGGCGATAGGGGAGGCGGTGTTGATGGGTAGGCCTGTACCCACTCCTGGTGTTATACTGGCCTAGTGTTGCAGCCACTAGTGTCCTGGCAGAAATTTGCCATGAGTAGGAAGTCTCAAGTCTGAATGGGAGAGAAGTAGGCAGAGGCAGCTCGGGAGATGTCCCACTCCCCGGCAGAGACAGCTGAGAAGCCCAATAGTCCAGATTGGCTACCTGAAAGGAGCTGTTGGATGCGGGGACAGGGAGAAGTGCAAGGGTCATTCCACTTTAAGGAGGGATGAGGGTTCCAAAGAATTGAGCTGAGCGCTAGTAAAGCTAGTGATACCGAGGAACCAGCTGTAATTTCCTAAGGTAGATCTAAATGCCACAACAGCTGGCAGTAAACGCCACTAGAAGCCTAGACTAATCGGTGATCAGGTGTCATAAGTTCAAAATCCTTTTGTTGGCTGAGATGTGGTTTTGGCGCTGAACATACCTGTGGAGCAACTCTTTGCAGCTGAGCCAGTGAGGTGGTTCAAGGCTGCAATCCGGTGTGGCAAGATTGGTCTGTAGCTTTCGTTTCTGTTTCTGGCCCTGCTCTACCAGTACAGAAAGGGAGTGGGGGAAAATGTTCAAGTCTTGCAGCCTTAGTGGATGAGAATGGTTCGGCCTGAGAAACTGGCAGAAAAACCCCCGGGATGGTCCTCAGAAAGAGAGGTATCCCAGGTCCACTAGAGCAGAAGAGGAATTAAAAAATATAATGTGTTTCCTCTTTAACAGAAAAGACAGCTGTTGTAGCCCTCTAGTGGCTATGCAGTATAATTTGCAAATGAGAAAGTAGACACTGAGGGCGTATACTGCTTTTAGCTGTTTCTGTAGATTTCTGAGCCCTGCAACAAACTGGAGTTCAGAGCATCCCGGGCAGCAGTTTCAACAGAGGAAGAAAGCCTCATGGTCTGCTAATTTGCAGAAGCTTGTAGCTTTTCCTCTGGCAGCGAGGTGCGAGCCCCAGGAGGGCACAGCACTTCTGAGGGGGAGAGGAAAGGAGATGGATTAAGTAGGGGCAGGCAGGGGAGGTGTGGTTAACTCAAACAAAGAAACAGGGTGGTCACTATTATTTGGAAGGAGGAGTCTAAACTACAAAGTGGGTAAGAGAAACAGGGAGGAGACATAAGTGGGTTAGAGGGCAGATGGGTGGAAAAGCGAGAGGCATAGAAACATAGATTTTGATGGCAGATAAGGACCGCTTGGCCCACCTAGTCTGCTCATTTCCCTACCTATTGGATAAGCTGCAGATCCTAGTTAACCAGCAGCCTACTTCTTCCTACCCCCACCCCCTAGAATTGCCTTATGACTGTCCCATGCATGCTTGAATTCCACCACTGTTTTTGACTCCACAACCTCCTCGGAAGTCCGTTCCATGCATCCACAACCCTCTCTGTGAAAAATACTTCCTTAAATTACCTCTGAGCGCCCCCTTCTATCTTCAGATTGTGCCCCTTGTTCTTGCACACTCTTTTTGAAAGATGCTACCCTCTTGGACTTTGTTGATTCCCTTGAGATACTTGAAAGTTTCTCAAGTCCCCCTCTCCTCCTTTCCTCGAGGCTACAATTCAGCTCCTTAAGTCTCTCTTCATATGTCTTCTGGTGCAGACCCTGCACCATTTTAGTTGCCCTCCTCTGGACAGCCTCCATCCTGTCTATGTCTCTCCGGAGATTGGGTCTCCAGAACTGCCGCATGAGTACTCCAGATGGGGTCTCACCAACTGTCTGTACAGAGGGATAATAACTTCCTGTTTTCTACTGGTGATGCCTCTCCCTATGCATCCCAGTATTCCCCCAACCCTCCTTGCTACCCTCTCACATTGCTTGCCCACCTTTAGGTCATCTGATATGACTACCCCCAGGTCCCTTTCCATTTTTGTTGTTGTCAGTATTCACCCCATTGTGTACTCTTCCCCTGGGTTTTTGTTTCCCAGGTGCATTACCTTGTACTTCTTAGCATTGAATCTAAGCTGCCATACATTTGCCCATTCCTCTAACCTTGCCAAGTCCCTTCTCATCCTTTCCACCCCACCTTGTGCATCAACTCTGTTGCAGATCTTTGTGTCATCTGCAAAGAGACATACTTTTCCTTCCAGTCCCTCTGCAATGTCGCTTATAAAGACATTGAAGAGGACCGGTCCTAATACTGAACCCTGTGGTACTCCACTAGTAACCCCCTTTTCTTCAGAGTGGACTCCATTTACTATTACTCTCCGTGTCCTATTCTCCAGCCAATTCTTTACCCAGGCTGTCATCTTGGGACCCACTCCCAGGCTGGCTAACTTGTATATTAATCTTTTGTGTGGGACTGTGTCAAATGCCTTGCTAAAGTCTAGGTAGGCCATGTCCACAGCCCTCCCTGATCTACTACTTTGGTCACCCAGTCAAAGAAATCTATCAGATTTGTCTGGCATGACCTTCCCGCTGTGAATCCATGCTGCCTTGGGTCCTGAGCCCCTCTGGCCTCTAGATACTCAACAATTCTTTCCTTCAGAAGTGATTCCATCATTTTCCCTACCACTGAGGTTAAACTAACAGGTCTGTAGTTTTCTGCTTCTGCCTTGCTCCCACTTTTGTGAAGGGGAATCACATCTGCCCTCCTCCAGTCCTCGGGTACCACCCCATCCTCCCATGATTTGTTAAAGAGGGTAGTCAGTGGTGTCACTAGTTCTACCCTTAGTTCTTTTAGAATTCTGGGATGAATCCCATCAGGCCCCATTGCTTTGTCCACCTTCAGTTTTAAGAGTTCTTTCAGAACCCTTTCTTCTGTAAATGGGCTGGTATCAACTTCTGTATCCAGAGTGTTTCTACTGTTTGTTTTAGGTACCTCCCCCACTTCCTTTGTAAATACTGAGCAAACATATTTGTTTAGTGTATCTGCCTTTTCACAGTCACCCTCTGCCCACCCCCCCTCCTCTTTATTAAGCCTCACTAGCCCTCCCTTGGTCTTCCTTCGCTCCCTGATGTACCTATAAAAGGTTTTATCCCCCTTCTTAACTGAGTTGGCTATCTTTTCCTCGGTTTGGGCCTTCCCAGCTTCCTTTTGCTTTAACTGATACAGTTCCTGTCCTGCTCCTTCTGTGATTCCTTGTACTTCCTGAATGCTTTCTTTTTCTCTTGAACCTTCACTGCCACTTCCTTTGAGAACCATAGTGGTTTCTTGCATCATTTTGTTTTGTTAATTTGCTTCACACAAAGGCTTGTTACCTCTGTGATGGCAGTTTTTATTATTCCCCATTGTTCTTCCACCCCTCCTTCCTGCCCATTTGCAGTGTATTCCTTAGGCACTCACCAATTTTGGCGAGTCAGCCTCCCTAAGTCCAGTACTTTTGCCTTTGTATGGCTTGACTCTATTGCTGTGTTTATTGTGAACCATACTGTTCGATGGTCGCTAGTTCCCAGATGGCTACCCACTTCTACATCTGTGATCCTCTCTTCATCTCCATTTGAGAGAACCAGGTCTAAGATTGCTCCTCTCGAGTGGGCTCCAATACTAGTTGTCTAAGGCATGCCCTTGTAGGGCATCTAGAATAACCTCAATTTCTTGAAGTGGCTGCTGCAACTGCATTCCAGTTAACATCTGGCATATTCAGATCACCCATCAGCAATATCTCCCTTTTTCTGCCATTCTAAGTATTCTTTCTATCATTTCCTTGTCCATTTCCTCCCCTGAGAAGGAGTCTTATACAACCCTGTGCAGATTGTGGTGCCATTGCGGTCTCCAAATTTACCCACAGTGCTTCTTCTCCTCCCTGTTTTCCATTTTGTTCTGTTGCTTTGGTTCCTTCCCTTATGTAAAGAGCTACTCCTCCTCCTCCTCCTCTTTTACCCTCCCTGTCCCTCCTGTAGATAGTGTATCCTGGTATGTTTATGTCCCAGTCATGGTTTTGTGTGTACCATGTTTCTGTGACTGCCACGATATCCAGATGTTCCTCAAGGCAAGGACTGGGCTTTAAATTTAGAATGCTAGGCAGTACACTGAAAAGTCTGGTCAGTTTAAAACTACAGTTTTACACAGAAATTAATTCTAAAAAGGATTCAGCTGTTCGCTTAGAATAATAGTGCAGTGCAGGTCTAATAATCTTAAGACTCTACAGTTTTACACTCAGAATTAATAATAAAAAGGATTAGGCTGTAGTTTTAGGATATTAAGGAGTGCATAAAAAGGTCAACTTAAAACTCTTCAGCCTTTCGCAGAGAATTAATTCTAAAGAGGGATGTAATCGCAGTGCATTCAGAGCAGGTAAATCACTTTAAACAATGGCAGTGTAACACTGAATGGCCTAAACTGGATTGATAGATGAGGAGAGAAATGGGGTGGGGAGGGCTTTCATGCCATTCTAGCTTTACAAAAAGAACAATTTCTTTATAAAAAAAAAAAAAGAAATTCTTGCTTTACAAAAAAGGATAGTCTCCCAGGGTCAACAGCACTGATAAACATCTCTAATGAAGTGAGGTAAAATTGAGACCAGCAGGAAGAAGTCAGTGAGGCTGAGATCCTCCAATCAGAGTGTTGGCGCTGAAAATTAACAATGTCCAAAGGCACCAAATACCAACGTACCTGAGGGGGTATACGGCTTTTGGCTGTTTCTGTAGATTTCTGCACCCTGCAACAAACCAGAGTTCAGAGGATCCCAGGCGGCAGTTTCAACAGGGGAAGAAAGCCTCAGGGTCTGCTAATTTGCAGTAGCAAAATCGTGGGTTGCTTCCCAGGACAGGCTTGTAGCTTTTCCTCTGGCGGCGAGGTGCGAGCCACTGAGGGCCCCGAACAGCCAAGTGGTAAGTTGGGGTTGTTACATGAGTTTTTTTGTTACACACCCTCAGTATGTGATAATCTCATAAACCTCTTGAACTTCCCTTTCAAGGTTTATGGATCATCACACACCTGGGGTGTGTGGTGGTGGTGGGGGGGGGACTCATAACACCGACCTGCATATGCATTACTCTCTATGTTAAAACTGCCCCACTTATGGACCCCAGCTTCTGCTTACAGTACCTTCACTTTGAGAAGCTTTCACCCACCTTACAGTGACAATACTCCTACAGTGACTTCAAAAGTTTACTTTCAGTTGTTACTGGGGTGTGGTCTATGATTACCACCATGGCAGTTATCTTGTATGTTAAATGATCATGCAAAATGAGACAACTGACTCACTTGCAAAACAAAAACAAAACAAAAAGTTCTGTAATGTCACAAAGTACTATTATTTAGACATTAAATCAGAGTCAAACTGGCTCACCAGGACATCTGGAAATGTCTAGGTGGGCCCCATCTGTTTGGGAATCTGGCCACCTCCTAAATTCTGAGAATCATTGGTTTTACCATCTATTTCTTTCACTAAAATTGGCCCTGTAAGTAAATATAAAATGCAAAAACATAGCCATGCATCATATTGAAGTGGAATACTGATATGAGTGGACCCCCACCCCGTGGACTCGTCCCTACTGATTTTCCAGGTGGGCTACTGCTGCCCCTGTACCCCAGTCCGACCCCCGCACTGAATTCCAGCATGTAATGTAACTGTCCATCTTTTTTGTGACGAGCGAGTAACTTCCGCCATTGGTATACATTTAACCCTGAGTTTATTTACTTACTACGCAACGTCATAGGGAGACACAGGGAGTACGAAGCGCCTTGCGAAACATTACTTCCTATTCTGCTGTGACTTATATCGACTTTGTTTTGGGGCTGCCTGATAAGCTAGCCCATCAGTGACGTGTTCCTGGTCTTTGCACTGATCACAGAGCTTAATATTTAACCATATCCAACGCCCAGAGTCGTGCTCTAAAGTTCTTGAGTAGATGCAGTTGATTTTATAAACGAACGAGATTTTCATTCAATTTCAGATTACTGGGAACACTTTTAAGAATAGTAATGGATCGTACTGAACAAAGAAATACGATGGATAAAGGTGTATTATATGGCTACTGACAGCTTTTTGCATGCTGTGTTACTGTTACCTGTTCAGGTTTCGTTGATACTGTGTAATACAGGATCACTGTAAATCAAAGTAAACTGCTGCAGTACCTACATTTACAAAAATGCCTGAAGAAAAAAATTGCAGTGCACATTTGAAGGAAACCGATGTTAAACGATTTGAACTGACGAAAAGCGTTCAGATCAGTCTAACAGTGATCTACAGTATCATTTTGCTGATCGGCGTGATTGGAAACAGCATAACCATCAAAGTCACCCAAGTGCTACAAAAGAAAGGCTACCTTCAAAGGGGGGTAACCGATCATATGATCAGCCTAGCTTGCTCAGATTTATTGGTCCTTTTGCTGGGAATGCCTGTAGAACTATACAGTGTAATATGGAAACCTTTCACATCAGCCACATTGAATTGGCCCTGCCAGCTTTATAACTTTCTCTTTGAAACCTGCTGCTATGCAACAATTTTCAACGTAGCTACTTTATGCTTTGAGCGCTACATTGCGATCTGCCGCCCTTTTGATTATAAGTCCCTGACTGGGACCCGAACCATTAAATTGATCTGTTTAGTGTGGTTTACTTCAGTGCTCGTGGGTCTGCCTCAGCCTTTTGCAACTGGGATTGAACACCCACTAGAAGGCAGAGAAAACAACTGCACCAAACACCTCAGACACTTAACTGCAAATATTACAATCTGCACGAATCTCCATGACCGATGGGGCGTCTTCCAGGCCAGCATCTTTGGGGCTTTTATCATCTACCTCCTCACGCTGGTGTCGGTGGCCTTCATGTGCCGGAAAATGATGAGGAAGCTGGCCACTATGAAGGCAGGGAGGGTGGCAGTGACAAGCGGGACGGGGGAGGGTAAAACTGTCCAATTCCTGTCCAAAAGTGAGAGCGCGGAGCTAAAGATTCGAGGAAGCAAACCATCCTGGTGTTAGGTAAGTTTCGACGTAGGATGATTCTGATTTGTGTATTTGGGGTGGACTTTCTGCTATTATTTATTGAGTTATAAAAGGATCTGTGAAACTCCTGTAACCTCATTGGTCGAAACAGTTCACATGACCATTACTGTCTGCACACCTCACCTGAACTGTATTTTTTAAACAAAGCTCATTTAGATGTGGGATAACATGCACTTCACCTACATTTTTTAACAAAATCCCATTATAAGTTAGCAGTAAGACACACCAGGTTTTGTGATTATAGGGGAATAATTGCAAGGCTCCTAGTCCAAAATTGTTAAGGGTCTGAGTGTCTTTACACATGTAAGAGCAAAGTGCAATTATTAAAAACAATTCCTGAAGTGTCTTAATGCATTTATGTTGAGGAAAACCGTATGCTAAAAACTGACCAGAACACATGTGTTTATACCATGTTTATTCTTCAAAATAAGAGACGTTTTCTTTTTAATAGTTGGGACCTAAAGAAATCCCTGATGAGAATGTGTTTAAATAAGAATCAAAACCACTTTTTCCCACAACATTTTTATTTCAATTATCATTCCTTATAAGTTCAATTAATGTGTAAACTGGAGGAGCTGTGTTTCCTCATTATGGCCGGGGTATGCTGCTTCCAGCATAGTTTGCAGGCCAGTGTATTGATTCTTTAATGTGATGCCTATAATGAGGTGTGCACAGAGACTTCTAGTACAGGAGTAATTGTTATGGGATAATAATTACTTTGCTTTTTTGGTGTTTTAGCCAATCGGATTACTTAGATTCCTGTTAATTCTTCTCAACATAAGTAAGGAATAAAACGTGCAGGGTTTGTGATTATGGGGCATAAGGGCAAAGCTTGAGTGTGTTGTTGGGCATGAAGCGCTTGCACCAAGTACCTTTTAAACACACAGAAGCAAAGTGCAGTTATTCCCCATATCACACATCCCTGAAGTGTCTTAACACATGTCATGTTAAGAAAATGTTATGCTGAAAAACTGACCAGAACATATATTTTTGTTTAAAAATAAGATAATTTTTCTTTTTAACAGTAGAGTCCTTAAGTAGTCCCTGATAAGAATGTTTTAAATGAGAATAGAAGAAAATTTCCTCAAAATATATTGTATCGGTCATCCGGTCCTTATAAGTTCAGTTGGTAGTGATTTCTAGTGTGTAAGAAAAAGGAGTTTTGTTTCCTTGTCATGGCTAGGGTATGCTGTTTTCCAGCACAGTTTGCAGGCGAGTGTACTGATTCTTTACTGTGGTGCCCATAATGAGGTCGGCACTGAAAAAACACTAGTACTGGAATGTAATTATATGTTAATAAGTACATAACTTTTTGATGTTTAGCTATTCAGATTGCTTGGATTATTGTACATTTTTGTCGATACATTATAAAAAATAGAACAATAGATAGGTTACAGTGAATTACAAGGCTGTAATTCCATCAAGAGGTTCTGGGGACATAGAAACCTCCCGAGCTTCACTCGAGGTTATATATGTCCCCAGAACCTCGAGAAGGAATTTCAGCCTAGTGATTCACTGTAACCTATTTGTTATTTTTTGTAATATATGGATGAGAGAAGCTGGTGAGGTCTTACCTGTTGAAATGTTGTGCAGACTGACAAGCTGAGCGAGGAATTAGGAAGTAGTAAGTGTTCTGTGAAAAGTTCAACAAGAAAATGCAGGATACAGTTCATTTAAACATTAACATGCAAAATTCAGCAAAAGTTCAGCTGAACATGGAACTGTGAGTGTTTTTATTTTTCAAAAAAGAGCCAATGATTGCGGCAAACAAATGAGTAACTAAATGGAGCGAATGTCTTCCATCTTCCATTATGGTTTGCAGCTTTGAGAGAGCCATTATGTTTTTTTTTTTTTTTTTCAAATATGCCACCAAAAAGTAAGGTCCCATTCGCTGACTGTACAGCTGGCTTTGAAATAGTTCATGCTGGCAGCTGAAAAAGCCAGCTCACGGTCAACGCAAGCTGTAAGGTTGTGCTTGCACTTTCACTTAGGAGTGACAATACTTTTCTGACCTCTGAAGGATGGTGTTATGAGGTCGGAATGATAGCATTATGGTGGTCGAATGATATTGTAACACGGCATTATTCAGAAGTGCACGACGGCGCCCCGGGATAGGTTCAACGCTATCATGTGGTACAGGACCAACACGGCATTGTGAGCCGATAATGCTGTGTTGGTGTCCTCGGAAGCGCGTTCACGAGTCCAACACGGCATTATTTCTCATAATGCCGTGTTGCTCTTGCGCGTTCCCGAGCTCAACACGGCATTATTTCTCATAATGCCATGTTGCTCCTGTAGTGACAACAACAGCCAGAGAGCAGCAACTAGCACTGTGGGTGGGCGGTGGGTATCTGTACAGATGGGGTATAGAGGTTTGAACCAGCCGGAGTGGGACGGGGGTGTCAAGGGGGACAGTTACTGAGGACACAGAAACAGGGGTTCAGCTGCCAGAATTTCACTGTCCACGGGACTGTTATTTTCAATTATGGTGTTACCCCAAGTCAGGCATACTCCACTGGACAGCAGCAGTAACGTACCAGGCGAGTGAAAGGCTGCGGCGAAAGGAACGGCGCCCTGCAAGAAACAGAGCTAGTGACGTATGCATTATGCAAATTACCCGCTACAGACCAGAGCACAGCTGAGGAAAACGAGAACTACAGACCTCCAACTTAGGCTCTCAGGCAACGGCCGCTCAGAGGACTGGACACTTTCCTAGAATACCAGAGTTACAGGACTCTCCTTGTGGAGCCATATCTGTTTTGAAACACATCGGTATGTAACAGACTACTGTAATTGCATGCCATAGTAACAATAAAGTTTATAAAGATTTGCTCAGTGTTAGATCCGTTTTTTCTCCATGAGTGTCTACTGTGCTTGCCCTGGTATGTCAGCGGTTCTCCAGATTATTACAAAACATTAATCACGGCAGCATCGGCGTCTACGGGATTAATGCCCGCTGAGGTTGAACCCTCGGGCTCGCTTCGTGCAACAATGCCCTCAATGAAGGCATTAATCCCCGGTAGACGCCTCCTCTGCCGGTGATTAATGCTTACGTATTGTTGGGAGTGAAGTGTGGTATTATTGGGATACTGTCTATGTAGTATGACATTTTTTTGCATTGTTTTCAGTAGTATTATTTTAAAGATCCGTATATTGCAGCAGAATAATGCACAACTCAGATGGCTGTTATATAGGAGGTGTAATGGAGCACCGCAGTACCTGGAGGAGTGTATTTTTCCCTTTTGACTGTGCACCTTGGAGTTTGTTCGCTCACTTTCAGTGATGTGTGATTATGGGGGATAACTGCACTTTGCTTCTGTGTTGCAAGTGCCTCATGCATAACAACAAACACAAGCAGTACAGTTATCCCCCCATAATCACAAACCCTGGCATGTCTTATTGCTTACATAACCACACACACTGTCATGTGGTGTCCCTCACATAGATAATTAGATAGATAGTGTATTTACTATCAAAGGCAATAATCCAATTGTGAAGTGGATATATATATTTTTTTTCATTTTATTTTATATTATTCTTTTGGTAACTGGGTAAGACGCACTAGGAACAAGGGCCTGTTTTCAGAGGCGACCCAAGAGCACTGGGGTAGTTAAGTGACTTGCTCAGAGTCACACAGTATGCAAGTGGAGGTTGTGGGAATCAAACCAGTGGCTGCTGGATGTATCAAGATCATTCACAGCTCATCACTCTAACTGCGAGGCTTTACTGCCAACCCCAAGATATGTAAGATCCAAAAGCACAGGATAGTGAGTCCTCTGTCATATTATTGCTATAATGTTTACATGAGTTACATTTTTTTTATATTTTTTCATCCCTTCCCTATTAGAATGACAGTCATGAGTTTGCTATAGGTTAAAGTGCTTTAATTCTGCCTTCTGATTGGAGGAGATGGCCCATGTGTAGTATAATTGTTCACAGAATGGTTAAAAAGTCCTGAAAACTGATTGGTCTGGACTAGAGGCAGTTCTAGGTGTGATTTTATCTTCATACACAATGGTTAGAAACAAAGAAAAGCCTACATAAAGAGCCTTTTAAAATTGTGTAGGGGTCCTTTTATGATCACAATAAGGAACTTCAGGACAAGTGGTATACTGGATAGCATCACTTCTTGGCTGTGCCTCATGCTTTACAATACCCCTGAGGTGAGATGTCCCAGCATAACACATGTTCTGCCATAACTTTCTGATCGTCTGCTGGTTACTGAAGCAAGGGAAGATTTCAGGATTATGAGGATTTTCTGTAATGCAAATTGATCACTTTGGAAACACATTTTTTTAAATAGTTTGATTCTTTAGTCATGTCATTGCTGTTTTATATAATGTTGTTTGTATACCCTTGAATGTATACATTTTGTTCTTTTATATTCTTTTGTATAAATTTAGCTCTTTTTGGTGCTGCCATAAAGAACCATGTCTACCACTACTGCTACTAATAATAACAAAAATCATGCCATTGTTATGTGTTTTGCTTGTTGATGAACCAAATATTTGAAAATCTTTTAAAGATGTTTTTATTTAAAAAATTCAAACCATCATACATTTTTATATACTGATATATAAAACATGTATCCATATATTTATTGGTACTGTATAAAAACAAATCAGTGCATTGAAAATATAGTAATATTATGTCCTATTTATATTGACTTGAGTAAGCTTTCATTAAAAAAAAATAATAATAATAAATCATTGCCCTAACAGTTACAAAGTTAATCCCTTCTAAAGAAAATTTCTTTGAAAATGGTAACTTTGGAACCATAAATCCTACGAACTTATTTTTTTAAAGAGCAGGTGTTTCACCTGAAAATAGTATTAACTTTTAAAGGTAATGAACTATTACTTCTTATAACGGAAGTATTTTTTCTGTCTTTTGATGATTAGATTTTATTTCCTGACAGTAACTAGCATGATGTGTGGAACTGTGCTTTACCTGGAGGCTGACATAGATAGCTCTTGTTCTCCTCATACATCAATAGCCCTATAACCTCCCTGCCTATGACATCACAACTGAATGACTAAGAAGAGACAATCACCTGCTGACAGATTGGTCTCTTATGATGTCACTGTGAGTGACATCACAAAGCTGATGAGATGTGAAGAAGAAAAGAACTAGATGTCAGTCTCTAGGTAAAGAACTGTACATCATATCACGCCTAATACTATCAGGTAGAAAAGTTTCTAATGAGCAAATAGAAAGAGAAAAAAAACACCTCAGAACTAGGAGCAACAACTGCCTGTTTTTTGAAGTTAATAAACTTTTCTGCCTGCTATTTTGGTGCTACTAGCTATTTAATTGAAAGCTTGGAATCAGGTCAATATGCTTGTCCTGTTGATACAGTTTCCTTGTGTTGATACGTGTCAATATACATCAGTAGAAAACAAGCCTTTGTAATATCTCAATAAAGTAAAAGTGTACTTTTGTAGTATATTGAAACATTGGAGTTGTATCGATAGAATGTAGCCATATTGACTTCAGTTCAAGCTTTCATTGTAAAAAACAATTAGGTTAACATGACACTATCCAGTTGATAGTCTCCCATGGGTGCAGGAACATTAAGAAAAGTGAGGGGGCTGTAGTTCAAAAGGACACAAGAAAAAAAAAAAGGCTATTTTTGAACACAGAAATGCCAAAAAACAAACAAAAAACTACTGTATCCTACTTATCGACAAAAGCAAATGTTAGTCATTTCAGGAGGTCCCATGAATTCAAATGAAAGCAAACGGTTAAGCTCTGCATCATGTCAATGCAACTTCAGCAGTCACAGCACCTTGACACATTGTGGAGTTTGATCATTTATTTATACTGAATCAACAGTACCAAAGACTCCTGAAATGACATGTAGTTTTGCATGTATTAATGGACACACAAAGCTGCATTTCAATTATACATTCACACTTCAAGATAAAAGGCACTTTATTAGTATATCAAAAATGGACAGAAAAGCAACCCTGCAAGTCTTTGTGTAAACCTAATCATAGAAATGCTACAAGGAGAAGCTATAAGCAAGGCATCAAATCTCCTGACTCTGTAAGACAGTGACATTTATTCAAATCAGAAGGGATAGATATCCAACAGATGTGGTAAAGCGAATATAATACATTTTCTACTGATTAACAGTTGAAACAGATTTGAACTAATGTTGTTTATTTATTTTACTAAGATTATAAAACCTTTGAACCAGAGGTTCTTTTACAAAGGTTCTGCGTCAGACACATTACAAGGTGTACAAACGGTTAAGGCTCAGAAAGAGTGGAGGGTAAGGTAAGGAAAGGGGGGTGGTAAGGGAAGGGAAGAAAGCATGATGATGGGGAGAAAGGGGGAAGCAGTCTATATGTAACCTTGTCAACAAGATTAAAGAGGGGGGAGCAGTCTATATGAGACCTTCTCAACAAGCTGAGGAGGGGATGTGGAGATGAGGGGAAGGCGAAGAGAGGAGGGTATAGCTAATCAGACAGGAGCAAGTAGAGGGCTATACAAAGAGGGAGAGAGCTGGGAGGGAGGAATTGGGCAACGGCTTGGGGGGACAGTCGCAGCTGAGTAGCACGGTGAGATTCTGGTGCAGTTTTAGTTTAAAAGGGCCAAGGGTGGCGACATTATGGATCTCTTGGGGGAAACTGTTTAGCCATTAGGGGGCTCTAAAGTGAAATCCCACTAACTGAGGACTGTGGGAGCAGTTGCTTGGTTGCTTGGAAAGTTGTCATTATTTATTTATTTATTTAATTTTTGATATCGTAAGAGAGTAGGATAACATACACTTTATTCTGGGAAATGCTCAGGAGCTTCTAGTGTACAGAAAACTGACCACACATTCAAGTTTGGGTATGCAGTAGCAAGCAAGAAAATATTGAGAGTGCTGGGTAACAGGAAAAAGTGAGTGAGATTTTAGGAATACAAATAAACATTTAATTGTTGTATTACCAAACATTTATAATAAAAGTTTAGTAATTGAAGAAAATAAATTAAAAATCACTTTGCCAGATAATATTTTTCTGGGTTTCTGTCAACAAGATTAATGGGCGATAGTGGAGAACATCGGACCACTGCTGCTTGGGCAAGAAAGTGCATAAGCTGAACACGTGACGTGCATGAGACATCAGTGCCTGAATCAGATTCAACACTAGTTCTCACGCTTGTGTTCAACAGCACTTGTACTCCTAGAGTTAGGGGGTCTTCATCCTTCCAAACTCCCCCTTCCTGTGCATGTTAGAATTCTTTCAGTTGGGGGGCTTCACCCCCAAACCCCCCACCTGAGTGTGTTTGATGACAAAAAAATAAAATATAATGCCGCACAAAGCAGTACAAGTAGCCCCCCCAAAAAAAAAAGAAGACATCCTGCAAGACAACTAAAATGTGCCTCCAGTTTAAGTAAATACAAAACCACACATGCCCCAACAATGCAAAGCATCATGGGCTGCATATGCAAATCACCACAGAATGTTATGCTGGTCCAACTTTAAGCAGAATTGCATGGTGCCGAAAGGCCTCTCACATAGTTTGCAAAGGGTGCTAACAGAAGACATAGACACGTGTTTCGTCCTACCAGGACTCATCAGTATGCCTCGTCTGTTTGACACCCCAGTGGAATGGACCAGCTACCCCTAAGGCAGTGTGCCTGGGATATATTGTGGTGAACCCATTAAAATAAAAAACTATTTAAAAGACAAAGAACAGTTTAAGTAAGTCTATTGGTGTGGAGTTAGGTAGTAAAAATCTATGGGTGTGTGTGGGGTGAGGCCTCCAATTGTAGCACAACCAAATGACAGATTTATTCTTTCTTTTTCTCTGTCTTCACACAGGTTATGCACTCCTCAATTACCATGCCACCCGCATTCTCTACTATGGTACGCAACTACATCGCAGGATTCGTATTCTCAAATTTAAAAAAACCGTACGGTGGGCCGATTTTCTCCACTATCGCCGATTAATGGACAAAAATACCAAGAAACGGCAATTTTCAATTCCGGTCATTGCTGCAAAGAAATGTTATTGCTAGCGGGAGATCAAAAAGTCATTTTAAATAGGAGAATGGTGGTGCATGTTGAGTAAGCAATAATACCCGACAGGGTGGGTGGTATTGTGCTATACCGGACCGCCCAGGGCCTTATAGCCCCTGAAGGTCCGGGGACATCGGTCACCCTGGAGGGTATTATTATGCTTTAGAAAATGGGAATGGGTAACATTAATGAGACAGACACACAAATAGTTTTTCAGTTAAAATTTTTTTTTATTCATTCAGAAATATGAACTTTTAACTATTGGGAGAAAAGTAGTCCTTTTTGGGACTGGGATGGGGAAATAAAGAAACGCTTTTTAACCTCAAGACGTTGCACTTTGGCTTTGGGATGGAGAAACAATAAAATGTGTGCCTTTTAATTGCTATAGTTGATAAAATTCACTGGGCTGTGAAGGAACAATTCAGGAGATTGAATGGTGTTGATGAGGTTCCAGTAGGTAGCATGGCTGGAGCTGCAGCTTGGCTTTTCTTCAGGTTCTTCTGGTCTTTTGTCTTGAATGTTGTTTCCTGTGCACCCAGGACATTGCTCCATTTCTCTTTATCATTTGTAGATGGTTTCAGTAACTTTGCAGGCTCTGCTCACATTTGTGCCCTGTTACTGACATAATCTCCCTGGCTTGTAGACCTGCGTCAGACAAGATCTGTACTGAGGTGGCACGTATACTGTGGTTGGTATATCTTGCCGAAAGGTTTGCTTCTTTACTTATTCGTGGCATTAGTGAGCCTAAATAATTTTTTCCCATAGGCTCATTCGAGTACCATGTTTGCTGAGTATCTAGGAATGCTTGGGGGAGTTTTCTAGGATGCATGTACAGGGCTTTGCGCCTGCTGGTATTTTGAAATATACTTGAGGTACAGTTTGACTGAAGCAGTTTTCATTGTCAGGCTCCTCAAAAATACTGCCTCTGGTGTTTTCTTTGTTTGACTCCCTGGGTTGGTTGTGGTTTTTGGAATGCTGGTTGTGTGCTAGGCTTAGATATCTGCAACCATTTTCATCAAACTTCACTAAAATGACTTGGGTGTCAGCTCACGTAACCCCTCCCTGCCTCGGGCCGGCCATATGGATTTGTATTTCAAACCAGAGTCTTTCACTAAGCCTGGTGCAGTATTGGGTGACATAGCATCAGAGTCACGGATTTTCTTTAGATCTGCTGCATTTATTGCAGGGTGGTGTGTAGCTGTGTCTTATTTGCTTCTGTATATTTTTGAGAACACTGATAAAACATTGTTGGCAGGACGGAAAATTGGGTCACTTATTATGTTGAGGGTGCGTGCAACTGTGGTGCTGTTAAGATGATGATTTAGCCCAGCACGGATGGCACAGTAGCCAGAAACAGAGTACTCAGTCCCAGCACTGGTACGCACCTCAGCATAGAACTGTCTTAGTAAGCTGTAGAGCTTTTCGGCAGTTTCAGTTTGAAAGTTAACTGCCAGACCCTGCCTGATGCTCCAGTCACTGAACACTTACAGCCCAAATAGTGTTTTTTTTAGTATTACACTCATCCCTATCACTTTCTATTTCAGTTAGCTCCTGTTCACTCACCGATATATGACGGCTTGTCTCGAGGGATTGTGTCCGTTTTTCTGCTCGTGTTTTTTTTGCAGCTGATGGCGATTCTGATGAAGGGAACAGTTCTTGAAGAGTGTCCTCATTTATTATTTGAAAGAACACTGGCACATTATCTGACATTGACGTTTTTTTTTTTTTTAAATTTAAGGGCACACAGAGAAGAGAAATGCCGGCTTTTGAGAGCTGTCAGAAATTTAAAATTCAGTCAGCTGTGGTATCATTGTGATGTTGAGAAAAACGATGGTGACTTTGATTGGCTGAGGTGTACCAGTGCTGGGACTGATATGAGGGGTGTCTGATTTTTATGTTCAGTTTTCTAGGAAGACAGCGATCTCTGCAATAATTAGTCTGACTGCACTATATGGGAACAGAATGGAGATGAGCTGTTGCTGGTCCTTATCGAGGCAATTACTTTCTTAGTCTGTGTCCTGTGTCCACCCCCAGACAGTGGCACTATGGTTTATCTTTTACGCTGTGAGCAGGAGCTGTGGGGACTGAGCAGAGTTGGACAGTAGGTGATGAGGGAACCTCGCAAACAGTGGCAGTAGGGTCAGAGTTTTCTTTTTTTTTTTTAAAGTTTTAGGTGATGTGCTGTGACAGAGAGCCGAAAGAGAGCAAAGAATTTAAGGGACAATGAAGTCGACGGACAGAGAGAGAGAGACGCTCGTGGGAAAAGTACATGTGAATTTCGGCTTCCTTTTCAGTGGCTATCCACTGCCCCCCCGCCGCACACACACGGCAACTTTTAGAGTCAAATGCAAACTGTCATCTCATTATGGACCCCCTGACCTGCCAGTCCGGTAAAAATACAAACCGCGAAAAGAAATGAAGAATACTTTTGAACAGTTAACAGCCAGCATATTTACGGTTGGTAATGTTGACGCCTGCCGCTTCCTTATGTAGGTCCTTCCTTGATGCCCAAGCCTTCAGTTTCACTGCAGTCAGAAACTGGCATTGAGAATCTATCTCCTGTCAAGCATTTAAATTAAACAAGTCCCATTATAAACTGGCTGTCTTCGTACCTGCAACCTGCCTGATCTAGTCGCATTAAATATCCAGCAGAGAATCCTCTTTTTCCACACCGCAGATGTAGTGCCATCTTCTCCGTATCTGTAAGTCCATGTGTCACACGCAAAGTATTTAAAATGATGTAGCGAGCTGAGTCATGGAGTTACATTTGTTTTATGGGCTGTGTTTTTACATTTCGTTTCAGTTAATTAGAAGATTTGAATTAGGAGCCTGAGAGTCACTTTGGGAGTGTCACTTGCTAAGTTTAAATTAATATGGCGGCGCTTGCCTTTTCAACGTTCTACTAGCCCACTACTATTTAGAAGTACATGAGGCAGCTGAGACTGGGAATAGTTTTTTACCAGTCTCTGTTGTCTCATACCGGACTGGCAGGTTGCCTCTTTCAGCCAATGAGGGACGTGAAAACACTTTACCCATTTTCTAAATACAAATAATGTGTAAAAGCTGACATGCATTATGAGACTTCAGAAGGAGCTGTTTCACAATAAATGGGCACTAGGGCTTATAGTCATCATTATTTTTAGAACAGGTACTGCGCTGCCATAGTCCTGTTTGTAACCTAATGCCCCCCCAGACCCCAGTATGAAATTGTGGGGCAAGGGGGAGATGATCATTAGCCAGGCTGGCCAATTCTACACTGATTGTCTGGGGTACATTGCCGTTATAGCATCCTTCTGGGTGGCTAAGGTTATGCACCTCTGGAGCTGCAAAATGCATATTTTGGCATCTTCCAGGATTCTATGTACTGTAGTGTGAGTTCATATTACTTTATGCCCTTCACAGTCAAGTCAAAGGGTAGCTATGCATTCTGTAATGTACTGGGTGCAGAGGGAGCAGAACACTGATTCATGACAGCTGCAGTGGCCCCTGCATTGGCATGGGGGACATCCATGGTATGTGCAAACCATACACACCCATATAGGGGTGCACATAAGGCTTAATGGATTGGAGCATTGGAGTAAGTTTTTGGAATTGTCTGAGCTGCCTGCAGAACTGTGGAATTTTCTTTGATTATTGTTGATGCTGAGACTCCAAATTGCTACGTTTATTCCTGCTAACATAGTTGGCTGAAATAATAAAATACAAAACTAGAAAAACACCTTCCTGTTTGGGCCCTTTCTTTAAAAAAAAAAAAAAAAAAAAAAAAAGAGTATGCAAGCCCATAATATATATTTAGTTAGAAGTTTGGCTCTTGCTGTGCTTACTGAGGGCCTGCTGTCATTTTTATGTTTGCTTGCATGCATGTGCAAGAAATATGTGCCTTTCATCGGAGATTTCGGAGGTGTGTCACCTTCTCCTCCAATTCAGGCACTGTGCTGGCAGTATGCGGGTCTCAGAAGCAGGCATTTTGGAGCTGCTATGACACGCCCAAAATGCAGTGGCATACAGTTGAAAGGGGGAGCTACGCTTGAGTGAGCAGAGATATGTCAGCTACTCATGCGCAGCCCCCTCTGCCAGGCGCGCAGCACCTCACGACGCAGCGAGCAGCCGACGGGTGCCCAATCCCGCGGCCGGCTGAACCGCGCCTGTCTCCTCCCTCCCTCCCAGTAGTTGATGCCACGCTGGAGCCCACCCCAGCATGTGCAATCCGTCATGTTGCTGACGGGATGCCTACCCTGTCGGCTGAACACGCCTCTCCCCAAAGTCCTTGTGCCACACTGGGAGCCCACCCAGCGTGGCAAACGGGTCCCGCTGCTTTTTTTTAATTCGCCGACGGGGTGCCTTCCAACTTCTGGCCGGCTGAACGCCTAAAGCCTTGGTGTAAGCTGGGAGCCCACCCAGCGTGGCAAGCAGTCCTACTAATGTCTTTTTTTGTTTGTTTTAACCTGTAAACAAAACGTCCCGCGCATCGCCTCCCTAACCCCTCCCACAACCTGCACCTACCCACCCACTGCGCACTCAGTTTTCCCACACCCCTCACCCCATACCTACTCTCTCAACTCTGGCGCGACGATCTTCGTGACCGGGAACACGCTGCACTCTTCAAAGCCAATCGCTAACTGAAGAAATGCCGTAAGCTGTATAATAGGCTAGATAGGAGGGGTTCAACTTTATTGCATATCTCAGGTATTTTGAGAGTTGACACCTTAACATGGGGTTTTGGACCCTTTCATGAATGATGCACTGTCATGGCGTTATTCGGGCTCGAAGGGTGATTTCGCGCAGTGACTGTGCAGTGACTGCGAAATCACCCTTCGGGACCGAATACCACCATGAGAGTGACATCATTCATGAGAAGGGGGCCCAAAACCCCCATGTTGAAAATTTGGTGAGAAAATTCCAAAAATGACTGTTTAATGAGTGTGCATTGCGCAGTTCCTATGCAGGCTCGTAAGTTCGCAAAATTTCAATATTTTCACTCCAGATTTTCAACATTGCCATTTCACCACACTGTCTTATGAGTAGTACAGCTGTCATTTTTCACATCTCACCCAAAATGTGTTTTCACCCTTGTAGCACAGAATGGCGCAGTCGGTGTGCGAAATCAATGTACAGGACAAATTAAGAAAATCACAGTGACACTGTTCATGAGCAGAGGTCTTGAAATGGCTATGTTGAAAATTTGGTGAAAAATTTCCTAAAAATGACTGTTTTATGAGCGTGCGTTGCGCAGTTCCTATGCACGCTCATAGGTTTGCGAATTTTCAATATTTCCACTCCAGATTTCCAACATTGCCATTTTTCCACACCTCCTTATGAGCAGTACAGCTGTCATTTTTCACATCCTGCCTAAAATGTGTTTCACACCATGTAGCTATTACACGGCTAGTCTGTGTGCAAACTCAATGTATGGGACACATTAACAAAACCACAGTGACACTGTTCATGAGCAGAGGTCTTAAAATGGCTATGTTGAAAACTTGGTGAAAAATGCCTAAAATGACTCTTACGAGCGTGCATGCTGTACAGTTCCTATGCATGCTCGTAAGTTTGCAAATTTAATATTTTCACTCTAGATTTTCAACATGTCCATTTTATTAAATCTTCCTTATGAACAGTCCAGCTGCAATTTTTCATATGTCACCCAAAATGTGTTATCGCACATGTAGCGCATAATGGTGCTGTTGGTGTGGAAAGCAATGTTTAGGACAGATTAAGAAAATCACAGTTACACTGTTCATGAGCAGAGGTCTTAAATGGCTATGTTGAAAATTTGTGACAAAAGTCCATAAATGACTGTTACAAGTGAGCATTGTGCAGTTTCCCGCATCCTCGTTAGTTCATGACTTAGTAATATTTTCAGTCCAAATTTTCACTGTGGCATTTTCAACACTTCCTTATGAACAGTACAGCTGCCATTTTTCACAACATGGCCGGCGTGTGTTTTCACACTTTCAGTGCAGAGATGCGTGGTCGCTGTGGGAAATCATTGTTCGCACAGATAAAGAAAATCACAGTGACACTGTTCATGATCGGAGGCACCAAAATGCTGGAGTTGACAGTCTGCTATAAAATATCCCCAACCTACATATATAACGGTGTGCGTTGCACAGTTTCTATGTGTACGCCGTGACTTCACCATATTTTTTAAATATTTTACTACACATTTGCAACATAGCCATTTTTACACCTCCCCATGAAAGAGTACAGCTGTCATTTTTTACAGCCTGTTCGGAATATTTTTGCACCTGTGGTGCTAAATCCCGTAGTCACTGTGCATAAGCAGCTTTCGGTTACCAAACTGATATTCCCCCTGTTCATGAGGTGGGGTCACAAACAAAACATGTTGAAAATTTGGAGTTAAAATACCAACGAATGCCTGAGGTATTAGGGCTTTTCAACTAAATCGCCTAACCCTATAGAGAATGACAGAATCAGGTGTGACTTAGATTCTTGCCTGTGATGCTCATACCATTCCACACCCCTGCAGTCACTGAGAGGCATCGAGGTATGCCTTGGACTCTTCGGCCCCAAACTTCACCCCATTCTTCATATTGCACCCATCTCACCGTATTTTCTAATGAAATGGGGTGCGCATAGGGCTAAAGACTCCAAGGAACATCACACACTTGTCAGTCTGCAGAGGGTGTGGTGAAATGGCTGTGGCTGCTATGCCTGACGACCAAAATGCACACCCGATGCCTGTCACTCTCTGCAGGGTGGTGGTGGGGTTGGCTTCAGTTCAATACTTCACTGCCATTCCTATTACGCAGCTCTGTAACTTCTACATTACTACTGCCAATGCCAGTAAGCAAACATTCGGCATTGACAAATGCTTGTTATGATTCCTAATGCTGATGTATGCATAGCATAAGTAAATTACATATTTTTCTTAATTCCTGATGTGACTTTGAGGGGTGGCTTTTAAGGCAATATTGTGACATGAACTTAATCTTTATACTGTTTTATAACTGTATATGGCAGCCTTGAAACATATAAAGAGTATGTTAGGTTAAGTATTTCTTTAGATGGCTGCCTTCAGAATGAGCTAGGAATTAAAAAAATTATACAATTTACGTAGGAAAAATGTATTGTGTTTGCTTGCACATGCAGTGCACAAGAAACAAATTTAAGTAGTAGAGCATTGCAGAGATGTGGCAATGTTGTGGCCAGTCCAGCGAACACTTTAATGGGTGCATCCACACACTAATTATCCTTGCAGCTGCTGATGACAGCAGTCCTTAGAGTGAGTGCCGTGACTTGAAAGAAATCTCCTGCTGCACCGGGCAGTTTCATCATTACAGCAGCAGTCCCTCTCCTCACAAGCAATCACACAGCAGGAAAAACAAATTAATTCCCCCACCCCCACTGCTGCTGCCTGCCCCGCACCCTCCATGAAATCTGCCACTGCAATTGGGGGCAGTTTCGTCACTGCAGCAGCAGTCCCCTCTCCCTCCCAACCAGTCACACAGCAGGACAACAAATTAGCTCCCTTCCACTGCTGCTGCTGCCCACCCCACATTCTCCGTTCTCCAACCCCTGATGTCATTGGGGTGCTCAATCTCTGTGTCGGCATGTATCCCCCGTTCCCCCATTAATGTGGCACACTGGGAGCCCACCCCATTGTGCCATAATGTACCTCTTTGATGTTTCTAACACTGGGGTGACCACTCCCGGTGTTGGATGCATGCCCCCCCATGCCCCTATGTTCTCAGCTGACCTCGGGGTGCCCAGTCCCTGGGTTGGCATTGATCCTCCCTCCAGTACTCCGGGACACTGGGAGCCCACCCCAGTGTGCTGAAATCTGGTTTGTAATATTTCACCAGTAAAAAAGAAAACAGTCCCATGATGTATTTTTTTTTTTTAAAGCTGAAAAAAAAGAAAATGGTCCCTCATTCCCGGCCAGCCCCTCCTCAACTCTACACCTCCTCTGCAGCACTCCCACCTCCCCACCCTCCACCCATACTCTTACCTCCAGAGGTTGGGAGCAGCGATCTTCTGTGGACCTGGAAATGTATCTGCACTCTTCAAAGACCAACTGGGAACTGAAGAAATTATGGTAAGACCTATAATGGCAGTCAATGGGGGATTTTCAATTTAGGTTGATATCTCCGACAATTTTTTGAGTTTTGGTCCCAAATTTTCAGCATGGGGTTCTTGGGACCCCACCACATGAACAATGTAACTATCAATCGTTTCTCAGTCCTGAAAGGTGATTTCATGGTCACTGCACACTCATCTTTTGGGACCAATTAACCAAATGACAGTGCCACTGTTCATGAGGTGGAGTCCCAAAAACTCCTTGTTGCAAATTTGGTGAAAAAACTCCAAAACATGACTGCATTATGAGCGTCAGTTGCACAGTTTCTACTCACACTCATAACTTCACCAATTTTTAATTTTTTCACTCCAAATTTCCAACATTGCCATTTTTTCACACCCCCTTATGAACAGTACAACTGTCATTTTTTTGCATCCTTCCTGAAATGTCTTTTTGCACCTGTGTCGCATAATTATTTATTTATTTATTTATTTATTTATTTAGTTAGTTTTTGTTGTCCAGGTAAGTGCACTAGACAAAGTCTGCCTATTTTCAGGCACAACTCGGGGGAGGGGGATACAGATGAATGCCAACTGACGTACCAGGTTAAGCTGTTGGTGGTATTTTTAGTGAATGGGGGGGGGAGATTTGGCCAGGGCACTGGGGAAATTCTCCTACTCTGCCTGCATCAGTGCTGTCACTTCCTGTGGACGGGATGGAGGGACCCAGTTTGCAGCCGAACACAGGAGGAGGATGAAGTGCTGAGGTGGCAGGGGAGCAGGTTGTGCTGTATGGAGGAGGCCCAGTTTCAAGGCCTACATTCTGTTCAGCCAGAATGGAGGAGATAGAGGAGGAGCAGGACATCTTGCTTGTGAGAGAACCTGAAGGCGATAAAGCGCTATCTTCCCAAGACTTGGTAGATGCTGAATTTGCACTGGATACCTTGAATTCGGATGATTTGGATCCTAGCCAGCTAGATCATGAGACCGGTATTGTTCTGCAAAAAAGACAACCAACGGAACATTGTGAGTAGTGTTAACTCTTCTACCTCAGAATGTTGCTCTGAAAAGAAGTGCCTGTTATTACTGGAAAAGAAAAAAATTCTGGTGCAGGCAAAGGCTTTAGATGCTGAACTGCAACAACTGTCTGATTCAGAAACTGCTACACTTCCGACAGTGGCTGTCAGTAAACAGCTGTGTCACTCGGCATCTGAGGTGGGGTCAGCTGTCGTGTCAAGTTCAGAGCATGATGTACAAACAAATACAGCACTAAAACAAGCAACTAAGCAGGCTGGCAATAAAAAGGTCCTAAAAACCTTGTGCCAACAGCCTCGGGGAAACTGTACCAGAATCTCCAGGTCCTAATAATGAAGTTGACTCAAAATAGTAAATCTTGGCTGGGTATGGGTAAAATGAAGAAACAGCTAAATAAAATGAATGTTGGTTCTATAACCACGGAAAAATCCTATTCCTTTAAAGATAGACATCCGGCAAAAGATTGGGGCACCAGAGTTGAAGAATCTGCTACAGGAAAGGACACAGAAATTGACTTTTCTACCTGGACTCCAGATTCTGCATTAACTAAATCTGGATGGGCCCAGAATAAATCTGGGCAATGGGTCCCTGACTCAGTGATTCCAATTGATCAAGAGCATGCTAGTTCAAATTTTGCTGTGGTGGCCACTCGGGAGAAAACTACAATGAGCTCCAACTCACCCCGGGGTAAAAATTGTACTCTGTTATTAGACACTGTGGTTAATAATGTTTCTATTTTGAATATGTCAAGTTTAAATCAGGAAAACTCTGAATCAGATATATTATCAGAAGCTATACCTGACAGAGAAGGGTCCGATAACATTCGTCTAGGCCCTAGTGAAGCAGACTTAATAGGGACCCTGCAGAGCCTACTCTAGCTCCAATGTTTAAGCTTTCAGATCTCTTTGCTAATAGGGGAGAGCCAGCCCCAAGACGCAATGCAGTCCCTTTGCTGTATAAAGGAGGGGTTAGAAAACACTCCTGGCAGAATTTATATTGCAAAAACATTATTGAAAACGTCAATGAAATTTTTTTCCTCAGAGATTTTTGTGTTAATAGGTTTGGGTAATGGGAATTACGATGTCAGCTTCAAGGCAGTATCAAGCCTGGATAGGTCCTGAGCCCATTATCAGTCTTTAAAAAAATAAGCCAGTTTGGATTCCATTTCATGCTGTACCATTAACAAAACCCTTGGTTAAAACAATTACAGTTCTTTTTAAAAATGAAGGTGTGAACACAGAAGACATTATGTTGTGGCTTAGACAACACTGTGACATTTTAGGGAAACCTTTTCCAAATTTAGACAGTGAACAGATTTGGGATGGCAGTTGGAAAATTAAAGTAAAGTTATTTTCAACAAACTCAGGACCTGTACATCTGCCAAGTGTATTTTTTTGGGGGAAAGATCGAGGTGCCCACAAGTTCAGATTCACCCTTTATCAAAGTACGTCCAAAAAAATGAAATAGGGTAAATCTGTGCAGGTAAAAGTATCTGATTTAGGAATAACTATGACAGGAAAAAAATATACTCTCTTAGCCTCTGAGGGTGCTGATTAGAGATGGGCGAAGTGGCCCCAATTCTTTCTGTGAAGTGAATTGCGAAGCGAAAGGGAATTCGCTGAGTGCTCTGTAACACGAAGCAGAGTACTTCGCGTTATAATGGGTAACACGAAGTCCATTGAAAACAATGACTTTGCATTACTCTGCCTTTCCAAACCACTACTCCACCAATTCTTAATGCGAAGTACATTGAAAACAATGTACTTTGCTTCACTTCACCTGGTTTTTAAGCTCCAAAGGTGAATTTTGCAGTGATTCATGGGATTTCAGGTCACATGGGCTCTAGATTGTTCTGCACAGCCTCAGTTCTGGGTAGTATATGTAGGAAGCTGTAGGAGATAGTGTGCTCTGAGAGGTCTCTGTGATTCAAACCTTCTAAAAGCTATTAAAAAAGCCTTTTTGAGTAATTTGTTTCTGAAACTTTAGTTCATCGATTGTAGGAAACCCTCCTGTGATCATATAATCGAGCATTTTATTGTTTGTGTATGGATTTTGAATATAAATGTACAACATTCTGTTTGTGTACTGAGAGACAGTGGAAGTGTGCTTTTGGGGGAGGGGGGTATCTGTGGTGTAGCTAGATTAACTTGGAGAAAAAGACAGTTCTTTCCGTTTTGGTGATATTTTTCTTGTATAACTATTAATGTACACACAGTAATATTTTCAATAATTCTTGCCATTTTTTTGCTGATTGTTGTGGTGCAGCAGTGCATAATTTTAGTTTGTTTAAAATACGTGGTTATGTTAAAGAAGTTTTCAATTTGCGATGCATTACTTATTGTGTGTGTATGTGTGTTTGTATGATGTGATGCGTGTCATTAAATCAGACACCTTTCATTGTGCCACATAGTAATTTCAGCAATGTGAACCTGCTATCCACTGCGGCTGTGTGATTTTTTTTTACCTGTTTGTGACATCTTTACTGCAGCAGTGCAGTACACTGCCCCCTCCCTCCCCGGCAGCCTGCCCCAGTCGGCAAAGGTATTCTTTTCCAGATTTGAATTTCTGATGGTGAGCACTGGTTAGGTGTTGTGCTTTTGTGTCTGCATCTCTTCAGTGTGCAGTGCAATCTTAATCTGTCTGTGCATTTGCATCTCTTTAGGGCTCAATCTCCATCTGTAACTTAAATCACAGTTGTTTCTTTGACTTCCCTTCAGAGTACTGACTGGTGTGGTGCATAATTCTGCATGAACATTGTACTCATTAATATGCGTTTTTAAGTCGGGACCATCATCACGAGTCACTCATGATACAAATCATGTTCTTCATCATCACGGTCTCAAACGCAGTCACAAATCACGATTCACGATCACGTCACGAATCACAACATTAATTTTTTACTAGTTGCTTGGATGTATTGTAAGCCTGTTTTGTAGCATCTCTCCAGGCTTCGCCATCCCACCATTGTACTCATTAATAAGAATTTTTAAGTCAGGGAGTTTTGTGCTACAGCTCATCAGGGAAGTACAGCCGTAGGCATTCATGTTCCCAATACAGTTCCATATTGGTTATCTTCACACCATCGACACCGAATCATGTTTTTCATCATCATGGTCACAAATGCAGTCACAAATCATGATTCATGATCACGTCACGAATCACAACATTAATTTTTTTTACTAGTTACTTGGATGTATTGTAAGCCTGTTTTGTGGTATCTCTCCAGGCTTCACCACCCCACCATTGTACTCATTGATAAGAGTTTTTAAATTGGGGAGTTTTACGATACAGGCTCAGTTCATCAAGGGAGTACAGCCATAGTCATTTGCGTTCCTTCCTGTACAGCATGTGAGTTACAGTACTCTAAGTAGTGGTGGGTGAAGTAGTCCCAATTTGCTCTGCGAAATGATTCATGGAGTAACACGGAATCTTCGGAATACTCCACAATGTGAAGCGGAGTACTTTGCTTCATAATGAGGAATGCAAAGTCCATTGAAACCAATGACTTTACATTATTCTGCCTTCCTCAAACCACTTCTCCACCAATTTTAAGGCAAAGTACATTGAAATCAATATAATTTGCCTCACTTCGCCTTGTAGTTGAGCTCCAAATGAAATTCTGCAGTGATTTATGGGGTTGCAGGTCACATGGGCACTAGATTGTTCTGTACAGCCTCAGTTCTGACCTGGGTTGTGTGTGTGTGTGTGTGTGTGTGTGTGTGTGTGTGTGTGTGTGTGTGTGTAGTGGTAGCTGGAGACAGTTTGTTGTCAGAGCTCTGTGATTCAAAACCTCTGAAAGCTGTTTAAAATGCCTTTTTGAGTCATTTTATTTGCTCAAAATTTAGTACATTGATTTATAAGAAACCCTTCTGTGCTCATATCACTGAGTGTTTATTGTTGTGTGTGGATTTTGAATGTTAATTTAGAACAGTCAGTCTGTGTACTGTGAAGTGTGCTTTGGGGGGGGGCATATTTGTGATGTAGGTACATTAACTGGAAAAAAAAGTCAGTCTTTCTGTTTTGGTTATATTTTTCTTGTATAACTGTTAATGTACACACACAATAATATTTTCAGTAATTCTTGAAAATTTTCTGCTGATTGTTGTGGTGTAGCAGTGTTTAATTTGTCTGTTTAAAACATTTGGTTATATTACTAAAGGTTTTCAATTTGCTACACATTACTTGCAGTGTGTGTGCGATGCATGCCATTAAATCAGACACCTTTTATTGTGCCACAAAGTAATTGCAGCAGCGTGAACCTATCCACTGCACCTGCATAAATTTTTTATACTACTTTGTGGTATCTTTACTGGTAGTGGATTATTACTGCCATACACTAATCCCCCAACTGGCAAAATTTATTCCTTTCTAGATTTGGATTTGTGACTTGTGAGCACTGGTTAGGTGGTGTTGTGCCTTTTGTATGCATCCTTTGAGTGCACAGTGCAATCTTAATCTGTCTGTGCATTTGCAGTGCACCATTAATTCTGGGAGACTGCATTTTTTGTTACGCTCTCATTTCACTTCGTCAGCACTGGGGAATTTTCTGGACACAAGACAGTAGCATTTTGGGGATGCACATTGATTCTGGTGACTGTGTGGGTGGGGTGCTGCCAATATTGTTGTCACTCCACCTTACTTCACATTTAAGGTAGAATGACAATGCAAAGTAATAATAACAAGGTGAAGTGAGCCTTTCCTTTGGGGCACTACACATGGAGAAGTACCAACGTGAAATGGCCACTTCGAGTTCACTTTTTCGGTGGATTTTAAATTCGCTGCATCTTTAGTACTGATGGAGAGTCTGAAGGGAAAGGACAGACACATCTTCAATTATTTCCACCACAGATACAGAAGGTGGAGGAGCAGATCCTATAGCTAAAAGGATAAGACAACATAGGCCATCCAAACATTCTTGAAAATTTAGAGACTAAATAATTTTTCTTTTCTAGGAACTTTCCTTCTTATGCACTCCTTTACAATAGCATCTTTAAAGATAAACAGCATTAAGAATGGTCGGAAGTGCATGGGAGTGCTTTACCACCTTAATAGCTTAAAATAATTATATTATTTGTTTACCGGATATTAGGTTAAAGATACAATGTGAGTTGCAACAGACTTCCTGGACCTGGAGAAACGGGCCTGCTTTCTGGTCCATTGGACCTGATATTTGCAATGGGTTGGGTATGTTTTTTTTCTAACCCTTTACTTAGAGTATCTAGGCTGACTGAGATTAACCTGGGATGGGCCTTAATGCTGTATTTTTCTGATCTTTCCAAGAGGTTTCACTTAATTGTGATATATGCACCACAAACAAAAACTCAAAGGGTATCTTTATTTAAAGAGGTACAGCCTTATTTGCACACATACAGGCTAGTGGTACGGTTGGTGATTTTAATTGGGGATTGTCCACAAAAGACAGAGGTTTGCAAACTGAAAAACTGGTTTGTGATTCACAAATGCTTAGACAGATCACTCAGACAGCCAGTTTAGAAGATACATATAGAACACACTTTCCGGATGGGAGCTTTACATACTCTAAGGGTACCCTTAAAACAAGAATCAATTTTATTTTCTCCTCCCAACCACTTGAGGTCCTTAAAGTAGGCACTTATCCTAATGGATTTTCAAACCATGTCATGGTAGCAGCTCATTTTTCATGGGAAAACAGCCCTAGATGCACAAAAAAAATGGAAGCTGAATGAAAAACTTTTAGATTATCTAAATTTACAAAAAAGTGGAAGAGGGAATGGACTGCATGTTTTTCTGTATTAGATTTTTATGATAATATTATCAATTGGTGGGAGGATAATAAAAAGGATGGCAATATTTTTTTCAAAATAGAGCTCAGTATGGAACCCAGAAGGATTATCTTATATATTTAAAACTTAGACATCACTTACAAAATCTTATTTTACAAGCTGCACAAACTTCTCATGATTATAGTACTCAGATACAGAATATTAAGCAACAGATGAGAAACTTACAATATAGTAGAGGCCAGTCACTTAATTAATATATGAAGTTTGGGTCATAGATACAAAAAGGATCCATTGACCCTTACAAAGAATGTAAAAAAAAGAGTAGAAAATAAACTTATTACACAGCTCTTTTCTCTCTCTGGGGATTTAATTTCATCACCTCATGACCTACTACATAATGTAGAAAATTTCATTAAAGAACAGTTTGGATCTGACTCAATCACTGAGGATGCCCAAGAATTGTTCAATTCACTAAACATTCCCAAAGTTACACAAGAAGATGCACTGATGTTAAGTGCAAAGATAACATTAACTGAGGTTAAACAAGTTATCTCTAGATTAGTAGCCAATACAGCTCCAGGTTCAGATGGGTTAAGTACTGGATTTTATAAAACCTTTTGTGAGGATCTGGCCCCTGCCTAGTGCATGTATATAATGCCATATTAGATCTTTCCAGATATGGGACTACTATGCAAGAAGCAGTTTTAATTTTACTGTATAAGAAAGGCTATAGGAAAGATATCAAAAACTGGCGTCCTCTAAGTAAAATATTATTGGACAGATTAACAAAAGTTTCTCAGTATTTAATCCACCCAGCACAGACCTGTGCTGTTCCAGGAAGAAAACAATGAGGTAACCTGATTCTATTAAGGGAATTATTCTATAAAGGGGAATCTGGAAATAGCAAATGCTTTATGTTAGCTTTAGACCAGGAAAAGGCCTTCGACCGGCTGTCACACAGATATCTCTCTGTGGTGTTAAAAGCATTTGGGGTACCAGATACCTTTGTAAATTGGGTCACACAGATGTATATACAGGCATTACTGATACCCAATATAAATGAGTGGTTGGAGGTAATATCTCAGTTTAGAGTGGTGTCAGGCAGGAGTGTCCATTGAGCCCACTACTATATGTTTTTGCCATAGATATTCTGGTAAGGCAGATTAAGAACCCTCATTTTTTTGGCATAAAGGTCATTCAAAATTCCCCATAGATAAAGATCTTATTTTATGTGGATGACATGGTACTTATAGTGCCACCTACAGTCTCAGAAAGTTATGACAGACACCTTTAATACCTTCTCTAGTATATCAGGGTCAAGAATAAACTTAGGGAAAAGTAAAGGTATGACAATGGGAAATACTCCTATCCCCCTCACAGGTAAATTTTTTGGGATTACTTTGGTTACACAGCCCATAACTATTCTAGGTACTGATTTTGGGCCAGGGGACATAGCCTCACATAACTGGGATAAATGATTAGCTAAAGGTACAAGATTGGTAAATTCCTGAAAAGGGCAGCAATTAGAAAAGATGGGTGGTAATGATCAAAACCTTATTATTGCCTGTTTTTCCATATCTCAGTTATATTTCTCCCCTCCCTTGTTCTAAGCATATGAGTCTGTTTAGCAATTTTTTTCAAGCTTTTTGGAGGTCTAGACTGAACCCTATTAAAAGGGAACATGTTTATTATTCAGTAGACAAAGGGGGAGTGGGGATGGCAAATCCTGTTGCTTTTTATACAAGTTTATTTGTTGCATATAATTTTAGTCGGACACTTAGGCCTTTTTTTTGTTTTTGTTTTTTTAACCTGGAAGCACCTAGTAGAATCATGGCTAAGATCATGCCTTCAATTTTAGGAAAATAGACAAACATGTCTCATTACCAGGCAGGGTATTCCTCGGTATAGTTTGGACACTTTGAAAAGTCTCATAAAATGGGGTATTACTCCTATGCAAATACAAGTTAGAGAAAATCACTTTGTTCTTTTATTTTACAAGCAGAAAGTAAAGCAGAGTTACAATTTCCAGATTGTCCTGAGACAAGGTTGAAAAAAGTCATTCAGTACCTGACAGATAAAAGAATACCACCATATGCATGGGATTGTGTTTGGTTATGTAACTTCAATAGACTATGTATTAAAAGCAATAGTAAACATAAACAGTTAACGGAAAGAAATTGCCCTAGGTATACATGTTCACAAATTCTAGAAACACAGCAGCTTTTATTTTTGTCGTGCATATATTCGGCCTTTTTGTCAACTAATAGCAGAGAAATGGAAGGAACCAAAGTTTTTAACTATAGAGTACCCCTCTTTGGTATATGGGCCAGAAGATAATTATTTTCTTAGATATCATACGGACACTATTTCTATTGTTTTTGTGTTAATCAAATATTTCATTTGGCAATCCAGGTGTTTATGGGTCTTACAGCAAAAGAAAGTTTCACATATTGAGATATTTCAGAATGTAAAATGTGCTTTAAAAACAACTGTGCAATTAGACATGGATAGATTTCCACCTGAGAAAATGAAACATTTATGGTTGAATTGTACAGAATGGTGCAACTAATTGACATTATTGTTCTTTTTGCTTTGTTATGCTTATCATGAAATGTTTTCTTACTTTAACTTGTAATTGATGTATAGCATTATTTTTTTTCTTTGCTTGATATGTAATGAAATCCAATTTTGCAATAAAAATACCCCTACTCTTTTTGAGAAGTGCCGTGGGATCTTTAACATCACCTGAACTACCACCAGAATAGGCAGATGGGACCTCGGTTTAACATCTCATCTGAAAGACGACTCCTCAGGAGTGCAGCTGCACTACAGGGTCAGTATTGGAATTTAAGCCAAGTGCCTGGTGTGTGGATAGAACCCATAGCCTGCTGATCTTCTGGCCTCAGAGGTGAGTGTGCTGGCATGGTCGCTGTGCAATATCAATTTTCGAGACAGATTAATGAAATCCCAGTGCCACTGTTCATGAGGGGAGATCCCAAAAGGCCATGTTGAAAATTTGGTAGAAAACATTCCAAAAAATGATCATGCGACGAAAGGTAGGTCATACAGTTTCAAGACAATTTGTAACTTTGCCACTTTTTCACAGCTTTACTCCAGATTTTCAACATTGCCATTTCTTCACACCTCCTCATAAGCAGTACAGCTGTCATTTTTCACATCCTGCCTGAAATGTGTATTTTGCACCTTTGGCGCTGAATGGAACACTCACTGTGCAAAATCACCTTTTGGGATTGAATAACAAAATAATACTGCCACTGTTCATGTGGTGGGGTCCCAAAAAGTCCTTGCTGAAAATGTGGTACAAAATACCAACAAATGCCCGGGGAGTTGAGGTTTTCAATTGTAACACCCACTCTGTATAGACTGACCGGTATCGTGGATGTGACTTGGGGTCACTGGCCATAATGCTCACCCCATTCCACCCCAACCCCCACCTTGCAACCACTGACAGGGATTGAGGTGTGCCTTGGGGTCTTCATCCCTAACGTTCACCCCATTCTTCTATACTGCACCCTTCTCAGATTATTTCCTTATGGCATGGGGTGAGCTTAAGGGCCGAAGACCTCAAGGCACACTGCGACACCTGTCTGTGTCTGCAGGGTGGGGTGAGGTGGAATGGCGTGAGTGTTATGGCTGACGACCCAAAGGCTCATCCCCAACGCCTTTCAGTCTCTGCAGGGTGGGGTTGGGGGTTGGCATTACTTCAGTACTTCTCTGCCATTCCTATTATGCATCTCTTTAACTCCTGCACTACCAATACCAATACAAGTTTTTAAATAATTGATTAGCACTTTTTTTCTTGGGACAATACTAACTGTACAGAAAGAAGTTATATAGGTTTTCTAGAAGTGTTATGTTTGTTAAACATAGTGAGACAAGTGCTATGCATTTTCAAAATGTTTTAGAACTTTTATGAGCAAAACACTAATCAATTTTTAGAGTTGAATAAAACACTGCAATACCAGCAAGCAAACATTTGGCATTGACAAATGCTTGTTAGTATATGCGGCACCAAAGTCAGTAGACTGGTACTTCCTCCTTACCTCTCTTCCCCACCAAAAAAAACCCACACACAATTGTTCTAAGTTATTTTACTTACTTTTGAAGATAACGGCCCAGGCAAATTATAAAACATTGACAGAATAACTCCATGGCTGAGCAGAATGCAGCATGGTTTTGCGATCTTGCAGAGTACAGAAGAAAATGGTCTGATGGCAAACCACATCCCTTATTCTGGAATTGTTTTCACTGAGGATGGGTGAGTGGATTATATGGAAGGTATTAATTGTTTAACTGGGGGTGGTGTAAGGTAATTTTAGGTGCCAGCCTGCCAGGAACTCCCATTTCAATTCTAAAATAGGTGGCACACAAAAAATTACAAAGGAGACCCTGATTGCTTCTCTTTTGACATTGCATGCATTAATGTAGCATGCATTAAAATGGCACTTTGAATGCTAATGGACAAAAGTGGTGGTGTCTATCCTCGCCCATAGGTTCTAGCACCTGTGCAGTTTCTTGGTGCTGATACATTGAAGATCCCTGTCTGAAGCCCTCTCTTGAGTGCCGGGGCCACGCTCCGCCAGTGGGCGGTCGGCAACTGCCAAGCCGCCTCCAGGGACCACCAGACCGGGAGGGACAGCAAGGGAAGTTGAAGATCCCTGACTGAAGCCCTCTCTTGAGCGCTGGGGCCATGCTCCACCAGCGGTGGTTGGCAACCGCCAAGCCACCTCCAGGGACCACCAGACCAGAAGGGACAGTGAGGGAAGGTATGGGAAAGCTGCGACCAATCAGAAGGCGAGCGCTCTCCATGGCCTCTAATCCGATTGGTCCCCCTGCTCCATTTAGTAAAATTGCTTGTTTTTGCAAAAGCCGTATTGTGAAGGCGTCTAAATTGTTAAAGTCTGCAAAAAAAGGAGCTATTTTCATACATCTGTGAATTTTTGGGGAAATTGTGACTTGTGAAATCTGTGGTAAAGTGATTACAGCCTTTTACTGAATCTTTAAATTGGGCCAGACGCTACGGCGCCCCAGCCCCCCTACAGCCTTTTGTTGTGCTAATCTTAAGACCCTCTGCCCAGCAGAAACGTTTGTCTCTGCAACGTTTTAATTGTAGTGCCTTCCTCTGTCTCTTCCCAGTTGAAGATCCCTGTCTGAAGCCCTCTCTTGAGCACTGGGGCCACACTCCGCCAGCGGACGGTCGGCAACCACCAAGCCGCCTCAGGGACCACCAGACCGGAGGGACAGTGAGGGAAGGTACGGAAAGCCGCAAAATTTATGCCCACCCACCCACCCTCCCCTTGTGTGTTTCTTATATAGGTATCTTCCCACCGAAATACAGTTCCCGCCCCCAGTGCCATGCTGACCAGTAACCTGCCCTATATCCTCCTCTTAGCCATCAAATCAGCAGCCCTCCCTTACTGCTCTCTCTCTTTGACTACATTGCCGTGCTTTAGCTGACCAACTTCTGCTCTTTATCAGTAATTTCATGCAGTAGGAAGTTAGGCATCCTCCCATCATATTATATCTTTCCCCTCTTAGTAATTCCCTGTTGCAAGCTAAACCCTTACTTCCAACCCAATATAATAAATAGAGGATCTTAGAATCCACCTTGAAATCCCTCCCCCTCCTGCATTAAAATTCCTCTCCCTACTTTATGATCTCCTATTAGGATGTAGCTGAATAAATCGTGGAATCACCGCTGTGGTCATCATAAAAGCTTGCATTTATCATCAGCAGTGCTCTCATAATGGGGGGACCCTTCTGGATACATCTTGCTCTGTTATTCATGGTGAGCAGGGAGAAAGATATTCTCCCTGTCACTGTTATCTTGGAAGATGCAATTCACTATCCTACTAACTCTATATCATCAGCATTCAAGAAAGACCGGATCCTCATATATGACCTACCTATGTTGCAACACAACCCGTGGGGTAACTTCCACGAAGGGACTCAAGCAGTTCTACTATCACATGGGATGGTGCTTCATTACTGGGTAAATAGCTCCCCATTACGCCTGTCTACCAGACTGCAATTCAGTGATCTGGTAAGTACCCATAACCCCTTATATGACTGGTATAAATTAAAACAGAGGCCCCTGAAAAATAAAAGGAGGGCCAAAGATAGAATCCTCATTTTATCTCTTGAAGCACTTGTGAATTTCTAAATATTCATATTGATTTGCGCTGGAGATATGGAAATTAATCCAGGTCCTCAAGAGTGCATTACCACACCAGCAGAGTTAGCCACGACCAAAGGGCTAAGCTTTCTCCACATCAACGTATGCAGCCTGCTAAAAAAGCTCATGATGATACAAGCCTGGGTTAATCATACTTTGCCAGAGATTCTAGTGGTGTCGGAGACATGGCTCAGACCTGCCACAGCAGATAGAGACATAAACTTACCCAATTACCAAGTATTCAGAGCTGATCGCCAAACAAGGGCCAGGGGAATAGCTATATATGTAAAGGCCAATCTATCTGTATCTTGCCTCGACGCAACATCTATGTCCAAAGAATTAGAATGCCTATTCCTCAAAGTGGCCCTCTCCAACACCGCATCATTACAGCTATTTGGCTGCTATAGGCCCCCCTCAGCTGACCTCAAGCTACTAGCCCATCTGGGAAACCTAATCAAGAAGGATACAGAAGAAACTATAATCATAGGTGACCTAAACCTAAACTGGCTATCCAAGGCAGCAGCACCCTTAATCTCATTCTGCGATACTCATGGGCTTACACAACTTATAAATGAACCAACCAGAATCAACAAAAAGAATCTGAGCAACAGCACATTACTAGACATCATATTAATGAGTAAACCTCACCTCTTCATGCACGCTGGAGTGCTGTTCAGTGATATAAGTGACCACTGCCTTATTGCTGGAATAAGATCAGCCGGCAAACCAACACCCCCGGCTAAATTCACACTGAGGAGCTCAAAGGAAAAATTCAATATTGAGGCATATCTATAAGAGCTAAATCATTCTACACGTTGGCAAGAGTTCTATCTAGCAAACACAGTGGAAAAACCACATGAGATTTTAAATGACATAGTTATAGGTGCCCTTAACATTCATGCACCAATTACTAGGGTACACATCAAAAACAAAACTTACCGCTGGTTCACAACTGACCCTAAATCTGCCCTACTTGAGAGGGATAAGCTATGGTAAAAGGCAAGGAAGACTAAGAATCCGAATGACTGGATGATGTTCAAGAAAGCCAGAAATAGCTGTACCAGGAAAGTACGGGATGCTAAGGCCGCTTATTATATGGCAGAACTCGACTCCTCCTGCCACAACCCTGCCAAATTCTGGAGTACCATAAAGGACATAACAGGGCAAGAGCCTAGCACTACATTTCCAGCTCAAATACACCATAACAAGGGAACAACTTCAGATAGAATAGAAATACTGGAATCATTCAACAATCACTTTACAACTGCTGGCCTTGCATTCGACACCTCTCTGGCTAATCTACTATGCGCTCAGCTATGCATCCAGAGCACTGAAACTCGGATAACTGAATCTTCCTTTTCCTTCAAACCAGTCTTGTTGAAACAAGTGGAGGATCTAATTTCGCAGATGGATATCAAAAGAAGTGCAGGTGCAGACTCCCTTAATCCCTTTTTTCTAAAGATTGCAATACAAGCACTAGCAGTTCCAATAACACACCTTTTTAATCTTTCATTAATATCAGGTTTTATTCCCTCAACCTGGAAAACAGCCCAAGTTATCCCACTATTGAAAGCCGGGGACCCTATGGACCTCAACAACTATAGACCAATCTCTATCCTCCCAGTGCTATCCAAGCTGCTAGAAAAAATTAGTGAGCATTCAGCTAAGAGAATATCTCGAAGAGGCTAATCTCTTAAATCCAGCACAATCTGGGTTTAGAACCAAGCATAGCACTATCTCAGCACTGGCTAAAGTAACAAATGACTGGCAAATCGAACTGGACTGTTTGTGCTGTATTCCTAGACCTAAGTAAGGCGTTTGACATGGTGGACCATGAACTGCTCCTCTCTTCCTTGTGTTCCATAGGTTTAGATCCATCCTCCCTTAGATGGTTTAGATGTTACCTTATGGGAAGGACACAGCAAGTGAAAGCTGAAGGAGACCTATCTCCACTCAAACCACTGCAAAGAGGAGTTCCACAAGGATCCATCCTAGGCCCTATCCTCTTTGCCATTTACATCAATAACATTGACACTAACCTTACTAAAGCCACTGTACACTTGTTTGCAGATGACACTTTATTATATGTCAGCAACCCTTCGCCTGTAACAACTTGTGAAGATCTACAAGCGGAATTCCACATACTACAACTTCAACTATTGGAAAAAAAGCTTCTCCTCAATGCAAAAAAAACAAAAGCAATGTTTTTCTCCACCCAAAGTCAGACAAGTCACTCTTCACTAAACAATCTCCCCCAGTTATCCACTATTCTTGGTGAAAACCTTGAATATGTAAACAAATTCAGGTACTTGGGGGTCTGGATAGATAGCAGACTCGACTACATAGATCACATTGAAGAACTTCTAAAAAATACTTCGTCAGAGGCTTGGACTTTTTTACAGAATAAGGCACTTTCTAACCAGAGACTCTAAGAAGAGGATGGTCCAGGCCACATTTCTCTCAGTGTTAGATTATGCAGATTTCCTTTACAGTCACTGCCCTATTTTCTATCTAAACAAATTGGACACACTTTGCCACAGAGCTTTGCGGTTTATAACAGATCTACCCCTTAGCACTCACCACTGCTCTCTCTACGCTGCAGTTGGATGGACATCACTCCATCTCAGAAGAAACAGAAATGCTGCAGTATGGACATACAGAGCACTGACTAAGATGCTCCCAAATTATATCTTAGACTGCTTCACACAAGCCACAGCTAGTATCTATGCCCTAAGAAGCCATAATTTCATCATGCTCAAAGTGCCTAAATTCAACACCCGGCATGGGAGATCTGCTATCAGCTATGTACTAGCTACATCATGGAATACGATACAGAAGACCCTGAAGCTGAACAACTTTGTATCACTAACGTCTTTTAAACATCTATACCTAAGTCTCTTCCAAGAAAAATGCAATTGCTTCCACAAGCATTAGAATATTCCTATTCCTAACCTTCCCCTCCTCAGGCAGCCAATACTTGGTGTCAATACACCTCCCAAGAATCTCAACCCCTCAGACTCCGTGCATCCTGTCATTCTATCACTGTGTCTCCTTTGTCCACTATGACCTTATACTTGAACATTGAAATATTGTTTGCTTTAATTAGGATATATACCAAGACATTCCAACGATGATATGTATATATTAGATTAGTTGGTGTGCATTCATACGTACCTATTTTTCTTGTTATGTTTAGACAATCTTGTTTTTGAATTTTGTATTTGTATGTCTTAGTAAAACTGTATATAAACCAATTATTGAACCTTGACCTTATCAGGTCCATCTTGCAAATGAGCTGTGCTCAATGATGTTCGCCTGAATAAATAAAGATTTGATTGTTGGAGTGACTGACTGATTGACATCGATACACCTCAATACGGTAAAGATATTTTTAAATGTTAGTATCAGAAACGTGCATGTTAAAAACAGTGATACATTGAAAGTGTTTCGGTAGGCCCTTTCTATATTGACCTGACTTCAAGCTTGCATTTAAAAAAAATAGGTTACTAGCCTTAATGGCTGCAAGGATAGGTCTTTCTAAAAATAATGGCTTGGATTTTCAAAGTGGAAGATGCTAATGGTGCAGCTTTTTTTTTTCACACCCACCAGCATCTTCTGAATCATGCCACAATGTGAGTACCTTATTTTCAAAAGTGCTCAATATTTTATAACAATGTTTTCAATTTGCAGGAACTTGCATCAAAAATGACAAATGTGTCATTTTTGCAAGTGACTTCATATTTATCTTATGTTTATGTGCACGTGTTACAAAATGTAGACCACACTTTATGTGGTCTAACTGCGACAAAATATTTGTCAGAAGTGGAAACAATTGCACTAAAAATGGAGTACAATTCTTTGACATTCTCAGTAATTTGTTTGAAAAGGGCTAATTAATAGGAACTTGAATGCTTGAAGTCAGAACGATATGGTTGTGTCCTGTCGATACAATTTCCTTGCCTCAAAATACATTGTTGTACTGTATATCAAAACACTTGGAACCATAACATTATTTAATTTAACACTAACCTCAGTGGCGTTTTCCCCTGTCCTTCTACAACTCATTGTATGTAACTATGTATATATTGTTCTATTTATTAGATAATCTCTATTGTAAATAACGTTCTCTTATTTATTTTGTATAATTTCTGTATTTTGTTACACCTCTGTTGTCAATGCTGTAATTTTGCTTTTGTACCCCTTCCCCCGGGTCGCACCTGGAAACAAGCTTCTACTCATGGTGCCTTTCCCAGTTACCAAACTTTAAATAAATAAATACATTTAAAATGATTCAACAAACTTTAAATGTATTGATATAGCAGGTGTGTAATAAGGATGGGTTGAAAGTACTGCTAGAAATCTGAACTACCCAGATCACACATAGCCCAAAGGACCTGAGTCCTTCTGCCAGAAGTGTACTGGATCAATCTGTTTCTACCTTTTTTTTTAATTAACTGAATCATCCTATCTGCAAAATAACACCCACTCCCCTGCAACTAACTTGAAAAATTGAACTTTTTGTTTGCTGGGCCTTGCAAGGCTTCAAGTGTGCATGCCTGTAGAGCATGGGAGGAGGTGAGCAGCCAATAGTCAGTGCCATGGCAGCACAGACAGGCCTCATTAGCAGTAGCAAGTGAGGCTGGAGGTTCTTATTCTTCAACAAACAGCAGCTGGTAAGGGCTGTTCGGCATCTGAGACATTTATGACAAATCTTGATGCTCTGCTACAAACATATGAACTGGAAAATAATCCATTAGTTATTTTCTGTATTACAAGCAATGGAATCAATTTAGACTTTGGCAACAGTTTGCAAGGCCACAGTGAAAACACAAGTTCTTTTAATAAAATATAATGCTATTAGGTCTAGAATAATATGTGAATGAGCTTTCATAGAGTTGGGTTGTCTGAGTAGTATTTGCACTTTACTGACATCCCTGATTTGGAGTCAGTTCATTGTTTGTTTTTTTTTATATTATTTCTGCCTTTTGTAATTGGTACAGTAAACCACAGGACAGGATTATGCAATAAATAAACAAAAGCTTTTGTCTATGTAGAATGATGAAGACGGGCTGGGATTGAAGGCAGTGAGGTTGAATGCCTAGAGCTTGGGGACTAGGAGACCACAGGTTTAAGCTTCAACACAATGAGCTAGTAGCTCTGTGACCCTGAGCAAGTCACTTGACCTAAAGTTGTATTCCAGTGTGGTCTTACCTGGAATGACAGAAAAAAAAACCCAGAAGCTGGAGTAGTCTGCTCAAAAAATAAATCCTCAATAGTAAGGCACTTTGGAGAATAGACTTAGTCACTAAAAATGATTCAGTAATGAATTTTATGTTCCACATGGCAGTACTAGTACCATGTGGAAAATAAAATTCATTACTTAATCATTTCTGGTGAGCAAGTCACTTGACCTTCTAGTGCTTTATTCACACTGCTGTGAAAAGCAGGACTCCAACACTCCACCAGACAATTTCAACTCTGCTATCCTGGGTAAATAAGTTGTTTAAAAAAAAAAAAAAAAGTAAAAATACAATGTATGTGAAGCTTGTAATTTGCCTGCATGCTCACTCAGTTCAGCATAGCTAGGCCTTTGAATGGTAATTCGTGCTTTTTTAAAAACCCAGATGCTGAGTGTGCGATGGTGACTGTTGCAGTGGTAGAGGGGAGGAAGTTGACGTTGAGGATTTGAGAAGTACAATACTGTGAAAGTGATGTGTGGTAACAGCAAAGATGGCGTGGGGTATGTGGCTTTTGTGCCATGCAGACTGTTGGATATGGCACAGCAGGTGCCAGCAGATAGGAGGGGATAGGGAAATGTATACAGGTGCAGAGTGGGTGTCAGCAGATGGTGGAGAAGGAGGTATTGGGCTAGGGGTGTTTTATGCTGGGGCAGAGGTATACTAGGCATGGTGGGTGCCTGCATATGAGAGGAGGCAAGGTTCTACATACTGGATCTGGAAGATGAAAATAAAGGAAGAGGTGCACTCCTATGTCTCCAAAGGTGCTGCCCAGTTAGAACAGGTCAGTTTGAAAAGTAGAAAAGACACACACACACACACACACACACACACACACACACACACACACACACACACACACACCAGCTTAGCTTAAAGTTTCAGTGCTTTATTTAAGCATAAAGGAATAGGGGCAAACTCCCCACTCAGGGAATTTGCTTCTTTTCCTTTATGCTTACATAAAGCACTGAAACTCCAGGTTGGTGTTTGTGCCATTTTCTGCTTTTCAAAATGGGGCTGGAAGTAGGCATGTTCATAGTGGGGTAGGGGCATACTGGGGCTGGGTGCATGTCAGCAGGTTGTAGGGGCAGGGTTATACAGTGCATTTTAGGGCAAGGGTGTTCATACTGGGGCAGTGTGGCTCCCAGTAGTTAGGATATAGTGGGGTTCTCATACTGGGGCAGGGTGGGTAATGTCAGATGAAGAGAGGGGTGTATGTAGGTTCCATGTGATGAGAACGATTGTAGTATAGCGATCACTATCAGAGCGAATGTATATTGCTGAAAAGCATTTTGGTGATATAGAAAGCTTGGCAACCCGACGTCCGGCATACTAAAGTGTTTTTGCGGGGGGCGATTTAAGATTAACTCAAGAGGGGGGTGCATGTTGAGGTGGGGAACACAACAGCGAAAAAAAACAAAAAACAGGCAGCTGCAAGCAGTGGCAAAACAATCGCCCCCGGTCGGTCCCGATCCCAGTGCTTACTGCACCATAGCCAGCCACTCTCACTACCACACCACCAGGCTGCCTTGGCTGCAGCAGGACCCCTACCTATCCAAACCCTCTCTCCTATCCCTTCCCTATCCCTCCCCTTCTGGTCACTTTTCTCACTACCCTTAGAGGGTAGCTAATGATGATAGCGCTATAAATGAGTCGCTGTGTTTATAGTCGCTTATTTATAATCGCTATCATCATTGGATACCATGTGTATACTGTGGCAGGGAGGGTGCAAGCGAATGGAGGAAGTAGAAGTATACATATGGGGATAGAGTGGGTGCTAGCCAAGGGAAGAGACAAAAGTGTACCATGATGACAACATGGTCTTGCATAAAAAAAAAAAAAAGAAAAGAAAAAAATGGTTCAAGGGGCAGGATGCATCAGAACTTTCATCAATGCTGATTTTCTTTTTTTTTCGCGTAGGTAATTTGTACGTTTCTCCGCTTTTGTTCCTTGACCCCATGCATCATGGAGTTGCACGCGCATGTGGAGGCACGCATATACCATGCACTATGGGACACGGCACCCTACTGGTCATGCCATTACCGCCTGTCACTGGACCTCCATCCAGTGACGGTGGGACTACAGATGGGGCCCCCTCCAGGGAGAGGAGAACCAGTGCTCAATCCTGCTCCCACCACCCCCCCATGCCGGCATCCTGATGACTTGAGGTTGTTCCCGAAACCAGGTCACCAGCATATCGTGAGGTAAGGCATCCAGTGCCTCAACACCACTGGGCCGGCATGGTGCTTCCGTCAAAGTCAGGTCTGCATGCGCCAGACTAGTTTGGCCATGCTTGTGTCAGAACACTGGCTGTGCCATGTCGGAAAGGGGGCCTGCATCCAAACAAATTTTTTTTTTTTTTTATTGAGATCTTGGATTAAACCTTTGAGTACAGGCTCATTGCATAGGTTCCACTTCAGGGTCATAAAGTAAACAAATAAACAACAGCTTACAGATATGCTGTAAGAAAGTCAACAATTAAGACAAATGAAACAACAAGTTACATATCAGTGATTGTAATATGATAACACTAAATTCAATGGGACTAGCAAAAAACACAAAGGAAAAGGGAGGGCGAGAGAGTGACAAAGGGATGGCTCAGAAAGAGGGGGACAATAGAGAGAAGACATACTGCAGAGAGAGAGAGAGAGAGAATATACAGAAAATCATCCCAGATGGTGGGCCTCATCAAGGGTGCAACAGGATGCTTATTCTGAGCATACTGACAGCACTAATAATAGGTATAGGTTTAGACAGAGGTGCCAAGTGTAGGGGCAGAGCAGGATCAGTACAGGAATGTCTGTACAAGCAGGGGAGGAGGGAACTGGAGCAGGCGGGGGGGTGGTAGAGAGAGGATGAGTGGAGGTAAGATGGATGAAGAGGGGGAGGAAGGGTGGGACAGTTAAGGGAGAGAAGAAATAGGGGCTAGGGTGGTGCCCAGCAGTGCTGAGGTAGCAAACGGTTGGGGGGCTGGAGGCCTTAAAGGAAACAGTCATAACTTGCTGTGGCAGCCAAATGAGATCTTAGCCCGTGTTTGAAGGGGTCTAGCGTTGCTAGTGCAGTGAGGCTTGGAGGCAGGTTTTTAGTCCATTTGGGCACCTGGTGAGCATAAGCCCTTTGCCCTAGTGAGGGTGTGACATCTAGGAACCTTGTAGATCATGCTTCCGGAGCTCCTTGTGGGGCAGCTGCTTTTGTAGGGGTTGAGGAGCTTCTGGACACCCACAAGCAGCAGGCCTAGACTTGTTTTTTTGGTCAGCAGGCAGGTCTGGTGCTGAAGCTTGCCCTTGAACTGGAGCCAGTTGGCACGGGCATAAAGGTCACAGGTGTGAGTTTGCTGTTTGGACCCGGTGGAAAAATGATGCACCATCTCCTTGCTTGGGATTTTCCATGAAGACACTGAGGCAAAACTGATAGGAGTTGGTGGGGCCCTGTGGGCATTTTCCCAGTCTCATGTTTTGAACATGTTTGGAGGACTACACACACATTGGTATGAATTAAACTCACACTTTTTTGGCATATATTTGTCTCTGGTGGTCTTTGATATGGTGGGTAAGTGCTGGAGAGGTGATTTTGTTTGAGATTTTCAAAGCATGAAGGTCCTGTCAGTGATTAGACCAGCCAGACCTGGTCTAACTGACACTAGAGCATATAAAGAGGCCCACAGCAATAGGTAGACCTGACCGTTACTGTGAATGGCATTCTGCTGCAAGAGTCCAGCACTGCATACATCGTAATGCTGTCTCATTTACCGTAGCATGTAAAATGTTGCTTCCAGAGGCATGCCCACATAGTACTGGCAGTACTGTCATGTGTAAGTAAGTATGTGGCAGTAAGGGGAGCCAAAGCATCTACGGAACTCAGGCTGGCACAAGGCATTAAGAAGGGGGAGAAGGACTTCTTTAAGTACATCAGGGAGAAAAGGAGCTGTAAGGACCACATAGTAAGGATTAGGAAGGAGGGGAGTTGGGTGGAAGCAGGGTGCGATAAGGCAGGAAGCACTAAATGAGTACTTCTGCTCAGTATTTACTAAAGAGAGAGGGGTGACACCCAAGGTGGGAGAAATGGCAGAAGCAGGGTGGGAAGTGGTGACAGATGGGAAATTATGGAAGCAGAGTTCGAGAGGTTTGAAGGCACTGAAAGGTGGACAAGGCGCCAGGCCCAGATGGCATCCACCCCAGGGTACTGAAGGAGCTGGCAGAGGTCCTGCAGGACCTTTGCAGACCTATTTACTACCACTACATTCAGGTGTGTACTCAGGACTGGAGGATGGCTCATGTGGTGCTCCTCCACAAGAGTGGCCCCAAGGATGAACCAGGAAACTACAGACCAGTGAGCCTCACATCCATCGTGGGTAAGCTAATGGAGACCATCCTGAAGGAGAGGCCAGGCCCTTCTAGAGGCCAAAGGACTACAGAACAGCAGACAGCATGGCTTCATACATGGCAGATCCTGCCAAACCAACCTGGTTGAGTTCTATGACTGGGTAACTAGGCAACTGGACAGGGACCATGCAGTGGATGTCCTGTATTTGGACTTCAGTAAGGCATTCGACTCAGTGCCACATGGAAGGCTGGGAAGGAAGTTAGTAGGCACAAGGGCGGGTGCAAAGCTGGTGAGATGGGTAGGAAACTGGCTGCAGGGAAGGCAACAGGTGGTGGTGGGTGGGGAGCTCTCACTCCCAAGGGCAGTGACGAGTGGTGTTCCACAGGGCTCGGTGTTGGTACCAGTGTTGTTTGGGATATTCATTGCAGACACATCATGGGACATCAAGAGCAAGATCAGTCTGTTTGCTGATGATACCAAGGTAGGCGCGGTGGTGGATGACCTAGGGGGATGGCAGGGGTTGCAGGTTGATCTGGCAAAGCTTGAAACCTGGTCAGACACCTGGCAACTGGGCTTTAATGCCAAAAAGTGCAAGGTGCTGCATTTTGGGATGAAGAACCCAAGGAGGAGTTACCAGCTAGGGGGAGTGCAGCTAGCCCAGACAGAGGAGGAGAAGGATCTGAGTGTGCTCATTACAGGGTCAATGAACAACTCGACACAATGTAGGAAGGCAGCTGCAAGGCCAACAAAATGCTGGGTTGTATTGCAAGGGTATATCCTCGAGGAGGGAGAGGTGATTCTGCCACTGTATAGGTCATTAGTTAGACCACACCTGGAGTACTGCGTGCAGTACTGGCATCCCGTATCTGAAGAGGACATTAAGTTACTGGAGGGTGCAGCGCAGGCGACAAAGATGATCAAGGGCTGGGGACTTATCATACGAGAGGAGGTTGAAGGAGTTGAACATGTACTCACTGGAGAGGAGAGACAGGGGTGACATGATTGAAACCTTTAAATACATGAAAGGAATAAACAAGACAAGTACAGAGGGCTGTTCAAAGTAAGGGAGGAGGGAGGGACACCAGGGGCCATGATATGAGACTGGAGGCGAGGAAGGTTCAGGAGGGAGATGAGGAGACACTTTTTACAGAGAGGGTGGTGGCTGGGTGAAATGCGTTACCTCCTGAAGTGGTATGCAGTAGAACAGTGGACTGCTTCAAACGAGGATGGGACAGGACAAGGGGGAGGGTTAATGAAGGGGAAGGGTGGAAGGAAGGGGCAGCTGCAGAATAAGGGGTGCTAGCTGCACATTCGAGCAGACTTGATAGACCTCTAGGCCTTTATCTGCTGGCAAATTTCATATGTTCATATGTGAGTGCTATGATTGGAATGAACAGGGCAAATTATGTAGAGGTTTAGTTATAGAACCAATATTCCCCAGTGGGACTAGTTTAGAGCATTTTGGAAGCTTAAAATGCCATTGTCTCGGCCAGGGTTTCTCAAATGGGGAGGCTCAAGCAAGCCTTAAAATGTACTATATTTAAATGTCAAGTTTTGGATGCTTTGTGTGAAAGGGTGCGGCAAACTGAAAGTGAATAATGGCATGTGAATTTATGTACAAAATCGATGACCAGGAAAGTCGCACTAAACAAACACTTGTTTCCTGGTGTGACATGGGGGAACGCTGAATGGAGGAACTACAATTCTTGGAAACTGTGCAAAACAAAATGCAAAATAATACAAATGAATAGGAACAAGGTAACAACTGACCCATTATACTGGCTGCAGAAGAGCACAAATACAAAGGCTAAGTGGTGAGGCACTAGGAGCAAGAGCAGGACAAAGCAAAATGGTCCCTAAGAAGGTGTTGAGGAACAAGAAAAAACTGACAAAGAAAGCAGTCTGACTCGTGGAGGTATTACAACGAGGGGTAAATAGGGTCCACACTCAGAAGTCTGGAGCGAGTAGGCTGACCCTGGGGGGGTTATACAGAGGGAGAATAATAAGTTTAATAAAATGAGAATGAACTCAATGACTCAGAGGAGTGTCACTGTATTCCTTGCATACTGTGCAAAGTATGGTACTTCTAACTATGGGGAGGCCCAACATTATTTCTGTATTGGGAGAGGCTCAAGATCTTTTCCAAGGCTTGGGGGAGGCTCACTATGACAAAGTGTGAGAAGTACTGGGACTCTAGGCCATTTTTCAATTGTATTTTTAGATGCAGCTTTCATCATTCTTGCCCCATGTGTCATATTTTTAATGCAGCTTCCGTCATTCTTGGCCCATGCATCTTATTTTTAATGCAGTAGACCACTTACATTATTTTAGGAGCCTTTCCCACAGGGAATGCTTTTTTTTACCAAATGTGGTGCTCAGCATTTGACACATGTGGATTTGATGCCTGCTGGATGTTTGCTGCGCCTTGCATTGGTCTAAGGGCCCTTTGAAAATCTAGCCCCTAGTCTTCCTCAGGGGGTGGGGCTATCTCAATTACAGACCAACGTTTATACAGCACACTAATTGTAAAATGATTACTGTTGAAAGCTTCAGTCAATAATTCAATGTTTGATCCAATGTAAAAACAGAACAGAGTAAACCACTTTACGAAACAATCAGTCTGCAAATCTAAGGTAGTGTTTTGACACTTGAAATGAAATACAGCATTATGTATTCGCAGCTAGAGTGCTTGTATTTGTGTTTGGATAGCGAAGTATTTTGGTGACCACCTGACTTAACTGGGGCACAGTGAAACAGTGAGGAATAAGGCCCAAGTCCTGTTTTTAGGGGTGGCTCAAGAGCACTGGGGAAATTAAGTGACTAACTTAGTGTCACACAGTACAGTATGCAAATGGAGGCTGTGGGAATCAAATCCAGGTTTGCTGGGTGTACTAAGCTCATTCATAGCTCAGTACTCTAACCTCTAGGCTATATTGTCTAGCACAAATAATTTTACATCTCTGCCCAACTGTTAATTGCTTGCACTTGTCTACTGTTTTACTGCTGTGGTTACTGTTTGTGCTTTGCTCTTCTACTGTGGTTTCTGTTCTGTCCTTTTGCCTTTGCTTCTATCCTCCTGCCACAATGTTCCTTGCTTTACTTTCCCAGTTCCATTTCCCCCCGTCTCCTTTTACCCTCTCCACCCCTCCCCCATCCAACTCTCTTACCCGCTTTTCCCTTCTCCTCTCCACTCACCCCTCCCCTGTTCCTTCCCACCCCCCTTCACTGTCCACCGTGCTCCCCTGCCTTCCTTTTTCCTCAACCTGGAATTTCTCCACCGTGTCCTCCTTTCCCCTCACCACCCCTCCTCACCCTGCTCTCCTACCCATTCCAAGGGTAGAAAGCCTCATGCCATCCTTCTCCTCTTTCTCCCATTCCTCCTCATCCTGTCTGGTGATATAAAGCCCAGTCCTGGGCTCTCCCCATACTCCCCCTTCCGCTACTGCAAAGGGTCTTAGCATCTTATAACTGAATGCCAGGAACCTTCTTCCTAAACTAGACCTCCTTTCTGCTTGGCTTCAGTTACATTTCCCTGATATCCTCTGTATCACTGAGTCCTGGTCCAGGACTCCTGACCATAATCTGTCCCTTCCAAATTACCATCTTTTCAGGCAGGACAAAGGAAAATGCAGTTTGGGGGGGGGGTTGCGATTTACGTCCACTAGAACCTCGCTTGTACTATGGCTATTAGGGAGGCCATACCCTCCTCCCACAAATTTCCACTACTCAAACTCTCATTCCCCTCACCACTACCTAAATTTATCAGAGTTTTCTATACCTCTCACATTCATTCCTAGTTGCCTCTTTTCTACCATCACCTCTTACTCATCTGCAGGTGAACTCATCCTCCTCAGGGATTTTAATGTAAATTGGTTTTCCCTATTCTCCAAATCTACCTTTCATTGGACTGAGTCCCTTAATTTGGCACAGGTTATGTCGGAGCCCACCCAGGTCAATCCCTACTCTGCCAGTCATACCCTTTTAGTCTGGGTTTTAACCTCCCAACCCTGCCATACTGTTGCAGCTGGTATCTTACCGGATTCTTTTAGTGACCACTGTGTGACATTCTGCATCAGAAAGATCCAGTGACTCCCCTCTTCATCTAAATACTGTACATCTTGTCTAGGTCTTTCTGGATGCTAAATATCAATGCTTTACTGAGCGAACTCCCTGCAACAGACTGGTCAGCCTTCCTCAGTGCTTCGGATATCGTTGTGGCTCTCACACTGTTCCATGCCAGATTCTCCTCTGTCTGGGACATGCATGCTCCCCTCAGGAAATCTAGAGTAAAATCCTATCACCACCCCTGGATTACCACCAATATCATTGACTTGTGCAAGTCCCGAGACCTCGCATGGGTCCATTACAAATTATTCCACTCTACTGATGACCTCATCTCTTACAGGGCACTGAGGAACAACTGTACAAAGGCTGTCTGGGCTGCAAAATCCCATTATTTCTAGGCCAACCTCCAGACAAACCTTAATTCTCCTGCTAAATTTTGGAAGATTATTAATTCCTTTTTTGACCCCCCCACCCAGTCTGCTTCCCTAATCCTGGTGGTAAAAGGTTCACCTGTGTCTGCTCCTACATGTGTTGCTGCTGTCTTAAATAAGTTCTTCACAATCTGCAGTATGCCCTTCATTCCCTTTCCCTTCTGGCTCCTGTCTTTCCTCTCCTCTTCCCCTCCCCCATACCTTACCAGGTTTCCACTTCCCCCGAGTCACCATTAAGGAGACCTTGCTTGCCCTTTCCTCCCTCAACCTGGCTAAGTCCAGCCTTGATGTTCTGGACCCCACGCTCCTCCAACTCTCAGGTCCTGCCATTGCTCCCCTACTTAAATACTTAAAGGGGCACTGTCAGTTTTTCCCCTCTGATAGAATAAATTTTAAAGTACTGGATCTCTAGGCACATACCTGGGAAAACGATGATACAGAATGCCCCTGGATAGATGAAAATGAAATCCCTGTACCTGTTTTTTATAAATTAATACTTTTTACATTACACACGGGCCACATTTAAATGCTCTGCACCGGAAGCAGATTCAAGGCGAGAGCGCGCCGTGAACACGCGTTTACTGTGAGCGCTGTCCCCGAGGGAGCACATTTTAATATCATTATTCCAATAACCACATCATGCAGTACATCTAAGTATTTTAAGGTGCTCCTGGTATTTCTAACACAAAAACGAGCACTCCTTCAGCAGCAAAAGAGAGATAAAAATCTGGTGTGGAAATCCCGCGCATGCGCAATAGCGCCAGGATGAAAGATCTTGTGCATGGGCAATAATGTGCCGCCATTGCGCATGTGCAGGATTTCGGCACCAGGTTTCATCCCTCTTATACTGAACGAGTGCTCGCTTTTGTGTTAGAAATACCAGAGCACCTTAAAATACTTAGATGTACTGCATTATGTGGTTATTGAATAATGATATTAAATGTGTTCTCGGACAGGCACAGTAAACGCTAGTGTTCAGCTGTTTCGCCTTGAATCTGCTTCCGTGCAGAGCATTTAAATGTGGCCCGTGTGTAATGTAAAAAGTATTAATTTATAAAAAACAGGTACAGGGATTTCATTTTCATCTATCCAGGGGCATTCTGCATCATCGTTTTCCCAGGTATGTGCCTAGAGATCCAGTACTTTAAAATTAATTCTATCAGAGGGGAAAAGCTGACAGTGCCCCTTTAACGTTTCCTTCTTCCTCTGTGCTGTTCCTCAATCCTGGAAGTTGGCTAGAGTTATTCCACTTCACAAAGGGGGTGACCCCTCTTCCCTTGGCAACGTCCATCCCATCTCCATCCTCCCCTCCCTCTCTCTCTCTTCAAACTTGGGAGGGAAAACACCTGGGTATTTTGTACATAGCTGTAATATTTAAAATGTCCATAATTTCTACTGCCCTCAGGCAATGATGGTAACCACTTCTGGTGCTTATTTGCACTGTTCTTCTTTGTATACATACTGTGGACTAAGTTATCACTTATGTTTCTTGGTCTACTGTATGTCATCTTGGGGAGTTGTTTGGTAAGGGGAGCCAGATTGGGGTCAATGTTAAGAATACTGCAGCACCTTTTAATGTTTTTTTTGCTTCATAGACCTGTGGACTGCAGGGAGTGACAAGATGAGTTTCTGCTCATTTTTCTGTTTTTGCTCTTGGGATCAGCAGTTCTTGCTGTCTGATCCCATCCACTGGTTGTCTGGATTCTCATAGTATCCTCCTGCTTTAGACATTCTTAGAAACCTATCCTCCATCTCATTCGCACACCTGGCCTAGTCACAATCCAAATGACAGTTTCTGCAAATGCAGATGATGAATACCTATGGTATGTCCTGCATTATCTGTTGGGGCTGGCCTCTGTCAACATGTAAAATGGCACTACAGTCAGTCATTTTTTGTACAACTTTATCCCTACTCCCCCTTCTCCATCTTTCTTAATTAAGTTGTCCAAAAATTCAGTTGTTTTCTCTGATGCTACTGACGGTAAAATTTATGTTCAGATTTGTACTATTCAAAATCACTGTAGTAATATCCAAGTACACTACAAACTCAGTGAGTTACTGCTATAACCCTTTCCAAATTGATAGCACATCATCAATATATCTGTACCACATGGACACCTGGGAAAAATATATTCTGTACTGGGTTCATTACAAAATCCTGTTCCTTTCACCCATGTATAAATTAGTATAGTTGGGGGCTTGTGTAGCCCCCATCACAGTGCTTTTTTTTTCTAGAGGAAAATTCTGACCAAACATAAAGGCATTACATTCCAGCACAAACCTTATTAGTTCTACAATCACATCTGTTGGTGGGTCCTCTCTGTCACTTTGGGAATCCAGAAAGAACTCCAAAGCTTGTAGACCTGCATTGTTCAGTATATTCATATATAATGCTGTAACATCTAAAGTCACCAGCCATTCTATATCTCACATTGCTAAATAATTTAGTGTATCAATGATGTCCCCTCTGTCATATATGTAAGAAGGCAGCCTTAATATGAAAGGGGCACAGCAGGTGTTCACAAATTGAGAAAAGGGTTCTGTAACAGAGCCTATGCCGCCCACAGCTGGCCCATCCTGAAGGGTTTTTCAATCGTTCATGCATTTTTGGGAGGTCATAGAACACTGATATGATGGGGTGGGACACCTTCAAAAATTATAATATTTTTCACTAATGTTACCCTGCACTTAAAGTCTGTTTCCCTAATCATTCATAGTTGCAAACCCAGATGCTGGATCAAAAGATAATTTAGCATAATAGATTACATCAAATGATTGTCTGTGTACCTCTGTCACATAGTCAGTGGTGTTCATGATTACTACTGTCCTCCTCTTATCAGCTGGTTTTTACAATGATTTCAACATTGTTCTTTAGCCCTTCCAATGCATCTTGTTCATTTTGCTGAAATTATGACACTTTATTTCCGGTGGATTTTTTAATAATATCTCAAAATCATTCTCACAGACACACAAGAAGACCTCAAGTGTGGCATTCAGTGGAAGCCAAACAGATGATTTCTTCTTTGGGGGTTTACTAGTGGATGGCACCATCCCAGTCTGTGTGTCCTTCAGGGTCATGGGAGTCTCATCTGATGGTGAACCTCTAGCTGGTGCCGCTCTTCCTGACTGCACTGTTTCTGTTGTGTGGATTGACATGCGCAGTAGAGCGTATGACAGACTGACCCAGCAGGGTCTTGACCATCTTTGTACTAAAAAAAAAACTTTTAAGGGACACATTTCTAACAAATCTGTGCACTTCTAGAGTTGTCTAAAAGATATTAATAGTATCATTTTAAAATAAATTGGAGTTCTTTATTGAATACGCTCAATATAGTTTGAGGATTTTCTGAGAACTCAACAGGGACTGCACCAGTTAGATGGTCTAACTTTTGTTTTGCTTATTCTCTGAACCTGTTGGGCAGTGAGAGTGCCCTATTTTGACCTGGACATTTTGTGATAATTTTGTTTACTGTACCCCAACCTAGGTGGGAGATAGGTTGGGGAGTCAGTATTTTGTTTTCTGGTGAGGTGAGAGCTCCCAAAAATTATAATTAGTGCTTTTGGAGAGAGTTGTGGCTACTCTTTACTCTTTAGTTTGTAACTTAATTTTACACTATATTATCAGTGGTTTTGTTTTGGTTTTTAATTTACATACATATTTTTTGATATTTTTTGGCATTATTTATTACGTATGAGTGATGGTGGGAGTTTGAGAGGTTGATTGAATAGTTGTGTGTCTGGGTGGTGAGTGTTTGAGTGTGGTATGGATTATATTTGCAGTTCTTGTGGTTGTTTTTTAATTTGGCTGTTTGCAGAGTGTGATAGAGATGTGTTGGGAAGGTGTAGTGACTGTCAGGCATTATTCCCCTTCCAGGCTTAGGGATCTCCATCCTTTTTCTTGTCCTTCATTGTCCCCAGAGATTTATAGATGGTGCCACACTGTGGGGATTGCTAGGAGGAGGGCAGGGCTGGGCCTGGAGAGGGAATGGAAAGGAGTGGGCGGATTGGGATAGTGGGGACAAGGAGATGCCGTGGGGTGAAATGGGTCCAGGAAAGGGGTTCTCCTTGTCTGGTTCCCATACCCAAGGGCTCTGCTTGTAGCAGGCAGGTAACATGGTCTTCCTTGGTTACTCATCCTACTTGGGTGGTATTATGTAATGCCAGGTCCAGTAAGAACAAGACTGCTATAATAGCAGATCTTGTTGGGTCATTGGACCTGGCCTGCATCACCGAGACCTGACTGGATGAGAATGCTGGTCCAATTTTGGCATCGGCAATTCCAGCCGGGTACTCAGTGATACACTGCCTGAGGATGGATCATAGGGGCATGGGAGTTGCCATCTGTTTTTAGATTGGAACAGAACCTGGTGGAGGTACCAGTGGGGGCCACCAACTCCTTTGAATGTATCATGGCCGAGGGTGTGGGGTGCAGGATTCATCTCATCTACCATCCACCAGGAGATGGGAATGTTTTTCTGCGAGAAGTCATGGACTTCATTGTCGACCTGACATTGGGATCCCCCAGATGGCTGATCCTGGGGGATTTCAATGTCTGGGTCAACGATGAACTCTTGCAATTTCATCAAGACTTCCACCAGTTAATGAATTCACTAGGCTTCACACAGGTTATTTCCTCCTTGACCCATATTGGTGGTCATTCATTGAACTTGGTGTTTCTCTTGGGGATGGAGATATCTGACTTAGTGGTGGAACCAGTCTGGTGGTCTGACCATCATACCATTGGGTTCAGTTTCATGGCCCTCCCCCCCAAGGAGGCCATCCCCTATGGAGATGGTCCGATTTCGCCCTTTGAGGGGTGTTTCCCCTGATGGTCTGATGGACCTATTGAGTTTACTGAGTGAATGCACAGATCCTGGGGACCTGGTACTTGCCTATAATAAGGCGGCGGTAGGGGCCCTGGATTCCATTACTCCTGTTCATGTTCATCCCCTCACTCTGTGCCCCAGGTCTCCTTGGTTTGATGAGACCTTGAGGGAGTTGAGGAGAGTGGGACAAAGGCTAGAGAGGTGTTGGCGGAGGTTGGGCCTGGAGTGTGACAGACTTAGATTGATGGATCATTATGGGGTCTATCAATCAGCAATTACCCGTAAGAAGGCAGAATTCCTGTCCTGGGAAGTTGCTGCCATGGAGAATCGACCAGCCCTGCTCTTCTGGACTATGGACAGATTGTGCAATCCAATTTGTCTCCAGCCTGGAAATGCTTTTTCACAAAAATGGTGTGAGGAGTTTGCTCGATTCTTTGGCAATAAGGTTGCCACAATCCGGTCTTGCATCCTCTTGACCCTCTCTAATGGGAATTGTGGTGGTCGGCAAGAAATGTCGGACACCCAGTTTGTGTGGTCTGAATTCTGCCTACCCACAATCAATGACATTATGATGGTCATCCAGTCATTGTGACCAACAAACTGTAGTTTGGACCCGGACCCTACATGCCTGTTAGTAGGTTGTGTGGATAAAATCGGCCTGGTCCTTGCCGTGATAGTCTGGCTGTCTCTGGAGAGGGAGACCTTTCCAGATCCCCTGAAGGAGGCTTTGGTTCAGCCCCTCCTTAAAAAGCCCTCCTTAGACCCGGACTGTCTGGCAAACTACAGGCCTGTCTCTAACCTGCCCTTTGTGGGTAAGGTTATCAAGAAGGTGGTTGCATCACAGTTGGATGATCATTTGACCAGCCACAATGTCTATGATTCTCTCCAGTCCAGATTCAGGAAGAAACATAGTACCGAGACAGCCCTTGTCCGGGTACTAAATGACCTCCTAATAGCGAGAGATCGAAAGATCCGTTCTATCTTGGTCCTTCTAGATCTTTCTGCAGCATTTGACACTGTGGACCATGGTATGCTGTTGAAATGCCTGCGGTTCATCTGTGGACTCTCTGGTATGGTCCTCAGATGGTTTCGATCATTCCTTAAGGGTAGGACCCAAAGAGTCATTTCTGGGATTTTTTCCTCTGCACCACTCCCACTAGCCTGCGGGGTGCCGCAGGGCTTCATCTTGGTGCCCATGTTGTTTGCGGTGTGCATGCTGCTGTTAGGAGTGATTTATTAGATGGTACGGCTTGAGTTTTCACTGCTATGCAGATGATGCTCAGCTGTACATGTCCTTCATGCCTGGTCAGGATGATGCTGTTTTGGTCTTTAACAACTGTCTTGCCAAGATCCAGGATTGGATGAGTGTGAGCTGGCTGCGGATAAACCCGGAAAAAACTGAGGTGTTGGTTGTGGACCCAGGTCATCAGGAGGCAGGTTTGTTGGCAGGTTTGCCTTCAGGACTATGGCTTGGAGGTGTTCAACTGACTAGCTCAGACTGGGTGCAGAACCAGGGTGTTATTTTTGATCACTGCCTGACCCTTAAATCTCAGGTGTCGGCAGTCATCAAAACCTTTTTTTACCACCTGAGGAACATTGCCCGGTGGAAACACCTGGTTCCTTCTGATGATCTTCCAACTTTGGTCCATGCCTTCGTTACCTCCCGCCTTGACTACTACAATGCCCTTTACCTAGGGCTACTGGGGGTTGATATCTGCCACTTGCAGTGAGTGCAAAATGCGGTGACAGGCTTTTGACTGGTGCCTCTAGGACCAGTCATATAACACCTGTGCTCTGCGGACTGCACTGGCTGCCAGTACAGTGGCGGATCACCTTCAAGGTCGGTTTGCTGACCTATAAGGCCCTACACAACTAGAGACCTAGTTACCTGCAAGATCTCCTTCATCCCTACTGTACCTCCCACTCACTCTCTCTCGATCCACCGATGAGGGATTGCTAGAGATTCCCAGGGTCCGTTTAAAGACATCTGGGGCTAGTTTTATGGCCCCAACCTTGTGGAATTCTCTGCCTCGTTGGGTGTGAGATTGTCTGACTGTCCAAAGTTTTAAAGCTGCTTTTAAAGCCTTCCTATTTAATCTGGCCTATCCTTATTTTTAATGATGCTGTGGTATTTATTGTTTTAATCTGCTGTGTTTATTTATTGATGTATTTATAATTATTGTGTTGTACAAGCACCTTGATTTTAGAAAGGTGCTTTTTTTATAAATAAAAAAATTAATTGATTGAATTCTATTTCTGAAAATTCACATACTGTATGATGACCTACATCACAGTGTTTGTATCCTGTTGCTCTTCCCTTTCTGCTTGCCCTTGTGGCCTGTTTCAGTTCTGTCGATGTTTGTTTCCCTCCCTCCCCCACTCATCCCCTTTCATTTGTGTTACCTTGGAAGTGAGAGCTCCTGTTGCTGCATCTCAGCTGTTTTTCCTTTGGGGGGGGGGACTGCAGCTGTGAAGGTGGAGAAGTGGACTCATCTAAAAAAGGACAAAACAGACGGTGTGGTGGGCAAAAACCACCACCGCTTGGTTCTCAAATTACATGTCTGATAGAACCCAGAGAGTCAGACTAGGGCAAACCTTATCATCCCTCCTCAGAGTTACATCTGGGGTCCCCCAAGGGTCAATTCTTAGCCCCCTACTTTTCACACTATTCCTGAACTCCCTGCCCAAGGCCTGATCTGGGAGTTTTCTACTACTGTATATGCAGATGATGCGGTTTTATTCAGCACCAACACCAACCCTACCACCCTCCAAGGGTCATTTAATGAGCCTGAATCCTGGTTTGCTGACCATAGGCTTGTTCTAAACTATAAAAAAACAAAGTCCATGCTGTTTGCCCATGCCCAAAACAAGTTCAGTAACCACCCCCTACTCATCTATAACTCCCAAAACGAGACCCTGGAACAAGTTTCTACCTTTAAATATTTAGGGGTTACCCTAGACTTAGGGCTAACCTACCATGAACATATCCACTGACTTAATACAGCTGTAAATGTGCGCATTGGTCTGCTCTACCGCTACAAGCACTGTCTTCCCCCCGAAGCCCTACAGCTAGCCATCTCCTCCTCCATCCTGTCACTTACTGATTACAGGATTATCTTCTATGGTGCTGCCAACAACACCTCTCTCAACAAAATTAGAGTTTCCCTGAATAAAACCTGTAGACTGGCCACAGGATGTGATTGGCTCACGCACACCTGCACACTTTATACCAGTACAAACTGGCTTAATTTCGATGATCACCTAAATTACCAGACCTGTCTCCTTGCCAAGAAAATCTTGGACTGGCCTCACCCCCCACTCTTGTGGCACTGCACCCCAACAGCACCAGATGCACACATCACACTGAGAAATCATCCTACCAGGTTCCCCACTGTAAAACCTCAATGGGGCAAAGAACTTTGATACCACACCCCAAATTGACTGAATTCACTGCCCACACCAGCTTTCCTGGCTCCTACCTTGGGACTGTTCAAATCCCTTCTCTGGAGCAATATCTTGTGTGACTCCACCTGTGACTGTACCTGACCCACCCATGACCTAAAACTGCCATGACAATGGACCCTCTTGGTCCTGCTTCTATAGTGCCTGTTCCTGGTTTCAGTCTTACCCAAGCCTCAAACTAACTGACTCTTACTGGACTGGGCTGCTTGCACAATCCAGTCGGAAATACTTCTCTGCAACATCTACTGTACTGTATGATTTCCCTTGAAGATACTGTATTTATTGTATTTTTGCCACTGTACTGCATTGTCTGTCTATTTTAATTATCCTGTACCACATGCACCTGTTGTACTTTACCTTGTATCATCGTAAGGTGTGTTAGAAACATAGACTTTGACGGCAGATAAGGACCACTTGGCCAACCTAGTCTGCCCATTTCCCTACCTAGAGGATAAGCTGCAGATCCTATTTAACCAACAGCCTATTTTTTCCTACCCCCCACAAAAATTGCCTTATGTCTGTCCCATGCATTCTTGAATTCTCCCACAGTTTTAGACCCCACAACCTCCTCAGGAAAGCTGTTTCATGCATCCACCACCCTCTGTGAAAAAATATTTCCTCACATTGCCCCTGAGCCATCCCCCCTCTATCTTCAAATTGTGTCCCCTTGTTCTTGCATACCTCTTTTTCTGAAAGATGCTACCCTCTTGGACTTTGTTGATTCCACTGAGGTACTTAAATGTTTCTATCATGTCCTCCCTCTCCCTCCTTTCCTCAAGGGTATACATATTAAGCTCCTTTAATCTCTCCTCGTATGGCTTCTCTGGCAGACCCTGCACCATTTTAGTTGCCCTCCTCTGAACTGCCTCCATCCTGTCTATGTCCTTGCGGAGATGGGATCTCCAGAACTGGATGCAGTACTCCAGATGGGGTCTCACCAACTGTCTGTACAGGGGGATAACAGCTTCCTGTTTCTGCTGGTGATGCCTCTCCCTATACATCCCAGTATTCCCCCAGCCCTCCCTACTGCCTTCTCACATTGCTTGCCAACCTTAAGGTCATCTGATATGATTACCTCAGGTCCCTTTACATTTTTGTTGTTGTTACTACCCCCCCCCATTGCGTAATCTTCCCCTGGGTTTTTATTTCCCAGGTGCATTATTTTGCACTTCTTTGCTTTGAATCCAAGCTGCCATACTTCTGCCCATTCCTCCAACCTTGCCAAGTCCCTTCTCATTCTTTCCACGCCTCCTTGTGTATCAACCCTGTTGCAGATCTTTGTGTCATCTGCAAAGAGGCATACTTTTCCTTCCAGTCCCTCTGCAATGTCACTTATAAAGACATTAAAAATGACTGGACCCAGTGCTGAACCCTGTGGTACCCCACGAGTGTTATTTCCCACACTGCTATTTATACTGTGATGTCTGTTCAATGTATGCTCTGTATCATTTTCCATGACGTAGAGCATTTGTAAAGGAGTCTCTGACTCAAAGGTGTTAATTCCGATTGTATTCAATAAAATAAATAAAATAAAAAACAGATAACAGTTCAAGGAATACATGTTGCAAGGTGCTGGTTTAATAGAGGCAGAATCAAGGGCAGTACAAGCTACTCCCTGGTGTTCAAATCACAGAAATTCTTCTTTGGGGTTGGGGGTGGGGAGTTGCAGCTTGTAGGTGTTGTGTATAAAGGTACTTCTTAAAGGTGAGTACACATTTCAAAACTGAAACAACCCCACTGCTGCTGGAAAAATACAAGGCTCCATCTCCCAATATAACAATGTAAATAATAACTCAACCTCCACTGACCAAACAAAATTAAACTATTGTTACGCGAAGGAGATAGATTCTTATGTAACTAATGAATTGGACATACTATAAATAATGTAGCACTAAAGTAATTTTAATTGGTTTCCTTTAAATTCTGTTCTTCTTTTTGTCTGCTGCTTATTTCATGGATGACTACATCCCATATAAAAAAAACCTGTATAAAAAAAAAAAAAAAGGAACATAAGACAAGACATGGAATGAATCATAAATGTGCATACGCTGAAGCTCACACATATGATAAACTGATTGGGTAAGGTCTAACTATTTATAAAAAGGGAACTATGTTCTACTAATCATTCAGACATTCTGGAGGTAAATCTAGTTTGAAAATCAGTTTACTTTCAAGCTGCAGCAGATTTCTGAGTCTGTCCCTACCATGGGAATGTGTGGCAACATGATCAAGTCCAATGAAGTTGAATGTTTGCAGGTCTGAGTTCTGGGTTCTGAGCCAATGAATGTCTACAGGTGTCTCACTCTGTTCATTAAGAATACAGCATACATGCTCCTGTATCCATTCTTTTAATGTCCATATTGTATAGCCAATGTAGAGGTTTGGAGAGGTACATCCAAGTGCATACAGTATATCACAAATGATGTACGGCAAGTGATAAAATGCTTAATCTGGTGACCACAGAGTTAGTAGAGCTGGTAAAGGGCATTTCCTGGCATGTTTGCTGACAGACGTTATAGGATCCACATTTGTGGAATCCTTTAAGGCATGTATTATCACATTGACTTTAGTAGCATAAGAAAAGTGACCATAAACCACTTTGTCCCTGGTATTGTTCCCTCTTTTGTATAACACTCTAGGGCAATCGCCCACCGTGGGGCTCAAATCTTTGTCCGTTGGTAAGACATGCAAATAATATTTAAGGGCCCCTGCCACTCTTATGGCCACTGAATTATATGGAGTGAAATTGACCCTCAGATCATGTATGCCTGTGAGCTTACAGGGGCAAGGAGTTCCTTTCTGACCTTAGCCTTATTTCTTTTTTAAAATTTAATCAACTTTATTAGGTTTTCAAAACAGGTACACACCATTACACAACTTACAAGACAATACATTACAGTACCACACAGTTACATTTAAACAGTACTCCCTAGCCCCTCGCCATCCCCCCTTCCCCTTGGCATCACCAATTGTATGTAGAAATAAAGTTAATTAAAGGAGCAACAAAGCATGACAACAGAATAAACAAACATTGAGGCTTATTAACTGCCATACAAGGTGTCCAACCTATCCCAAATCTTATTATACTTGGGAAGCCTGCTGTGAATACTGACAATCATTTTCTCAATTTTTAAATTAGCCAGAAGTTCCTGTGCCCATTTGGCATATGTTATTATGGTGGCATCCTTCCAGTGATGCAACACAAGAGTTTTGAGTGAGAGGGCAATCATGGCCATGTAGTATTTCTGCTAGGAGACCTCCATTCCAGAGTAGTCCCCAACCAGGCATATTTCTGGAATGAACAGCTCACTGATGCCCAACAGTGGGTCTGTGCGCTGTTTTGTACTGTTCCATAAGGGGTTAATACTTGGGCATTCCCAAAAAAATGTGAAACAGGTTGCCTGTGGCTTGGTTGCATCTCACACAGGTGAGATTCGGAAGTCTCCCCATTTTATGTAATTTGACCGGGGCCATATACGTGTCATGGAGAATCGAAAATTGCATCACCCTCAATCAATCCTGGGTAATATAGGAGTGACAGGATTTCCAGATTTTACCCCAATCTCAGACTCTGTGAGGAAAACAATCCACCCAAAAAGCTGAGGCCCCATCTACCAAAGGGAACGCCAGAGAGTAAAGGCTAGGATAAATGTTTGAAACTGAATAGGGTTGTGTGGCTAGAACAGCAAGTGCTTTAAATGTGGCACCTACCCCCATGCCACCACTTCTGGTGCCAGCTTCTTGGTTAGTAGGAAGCGTCTCATTTTGAAAATTTTAAAGATCCCTGTAGGGCCTACCTGAAATCTGGACATGATCTCTTTCGATGTTAGGCATCATCCCCCCCTCAACCAGCTCACTAAGATGGGCACCCTCCAATTGTGGAAGCCAACCTGAATTGAGAATTTGCCCACCAATCTTAAAATTTGGGTTTAGCAGAATGGGCTGGTCTAGAAAAACAGTGAGCGGATATTTTAAAAATGAGCAGAGTTGGTGTGGATTCTCACCGATGTGGTTATTGGGGAATCCTGCCACTCCTGAAGAAGATCTTTATGCTTAACATGCAGCATTGCCATGGGGAGATGCCCTTGGAGGCTATCAGATCTTTCTGTACTGCCAACCAAGTAGGAACATGCGGGAACATGTAGGAAGACTCAAGTGGTTGCAGCCAATGCAAGTACTTACTTACGTGACTGGCCTTATCCTTATTTTTGGCTTAGAAGGTTGAGGTCATACTCTCATTCCATAAACCTATGGTGTAGATATGTTGTTTCTTTCTCATATGTGTCAAGATCTGAACAACTGTATTGAATACAAAAGAACTTACCATATGGGATTCCTTTATCAGATGTTGTGAATGGGAGCTATCTGACCTCTATAATATATTGCCAGAGGTCAGTTCCCAATAACCCCCAGTGGTAATACAACAACCAGTTTGGCCTGTGCTAGTAAGGCCAAAAAGTGATGCTGATAGGATCAGCACTACATGTAAAGTTTAGGTTAAAGTTCCTCAGGTGGCACACTGGATGTGTACTTGCTTTACAAGCAAAAGGATCAGAGGTTTGATTCTAGGTGAGGGAATGTATTTGCCATCTTATCAAGAATATTCATGAATTATACTGTCACTATACTGTACATGAGGATTCACCATGCTCTATCAATTGCAGGGTTCAATACTGGGACCGGTCCTCTTTAATGCCTTTAAAGGTGACATTGCAGAGGGACTGGAAGGAAAAGTATGCTTCTTTGCTGATGATACAAAAATCTTCAACAGGGTTGATACACAAGTCGGGGTGGAAAGGATGAGAAGGGACTTGGCAAGGTTGGAGGAATAGTCAAAAGTATGGCAGCTTAGATTCAATGCAAAGAAGTACAAAGTAATTCACCTGGGAAACAAAAAACCCAGGGGAAGAGTACACAATATGGGGTTGGGGGGGTACTAACAACAACAAAAATGGAAAGGGACCTGGGGTAGTCTTATCAGATAACCTAAAGGTAGACAAGCAATGTGGGAAGGCAGTGAAGAGGGCTGGTGGGATCCTGGGATGCATAGGGAGAGGCATCACCAGTAGAAAACAGGAAGTTGTTGGCCCTCTGTACAGACAGTTGGTGAGACCCCATCTGGAGTACTGCATGCAGTTCTGGAGACCCCATCTCTGCAAGGACATAGACAGGATCGAGGCAGTTCAGAGAGGGCAACTACAATGGTGCAGGGTCTGCACCAGAAGCCATACGAAGAGAGACTAAAATAGCTTAATATGCTTAATATGTATACCCTCGAGGAAAGGAGGGAGAGGGAGACATGATAGAAACTTTCAAGCACCTCAAGGGAATCAACAAAGTCCAAGGAGGTAGCATCTTTTAGAAAAAGAGGTGTGCATGAACAAGGGGCACAATTTGAAGTTAGAGGGGGGTGGCTCAGGGGCAATGTGAAGAAGTATTTTTTTCATGGAGAGGGTGGTGGACACATGGAGCAGCCTTCCTGAGGTGGTTGTGGGGTCAAAAACAGGGGGGATTTCAAGAATGCATGGGACAGTCATAAGGCAATTCTAGTGGGGGGGTAGGGGGAAGTAGGCTGTTGGTTAACTAGGAGCTGCAGCTTATCCAAAAGGTAGGGAAATGGGCAGATTGTGTGGGCCAAGTGGTCCTCATCTGCTATCAAAGTCTGTGTTTCTATGTTAAGTCATTTTTATTAATATATTGGAGAAACAATTCAGCTTCCTCAGTAGAACCTGCCCAAATACATAGACTGTTATCTGTGTAGAGCCCCCAGTACTGAACCCTGTCAGTGAAAAGGTTGCTACTGTTGTAGTAGATGGCCACCACCTCCCACTTACCCGTAACAAAGTTCATGTAGGAGGGTGCCAGCAATAACGCCATAGCAGTACCATAAATGTGTAAGTAAAACACAAAATCAAAACAAAAATAGATGGCAGGATTAGACTGAGTGCATCTGTGATGAATTCTAGTTAAATGACGTTGTTGATTCCATACTTGTCCATGAAGAACCTAACTGCATTCAATCCCAGATGATATTGGATGCTAGTATATAGTGATGTCATATCAGTGGCGAGCCACAGTTACTTAGCATCCCATCTAAGGTGTTCAAGGGCCTCTAGTACTGCCACTGTGTTTCTTAAATAAGAGGAGATGCAAACAACTAATATTTGTAGGAATGCATCTACAATGTGGGAAGTTTCTCAGTCAGGGACCCAACAGACAAATTTATGGGTCTCTGTGATGGGTGGTGGAGGGCCTTGAGGACCGCAGGTAAGTGTATAAAATATATGTACTATCAGGAATATTTGTTGAAGAAAATCAAATGCAGTTTTAGTGATAATTTGATTTGAGGGAGTTAGTCAAAAATCTCTCAATCCACACAAACCTCAGTATCTCGACAGGCAGGCTCAAGAAAAAGGCAAAACCAAATAAGGTGGCCTATTTTAACACAAAGATTAAAAAATACCACAGACAGGCCTGCAGAAGCAGTTTGTGGACCTGAAAGGAACAGCAGAATTCTGGAGAGGAGGAGGATAATCAAGAAAAAAAGCAAGTCACAGCAAACATCTATCAGAGTAAAACAAACACTGAACAGATACAGGTTGAAACAGGACAAAAGAAGAATGGAGAAACTAAAACCACAGGCAATGACAATTAGGATGCTCCCCCCAGGCTATGACATTAACTGAAAATACTAACAGAATACAAACATAAGTAAAAAGGATTACATTGCTGACTATTGAGGTAGAGGAATATCCAAGAAACTGTAAAAAAAAAAAAAAAATATTGACAGAAAAAATTGAAGAAAATTCCAAAAGGATAACTGATTTAGAAGTCAGACAATCAAAACTGGAAGATGATTTGAACACAGTGTTAACCCATATAAAAGCTCTTCAAAAAGAACAGCAGAATCTCAAAATCAAAATGGATGAATGTGAAAACAGAACTAGACATAAAAACATAAGAATACACATGCTGTTGGAAGAATGGAAGAACTCTGACTCACTGAATCTCATTTTAAAAGAACTATTCAGTCAACTTTTGGGTTCAGAAGCTACTAACCCTGAAACAGACAGAGCTCATAGAATCGGTCCTAATAGGTGATACAATTGAGGTAGATAACACTTTTAAATATATTGGGATGCATCTTGATGCCTCCTTCTCATTAGTCTCATGTTAACCAACTAACTAAAACCTTAAACCAGAAGTTAGGTCTCTTGTACCATCTACACCCCCTTTTATCATCCTCTGCCTGTCATAAAATTACTTCCACGTCCCTTCTTCCCATGCTATTCTATGGTGCTTCACTCTTGCTATCTGCTCAGCCCTCTTCCCTTGCCCGGCTGTGACAATTGTATTTTAAGATTGAGCATTTTGCCCTAGAAGGCACCATTGTGACATCTTGGCTTCTCTAAATTGGCCAGACTATAACTCCAGGTTACAATACCTCACACTATGCTTTGTTTTCAAACTAGTGAATCTCTTTAATCCACCTTGCCTAAGGAGTATTGTATACTGCAAAACAAGTGCCTGCCCACTCAGATCTACTTCCCTTCATTATTAGCAATTCAGAAACTGCACCGTCTTGCAGGTAAGCATTCCTCTGCCTACTCTGCCACCTTAGCCTGGAACTCCCTCCCATCTGCTGTACTCTCCTGCCCTACCCTGTCACTTTTGAAACAAGAACTTACCTCTCTCCTACTTAAACCCCCTAATTGTTTCTACTTTCGCTAATCCCTGTCATATTGTACAACCTTTTTCCTAAGAGTACATTATTCCTGAAGCTTTATGATATATATATTTAGTGTTGTGCGAAATTGGAAATATTTTGCTGGGCAAAATGTGAAATTTTGCCTGTGGATGCGAGTGAAATTTCACCCCTGAGCCAGTGAAATTTCGCTCGTGGGTGAAATTTTGTCACCCATGGCTGAAATTTTGCAATGTGGTTGTATTGTGCAGGTGCCTTGCTTCTGGTTGTGCATGCGCAGTCTGACCTCCCCATCCCCCAACAGCTTGCCTTCCCAGCACCGTTTCCCACTCCGACCTAAGGATCAATTATTTGTCTAAACCCTCCACTTGGCCACTAACCTTATACTATTATTACCCTCTCCTAAGACTCCCCGCTCTGCAGTCTGCTCCCCCACGTAGCTCAGGGAGGGCAGAAGCACCCGTCGTTGAGAGAAGCCAGCACTAATGCTCAGCAGGTACAGCTAACCATTTGACCTCAGGAGTGCTACATTAGCTGCGTTGTGTTAGGAAAATTACTTTGTATTGTTTGTGCATGCACTCTCCCAACTACTGGCTTTCCTGTTAATTAATATTGTAGGCAGAGTGTAGGTGATTGTACTGTATTTGCTGCTCTTGTATTTCTTGTATGTATCGTTTACCTGACTATTTTCCATCTGTGCTTTAAGAATATATTTTTATCCTTAAATGCCCACTCCCTGGTGTCTAGTGGATCCCCCACCCTGTCATCAGCACCCACCCAGCTCCCCTCCCGGGAGTGAGCCACTGGCACAGCCCTCCACTCTCCTCCATGGCTGGCAGCCCGACTAAGCTTCAATGAATGAGTGCTCATTCATTGAAGTGCTCAGTCAGGCTGCTGGCCATGGAGGTGAGTGGAGGGCTGTACCGGTGGCATGATTGGGGTATGGGAGGAGTGGGGTGGGTGCTGAAGACAGGGTGGGGGTCCATTAGACACCAGAGAGTGGGCATTTAATTAAGGATCTGGGGGATGGGGGGATTATGAGTTAACGGAGGGGTTCTTTACTAATTTGGGCTGGTGATCAGTCTGGGAAGGGGACCACTAGACACCAGGGAGAAAATTGTATTGAAAATTTGGACCGGTGATCGGGGGGGGGGGGGAATCTTTGCGTGGTGAAATTGATGATTTTGCTGCAATTTCACTGGCAAAATTTTATTTCGCTGCATCTCTATGTATATGTCTGTAAATAATGTCTCGTTTCTGGACCTGTAAATATGATAGCACATGATATTAACCTTTAAGTATTTTGCATTTGTTATTCTCACTGCACTTATTATGGGTGTTTTCTAGTTTCAATAAGCTACAGTAAATATTGTCTCTGTATTGCCATGTTACTCCTGTTTTACCTTTGTACATTAGTCTATCCGATGTTTGTGTCAATTGTATTTCGCTGTTTATATCCCATGGGTAATCACTGAAAAAGGGACTGCATGGTCTCAGTGGGCATACCTGGTTACCAAAATTCAAATAAATAAAATAAATAATAGATTTTTACAAACAACCGATTCAGTTAAAAAACAAAAACAAAGCAACAAAGGTTAAATTTCCCAGAAGTGAACACACATTTAGAATTATTCAAACCTCCATTGCAAAGACAGGATTCAAATTCAGAGATCAGAAAATTTCTATTAAACAAGATTTTCTAGAGATCCATGGAAAGAAAGAAAATATTTCCCTCGGCAACAAATGTTATGGACACAAACAGTTAAATCCACTGTTGTTTACCCTGCTCTTTTGAAAGTGTGACTGAATAGTCAAACCTATATACAATTCAAAAGATGAAGCTTTTCAAGACCTGAAGATAAGACTTTCCCAGGTGTTCCAAAATGGATTTAAAAGCCTGCTTTTTGGATGGCATACTTCAGGACTCAAAAATAAGATCTCTTCCAATCGTTTACAAATGGGTGAAGGAATTTGATTTTTTTTTCTTTTTTCTCCTTTCTCTTTTTAGGTATAAGAAGATGGAGTATGCAAAGAAATTCAGGGAAAGGGCTAACATGTTTATTAAAATGCTTATTCGATCTTGTGTGTGGAGGTTTGGTGGAATGGGCAAAAAAAGGGAGAGAAAAGAGGAAAAAGGGTCTTACAACATAAATAAAAAAGGACCTCTGGGGAAGCCACAGCTTATTCTTCCAGCCCCAGGAATAAGTGGTGTGGAGGGGATGCCCAATAGGGTACATTGGCATCAGTTGGGGAGGGGTGTACAGGAGTAGGGATAAATGGGGAAAAATGGAAGTGTCAGTATACAGAACACCAGCAAAAGAAAGATTGGTGTATAGTTTCAATATACATTACAGTGAGGTCACTAAGTTACAAGGTAATGCCTGGAAAAATGTTTAGGATTGAATTTGATGATAATTCAGTGCCCTCCTGGTGAAACATTTCAATAAATAAATAAAAAAGGCAAGTTCTAATGTAAATGGAATCAATTCCCCAGTAAAAAGATAAAATGTTGCATTACTTGGCTAAACAATAAGTAGATTTTGCTTGTCTCCAAGAGACGCATCTTAGTTAAAAAAAAAAAAAAAAAAAGACAGAAAAATGTAAATGTAATTGGGTAGGACAAGTGCTTAATTCGCAAAAGGGGAAGAACAATGGAGGGGTTGCTATTTTGATTAATAAACACTACCCATGTAAAATACTTGATAGTGAAAGTGATACACAAGGTAGAATAATATTAATGAAAATGCAGCTGTATCAAAGAAACATAATAGGATCCTTATATGTCCCTTTTCAGCAGTATGATATATTTTTGGCTGATGTCACAGAAAAAATTAAATAACTGTAACATGGACACTATTATATTATGAGGTGATTTTAATGCTATGATGGATCCACATTTTGATAGAAAATCAACCCCATCAGGTTGGGATAAATATAGATCATGTATTCTTTGTAAACAAATTTATTACTAGATGTATGGAGAGAAATTACCTATTTGCCAAAGAATTTACTTTCCAATCAGGAGTGTATAAGTCTTCGGCCAGATTATACTATCTTCTGATGTCCAGGAATATGGTAATTCAAGCAGACCTATTCAGAGCCAGCACTGAAGCAGCATATATCTCTGACCATATCCCAATTATGTTTTGGCCTTGTTACTGGGGTCTGCTGTATATATTTCTACATATGATATGTTGGGAAATATGGTTTCCTCAGTTAGTCTTCCTTAGTTGTGTGCTCTGGGGATACTTCTTTTGCATGCCAATGGGTCTCTTCCCCCATGTTGTAACAAATGGGGAGGTGCTTTTCAAACATTTGTGTACCTAGGCCTTTTGCTTGCTGTTTCTTTTGCTTACCACCTGTGGTATATAACTTCGTAAGTTCTGGCTTGCAAAAAAATGAATAAACATATAATGCAAAAAAACAAGTATTTATTAATGTCGAATGTTGTCTCGCTGGCATTGGTAGTGCAGGAGTTAGAGATGCATAATAGGAATGGCAATGAAGTATTGAAGTGATGCCAACCCCATCTCCACCCTGCAGAGACCAATGGACATTGGGCTGTGCCTTTGGGTCGTCAGCTATAGCGTCATGCCATTTTACCTCACTCTACCCTGTAGACACTGACAAGTGTTGTGGTGTGCTTTAGGGTCTTTGGGCATTATATGTACCCCATTCCATAAGGAAGTACGCTGAGGTGGGTGCAGTATAGGAGAATGGGGTGAACTTTGTGGCTGAACACTGCAAGGCACACCACAGTGGCTGTCACTGGCTGCAGGTGGGGGAGTGGGGGTTGAATGGTGTGAGCATTACTGCCGATGATCCCAAGTCACACCCCTGACGTCTGTCAATCTCTACAGGGTGGGGTGCTACAGTTGGAAACCATAACACCGTAGGCGTGTGTTGGTATTTTTACTCCAAATGTTCAACATGGGCTTTTTGTGAGCCCACTTCATGAAGAGGGCACTATCAGTTTGTTAGCTGAAAGATGGTTTTGCACAGCGGCTATGCCATTTGGCGACACACGGATAAAAACGCATTTTGGGCAATGTGTGGAAAATGACAACTGTATTGTTCATGAGGACATGCAAAACAAATGGCAACATTTAAAATCTGGAGTGAAAATATGAAAAATGGGTGAAGTCATGAGCATGCATAGAAACTGTGCAACACACGTCCATAATCCAATTATTTTGGGGATTTTTTTAACCACATTTTTAACACAGGCATTTTGGGACCTCCTCTCATGAACAGTGGCACTGTGATTTTGTTAATGTGTCCCAAATGTTGATTTCCCACAGTGACTACGCCATTGTGCGGTACAGGTACGAAAACACATTTAGGGCAGGATGTGAAAAATGACAGCTGCACTGTTCATAAGGAGGTGTGAAAAAATGCCAGTGTTGAAAATCTGGCATGAAAATATTGCAAATTTGTGAAGTTACAAGGGTGCGTGGAAACTGTGCAATGCACACTTGTAACAGTCATTTTATGGAATTTCATCACCAGATTTTCAACATAGGCATTTTAGAACCTCTGCTAATGAACAGTGTCAATGTCATTTCCTCAAACTGTCCTGAAAACTGATTTTGCACAGCACCGCGCTATTCTGCGCCAGACGTGCGAAAACAATTTCAGCCAGCATATGTAAAATGACAGCTGTACTGTTCATAAGGAGGTGTGGAAAAATGTTGATGTTGAAAATCTGGAGTGAAAATATTACAAATTCACAAAGTTATGAGAGTGCATGGAAACTGCTCAACGCACGCTCATAAAACAGTCATTTGATGGATTTTTTCCACCAAATTTGCAACATAGGCTTTTTGAGAACCTCCCTCATGAACAGTGGCACTGTCGTTTTGTTGATCGGTCCTGAAAGATGATTCTGTGCAGTGACCACAAAATCACCTTTCGGGACCGAATAAAGCCACGACAGTGCCTGAATTCATGAGGAGGGGTCCCAATAACCCATGTTGAAATTTGGTGGCAAAATTCCCAAAAATAGCTGAGATATGCACCAAAGTTGAAAAAACTCTATTTATGGCATTATACGGCTAACCGGCATTTCTTCAGTTTGCAGTCAGCTTTGAAGAGTGCAGATGTGTTCCTGGTCCAATGAAGATCATCACACAGACTCCAGAGGTAAGTATGGGGTGAGGGGGGTGTGGGGAGGCAGGGTGTGCACAGGATGGGGCCGGGTTGCGGGAGGGGGGCAGGGAGACAACGAGGGATCATTTTCTTTTTACAGGGGTTTAAACAAACAAAACAAAACATTGCGGGATGGCTTTTTCTTTCTAGGGACTTGGCATGCATGGGTGGGCTCTAGCATGCCACCCAAGTGTTTTTGGGGATGCTTTAGCCAATTGGGATTGGGCAGCCCGTGGCAGGCATACCGAAGGGGATGAACAAGAGCCGAGGGGATTGGGCACCCCCCTTGGCACACAACAAAAGTGGGGGGGGCATTATGCCAATGGGAAATGGGCTCCCTGATTGGCAAAATAAAGATGAAGGGGGATTAAAGTCAGTGGGGACTGGGCCCCCCGTCGGCAAAGAAAGACTGTAGGAAGGGCACACACGATGCCGAGGGGGATTGGGCACCCCCTCGGCACACATTTTAAATGGCAGGGGAGGTCATTATGCCAATGGGGAGTGGGCTCCCCCGTCAGCATTGTAACAGGTGGTGGCAGCAGCGGCAGTCAGTGCTGCCATATTGCGTGCACGTCGGGAGGCATGTTGTCTCGCTGCATGAGTGCTTCGCTCTCATTGCAGCAGACCTTTTGTTAGATCTGGTGGCTACATTAGGGATGCATGATGTCAGCGCCTGCTGCTGACTTATTAGGGAATGAGGGACGCATCTACTGATGCATGTCCTGCATTCGCCCAACAATGACCACGCCTCCAACTCTGCTACTACTGCAATATAATGGCTGCTCAAGTTGCAACATACGGCAAGTCGACAAACAAGAAATATTGAGAACAAAAAAGGAAGATATAGAAGGGATTGTTTTGGACTTTTTTTCTGATTTGTATAAATTGGAGAATAAGGTAATAAAACCTGAAGTGGTGGAATACTGTAAAAAAAATACACTACCGCTGGATACCATGTCTGAATTTTACGACTAACTTAACAATACTATTTCCATAGCTGAAATTGAATTTGCTTTGATTATTATGCCAAAAGAAAAAGCACCAGGCCCAGATATGTACACAGTAGAATTGTTTTTACAATTTAAAGAACAAATACTGCTCAATTTCTATTCCAAAAACTATTTCAGAGAATACAACAAATAGGTATAATTCCATAGTTTTTCAATGAGGCATATATAGCACTTATATTAAAAATCTAACAAAGACAAACACAAAGTCAAAAATTATCATGCAATATCAATTTAAAAATATTGACAAAGATTCAAAATAATACATTATTGCAATGCATTACGAAAATTAATCTTGTAGATCAAAATGGGTTTTTACCAGGCAGAACTTTAATTTTTTAAGAACTCCATAAAGTACAATTATTATTGGAATGTGCCTCTCAGAAATCACTAGATACTATAGCTCTTTCATCGGATGTTAGGAAAGCTTTTGATTTAACTGACTGGAATTATAAAACAGGAGTACTAACATATGTGGGCTTTCCTAACTCATTTATAGTTATAATAGAGGCCTTATGTAACTTACCAAGAGTAAGGATTAAAATAAATGGAAAAATGACATTCCCTTTTATTTTAGGCTGAGGAGTAAGACAGGGTTGTCCTCTGTCCCCCTCATTATTTATATTTTGTATGGAAATATTCTTGACCAAAATCAGAAATTAAAATAATATGAAAGGGATACCGATTATGGAACAAGAATATAAATCAAATGCATATGTAGACGATGTCCTATTACCATTAACAGATCCGGTAAACAGTTTATAGGTGGTGTTAACAGAAATAGGAACTTATTCAAAAATTTCAGGATATCAAGTTAAATAGAGGAAAATCTGAAATGCTGGTACTACAAAATGTGACAGGTTCTTAGGTTAACATTTTTTTCCCTCCAATATCAGAGATTTATTTTTCAGACTTTATTTTCAAGTTCAGCACATACAGCACACTGAGCAAATCACATATATAGCATATCATATGTATAGCATACATGTCACCATCATGTAAAATATCAATTGATATCAGTTGATTCAGGGGTCAGTCCACCAGAATTTAGTACATCAGAAATTAAAACAATAGAAATTAGTACATCGGGAATGGGGCTTTAACAAACAGATTGACCTCTATTTTAATGCAGTACATTGTTGCTTGTAATCACCAGAGGTTCAATCATACATGTCCCTAAACTCCTGGGAACCATTCTTGGTGCATGGCCATCTCCAGCAGTTCCCACACAACCCAGAATCTATCTTCCCTACCCATTGCTTTATACTGGGTATGTTTCAGTTCCATACATTTGAGCAATTTCTGCACCCATTCTGTAGTTGTTGGCACCAATTCTATTCCCCAGTGATAAGCCATGACATGTTTTCCCATAGCCAGTGACCACAGTGGATGATCCAGGCCTGTACCTCCCCAAGATCTACCTGGCATCCCCAATAGAACTTCCCCGTTCCCAAATCTTGGGTGTCATTTAAGATGTTCTGCATGACTGAGGTTATACCAGTCCAATATCTTCTAATTTTTAGGCATTTCATATCATATGGATGAAGGTTCCTTGCTGGGCTTTACACATTGGACAAATGTCTGATTTGTCTGGGTCAATTCTGTGGGCCAGGGAGGGAGTAAAGTAAGTTCTATGGAGTATATTAAAGTGGGTTGCTCTTAGTCTGTTGTTAACCGAGCATACCATTCCCTTACTTAATATCTTCCTCCAGTCCCCTTCTGTTAGAGCATTGTCACCCAGGTTCCTATCCCCTTTCTTCTTAAGATTATCTGTTGCAAGTGGCAGACTACCCAACAGTCTTTTATAACAGCTCGCCATGGGTCTGAAATGGCTGGCCCATGAGTCTTCTTTCATTACTTCTTCCAGAGGGAATCTCTGTGGGCTTAAGAACTGTTCAATGCCCTCTTTATTGTCCCTCAGGCGACTGCAAACTTGCAGGTATGCAAAAAAGTGTATGGGGTGTAATTCGTAGGTTTTTGCTGGTGTTTGATATGGTTGTACACACCCCTGGTCATACAACTGATTTATTAGTTGTAAGCCCTTTTTGTCCCACACCCTCAATGTCTGACTGACAGGGCCCGGCGACCTCCCCTCATTCCATAGTGCTTGGATTATGGAAGCATTTAGGGATAAGGTAGGAGGACATCCCATGCTTTCATGGGTCATGCGCCATTCTTGCATTTTGGTTCTAGTAAAAGGGTTTGCCATATACTTCATTGAGCTCCAGTTCAGTACTGATGCAAAAAGGGACTTACTCAAGGAGTGTCCCTCAGTCACCCTCCAGGTCCACCCAAGCTTTCTTCTCCCCATTACTTGGATTTAAGTCATCTAGTGCAGAGATCTGTGCCGCAAGATAATACAGGAACAAATTTGGGAGACCTAGTCCTCCATCCCCTACTGCTTTCCACAAAGCCTCCTGCCTATTTCTGGGTCTCTTATTTCCCCACAATAAGGTCACCATGGCTCCTTTTAATGATTTAAAATATCTCTGGGGGATCCAGATTGGCAGTGTCTGGAATAAGTATAGGCATTGAGGTAATAAAAACATTTTTGCCAGGTTCACCTTACCTATCAAAGTAAGGGGAAATTCTTCCGTCTCTCACACTATTCCTGAATCTTTTTTAGTAGTGGTTTTTAATTTATTTCAAACAAGGCAGATAGTTTTCATGGAATATGAACTCCCAAGTATTTTATGGAGGCCTCAGGAGGTATTTTATATCCCTGAATTTGAATGCTAGCACTCACATCCCCCAAAGGGAGCCACTCACATTTGGCCCAGTTTATTTTATGTCCAGATAAAGGTCCATGTTCCTCAAAAAGTTTAGTTAGAGTTGGTATGGAAGTCCCAAGGTACCTCAAGCATGGCAGCACATCATCTGCAAATAAAGAGATGACCTGGTGCTTACTTCCGGAGGAAAAAACTTGTATTTTGGAGTTTTGGTAGATGGATGTGGCCGATACCTCCATTGTCGGCACATACAAGAGGGTGACAAGGGGCAACCCTTTCGTGTCCCCCTGGTAAGGTTGAAGGTTGTGGAGAGAGTGTCATTAGTAAATATTTGTGCCTTGGGAGCTGTGTATCCAAGATCTGATATGGGGTCCTAACCTGAATTTCTTTAGTGTGGCGAACATGAAGGCCCATTCCACTCGATCAAAGGCCTTCTCAGCTTCCAGCACCAGAAGGCCACTCTTCCTGTCCCTTCCCCTTCCTGACCTCCTGTGAATAATATTCAGTGTTCTGCATAAATTATTGTTTTGCTTGTCTTGCTTTGACAAAACTGCATTGGTCCTGGTGCATCAAAGTTGGAAGAATGATTTCTATTCTTCTGGCTATTAATTTGGCTAGTATTTTATAATCAGCATTTAAAAGGGAGATGGGGCAGTATGACCTACAGTTGGTGGGGTCTTTACCAGGCTTCGGGAAGATTATGATTGTTGCTAATTGTAGGGATGGGGGCAATTTTCCTGTTTTTAAAGCATCTTGGATCATCATTACTAAGATATTTTGTATTTCTTTCCAAAAGGATTTATAGAATTCCATAGGAATACCATCCGGACCAGGGGCTTGTCCTACATTGACTCCCAAATAGCTCTCTTCACGTCTTGTGCAGTGATAGGGCATTCCAGTTCCTCCCTCAACTCCTGACTTAAAGATTTGAGCTGGAGTTTATCCACATAGCCTTCAGGGTCTGCCCATCCCGGACCCTCAGATTTATACAAAGTTTCTTAAAATTGTTTAAAGATGTCATTAATTTGTTTAGGATTCGAGATGCTTACCCCTCCCTCATTCTCCAGGGACAATATTACCCTCTCTGCTTGTTTGTTTCTTTACTTTCCATGCTAGCCATTTGCTTGCTGTATCCCCTTCAAAATATGCTCCTGCTTTTAAAATATCCCTCTCTTATTTTACAGGCTAGTTGCGCTAACTTCCCCTTCATTGGTTTTAGTGTCCCCATTTTATTAATGTCTTGGCTTTCCATTGTTTGCTTCTCTATCTCTAATATTTGAGTCTCTAGCATTCATTCTTCTCTGTGTTGTTCCCTACATAATCGTGCCACATAGGAAATCATGGCACCACAAATTACCACCTTTAGGGCTTCCCATGTGTTGGACACTAAAGATCCTCCACCTTATTATATTTTAAGTAGTCCTGAATTATCTCTGTCATAAAAGAGTGATATTTCTGGGAGGTAAGGAGGGTTAGATCCAGTCTCCACTGTCTGTTTGGTGGGTTCCCTCTGCCTGTAGGCAAGGTGAACTCTAGAAGAGCATGGTCTGATACACAGATGGGTCCATACTAGGGACTTGCCATCCCGCACAGTATATTAGAGGACACCAAAAAGTAGTCTATCTTGGTGAATATCTTGTGCATATGAGAGTAGAAGGAAAATTCCTTCTTAGCAGGGTGAAAGTGCTGCCAAACCTCCTGAAGTGCCCTTTCTCCTGCCAAGTCTGTCAGAGCAACCAAGCTGTTTTTTGGGGGGGGGCTTACTTCTATTGCCTGAATGATCCACATCTTAATCCCAGTATGTATTGAAGTCCCCCCATAATAAATAATATTATCAGGGTAAGGAGCCAGGGTCACTGCCAGGTGGTGGAAGAAGCCTGGGTCATCTATGTTGGAGCCGTAAATTGAAATTAAAGTGTATCTGTTGCCTTCTGTCATGGCATCTACCACCAAATATCTGTCTTGAGAATTGGAGAGGCAGCTGTGGATCTCCACCCTCAGCTGGGATCACATCCATATTGCTACCACTGAGCCTTTGAAGTGAAAGGGGAGGCCAGCAGAGTGCCCCTCCATGAATTTGCCAGTTTACTTACTTCCTGCCTGTTCATGTGGATCTCCTGAAGGAAGTGGATGTCACCTTTTGTTTCTTTAAATAAGACCAAACCCTTTTTCTCTTTATCACTGTTTTTTAAGTGACGTACATTCCATGTAATACATTTCAACACACTCATTTTTACTCAGTAGATTTGTATAACCTCTTATGGTGACCTAGCATGTTCCTCCATATTGATGCCCAAATAAAAGTAGTTTATCTAGGCATTTCATTGGTCATACCAATAATAGGCCTGTGTATGTAAACTCATAAACTTTTAACTAGATGGAGCAAAGACAAATTACAGAGTTGGGGCAGGATGAAATGTCCTATGGGGAAATATACAGTTAATAAAAATGGTAGTAATACCAATAATTTATATTACCTACAAGCCATTATTTCTCCAGTCCCAAAGGAATGGTTTATTGAAATGAATAAAATTATAAAAAGAGTATATTTGGGACTATGGTAAACCCAGAATAGTGTGGTCCAAACTATGTACCCCAAAAGAAAATGGAGGTCTTAAATGCTTTCTACATCAGGGCATGCATCTAGCATTCAATGCAGAGAAGGTGCTAAAATGGCCATATGGATAGACAGAAACTGAAAATGGGGTAGAACAACTATTGGTGTATCTAACAAAAAATAAAATAAAAATAAAGGCAATGTGATTAAGCCCTAAAAGCTTAACGAAAGTAAAACACAAATAAATCCAGAATCTGGCTAAAAGTACCATACTTTATCAAATAAAGAGTAAAGTAAAAGCAAATAAAAGTATACAAAATGTTATTTGGAAAAATCCAATGTTTCTTATCAATAATAAACCATTTCAGTCTAAAAACTGTATTAAAAGAGTTGTTTTAAGATAGACACATTTGATGGCAAATAAGCTAATTTCATGGACAGTGTCAGACTCAACATTCATTACCATCTGCTGAGTTTTTCAGCTATTTACAGCTGAAAGCTATTTATGACAAAATGTACAGCCACTGGAAAAGAGTACCATCTGACAATATGAAGGAGTTTGAAGGTATTATATGAAGGAAATTTGGGGAAAAACAGTGGTTTGTTTGCTTCAATTTTAAAATGTTCAATAGTCCATGAAATACTGGTTATGAAAAATTGAAGATCAAATGGCTACAGAATTTAAATGAGGCAATTAATTATAACAATTGGGAACAACTCTTGCTATCCATAGTAAAACATAAAAGTTCTAGGAATAAGGCAATCCAATATGAAATCTTAAATAGAACATATTATACCCCTTCTCATTTTTTAAAAATGGAAATAACAGACTCAGCAGATTGTTGGCATCTTAAATTAAATCAGGCAGATTTTTACCATACATTTTGGTAATGTGCAATGACTCAAAGGTGGTGGCTGCAAACTCAAGATATTATTGCCCAGATTACACAAAAAGAGATCTCTCTCTCTTTCTTGTAAACCAGCCTTTTTTTTCTGGTATTTAAGGATGTGAATATAAGTTGGACAAAAAAAAAGAAGGCAATATAGTGACAATTGCATTAATGGCCACAAAATGCCTTATACTGAAATATTAGCAAGGCAAGACAAATTTTAGGCAAGGCAAATTTTATTTCTCAGGTGCCCAATCCTGGAGGCTCTGGGCACCGTATAGTAAAAACACACTATCAGTACAATAAATTGGTATAAATAAAACAGCAAAAAATAGCAGCATAAATAGATACAGTTAATAAAGACCTATAGTAAAACAGAACTCAGAAGAAAAGACTGGGCACCCAGGGAGGACAAATATAGAAGGTCCGAGAAGACCTGATTAAACAGGAAGGCCTTGAGGTGGGCCTTAAAAACCTCAACTGAAAGGGCCTCCGAATAGATGGAGGAAGTGAATTCCATAGGACAGGGCTGGCGACAGTGAATGCTCTGAACTGTGATGACCCAGATATGAAATTTCCTGTGAAGGAATGGAAAAAAATATTTTTTGATACTTTATATTGTGAGGGTTTATTGGACTGAAGATATTTATTAAAAGGTATTTATATGACAGGTTATTTGAATGGAACAAAGACCTCTTCTTTAATGAGCCTTTTCTGTGAAATAGTTATTGTATTTAAGCAAAGTCTGAGACAATTGTACCAGTAATGTAAAATAAAAATAATTCTGCGATGCAGTGTTGTAATTATCTGATCAAATGTCATCAGTCTGACTGCTGACAATTCCAATAAAATTTTAATTGCAAAAAAGAAAGATAATCTCTTTTATCCATGACCACTAGCTTACCACTCCCCCTTGTCTGCTGGCTTGATGACAACGTTGGGTATACCAGTTAATTTCCTAAGTGCTACTAACTCTTCAGCTGAAAGGGTAGAGTGTTTCTTAGGGGTAATCTTTAAGATGTTCTCAACTTTTGCCAAGACCAGTATTTCAAAAGTTGCTATTCCTGGAGACAATGCTTTATTGGGACAGAATGTTGTTCAGGATCTGAAGGTTCTCCTTCTTGATGTAAATTTTTCTTATGTGTCTAGCTCCAGTTGTTTCAGTTCTTCAAACAACTGTAAGCCGGCCCGTCAGTACAGTGGTAGCTCTACCACTTGCAGTGCCCTTGACCCATGTTTGGGAATGAGCATGGGCCATTGAGGTGTGGTTAGAGGTGGAAGGATTGGGCATCACAATTACAGCAATCCTTCCTCAGAAGGGTTGGGGAGATGCTGCTTCAGCAGTGTGACTGCTGCCTGGTGGAGACTAGGTGGTGAGACAGCAGGGAGCATCACAAGGAAGTGGGGTCTCTACCAGATGCCAATCATACTTGCTTGCCAATACATGCATACAGGGCCATGTCCTTGCACTTTGGCACCCTAGGGAGAAAAACAAAGTCCTAAGGAAAAAGGCCAGCTGTCTACACCAACATCCTACTCTGGCTCTTACACACTGACATAGTTGGCTGCTCAACATAACAGTCATGGGCAAGAGGCACATAACAGGTAAATATATGAGAAGGTCGATGATGGGTGTGGGGGTGTTGACAAAGAGAAACAACCTTATTGAAAAAAATACAACTCTAGGGCCCATTTCACATGCCACCTTTCAGTCTGAGCGACAGCTATGTCACTGTGTTAATGTACAGAAGGTGTATTCAGTTCTTGTATATTGTCCAACATCTCTGTGGTGGTTTTACCTTCCAACTCAACTCGGCTCAACTGAACTCAAGTCATCTTTATTTGTAAAAAAGTGCCATTCAACAAGTATCATGGCACTTGTACAATCATTTAAAAACTCAGTTAAAACTCAGAAAATACTGAAATATATATTTAAAAAAAAAGTTCATTTGAGCTCCAGAAAGGCAAGATTAAATAAATGTGCCTTTAATGCAGATTTAAAACTCTCCAGAGTCCGGCACTCCCTTATCCGTCAAGGTAGAGAGTTCCACAGGACAGATCCTCAAACGAAAAAGCCCTGGCATCTGAGGTCCTCAAACGGACCCTGGGAACCTTTAGTAATCCCATGTCGGTGGAGAGGAGGGGCCGGTAGGGACATAGAAGTTCTAGCAGGTAACATGGTACCTGTCCATGTAGGGCTTAATAGGTCAGCAAGCTGACCTTGAAGGTGATCCACCACTGAATAGGCAGCCAGTGCAAGCCACAGAGCACAGGCGTGATGTGGCATGTTCTTGGTAAACCGATCAACAGCCTGGCTGCCACATTCTGCACCAGCTGCAAGCGGCAGATATCGACCCCCGGTAGCCCTAGGTATAGGGAGTTGAAATAATCAAGATGGGAGGTCACAAAGGCATGGACCAGCACTGGAAGATCATCTGGCAGGATCAGGTGCTTAATCTCAGTAATATTTCTCAGATAGTAAATGAGGTCTTGATGACTGATGACACTTGAGATCTAAGTGTCAATCCATCATCAAATATAATGCCCAGATTTCACACCTGATCAGAGATCCTCAGCTGGCTGCCTCCGAGCCAAAGCCAGGAAGGCCACTCAGCTGAAAGCCCCTCTACTTGATGACCAGGGTCCACAACTAGTACCTTGGTCTTATCAGGGTTCAACCTCAACCAGCTGACATTCATCCAGCCCTGGATCTCAGCAAGGCAGTTGTTAAATGTCATGATAACACTATCCTGCTTGGGCACAAAGGACATGTATAGCTGAGTATCATCTGCATAGCAATGAAAACTCAGCCCATACCACCTAACAATGTCTCCCAATGGCAGCATATACACCATGAACAACATGGGTGATAAAACAGAGCCCTGCGATGCTCCACAAGGCAGGGAGATCGGGTCAGAGAAATAAATTCCTGATGCCACTCTCTGAAACTTGCCAATGAGAAAAGAGTGGAACCACCTGAGGACTGTACCAGACAGACCACAGATCAACTGCAGGTGCTCTAATAACACATGATGGTTTATGGTGTCGAATGCTGCAGAGAGATCAAGGAGAACCAAGATGGAGCAGCTCTTCCGATCTCTCACTATCAAGAGATCACTGAGCACCTGAATAAGGGCCATCTCCGTACTGTGCCTCTTCAGAAATCTGGACTGGAGAGCATCATAGATATCGTGGATGGTAAGGTGATCCTCCAGCTGCAGTGTGACCACCTTCTCAATAACCTTACCCACAAAGGGAAGGTTAGATACGGGTCTGTAGTTAGTGAGACAGTCCAGATCAAGAGAGGATTTCTTAAGAAGTGGTATTACCACTGCCTCCTTCAGGGTGTCCGAAAAAATACCTGTCTCTAACGAACACCAGACTATGTGAACTAGAGCTGGGATGATGACATTAATGCACCCCACTGGGAGGCGGGTTGGGCCAGGACCCAAACTACAGCAGGTTGACCACATACTCTGGATGATCCTCACAACATCAGCGATCGCCATCTGATCAAAGTCAGACCAGACAAACCGAGGACCTGCAACCTCCCACAGACCATCGCCATACCCATTAAAATGTTATATGTGGATCTCTGACCTGATGTCGGCAACCTTATCCGCAAACAATCGAGCAAACTTGTTCTACTCCTTTTGTGACAATGCTCTCCGAGACTGCATACAGGCTGGACTGCACAGTCTGTCGACTGTTCGAAAGAGCTGAGCTGATCGATTCTGTGCAGCAGCAATCTCCCTGGACAAGAATGCTGAATTCTTATGGGAGATGGCTGATTGATAGTATAATGAGACATCAATCTAAGTCTATCGGCATCAAGGTCCGATTTCCACCAGCGTCATTCCAGCTTTCATCCCACTTGCTTCAACTCCCCCAAAGTCGCATCAAACCAAGGGGACCAAGGGCGAAGGGTAAGGGGGGGGCGAACATGTATAGGAGCTATGGAATTGAGAGCCTCAGCCACAGCCCTATTATAGGCCTGTAACAGATTCTCCAAATACGTGATTGCACTTGGAAAGCCCGATAGATTCACACAGTTCCCTATATTTAAGTCCACCAGCAATTCTGATGTTATCTTCTGACCATTGGGGATCTATGACTCTAAATACTTTGTTTCTTTCTTGTTGGAAAACTTTTTCAGTTGCAGTTTCCTAACTGTCTTTCTTACATCAACTTGTAACTTGAAAGGATCACAGAAGGCTTGGGGACAAAAGACCATCCTTTACACAAAACCAATACCTGTGCTGGGGTAAGGTTACTGCTGGATATATTTATTACTGTCCGCTTGTTTTCAAATTGTGTTGCCCCTGTTGTGTATCTTGTCTTGTTCCTGCACTTGTCTACCCTGCAGCCTCTATTTATTTTGAGAATTTGCTTCTGGGGGTCACACCTTCTTTTGAATGGCACCTGTCCTCTGTGCCTCATCCAGGGATGTACCCTGGTTTGCATCTAAAAAGATACTGATTTGTTTTAGTTCATCTGTAGTTCTGTGTGGACATTTGGTTAGTCCACTGGTGCGAGTAATGTGTGGCTGCCCTATGGCAGACTACCTATTTCTATTTATACTGTAGATCTACCTGTGTATGGCATATGGGGGTGATACCACTGATAAACAGAGTTCTCCTGGTAATCTGTAATATCTGTTGAATATTTGCTTTGTTTTCTGGTGATTACCTGTTTCTCTTTGGCTGTAATTTTATTATTCTGACTAGTGTTTCATTCCTGGAAATCTTAAGTATGTTCAGATGAAATAAAATCTTCCACAGCATCATCAATTTCTTCTAACATTAAGTCATATTTTTCAGATTCCTGATCGATTAAGATTTATATAAGAGTTAGAGAACACAAGTCCAAAGCCTCTTCCCACCTTTTATTATATGACTGTGTCAGAAAACATCCTGCTGGTGATTTATCCAGGTGCAGTCTGCATGGTACTTGTTTTGTTTGCATTTGAGGAGGCTGGCTTTATTATAGTATAAGCTGATTTCAGACAGCTTCAGAAGCATTCTTTCAAGTCCTCTAAAGCCCCGGTTCACTGTCATCTCCCTCTGTAACTTGTCCCATATCTTAATCTTTTCTCTCTTATATTTCTTTTAAGTATGGATTTTGGCCTTCTGTTGTTTAAATAGCTATTACCTTGTGAGGAGGAAGTGCCTCTTGATTAAATTTTTTCCATCTAAAAATGTAATTTTGCTCATAGTCTTATTTATCCTTCTGAAACTTGGACATTTTTTTGTGCTTTGTATTTTCTGATTACCCACCTTTATGTTTACTCTTTATTTCATAATGGTCTTTGAATTTAGGATATGATGCAAATGTTAATATGGCCACCTCCTTCTTGGATAAATCAGTCTTTGTTGTTGTCAATAATTTCTCAGTGTCTCTGATTAAATAGTCTGTTAGGTCTCTTGAAGCTGTTAGCTGAAGTTCCTGACAGCCCCGGATTAACTCAGATCTGCTCTGTCCTGTCTATAGGAGGGATTCTTCATTAGTGTACATCCCCTTGGGACTCTGTTCCCATTCAGAGATACCCTTAAGCTACACAATTCCCAGTACTAGCATTTTATCTTCAGTGCTACTCTTGACCAGAATAAAAGCCTTCCTCTATAAGGAAAAGGGAAATTGATTAATCAGAAAAGCACACTAAGTCGGAGCTTGTTTCCAGGTGTGACCTGGGAGCACAAGGAAGTTAAGTGACTTATAATTGCCTCAGTCCTCCACTTATTCCTGTCCTGCAGTAATATCACTTTCCATAAGAAGGGGATTCATTTCTTCTGGAGCCCTGAACAGCTGCCCAAATAATCCTTTTTTCCTTCACTTGTGCTGGCCTCTGCATGTACTGATGGTGGTGGTGCTGTTGACATACTGGAGCAATCATTACTGGTATCTCTCTGTTAGCAATACACTGCAGTACCCCTTGTATTTATCTTGCCACCTGTGAGTGCAGCTCATTTTATGTAGGATAAAAACAAACTTAGCCTTAAAATCACAGTTGGCAAACATATGAGGGTCACAGAGGAACTGGATGAGGAAAATGCTTTGGCCACTCATATTAAAGCTACAGGGGGGCACACAAGTTCGTGTTCCAAGGGATTTAGAAACCCAAATTTGGCCTGAGGGGGAGATCTCGATAATGTCCTTTTGTGAAGGGAAGCCTTCTGGATTTTTAAATTATGTGATACAGAAAGACAAGGACTAAATGACAGGTTTGAGATAGCCCCCTTCCTGAAATTAAATAAATCATCAACCATAACCTAATAAGGTATCTCTTATACCTATGCCTTCCCTCTGTTAAACCTAGCACACAAGTTTTGGACAGCATGCTATGTGATATGCGGGTACTCATGCATTTACTTGGTTAATATTTAAAATAACCCTTCCAGGAATGTACTTCAGTACTCTACTTTTGGGAAGAATCCTTCTTTTTTTCTGTAATAAGCAGTAGGGATATTAAATGTTGTTTTTTTTTCCCTCCCTAATAATATACTTTGATATTCATCTGCACTTTAAAAGATATAGATAATATAATGTAAATATAATTGTCAAGAATTACTTCTAGGGGGTCGATTAAATTCGGTTTTATTGTATCTTCTTTTATTTTGGTAGGGCTTCAAAATCTGTAAACCTCTGAAGATTTACTCAGAAGAAGCAATGCGGATAGCCCATCTATTACTTAGCACTTTATAAGCTATGTGCTTTTTCAAATCTTTTTATGTTGATATTTTAATAATGTGGGTGTGCTTCCTATTCAGGTGTTATCAGTCCTTAGCCCATTGCCGCACTTTTGGGATTTTTTGCACTCTCTGCACTTATAAGCACCTTGTGAGGTTTTGCTATTGCACCCTACATGCATGTAACCATAGAGGCTGTAAAACTTGCAAATGCACTGTCACTTTAATTGGCTTATTACAAAACTGCTATAAAAGCGGTGTCCACTATGTGGTGTGTGCAGCTTGAAAAAGATCTGTAGCAGAGTGAAACGTTGGTGGACTGTGGGTCAGGTTACAGTATGTGCAATAAAACTTTGTTATACTGAATGTACTTTGAGTTATTTCTGATATCTTTCTGTGCAGCAATTCAGTGCTGGGCATTTCCGGTTGTTGCTTATTCAGTGCTCTAGACCAGGGCATGAAAATATGCAAGGAGCTACTCTGTTTGGGACTGAGCCAAAATAGCACTCTCTACACATCTTTGGTCCAGTTCCAAGCTTTCATTTGAAGATTTGTCACTGTGTAAACCTTCCCTGAAGATTGTTGTCTCTCCTAGGAAATGCCATCTGACAGCAAACTGTGGAAAACTTTTCAAATTCAATCACTGGAGCCTGTAAGATACGTCAGACGTTAAACCCATACAGACAGTAGCACTCCTTCGTCAAAGAAAAAAATGAAGTACTGTAGGTAAACAGTATAAATGCAAAAATATTTTTTGTGGAAATAAACTGGGGTTGTTGTCAGTGTCTGCCAACTTTGATCTTATTGTCACAATACATCTTTTTGCAATTTTGCTGTTTATCTTTGTTTCTTTAGTTTGGGAGTGCTACATTTTGCGTGTGTTGCTGATTCTGTTGGGCTAGCTGCCCTTATCAACATCTGCTAGTTCTATGTGTCAGCATGAATCAGTTGGTAGCACAGCTGTCTCTGGACCTGGACCAGAAGGTTGTGGGTTCTAGCCCCATACCAGAATTAGGCTCCTACATAAAAAACACTGGCACTTGAGTGTAATACTGGTGGGGGGGGGGGTGCTGTACTGTAGAGGTGTGCTGTCCTTCAGATAAGACATTAAACTGAAGTCCATTCTATCCATCTCTGGTACTGTCCAGGTGGGTGTCCAGGTGGAAGTAAAAGAACCCAAGGCACTTTTAGCAAGAGTAGGGGGATTTTTATTTGCTATATACCAACTGCATATTCTTATAAAATAACTTCACAATACAAATACATTTTAAACAATCAAAAATGTTTTTTTTCCAACAAATACATTTCAGATATTTTTCCCATCTTTCCATATTATTTCATTTCTTCAGTACTTAAAATAAAACATTATTTTACCATGAATCCCTTTATATAATCTATTCAATTCTCAATTATTTACAAAGGTTGTGTTTCCACCTCTTCCTGTGTTTATATCTATCTACTTTTCTTAATTCCTGACAGTATATGTTTTCCGAATTAATTTTCAATCATTGTAGCCAATTCCTCATTTGTTACTTGTTTTTGCTGCAATACCCATGCACACCTGGCCTTCCATATATAATATTTTATCAAGACATCAGTCGATTGTATAGTATCCAGTTCATATTTACTCCATTCTCTGCTGTATAGCCCCAATATTAACTCTTCATAATCTATTTTTTTTATACAATGGTTCTTTCCATCTTTGCCCAAAAAAACTTCCAGAATTTCTGAACTACCAGACACTGAAAATATAAATGCTCGAGTCTCTAGTTGGTGTATACAACAATTTTTCAGGTAGTAATGCTCACTTATCTGCTTATGCTTATTTGTGTTTTGCACACCCAACCTCCCATGTATAGTTAACCAATGTACATGCCATATGTAGGCTGGTATTCTATCATTATTCATATATTGTAGAACTTTCTGCATTTTCTGATCTGAACACTTAGGTATTTCTATTTCCTCATAAAAGTTTGTCTTTTGGTATACTCAGATATAATGTTTTTCTGTTAGATGTCAACACACTTTGTTTATTTTCCATTGTTTTATTCTCTTTATCACACCATATATATATATATTGGCATATTTATCCATTTTTTTCAGTGTTAGAAGCTTATCTGCCTGCCTCTCCCTAAAAAATGGTTCTAACCATTCCATGACCCCCAGGCCCCATACTTTCCTATTCGTCCTCATGATAGTACCTTTATGAAGATGCTATAAAAGAAAGCTAGTGGGTTTACCATTCTGTAGCCACCCTCCTTTCTTTCTCAATATGTGGTAGTTCTCTTTATCGGGTTTAATCTGCTACCCTAGAATCAATGGAAAAGCACACTTAATACTTTTGTTTCTAGCTTCTGGGGTATGGGAAAAACATACCTTAAACATAGAAAAAATGGCATGATTAGATTCTTTATTAATAACACTTTTTCATTTCGATAGTCATTTATTTTTCCGTATCCCCAGTTTCTGACGCACCATATTCAGACATGAGTCCCAGTTTTTCTCCTCCATATTTTGTTTCCGCATTCCTAATATTTTTATATCCTGATCTTATACTGTAATACCTGCTGCACTTGTTTTTGGTGTATCCCCTGTGTTACCTATGTAACATGCTGTGTTTTGTTGACATTGATTCTTGAACCTAATACTTCTGAGAAGTGTTCTAGTACCTGTTTTAATCTGTCTTCATCTGAATTTTTTTATATAGTCAGGACAACATCATCTGCATATGTTAAAAATGTTATTTTCTGAGGTTTGTGCATTTAAAGACATCCCTATTATGCTATCTTGGTTTTGAATAGTTCTTAGCCAATGATCTAGGCTGAATACATACAAAGGGGGGCTTAATGGACACCCCATCTTACTTCTCTCCAAAATTCTATTTTCTTTCCTAACTACCTATTTACATATGGTACAATGCTAACTCTCCTATATAAGCTTCTTATCCACCCTATATAGATTTCAGGGATGTTGTACTGTTCCAATACCTCAAATATGTATTCGTGTGCTATCCTGTCAAAAGCTTTTTCTTGATCAATACTTAAAAGGTAGGTAGCCTTCCTGATTTCCTTGGTTTCCTCTCATCATAAGTTCCCCTAGCCATATCAGATTGTCCTGTATTGTTCTGTTTTTTGTGGAACACGTTTGATGTGGACTTATTTTATCTGCTACCTCAGACAATCTTTCTTGTAATATTGTGGCTAAAATGTTATAGTCTGTATTTAGCAGACTTAACAGCCTCCAATTGTTTATATCGACTTTATCTCCCTTCTTGTGAACAAATATAAGTGCTTCATTCTGACTATTTGTTACTTGCCCTTCTGTTAGACTACTATTATATACCTCTGTTAAAATTGGCACTAATTGTTCTTTGAATTTTTTATAAAATTCGGCACGAAGTCCATCCTTTCCTGGAGCCGTATTATTTTTTAACTTTCCTATGCTGTTCACTACTTCTTCTATAGTTATTGGTGTAACTAAACTATTTTTTTTTTTGATCAGTTAATTCTGGTACCTTTAGATCTTTTAACATTCCTGCAGAGTTTTTAACTCTTGCTGTGTTTCCAAACACATTTTCTACGTAATTTTCTATTCATTTTAACATAGTTTTTGTTTCTGTTTTTAGTTGCCTTTCTTCATCATATATTCCATAAATGATCGTTTTTTTCTAGCCTTGCACTACAATCTTTCTAAGGATCAAATGTCTGTTTTTTGCATCGTGTCCTCAATTTCATTTCTTGATTTAGAGTTTGCACCATGTCATATTGTATCTCTTTCATGTTCTTTTGAATTTGACTAATCTGTGCACTATCACTGAATCCCTCAGTTTCTGTTCTAGATATTACATTTTGCAATTGATTTCTTAGTTGCAAGTACTTTATATATTCCTTATTTGCCTTTCCCCCATGTCCTAAATACATTTTTTCTTTTTTACTGCCTTCCCACTATTTTTCCAAGCTATCATAGACACATATTACTGATGTTCTTGCTGACCATAACTGGTTCCATTTTTGTACTAATTGTTCTTCATCCTGGTGGCGTTTGCTTGTGGCACATATATAGTTATTAAACATAACCTACAAGAACCAAAAGAAATATCTAGAGCTAATGCTCTATCTGGCATTATTTCTATTAATTTTGTAACTTTTAGCTTGTCATCAGTAAATAATAGTCCCACTCCATCGCATCGCTCTGTATCAATAGACCAAAATTAAGAATGCCCTGTGTAATTCATATTTGGTTTTTAACCTTGTATTTTGCAGCACTATAATTTGGCTTTTAGTTTCCAAAAGTCCCAGCATTACTGGCACCAGTTTCCTACACCCCTTCATGCTAGTAACATTAATGGTTGCCACATTTAAAGTAGCTGTCTCCATGGTTAGTTCTTACGGGGGGAGGGTACCTAAGAGTTCAACTTAATCTGGGATCTAGTTCTCCTCCCTACACCTTGTGTCGGGTTTCTTTGGGTTGTTGTTCTGAATCTGAAAACACATCCTTCTGAGAAGATGTGACTGAAGAATCTTCTGAGTCTACCTCTTCTGAATCAGTGTTACTCCATTCCATTTTTTTGCTTAGGACTAAGAATCTGTTTTCATACAGCAACCCAGCAGGGGTTTTCAGCATCATTTTCTTTCTTTTTTTTACCAATGTTTTTTCCTCTCTTAGCCTCTTATTTTTCCATTTCTTTCCCATTTCAGTTTTAAAATCTGCTTGCTAGAGGGGATGGGGGGAGGCATTAGGTTATTCTCTACTAACATGCTATCCACTTTGTCATTCAAAATCTTCTTTTCAGCATTAGTTTCAACATTTTCTTCTACTGGATCTATTATCATGTCTATTATTTCTTCTGTTTTTCCCCCCTCACTCTCTTTGTTTTTTTCCCTTTCCTCAAATTGTATCTCTTTGCACTCTTCCTCTTCTGCCTCCTTATGTACCATTTCTTCCAGTTATTTTTCTGATACTTGTATTGACCCCTTTTGCTATGCCTGCATGATCAGATTTTCAGCAGAAAGTCTCTCCCCCCCATTGTGAGAGGCCTCGGGGCACTTTGCACAAGAATGTTCTCTTCGGTCACACAGATTACATTTAAATGAGTTCTGACAGTCTTTTTATGTATGCCCATACTCAGTACAGTGGTTACACTTTATATTATCACATGTATAGCTTAAATGGCCCATCAGATCCACTTAAAGTATGTAAGGGAAGGGATAAAAGCAACTGAAGAAAAGAGTAAACAGGGAGAAGAGGAGGCACTGTGGGACACCTTGGAGACTGGAAAAGGCACCAAAATCCGCACATGGGTTGTATACAGACCCCCATGACAGGGGGAGGGAATGGACAATGATATGACAGAAGGCATTCTTAGGATGGCAGAGAAAGGAGAGATACTGTTGATGGGAGACTCGAGTATGCCAGATGTTAACTGAAGCACATTTGCTGCAGCCACATACAAGAGTAGGGCCATTCTCGATGCCCTATAGGTGGCATGCCTCAGACAGTTAGTTTTGGAACCCACTCATGAGAGAGCAATCTTAGACCTTGTACTCTCAAATGGGGACAGTGAGATGATCTCAGATTTAGAAGTGGGTAGCCATCTGAGAACAAGTGACCACCAAACAGTGTGGTGCATGATAAACTCAGCTACAGAGTCAAGTCATACAAAAGTGAGGGTACTGGACTTCAGGAGGGCTGACTTTGACAAGATGGGAGAGTGCCTTAGAAAAGCACTAGCAACAGGCATGAAGGAGGGGTGGAGCAACAATGGGGAAACATCAAAACTGCCATCACAGAGGCAGCAAGCCTTTGTGTAAAGCAAATAAACAAATCAAAATGAAAGAAAAAGCCACTATGGTTCTCAAAAGAGGTGGCAGGGAAGGTCAAAGAGAAAAAGATAGCATTCAGGAGCTATAAGGAAACACAGAAGGAGCAGGACAGAGAGCTGTACTAGTTAAGGCAGAAGGAAGCAGGAAGGAAAGTCAGAATAGCAAAGGCCCAAACTGAGGAAAAGATAGCCAACTCTGTTAAGGGGGTAAAACCTTTTATAGGTACATTAGGGAGCATGGAAAGACAAAGGGAGGGATAATGAGGTTGAATAGAATGGATGGTGGGTGGGCAGAGAGGGACAGTGGAAAAAGCAGAGATACCAAACTAATATTTCTGCTCAGTATTCACAGAAGAGGAGGAGGGGAGGTGCCTAATCCAATCAACAGAAGCACTCTGGATAGAGGGGTCGATCCCAGTCCTTTCACAGAAGAAAGGGTTCTGAAAGAACTCCTAAAACTGAAGGTTAACAAAGCATTGGGGCCTGACAGAATTCACCCCAGAATTCTAAAACAATTAAGGGGAGAACTAGTGAAACCACTGACTACCCTTTTTAACAAATCATGGGAGGATGGTGTGGTACCTGAGGACTGGAGGAAGGTGGATGTGATTCTCCTTCACTAAAGTGGGAGCAAGACACAGGCAGGAAACTACAGACCTGTCAGTTTGACCTCTGTAAGTAACTAAGTAAGTAAGCAAAATTTATTTTAAGCGCTTTTCAAAAACCAAAGCGCTGTACAAATAAATAAATAACAGACAAATACAAACATCAATAATAATAAAATAATCTGTGGTAGGAAAAGTGATGGGATCACTTCTGAAGGAAAGAATTGTTGAGTACCTAGAGGCCAGTGGGGCACAGGACCCAAGGCAGCATGGGTTCACAGCGGGAAGGTCATGTCAGTTGAATCTAATTGATTTCTTTAACTGGGTGACCATAGTAGACCAGGGAGGGGCTGTGGACATGGCCTACCTAGACTTTAGCATGGCATTTGACACAGTCCTACACAAAAGAGTAATAGTCAAATTAACCAGCCTGGGAGTGGGTCCCAGAGTGGTAGCCTGCATAAAACATTGGCTAGACAACAGGACACAGAAGGTAATTGTAAATGGAGTCCACTCTGAAGAAAGAGGGGTTACTAGTGGGGTACTGCAGGGTTCAGTACTGGGTCCAGTCCTTTTTAATGTCTTTATAAGTGACATTGCAGAGGGACTGGAAGGAAAAGTATGCCTCTTCACAGATGACACAAAGATCTGCAACAGGGTTGATACACAAGTAGGCGTGGAAAGGATGAGAAGGGACTTGGCGAGGTGGGAGGAATGATCAGAAGTATTGCAGCTTGGATTCAATGCAAAGAAGTACAAAATAATGCACCTGGGAAACAAAAACCCAGGGGAAGATTACACAGTGGGGGGGGAGGTAGTTACAACAACAAAAATGGAAAGGGACCTAGGGGTAATCATATCAGATGACCTTAAGGTTAGCAAGCAATGTGAGAAGGCAATAGGGAGGGCTGGGAGGATACTGGGATGTATAGGGAGAGGCAACACCAGCAGAAAACAGGAAGTTGTTATCCCTCTGTTTAGACAGTTGGTGAGACCCCATCTGGAGTACTGCATCCAGTTCTGTAGACCCCATCTCCACAAGAACATAGACAGGATAGAGGCAGTCCAGAAGAGGGCAACTAAAATGGTGCAGGGTCTGCAAGAGAAGCCATACAAGGAGAGACTAAAGGAGCTTAATATGTATACCCTTGAGGAAAGGAGGGAGAGGGGGAACATGATAGAAACTTTTAAGTACCTCAGTGGAATCAGTAAAGTCCAAGAAGGTAGCATCTTTTAGAAAAAGAGATGTGCAAGAACAAGGGGACACAATTTGAAGATAGAGGGGGGCTGTTCAGGAGCAATGTGAGGAAGTATTTTTTCACAGAGATGGTGGTGGACACATGGAACAGCATTCTGAGGAGCCAGGTCCCTTTTCATTATTTCCACCCCACCTTGTGTATCAACCCTGTTGTAGATCTTTGTGTCATCTTCAAAGAGGCATACCTTTCCTTCCAGGTGCTCTCCAATGTCAGTTATAAAGATATTAGAGGACCAGTCCCAGTACTGAACCATGCGGTGCCCTGCTAGTTACCCTCCTTTCTTCACTGTGGACTCCGTTTACTATTACCCTTTGTGTCCTGTTGTCCAGCCAGTTTTTTTATCCAGGCTACCACGTTGGGACCCACTCCAAGGCTGGCTAACTTGTTTATTAATCTTTTGTGTGAGACTGTGTTGAATGCCTTGCTAAAATCTAAGTAGGCCATATCCACAGCCCCTCCCTGGTCTACTACTTTGGTCACCCAGTCAAAGAAATCTATTCGGTTCATCTGACATGACCTTCCTGCTGTGAAACCATGCTGCCTTGGGTCCTGTGCCCCACTGGCCTCTAGATACTCAACAATTCTTTCCTTCTGAAGTGATTCCATCATTTTCCCTACCACTGAAGTCAAACTAACTGGTCTGTAGTTTCCTGCCACTGTTCTGCTCCCACTTTTGTGAAGTGGAATCACACTTGCCCTCCTCCAGTCCTCAGGTACCACTCCATCCTCCCATGATTTGTTAAAGAGAGTAGTCAGTGGTGTTACTAGTTCTACCCTTAGTTCTCTTAGTATTCTTGGGTGAATCCCATCAGGCTCCATTGCTTTGTCCACCCTGTTTCAAGAGTTCTTTCAAAACCCTTTCTTCTGTGAATGGACTTGTATCGACCCCCCCATTCAGAGTTTCTCCCTTGTTTGGTTTAGGTACCTCCCCCTCCTCATCTGTTGTGAATACTGAGCAGAAATATTTGTTCAGTATCCCTGCTTTTTCACTGTCACACTCTGCCCACATTCTCTCCCCTTTATTAAGTCTCTGTATCCCTCCCTTGATCTTTCTTCGTCCCTAATGTACCTATAAAAGGTTTTATCCCCCTTCTTAACAGAGTTGGCTATCTTTTCCTTAGTTTGTGCCTTTGCTATTCTAACTGCCTTCCCTGCCTCCTTCTACTTCAACTGATAAAGTTCTCTGTCCTGCTTCTTCTGTGTTTCCTTATATTTCCTGAATGCTATCCTTTTCTCCTTAACCGTCCCTGCCACCTCTTTTGTGAACCATAGTGTTTTTTTCCTTCATTTTCTTTTTTATTGATTTGCTTCACACAAAGGCTTGTTGCCTCTGCGATGGCTATTATGGGCCTCGGTGGTGGCATCGACAGTCTCTACACACACCTTTGGGTCATCTGGGCCAGAAAAAAAAAAGATGCAGACTAGATACCCAGGAAGCTCCTCCACTTGTAATCCATGACTGCAGTGCAGGGTTCAGTAGTGAACACAAAAAAGGCAGCCAGCCTTTCAAAGTTAAAGCTCCAAGTCCAGAAAAGTGCAGCACATGAGAAACCAAATCATAGGACTCAAATCATTGGTGAATATGAAGTGCTTTAATGCATATCAAAAGTTCTTATGCAAAAAATTTAATCTAATTAAATAGCAGAGCAGTATAACAATATTAGAGTCTTCTCAGCTCGAGCTACAGCTACCTGCACTAGTGCTTCAGCTATTCCAGCCTACCATAGAGGGTGTGGCAGGAGAAAATCTTACCCCAGTCTTATATAGACAACAGATTAATGACATCATAACCACACAGTGGAAACAGGTGCAACAGTGCCTAACTACATATAAAATTGTTATGTTAAAACCTAATACACCAGTATCAAAGGGGTAGTCATATCAGATGACCTAAAGGTGGGCAAGCAATGTGAGAGGGCAGCAAGGAGGGCTAGGGGGATACTGGGATGCATAGGGAGAGGCATCACGGTAGAAAATAGGCAGTTATTATCCCTCTGTACAGACCGCTGATCAGACCCCATCTGGAGTACTGCATGCAGTTCTGGAGACCCAATCTCCGCAAAGACATAGACAGGAAGGAAGCTGTCCAGAGGAGGGCAACTAAAATGGTGCAGAGTCTGCACCAGAAGACATATGAAGAGAGACTTAAGGAGCTTAATATGTATAGCCTCGAGGAAAGGAGGGAGAGGGGGGACATGATAGAAACTTTCAAGTACCTCAAGGGAATCAACAAAGTCCAAGAGGGTAGCATCTTTCAAAAAAAGAGGTGTGCAAGAACAAGGGCACACTTTGAAGTTGGAGCGGCTCAGAGTAATTTGGAAGTATTTTTCACAGAGAGGTTGTGGATGCATGGAACGGCCTTCCGGAGGAGGTTGTGGAGTCAAAAACAGTGGTGGAATTCAAGCATGCATGGGACAGTCATAAGGTAATTCTAGGGGGTGGGGGCAGGAAGAAGTAGGCTGCTGGTTAACTAGGATCTGCAGCTTATCCATTAGGTAGGGAAATGGGCAGACTGGGTGGGCCAAGCGGTCCTTATCTGCCGTCAAATTCTATGTTTCTATGTTAAATACAAAAACTGAAGCTAATGCCAACCATTGTACTTATTAATCTTTGTTCTTGTTAAACAATTGTAGTAAAACTACTATTACAATGATCTTATGTCTAAGCTAGCTACTAAATACAGTCCATTTATAGAGTCAGTCTGAAAGTGTCTAACCAATTTTTTGTTTTTATAAACATAATTTTTTTTTTTTTTAAAACGGAGTACTACATTTTTTTCAATAAAACTGAGTACTACATTTAGGACAGTAGAAACAATCAAAACAGGCCCCTGTAAGAGACAAAGAGAAAGAGTCTGGATAATCTCACGTGATTGCCCAATTAAATTTGTCTAGGTCAGTTAGCAAGGAGATAAGAATTTTGTATATAATCAGGCACCTTTGCATCTGTTTTCACCTTGTGGTTATGGCATTAATCTGCTGGCAACTTAAGGTTGGGGTAAGAGTCTCTCCCTTGAGGAAGGCTGGGATAGACAAAGCGGCAGGCAGGTAGCTGTTGCTCGAGCTGAACAGAATCTAAGGTTTGTTGTACTGCTACTTGATTAAATAAAAGTTTTTGCATAAGGACTTAAGCACTTTACATTCAACAATGATTTGGGTCCTCTGGTTTGGTTTCTCATGTGCTGCACTTTTCTGGACTTGGAGTTTTAACTTTGGAGGGCTGACTGCCTTTTTTGTGTTCAGCACTGAACCCTGCACTGCCATTGCAGCCTATGAGTGGAGGAGCTAGTTGTTTAAGCCATTGTTTAGCTGCAGACTGCTGGCACTGTTACTGCAGCATTTTGGGATACAGAAACCACATTATAGCTCAAGTTGAAATCCACTTTTATACTATATTGAAACACTCCAAACCATGCTAGTAACTGAGCTTTGATTTTTTTTTTTGCATCTGCAAACCGCAAAAGCGTAATTTTGAAATGCAGAGAGAAGAAGCCTCTACATCGGGAAGTGGATTCAGCTGGAAGGGGGATGAACAATCTCTAATAAGTAAGAGACAGAGGGCAAAGGAGAAACTGTAAGTCCCATGCTGGGCTGACCATCAGTTTGGGGGGAGAGAGAAAGTGATTTTAACACTTAATCTGTTTTAAAATGTCATTATTTGTTAAATTTAGTAGCTTAGGTTCATGACAGAATTGGTAGTGCTAGTCAGGGATTCTAGCATGAATTAGTGTTAGTTGCAGGTTTTTTTTTTAGTTAGAGAGATCGTTGTTCAAGTTCATCACCATTTCTATTGGAGTTACACACAGTGGGCCAGATATTCAAACTGCGCTCAAAATGTGCGCAACAGCAGGAGCAAGCTCAAATCAATTGCGCATATGCGCAACAGACGCGATATTCAAACATGGAGCAGAACAAATTGCGCAAGCAGCCAATGTCTGAATATCGCACTAACTGCGCCATAGCGCAACCAGGAAGGGGAAGCTGAGCAGTAAGGTTGTGCCATAACGCAACAAGGGCAGCCCAGCTGAGCAGTCCAGAGGTGCCATAGCGCAAGCACAGCGCCCCCAGCAGAGCAATGGAAGTGCACAACCAGGGAGGCAGGCTGGGGCCCACCGCCAGCCATGCCACACATGGGCACAGGAACACACTGCAGAACCAACAAGACACCTGCACACCCCAAGCACAGCATCACTGGGGGTGGGACGGATGATCTACTGGCCCATGGGGACAAGCCAACAAAGCACAGCAGAGCCATGACGCTCCAGCACAACCACTGGCAGGCTGAGACTGCCACACACAGGGGGTTGACAACCACATGCACATCAGCCCCCCGTACGCACAGCACACCCTGCACCGTGACCCTAAGACACCACCCATGTGCAGTGACTGGCACTGCAGGAAACACCATGCATCCCCCCCCCGGTACACGTCAACCCCGTGCAGCAGAGTAGCATACAAGCCAGACCCACCCTGTGCACCCAGCAGTGGGTGGCAGCAGATGGCAAGACCAACAGAAAGTCACTGCCATGCTGGAGATACCTCCCCATGCACACACACGCGCAGCACACACACACACACACACACACACACACACACACACACAGGACCATACCACCCCAGATGGCATGCACACCACTGCAACTGAGCAACCATAGCCAGGTGCAAATCAGAGACCAACACAGTATTCATAACAAAATATAAATGTATTATAAAAATGTAAATCACAAACCAACAATACCATAACTATTTACAAGGGAGGGTAGGGGTACAAGGTAGGGGTGGGCAAGGGGTAGGGATGAACAACTTGGAGAGGGAAGGCAGGGAGGGATGGGTGAAGTGGGAAGGGAATCAGCCTCAGGCCCAGCAGGCTGGTCCTCCTCCGCCCGGTGCCGCTGTGCCTGGCCATGCCTCCTCCTCAGGCTATGGCGCTGGATGTTCCTGAGGATAGCCCGGTTGTCCAAGGACACTTATGTCAGCTCATGCAGTTCCCACTGTATCCTCCTGAGAACACTGAGGCCTAGGAAAATGGGAACACAGTCAATGGCTGTGACTGACCACAACCCTGAACACCACCCAACCTGCAAGCCATATAGCCCAATGTCCCGTACCTGTGATGGCATGCACCAACCCACAGTGAACATGCACATGGCCATCACAAACAGGCGGCACCAGCTATGTGCACCACTGCACACACACACTGCCCATGTCCATCACAGCACAAACAAGGCTGTCAAGTGACATGGCAATGTGGTGCGATGCCAGTTACACAGCCATGTGCCCAGTGCATGCATGGACCACCAGTGATGCACACACAGATGTGCAGTGACACTGGACAGTGATGAATGTCGCCTGTGTCATGCATGGCTGTGTTGTGCATGGCTGGTGGTCATGCCCACCCCCTCCAGCATGCAATAGCATCCATGATGTAATGATACTCACATTGCGCAAGACGCTGTGTCTGCTGCTGCTGTTGTTGTGGCCCACCTCCTGCTGCACCACCGACTAGCACCGGAGCCCTGTCACGGCCCTCCTCAGCATGTGCCTACATCCTCACAGCCCGGCCTGTGGGAGACATATGTTGAGAAAAACATCAGTGTGACTCCAAAGCTGACTGCCCCCTGCCCCAGTGAGAGTGCCTGCCCACACAGCCAGCCCCATGCATCTCACACCTGCACACACTGACACAGCCAACCATGTCAGAGCCATCACCTATGCACAGCCACCAAAACACACTCACACCCCTACAGAATACAGGTGCATGGGCGGGTACCCACCTGGCCTGAGCACCACGCCCCTCCTGTGCGTGACCGTAGCCGCTCATGCAGCTCAGGCTCCCTCCTGCGGAGGTCACTGTATCTGTGCTGGCACTGCTCAGCAGACCAGCGCTGCCCAGTGACCCCCACCAGGTCACTGACCACTTGCAGCCAGACCTGGGTCCTAGCCATGGTGAGGGGCACCTCAACATACAGTGCCCCATAGTGGGGCTCCACCAGGGCCAGCAAGTTGGCCACCTCCACGGGGCTCCATTGCACTGCCCTCCTGCGTGCCATGCTACCAAGTTTACAGCAGGCAATATGGCGCCCGCTGCGCGCTAACCCGTGGAGATGTTGTGCAATCAGACACCATAGGTTTCCAATCGGCTGTTTGAACAGCGCCCGTCCAGTAGCGCATGTCACCAGACAGCGCAATAGGGCCGTACACATGGCAGCCGAACAGCGCCAGGGGGCAAAGGTCGGACACCAGGTCAGGGGTCTATGACGCAAGGCCACGCACAGCGCCTCACAGCACATCTGACATATACGCATCCTGTGCGACCGACTACCTGCATGCCAGTGCCACAGTGGACTATTGCGCAGTAGTGCCACAGCGCCATATAGTGCCCAGTGCTGTAGCGCCACTGGCACAATGGTGGCCATGGCCTGAATTGCCGATCGCGCACAGTACGTCATCGGTGCGGCAGACGCCTGCATAAGCTACCTGGGCATGCACAATGCAGTGTACCACACAGTCACAGATCTGCGCTATTGGCTCAGCCGGATCAACCGTCTTGCGAAAAGCGCAATGGCGCGATATTCAGCCGACACATGCAAATCATCTGATCAGCCATTCAAAGGCGCAGTGGCGCGATTTACATCTCATTACAGTTGCTCCTCTCCTAATTTGCATGCATTGCACTATAAAAGTGCGACAGTGGGCTGTGCTGGACAGAGTCGGTTACTGCAGGTGAGAGGTGAGTTGCATGCTGTGGGATGTTCTGGACAATGGGCATGGGATAATGCTGTAGACTGCACAGTGACAGGTGTCCACTTACACCCATACAGATCACCATGACCGAGCAGAGACAAGGTGAGGGTGAGGATGGTGGGCGAAGGAGGAGGCCCAACTTCACCACGGCAGAGACTGAGGCCCTCTTCCAGGCCTACCTGGAGGATGAGGCACTACTGCGTGGAAGCCGGGGCACCCCTCAGGCCCGTGCGGCTGCATGGGAGGGGGTAGCCCGGGCAGTGAACCTGCACGGAAGCCACCAGCTCTGTGCAGGAATGCAAGAAAAAGATTGGGACAGACCGCAGGAGGGTGAAGGAGAAGGTGGCAGCCCTCAGGGCGGCACGCGCTGGCACTGGCGGGGGCCAGTCAGCGGTGGTGGAGCTGACCCTGGCTGAGGACCGACTGGCTGCAACTATGCAGCACAGTGCTATTGAGGGCGTACCAGGAGGTGGATTCCAGACAGGTGGAAGCCCATCACTGCACGGTATGACATGGTGGTGGTGTGGGGAGGAAGGTTGTTCACATGCACTCACATGTCCTGTCTTTCTGTTGCAGATCCTGTTCATCTTCAGGAGACGGTGGTGGTGGGACCAGGCAGTGAGGATGACCTGCTGGACATGGAGGAGGGTCCATCCACCTCTGTCACCAGCCAGCATGCACTGCACCAGCATGCACGCTGGGCTGCCAACTCTGGTGTCGGTGATTCGGGTGTGGGGGGTGCACAGCCTGTGTCTCAGCAGTCTGGCATGCAAGCATGCCAGCATGCTGTGACTGTGGCTGTAGCACGTACCTGCACCATTGATGATGCAAGGACTGCAATGGGCAGTGACGTGTGTGTCCCATGATGGACACACAGCAGGCCATCACGTGCCCCTGGGCCTTGCTGGTTCCAACTTGTGCGCCAGCATGTCGGCACAGTCCCAGGCTGTGCCTGTCAGCACTGGTGGCTGTGCAGGTGTCTGGCACTGTTGCGGCCACAACGGTGGAACGAGTGGACTCTGTGGCACAGCGGTTGGAGGGGCAGCAGCAGCAGTCACCCACCAGGTATGGGGGTACAGTGTCCAGCGGTGGCACATGCCCGCCACCCTGTGATACGCCCATTCCTGGTCCTGGTGAACAGCGCCCACCCTCAAGGGGTGTTGTGCATCAGGACCTTCAACACCATGGGGGACAGGCTGCTGTTGTGGCAGAGTACCCATTGGACGAGCACACCCGCCTGCTGTGGGAATAAGTACAGCAGCAGAGGCGGGTTGCAATGTCCGTGGAGGCACTGTGTGTGACTGTGGAGCGGCACAGCAGGGAGTGTGCTCTGGACCGTGCAGAGATGGTCCACATGTGGATGGATGTGACCGCCGATATTGACAGGCTGACCCAGGCAGTGGTCTCTGTCGTGGACGCATTGGGCACACAGTCAGGTGACTCTGTACCACACACCCCACACAGTTCACGCTCCACTCCCCGTTCCCGGCGTTGTGCGACACCAGGCCTTTCGACACCGGGTTCTGCTGTGGGCATCCCGAGCACCCCTGGTGCAGGTGTGTTTGGCATGCTGCAGATCCCTGTGCAGGCAAGGTCGCGTTCGCGCAGTGGGACCCCTGGTGGTCCAACAGTGCCACCCCATGTGGCCCCTGCTCAGCCTGCCAGTGCTGTTGGGTCATGGCAGGGCCGCCCACGCATCCGCGGTGGCCATGGGACAGTGCTACATGACTGACCTGTCTCCCAGTGTGGGCCCTGTCTGGTGCTGCCCTGTGTGCAATGTGCGTCATGGTGGGCAGTGCACTGCTGGGTGCTCTGCTCAACACGCCGACACACGGACCACCTGCACACCCTCCCAACTGTTGCCCACAGATGCGTGTGCATGATGATGCCTGCATTGTACTGTACACCAAGGTGCAAGGGTGCCCAGCATCTGACACACGTACTTGGACAGTACAGGTGGTGGGGGTGATCGGTGGTGCTGTGTGTTAGCAATGTTGGTTCTGCTGTGCTGTGCATCTGCCCATGTACGCTCTGTGCCTGGTGTGTGTGTATCCATATGAGTGCTCACCCCTCCCTGATGGTGTGTTTGTATGCCTGGACCCTTCCAGTCCCCTGGCTGTCATACACCCCTGGTGTGTTACCCTGTGTGCCTGTGGTTTGCGCATGGACAGTGTTGGTTGCACATGTCCCCTTGACTTACCTGTGTTGTGCATAGTGCTCCTCTGTGATGGTGTCCCGGTGCAGCTGGGCCTGCCGGATCAGTCGGGGGTCCCGCCGTCCTAGGGGGGGGCTGCTCATCAACATCAACACCGGCGCCACTGGCGTCCCCATCGCTGTCCCCCTCTTCAACCTGTACGGCTATCCCACAGTCCTTGGCCATGTTGTGCAGGATGCAACAGGCCAGGAATATCCCACAGGCCTTTGGGGGGGCTGTACTGTAGGGCACCGCCGGAGGTGTCTAGGCATCGGAAGCGTGCCTTGAGCATCCCAAACACCTGCTCTATGATGTTGCGTGTGGCAGCATGTGCCTCATTATAGCATTGCTGCAATGCGGTCATGGGGCGCCGGTACGGTGTGAGCAGCCAGGGACGGAGTGGGTACCCACTGTCACCTGTGTGGAGATAGTGGAGATCAGTGTCATGTTCAGGTCCATTTTGCCCATATCCCTGTGTGCCACTACCATGGCACCTATGGCAGTCCCACCCTTGCCCCAAGTTTGCATTCCATACATGTGTACTCACCCACTAGATATCCTGTGGGGATGTCCCCACTCTCAAATCGATGGCACAGTGTGGACTGATGCCATATGAAGGCATCATGTGCTCCACCAGGGTGTGTGGCACAGACATTGATTATTCGCCCAGTGGCATCACACACCACCTGGCAGTTGACACTGGAGTATCCCTTTTCGGTTCCTATACGCTGCCCCATTGGGGCCAGGTGGCATGCGAATGGCCACATGGGTGCAGTCTATGGCCCCTAGCACGCCAGGCATACGTGCTACCCTGTGGAACTCCTGCATGTTTGCTGTATGCTCTGCTGCGGTGCTGGGGAACTGGATGTGCTCCGCAACATGTGGCAGCAGTGCGCTGAGGAATTGGGTGAGGATGCGTGACGTGGCCGACTGTGTGATGCCTGTGGTGTCCCCTGTCGGCCTCTGGAAGGTGCCCGTGAGCAGGCACATGCAGGCTGTCACCTTGGTCTCCACTGACAGAGCGTGACTCCATCGTGAGGGTGCCTGCACCATCACTGCACAGCTCACAAAGCCGCCTCAGTATTGCCCTGTTCAGGTGGTACCGCCCACGATCTCTACATCTGTATACAGCTCATAGCTGATGCGGGCACAGTACTGCCTGTTGGAGGCGATGCACCGACGGGCCCTTCCACGGCCTCGCCCCTGCAGCTTGCATTCTCACCCCTCATACAGCTTCCATGTGGAAGCTGGCACTATCCATCTCCCTGGCTGCCCCCGGCTGGTGTTGCTGTGTTTGCCCGCTGTCCTGACTGCCTTCCACTGCAGGCACCCCGCTGGCCCCTCTGCAGCCTATGGCCCACAATGCTTGCCTTGCCTGCCCTAGCCTGTCACTGTCTGTCTGTTCTGTCTGTCTCTCTCTCTCTCTCTACCCCACTTGGCATCCTTGTAGCATTCTTGCACCGCTTCCTTGAGCCTTTTTATTTTGGCTCATTTCCGCTAGTGCGCAATTTCCGGCAGTTCCGCTCTTGCGCAATGCGCAAGTCTTTGAATTCGCATTGCACTCTTTATGCATGGCTCCACCCCCGTTGGTTGCGCATGCCTTCCTTTGCATTGCGCTGTTGCTCAGCATGTTTTCGGTGGTGCAACTGCCTCCTGCTGAATATCTCAGAATGGCGCACTTTTGGTCTTGCGCTGGCGCAACCCTATTGCGCATGGCGCAACCCTTTTGAATATCCCACCCAGTGACTTTAATATTAAAGAAATGGTATCAGAGCTACAGTGCCTGACAAACAAACTTAAACTTATCACTTGGCTACCTGCCCCATTCTTTCAGCCCATCCAATATTGCTACCGCTGGAGTGAGGATTCTGCCCCTACCTTGGAGAGGATTCATCGTTGGATTTTCTGGGAGTATACTGGAGATTGGGAGCTGTCATGTCAAGAGCTGTGGCCTGCAACACCGGGGGTTTGTTGCTGTAACCACTGAGTGCTTCAAGTTCCATTGACGAGGAGTACTGGAGTGAGCCCTTCTGGGTCTGACCTGCAACCCAGGTGTGCTTCGCTGCATCTTTGCCGGAGGGCAGCTACAGCAGCGGTTGAGACCAGGGGAGTAGGTTGGTCTCCATAGGACTCTTTGCTGCTATCGGAGAATCTTGTGTTCGAGGAGGTGCTGGTGACTATTTCTCTGGTCCCTCTTGCACTTTGGGGGGAGTTACCTTGGTGACTTCTATGTTGGTGGGGGCCACTGAGGGCTCATTTAACCCGAGGGCTCATGCTGGGCTATGGATAAGGATTATCGCTCTGATGGTCCAGGGGAATGGTGTCCAGGAGGAATTGATCATTACTGGAGATTCATTGCTCTTTCAGGCAAGAGTAACCCAAAAGAGTGGAAAGAACTGTAATCCCCTGGACTGTGGTGCTTGGGGTGGGTTGGCCTTTAGCTAAAGAAAGATGCATTTCATTACTTCATTTATTTCCATCTGGAGGCAGTGAGAGTGCCAAGAATTGTCTGTATATTTAAAATTAATTATGTTATGTTTCGGATTCCTAAGGAGTGAGAGTACTTAAGATTTGGATGCTGCCTTCATTTTTGCCTAATGAGGTAAAAGCTCCTTAGGCCTTCTTTCAAAAACTACACTGGAGTGGGCTAACTCCAGATTTCAAGAACTCTAAAGTTTGACTGTCCTGAACTACTTTGATGGCATACTGTGGATATCAGAGCTTGCACAATACTTCTTTTTGAAAAAAAAAAAGGTAGACTTTATTTGTATTGTCTTGTATTAGAATTGGTTGGGAGGAGTTTATTGGGTTTGCTGGTTTTAATATTGTGTTAAATTGTATGAGTGGTATGCATTTGTGTGTGGGGGCATATGAGTGGTGTATATCTGTGTGTGTGGAGTGTTAGCACTGAGATTAGTGTGTCAATATTTTTAATAGATAGTGGAGGAGTGCTGGCTAGTAAGGTTAGTGGTCAGGCACTACTCTCCCACCAGGCTCCGTGATCTCCATCCCTTTGATGCCCCCCCCAGCATCAGAGGTGTATAATCACTGTACAGTGCTGGGGATACCCAGAAGGGGGAGAGGGCAAAGTTTTGAGGAGCCTGGTGGGGAAGAGGGGGTGGGCAGATAGGAATGGTGGGGTCAAGAAGGTGCCCTGGGGCAAAATGGGTCCAGGCGAGGGGTCCTCTCTGCCTGGTTCCCATACCCAAGGGCTCCACAAATAGTGGGAAGAATGCTGGATCTACCTAATCTTCCTATCCTTCTTGGGCAGTGTTATGCAATGCCAGATCTATTAAAAACAAGACAGCAATTATTGCTGATCTTGTGGCAACAACTGATCTGGCTTGCATCACCAAGACCTGGCTGGATGAAAATGCTGGTCTGGTCTTAGAATCAGCTGTTCCAGCCAGGTACTCAGTGATACACTGGCCAAGAAAGGATTGTAGAGGTGGGGAGTAGCCATTTGTTTTAAAACAGACCTGGGCCTCTCAGACATCCTAGTAGGAGTGAGTAGATCCTTTGAATGCATTGCAGCTGCAGGTACAAGTTACAGGATTCTCTTCATCTACCATCCACCTGGAGATGGGAGGGAATTCCTGCAGGAAATTGTGGACTTCATTGTCAACCTGGTGTTGGAATCCCCCAGATGACTTATTCTGGGGGATTTCAGCACCTGGAATGATGATGAACTTTCGCAATTTGGTTAAGATTTCCTCCAACTGATGAGTTCATTGGGCCTGGCACAGGTTATTACCTCTGGAACTCATATTCACGGTCATTCATTGGGCCTGGTCTTCTTGCTTGGGATGGAGGTCTCTGACCTGGTGGTGGAGCTGGTGAGTTGGTTGGACCACCATACTGTCAGGTTCAGGTTTGAGGTACCCCCAATAGACCTTCCCCTACAGAGATGATCCAGTACCACCCTTTAAGGGGTTTGTCCCCACATGGTCTGATGGAGGTATTGGACCTATCAGACGTGATGAATGTATAGGAGGAATGGGGGGAACTGGTGCTGGCCTATGACAGGGCTATCATTGGTGCCCTTGACTCTGTAGAACCTGTCTGTGTTCACCTCCTCACACCCCGTCAGAAGTCTACATGGTTTGATGAGACTTTGAAGGAGATGAGGAGGAGGGGTAGAAGGTTAGAGTGGTGCTAGAGGAAATCTGGTGTGGCAGAGGACAAGCTTAGATTGATGGTACATTATAAAGATGATCAGTCAGCATTCTTCTGTAAGAAGGCAGAATTTCTGTCCAAGAAGATTGCTGCGGCAAGCAACAGACCAGCTCAGCTTTTCCATACTGTCAATAGGGCATGCAATCCAACCTGTCTTCAGTAGCGGGGAGCCTTTTCACAAGCTAGATGTGATGAGTGTGCTCTGTTCTTTGCCGATAAGATTGCCATTATCAGATCAGAGATCCAGTCAGCACCCTCAAACGGGCATTGCAGTAATGGGTCTGAGTTCGCAAGTACTCTGCCTGTCTTGTCCAGCTTTAACCAGTTGGCTATTGTGGATGTTGTGCAGATCATCCAGGAGTTGTGGCTAACCTACTGTAGTTTAGACCAAGAGCCCACATGCCTCTTGTTGGGGTGTGTGGAGGTCATCGGCCCGGTCCTTGTCAGCATTGTCCATTGTTCCTTAGTGACAGGATTTTTTCCAGACCCCCTGAAGGAGACAGTTATTAAACCACTCCGGAAAAATCTTTGCTGGATGCTGATGTCCTGGCAAACTACAGACCCATCTTTAACCCGCACTTTGTGGGCAAGGTTATTGAGAAGGTGGTGGCTGCTCGACTGGATGATCATTTAACAACTCGTAACAACTACAGTCCCCTCCAGTCTGGTTTCAGAAAGAGGTATAGCACCGAGGCAGTCCTTGTCCAAGTGTTGAATGATCTCCTGACAGTGAGGGATCAAGGGAGTCAGTCCATCTTAGTCCTCCTCGATCTCTCAGTGACTTTTGATACTGTAGACCGTGGGGTGTAAATGGAGCATCTATGGGTATGCTGTGGACTAGCTGGTATGTTCCACAGCTGGTTTAAATCTTTCCTCATGGGCAGTATGCAGAGAGTGGTGTCAGGAATTTGTTCCTCTACCTCTCTGCCCCTGTCCTGTGGGGTTCCACAGGGCTTGGTCTTATCCCCCATGTTGTTTGCAGTGTTCATGCTGCTGATAGGGGATATTATTAGGTGGTATGGGCTGAGCTTTCACTGCTATGCAGATGATACTCAGTTCTATATGTCCTTCACATCTGGGCAGGAAGAGACAGCCTCAATCTTTAACAACTGCCTCTCTGAGATTCAAGACAGGATGAGGGCCAAATGGTTGAAGTTGAACCCAGAAAAGATTGAAGTATTGGTGTTAGAACCTGGTCACCAGGGTGTGAAGGTACAGGCTGGTCAGACCTTCGAGTCTGGCTTGGGGATTCCCAGCTGCTCATCTCAATTTGGGTGAAAAATCTGGGCATTGTGCTTAACTGTGGCTTAACACTGAAGTCACAGGTGTTGGCCATGGTGAAAGCCTCATTCTACCATCTGAAAAACATCGTCCGGATCAAGCACCTGATCTCCCCCGGTGACATGCCAACTCTGGTTCACACCTACTGCAATGCCCTATACCTAGGGCTACCAGGGGTAGATCTTCACCGATTGCAGCTAGTGCAGAATGTGGTTGCCAGGTTGTTAACTGGCTTACCCAGATCTTGCCATATCACACTTGTACTCTGCTATCTGCACTGGCTGCCAATAAATTGTCAGATCACTTTCAAGATCAAGTTACTGACCTATAAAGACCTACACAGCCAGGGACCCAGCTACCTTCAAGACCTTCTACAGCCCTACCACCCCTCCTGCCCTCTCCACTCCACTGACAAGGGATTGCTAGAGATTCCCAGGGTTAAATTAAAGACATCTGTGGCCTGTATGTTTGCTTTTGCTGTTGAATTCTCTACCTCGTCAGATTAGAGTGTGCCAGACCATTGACCATTTTAAAGCTGAGTTAAAAATGTTTTTATTCAGCCAGGCCTTTCTTGATGAGGTTTAAATTAATGATTTTAGTATTGAGGTTTTATTAATTGGGTGTCAATGCTGAATTTATTTTATGGATTTGGATAGCATGTAAAGCCCTTTGATTCCCTGAAATTTGCACTGTACAAATAGCAGTTTGATTGATTGAGGTAAAGATTCTGCTACATCTGGTATTGGAAACATTAAGACAGCATTTAAAAAACTTGAACGGGTACTAAGAGCCGGACTTAACCACTTTGGAGCCGTATGTATATAAGAAGCAAACTCCCACGGGATAAGAGTGCCTGTTAATCTAAGTTCCACATTTAAAGATGAATGGTTGGAGGTAGCTGCAGACTGTTCTGAGAGGTTCATTAAATTATTAATCAAAGACATTACAGAAAAAAAACGTGCTGAGCTGGCTGAAGAAATAAAGGAAGCAATGCTGGTGGTTTTGAATTTGAAAACTGAAAAATAATTTAAAGATTTTGAGGCACAACTTAAAAGGAAGTTAACATCCCATGAGGAAGAAATAATCAATAGAAAACAAAATAAGCTGCAAAGAGATCAGTAAGACTATGACAATAACCAGATTTTAGATTGGGGAAATGAAACAGAAAAGAGGCAGGAGCAAATCCAGAATGCGATTCCAAAGTAAAAATAGAAGTGAAAGTCGTCAGCAAAAAAATCGCTTGGGAACAGCGGCGAATGATCAGGAACCTTTTTTAGATAAAACAGAGAACAACAAAGAAGAAAGACATGGAGGGCCAAAAAACACAACAAAACAACCAAAAAGAGTATTGAGGGACAGGAAAACAAGGAGCTACAAGTATTGCCCTTGAATGCAAGAAGTCTGGCAAACAAGGCAGTAGAGCTTCAGGCACTGATGGTGGAGGGAAAGGTGGACATAGCAGCCATCACAGAGACTTGGGCCACCCAATACCATGACTGGGACCTCATGATCCCTCAGTACAGATTTTACCAGAAGGACAGAGAGAAGGAGGGAAGGGGGGGCTATTTACATAAGGAAAGGGCTATTATATTATGTACCAGAGAGGAGAGCAAGACTGAAGCCTTATTGGTACAGCTCCAAAACTCCAAAGGGAGTTAGGTTAGATTGGGGGTGGTGTACAGACTGCCCTCACAGAATGAGGAAATTGACAGGGAGTTGGGGGAGCAAATTAGAAGGCTCAGTGGTGAGGGCAACACTGTCATAATAGGTTATTTCAAACTGCCTGGGACTGACTGGAGCACCCCAGCTACCTCTAGTGCCAAGGAACAGGTCCTCCTGGAGGCCTTCCAGGATGGTTTCCTGGTTCAGGGGGTAATGGAGCTAACCAGGGAAGGTAACATACTGGACCTTGTGTTGTCAGATGGTGAGCACATCCAAGACATAGTGGTGCAGAACCCCCTAGCAGTCAGCAACCACCACACAGTGTGGTTCTTCTTCAATTTGGGCAAGGAAGCAGCCAGGACCAAGACAAGGGTGCTGGACTTCAGAAGAGCAGACTTTGGTAGGATGGGTGACAGCATAGTTGGGCGTCTTGCAAAGATTTGCCCAGAGATGGATGTTGACCAGAAATGGTCCATTATCAAGCTGGGTCCGGAGAAGGCCACTAACGTGTGTGCAAAGACCCAGTGTAAGAAGTCCAGCACCAAAAGACCAAGCTGGCTCAGTAAGGAGGTAGAGTAAGTGAGGGAGAAGACAGCTGCCTTCAGCAGGTATAAGAGAACTATGTGAGAGGCAGACAGGGAGGAGTACTCAAGGAAATCCAGAGAGTTGAGTAGAGCGGTCAGGGTGGCTAAGGCTTCAAGGGAGCTAAGGCTAGCACAGGGGATCAGAGAAGGGGAAAAGGATTTCTTCAGGTACATGAGAGAGAAAAGAAGCTGTAAAGATGCGATTGTCAGGATTATGAGGGAAGGGAGGTTGGGGGGGGGAGGAGGTTGGACCAGGTGGAGGCACTTAACGAGTACTTCTGTTCAGTGTTCTCCAGAGAAAAGGATGGGCCTATGCCACAGGGAAGAAGAGGGGTGGGAACGGGAGGAGTGGGGGTAACTAATAGGGAAATCCCAGAGAACAGGGTTTTAGAGGGCCTTAAGGCCCTGAGGGTGGATAGGGCTCTGGGACTGGATGGAGTGTATCCAAGAGTCCTAAGAGAGTTGGTGGAAGTCTTGGTGGGCCCTCTGATGGACCTGTTCAACATCTCACTGGAGACAGAGTGCATGCCCCAGGACTGGAGGATGGCACATGTGGTGCCTCTCCACAAGAGTGGACTCAGGGATGAACCAGGTAACTAGACCAATCAGTCTTACCTCCATTGCAGGGAAGTTAATGGAGACAGTTCTAAAAGAGAGACTAGTCATCCTTCTTGAAACGACTGGTCTCCAGGATGGATGGGATGGGCAACATGGGTTTGTCTCAAGGAGATCCTGCCAGACCAACCTGATTGACTTTTTTGGTTGGGTCACAAGGTCACTCGACAGGGGCCATGTGGTAGATGTCCTGTATCTGGACTTCAGCAAGGCCATCAACTCAATGCCACATGGTAGGGTACTCAGTAAACTGAGGAACCTGGGAGCCAGGGAAAAACTGGTGGAATGGGTCAGGAGCTGGTTGCAGAATAGATAGCAGAGGGTAATTTTGGAGGGGGGAGACTTTTGAAACCCAGACCTGTAACCTGAGGGATCCCACAGGGCTCAGTGCTTGGACCAGTGTTATTTAATATCTTCATCGGGGACATAGCAGACAGGATAAAGAGTAAAATCAGCCTTTTCGCAGATGACACAAAGATCTGTGCAACAGTGGACAGTGAGGAAGGAAGACAAGAACTCAGAGAGGAAAGGAAGGAATTGCACTTGTATGAATTGACACCAAAGCAAATATGGCTTTGAAAAGATTTATTCCAGTGTGGAAAAATGCTGTTACAGCCCCAACACTTCAACCACTCACAGTCTTCCTCAGGGGCATCTCAGAGAGGACCTGGCAAAGCTCGAGGGCTAGTCAGGCATATGGCGGTTGGGGTTCAATGCTAAAAAGTGCAAGGTCATGCACCAGGGAGCTAGAAACTCTGGGACTAGTTATTGGCTGAGGGGAGTGCAGGCTGCCATTTCTGAGGAGGAAAAGGATCTAGGGGTGCTAGTCACAGGGGACATGAAACATTCTGTGCAGTGCTGTAAGGTGGCAGCCAAAGCTAACAAATGCTGAGGTGAATAAAGGAATCAACTCAAGGAGAGAGGAAGTCATCCTGCTATTGTACAGGTCACCAGAGAGACCACACTTGGAGAACTATGTGCAGTTCTGTTGCCCCTATTTAAAAAAGAATGTCAGTCTACTAGAGGGGGTGCAGTGAAGAGCGACAAAGATGATCCTAGGTCTGGGGGACAAACACTATGAGGAAAGACTGAGGGAGCGCAACATGTATTCCCTGAAAGATAGAAGGGAAAGGAGGGATATGATTAAGACCTTCAAATACTTAAAAGATATGACTAGGGTTAGTATGGAGGGCATGTTCAGCTTAAAGGAGGGGGGTGGGAACATGAGGGGACACAGTCTGAAATTGAAGGGGGGAAGATTCAAGAGAGAAATGAGGAAACACTATTTCACAGAAAGTGTGGTAGCAAGGTGGAACGGATTACCAGAGGAAGTGATATCGCTGAAGACTGTGGGCAGTTTTAAGAGGGGCTTGGACAGGGTCGGAGGAAAGGACAAAACCGAGGGGATGCTGTGGGGGGGGTGAGGGCAGACTGGAATGACAAATCGGGTGGACTGGAAATGGGTGAGTGGGCAGCTGCAGTAATTTAAACTGTGAGCTGCATACTTGAGCAGATTTGATAGACCGTTATGACATGTTTCTGCTGTCATTTTTGTATGTTCATATGTTCGTATTAAACTTATCTGTGAAAGACCTGTAATCAGACCAGCTATTAATACTTAAGAGGACTGTCCTTTATACCAACCCCACATCTTAACCCCTTTCCAGGTAAGCATTGATTTATACAATTTTTTTTTAGAAAAATTAATCTGAGATACCTCTTTAATAAGAATAATATTGCAGCCATGAACATGGGATTCACAGAGGGACTTACAGGCTTCACTGGGGACACTGCCCTTATATTTGCTGAAATAGACCACTCTGGGACTGAACTGGTGAAGGATTTGAACCTTGTTACCTCTGGAACAGGTTTCAACATCAATAAAATTGAACAGGAAGAACTGGAACATTTTCTTAACAGTGGATCTATTGAAGATATTGAAGTTTTTCAGTATATTGTCTGTGATGTTACAAGAACCAATAACAACTCTGCAAATGCTATTTTAAAGCAGCAGTGCAACAAAAATGGGTTAAAATTTGACCCCACCTTTTTTTCTTCCTTATTGATACCAGATGTCTTCCAGTTTATTTTGGTGGTAATATTTTCAGTTTTCATTATCATTTAAGAATTTTATGAAAGGTTTAAAGTAATTATTTCTCAAGAAAAAAAGATGTCCGCCTCATTTTTGCATATAAATAATATTGAGGACCCGAGGAGAGTAAGAGTCCAGACAAAAATGCAAATGTACAGTACATAGCATAGAAAGCATCCAGGAAACCCAAATCAACAGTTCTGCCAATATTTGTTTTACAACCAGAGCAGAAAATTCGCTTTCTGGAATAACTTTTTTCATTGCACTGCTGCTTTAAAGGAAAGACAGGAATTGCTTAAAGGTAAATCCACCTCCACCTTTACACCAAACATTTTATAATCCTGTTTTCACTGCATTTGTGAGAGTGGTCATGAAACAGGTCAGCGATCTAGCTGAGAAAGCTGGTGTACCAGGTAACCATACCCTTACAAAATCAGAAAATAAAGCACTTAAGGAACTACTGTATTTGCATGTGATGAAACAGTGATAAAACCAGCGATAAGGGAGGTAATGAAGTGATTTTAAACAAAGACCCCCTGCATGTGTATTGCAATGACCCTACTCCGTGATAGTGAGAAACATATGAAATTACCATCAAATCCCATACAGAAATTTGAAAAAGAGCTACACCAGTTATTACAGGGGGCCATCATAGAGAATGTTGTTTCAGAAAAATAATTTGAATATATTTGGAATGAACTTCCAATTGCAGCAGGCTTCTACATACTGCCTAAAATTTGTAAAAATGCTACTTGTGACAGGGTAGAATAGGACCCTGTTCCATTTGTTAGAGAAAGTGTTTAAATGCAAAGCACCATTCTTTCCTTTTCTGTCTCTTGTCTATCTGGTTGCACAACCCAATACTTAAATAAATGTTTTTGTATTTTTCCTTCATCCCTCCACCAGTTAGAATAACAGTTGTGAGTTTGTGTTAGGTTCAACTGCTTTTAGCTCTGCTTTCTGATTAAAGTAGACTGGCCATATGTGGTATAATTATGATAACATGGATGACAAGAAAATCCTGAAAGCAGATTGAGGCAGTTCCTGGAATGACATCTTAATACATCCATGGCATGAGACTAATCAAAAGAAGAACCTACATAAAAAGCATTTTACCATTATATAATCAAATGCTTTATAATCATAATAAGGCATTCCAGGGCATGTGATATGTTGGTCAACGTTACTTCTTGGGTGGGTGAAGGCACTTGGCTTTGCCTTATGTCTCACAATACACCCAAGGTGTGATATTATCCAAGCATAACACATGTCCTGTCATACCTTATTGCTTAATCTTTTGCTGCTTTTTTGAAGCATGGGAAGATTTGGGGGTTACCAAGAGGGAAAATAAATATTTTGTGTAACACAAATTGACAAGTCTGGACACACATTTTTCATAACAAAAATCATACCATCATTATTTACTTTGCTTCTTGATGAAGTAAGTATATCAAAGCATTTTACATGTGTTTTTATTTAAACATTGAAACCATCATACATTTTTAGTGATGCATTATATAAAACGTTTATCAATACATATACTGGTACACTAACAAACATTGCGTCATTGGAAGTGTAGTGATATAATGATGTATCTATATCAACCTGAGTAAGCGTTCATTTAAAAAAAAAATAGATAAGTTCCTAGCCCTAACAGTTACAAAGTTAACCCTTTCTAAAGAAATGTTTTGTGAAAAAAATAACTTTGGAACCATAAGTCATAGGAACTTAACTTTTTTAAAGAACATGTGTTCTACTTGAAAATTGTGTGAACTTTCCAAAGTAGTGAACTGCTACTTATATTTGAAATAGTTTTTCTTTTCCTTTTTCTAATTAGATTTTTCAACCTGACAGTATATGGTGTGATGAGTTGGACATTAATTTTTATTTATTTGAAAATTGGTGACTGGGAAAGGCACACTGAGCCATGGCTCATTTCCAGGTGCGACCCGGGAAGGGGAACAAAGGATAAAAAACAGTACATACAGTAGCTTAGACAAAATGAAGTGTTACAAAGTGCAAGGTCATGGCACACAAGAACCATAGAAAGTGCGTAATGATCGAACAAGTAAGAATTGGTGTATTAGCATTACACCAGGTGTAAAGGGACTGTTAAGGGGGAGGAAAACGGGAACAAGAGGAAAAAGAAAGGAGTCTCACTTGGTGTCTGAGAGAGGCAGGAGAGGAAGTGAAATAGAGGGAAGAGGGAAGTTGGTTTCAAAGTGAGGGGAGACAATAGACGAAGGCTGATTGGCCAGCCAAAGTATGGGGACATGGCAAAGCAAAGGTGCGAAGGTCCCTGGAGCAGAGGGAACAATGGAGAGGAGTGATGAGAGGTAGGGGTGAAGTGATCCAAATCAGTATTTAGATATAAAGGAAGCACAGTGCATCTGGTGATGGAATGGAAGGGTAGGAATGAGTAGTGATGAGTAAAGTGGACAATGATGAGTTTGAGAGCGTGAATTGGTTGCAAAGCAATAGAAGGAGTTACAGAGGGTATCCAGTCTGGCCTGGGTGGTGGAGGGGGAAGACCCATAGACCACATCTACATAGTCAGAGACAGGGAGCACCATTTTGGTGACAAACTCTCGGTGGACCTAAGGGAAAGACATTCTTTATTTCAGTACAAGGCACCAAGTTTAGGATGGAGTTTGGCATCAACGTGGATCGAGAAGTCAAGCTTGCTGTCAAGCCACACACCAAGGTACTTGAAGGAAGGAACCACTTCAAGTGGGGAGCCATTCAAGGTGGAGAAAATGGGCATTGATATTAGTTTGGCCAGTTTTTGGCTGGTGCCGTAGGTCATGGACACCTTTTTTTAATATTGACCCAAAGCTGGTTAGACTGGAACCATCGTAAAATGTTGTGGAAGTCTTGCTGGGTCTGAAAGTGTAGATGACTTTGTCATCTACATACATTTGAATATGCAAGATGGCACAGGCTGAAGGTAGATCACTGAAAAAGATGGAGAAGAGTATGAGGCCCTGGATAGAGACCTGTGGGACCCCCACCTGGATAGGAAAAGGAGGTGACAGGGCACATTACTCTACCTGGAGGCTGAAACAGAAGGTTCTGTGCCTCCTTACTGTCTAGACATCGGAACTGGCCAAGAACAGCCAATCACCTGCTGCCAGATTGGTCACTAATGATATCACAATGAATGATGTCACAAAACTGAAGACGTATGAGGAGGAACATAACAAGATCTGTCAGCCTCCAGGTAAAGTACTGCTCTTTATATCACACCTAATACTATTAGGTAGAAAACTTTCTAATGAAGAAATGGAAAAGGAAATGGAAAAGAAAAATACTTCAGAACTAAAAAGTAACATCTAATAACTGACTGCATTTTAGACATTAATAACGTTTCTGCATGTTAATTTTGGTGCTAGGGTCCTCCTTAAATGAAAGCTTGGAGCTAGGCCAATATACTTTTCCTGTCGCTAGTTTTCTTGTGTTGATACATGTGGATGCACATCAATACAAAACAAGCACTGGCAACCACCAAAAGTTCATTTGCTTGTGTTTGCTGTGTAGTAGTTGGGCATAGACAGTGCAGCAATTGAATTATTAACACAAGTAATAATAGTTGAAATTGTCATGATTGGAAATGAAGAGGTTCACACACAGTGTTGTTGTTTCCTTAGACTGTAACTTGTGTGTCTTGTGATTGTTCATGGACTTCAAAGCAAAAAGAAACAGAAAAGCAGAGCATGCAGAATTAGGGAGGTGATTCAGTATTCTAATACTGTGATAGGTGAAGAAGGGACACCTCCCCAAAGCCTTACAGTTCAGACTCATACCAATTTATTCACATGCTTCACAAGCAAACATATTCAATCAATCTCTGGAGTATATGGGTTGTGTCTTGTTTATGTTGTTAAGACCAAAATGCTTTAATTTTAGTGTTCAAAACACAGGTAGAAACATAGAAACATAGAATTTGATGGCAGATAAGGACCGCTTGGCCCACCTAGTCTGCCCATTTTCCTACCTAACAGATAAGCTGCAGATCCTAATTAACCAACAGCTTACTTCCTCCTACCCCCCACTAGGACTGCCTTATGTCTGTCCCATGCATTCTTGAATTCCCCCACTGTTCTTGACTCCACGACCTCCTCAGGGAGGATGTTCCATGCATCCACAACCCTCTCTGTGAAAAAATACTTCCTCACATTACCTCTGAGCCGTCCCCCCTCTATCTTCAAATTGTGCCCCTTGTTCTTGCACATCTCTTTTCTGAAAGATGCCACCTCTTGGACTTTTGTTGATTCCCTTGAGGTACTTGAAAGTTTCTATCATGTCTCCTCTCCTCCTCCTTTCCTCAAGGGTATACATGTTAAGCTCCTTTAGTCTTTCTTCATGATGTCTTCTGGTGCAGACCATGCACCATTTTGTCTGCCCTCTGGACAGCCTCCACTCTGTCTATGTCTTTATGGAGATGGGGTCTCCAGAACTGCACACAGTACTCCAGATGGGGTCTCACTAACTGTCTGTACAGAGGGATAACAATTTCTGTTTTCTACTATTGATGCCTCTCCCTATGCATCCCAGTATCCCCCCAGCCTTCCTTACTGCCTTCTCACATTGCTTGCCCACCTTTACGTCATCTGATATAATTACTCCCAGGTCCTTTCCATTTTTACTGTTGTCAGTATCTCACTTCCATTGTGTACTCTGCCCTGGTTTTGTTTCCCATGTGCATTACCTTACACTTTTTATTGAATCTGAGCTGCCATACATTTGGCCATTCCTCCAACTTTGCCAAGTCCTTCTCATCCTTTCCACTCCATCTGTGTATCAACCCTGTTGCAGATCTTTGTGTCATCTGCAAAGAGACATACTTTTCCTTCCAGTTCCTCTGCAATGTCACGTATAAAGACATTAAAAAGGACTGGTCCCAGTACTGAACCCTGCGGTACCCTACTAGTAACCCTCCTTTCTTCACTGTGGACTCCATTTACTACCACCCTTTGTGTCTTGTTGTCTAGCCAATTTTTTATCCAGGCTACCACCTTGGGACCCACTCCAAGGCTGGCTAACTTGTGTATTAATCTTTTTTGTGGGACTGTATCAAATGCCTTGCTAAAATCTAGGTAAGCCATGTCCACAGCCCCTCCCTGGTCTACTACTTTGGTCACCCAGTCAAAGAAATCTATTCGGTTCATCTGACATGACCTTCCTGCTGTGAAACCATGCTGCCTTGGGTCCTGTGCTCTACTGGCCTCTAGTTACTCAACAATTCTTTCCTTCAGAAGTGATTCCATCATTTTACCTACCACTGAGGTCAAACTAACTGGTCTGTAGTTTCCTGCCTCTGTCCTGCTCCCACTTTTGTGAAGAGGAATCACATCTGCCCTCCTCCAGTCCTCAGGTACCATCCCATCCTCCCATGATTTGTTAAAGAGAGTAGTCAGCGGTGTCATTAGTTCTACCCTTAGTTAGTAGGTAGGCAGAGTAACATAGCTCCTTTCCTGACATGTTGAACGTGGCCCAAATAGTTCAGTCTGAATGGCTGTTGCACACAGCTATGGACACTATACCAAAATTCTGCAAGACTTGGTCTACATTCCAAAGGTCCAAGTGCAGGGTGCAACCCCTAGACTTCCTCTTTCTAGATTTGGGATAGGCTGATCAATTATGCCTTCCCTTACAGAGGACCTCACCAACTCCCCCTCCTTCTCTCTGGTGCTCTGATAGCCACATCTGTCCATTCCAGAAAGATCAGACCCACACTTAAGAATGTAGATTTGTACTCTCATGGCACTAACAGGGTTTCTGTAAATAGTTATTTAGTTCTCAGAATGTTTTTGACTAAGGCACGTACAATGCCAAGCACATTGTAACATCTGCACCCCTAGTTATGGCCCAGATCTGAAATATGATGTCAACATGTAATACACATACAAACTTTCTGTGCATCTGTATTATGCATGTAATGCTGTATTAGTCTGGGTATGATCCGAATGCCCACACCTATTATATTTTACTGTAATTTGAAAAATGTAATAAAAGTTTAACTACAAAAAAAACAGTGGCAGGAGAGAGAGAGAAACAAGAGAAGACCAAGGGGAAACTTACTTTTTAGGAGGTGCTGATGCAACTCAGAATGCACACTAAACATAGCCAGTGTTGCTATGAAAGTCCCTGGCAGCTGTCCCTTCCTCAAACCAGGCCATGAAATCCCTGTACCACCAGCAGAGTGCATCATTGCAAAACTGACAGAACACAGTTGAGAGCCATTCGGAAGCTCTGCCTCTCTTTTACCATTACAGAAAGTCTGTGACAAAATTAATACGCATCAGAGATCAATCTGCAGCTTGTCATATCTTGCACTGAAACACCTGGGGTTAGTGTGCTAACTGTCCCATCTTTAACCACCTTCTAACAAGTACTGCACATTAGTCCATGTAAGCTGCACTGTAGTGAATCTAGCCCTGTGTCGCATCCTCCCAAACCAGTGCTGAAAATAATATTTTGTTACATACTCAGTTTATTTGTACAGTATATTCTGTAAGCTTAGATGGTCAGCATAGGGTTCTTGGAGAAGGCAGTGGAAATACAGCACTCTCACAAAGGTAATTCAGGTCATTTAACTGTGGCACAGTGTTAAATCAAATCAGGTATGTGCAGGGTTGTTGGTTCAGTTAGTTGAGCTAGTCTCTTAAAACAAGTTGTAGTTATTGCACTGTCCCTGGAAAGAGTAAGTTTACATTTCTGTGTGTAAATTAATTTTTAAGTAGCTAGGCAGCACTTTTACATTAGTTGCTGGGATTTATGAAGGGAGCACTTAAAGTAGCTCATATTTGCAAGATTTGCAGGTACAAAGTATTTCCTTGCAAAAACTGCAAAAATCCAGAAGAAAGATAAAGCGCTAAGTGTTGGCAGACTTTTAAATGATTAGTACTCTCACTGAAGTTATTGGAGTCCCAGTATAACTAAATTACAATTCAGAGGGCAAATGGATTTGTTTTAGCAACTGAAGAGTGCTCTTATGAGAAGAGAATCCAAAGCTCATCTATAGAGTACCCAGAACCAGAACTGTTTTTATGTATTAATGTATGTAATACACTCTATGCTGACCATCTAAGCTTACAGAATACACTGTACAAATAAACTGAGTATGTAATACACTCTTTGCTTTCCTGTAATTATTGCACAAGCCAGGGGGAATTATAGAGTGCTGAATGCAAGGCTGCAAACTGGTTCATTTATTTATTTGTGTGTTTGTTAACCTGGTGGATACACTGGCCCCAGGGACCACCTTCAGGCACAATCCGGGTTATAAAGATGGCATACATATGGTAAAAGAAAAAATGGTAAAAAAAGATACAGGGTACAGTTAGTAGTTACAAAACATTAAGTGATATGAAACAAATGGTGCAGAACTGAGCAAATTGGCTATAAAGTGACCACAGTTGAAGCAATAATAATAATGGACATTGTTTATGTGGCAGCACAGTGGCCAACATTAAGCTATCAAAAAGCGATCAAATGCGAGTGGCTAAGATTTAAAATTGGAGGATTTCTCAGGCTTATCACTGAGTACTTGCACGCTATAGTTGCTACTGGAGTCGAAGATCTAGGGGCCAAATGGCCACACAGTAAAATAGTTCTCTTATTAAAGTTGTTTTCTTACCAATGACAAGTCCCAAAGACAAGTCAGAGGGGATCCTATTAGCAAGGGAGAAGTGTTCTGTGAAGATGGAGGGAGGGAGCAGATCAAGGGGCACTGTACTTTTAGCAAATGCCAATTCAGTACCAGCAATAAGTCTGAGTCGGTGTATGCTGAAAATTTACTTTTTAGCAAGTGCTGATCCAGTACCAGCAATAAGTTGGCGTTGGTGGATGCTGGAAACTTACTTTTTAGCATTGCTAATTTAGTACAAATAAGTCGGAGTTGGAGGATTCTGACAACTTACTATTTAGCAGACACAAATTCAGTATCAATATTTTACTTTATTCTGCATCAACAACCCCTGCATGTGCACCACTTTGTCCCTGACCTAACCAGTTGCACTGCACATCCTGATCCCTGATCTCAGTGGTGTGTTTGACAAGTACACACCTGATCCAAAGAGCCCCCACCACAGCATCTGCACTGAGGATGTGCCTCCTGCTCTGTGATCCGCCACCACAAACAACACACAGAGCTCATTCACATGAAGGATGTGTGACAGCAGGCTAGTGGTGTACAGAGCGGTCCACATGGAAAAAGGGGCTGTGCCATGGGGCATGACAAATGATGCGCACGCCAGGAAGCACTGTCCACCAATCCACATCAGGAAATTTGCTGTGATCCCTGTTTGAATAGGGACCAGCAGGTATGAAAGGGGTAGGTAGTAAACCAGATGAGTAATATGGGAAGGGTGGAAGAAACAGATAGCACCCCTGCATGGCCCCTGGGCAGAACAACAGCCATCGGATAGTCAGTAGCATCATTTCACCAGAATCATAGGGGTTGCAAAGTCCCATTTCATCAGAAACATAGGGGTTTAAATGTCCCATTTCAAGCAGAATCACAAGGATTGTAAGTGTAAGCTCCCCTTCAGGAGCTTACTAGGTAAATTCTTGTAATTAGGCAGGGAAGCTTTGGAGCCTGTAGGTCTGGGGTGTTGGGACTGCCTGCTGCCAGTAGGGGGCCCCTCCCCGGGGGTATAAAAAGGGTGGTTTTGGCACCATAAAGGTGGTCAGATGGGGAGAAGGAGAGAGTAAGAAGGGAGTTGTGGGCTACGGGCAGCAAGTTTGGGTGGAGGATCGCAGTGGGGCTGGAGTGGTTTGATTGCCACTCCAGCCCTCCTCCCTCAAAGACCTGTGATGGCTGTGTGGTGGTTCGGGTCGTAGATAGGAGGGGAGCAGTGGAGCACTTGTGTTTGAACCCATTGGTGCTGTGTGTGGGAGCCAGAGCCCATAGGAGATGAAACTGGAGCCTTCCAAATGATCTCTGGCACCTTGGTATGGGTAAACAGTGATGGGGGTCCTTATCTGGAAAATTTCTTGCCCATGGGTGAGTGCAGTCTAGGTGCCAGTGGGTTTTCTGTGGCCAGGCCTGCTATGGCATAGAGGGCCTGAGGCATGGTCCAGAGGTGGCAGCCTGGATAGTTGGGGTGTAGGGTGGCAGACTACCCCAAATCGTGGGGCGACTGCAGTGTGGGGGCTTCCTAGTTTGCACAGCTTGTGGAGGCATGAGGAGTCCTGCATGGGGGAGTGGCTGGTTGGGACCTTAGGTGTGGTGGCAGTCTGCCTGGGCACTCCATGTGGCACATCAGCCGGGTCCCCTAGGTGAGTGGAAAGTATCTGAAGTTTCTGGGATGGCCAGGGGTTTGCATAACAGCCTGGGGGCCCAGAGTCAAGCATGTGGCATCAGTGATTGGTTGGCAGGAGGGTTTTTGGTAGTACCTTTCATGCTAAAATTGAACATCGGTAACGGCAAGCAAGTATTTCTCAGTTTAAAGTGTTTCCCCCTGCATTGAAGTAACCCCAAGTTTAAAAGGCAAATGAAGAATGGGATTGGGATGGCAGAAATGTCTTGGTGCTATCTCAGTCTGAATGTGATTGAGAGTAAGAGAGAAATTAAGACTAAGCCTGTTTTGGGAAGAAATGAAGGAAGGAATATGAAATGGAAGTGCTGCTAATAGTAAGAATAGGTAGAAGTAGGCTGTTGGTTAACTAGGATCTGCAGCTTATCCATTAGGCAGGGAAATGGGCAGACTAGGTGGGCCAAGTGGTCCTTATCTGCTGTCAAAGTCTATGTTTCTATGTTAGTACAAGTATTTCTGTGTAAGGCCTTTTTGGCCCACAATGAATTGCTGCTGTCCGGAAACATAGCCTTTTTGGCTCCAGGAGATTACTGCATAGATTCAAGTCAATCTGTTGGAAAAAGAGATGGCATGCAGATTTATGATTGGGCCCTATGCCTGTGAGAATGCTCCTACTATTATCATGTAACCCCCCCCCCCATGCTTCATGGAGTGGTTTATCAAATTAATCTTTATATTAAATCAGTTTTGCAGTGTTGATTCTGGAGTGGACATTGGTTTCACTTCACAAAGAACTGTTTTATGGTATGTGCTTTTAATGATCGTTGCCCCTTGCAGCATTTCCCTCTGTAACAAAGCCATGTGCCTGCTCCCCAGCAATGCAAAGCCATCTCACAACAAACAGAACCAGGTAACGAGCATCTTTATTTTCTGGACTGTTTTCTGGCTGTACAGTGCCCTCCTCCCCAGGACATTCACCACCTCTATATCCCTAGATGCCAGGGCCGAGGGGCTTGTGCAAGGATCCCTGCTCATCACATTTTACATAAATAAATGCTATTACAATCTTGTTTTAGGAGTTCCTGGGGCTGCAGTGGACATCACAGGGGTTACAGAGAATTCATAGGGCTCTCAACCACAACCCCCTGGCTACCCCTAAATGACACGAGTGCAGAGAGGGCAGAACCATGGTGCAGCACAAGTCTGCTGCAGGAGCTTCACACAGTGATTCCAAGCACAATCAAGTGACTTCCCTGAGTGCAGCACTGGCAACAGACCTTGGCAGCAGCATATATGTGGCAAGTGCAGACATGGCAGAACCAGGCTGCAGCACAGGTCTCCTGTAGAAGCTGCATGCAGGCTGACCCTGAGCACTATCACCTGACCTCCCTGAGTGCAGCATGGCAAATCCTGAGAGCAGCAACATACATGCAGCCAGTGCAGACAAAGCAGAACCACAGTGAAGCACAGGTCTGTTGCAGGAACTGCATGCAGGCTGATCCTGAGCACAATCCCCTGACCTTCCTGAGTGCAGTACTGACAACAGGACAGAAGATCTGTGACCAGCCATTGGGACAGAATGCATGCTGATCTGCACACAGAAAAAACATAGTGCAGGCACAGGTAGCAGAGCCATTTGTCAGGGTGGCAGCAGACACAGCAGCATGGTGGCTAGGGGGACAGGAATGCAGCCACCACCATGCAAGCCATAGAAGCAGCATGTCTGTGAAAGGCATGCACCCAGTATACATTTCCGGAGGACCCTACACAAGCCCTGTAAGCAGCCAACATGCCCAAATATGCTGTTGTTCAATGCAGTGCATGGCACAGCTACCCCTACCGTACTGTGTGGTACATGATAGGGGTAAGTCACACAAGAGTAACACCCTCTCAACCAGTAATAAAGTTCATGCTTCCAAAATAAATAGATATTCTTTTTTATTCTTGCATATCTTAAATCTTTCTTGTTCCACAAAACAAATATTTCAGCTCTTTCTCCTTTAATTTCTTTATGTAAGGTTTCAGAACAATAGTTCCTTCATCAGACAATGGAGCTTAACTCTATAATAGAAAAATATATAAATATTTAGTGTTATAATTCATAAAGGCATTGGGTAATATTTAAACAGCAAATAATTCAAGAATACATAAGCTGCTGTACAGGTGGAACTAACCTGTGAATAATAAAAATACAAACTTTAAAAACTTCAAGAAAAATGTGTCTGCTATGGGGGCGGGGGTCAACCCTGATAAGTCCCAATCTGGGTAATGTGGTCTCTGTAAAAGTAAAAGACACATATCAAATCAAAGAACTAAGCATAAAGTCACTTCCTTTTATCCAAAAAAACAGACATATTAAGTTTATAATTACCTTCAAAAAGTCGAGTGGCTTAGGGGACAAAATGGTGTTTCACAAATCCCACCGCTTTCTGTGAGACAAACATAAAAAATTCCTCAGTTTCTAAAAAGTGTAACACGTCAATGCTGTGCACCAAAAAACATAGAAAAAGTCAAAAAGAGGTGCTAAATCCTGCCTCCAAGCCTTCAATAAGTAAGGGAACACTCCATTTCGTTTTTTTAGAGCCCCATTCAAAGCGTATTTTGAGTTCAAATATTTCAAACGCCTGCCACCATTAGCAGACATGCTGGACAAATGCTTACAGTGCTCAGTCACCTTGCCAGGTGATAAGAGAAGGGGCCGGGCGGCCACAGAGGTATGCACGCCAAGACGTGCTGATGTTACCAAGGTAACCCCGCCTCCCGTGGCCCGGTCAAAAATGAAACTTCCCTATCAGAAACCTGGGAAGTCCCCCTTCACTCCCTGGACTTTTCTAAGTTTCCAATCCAGCCAGTATTATTATAATATTTTCATTTTAATATACGAAAAAAACAGGACTTAAAAGCATAAATGAGCCAATCCACAGTGCAACTATTAAATGCTGAACAGTAGTGAGGAAATAAAAGAGCTGACCAGAGAAAGGGAGGGATGAAAAGAAGATGGGGGGCGGGGGGAGGGCTAGTGGGCACAAATATTTGGAAACAGACTGCAGGAGTGAAAGCTACTGTAGAAGTACAGTCAAAATTCCACATATATTAATTTCCAAGACAGATGTAAAGCTACTAAACTAATCACATCTATTCTCAAAAGTACTACATAAGCTGCTGTACAGGTGGAGTTTGTATTTTTATTACTCAACCTGATTACATGGCACACAGAACTGAAAACTACTGTTGGGACAATGTCAGAATTCCACATCTAGATTTCCAAGGACAGTTGTAAAGCAACTAAGTTAATAAACATCTGTTCTCAAAAGTACTGTAACTCAACCTAAATACATTGCACACAGAACTATGAAGCCCTTAATCAAAACTGGCCCAAATTAAATTTTCATTCAGTCCATATCTTCGTAAGAGTGTTTTCAATGTGAAAATCCACCAAGCTTCATGTTTTAATAAAATTGATTCTCTATTGCCCCCTCTTGGTGATTCGTGTATTTTTTCAATGCCAAAAAACTTTAAGCTCAAAATTTGATGATGGCTTTCAATAAAATGTCTGGCTAAAGGGGATCTTAAGTCCCCCTCTTCTAATGTTACTTTTGTGTTCTGTAATTCGTAACTTAAGAGCTCGTGTTGTTTCAACATGATAGGGGTAACCATCCTGCATGGCATCACCCAAAGTCCACAGTAGGGTGGATGCACACCATCCATACTCCATGCATCTGGTAACACTATGCATACACCACACATGTACAGATGATACAATGGACCAGGCTTGGCAGTTGTGGTACATTCAGGCTTGGTGACAAGCAGGATGGGAGAGCAATGTAACAGCTAGCTACCATTGTGACTCGCTAGTTCACTGGCCAGAGGGGAGTACTGACCTGGCCAATGGCAGGCTGTGCCCCAGTGTGCCACACCCTACCATCACTGGGAGCAGGAATATGTGGCACCCTAGTGTCTGCACACACAGGTGATGTTCCTATAAAACACCCGGGTATGGACATGCCCAGCCCATGAAAACTGTGTAGGGAAGACACCTGTGTCACAAAGAGAACTGCCTGAATGGTGTGCTGGACACACACCAGGACCCATACTCATGCTGGTGCCCTGTAAAGGGTGGTGGTGAATTCATCATGGTCCACTCTCGAACAGCAAGGCATGTAATTGAGGGCACCAGGTGGCTACTGGCACAGACCTGTATTATGATGATGTGTGTAATACATGCCAGGTTACAATGCAATCACAAATGATGGCACAAGGTTGCTGATGTCTTTGATGGAGAATGCTCTTGTACTGTTCCCAAAACAAGCCAATGAATAACCACATCTGACACCAAGCAGTGTATGTAGAAACATAGGTGTATTCACAACTAAATACAGATTTTCAAAGATCAGAGCATTGACAGTACCTGTATGACACCCAGAACACTACATTACACCCCAACAATGCCAGTACACCAGCATGCCACACTTGTGCATCCCTACATCCCAAAAGCTGAACTCACATGCCCTTTTGCGCATCACCATTTGATGGCTCACACCAGTACAGGCAGTTACTATGTCTGCAAAGACACAAACAGAGAGCACAGTTACAGGGAGTCTCGCACTCATAGTGTAGAGGACATACATATCCCCAGTAACACCACCTGTAGCCAATGGTGTAGCTAGGATAATACAATATGCATGCCATAATCCTTTGGTGCCTCCTTGCTGCTGCCCCATAGACATGCTTATATGTATTATCCACACCCCTTCTACACCCAAGAGGGTATGGCATGGCAGTAACAGCAGAAAAGGTGGCAATGGAAATAGTAGCACCTAGTGGCATGCATGTAACATTAGGTGTACTCCATACAAAGAACAACATTCATATTAGAATACCAGCAGAGGTACCACATTTCACTTGCCATGGCACAGAATGCCACCTCCTGTCCAAATAACATGTAAGCCATTGCATATGTGGAGCATGCCTACCTGACCCATAATCATAACACAGGGCTGCAGGTGGGATTTGCACTACCCCTGTGGTGATCTGCCAAGTCCCTCACACAGGACTCAGCATGTATTACATGATTATGGCAGTGTGTAAATGGCTGCCAGTATACACTCCATGACACTGAGTGTATGCATATGGCTTCCCTGCAGATATACTATGGCAACACAACAGGCATCACCACACCATGGACCCTGGACTGTTGCTGAACCTCATGCTTCTGGAGGATGCCCTGAAGAGGCAAATGCAAGCCAGAGCCCATGTGTGCAAGCCAAGATTAGACCCATACACACTCACCACCCTGCAATGTAGGGTATATTGCTGGAAGAGCATAGCAGCAGTGGCTGGTGGAGGCACACTTCACATGACCAACCCCCCAGTAGTCACTGTCATGGCATGCAGGGTTGCAGCTATAGGTCCGGGGGGCATGTTTATTGCACAGAGGGGCCATAGGGACACTTACAGTATCCCCACTACATGTTGCACACCTTTGTACCAAGTCCCAATGATAGCTTGTTGGTCCACCCTGAATCTGTTTATTTGTGTCAATTGGTGTGTGTCATAGCCCACTGAATCTATTATCCAATCTCTGATGTGTGAACATGGTTGTGTTATGATGGTAGTGGTGTAGAGAGCATGTGATGGTGGTGTTTGACTAAATGTGGTCCTTGTGCCACTGGATTACTCTCCAGTGGCATGTGCTGTGGTGCAACCCACTTGTGCTTCTCTGCACATGTTTTAGCATTTACATGTTTGGGGGGGGGTTGTGCCCTTGGGACTGGAGGACAGATCCCATGGATGGGAGGGGGTTGGCTCCACTGGAAGATCAGCTGGTGCAATGGGAGGGAGGTAGTCTTTTTGGTGGCAGGTTCCATGATGGGGGGGGGGGGTTCAGAAGGAGAAATACCCTCCTGTGGGAGTGGAGGGCACAGGTATGTCCAATAGAATCAGTGTCAGTGAGGGTGGTGGCAGTGGTTACGCTCTGGGTTTGTTCCTGTCCTGTAAGATGGGACACTCATCCAGACTACTACCATGTAGCTGTATATTCTTTGGTTCTGCAGATTGCATTTCCACTGTGCCCTCTCTATCCTGTCCAAAGGGGTGGGGGTGGGCTGCACCTTCACTATCATGTTCTGTTGGGGTATGGGCTGATCAGTGTTTCTACTGCCTGCTCCAGTGGTTTGTATGGCACCCGTTCCACATGCCTGGGTCCACATGCCACTACCTTCATTATCCATACTTATAGAGGGAGGGGGACTTACATAGAAACATAGAAGTTGATGGCAGATAAGGACCGCAAGGCCCATCCAGTCTGCCCATTTCTTTTTCTACCTTATAAATGTGCCATCGGCCTTTGCTCTGTCAGTGGCCTATCTATTCATAGTCATTTGTATTGCTCCCTTATGCCTATCCCATCCCTGTTTGAAGCCCTGCACTGTATTCATAGCCACCACTTCTTGTGGTAAGCCATTCCATGCATCCACCACCCTTTCTGTGAAAAAGAATTTCCTCACATTCCAGACTGTGTTATGCATGTGGTGATGTGCACACCCAGCATGTAGAATAGTGCTCCTGACATGGCCATGCCCATTATACTCCCCGTCAGTGTCACCCCCACCACTCTGACCCTCCTGTGCCTGTCTGCTTTCATGCGGCATCATCATGGGGCCACTTTATGGCTGGCTGCTGCTGTCCACACTAGCCTGGGTATCCATGGGTCCTGCAATATGAGAGGAATAGCTGATCAGTTATTTGTAGGGCACATGCTCACACATACGTGGATGTGCATATTGGCTCCTATGCACACAGGGGAGGGAAATGTGCACCAGAGGTGCATATCCTGCCCACGGAGCTCTGCACCTGTGGACATGGTGCACCAAGTGGCATTCACGACTGCCGGCCACCTGCCAGCGCCCTCCCTTGGGTTCACAGGGTTCACATGGGGCAGATGGGGATGGAGTAGTGGACCCAGGCAGGTGGCCAATTGAATGCCCAACCTGGGTCCCATGGTGGATCTCCTGTGCAGCATGGTGTGGGCCCAGGACAGTGCATACAGACCATCAGTACGTGGTCCTGTATGGCCATGCCCATTGTCTGGTGGTCACCCCTTCTGCAGGTACTGGCCCCTATGGGTGCACCCACCCAGTTGCATGGATGTCCCCCTCCTGCAGAAACACTACCCCCTGCCCAGATGCCCCCTACCCATCACAGCTCCAACCTGGTAATCAAGCTCCACATCCTCATTATGCAGCACCCTAGCCAGGCCATCTGTGGCTGCCCACCCCTTGACCCCGATCCTGACCCCGCGGGTGGCACAGTGTTGTACTATGCCCTCCCCACACCCAGCTGTGCCTACATGTCCACCCTCATTCCCTGTGCACCGTCACCAGGATATGGCCCTGGCATGGCTCCCAGCATACGGGGGGAGGTGGCACTGCCATGATGTGTGGAGATGTGGGGTTACATACCTGGGGGTATGGCAAGTGGTGGCAGGAGGGTACCCTCAATGCTGCCAAGGGGGACTCTTGGCATATGTGTGTCTGTCTGTCTGTCTGTCCACATGCTGTCAGGGCCAGGGGGGAACCCTGTGTGTGTACGGCACTGGCTGCATATCGCTGTTACAGCAGGGCCCCCCTGGTATGTCCCACACATCGCTACACCCCCCTGCAGACAGCACTGCGTGCCTTAGTGCATGGTTCATAGTGCCGGCCTGCCCCTGGCGCATTGCTCTCCACACAGCCGGGGATCAGGTGTGTAGGTACTGTGCACCCCCTGTTGGTGCATACCACATGGGGGGGGCACAATGGGTGTGGAATAACTATGTGCTGCAGATATGTGGCATGTAGCCACTCTGCCCATTAGTGCATAGGGCCCATTGTGTATATGCTTACCCTGCAGGCTGTTAACTCCATCCTCCTCTCCATTGATAGTCTTCGGCTAATTGTTTCTGCTACAGTCTTCTTCATTGGGATTAGGTCTGGGGCATTGTCTGGAGGGTCTCTGCCAGTGGCCAGCTGGCTTTTGAATTGCATGGACAATTTATGTTTCACACCACCATGGGCATCATGATGCTTATGCTTGAAGGCAGTGACCATCTGTGGAGTGTTGCCTGTGGCATTCACAGCCTATTGTATGTTCTCCCACAACTGCTGCTTACGGCTAGCCCTTTATGCACTGGGACCAAAGATGGTCCTGTAGGGCTGTTGAACCTCTGTGGACAATCTTGTGGTCTCCTCCATGGAAAGGTTGCAGTCTTTGGCCGATGTGCTTGGTCCTTCAACTCACCACCAGCATGCACTGTTTGCACAGTGCTCCCTGTGCTGGACCTTGCTGTTCCATCCTCCATGTTACTTGTACTTGCCATTCACAATACAGTACTGACTTCCATGTAGAAAGGGAGAGGGCTGATCCATGTCCTTATATATTGGTGTTATGGGGCATTTCATCAGTAGGCTGGGGCAGGCCTGTGGGCATATTTCCCTCTTTATGAGCTGGTGTATAATTCTCCGCATGTACCCACACATTTGGCTCCCATTAGCATTCTGATTGTGGATGCAAGTTTACTTCTGCACACTATTTACTACACTGCAGCGTGTTCCCTCATCAGTGTAGTGTGGCACAGATCACTGCCCTCTGTGGATTGGGCCCTAAATCTGGGTAATGTGCAGTGCATTGGAGCCAGTGCAGTGATCCATGCATACCTGGTGTTAGGGGCCACACAGATCAGACTGAGATGAGAGAGGAGGGCTCTAGCTGGGGATCACAGCTGATAGGAACTGGAGAGAATGATAAAGGGGGAACTGCCTTCCACAGCAATCCAGAGGGGGAAGAGAGCTGATCAGAACTGAGAAGCTGGGAGCATGGAATTTGTTTGTTGAGAAGGTGGGAACATGGATTTTGTTTGCAACTAGGACAGTAAGGAACCAGAGAGTTCTTGTTGTGGAAAACAGTCATGAGGACTGGGGAGAGACTCGGGCCACTTGTTGGGGAAAACAGCTGATTGGGACCAGGGAGAGACTGGAGGGCTCTTGTCAGGGAAAATAACTAATCAGGACTGGTTACGAAAACAGCCATTTGGGACTGGGGAGAAACCAGAGGGTTTGTGTTGAGAAGAGAGATGATCAAGACCTGGAAAGGACCAGAGGGATCTGGTGGGATAGAGCTGATCAAGACTGGGTAGAGACCACAGAGCTCTTTTTGGGGAAGTAAGCTGACTGAGACTGGAGAGAGACCAGAGGGCTCTTGTAGGAGAGATGTGATTATGACAGTGAAGAGAGCACAGAGCTCTTTTTATGGTAGAGAGCTGATCAGCACTGGAGAGAGATCAGAGGGCTTGTGTCATGGAACACAGTCTGGGACCAGGGAGATACCAGAGGGCTGTTGTTGGGGAAGAGGCTGATCAGGACTGAGAAGCTAGAGAAGGGACACTGCATGGTTGTGGATGGTGGAAAACTGAAAGGATGTAGCTGCACTATACAGTGGCGTGAAAAAGTATTTGCCCCCTTCCTGATTTTCTCTATTATTGCATATTTGTCACACTGGATGTTTTCAAGTCTTTAGACAAAATATAATATTAGATAAAGGGAACCTAAGTGAACAAATAACACTTTTTTTTTTTACTTATTTCATTTATTTAATGAAAAGTGTTAACTCAACACCAACTGGCACTGTGTGAAAAGTAATTGCCCCTAGTTAAATCAACCCAATTAAAGGGATAATTAGAGTCAGCTGATTGAACACAGCCAGGCTTGATTACAGCCAGCCCTGCTCAATATAAACCTCACTTATTTTGGCCCTTACCATCAGAGTCACTTTGCCAGCACAAAGATTCAACGAGCACATTATGCCATGATCAAAGGAAGTTTCTGAAAAGATCAGAAAAAAATTTGTTGCCCTCTATCAGTCTGGAAAGGGTTACAAAGCTATTTCTAAGGCTCTGGGACTCATCGAACCACAGTGAGAGCCATAATCTCCAAATGGAGAACACTTGGAACAGTAGAACCTTCCCAGGAGGCGGCCTGCCAAAATTACTCCATGGCAGTGTAAAATCATCCAAGAAGTCTCAAAGGATCCTAAACAACATACAAAGAACTGCAGGCTTTCTTGCCTCAGCTAAGGTCAGTGTTCATGACTCCACAATCAGAAAGAGACTGGGCAAAATGGGCTTCATGAGAGAGTAGCATGGAAACCACTGCTAACTAAGAAGAACATAAATGCTCATCTCTCATTTGCCAAGAAGCACCTGGATGATCCATGCCTTTGGGAAAATGTTCTATGGACAGATGAGTCCAAAGTGAACTTTGGACAACATGGATCCCATAATGTTCACAGAAGCAAAACACAGTATTCCACAGTAAGAACACCATACCAGCAGTCAAACATGGTGGTGGTAGTGTGATGGTGTGATGCTTTTGCTGCCTAAGGACCTGGATGACTTGCCATAATTAAAGGAACCATGAATTCTTGCTCTGTACCAGAAAATTTTAAGGAGAATGTCCAGTCATCCTTCAGCTGAAGTTGAAGCGAGTTGGGTCATGCAGCAAGACAATGATCCAAAACACAAAAGCAAGTCCACATCAGAATGGCTAAAAAGAAGTAAAATTAAAGTTTTGGAGGGCCTAGTCAAAGTCCAGACTTAAACCCAATAGAGATGCTGTAGCAGGACCTGAAATGAGCAGTTCATGCTCGAAACCTACCAAATGTTACTGAATTAAAGCAGTTCTGTGAGGAAGAGTGGGTTAAAATTCCTCCACAGCGATGTGAAAGACTGATATTGAATTAGAGGAAGTGTTTGGTTGCAGTCATTGTAGCTAAATTGGCATAACCAGTTATTATGTAAGGGCAATTACTTTTCACACAGTGCCAGTTATGTTGGTTAACTTTTTTCATTAAATAAGTGAATAAAAAAAACAAGTGTTATTTGTTCACTCAGGTTCCCTTTGTCTAATATTATATTTTCTCTAAAGACCTGAAAACATCCAGTGTGACAAATATGCACTAATAGAGAAAATCAGAAAGGGGGCAAATACTTTTTCACGCCACTGTAATTGGTGAAACTTCATCCTTTCATATGTGAGAAGTTTCAACCCATTGGTGAGCATCAGCAGCCTTGTTAGGACTGGGTGTGCCCCCACACACAGCTCCTTAAGGCTCAGCTGCATTGGCTGCTTGCAGCATAAGCCTCCCCTTCCCCGCTAGATCGTACCACTATGATTGTTTTGCACATATGCACATGCAAATATAATCAATCACTCATGCTGGAATGACTGCCTTCTACATTCCATAAGCAAAGATTCTACCCTAGTGCTGTGAGATCTTCCACAATAAGTGACACTAGGGACTGATGTGCCACCATACATTCTGTCTACCCCTCTCCCCTCCTTGATGTCCCCTCATTCATTCATTCAACAATTGCTAAATGATCTGCCTTTTAATTGTGACCCATTCCTGTAAGGATTTGGCTCAAGGTTACATAACATTTCTTTACTATATTCCTGATATGCCACTTGTATTTAAATGCATATTCCATAGGTATGATGTATTTAACTGTTTGTTATGTCACAAATGTGATTGTATGATTATTTATGATATTTTATTAACTGCCTGTCTTGTTACAAATGTAATTGAATATGAAATTTCTTGGATATGTTAAATGCTAAACTGTATGTCTAATTCTTTATTCAACTCTAAATCCCCCGGCCCCCGTCGCGACCGGGAGAAGAGCAACTTGTTGTTTAGTTTGCCTTCCTGGTGAAACATTTCAATAAATAAATAAATAAAACATTAGTATCAGCAATTTGAAGGGAATAAAAAATCAGTTCAGGTACGCCCTGAGTGAGTGGTGCAGACTATCTACATGGCTGCTTACACTGTTTGCTTCTGAATGATTTGAAGGGAATTAAAAAATCAGTTTAGCGAAGCTGTGAGTGAGTGGTACAGCCTGTCTACATGGCTGCTTATACCGCTCACTCCTGAACATGCCCCTTACTTTGCTGCAGCTGAGAGAGAGAGAGAGAGAGGCGAAGTGGATGACTTGGCATGATTGGGTTAGCATTCCCACTGCTACATTTGCACTGCAGGAACCCTAGCCCTAAGGTTACTGTGGTGTTAGTGTGGCAGTGTAGACATGCTTAATGCACTTCTATCTGATCTCTGCTAAATCAGTTCACCCATGCTCGTAACCTCATCCTAGACCCCATCTCCTTTCCATAATTCTACGGTTTTAAACTGCCCCTACTTACAGACATCTGCCTCTTCCTGCCTTTGCCTTGGAACCTGCATCAGACTTTCAGTAAATATAGTACAGTGATAACATTCAGTTAACCAGAGTGTATAAAGGAATAATCGCTTATGTCTGTGATTAATTGCTAGGACCAGGAATTCTGAACCCAGAATTTTGAAAGTTCTGTGGTAGTTAAAGAGGAATGTGCCTTTTCCTCATTTATTTCTGTGGACTAAATGGATAAAGTACTATGAGCATGTTTGAAACCAGAATAAAGTACTGTGGGCATGTCCAGGGGTGTAATTATGGGGGGATTTCATGACTGCAGTCTTGAATAACTTACTGTAAAATTTATCTTATGGTTGTGCCCCCCAAACTATTTCACCAAAGGTTCTCTACTGGGCATGTCTGAAATGTGAATATCCTTTTGTGGACCCCTGTGTATCTAAAATGTGATTCTAGTAGTTTGTGAAGTATTAAATGACAGTGCTCATGTGTTCTGATTGGCTAGTAGATAGCGGTCCTGTTATAAAAGATGCCTTTCAGTTGTTAGTGGGATGTAATCTTTGATCACCACAATGATAGTTATATTGTGTGGTAAATGCTTATGAAAAAGAAACAGCTGATTCACATTTGCAAAAAAAGTTCAGTAATGCAGTGATGTAGTATTTTTTAGATACTGAAGTACATGTGTTGCTGTTTCAACCTTTTGTGAAGTTCCGGTTGTTTCCGCGATGATGGATGTACAGCATGTTTAATCTTGAGTTTATTTACTTTTAACTTCCGAGAGAGAGACCCTATTACCGAATCTAAAGGCAACTTTTAACATCATAGAGAGACCCTATTAGCGAAGCTAAATTGCATTGGGTACTATTGCTTTCAGTTCTGTCGTGACTTAAATCAGTTTGTTATGGGGTTGACTGATAAGATAACTCGTCAGTGAAGTAATGTGTTCGTGCTCTTTGCACTAATACTACAGTTTAATATTTAACGTATCCAACACCCATAGAGCTCCGAAGTTCTCGAGTAGATACAGTTACCCATAAACGAACGGAATATTCATGAAGTGGTTCTTCATTCAATTTCAAATTGTTGGGGAAACATTTAAGAATAGTACTGGATTATACTGAACAAAGAAACGCTACGGAGAGAGGTATATTATATCGCTGCTGACAGCTGTCAGCCTGCTGCGTTAGCGCATTACTTGTACAGTTTTTATTATACTGTGTACTTTAATACGTGATCACTGTAAAGCGTAGAAAAGTTACCTGCTGCTGTACTGACATTTACAGAAATGCTTAATAAAGTAAACTGTCATGGACTCTTGAACGAAACCGACGTTAAACAGTTTGAAATGGTGAACAGCTTCCGTATCGGTTTGACAGTGTTCTACAGTATCATTTTGCTGATCGGAGTGATTGGAAACAGCATAACCATCAAAGTCACCCAAGTGCTACGAAAGAAATGCTACCTTCAAAAGGGGGTGACGGATCACATGATCAGCCTGGCTTGCTCAGATTTACTGGTTCTTTTGCTGGGAATACCTCTGGGACTATTTAGTGTCATGTGGCACCCATTCCGCATCCCATCAACTGCCGCAGACTGCTCCTGTAGGTTTTATAACTTTATCTTTGAAGCATGCAGCTATGCAACGATTTTCAATGTAGCTACCTTGAGCTTTGAGAGGTACACTGCTATCTGCCGTCCTATTTATTTCAAGTCCCTTAGTGGGGCAAGAACCATTAAACTGATCTATTTAGTCTGGCTTACTTCAGTGCTCGTTGGTGTGCCTCAGCTTTTTACTACTGGGATGGAACACCCACTAATAGTCGTAAGGAACGAGAGCGAGTGCTTAAGAAATATAACGGACAATTTTACTGTCTGCATGAATCTCGCCCACCGACATCGCCTCTTCCAGAGTAGCATGTTCACTGCTTTCATCATCTACCTCCTCACGCTGATGTCGGTGGCCTTCATGTGCCGGAAAATGATGAGGAAGCTGGCCGCTATGAAATCAGGGACTGTGGCCGTGACAAGAGGAACTGGGGAGAGCAAACGCGTTCAATTCCTGCCCAAAAGGGAGAGCCCAGAAGCTGAACAGTCGAGGGAAGCAAACCATCCTATTTCTAGGTAATGTGGTAGGGTTATGCTTTTTTTTTTGGGGGTGGCACCTGGTGTACTTTTTCCCCAAGTGCACCAGAAATTTCTGTTTTGTACAGGCACTCTATTCAACAACAGCTGCCCTCCTCACTCCTTACAAAAAAACAAATCGGATTGATCGGAGTGTTACCTGCCCAGATGTCTCATCTAATCTCTAAACAGGTTGTACACTTATCTATATCTATATCCTTATCATAGATAATACACGTTGAAAGCATACAGACCCCAGCTTGGCCTACACTAAATGAAATACTCCAGATTAGTAAGTAAGTAAGTAAATTTTTATCTCTTTAAGGCGCCCTTCCAAAGCTCAGGGCACCTTTACAATATCAATCATACAAATCGAAACCACACTGTAAACAACATCAAATTCAGAAACAATCCAGTATAATTTAAATCACTAAAAAAATACTTGGTTAAAAAGGAAGGTCCTTAAAGCTTTTTTAAAGCTCTCCACAGTCAGGCAATTGGGTATGTGGCAAGGTAGAGAATTCCACAAGGTAGGGGCCATAAAGGCAAATGTTCTTCCACCAGATGTTTTTAAGGTTACCCTGGGAATCTCCAGCAATTCCTCACCAGAGGATCGGAGGGAGAGGGAGGGACAGTAAGAAGTCAGGAGTTCTTTCAGGTAGCGAGGTCCCAAACCGTGTAGGGCTTTATAGGTCATCAACATGACCTTGAAAGTGATCCGTCACTGTATAGGCAGCCAGTGCAATTCGCGAAGCACAGGTGTTATATGGATGGAGCTCGGGCTTCCAGTCAACAACCTAGCTGCTGCGTTTTGCACCAGCTGTGAGCGACGGATATCCACTCCCGGCAACCCTAGATAAAGGGCGTTGCAGTAATCAAGACGATTGGACACAAAGGCGTGGACCAGGGTAGGAAGATCCTCTGATGGAATTAAGTGTTTCACCCGTGCTATATTCCTTAGATGAAAAAAGGATGATTTGACTACGGCTGACACCTGTGCCGTCAGGGTCAAGCCCTCGTCAAATATAACACCAGGTTCGCACCTGACCAGATGCCAAAGCGGGTTCCTCCAGAAATAAACCTGAGAGTTTTCCCGCCCATGGACTTGATATCCTTACCCCCGGTTCCACCACCAATACCTCTGTTTTCCCCGGGTTCAACCTCAGCCAATTAGCACTCATCCAGTTCTGTATCTCCTGGAGGCAATTGTTAAACAATATACTTGTCTCAGACTCCTGCTCGGGCACAAAAGACATATAGAGTTGAGAATCATCGGCACAGCAATGAAAACTCAAACCAAAATGTCTTATAATGTCCCCTAATGGAAGCATATACACTGCAAATAACATGGGGGACAACACCGAACCCTGCGGCACTCCACAGTGTAGGCAGCGAGAGGTCGAGGAATAAATCCCCGACACTACTCTCTGAGTCCTACCCTGCAGAAAAGATTTAAACCAACTGTGGACCACCCCCGTTAGTCCACAGAGAAACCAAAGGCGTTCAAGCAGCACCCCATGATCCACAGTGTCAAATGCAGCTGAAAGATCAAGGAGAACCAAGATAGAATGAGTTCTCCGATCTCTTGCCATCAGGAGATCATTTAATACCAATAAATTAGAAAGATAATGGTTATGAAAAGACACAAAGTTTGGGATGAGTACCTAAACTGTACAGGAATGTGCACAGTGAGTATGACTGCCTACACCCTTATTTTTTCTTTCCTGATATTTATAATTTAAATGTTATAAAAATCAGTGGTGAATATTGTGTAACCTCGTTGGCTGAAACAAGTCACATGACTGTTACTCCTACAACTGTACACCTCACATGGACTATCATTTTTCAGACAAAATCCCATTTTATAAATGAGATAACACACTTCTTGGTATGCAACTATATATAGAATAATGGCTGTGTAGGTGGTAGTAATGCCATAATAAACCCCTTGAGCCTATGTGATATTCCACACCGCGAGTGTGTGTGTGCAAAATTCTTATAATAGCTGGTCAGCAATTTTTTTCCATTGTCTGACCCAGTTATAATTTGCTGTTATAACGGCAAACATGCGCCATGTCACTCAAACAAGAGCTGCATCCTAACTGGCTCTTTATTCCTCCTGGGCAGGCTTTCCAGTAAAAGAAACATGGCATGGTTAGTGAGGAGCTGCCACTTGGAGGGCGTGGGTGTTTTGGTTTTTAAACATTTCTTCCCTCCCCTATTGGATCTGGCGGATCCTGCTGTTCAAAAACTGCACCACGCAGTTTTCAGCCGCACTGGATGAAAAGTGGCACTGGGAATGACTGGGATGTGCTTCAGAAGTAAACGCCAATGGGAGGGGACAAACCAGAACCCTGCGTGAGTGTGTGTGTGTTTTTTTTTTTAACACTGCAACAATAAACGAAAATATTGCTGACCAGCAATTATAAAAAATAACAGATGGGGTGGTGTGTAAAACTCGATTTTACACACACCCTCGTTGTGGGATGTTTTTTATAAACCCCTTGGGCTTCAACCTTGGGGTTTATGTAGCATTCTACAACTCAGGTGTATGTAAAATCTAGTTATGCATACCACCCCATCCATTATTGTAATTTAATGCTTACATCCCACACAGAGGGTGTGTGTAAAATTCGAGTTTTACACACCTACCCCGCTTTTATTTTATATAATAACTGATGAACGTTTTTTTCACCACAGCAATTATATAAAATAAAACCACATTCCTGTTCAGCTGTGGTCCCATGTGACTTAAGTGCAGTCGTGGCTGGTGAGACATTTCATATTCATTTTTTAATTTGTCAGGCTCCTTTGTCCAGATACTTTTTAAATACTTGTAGGGAGTAAAGGTGGAACTACATTTTATTTTAAAAAAATATATATACTTACCGCCAAGGGCAAGTGATGGTGCTGTGCTCAGTGCAACATCAGGAAGACGGCTGGCTGGAGCATGCGTAAAGTGAGGGGAACCTGGCACATATTTGCCATTATAACAGCAAATTATAACCGGGTTTCCCTTAGAGAAAAAATATGACCCAGTAATTATATGTAGAATAATGGATAGGCAAGTGTGTGTTATGGATTTTTACACCGAATTGTGTGATGACCGTAAACGCGAGAGCAATCGAGAGGTTTACACAATCATCAACACCGGGGTGTGTTAAAAAAAAATCCTAACACACACTTGCCTATCTTTAATTTTTTATAATTATTGGTGTTTTGCGCAGCTTAGCACGATTGCACGACTTTGTGTGGCTTTGCGCAGGTTGATATGACTTTACCATAATACCTACTCCGTATTAGTTTTTAATACATGGATTTTTACATTGAAAAAAAAACGGAACCCATTAATTATACAAGTAATAATATTCAACAGGGTGGGTGGTATTGGGCTATATCGAACTGCCCAGGGGTGTAATGAGGCACAACGCCACAGACAGAGGGTCTTATAGTTCACGAAAGGTCTGGTATAGCCCATACCACCCACCCTGGAGGGTATTATTGCACTTAGAAAATGGGTTACATGTAACATTTTAGGAATAGGTAAAAAAAAAAAAATTAAAAACAAATGTAAAAAATGACAATAAATTAAAGTTCATTTTTTACGTAAAGTAATCCCTCTACTGGTAGACTTTCCAGTGGAGGGCAGTGCAGTAGTTCAGATGTGTTTTTCCTGTGAGGTTGGCCCCCTCAGTTGTTGAACATGATCCCCGTCCATGACCAAAAACATGAAAGCTTGCCACAGTGTCAAATATAATTCAACAGAAAACAAGACTGTGAGCTTTCAAACTATGTTGAATTCACATGCCACGATGAGGTTTGATCGGGGGCAGGCAGAACAAACCTGGAAGTCCTTTGTGACAGCAGAAAAAAAATATTTGAAGAACGAAAGAAATGGTCTGCCGCAGCTGTGATTTTTTTTTTTTTTTTATGTCATTTTGCGCCATCTCTGCTGTGTTTTGTTAGCCATCATATTTTGTGCCTTCTCTGTTTTTCTTTTGTTATTGGTGGTGTGCAGCTTTTCAGCACAGTCAGGAAGGACAGGAGCAGCACTTTTCTGAAATCAGTCCTGGAGATGGAGTCATGCTGCAGGCTTGCAGCCCTTGTGAAAGTAGATGGGTGGTCGGAGGTTGGGAATGATGGCAGTACAGGAGTTTAGTCCAGGTTTGTAATACAGAAACAAACAAAAAAATTACTTTTTGTTTCATTTGTATAGTGCAGTGCTGCAGTTGTGTGAGTGAGTGAGTGAGTCTAGGGACTGGTCTGAGAACTGATTGGGGGGCCTCTTGCTCGCTAAGCAAGAAAAAAAGCATGGAGGCTGTGATGTTTGAAACTGGCAAGTGCCCATTGATATTTTTCACTGGAAGGGTGGGCTGGTACCAGGACTAGTTATTTTCTGGTCTCTGTTGGCACATAAATTCACCCCTTGCAGAGGGTGTTAGTCAGTTAGAGGCCAGGCAAATATCTACCCATTTTCTAATCCCTTATAATACTCAATGGGCATGTTTTTCCAGTGTTTCTGAAAAAGTTGTTCTCAACATTAGAACATCGAGAACAACTATTTCCAGGTGTTGGAAAAGTTGTTCTCAGATTCTGATGCTAATCAGCAGCACCCATGAATGGGAGCGACTTGTATTAGTAGCTTTAAAGTGAGCGGAGTACAGGCAGGCGATATCCCATCTAGAAGAAATATCAATACGTGTATTTCTGTAGATGAACTACTGACTGACCAGCACTATTTGAGGAAACTAGTAAGCCTTTCTTTGAAAAATATGCTCTCATTATACTACATTCAATAAAATCTCCACCAAGAGTTAAGAACAAGCTTGGTTCTCATGCCTTGTACAGTAGGTAGAGTCCCATTATAGAGCATTCAGGCTTCGCTCTCATGCTTTATGATGTCACTTTACCTATTCAGTGTGAGAACCAGCTTGTTCTTCATATGGGTTGGGGGGGTTATTAATCTCTATATAACCACAGACACTAGCTTGCATTATCCCTCTATCCCTCACATAGATAATTAGATAGTAGATTTACTATATGAAGCAATTAGGCTATGAAGTGGATATACAGTACAACAAAGCCCAAAGGCAGGGGTAGTGAATCCACTATTATACTATTACTATAATGCTACATGAATGATTTAATTTTTTTGGTTTTTCTTTATTCTGCCCCCAATTAGAATGACATTTGTGAGTTTACTATAGGTTCAAGTGCTTGTAGCTCTGCCTTCTGATTAGAGGAGAGGGACCATGTGTAGTATAATTATGATAACATGGATAAAAAGTCTTGAAAATGGATTGATCTAGAGGCAGTTCCAGGTTTGATGTTGTCTTAGCACATCATGATCTGAGACTAATCTATAGAAAAACATACATGAAAAGCCTTTTACAAAATACACAGATGACACGTTGTCATCACAATAAGGCACTCCAGGGTATGTGATATAGTTTTTAATAAACAAAGAACCTCTGTGCGCAAACACTGAGGCAAGGGTTACCCCAAAGGGCATTTGGCTGGGAAGCCAAGTTTCAAGAAAATACAAAATCACACATGCCCACACAATGCAAAGCATCATGGGCTGCATATGCAAATCACCACAGAATGTTATGCTGGTCCAACTTTAAGCAGAATTGCATGGTGCTGAAAGGCCTCTCTACACAGTTTGCAAGAGTGCTAACAGAAGACATAGACAACGTGTTTGGTCCTACTAGGACTCATCAGTATGCCTTGTCTGTTTGACACCCCAGTGGAATGGACCAGCTACCCTAAGGCAGTGTGCCTTGGATATGTTGTGGTGAACCCATTAAAATAAAAAACTATTTAAAAGACAAAGAACCTCTGTGTGCAAACACTGAGGCAAGGGTTACCCCAAAGGGCATTTGGCTGGGAAGCCAAGTTTCAAGAAAATACAAAATGTTTGTGCACAGAGGTTCTTTGTCTTTTAAATAGTTTTTATTTTAATGGGTTCTAACACAACAAAACACTATATGAAACAACAATCCATTCCACTGAAGTCCATTCCACTGGGTCAAACAGACGAGGATACTGATGAGTCCTAGTAGACGCAAACACACATGTTCATGTCTTCTGTTAGCACCCTTGCAAACTGTGTGAGGGGGCCTTCGGCACCATGCAATTCTGCTTTTGAAGTTGAATCTTAGCATAACATTCTGTGTGATTTGGATATGCAGCTCATGATGCTTTGCATTGTATGTGATTTGTATTTTGAAATTTGGCTTCCAGCCAAATGCCCTTTTGGGTAACTCTTCCTCAGTGTTTGGCGCACAGAGGTTCTTTGTCTTTAAATAGTTTTTATTTTAATGGGTTCACCACAACATATCAAAGGCACACTGCCTTAGGGTAGCTGGTCCATTCCACTGGGGTGTCAAACAGACGAGGCATACTGATGAGTTCTAGCATGACGAACCACGTGTCTATGTCTTCTATTAGCACCCTTTGCAAACTGTGTGAGAGGCCTTTCGGCACCATGCAATTCTGCTTAAAGTTGGACCAGCATAACATTCTGTGGTGATTTGCATATGCAGCCCATGATGCTTTGCATTGTGTGGGCATGTGTGATTTTATAGTTTTTAATGTCACTTCTTGGGTGGGCGAAGGTACTTGTTTCTGTCTCATGCCTCACAATACACCCAAGGTGTGATATTGTCCAAGCATGACACTTGTCCTGTCATACTTTATTGCTCGATCTTCTTCCTTCTGCTTTCTGAAGCATGGGAAGATTTTGGGTTACAAGGTGGAAAAATTAAGATATTTTGCAACACAAATTGACCACTTTGGAAACAAATTGACCAATTTGGAAACACCTTTTTATAACAAAAGTCATACCATTGTTATTTATTGTGCTTGATAAATTAAGTAACTGAAAATATTTGAGGTATTTTTTATTTAAAAACTGAAACCACCATGCAGTTCTGATCGATACATAAATATATCTACTATATATGTGTGTGTGTGTGTGTGTATGTATATATGTGTGTGTGTGTGTGTATATATATACACACATGTGTGTGTATGTATGTATATATATATATATATATATATATATATATATATATTTTAGAGGCAAAACTTCAGTGATAGAGTCAGTTGTTACCTATGAGAAAGTGAGATTTGATGTTAGAGTTGAACTCTTTTAGTTTAAAGTTTACTTCCTAACTGGAATTGAGGTGCATTTGGCCTCGGCCCTAAGTTTCACCCATCACATGTGGAAAGAAGCTGAGGAATAGGAGAATGGGGTGACAGTTAGGACCGATGACCCCAATGCACACCCGATTCCAGTTGGGGGTGGGCTGGAGGGTGCAAAGGGGTTTCAACCCTAACATCTAATTCCTCACTTTGTGGTCGTGGAACAACCCTAACTGATGCATTAAATGGATTTTTTGCCTCTAATTTCCTTCTTTTGAGAATGATAATGAGAAATAGTGAATGTAATGCAGTGGCAGGAGCGCAGGGGTGCTGTCTTGTCGCATTGTAACATTGTGCCCGCAAATGCAAATCGTATTGCGCATAGTGACGCAAAGCAAAACAGAAAGAGGAACAGTACTGTAGAAAGAAATGTTAAAAACAACAGAAACGCAACCGCAAATGAAAATGCAAAGGGTAACGCACATGGTGGCGTAAACGTGAACGGTAAGTGAAATGGACACGGAACCGCAAGCAGAAACGGTAATGGTAAGAGTAATGTAAGCTCACAGGCTGGTTTTCCCAAAAGCTGTATAGAGAAAGACAGTGAGTAGAAAGAATGTGTAAAATAATGACTCGGAACACAAAATCAGTAGTTGTAATAGTAAATTGCTTATATCTCAGTAACTGTACGACATAGAAAAAAATTTAAAAGTCATATGTATTATCACTTTCCTGGCTAGTTTTATACATAGCCCTCAAGGCTATAATTTTTTGACAAAAACTCCGTATCTCGCACCGTTTTCGACATACGGGCTCTCAAAGGCGCGGTGAACGCCGTAATGTTATCTTATGGGAAAACAACTGAAGTTCGGACTGCCATAACTTTTGAACAGTTTAATATTTTTTCATGAAATCTTCAAAAGGCACATCGGGGACCCTGGCCGCACGTTCCCTGAAGATTTTGGGCCGGTCGAAGCAAACCGTGTGACCTGTAGGCGCGACCGCAGAATTCAAGAAAAAGCGTAAATGCATGCGCAGAATCATGCTTAATAACTCCACAGCCGGTATCTGACCAGACAAACATGGCAGATCCTAAGGCGTATGGGTCTTGATCATGTGTTCTGGTCGTCAGACAATCCATCAAATGGTTGCAAAGTTATTAAGGTGCAAAATTTGGGTTTACATGTAAATGACTCTCACTCTAACTATGGTAGCTCTACCGTATACATATATCTGTGTGTGTGTGTGATATATGTGTGTGTGTGTGTGTGTGTGTGTGTGTGTGTGTATATATATATAGGTATGGTGTATGTATATATATGTATACACACACAACATATATATACACACACACACACACACACACAGTATAACTACAAAAACCTTAATGCTCTAGTTAGGGTTAAAGCCACAAAAGTATGGAATTGTGGCATTAGGGTTTCCAACCCTAGCACCCCACCCCCACCCTGCACACAGCAACAGGCATCGGGGGGGGGGTCTTGGGGCTGTCAGTCCTAACACTCACCCCATTCCATAAGTAAATAAGATGAGATAGGTACAGCATAGGAGAATGATGTGAGCCTTAGGGATGACGACCTTGAGGCACACACCCCAATACCTGTTCATGTGTACAGGGTGGGGATGGGGTGTAAGGGTTGCAAACCCTAATACCACATTCCCATACTTTTTGGCTTTAACCTATCTAGAGCATTAACAAATTTTTTGCTATTTACTTCTTACTTTTGAGATAGTATAATTCTATCCTTATTTGCCTGTGTGAGCACAGGTGTCCGCTCCCATCCATCCATAGATATGTATATGTATGTAGCTGTGGTTCTGGGCCATATGCTTCATTTATATGACAGCAATGATCAAATTGTCAGTATAACCATCTTATTACCCTCGCCTCATGTACCCAGTATAAAACATTTTCAAATCCTCACAAATGTAATTCTGCAACTGTAATGCCATTCTGTGCCACTGGTGCAAAACACATTTTAAGCAGGATTTGAAAATGACAGCTGTGACATATATGAGATGGGGTAATAAGGCTATGTTGAAAATTTGGGCTCAAAATATTTAAATTTAAAAGTTATATTTGGGCATAGTGAAATTGCAATCAATGGTCATAACTTTGGCATTTTTTCTTATTTTGAACCCATATTTTGAACAGTTTTCTTATGGCTCAACCTCATAAGCTCCATAGGTGAACATTCTCAAATCCATGCCAAAATGCCATTCTGTGCCACAGGTGTGAAAACTTGTTTCAGACAGAATGTGAAAAATGACAGCTGTACTGTTCATGAGGTGGTGGGAAAAAATGGCTATGTTGAAAATTTGGAGTCAAAATATTAAAAATGTCCTAAGTTATGCATGTGCACAGAAAAAGTTCAATGAACACTCATGTGACAACCCACCTCTCCCTCTGGGCTGAAACAGCTTTTAGAGAGGTGTGTGTGTGTCCTCAGGTATTCGCTGCCACCAGCCGGACTTTCTTTCTGGCACCTCTTTCAAGTGTACAAACTTGAAAAATCACACCTGCAATTGCACAAGTTAAAGTCTGGTAGTGTGTCTCTTTCAGGTGGCGGATGCTACACAGAGTTTACCTTAGCCAGTGGAAAACCAAATCTACCTTAGAAAAATGACATCAGAGTCACAACTGTTGAGCAAATAAATAGCTTTTACTTAACAGAAAGTGCAATGAGCATTTACAGGAAATGTATTTACAACACAAGAGAATAACACTCATACAGGAAAAGTAAACAAATGTTTTAAACAACAGATGGCAAAGAAGAAGGCTATTACTGAAATATACTATCACTAAACTTACCCTTTCCTGTCCTTACAAGAGACACTGGACCCTGTTCTAACTGCCAGCTCCCATGGACATACCAGGTAGGCTCTAAGCTTATGTTTCCCCTCACAGCTTCCAGGGCAAGAGAGCCAGTTCTCTGTCTTACAGAAGCTTATATAGTCTATGGAGACTAGGTCATTCCTATTCTCCCCTTAAATGCACCAACCAATTAACATGTATCTATTTAATTGTCCCAATCAGAGTGAACACCTATTGGTGACCAATTATATTCCTTTTCACCTTAAGTTTATATTTGAATGATCCAATCCATTCAAACTGCCCTGTGTCCGTGTCTGCAAGGTCTGGGTGTGTCTGGAGATGTCCACTCGAGATTTATGACCCAGCTCTTATCTAGCAGCTAGGAATTCCACAAGCTGGTTGCTGCTGGAGGATTTCAGCCTCAGTGTATTTTTTCCACACTGCTAAAAAAATAAGGCATCTACAGAATCCAAACCATTAACTCTTTCCTTCCCATTTCTGTCACAACTCGTATCTCAGGCATTTTTAGGAATATTTTGACCACATTTTCAACATGGTCTTTTGATACCCCACCCTCATGAACACTGGTGGTTAAATTTCATTATTTAGTTCTGAAAAGTGATTTCACACAGAGACCACAAAATCATTTTCCAGATCCAATTAATGAAATGCAGTGCATGTGTTTATGAGGAGGGGTCCCAAAAGGCCATGTTGAAAATGTGGTAAAAAATACCTAAAATGGCAAAGATATGACAATAAGTTCAAACACCATTGAAATACATTATACGGTACTTACCTTGATTCTGCAGTTCACGGCTCAGCTTTGAAGAGTGCAGATGTGTCTCGGTCCACAGAAGGACACTGTATAACCTCTGGTGGTAAATATAGGGTAAGGGAGGTGTGGGGTGGTTAGTGCTCAGTGGGAGGGTTGGGATGGGAGAGGGGGACGATGAGGATGACGAGGGACTGTTTTCTTTTTTTTCTTGCTTAAAAAAAGATGTCAGGGGGACTGTTTCCTTTTTTACAGGCTTACACTAAATAAATATTTTGGGACACTGGGGTGGGCTCCCCAGTGTCCCACATAGCTGGGGTGGTTGGGGCTAAGAGTAGAAAAATAAGGGGGACTGTGATCAGAGTGCTCCCAAATCTAAGGGGATTCCCATATTTTATGGGATTTCAGGGGCAAAAGGCTACAGGAAGGAAAATAGTTTATTAACGAATATACAAGAAGCTGGCCCAGTGACACTGAGGGTTGAGGCTCTGACATCACACCTGCGCCACGCTGGTGACCCATGTTTGGGAGTGAGCACGGGCCACCAGGGGTTGGTAGGGAGGAGAAGGATCGAGTGCCCCAGGGACAGCTCTCCTTCTCTAGGAAGGGGGTGACCAGATGTCGGTGTATGCCTGGCCCCTAGCGGCAGCTGGGGGCTGGCACACCAATGCTGCTACAATCAGGTAGAGTTGGGCAGGTGCCTGATGGGCTACGTGCATGGAGCATGTGTGGCACCATTGCTGGCATCCCTGCATGCTCCACCTCTGGGGACCAAGCACATAGAACTTGGGAAAAGGGGCTTCTGGTCTGGCAGCATGAGCTTTCATCCTCCTTGGCACTGACTCCGAATGGCACTTCCTCTGATGTCTGGATCTGTTTCAGGTGAGTCGAGCTGGGGAATTATCACCACCCGGCCATGGAGGGAATGCACGGAGATGTCATAAATGCACTCCGCAGGTCATGCTCTCTGGTCCCACAGTGCCAAACTCTAAGTACAATATGTAAACAGAAAACAAATAGGGTAACCCTGCATTCTGTTTTGGGTCTGAATCACCTACTAGCCTCGAGTCCAGGGTCAAATATGAACCTTTTTCTAGCAGATACAGTTAACAGGTTCAGATATGTATTCTCTTTGGGGAAATGCAATACAATACTTCACCCAGTGTGGCACCCAACCCGGTTCAGAAGTCTACCCTTTTGACTCTGTTTGAGACCTAGATATATTCTTACCGTAGCAAGATAAGTAACACACTTCCAAGGCCTTACAGTCGTCAGAATATTAAACACTGTGCCATATTCACATGCACAAGAAACTGAGAAGGCACAGGCAGAATTTTAAGAAAAACAGTGTTTACTAAAAATAAAAAAAATGGATAAAATACAAAACACAGAACATATAACAAAAATACTTACAGTCGTAACTAAATTGGAAATCACAGAACAAAAAACACCTGAATACTTAAAGTTGTCGCTTAACTAATTTTAAACAGAAGTGCCTGTTTGAGACCAGAGATCAAGTGTTCCACTCCTCTTAGAGTCCAGAGATAAGTGTCCTTTCCTCAGATGCTTGAAAATTGAAAGTCAGTCTCTCCACCTCCTTGTGATGTCACAGCACACATGAGTTCACTGTTAGCCCTGTGATCACTCTGTAATCTGAGTAGGAAAATCCAAAAGGATGTTATTTATTGCTGGCTGGAAATCAGCAGTTAGCAAATTTTTAAATATGACAGTTGCTTTGATAAAAGCATTTCCTTTGATGTTCTTAGAACACACATCTTGCCAACAGGTCCTTTCTAGGTGTGAAAACCAACAGGAATCCGCCAAGTGCCCCCTTTCTTCAAGGATCATAAAATGCATACTTTGTCTCTGTAGTTATCAAGGAAGGAATATTGTACGATGTGTTATCAACTGGCAGTTTGGAAGGAATCCCTATGTGTCAAAACAGAGCAGGAAAAAAACATCTGTTATATTAGGGCTATGCTGAGGTCAGAAGGTCAAACCTTACACTTTCTGGCTGCTATCCCCTAAGCAGACATTCACATCACATTTTTATATCACAAATATTATACAATAATTATTAGAGGTTTTATCACATTGCACCTCCCTCCTTAGACTGAACTTGGAGGATCTATTCCTCCATGGGATGAGTTCCCAATTTAAATTCACATCTAAAACCTATGTGATAAATCATCAGCATTTTCATTTGCTGCACCTGCCCTATGGCAAACAGTCAGGTCATAACTTTGCAAGACAAGGCTCCATCTTAAGAGCCAACCATTTGTTTTACCCATTTGTGCCAGCCAAAACCAGGGTGTTGTTATCTGTTTGTACCTCAGAATGCTGCTCATATAGGTATAGCTCTAATTTCTTTAGTGCCCACACCATGGCAAGACACAATTTTCCACTATAGAGTGCTCACTGGAAGTAACTTCTTACTGAGGTACACTATGGGGTGATCTTTCCTTGGTCAGATGTTTGACTAAGCACTGCCCCAATACCCACATCTGAGGTGTCAGTCTGACTTACCAATACAGGAGCACTACACAGTGCCTCCTTTATTTGCATAAAGGCTTTGTTCACAGGCTGGTCCCCAGGTAACTTTCTTAGGCATCCTTTTCCTCAACAGGCTAAATAGGGGAGCAGCCAGGTACTGTAGTTTGGTACACATTTCCATAGTACCCTGCTGTCCCTAGAAAACCCAGACCTGCTTATGTGTTTCTGGTCTGGGCCATGCCTTGATTCCCTGTATTTTGTTTGGTTAGGACAGAGCCATCCCTGGCCTACAACGTCTCATGAGGTACGCCACCTCAGCCATGGCCACCTGGCACTCCAGCTTTTAAAGAGAGTCCAGCCCTCTGTATCCTGCCCAGCACTTCCTTAAGGTGGGACAGGTGTTCCTGCCAGCTGGCACCAAATACGGCAATGTCATCTAGGTAAGCCACAGTGTACTCCTCAGCACCATTTAACACCTGGTTCACCAAACTTTGGAAAGTGGCAGGGGCATTCTTCATTCCAAAAGGCATTACTTTAAATTTAAATAACCCTATCAGAGTGATGAAGGCCGACCTCTCCCTAGCTCTGGCAGTTAACGCTACCTGCCAATACCCTTTGTCAGGTCAGTAGTTGTAAGGTATGTCACCCCTCCGAACTTGTCCAGCAGTTCGTCCATTCATGGCATTGGGTGGGCATTTGACTTTGTGACTGCATTGAATCCACACAAAAATGAGAAGAGCCATCGGGCTTGAGAACAAGGACTATGAGTGAGGTCCAGGGACTGTGGGATTTCTGGATCACCCCTAAATCCAGCATTTCCTCCACCTCCCTCCTAATGTCCTTTTGAACAGCCTCCAACACCCGATATGCTGTTCGCTGTATGGGCGCCTGCGTCCCTGTCTCCACATCATGTGTCATTAAGAGGGTTAGTTGAAGCTTGGTGCTAAACAATAGGGCAAAGCCTGCTAAAACATCCCTTACTTCCTGGATCTGTTCCAGGGTCAGCTGGGGTGTCATTTTAATTGCCTCCACAGAGGACTCCCATTTGTTTTCTTCCAGCAAGTCCAGAAGAGGGTCTCCTGCGTCCATCCCCCTCCCCAGGACTACACACTGCAAACACCATGTCAGCCGTATTAGCATATGGCTTCTTCATGTTACATTCTTTGTGTATGTTTCCTGTCAGGTAGTTCTGTAATGTAGTTTACGTCATTTACCTGTCTAACTACTTTGTACGGTCCTGCCTACTCAGTCTGCAGCTTATCTTTCCAGACTGGGATTAGGACCATGACTTCCTGACCCACAGTGTATGAGTGAGCTCTGGCTCTGTGGTCATACCATACCTTTTGTTTTTGTTGGGCGGCTGCCAGGTTACTCTGGGCTGTTCCCATAAGCTCCTTTAGCTTTTCCCTAAACCTAAGGACATAATCCACTATGGGAGTTCCCTGGGTGGCATGCTTACATTCTCAGTCCTCCAGAATCAAGTCTAGAGGCCCACATACCCAGCAGCCATATAAAAGCTTGAAGGGGGAAACCCTGTCAACTCATGGGGAACCTACCTGTATGCGAACAACAGGTGGGGCAGGTATTTCTCTCAGTTCCTCCTATGCTATTCTGCAAATGCTTGGAATATTGACTTAAGGGTACCACTGAATCTTTCCACAAGCCCATTGACTTGTGGGTGATAAGGTGTCACGCATCTCTGCACCACTCCACACTTCTCCCACAAACATTTCATCAGGTCTGACATGAAAGAACCTCCTTGATTGGTGATAACCTCTTGCGGGAACCCAACATGGGAGAAAATCCCTAGCAAGGCTTCTGCCGCTTTGTCTGTCCTCAGTGACGATAGGGCGACTGCCACTGGATACCTGGTGGCATAATCCTCCACAGTCAGGATAAACCTCTTCCAGGAGGAGCTGGGGGTATTTAGAGGCCTCACAATATCCATTCCCACCCTCTGGAATGGCTCCTCCACTATAGGCAAAAGAATTAGGGCAGTTGTGGTTTTACCTACCTTCCTATTTCTTGGCATCTGTGACTGAGACCTGCAATACTTCTTCACCTGCTGGATGAAGTTGGACTAATAGAAATTCTGGGCCAGTTGCTGCATAGTACATATGATTCCCAGATGACCAGACATGGGAATATCATGTGCAATCTTGAACAACCATTCAATGTACCCCTGGGGAATGGCAAACTGCCTGCCCATCACCCTTCCCTCTGTCCTTACATCCTGCGTATACAGAAGTCCATTGTCCCAATAAATTTTATGTTTCCTGTCACCTTCCTGTGCTCCATCAGAGTCTGCCGAAGCCCTCAGCTTCTCTAAACTAGTGTCACTTTTCTGAGCAGCTGCAAACTCCTTACACTTTCCCAAAGCATGGGACAGGTCCCCTTCAGTTTCTGAACTAGGGTCCCTAGCTCTAGTGTCAGGGCATTCAGGATCACTGCCATCCCTAACCCTCTGACTATGGGTTACACCTCCCTCCTCTGAGTAAACCTCTGTATCTGTTCTGTTACATAGAAACATAGACTTTGACGGCAGATAAGGACCACTTGGCCCACCCAGTCTTCCCATTTCCTACCTACTGGGTAAGATGCAGATTCTAGTTAACCAACAGCCTACTTCCTGCCACCCATTACAATTGCCTTGACCCATGCATATTTGAATTCCCCCACTGTTTTAGCCCCAACAACCTCCCTAGGAAGGCAGTTTCACGCATCCACCACTCTCTCCGTGAAAAAATATTTCCTCACATTACCCCTGAGCCGTCTCCCCTCTATCTTTAAATTGTGTCCCCTTGTTCTTACACATCTCTTTTTCTGAAAGATCCTACTCCTCCTGGACTTTGTTGATTCCCTTGAGGTACGTGAACGTTTCTATCATGTCCCCCCATCCCTCCTTTCATCAAGGGTATACATATTAAGCTCTCTCAGTCTCTCTTCATATGATTTCTGATGCAGACCCTGCACCATTTTAGTTGCACTCCTCTGGACTGCTTATATCCTGTCTAGGTCCTTGTGTAGATGAGGTCTCCAAAACTGTACACAGTACTCCAGATGGGGTCTCACCAACTGTCTGTACAGAGGGATAACCACTTCCCTTTTTCTTCTTGGGATGTCCCTTCCCATGCATCCTAGTATCCCCCTGGCTCTCCTTACCGACTTCTCACATTGCTTACCAACCTTTAGATCATCTAATATGACTACCCCCAAGTCCCGTTCCATTTTTGTTGTTGTTAGTACCTCCCCTGCTATTGTGTACTCTTCTCATGGATTTTTATTTCCCAGGTGCATTACTTTGCACTTCTTTGCATTGAATCTAAGTTGCCATATGTCTGACCATTCCTCCAATCTTGCCAAGTCCCTTCTCATCCTTTCTACCCCACCCTTGTGTATGAACTCTGTTACAGATCTTTGTATCATCTGCAAAGAGGCATACTTTTCCTTCCAGACCCTCTGCAATGTCACCTATAAAGATGTTAAAGAGGACTGGACCCAGTACTGAGCCCTGAGGTACTCCACTAGTGACCCCCCTTTCTTCAGAATGTGTTCCACTCACTATAACCTTCTGTGTCCTGTTGTGCAGCCAGTTTGCAACCCAGGCTACCACCCTGGGACCCACTCCCAGGCTGGCTAACTTGATTATTAATCTTTTGTGCAGGACTGTGTCAAATGCTTTGCTAAAGTCTAGGTAGGCCATATCCACAGCCCTTCCCCGGTCTATTACTTTGGTCACCCAGTCAAATAAATCTATTAGATTTGTCTGACATGACCTTCCTGTTGTAAATCCATGCTGCTTTGGGCCCTGAGCTCCGCTGGCATCTAGGTACTCAACAGTTCTTTCTTTCAGAAGTTTTCCCTACCACTGAGGTCAAACTTACAGGTCTGTGGTTTCCTGCTTCTGCCTTGCTCCCACTTTTGTGAAGGGGAATCACATCTGCCCTCCTCCAGTCCTCAGGTACCGCCCCATCCTCCCATGATTTGTTAAAAAGTGTGGTCAGTGGTGTCACTAGGTCCTCCCTTAGTTTTTTAGGATTCTGGGGTGAATCCCATCAGGCCGCATTGCTTTGTCCACCTTGAGTTTAGGAGTTCTTCAAGTCTCTTTCTTCTGTAAATGGACTGGTGTCAACTCCCACCCAGAGTGCTTCTATTGTCTGGTTTAGATAACAACTCCTCATCTTCTTTTGTGAATACTGAGCAAAAGTATTCATTCAGTATCTCTGCCTTTTCACTGTCTCCCTCTGCCCACCTCCCCTCTCCCTTATTAATCTTCACTATTCCTCCCTTAACCTTTTTATGCTCCCTAATGTACCTATAAAAGGTTTTATCCCCCTTCTTAACTGAATTGGCTATTTTTTCCTCAGTTTGGGCTTTTGCTATTCTGACTGCCTTCCCCACTTTTTCTTTTAATTGATACAGTTCCTGTCGTGCTTCTTCTGTGATGCCTTATACTTTCTGAATGCAGCCTTTTTTCCTTAACCTTCCCTGCCACCTCTTTTGAGAACCATAGCGTTTTTTACTCCGCTTTGTTTTCTTCAACTGTTTCACAACAAAGGCTTGTTGCCTCTATTATGGCAGTTTTGATTTTCTCCATTGTTCTTCCACCCTCCTTTTTGGCCATTTGCTAGTGTATTCCTCAGGTATTCACCCATTTTGCCAAAGTCAGCCTTCTAAAGTCCAGTATGCTTGTTTTTGTATGGCTTGTCTCCATGGTTGTGCTTATTGTGAAGCACACTGTGCAGTGATCGCTTGTTCCCAGATGTCTACTGACTTCTAAATTTGTGATCCTCTCTCCATCTGAGATTACCAGGTCTAGTATTGCTCCCTCCCGAGTGGGTTCCAACACTAGCTGTCTAAGGCCTGCGCCCTGCAGGGCATCAAGAATGACTCTGCTCTTGGATGTGGCTGCAGTACATGTCATCCAGTTAACATCTGGCATATTCAGGTCCCCCATCAACAGTATCTCCCCTTTTTCAGCCATTTTGAGAATGCCGTCTATCATTTTCTTGTCCATTTCCTCCCCTCGAGATGGGGGTCTGTATACAACCCCTGTGCGGATTGTGATGCCATTCCCTGTCTCCAAGGTGACCCAGAGTGCCTCTTGTCCTCCCCCTTTACTTTTTAGTTCTGTAGCTTTGATCCCTTCCCTTATGTATAGAGCTACTCCACCTCCTTCTTTCCTCTCCCTGTCCCTTCTATAAACTATGTACCCCAGTATGTTGACATCCCAGTCATGGTTCCCTGTGTACCATGTTTCTGTGACTGCCACAATATCCAATTTTTCATCTTCCATCAAGGCTACTAGCTCAGGAAGCTTGTTTCCCAGACTATGGGCATTGGTACTCATTGCCCTCCATTTAATATTGGCTTTATCCTTTTCCCCATGCCTGCTCTTTTTGCCCTTGTCTATTTTTCCATTTACCCCTGTCCTGCCCTCTGTTGTGCACTGTACCTCAGTGTTTACCTTACTACCCATCATGTTTTGTTGGGGGAGGCTTGAAATTTCCTGCCTCTTATTAGCACCTCCCCCCATGGCTAGTTTAAAAGCTTGCCAAGGAAGCATTTAAACCTGTCACTTAGGATCTTGGTTAACTGCTACCTGGGGAACGTCTACCTCCCTTTTACTATTCTCCATATCAGGAGACACAGGCTGGGGAACCAGCCTCCCAGTGTGTTCCACAGGGGATTCTATGGGGTCCAGGGAACTACACTTTACCTTTGCTGCTTGGCCATGGGTAAATGCACACACCATCCCCTGCTGGAGACTGTTCCCAATAACTATGTCTACAACCAAGTTTTCTGCTACGGCAACCTTTTGCACAGTTCCCCCTGTCTCACCCCAGTCTAGTAGAACACTAGCAAGTGGCAGCATTTTCTCCTCCCCAGTAAATCCCCGTACAGTCACAAATTGATTGGAGATAAGCTGTTCAGGCTCTACCAAATCGTGTTTTACCAAAGTCAGGGATGCCCCCATGTCCCTTTACCCACGGGTCTGTACCCCATCCACAGTGATTGGGTGTATGTGTTCCTTCATGTTTACTGGCATGCTTTCAGGACACACAACAACTCACTTCTTTCCTAGCACCACTTTGTGCACTCTCTGCCATTTTAGATACTGCCTGGCAATATGTCCAGGTTCTTTGCAACCCAGCATTAATTTCTTTTCTCAGGTAAATCTTTTCTTTGTAACCTGGGGCTACCTGGTTGTGGTGGAGGCAGGAGGTTTTAGTTACCCTGAAGGCATGCTTTCCCTTTCTACACTGCCATGCCTGCCCCATTCCTTCTCAGAGCAGGTCTGCTCCTGGCATAGCAGTCTGAGAGTTCAGCAGCCTCTTGCACTGTTTTTGGATCTTGGTCCTCTAGCCAGGATTTCAGCTCTGCTGGGCATGCCCCAAAAAACTGCTCTAAAAGTACAACATTTTCAATGTTCTCTACAGAGCTTGCTTCAATCCCTTCCCACCTATGTTTTAAAAACTGATGTTGTTTAGTGGCTAACTACTTGTAACTCATGTCAGGGCTTCTCCTGAGCTTACGGCATTTAACTCTGTATGCCTCTGCTGTTTAATCATACTTTTTTAGCAGGACAGCTTTAAATTTACTATAATCTTTACTCTAATCATTGTCCATTTGACCCAATGCAGCCCGAGCTTTCCCAGTAAGTAGCGAGGATAGCTGGAAGCTACAGGACCCTCTAGGAATATTTGCCTGACTACATATTTTTTCAAAGGAATTTAAAAAGGCATCCACATCTTCAGCCTCTTTAAATTCAGCTATCAATTTAGAATTTAATTTGTCACCCAGTCTTGGAGTCCCTCTTAACCCCAGGCCACTTACCTGCTCTGGTGCTGGTCTTAGGAGTTGTAGCTTCTCCAGTTCATGTTTCCTCTGGTACTCTCTTTCCTCTCACTTGGCTTCTTGCTTGGCCTCTCATTGCTCCTGCTCAGCTTCCCTCTGACGCTGTCACTCTCTTTGCTCGGCCTCTCACTGAAGCTTTCGCTCTTTTTCCTCAGCCTATCTATGAAGCTGTCACTCTCTTCCTCTTGTTCCATCTCCAGCTTCCTCTGTTCAAGCTCCTTTGATGCTGGGTTTGAACCTTTTCTGTTCAAACTCCTGCTCCATCCTCCACAACTCCATCTGCAGCCTGGTCCCTTCTGGCTTCAGAACAATGGTGACCTTCTCCTGCTGCTGTGGCCCTTGGCTTTCACTGGTCCTGCTGTTCTCCTCACCAGATCTGGACACTGCACTGGACCCTGGCTCCTCCATGGCCAAGGTTTGGTCCTTTCCAGTCACAGACTGTGACTCGAGGTCTTGTGCATCGGCTGCCATGAGAGCCTCCATTAGGTGCTGCTTTTTGGCTCGACCCTTGTGCTGGGCTCCTCTCTCTTGGCACAACTGTCTTAGGTAGTCTGCAGTGTATTTGCTCTAGTTGGAAGTCATCTATTTCCCCTACCTATGGCTACACTAACTTACACCCCCAAAAAAATAAAACAGGTAGGGAACTTAGACTGTAAGCACAATGATGTAGTTCTTTTTCTTTTTTAAATCATGCCCTTATTTTGCATGTGAGCCATATAGTTATTAATTTGAGACACTGAAATGTTAATGCTCGTGTAACCAAATACTTTTAAATTGCACCACTGCCAACCAAATCTGTCACAAACTCACCCCATAGGTCAGGACCTCTGCTCCCACAGTGCCAAACCTGGAAGTGCAATATGTGAACAGGAGACAAACAGGGTAACCCTTCTGTCTGTTTTGGGTCCAAATCACCTGCTAGCCTCGAGTCCAGGGTCAAATATGAACCTTTTTTCTAGCACACCCAGTTAACAGACTCAGATATGTGTTCTCTTCAGGTAAATACAATACAATACTTCACCCAGTGGGCACCCTGCCCAGTTCAAAAGTCTACCCTTTTGGCTCAGTTTGAGACCTAGGTATATTCATACCTTAACAAGATAAGTAACACACTTCCAAGCCCTTATAGTTGTCAGAATTTTGAACACTGTTCCAGCATTCACATGCAAAAGAAACTGAGAAGGCACAGGCAACATTTCAAGGTGGTAGGGAAAGTGATGGAATCACTTCTGAAGGAAAGAATTGTTGAGTACCTAGAGGCCAGTGGGCACAGGACCCAAGGCAGCATGGGTTCTGTCAGGGAAGGTCATCAGACTTAATCTAATTGATTTCTTTGACTGGTGACCAAAGTAATAGACCAGGGAGGGGCTGTGGACATGGCTTACCTAGACTTTAGCAAGGCATTTGACACAGTCCCAGACAAAAGATTAATAGTCAAATTAACCAGCCTGGGAGTGGGTCTCAAGGTGGTAGCCTGGGTAAAACATTGGCTGAACAACAGGACACAGAAGGTAATTGTAAATGGAGTCCACTCTGAAGAAAGAGGGTTACTAGTGGGGTACCACAGGGTTCAGTACTGGGTCCAGTCCTTTTTAATGTCTTTATAAGTGACATTGCAGAGGGACTGGAAGGAAAAGTATGCCTCTTTGCAGATGACACAAAGATCTGCAACAGGGTTGATACACAAGGAGGTGTGGAAAGGATGAGAAGGGACTTGGCAAGGTTGGAGGAATGGTCAGAAGTATGGCAGCTTGGATTCAATGCAAAGAAGTGCAAAGTAATGCACCTGGGAAACAAAAACCCAGGGGAAGATTATACAATGGGGGGTAGTAACAACAACAAAATGGAAAGAGACCTAGGGGTAATCATTTCAGATGATCTTAGGTTGGCAAGCAATGCAGACGGCAGTAGGGAGGGCTGAGGGATACTGGGATGTATAGGGAGAGGAATCACCAGTAGAAAACAGGAAGTTGTTATTCCCTGTACTGACAGTTGGTGAGACCCTATCTGGAGTACTGCGTCCAGTTCTGGAGGCCCCATCTCTGCAAGGACATAGACAGGATGGAGGCAGTTCACAGGAGGGCAACTAAAATGGTGCAGGGTCTGCAAGATAAGCCATACGAGGAGAGACTAAAGGAGCTTAATATGTATACCCTTGAGGAAAGGAGGGGAGAGGGGGGACATGATAGAAACGTTTAAGTACCTCAGTGGAATCAACAAAGTCCAAGAGGGTAGCATGTTTCAGAAAAAGAGATGTGCAAGAACAAGGGGACACAATTTGAAGATAGAGGGGGAACGGCTCAGGGGTAATGTGAGGAAGTATTTTTTCACAGAGAGGGCGGTGGACGCATGGAACAGCCTTCCTGAGGAGGTTGTGGGGTCTAAAACTGTGGGAGAATTCAAGAATGCATGTGACAGACATAAGGCAATTTTTGTGGGGGGTAGGAAGAAAAAGGCTGTTGGTTAAATAGGATCTGCAGCTTATCCTCTAGGTAGGGAAATGGGCAGACTAGGTGTGCCAAGTGGTCCTTATCTGCCATCAAAGTCTGTGTTTCTATGGTATATGTTGTTCATCCACATGACCCACCCGACCTCCCCGACTTCGACATGCATCCTGGCTTCCAGTGGGCTAGATCTGGCATCATGGGGCGGAGCCAAGGGTTTTACCATCTGGGTGGGTGGGAGGAGCCAGCTTGAAGACCTTCCGGCAAGATTTAAAGTGGCAAGGAACCTGCCAGACAGTGTGGATGAACAACATATACCACTCCTAGAACTCCTGTTACAGGTGAGTAACCTGTATTTTTTAACCAAAGCATTCAAATGCCAAAACATCATGGAACACCAGGAGCGGAGCAGTACTGCAGCCATCTTGCTGCTCACCCCCCCCCCGAAAGCAATCAGAATTGGGGGTTATGAACATGTTCCCTGTTTTGCACACACTATAAGTCTTGTAGTGCGTAACACCCTAGGTGATAATAAAGTGATCTATAATTTACTCAGTGTTGCATGAAAAATCTGTGATCATTTTCATCATTCAGTAAAATCAAATGAGTACTTGAGCAATTTCCAAAAGGAAACTACAGTAATACTCCACAGCACCATTGGATCCAAGATGTTGAGATCAGGTAGAATTCAACATTTTATATGTTGGAACAGCTGCTAGAGCAAAAACTGGCACTGCACGAATGGTGATCAAGCATGATAATGGTGGCAGTGTAACACGTAATGCAGTGGGTATAACAGAAGCTCTTGTTGATGTGTTAAGACCATTTGAACAAGCAACAAAGGACCTGAGTTCTGAACTGTCTTCCTGAGTCAGGTCACACCCATGATTTGCATCTTCTTGCGCAAGATGGAAGCATTCCAGCAAAAAAAAGGATGTTTCTCAAGAGGTTGCTTCTCTTGCAAATGTTTTCATTGAACAACTTCACAGGCAATTTGACGGAGTCTTTGAAGACAAAAAGTATGTTTTTTCAGCAATTCTTGACCCTCGTTTGAAAGTGTCTGTTTTACCAAAGGAGGTGACAACATCTTTTAAAAATGACTTGGCAAGGGAGGTTCTGTATGCTAAAGACACTATGCCAGCTTTCAGTAACATGGAAGGTCAGTTTGCTCATGGTACTGGAAATGAGTCACCTCAGGAAAATGAAAGTGATGGCACTTGGTTTTGGCAATGCAGAGGCAGGAACTGATACCACTACAACTTCAGCAACAGTACAATCAGGGTGTGATATGAGGGTTCACAACAGTCCTTTCGAGGACACAGACTCAGGTGAAGATTCCATCTTTAGGAATACTATTAGTGCAGAGAATATGGTGGTTAGTTATTTGGGGAATAAAAGAAACACTTCAAAACAGATCCCTTAATATACTGGATATCAAAAAGATGACGTGGCTCTGCGATCACTCAAATAGCTGAAAAGTATTTAGGCTGCCCTCCACAGTGTGCCTCTAAAAGAATATTTAATACTGCAGGTGATGTAGTTCCCACAGGTCCAGTCTCAAGCCAGAGTTGGTAGAAGAGCATGTTTTCCTGAAAGTAAATCTCCTAATGCTAGATTATGACTAAGAGTGCTATACATGTATTGTGTTGGACTTGATGTAACATTGCTCATTTCTTTTTACTGTTCACCCACCAGTTTGCCTGTTTCTTCACTACTACTGTTTCTTGGGTTAGTGGTACCATAAATAATGGGTGCATCCTGTCTAATCCAGTTGATGCGGGTAGGCTGGATCAGCCTGAATTTCATACTTTGCTGTTTCATGAAGAAAGAATGTATATATTCAATCTGGGTTTAAAATAGTTGATGTGCAACACTGGGCAAGATGCACAAGAAGGTCGTAATAATTTGAAATGACCTGCAGTCACCAACCTGTTTTAAAATTTATTGTCTCAGAGAATAGAGATGAGAGAAATCTGGGTGAGCAACCATAGTATATGTCATGTAATGCATCATTTATTACTGTCATCAGGAGCTGCAGCATAGTCCCTGAAAGAACAACTGAAAGAAAAAGCAATGCTTAGTTACTCTGCATGGCAGGGCCCTTATGGGCTGCATTCAGCATCATTTGTCATCTTGGATGCTGAATGCATCGTTCCACCAGCCTGACATGTGAGCCATGTTGCACCTTGGCTGAGGCTAGTGTGACTCAAAATGACAGTGGTAAAGTATGCTTAAGGCATGGTCCTTATTAACTTCAGGTTAGCCAACTAACTTCGGAGGAAAAGTTACCTTAACCCATGCTTTGATATTACTTTTCCAAAACTGTGCTGTTTGTAACATTTGCAAGGTATCGAAGGGTGGGAGGGCCCTGTCCTGCAGTCAGCCCTTTCATTAAGTGCATGTCAAAATTTGTTTTTCAAGTCAAACAAAATGAAATAATAAAATGTGCAACGCTGGGCAAGAGGCACAAGGTCATACTAATTTGACACGAACTGCGGCCACCGACTTTTTTTTTAAATTTATTGTCTCAGAAAGTAGCAGAGAAACCTGGGTGGGCAACCATAGTATATCCCATGTAATGCCTCACTTATGATGCGTGACACTTAGCATGATGCACAAGGTAAAACAACATGCCTGCCACTAACCTTGTATGTTGAATTTTGGGGAACTTGATGATAGCTAGTATTAATATAACCTATTAATCTACCTATTAATGTAGTTCGTTCATTATATATTATGAATGAAGAATTTATTTCTGATAACTCAAATACCCTTGATACTGTGTCATTATTAATAAATACAGGACTCTGAAATGGCCAAAAGACCCAAAACATTTTTTTTTTATTAATGATGTAAGAACTTGACAAATGCAAATATCAGTGATACAAATGTAACCCCCCTGCAAATGGGGGTTCCCAAAAGACTTCCAGGAGTTTGCTTGAATGCTCCAAGCCTGAATGGTGTTTGGCATTTAAGCCATTTATCAGTGAGTGTTTTTAGAGCCTCTGGTACTGTCTCTTTAAGAGCTGTCTGCTTGCAGACATAATTAGTTTGTATGGGGGGACTGTGTGCTTCTCTGAGTACCACTCGAGCTGCTGCCAATTCACTTCATTTTTGCAGTCACTAGGAGTGCAAAGGAACCTATCTGAAAGATGTAACTGTTTGCCAGAAATTATTTAGAGTAATAATGAAATTACAGTTTGTCTAACCTGCTTTGCAGTCAGAACTGTGTCTGCTAGTTCCCCATTCTAGTTTGAACTGCTGAACTGGACCAATCAGTGTGGGGTAAGCTAGCTCTAAAATGGTGCCTTGGACGAATCAGAACTTGGACTCATAATCTGAGCCAGCCACAAGAGGATTGTATGGGCAGTGACTCTGGGAGATGTAGTTTAGACTTCAGTGCCTTTTTGGACCAACAGCAGCAGTCTATTGTGAGTGACAGCCAATCCAGTCAAGAACTGGGAGAAACTCAAAGGAAGTGCCCGGTTTTGTCGGTTGGAGTTTCAGTTGAGCTTTGGCAGTGAAGAAGGAAGGAGCCCTGTGCTTTTCAGTGTGCAGTTTTAGTCAAAAACGTGTATAAGGCCCAGAGTTCCGGTCTGCAGCTTGTTAGGACTGAATCCGTCTGTGAAAAGAATCAAAGGATCTCTGAAGAGTAGAAACCAGGCTCACCCTAGAAGACTGGAGGAATTGCTGAAAATTGCACTCGGTCTGTCAGGAACTGAATCTGCTGTGTGTTCTCCCGGTATTGTGCAGTAATTGCGATCGGGATACAGATGCAGCCTGCCTGGTATAGTGCTTTCTTTTATATGGATGTGAAGAGGTTTGTGTACCTCAAGTGAGCCCTGCTGACATTGAAGGACCCTATCTTATTTGGAGGTCGTGAGTACTAATTCAGGGTCGCTCCCTGTTGAATTGCCACATTAAATCCAAATGGAATTACTGTACTGCTGACTGTTTAATTCTCCTTTTCTCTGTGTGAAAGGGCCCCTACCAGCTGCCACCGGTTTGGACTAGCCACCTAGGGCTTGGGTACCCAGGGACAGTAACTGATGGGGATAGGCCTGTGCACAGAGCCATAGGTAGATTATTAGAGTGGATAAGCTAATTAACTGATTTCCCTGTCCTTGTTATATCCCCTAAATAAATCAGAGCTGCTTGTTTCAGCAAAGTTATACTGCCTGGAGGTATTTGTCTATGTTAAAGTACTGTACTGTGATTGTTGCACTGTATCTCATTTCACAGGAGGTCCCAGTGCCGAACCAGACCTGAGGGTAAGTGTATACTGTGAAGGTAATTCTGATATATTGTGGGGCCACTAGTGGAAGAAAGGGGGTTACAGTGTCCCAGAGGGCTGTGACCAAGTTAGTTTAACTATTGCAAACCCTGACCTCTGGGTGGAGGCACCCGCCATTGGATCCAGGCCCCTCAACCTGTTAGTGGCAAATCAGGCAGGGGTAGTAGCCCCTGGGATAGCGCCATCTAGGGGTTACACAAATATCAAAAATTAGTCTTTTGCACAGCCCTAGTGCAAGCACAAAAAATCTAGGAAATAAACTTCTGGACCTAGAGGCCATCCTAACAGAGGAAGACCTGGATATCATGGCCATGACTGAGTCATGCTGCATAGGAAGCCATGACTGGGATATGGCCATTCTAGGCTATACTTAGTTCAGGAAAGAAAGGGTGGGAAGAAAGGGAGCAAGGGTGGTGCAGTATGTAAGGGAGGGTATCAAAGTGAGAGACGCAGGGAATCCAGAGGGGAATGGAGGAGCTGGAGGTACTCTGGGCCACCCTGGAGATGGGAAACAGAGCCACTATTCGCACTGGCATGATCTACAGATGTCCAACAGAGGGAGAATTTAGATAAGGCACTGATGCAAGTTATTGGTACAGCAGCAGAAAAAGGGGGATGTTACTGGTGGGGGATGTCAGTCTGCCTGATGTAGATTGGAGCATCCAGTCACAACTTCAGCTAGAAGCAGGGGCATCCTGGACTCCCTGCAGGAGGGAGGTTCTCAGGCAAGTAGTCAGGGAGCCTACCCATGATGGTGCAATACTGGACCTGGTGCTCACTATCAGGAACAGTATTGCAGATGTCAAGGCGGGGACCAGTGAGCACCGTACAGTGTGGTACAACAGAAGAATAGTGCTAGAAGCAAACCACCCAAGGACAAGGGACCTGGACTTCAGGGGGGTAGATTAATAATAAAAAAAAAATGGATGAATGCCTCAGAAATTACCTAGCAAGGGGGGTGATTTGGGGTGGCGAACAGTGAGTTAAGCTAAGGGAAGGTATATAAAAGCATTAAAAGGAAGTGAGCAAAGCAAGAGGAAAAAGAGACTGCTATGGTTCTTGAAGGAAGTGAGTGAAAAGGTAAAACTAAAAGGGTGACTTTCAGGAGGTATAAAGAGATGCAGGGGAATTGGACATGATGGTATATCAGGAGAAGCGGAGGGAGGCAAAGACAGTGGTGAGGAGCACAAATATGCAAACTGAGGAAAGAATAGCCCAAGGTAACTGAAGGAGGCAAGTCATTTTTAGGTATATAGAGGAAAAGAGGAAGATGGGGGGGTTGTGAGGTTAAGAAGAGGTAGGGCCTGTGCAGGAGACGTCCATCAGGAAAAGCAGATATTCTGAACAAACACTTTTTTCAATCTTCACAAAGGAAGAGCCAGATGAAAGCAACAGGGCACTGTAGCAGGGGAGATGGACACAAGTCTCTTACAGAGGACAGAGTTCTGAATGGACTCTTAAATCTGAAGGTGGACAAAGCTATGGGGCCAGATGAAGTATACCCAGTGGTACTGAGAGAGCTCAAGGAGGTAGTGGCTGCTCCTCTGATAGTCCAATTTAACAACTTAGTAGAAACAGGAGTGATTCCAGTGGACTGGAAGAGGGCAGATGTGGTACTGCTTCGCAAAAGCTGTAGCAGGGAGGAGGTTTGCAGCTATAGGCCAGACCTGAGAAAACTTAAAGGAGTAGTAAAGGGCATGGCAGCTGTGTTTTAATTTGAAAAAGTGCAAAATCATGCAGTTAGGGCACAGAAACCCAGAGGCAGAGTACAGTATGTGAGAAGAGGTACTATATTGAGAGTCACCACACAGAAAACAGACATGAGACTAATCATATCTGATGATATCAAGGTGCTAAGGCAGTGTGACAAGGTAATGGGTAGGACCAGTGGGATATTAGGTGTGTAGTGTGCATAGGGAAGGAGTATCGCCAGCAGGAGGAGGGAAGTGGTGCTGCCATTGTATAGATAACTGGTGAAACCCTACCTGGAATACTCTGTCCCATTCTGGAAACCACATCTCAGGGAGGACATAGGAACAGTGGAATAGTCCAGAGGAGGGCTGCTAAAATGGTTCAGTATCTGCATCAGAAGCCCTGTGAGGAGAGAATAAATGGACCTCAATATGTAAACCCTGGAAGACAGAAGAGCAAGCAAGGATATGGCTAGAAACCTATAAATACCTCATGGGGGTAAATAAGTTACAGGAGGAGGACAGTATTTTCCAGAGGAAAAGATGTATGAGAACATGGGAACATGCAATGAAGCTGGTAAAGTCAAGAGAGATGTGAAGAAGTATTTCTTCAATGAAAGAATGGTGGATGCCTAGAAAAGTCTTCCAGCAGAGGTGGTGGGGCAAAAACAGTGAAGGGCTTCAAGTATGCATGGGATAAGCACAAGGGAATCTTAGTGCAGGGGAAGGGAGACAGAGATCAAGTAGGGTTTGCAGTGACAGTATAGGCAGGAAAAAAAATGAACAGATTGGGTGGGTTAAGTAGTCCTTATCTGCTGTCAAATTATATATTTCTCTTATGTTGTTGTACTAAAGCAGAGTGGAGAACAAGCAAAAATGCTGGACTTCTGCAGGATGACATTGGTACACCACAAGCACCACACCGCTAACCGAGGCACCCAGCTCTGCTGTTGTTTTTGGTGTCCAGAGGGTAATGGTCCATCCCGATGGCCCTGCCATGGGGTGTAAGCCATTAGGACATATGGAGGGAAGGGGTAAGTCCAGGAGAAGGCAGGTGATGGGGCTGGAGGAATCTGCTGACAAGGGTGGCTGTCTGGAATGGGAGCATAAAGTAAATATAGGGAAAAGAACATGACTTAATTTCTGTTTTTTTATGTTTATTTTGTGATTGTTTTTAGTTATTAACATTCATTTCTTAAAGGTCTGGGTTTGAATTAGAAGCAATCAGAAATAATCTGGATGCTGACTTGCATTCTGGTGCTAATAATAAGGGTCAGAACTTTCTAGGTTCCATCCACCCCTAGTGTCTGTCTGATCCATGGAGGTAGATGAGGCTTGCTATGTAAGCAATAATACCCGAGAGGGTGGGCATTATTGGGAAATACCGGACCGCCCAGGGGCATAATGAGGCCCAATGCCACAGGCAGAGGGCCTTATAGCCCCTGGAAGGTCTGGTATTTCCCAATAATGCCCACCCTTAAGGGTATTATTGCTCTTAGAAAATGGTTCTCTTTGTAAATGTTCATGAATTTGTAAAGGAACATAGAAAATGACTGCAAAATGAGTAGAAATATTAGAAAATAAAAATACTGATAAAGTAGTCCATAGGCTGTTCTGCTACTACTCGCCACAGAGCCATTCTGGTGGATTTGACCCCCTCCCCACACACACACACAGCGCATGACCTTTGACCACAATGTAAGAGACCCCCATAGTTAGGGAAAAAAATGGTTGTGTGCAGTTTCACCCCCTCCATAGCAGTCTGTTTATACACACCCCTACCATCCTCATGCAGTGTGTGTTTAACCTAGCTGGTGTTTCGCTTTATTTTGTTTGCAGACACACACACACACCTGTGGCAATAGAAGTTTGCTAGTTTTTGCTTTTGAAATACCAGCTGTTACTATAGTGATCCCAACCTGATGGACAGGTAGACTGTGAGCGCAGTCAGCAGCATTTTGAACTTACTTTCATAGAATCATTTTTGTTTCCTCAGAGTCCCCAGTTGTACCCCAGAGTAACTGTTTTTTTTTTTTTCATTATTTTTGAAGAGAGAGAGAGAAAGGAGAGCTGCAGTAAAGGAAAGGTTAGTGCTAGTAAATGAAAGGTGGTGTTTACGTTGTGCGAAAGCTGTGACTTCAGGGAGTGTGGTTAGTTGGAGGACAGTATAGTTAAGCATCGGGGAAAGTAGCCGGCAGTAGTCATTGTTCTAAAAAAAAAAAACTGTTGGATTCTGCCTTTGCTCAGGCATCGCCATCCCTCCCCCTGCACCTTTGCACTATTGCCTACCACTGTTATGTCTCACAGACTGCCAGAACAAAAGAGGAAAAGCTACCATAAGTAGATTTTATTTATTTAGTTTTTGTTGACCGGGTAAGTGCACTAGACAAATCTTGCCTATTTTCAGGCATGACCCGGGGGAGGGGGATACAGATGAATGCCAACTGACCTTGAACCAGATACCTGTTCCCATTGTATACTTTGAAAATCCCTGCACTTCAACCAATTTTCTGGTCGAGGTAAGGCAGTCACTTAGGAGGTGGTGGGTTGAGAATGACTGCTTCTTTGCTGTCAAGAGGCAGTACAGATGGTTGCATTAATTTTCTGGAGCAAGTGGGTGGGTGGCTGAAGGAGTTAGCACCAAGAGCATGGTTGGCTGTCTGAGAGTTGGACAAGAGTGTACAGTAAATGAAAATAAAAAGAAGAAAGAAAGAAACACAGATAGCCAGGAATGAGCCCAGCGGAAGTTGATCTGTGGCTCTGTTAGGCAGCTGGCACTGAACCAGGGAGCTTGGGGAAAAGTGTCTCTCGCTAAGTGAGAGAAAAAAATGGTGGCGATTTGTAATTCAAATGATATGCATTTAGCCAATCAGGGAGCATGGTGGGCACTAGGATACTTCAGTGTGTCAAGGGGCACTATAGGCTGGTACTTTTTATTGCCTGGGCATCTACTGAAAAATAAATGCATGGCTGGGTAGGCTTTTAGCCAATCAGCATGCTTTATTTTTCAAGCCCATTTTCTAAACAATAATATTGGTGCTGTTTCAGAAGATACTAGTGGTATTCCCACCATCTCTTCTGGCAGGTGGTTCCTTCCCTTTTTGTGAAGAAGTATTTCCTCACATCCCTCTTAAACTTCCCCCCTCAAGCTTCATAGCATGCCTCCGTGTTCTGAAGCTCTTCCTCCTGTGAAAGTGACTCCCCTCAAGTACCTTGTTCGCCTTTATTTGATACTGTACTTACAGGTCTCAGTCATGTCCCCTTTCACTCTCCTTTCCTCCAGGGAGTACATGTTGAGCTCCTGCAGCCTCACCTCATATGGTTTCTTGTGCAACCCCTGCACCATTTTGGTAGCCTGACTCTGGACTGCTTCCACCCTGTCAATGTCACCTCCAGAATTAGGTGCAGTACTCTCAGGTGAGGTGTCACAGTTAGTGATACAGAGGCAACACCGCCTCCCTTCTCCTGCTAGAAACCTCCCTATGCACCCCAGCATCCAGCTAGCCTTACTTGCTGCCTTGTTGCACTGCTCTTCCACCTCAGGATAATCAAATATGATTACTCCAAGGTTCTTCTCTTGTTTCATGACTGTAAGTACCTCCCCTGCATCTTATATCGGGCCCTGGGTGTCCCCACCCCAAATGCATGACTGCACTTTTTGACATTGAAACACAGCTGCCACACCCGGTACCATTTCTCAGGTTTCCCCAGATCCCTTTGCATTCTCTCCACTCCCTCCTGGATGTCCTTCCTGTTGTAGGGTTTTGTGTCATCCACAAAGAGATGCACCTTCCCCTCCAGTTCCTCAGCAATGTCATTTATGCAGACACTGAAGAAGACAGGATCCAGTACCAATCCTGTTGTACTCCACTGGTCACTCTCTCATCCCCCAAGTGATTGCCATTTATCACCACCCTCTGCCTCCTATCCTTCAACCAATTAGATACCCAGCTTACCACCTTCTTCCCCAGCACCAGGTTGCTAGTTTCTTAATCAGCCTCCTGTGTGGTAGGGTGTCAAAGGCCTTACTGAAGTCCAGATAGGTCACATCCACTGCCGTCTTTGGTCCACCTCTTTAGTTATCCAGTCAAAAAAATGTATGAGATTTTTTTGACATGACCTCCCCCCATGAAGCCATGCTACCACTGGTCAAATAGTCCATTTGTCTTCAGGTAATCCCTCAGTCAGGGTCTCCATTAATTTCTCCACCACTGATGTGAGACTGACTGGTCTGTAATTGCTAACCTTATCCCTGCTGCTAATCTTGTGCAGAGGGACCATATCATCCCTTCTCCCGGTGCTCTGGAACTACTCCCATCTCCAATGAGGTACTGAATAGTGTTCCCAGAGGGGCAGCAAGGACCATGTTCAGCTCTTTTATTTTTTAAATTTTTTTCCAATTCTGTTTCTGCTCCTGTCTCAGGGAACTCTCTCCAGCTAGCTCACACACCAATGACTCTAACTCCTGTTTGAAAATTTTTCAACGGCCCGCTCCAGCCTGGCGAATCCCCTAGCTCTGAACCCCCCAAGGTGGGGCCACCATCACCCTGGCAGTCTGTCTACAAGCTAATGCACTGGGCCAGAGTCGGTGGGGCACCCTGGTTGAGAGGCCCAACTGTGGGAGTGTGGTCATGGCACTGGAGGAGCCTTCGCGTAGCCCCGAGATGGGGGATTTTCCACTTTTTCTGCCTGTTGTTGGCCATGGATCCCAGATGTGCAATGACATCCAAAGCATGGCATGCCAATGTCCACTGCAGATCCACCCCCGTATTTGCCGCATGTTCCATTGCGCTACCTCCAACTGCCATCAGAAGCTGCCCAGAAGCAGCACAGATCCTGGAACCCTCCCCAGGAAGGGAGAGCAGTCCTGTGGACTCTCAATCCTTTCCCTCCCCTGCCGACCCCTGATGGCTCAAGTCCATTCCGAACCGGGTTGCTGACGTGGTGTGAGGTGTGGCGTCCAGTGCCTCAACTCTCCGTGCCACTGGGCTGGCACAGCTCAGTTCTTTTAGTATCCTTGGGAATTACAGGATTAGTATAAACAGAGTTTTCAAAGATTCAAGAGATATACTGTATGAAAGAAAGGGAGGAGTAGAAGTGGTGATGCCTAGAAGTGCTACATACGTTTCTTCAGAAAATGTAATGAAATATCTTTCCACCATTCATCATCTAGATATTAGACACTGGACATGAAAATGTAAAAAATTAAAAAAAAGTCACCATATAAAATCATAGAGGTACAGGCTTAGAACACCATGCAATTTATCTATTTATTTAAATTATTTCACCAAATAAACATACATAGAAACAATAGAAACATAGAATTTGTCAGCAAAAGGACTACTTGGCCCATTAAGTAAGCCAGGTGGTCCTGCTTAGAACTGTCTCAGCAAACCCTACTTCATCTCCAAAGACCCTCACTCCTCCTTGCCTATTTACTAATATTCTCCTATGTCTATCCCATGCATTCTTGAAACTCATCACTGTTTTTGCCCCCACTGCTTCTGCTGATGGTCTGTTCCAGGTGTCTGCCACTCTTTCTGTGAAGAAGTACTTTCTTACATCCCTCTTAACTTCCCCTTCAGAATCATCACCTACCCTCTTGTCCTGGTGCTCTTTTCTAATTTGAAAGGACTCTTCTTACCTTGTTCACCCTTGATGTTCTTGTAGGTCTCTATCATGTTTTGTCTTGCTCTCCTCTCTTCTAGACTGTACATGTTGAGATCCCTCAGTCTCTCCTCATAGAAACTTTTGCGCAATCCCTACATCATTTTAGTTACCCTCCTGTGGACTGCTTCCACTCTATGTCCTTTCTGAGATGGTAACACCACCTCCTTCCTCCTGCTGGTAATTTCCTGTGCATCCCAGCATCCCTTGCCCCTACCCACTGCTTTACTACTCTGCCCTGCCACCTTGAGGTCATTTATTTATTAGAATTTCAGATAAATACCTTTGAGCCAATGGCTCTTTACAAAGGTTCCATGTCGGTATACAAAGAATAGAAATGCAGTTTGTGTAAGATTAACAGGCAAGCAGTTTGAATACAAATTTCAGTACAGGGTATACATGGTTTAAAGGCTACAAGGTGATATAATAACAGTTAGAACAGCACAATCAGGCATATATTTAAGAATGCTGAGTCACAACAAATATTTACATGAATTGAAGCTGCCAGAAGGACATTGTCAAAGAGAAAGGTAGAGTGGAAAAACTGAGTTGCTGGCTTGCTGCCAATTGTGCCAGGTACTGTAGGAAAGTGGAAGAGAGAGCAGGTGTAGAGGGGTAACCAGGAGAGAGGTAGAAGTAGAGGTGGGTGGGAGGCAAGGATCGGGGAACAAGTGCAACAGTGGGTGGGGTAAACAGATTAGAAAAGGGAGAGAGGAAGGGAGTTGAAGGAGGGTAAGAGAAGAAGGTGGTGGACCAGGGCCAGGGAGAGAGGCAGGGGTAGATATGGGGAGGGGGCAGGATGGTGGCAGGCAGAGGTGGTGATAGTAGAGAGGTGCGAAGAACAGAATATCAGATATGATGATCCAAAAGTCTCTTTCCTGCTTAGTCATTGATTGTCAACCTCCCCCCAAATCCTATACTCCACTCCTGGCTTCCATCGCTGTACAGAGATACAAAAATAATCTTGTTTGAGGATGTGACCCAGGGGTAGTTAAAACAATTTAAAAGAAACAGCAATGTAACAACGTTACAATATCTGTACGAGGGTTACATATTTACAGACATAATGATCAGAATGTGGAGAACATTTAGAGCAGCTGTTACAGCATGGGAGTGCTTTGATGTTTTATATAATTTATAGTTCTGACCATTTGCTGTGAAGTCTCATAGTAACATATCGTGGACACTTTCTCATGTGGAACACAGAGTTTATGCAAAAGTATAATGAAGGGCAATAGAATCGTTCTTCATTGGACATGGATGATGTGATAATATTAATATATTATGTATTGACTGAGATTTATTTAAAGGGAGGGACTCTCTCATTCCTTAAATTGTTGTAATAGTACCAGGACGTCCCAATTAGTAGAAACATAGATTCTGACAGCAGAAGGAGACCGATGGCCCTGCAGGTCTTCCTATAGTTGGTACTACCTTACCCTCCAAGCTTAGCACCACAGTGGGTTATTCACACTTTCCCTCCCTTCTGCTTCCTCCCTCTTCCTGATTCCCCAAATGGAATGGACTCCCCTGGCCCTGTCCCACCTAGGTTGGAACCCATTAATGGTCCTTGCCCCTACAGAAAAAAGCAGAAAAAATATCTAACATACTCTGCAAGTGAAGGACCAGGATGTGTTCGTAGGATAAAAAATCTGTTTAACTGAATAAACATTTATGTAGCACTCACCTACCGCAGACCCCTCTGCAGAACCTTTTCCCACACCTCCTGTGTGCTTTGTCAAAGCAACATCACCGTGCAAACCACCCTCTTATATAGTATATGGTGAAAGGAAGTGTCAAATTATATGTAATAGATTACCCATTTAAAGTTCTAGACATGCATGTTCTGGAAACTTCATATGTAGTAAAGTGCTATGCAAGTATCAATATCTTATCACACATACAGAAGTGTCAATTTTGAATTATATATAAATACTGTGATACTGTATAAAAGCCTTAAAACAAAAATGGGAAAGGAGGGAGATGCAACATAAAAAAAAAGATAAGAAAGTTAGGAAAGGAGAAGGGAATTTATTTAAGGTGTAAAATTAAAAAGATAGCTGGGCCAAATATTCAAAAGTTAGCACCAGCACTAACAGGTTTCGGTCAGGCTGTCTGGGACTGTCCCCTTTGAGGTGGCCTCTATATTCAGAGGCCCTTGTAGCAGGCACTAAACCCATTAGTGCCCAGGCACTAACATAACACTGTGCCTGATGTGCCAGGTGCCATCAGCCGCATTTCAAACTGGCAGAGATCACTCACCTTCCTGGGCAAAAGTGGTTCAATGAGCTGCCTATCACACTCTTAGAATGCATCAAGCTCAGACAATTCAAACTTGGGCTTTGTTCCCAGCTAGAACTAAAAATCAGTGTGTGCCACACTTAGCCCATGCTCAGGGCCCCTTAGGATATCCCACCCACCCACCACTTGGCTCTAACCACCCAACCACTTCCCTGCACTCCCCACTCTCTTCAACAAACCCCTACCCACAAAATACCTACCTTGCATAGTCTACACTACAATAAACTGTCAACCCCTCCCACAGATCACCCCTCCATCAACTACATCGTGAACATCTGACAATGCCTACCTTGGCTGCTTCCCTCTCCCATTCTCACCCTGGCCACCACTGGTGAACTCAGCCTACCACTCTGGCAACCATCCATGCCCCACCCCCACTTGCCCCCTGTACTACCCAGCGGAAACCCAATCCCTGGCCTCTCCCCCTCTTTCCTGTTTCTAACACTACTATGCCCACACTTAGTGCTATTACTTACAATGTTTGACTCCTATGTACTAGTGAAACCTAGTCACCTATGTACAGTATTAGTTAAACTTAAGAGTATGTGCAACCTTCTGTGACCTTATTTTGTAATCCACTACTGTGCTATGTGTTATGTTGTCTGTATTTGTTAGTTTAACTGACTAGGAACCTTTAAAAACAAGTCATTGACTCAAAGGTATTAATCCTAAACTGAAATAAATAAATAAAATAAATAAAAATAAAAAATGCTGATAATGGGGTCCTCTCCAGAATACGGGTGCACCGTCATGTTCAATGGTTTTCAACAGTGGTAAATGGCACCCAAAGTGGTGCTATTTACTGCCTCTGAAAACCTTGACTTAACCGGGTGCTAAGCCCATGGCTTCTGTCTCCAGTCACTGGCACTCCAGTGAGGATGCAGGCCCTGGTGTCCAATGACACCCCTACCCCCAATTGCATGGCCCATGCCCACTGCCAGTCTCTGTGGTGTCTAGTGGCACACACCACCCCCAAGCACCCATTCTGTATAGGTTCTGTAACACTCTGGTGTCTAGTGGCACCCTCCATGCCCCTCAGCACCTGTTCTGTCTAGGTTCTACAACTCCCTGTTATCTAGTGAGACCACCTACACAGGCACCTATTCCATATAGGTTCTACAACCCTACCCCACCCTTGAAGGCTAGTCGACAAATGGACCAGTGAACATTGGTGGTCTAGACTGCACACCACCCACCGCCTCATACTGAACATCACCCATCCAGTCCCCCTAACAGTCAGTCATGGATGTGTGTTGAATCTAGTACAGCAACTGGCATAGCCTTCCCTCTCACTTCGTTGGCCTGCTGCCATATGGGAGCTGACAGTGAGCAGAGGACAATATTGTACGCGCATTCACTGTTAGCTCATATGGTGGTCAGCCATGCAGATGAGGATGGCTTTTCCAGTTGCTGTATCGGGATTCAATGCATGATTAACTGGTGGGGGTGGATGGGTGGTGTCTGGGGGAGGGTGGGTTGGGTGGATGGCCAGTGTTCATTGGTCCTTTGGTGACTAGCCTTCAGAGGTGGAGGCTGGGTACAACTGGACACCATGGCTATTATAGGTAACATGGGCTAGGAGGTGGGGGGTGCCAGTAGATATCAAGGAATTGTAAAATCTATATGTAACAGGTGCTTGGGGAGTAGTGGGTGCCACTAGACACCAGGGAGTTTTATAACTTATACGGAACAGGTGCTCGGGGTGGGGGTGTGTTACTAGGCACCAGGGATCTGCACAACCTATAGAGAACAGGTGATTGGTGGGGGGTGCCAATAGACACTAGAGAGTTGTAGAACCTATATGGAATGGATAATCGGGGGTGGGAGGTGCCACTAGACACCAGGGAGTTGTAGAAGCTATTCGGAATGGGTGCTCAGGGGTGGGGGTTGCCACTAGACAGCGGAGGATATGTATAAGATTGAACATGTGATCAAGGGGGTGGGGGGACACGAGACACAAGGGATAACTGTGACAATACAGGACAGGTGATTGAGGGTGGGGTTGCCACTATACACCACAGAGTTGTACATCTTACATGGGATGAGTAATGGTGGTAGGCTGTGCCACTGGATAACTGGGATATGTATGACAATATGGGACAGGTGATCAGGAGTGGGGTGCCACTAGACACTAGGGATGTGCCTGTATGCCTCCGTAGTCCAAGAAATTGCATGCCTCTGAAGTCTAGGGAATTAAGGAAGGAATGAAGGAATCCTAAACAATACAATAGGTGACAGACACTCTGTATCCAACTAGTGGCCCATCAGCCTGACGTCTGTGTTAGGGAAAATAATGGAGGATAATCCAAAATAGAATCAAAGAACATGTTGTACAAAGAGTGAAAATACATATATTACACAACATGGGTTTAATACAGGGAAGTCGTGTCATGGGTCTTCTTACTTTTTTTGAACCAATGAGTGCTGCACTTGATTTAGGCTTATCTGTGTATGTTATCTACTTAGATTTCTCCAGGGCATTTGATGATGTTCCACACAGAGAACTCATAGAAAAATTAATTGAAATTACGTTACACCCAAATATAATATCATCGGTAAACTCATGGTTGTGTTATAGAAGGTAGATGGTTAAATCAGCGGATATAGCTGTGAATGGGGTGATGTGACCAGTGGGGTACCTCAGGGTTCAGTGCTGGGCCCTACACTTTTCAACTTATTTATCTCAGGAATACAGACATCTTGTACATCTTGGATGGCTAAATATGCAGACGATTGCAAATTAGGGGCAATCGTTAACAATAAAAATGATGGATGATTGTTGCAAGAGGATCTTAATAAAATATTTCAATGGGCTAAAACAAATAAAATCAGGTTTAATGTTGACAAGTGTAGGGTGATGCATTTTGGACAAAGGAATCGACTTTATGTGTACCATCTGGGTGACACGGAGCTTCAGGTAACCACAAATGAGAGAGATCTTGGGGTGACTATTACAAATGAACTATCATTTGGTACACATTCCAAGATTACTGCTCAGAAATGTAATAAAATACTGGGCTGTATTTATAGAAATATTAAAAGTAGAGATCAACGCATAATCATCCCATTGTATACATCACTAGTGAGACTCCACCTAGAATATTGCTCCCCCTTTTGTCACCTCAAACGATCAGAGACAGTAAATTATTGGAGAGAGTGCAAAGGAGGATGACAAGGGAATTTATGATCTGATGTCTGATAAATCTTATCATGATAGATTAGTTGAACTAGACTTGTATTCTGTGGAATACAGAAGACTTAGAGAAATGTATGTTTATTATATTACATAAGTAAAAACATTTTTTTGTGGGAATTAGCGGGCTTACAGAAAGGTTCAAATTTAAGTTCTACTAGATCTCATAAACAACAGCTAGGAGGAGAAGTGTACAGAACAACCAGAAGAGGCAGATGGTTTAACCAACACGTGGTTAGCATATGGAATAATCGACCTAATGAGGTGGTGTCCAGTAATACTATGGAATTATTTAAGACTAGGCTAGATCAATATATGGGAAAACAAAAATGTAGGCAATACCAAAACTAAATGGCAAGTTATTAAAGGTCTCACGACCCCTAAACTCATAATCCACCTATGAAACATCTATATTTGAAACTTGTTCTTGGGCTTCCCAGTTATGTAGCAAGCGTAATACTTGGGGCAGAAACAGGGACCTTGGATCTTAAGACAAGGGCTCTCAAAAGATGCTTAAACTTTCAGGCAAACATTAGCACCACTCCTGAGGACAGTCTGATTAACAATTGCTGTAAAAAGGCAAAGAATAGTGAAAAAGAGAACACCTGGTTTGGTACATTAAAAAAGCTGCTTTTAGAATGGGATTGGAAAGGAATTACATTTTTGAGCTAAATGGGGATTCAGAGCAGATTGTAAAAAATGCAGTGCACAGAATTGTTGATGTGGTTGTTCAAAGGGATCTTGCATTTATACAGGGTTCTTTGGAATATAAATTACTAAAGTCAATTAAAAAGGATTTTGTTGTGGAACAATATTTTACATTCTGTGACAACGCACAGCATAGCAAAGCAATTACTAGAATCAGAATGGAAATGTTATGGCATAATTGGAAGTCATTTTATGAATGGAAAACAGCTCCTTGTTTTTGTAATCCAAACCTAAGACTGTCTGAATCCCACATACATTTTGAATGTGATATTTTAAAAAAAGAAAGAAGCAGATGGCCTGTAGCCTTTTTACAAGAGATAAAGCAGAAAGCTATAGAAGAAAGAACTAGTATATTACTATCAGGGTCCTCCAATGTTTGCTTTTATACACTTGGGAATTTGTACTTACCAAAATAAATAGGCCCCATATCTTATGAAAATAAATAAGGTTACTATTCCCATCATGTCTGTAGCCCATGAATTGATCTATATATACTTATTGTAACAGGTGACTGCAAGCATAACATTGGGTAAAGTACCTTTGTGCAGTGCTGTAAACAAAAATAATAGATGGTGTATTGTATACAATTTATTTATTAACGTTTTTAAACTTTGTATCTAAATGTATATGACAAAATTATTTTATGCATGCTAATTACAATAAACTTGACTTGACCAGGGATGTCTCCAGCGCTCACATGGTGGATACAAAAGGACCTCTGCTCACCATGTAAATGAGCCCATAATGGGCATGCTGCTAATGGCCCCTTAGCACCTTGCATGCCCAGTGGGCTGATCTGCATATTGTGGCTCAAAATAGCCAACATAACTCTCAGTGCTATCTGGTCCCAGGGTGCAATTCCCTGTGGGCTGGATACAGCCCAGGTTAGGTTCATGTCGGGGCAGTGCAGTTTGACTTAGTACTGTGCTGACATGGGCCAATACTCAATTGAATAGCACCAGTCTGCTATCTGACTGAATTTAGCAGACTCTGGGTTGGCGTAGGTGCTTGCACCCATTTTTGAATATCTGGCCCAGATGACCATAACCTCTCATAGTATTGTATCACATAATGATTATATCTATAGAACAGTGCCTATTAACATAGTAGCATGGATAACTAGATGTAAAAAGCATGCCTAACAAATATATCTCTGAAGATTGCTAAAATCATAGTTTCTAATACAAGCAGTTAATTTCTAACCATAGCAACTTCCTATAGGGCTATTAAAAAATAGCAGCCATCGTAAGACTGCAGAACACTGATGTACAAGTTGATAATAACAAATCCTAACAGAAGTTCTAAACCAACAAGCATTTGTCAATGGCAAATGTTGTCTTGCAGGCATTGGTATTGCAGGAGTTAGAGAGATGCATAATAGGAATAGCAGTAGAAATGCAGCGAAGTAAAATTCTGCCCGCAAAGTGGATGCGAAGTGGCCACATCACGTTAGTATTCTGCTAAACAAAATGCTCATTTTAAACCCTCACTTTACCACTTCACATTGAAATTATGACTTTGCGTTGTGCACTCCACCTTATTCCGCTTTAAGGCGGAGTGAGAATTGACAGGCAGCCCACAGGCATCACATGGCTTACACAGGCAGTCAGGAGGTTACAGGCAAAAACACTCTCCAATGTGGGCTAACTTGCACATTTTGCACGGGGTATGACAAATGGCTCTGCTCTGTGATTGGCAGGGGTTGGGGGGTGGACGTGTGATGAAGAGGAGTGCACAGGTTACAAGTCCACAAATGAAGTTATTTTCCCCTTTTTACATACAGGGGTTGATGTACCACTTGCACTAGACATACTGCATTGATCACCGCCACCACCACTGCTACTCTGACCACCACTTGACAAGATTTCTAAATCATAATCCTCCTCCTCCTTATCATGCCAGTAATCCTCTGGCGCTATTTCATCACTACAGCAGACATTTCTACTTGGTCTTACATCATGGAAGGGGATAACATGCTCAGCAAGGCTGATGATGAGGGTGAACTCCCCACTATGGCATTAGCTGCCATCTGGTGCTGGGTCCACAGTGCCATGTGCCTGTTCTTAAGATATGTATGCTGCCCCCCCCATGCCCAGATGACTCCCCTTTTTACCTCGACTCACACATGCATGGCAAAGCTGGTAGACAGCAACTGACTCATCATTTGCATCTTGAACAAAATAATCCCAAACAAGGTACTGTGATCCCTTACTTTTAACATGTCCCTGATGCTGCTTATTGGACTCTGTTTTTTTAAACCATTGAAATGGGTGTGCTACATGATTTTTCAGGCTGGATACACTTGGACTTCAACTGCTCACCACGAGTCTGACTACCTATGATTATTACTGAGTCATCATTATCATCAACAGGAACCGCTAAATCACAACTTTTTTGAGGAGGGTGGATTTAAGACACAGCCACCTTGACTTTCTTTTTCTCTGGTTCCCAACAGGGGTCACTGACATCATTATCATATTTATCAGCATCATCTGCACCTACATGTTCAGCTTGGATGCTGTCATGTAGAGAACATGTTTCAACCACAGCATCATCATCACCTGATATTTTTGTGCCACACTTTTAATTATTCGATGGCAAAGGCATGACCTCAACAATGCTGGAAGAAATGTGACAATGTGAGTTATCGTTGCCAGGATCGGAATTGTGTTAAACTACCATGGGGATGTTAATGGGGAGTATGACATCATCTACAGTGTCAGCCACAGCTTTAGACTCAACTATATTTTTTGAAATGGTTAACTGGTCAGAAGTGGAACTTGAGGCAGCAGTACTCATGCCAGCAGAAACTGCACAAACACCACCAGCTGGGAAAACATCATCTTCTCCAACTATGAGAGAAGCTACATTGTGCTGTAAAAAAAAAAAAAAAAAAATTGCTGGAGAAATCCCTTTATTGACATCAGCTATGCACTTCAAGGACTACCATGCCCATGGACAATCATGCCACTGGCAGCAGTGCCATGGCCAGAAACAGCTTTGCTTGCACATTTGTTTGCAGGCATTTTATGGATCACCAAGAAAATTCTAAACAAATTTAGATTTCTGAACTTTCAGTCTGGCCTGGTGGATGTGAAGCCAAAAGACGACAACTGCGGCTTGCAGATGGAGATCGGGCACTAAACAGATGCAGAAGCACAGACAGATTAAGATTGCACTGTGCAGTCAAGAAGAGATGCAGATGCAAAGTCACAACAACACTTTAACCAGTGCTCACAAGTCACAATCCTCTTTGAAAAGAATACATTTTGCCAGTTGTGGGGCGTGGTAGTGCACTGCAGTAACAGTCCAAAACCAAGATACCACAAAGCATTACAGAAATCACGAGGTGCGGTGGATAGCAGGTTCACCCTGCTGCAATTACTCTGTGACACAATAAATGTGTCTGATTTGATGGCATGTCGCGACGCACACTCACACACTACAAGTAATGCGTAGCAAACTGAAAACTTCTGTAATGTATACAAATCTTTTAAACTAAATTATGCACTGCTGTACCACAACAATCAGCAAAAAAAAATTTCAAGAATTACTGAAAATATTACTGTGTACATTAACACAGTTATACAAGAAAAATATAACCAAAACAGAAAGACTGCCTTTTTCTCCCAGTTTTAACCTACCTCCACACAGATACGCCCCTCCCCCAAAGCACACTTCAAGTGTCTGTCAGTACACAGACTGAATGTTCTAAATTAACATTCAAAATCCAAACACAAACAATAAACACTCAATGATATGAGCGCAGGAGGGTTTCCTACAATCGATGTACTAAAGTCTAAGCAACAAAATGGCTCAAAAAGGCTTTTTAACAGCTTTAGAGGATTTGAATCACAGAGCTGTGACAGGAAACTGTCTCCATCTACCACGACACACACTACACAGAACTGAGGCTGTGCAGAACAGTCTAGGGCCCATGTGACCTGCAATCCTGTGAATCAATTTAAAATTCATCTTGGAGGCTCAATAACAAAGCGAGAGTGATGTGAACTACATTGATTTATATGTACTTCGCATTAAAATTGGCTTAGAAGTGGTTGGGGAAGGTGGAGTAACACAAGTCATTTGGTTTCAGTGGACTTCGTTCCTCATTATGATGCAAAGTACTCCATTTCAAGTTGCGATTACATCGCGGATTCTGCGTACTCCACAAAATCATTTACGTGGAAGCGAATTTTAGCCCTTGCCCCTCTAAAGTGGCACTGAAGTATTGAACTGACACCAACCCCACCCTGCAGGACCGACAGGCATTGGGTTGTGCCTTTGGGTCATTGGCCATAATGCTCACCGCCATTTGATCTCACTCCTACCCTGCAGGACAACAAGTGTCACGGTGTGCCTTGGGGTCTTCGGACCTTACACTCACCCCATTCCATAAGGAAATACACTGAGATGGTTGCAGTATTGGAGAATGTGGTAAACTTTGGGGCCAAATAGTCCAAGGTACACCTTAATGCCTGTCACTGGCTGCAGGTTAGGGGTGGGGTGGCATGAGCATTACAGCTGACACTCCCAAGTCACACCCCTGATGCCTGTCAGTCTCTACAGGGTGGGGCGTTACAGTTGGAAAACCTAACGCCCAGGGCATTTCTTGGTATTTTCCCTCCAAATTTTCAACATGGGCTTTTTGTGACCCCACCTCGTGAACAGTGGCACTATTAGTTCATTAGTCGAAAAGTGATTTTGCACCGTGACTGCGCCATTTGGTGCCACAGGTGCAAAAAACACATTCTGGGCAGGATGTGAAAAATGGCAGCTATACTGTTCATGAGGAGGTGTAAAAAAATGGTAATGCTGAAAATCTGGAGTGAAAATATGAAAAATTGGTGGTCAAAAGCGTGCATAGAAACTGCACAGCACACGCCCATAATGCAATTATTTGGGAGATTTTTTAACCAAATTTTCAGCATAGGCATTTTGGGACCTCTGCTCATAAACAACACTGTGATTTTGTTATTCTGGTTCTAAACGTTGATTTCTCACAGCGACCATGCGTTTGAGATCCACAGATGTGAAAACACATTTCGGGCAGGATGTGAAAAATGACAGCTGTACTCTTCATGAGGAGGTGTGAAAAAAATGGCAATGTTGAAAATCTGGAGTGAAAATATTAAAAATTATTGAAGTTACGAGCATGCTTGGAAACTGTGCAATGCACACTCATAACAATCATATTTTGATGCTCTACCCTCATAACATAGTTTTTGATTTCACCTCATGAACAGTAGCATTGTCATTTCATTAATCAGTCCTGAAAGGTGATTCTGTGCAGTGACTGCAAAATGACCTTTTGGGAGTGAATAATGAAATGACAGTGACTTTGTTCATGAGATGGGGTCCCAAGAACCCCACGTTGAAAATTTGGGACCAAAACTCCCAAAAATGGCTGTGACATCAACCTAAATTGAAACCCCCATTCAGTGCCACTATAGGACTTCCACTGATTTCTTCAGTTTGCAGGTGGCTTTAAAGAGTGCAGACATGTTCCCGGTTCACTGAAGATCACTGCTCCCAACCTCCACAGGTAAGTATGGGTAAGGGGTGAGGAGGGTGGGTGCACAGGAGAGGAGTATGGGTTGGGTGAGGGATGGCTGGCAATGACGAGGAACTGTTTTCTTTTTTTCAGGTTTAAAAAAAAAAGAGCGTTATGGGTCTGTTTTCTTTTACAGGAACTATGGATTTCACCTGGGGTGTGCTCCAGTGTGCCAGAGTACTGGGAGAGGATCAAAGGGAGATCAATGCCGACCTGGGGATTGGGCACCCTGAGTTCAGAGGATATGTGGGGGGTGCATTCGACACTGGGAGTGGGCATGCAGGTTGGAAACAGCACAGCAGGTTTTTGGCACAGTGGTTGGGCTCCCAGTGTGCCACATTAAAAATGAGGGGTGGGGATACAGCTGACACGGAATTAAGTTCCCCGATGTTGGCAGGTGGAGGGGTCCACCAGCATGATGCTCACACTTAGAGTAAAAGTGCCTTTGGGCACTGAATACTCCCAGCCTGTACAGAGCTTAGGCTGTGGCCTGCTCTGCATGGGTGGGAGAACTTTTCAAGCAGGAGACAATGGGACATGGAGGAGGCAGGCAAGGAAAGCCCCTCCTCCCACCTTTCAGGCAAGGACTGGTGGGCTGGTGAGATGGAGACATCACAACACAAACAGCTGTTTGCTCTCCTACCACTGCCATGTTTATTGAAATGTTTCACCAGGAAAGGCACGTATGGGAGGCATGTCATCTGTGCCGCTGCATGATGAGCTTGTCTCCGATTGTAGTGGCACATTTCTGTCAAGTTGGTGGCACTTTACATAATTCTTGTGTCAGCGCTAGCATGCTGGCTAACTGGGAATGAGGAACACACCTAAAGCGTGCTACCATTAAATCCTTTTAGCACACCTCTGCATTTCTCATACTACCACACGATGTTGCTTGTGTGTGCACAAAACAACATAAAAATGGACCTAGCTGGAATGAATCATTTAGTCCAAGTGGCTCGCATGATTTTAGTCCTTATTGTCAGAATGTCTCTATACTTAGGAGTTTGTTGTCTGGGTTGCCTCCATGTATATTAAGAGTCACTTTTTCAAGGCCCAACCCACATGGATTCTGATTCTGTGTGGAATATTAGTATGTTGCGATTGCATGTCAAGGATTACCAGATACCAATCATCACTGACATAAATTTCTTTAAGAACTTCCAAGATCTGGGTAGTGTCCCATATATAGGAATGCTCCGAAGTGGCTAAGGGCTGAATACAAGTATCAACAATTCGTGCCAGATGCTCTGTAAGGGAGCCATTCACAGCAAAAATGGGACAACAGGAGAGATTCCACAGATTTTTGTGAATCTTTGGTAGCATGTACAGGGTCGTTCTGATATGATGTTTTACAGTTAGAAATGTAAAACTCTGTTCTGTAATAGTCATGTTCAATAAAGTATCATACAAAATAAAAGCAATCTTTTTCTTGCACTGATGTAATATCATGAGTGAGCAGTTCATTGCACCCAATTATGCCACCCTGTATCTTAATTCTTGGGAAGAGAGATCAATACTGTCAGAGACTACTAATCCTTTCTGTGACAGGATCAACTTCTACATTTCATTGACATCATTTTGGTTTGGAAGCGCTCCTTACATGAATTCAGTCAGTTTGATGAATTTCTTGAAGATTTGAACTCGAACCTCAAATTCACATTAACTGCAGGTTTACATAAAAATAATTTTCTTAGATTTGATTGAGAAAAATGGGAGGTTGTGTGTAAAAACATCTTTGTTTTGAAGAGACTGACCATAATTCATTGCTTCATTTTACAAAGTTGCCATCCTAGGCACCTTGTGAATAATATACCACTCATTCAGTATATGAGATTGAAAAGAAATTGCAGTTCTGAAGCTGACTATATATGAGGATGTGATGATCTAGCCAGTCATTTCACGGATACTGGCTACAACGAGGAATGTATTAGTAGGGCAAAAGCAGAGTGGGCACTATAGACAGAAATGACTTGCTAAGAAAATACAGTACTGTTAGAACTCAGGGGTCCCAGCTTTGTTGCAACCTTTACTCCTCATGGCAGTTTCTATGTGAAATAATAAAAAAAAAAATGGCCCATATTTAAAACTGAAAAAAGATCGGACCCCTACACTGAACAAGAACCAAGACTGGTCCTTGGAATGAGCAGAAATGTGTGTAACTGTTTGGTCCACAGTTTGTCAACCTATCATCAGACAGCAAACACAAAATATCTACCAGCAGCCTTTTTTTTTTTGCCTTATCTCTTTATCCTTTCTACGTGCTCCACCCCAGCCACTCTTTCAGGCTTCATGCCAAGGCTGGAATCAGATCCATCGTGCTTCCTGGGCCATTGTCTCAGATAGCAGCCAGTCCCAGGGTAACTCTGGTAAACCCTTCGCGGGTGGGTCCTCTCCTGAGGTGGGGAATGCACCTATTAAGGGGTGGACCAGTGCAAATGCTTGGCCCTGGGATGCTGCTGAGACAGATGGCTCTGCAGGACTTTGATGGCTATGGACAGCCAGGCAGCCATCATCCGGCTGATCGTGGAGCAGGTATTTACGCTTTACTAGTGATGTTCCCTACGTTGCATCTGCAGTGCTCCCGGTCTCCACCGGAGGCCGCTGCAGAGCGTCATCATCCCTCTACCCACCCCAGGAGAGGAGAGCAGTCCCATAGATGCTCAGTCCTCTCCTTCCCTCTCTCAGCCCCGGCATCCAGAGTCTGCCCTCAACCCGGGTCGCCAAAAGTGTTCTTTAGGCAGCTGCAAGTGCCAGCAGCCTGCACTACTGTCAGCTAAGGCTGTTTAATTGTAGAAGCTGTATATTTTTAGCTCCATTATACACTACAAAATGTTTACCCATCCTGTTTCCATAGACAAGATTGAGGTATGAGAATTTATTTCACGTAGTACTCAGGGAATAATATACATTGCATTACGTTCATGCCATGGGTTTTAGAAGGTAAGGCACTCAGAAGGTTTAAGACTCAGATTAGGGAACACCTCTGGAGTATTGAAAAATGGAGAAGGCATTGACCCTCCACATACGGGAAAGTAGAGTGGGTCATAGGTTCCATTATTTGGGCCTTGAAAAAGTGACCCATAATGTATGTGGGAGCAGCTTAGACAACAAACTGCTGAGTGGAGAGACATTCTGGCAATATAGACTATAATCATATGAGTCACTAGGACTAAGCAACGCCTTCCAACTCGATCTGTTTTTGGTTTAAAACTTTGTTAGGATTTATTATTAACGTGTTCATCAGCGTTCTGCATTATTATGACAGCTGCTGTTTTTCAATAGTCTTATAGGAAGATGCTATGGTTATATATTAACTACTTGTATTAGGAACTATGATTTTAACAAGCTTCTGAGATATATCTGTTAGGCTTTTTAAATAATAATGTTGCTTACATGTATTTATCCATGCTATACTGTTTATATGCACTGTTCTGTATATATAATTATGTGATATAATATTGTCAGAGGTTATGGTCATCTGCTATTTTGTTTTTAATATTGTGCCTTGAATACTATAGGTTGTCTTCCCCCTATCCTCAACAGTATTCTCATTGTTTTCCTTTTCTTTTGTATCCCTTCCCCTCCTTCCCCATTTTTGTTTGGTTTATGGCTTTTATACAGTATCACTGAGTTTACATATATTTATATATTTACATTTCTGTATTTGCAATTCGACATCATACTTGCACAGCACTTTACTATATATGAAGTTTCCAGATCATGCATGTCCTGGCACTTTAGATGGTTAATTGATTACCTGTGATTTCACACTTACTTCGTCATGTGCTATATAAAGGAGTGGTTTCGCGTTATGATGTTGCCTTGACAAGCACACAGGTGTGTGTGAAAATGTTCAGCATAGGGGTCTGCAGTCTGTGACAGTTACATAAATGTTTTTTTCAGTAAATAGATTTTTTATCCTATGACCACGTCCTGGTCCTTCACGTTTTGAGTACATAGGTTACGTACGTTGTCACAGAGCATAGCAGACTGAAGTCCATGGAGCTCGCCTCGAGTTAATGACTATACCCCTGGATTTTTTTTAGCTTGAAAAATATATTTAATTTTGTTTTAAACTCAGTCATGCTATCGCTCCCCAACACCTCAGCTGGGAGGTGGTTCCAAAGTTTGATTACTCTAACATTGAACCAATGTTTTTTTGTTAGATCTAAACTGTGGCAGTTATCTGGTATGTGTGTGTCAGGTAAGGCACTTTTTCCCTAATAACCAGGCCTAGCTGATTGCACAGTTTGTTATCATGAAATGTCCGATATTGCAGGCACATGTCACCCTCTGAGTCTCTGGTATTCCAGGAGTATAGTCCAAGCTCACCCAATCTCTCCTGTATTCCCTGTCCTTTAAGTCCCAGATCATGCGTGTAGCCTTTCTTTGTATTTTTCTATGGCATTGATCTTGGTTTTCTATCCAGGGGACCAGAGTTGCACACAGTACTCTAGATGCAGCCTTACCAGGGAGGCATACAGCGGCACAATTATCTCCCTGTCCCGACTCCTAATATGCCTTAAAATACAGTGTAATATATTACTTGCTTTTTTACCACCAGATTTATTATGTTGTTTAGTTTAAAACATGCGTGATACAGATGCCCAAATCCCTTTCCTCCTTTACTGATTTCAGGATGCATCTATTTAACCAATATGGTGTATTGGAATTGTTTTTTCCAAAATGCATCACTGTACATTAATCGGTGTTAAAGGTTAGGCTATATTTCCTGGACCATGCCTCCATTTCATAGAGGGCTTCTTGTAGTGTGGCTGTCTCTTGTGTGTTGTTTACTATTCTACCCAGCCTGGTATCATCAGCAAACTTGGAAACCCAGACATCTGTTTTACTGGCCGGTGATGAAATGTAAATATTAAAAAGGCGTGGTCCCAATACTGAGCCCTGGGGAACCCCACAGGACACCTCGGACTGCTTGGAATATGTGCCCTTGATGCATACCCTCTGCTTCCTTCCTGACAGCCATGATGCTGTCCATTTGGATATATTGCCCTTGATGTTGTGATTTATGAGGGCGCCCATGAGTTCACCATGTGGGACCTTATCAAATGCTTTAGAGAAGTAAAGGAAAATTACATCAACTGAATCTGATTTATCAAGTGCTTTGCTGACTCTACCATAGAACTTGAGGAGGTTAGTTCGGCAGGAGCGCCCTTTGTGAAGCCATGCTGGGTAATATCGATATCTCCTCCTTGTTGCATGTAAGTTACTACATGGTCCTTGATGACCCCTTGAGAACTTTCCCCAGTACCACAGTCAAACTAATGGGCCTGTAGTTACCTACCTCCTGCCTGGAGCACTTTTTTAAAAATTGGAATCCCATCTGCTTGTCGCCAGACTTCCAGCACCTCCCCAGAGTTAACTGATGTTTGAAAAAGTCTCTGCCAGTTCAGCTGCCAATTCTCTGATCACCCTAGGGTGTAGGCCATCTGGTCCCTGAGCTTTGTTTGGGTCAGATTTTTGTAGTCTTTGCTTGATGTCATCCCTATTTAATTGTAGTGTATCTGCTGTAGTGATGTCTAAGTGGGTTTTTGATTATACAGTTTTTTGGTTAAGTACAGAGGAAAAGTATAACTGCCAGCTAGTTCACTGTCTGCTATTGTTAATGTACCATCTTGTTTTCTGATGGGGCCTATTGTCTTAGATGCTCCTCTTTATTATTGACATATGCATAGAAGGATTTGTAGTTATCCTTAACTTTATTTGCTTGCTTCAATTCATGTGATTGTTTTGCCTCCTTTATGCTGTTTTTAGACATTTGCAAGTTTTTGTAGAAGTCCCAACTTTAATGTGTTCCAATATTTTTAACACTAGCACAAGCTTTTCCTTTGTTTTTATCACTGACTTGACTTTCCTAGTAAACCATGGTGGGATTTTACCAATCCCAGTATATTTTTTTCTAGATGGTACAAATCTTTTGGCATGACTGTTAATTTTCTGCTCAAGTATATCCCACATGGACTGCAATGTTTTATTCTTAAACATCTCATCCCAATTCCAAGAAGCTAATCCTGCCCTCATACTCCCAAAATCTGCCTCATCATAGTTGTTGATTCTGGTGTTCTCAGTGGGTTTCCATGTATATCCCACTAAAGAAAAGCTGACCATGTCATGGTCACTCAAACTCAGGGGTGCTAGCACCTTATAATCTTGTAGCCTGTCTGGGATCTTAGTTAGTACTATGTCTAGCATACTATTCTCCCTGTGTTCTTATTTACCATCTGTTCAAGACCAGCCAGGTTGAATGATTCGAGGAAGCATCGACTGGCTACGTTGTGTGTTCCCTGGGTTTCCCAATCTATGTAAGGTAAACTGAAGTTGCCCAGTAATAAATTATTTTCAGTGGGTCACAGTGTTTGAATGAAATCCAGTAATTGAGTGTCCTCATGGCTAGACTATGACGTGGGTCTATATATGATCCCATGTTGATTTTTGCACACTGTGTAGGAGACAGTTTGACACATATCACTTCAAGATCACCCCAGATGATGTGTCAGCCTGCTCTAATGTGATACTATCTGCCATGCAGAGTGCTACCCATCCTTCCATCAACTGGCCAGTCCCAAGAATAAACAATAAAACCCAGGATCTGTCTATCCCAGGAATCATCCTTGCTCCACCATGTTTCCATGATAGCACAGATTTGAATGTTGTTCTCCCTCAGCCCCCGGTTAATATGAGTTCATCACATTTTTTCATAAGGCTACATGCATTTAATAGGAGACATTTCCAGTTTGATTGATATTTCTTCTTATTTACCCAGACTTGATTGTTGGGGTCATCAGCTTAGTTATAGCCTCCCCTGCCCCCCCCGGTTAGAAGTTTAAATATGAATGTATCTCCTGCCTAAGCTTTTGTACTAGGTGTCTTTTTCCCTTTCTGTTGGTGTGTAGTCCATCAGTAGCATATAGGTCTGAGCCCACAAATTTTTCCCAGTGTGAAATGAGGGTATGCCCTTCTCTTTGGCCCCAGTGTCTCAGCCACTCGTTTAGCTTGTGTATACTCCTATTTTTAGCTGTGCTGGCTCTAGGGACTGGGAGAATTTCTGAGACTAAAACATGACATCCCTTAGCTTTTAGGGCCTCACCCACCTCTTTAAAGTCCCTCTGGATGTGTTCATTAAGTCTCTTCCCAATATCATTTACCCCTATATTAGCCATTTTTCTGCTTTTTTCAGTGATTGTTGCATTTGGCTCTGTGCATGTTTTCCTAAGCTATCTTTTGCATTATGTTCTCTCTTTGTCTCCACAACCTCTGCCAGTAATGTGTCCCAAGGCTCTACCACCCCTTCTATGAAGTAAAATGTCCTCACATACTTCTTGGATTTACCGCCCACTAATCTCCAATCATTTCCCCCTTGTGGCGGCATCTGTACTTCTAACAAAGTCCTCGTGAATTTACACTGTTTACACCCATTAGGAGCGTATTAGTCTCTATCATGTCTACCCCTCCCATCTGGTTCTCTAGTGAGTACATGTTCAGGGCCTTCAGATGTTCCATATATGATCTGCCCTGCTGGCCCTGAATATTTCTGTGACCCTTCTCTACACTCCAGCTTATGAATGTCCTTTCTCAGGTGAGGGCTTCAGAACTGGGCACAGTCCCAGATGAGGCCTCACCAATGATCTGCATACCGGCAGTATCACTTGTCCTGTCCTACTGTCAAAATCTCTCCCTATACCCCCTAGCATTCTGGGTGCCTTACCATAGGCTTTGTTGCAGTAGCATGTTAGCTAGAGTGAGTAGTAAATTCGGCCTGTTGCTAAAATATTTACATGTTTTTGTAAGCTGAGTACAGTATTTTGTTTGATTCCTGTGAGGACCCCCTCTCTGCCCCTACCGTCCCAATGCCAAAGGTATCCTAGTGTCCCCTGCTACTGACATTATTCAGGGACTCAGCTGTGGGGGACATCAAAAGGGCTGCAGTGCTTAGAAAATGTGATGCAGAAGGGATGGGGGACATTCACAGCACTAAATGGTACTGATACTGTTGATGCACCTCTTGCCTTGAAACATAGAATTTGACGGCAGATAAGGACCGCTTGGCTCACCTAGTCTGCCCATTTTCCTACCTAATGAATAGACTGCAGATCCTAGTTAACCACATCCTACTTCCTCCTACCCACCACTAGAATTACCTTATGTCTGTCCCATACATTCTTGAATTCCCCACTGTTTTTGACTCCACTCACGTCCTCATGAAGGCTGTTCTGGAGCAGTCTGCTAGCAGATGTAGTGGGCACAGAGACTGTAAAGTGTTAAATCACAGATGTTGATGGCAAATGGTCTCATCAACATAGACTATGATGGATAGGAGGTCTAAGGTATAGGCCATACAAAAAATGGACAGACCAGGTGGATCTTCGGTCTTTCTCTGCCATTACATTCTATGATTCAGTGATTTCCTCCACATGCCCAGGGTGGGACAGTGGTACTGGGAATGTCAACAGCACTCAATGCAGTGATATGCCCCACCACTGCTGCAACTTTTTTCTCAGAATGCTGCAGCCCATTAATGCCCCCTGCAGCTGAGTTTGTCACTGACATCAACTGCTGGAGACACTGGGATACATTTAGGCCTTGTTACAGTGAGGGTGGGTGAAAGGATCAACAAGGTAAAATACTTACATTTCATGAAAGAAAGTAACTAAGCAATTCAAACAACAGGGTAAATTTGCTAATCAGGGTGTCTCAGTCTTACTGCTTGTTTTTGTTTAAGATATGCAGGGGGCGATTTTATGTTTAACTTGTCTGAGGAATAATGTGAACTGACCAGGACTAGTGCACCTAACCCTCTAATTGTCCCTCTTAACTAGTGCAGGTCCTTTAAGGCTGCCAATAAAGTTAAAAAGTCCTCTACTTTAGCAGGTTGTAGTCCTCATGCTAATCTCCCTTAGTGTTTCAGACAGCCTGGTATGATCAACAGCTCTTTAACAGCACAATTACCTGGCAGTGCAAGATGTGGACCACACAAAATAATTAATGTGAGTCATTACCCCTCAGTGTTAGGGCTTGCAACTGATATCCAGGCTGTGTTCAGGGGTGGAATGCTTTTAAGTCACTAGCTTCCAGTGGTTTGAGTTTCTCTCCATGTGGGATGATGCCTTCAGCATTATTAAGGCCAGTGCTCAGTCATCATTTGCCTTCATGTTGCGGGTCAATATTCAACATTTTAGTAACAAAATGTTAAGAGGTACACAGGGTCTGTCCTGTATGTGGTAGGTTTTATCCAGCCTCCCCATAGTTGTTCATCTCCCTTCCCAGTCTCCCAGCTCTTTACTTTCCTTGGCATCACTGCAGGCCAATGACAGAGGGTGATCCTGGAATAACCATCCATAGGTCCATCAATACCATTACTGGCAGGTGTAGGGGTCCTCAGATTTTTCCAAAACACCACTCAAATCGATGCCATACTTGCACACTTACCTTTATGCCACTCGTCATGCCCCTTTATCCTAAAAACAATCTTTTGGTGCATAGCTGGTACAAAATTAACCCCTTATAAATAAATTTGAAAGGCTAAAACATGCATTTCTGGAGTGTATAGATCTTTCTAAACAGACAAAACAGAGCTTCATGCCTTGGTACTGGTTCTCCAGGGTTTATGAAAGGGTCATGTTTATTATTATTTCTGGGACAGAGCATATTAAAATCAATACTTTTGTGTCTGATACATATTATTTCAAATGTTGCAAAATGTTCTATTTCCCGAGCCCCCTAGGATTGTCTACTCCCCCACCAGAGAAATCCTAGATCAACCCCTGTCTTACTTGATGAAGCTTGAACACTTCAGGAAGTGCAGGTCTTTGGTAGGTCACAGCATGAAGGCTGAGTATTTCTTTCTCGGACTGACTCTGTTCATTGCCCTGTGGGTAGGAGGTTAGGTGTGATGAGGTGCTTGATGATGTCAGCTATTGTGTGTACAAGGCAATATCTGCTTGATTGAATAGCTGCAGCTGTGAGGTAATCTGGTTTGGGGGAAGGGGACATAGCCAGGGAAGACTGCACACAGCAGGGGTAGTGAGGTCCACCAGAGCCCTAACAGCAACTACTCTCCTTCTGCAGCTGAACTCTATGAGGAGTGTTAGCCTGTTGATGCTACGCATCAACTGCCCCGCCTGCCCCAGCTACCCTCCTACCCAAGGCTGGCCTTCAATTTTTGGACCACCCTAGTCACATGATGTCCTGTTCCATTTTTTTCTAAGTCCCCACTTTCCCATTTGCAGGTTATACTTTCCTGCCACCAGCTGGCTGAGCTGAGTCACCTCCGACAACTTCCCACCTCTCTAGCCTTCTCTACTGCTCCTCCATTCTCATCCTCCCCATTCTACAAGTCCAAATTCCATAGCCCTGCTTGCAGTACCCAGTGTGCCCCCCTAGGAGTCACTGTTGGTGCTTTCTCTAATCCCCCTTGCCACATATTTTGGATGCTCATTTCCACCCTGCACACCCTACGTGCATTTGCCCCCACCAAGTTTCCAGACCTGGGGCTTGAACCTTGCACCCTTTGCACCAGACTCTGGGACACTGCCACTACTCCAAAGTGGTTGCCACATTTCAGTACGTCACTAGGGACCTCTTATCTCTTGGTCCATGACCAACACTGCAATGCTGCAGGTGCCTATCAGACTGATGCTCCTCATACTAATGTCACTCAGCATGGCCACAACCTCTCCCTACCGCTCAGTGCCACCCCGCTCCCCTATGCTGACCACTCATGCCATCCCCCACTGATGCACACACCCCTCCAGCAGTCTTACCCCTGCTCACCATGGCCATCGATCTCCCCCGCGATCCCCACCATCCGCTCGATCGCTATTCCATGCATCACCTCCATGCGTGCCACTAAAAGCCTAACGCACTGCCACACAAATAAGCGACTGCCCCTACTCAGAATTATTTCCCTCCTCCTTTTACTATCTTGAAACATCCACCTGAACCCTGGCCCGGACTCCTGCATGCCGATGCACCCGCAGCCAACCATGGGCCCCCGCATAGGATCCATGAACATATGCAGCATACTTAACAAAAATGGCCGCACTGCAATGCTGGGTCACCAGGCACCAACCTGACATCCTCACAATGGTTGAGACATGGCTCTCAAAGAACCCCCCCCGACTCCCTCGTCTCCCTTCCAGGCTACTCAGTCTTCAGACTGGACAGAGTGAGGAAAAGGTGCGGAGGATGTGCAATATACTTGCAGGACTCCCTACTAGCACAAGCCATCCCCCCACCTATGCAAGATCATGGTGCGCAAGCCATGTCCATAAAGGTCTCACTGGACCCCTCCAAGTCCCCCATCATAATCACTGTGGTCTATATACCACCCTGCAAGCAAACCCATACTCTTCTCTCCCTAAAAGAATACATTACAAGTCTCCACCACAAGTTAGAACACATCCTTCTGGGTGACCTGAACCTAAACTGGCTGGCTCGTCCACAACCACCTCCAAAGATGCCTTCTCAGCCCTTGACCTTCACCAGATGGTGCCCCAACTCAACCACCTGGACGCAAACCTTGCTGGACATTGTACTAACTAAGCACCCACATAAAATTGAGGATGTTGTGGTCCTCCCTAACTCTCTCAGTGACCACTCCCCAGTAATCTTTACATGGATAGCCAAGCAACCTGCACCCCCCCACCACCATGATTCATCACCGCCTCCGCCCCGGCAGTCTTATGAACCTCAAGCATCACCTAGCTCACTGCGACTGGTCTCCTATATACCAGGCCATCTCTGTGGATGAAGTACTAGAATATTTCAACAACACCTTCACCCTAACCTGTGACACCTTCGCTCCCTAAAAGACCCACCTCATGCGGCAAAATGCCCCGGATTACCCATCCTCCTACAGCAGCTCAAGGACTGTGACAACCTTTGCTATAAAGGCAAACCCTAGAGACAGGCAAGCCAACCGTGCAGAACAGAACAAATGCACCTGGGCCATCTGCAAAGCGGTGTTGAGCATTACAGAGCCACCTGAATGCCACTTGGGGCTCACACGCAAATTTTGGGATAATATAAATGCTAATGGGAAGTTATGGCCCTCCCCTTCCAGATCTCTGCAAATGGCTCGATCATCACTGACCTGAAACAAATTGCCACTACTCTCAACTCCAACTTTACGGACCTAAGCTCTGTGCTCCTCCCAATTTCTTTTACCCAACACCCAGCCAAGACCCCCTCCTCCCACACTTCTTCTATCTCTGGACCACCTCCCCGGAAGCAGAACCTACCTGATCAAGGCCCTAAATGGCTCCAGCCCTCTTAATGACCCTTTAGACATCAAACTCCTCCATCTGGTCCTGGACACAGTGCTTCTCCCAGTAACTGCCCTACTACATTGCTCTCTCCACCTTGGACAGTTCCCCAGCAATTGGAAAAATGCAGTTGTAACACCCATCCACAAAGGTGGGGATCCATTACTCCCAGGGAACTACCGCCCAGTCTCAATTCCCCACACTGTCCAAGGCCCTGAATAAGGGAGTGGCAGACCAATTGATCAATTACCTAGAAACCCATAACCTGCTGTGTGTGGAGCAGCATGGATTCCGAGCCAGACACAGCATTACTACAGCTCTCATTGAATTCTTGAACTACATTCACTCCACCCTAGACAAGGGACAGCTGGCAGGGGCCGTGTTCATTGACCTGTCCAAGGCCATTGACATGGTTAATCACCCCCTCCTGCTGAACACCCTGATGCACATGGGTCTCTCTCAAGGTCCCCTAAACTGGTTTTCAAGCTATTTGACCTCCAGGACGCAGTGCGTCAGGATAAATGATACTGTATCTAGCACCTGCCCCACCTGCTCTGGAGTCCCACAGAGCTCCAGCCTAGGGCCATTACTTTTTAGCCTGTTTCTGAATACATTTCCCACCTCATGCTCTGGCAAGATGCTTCTATACGCAGATGACACCGTCCTCTGTGCCTCCCATGCAAACCCCGCCAACCTACAGGCCTCACTGCAGCACTCATTCAGCCGAGTCAAGCAATGGTTTGCTGAGCACAAGCTAGTACTAAACCAGAAAAAAACTAAAACCATGCCATTTGCGCACCACCAAAGCAAACTGGGGCTCACCTCCCACCAGCCAGACCTTACCCCTTGCCCTTTGTCAACTGCACCCTTATACCTCCCCAGTGTATCCCACTCACCCCTACCATGTCAATGCACCCTGGACCCCTGCATCCACCCCATAGCTGCCCCTCCAACCCCACCACCCACCCTGGCTCCCCTTGGACTCTACCACCTTTGTGTCTTCCAGACCCTCCAAACCCTGCCCACCCCTTTGCTCCCCTACTGCCTGCACTGCCTCTCAACGCATCCCAAAAGTTAACAAACTGCCACCCCAGGGCTAGAACCTTGGTCATTCTACTCCTCTCTGGTAATATCCACCCTAACCCAGGCCCTGCCCCAACCAGTCCACCAACTAGGTCCAATGGACTCCACATTGCCTCCATGAACATATGCAGCCTGCTGAAAAAATTTGCTGCCATTCAGTGCTGGGTCATACTACACCAACCAGACATCATAGCCCTAGTAGAAACCTGGCTAACTAAGTCCACCACAGACTCCTTTGTCTCCCTTCCGGGCTACACCCTATATCGCGAGGAGCAAACAGGTAAAAGCAGAGGTGGTTGTGCATTTTACGCTCATGACACCATCACTGGTCATGCACTCCCTGCCCCCAGACTTATAGATGGTGCCCAGGCCCTTACCCTCAAACTTACCCCAGACCCATCCAAGATACTGCTCTGTCTCTGTCTCCTATGTACCCCCAAGGAATTAGACCCCAGCGATATCGTCTCTCACTGAATATCTCTTCTCCCTCCCCCATAAAGCACAAGTCCCAGTTGGAGACCTCAATGTGAACTGGCTCAGTCCCTTTGCCTCACCAATAAGAGTCACCTTCGCTGCATTAGACCTGACCCAACTCATCTCCCAACCCACTAGATGTAACCAAACTACAGGGACTTGCACCCTCCTAGATGTCATTGTCTCCAACCGCCCCCAAAAGATTCAGGATATTCAAGTCCTCCCGGACTCCTTAAGCGACCACTCCCCTCTCCTATTCTTCTGGTCTGCCCCACCCCCAAACATGTAGCCCAAAGCACATGCCACAGGTGTCTCTGCCCAGGCGGACTGAAAAAACTCAAATAGTTCCTTGCTCAGATTGATTGGTCTCCCATCCACCATGCAACCAACACTGATGCTGCCCCGACCTCTTCTCACAAGCCTTTAACAAGGCCTGTGATCTTTTGCACCTTCACCATGATCAGCTCCAAAGGCAAAACACACCTTGGGTCATCTCTGCCCTACTCCAAATGCTCAGGGATAGGGATAACCTCTGGCACACAGCCACTGAGACCAGCTGGACAGCTGACAGACAGGCATATAATGCCACATGTAACAGGTGCACATGGGCCATCCGAAAAGCCAAGGCAGACTACTACCTGGCCACCCTCACCTCCTCATGGGGGTGTGCCCAGAATTTCTTGGACAATATAAAAGAAATAAATGGGAAATCATGCTCCCCCCCAGCCCAGCTTACAGTCAATGGCTCCACCTTTACTAACCCCACTGACATTACCAACTGCCTTAACTCCTCCTTTACAGATCTTAGCCCTGTCCTCCCGAGTAACTTTTTCGACCCAACCCCCGACCCACCGCCCTCAGATCCTCAGTGCCCCTGATTCTATCTACACAAAGTATCAGTCCAGGAAGCCAGGCCGCTCCTGCTTAAAGAGCTAAACAGCAACAGTCCTAGCAGCGACTCTTTGGATCCAGAAATACTCCGGCTGGTCCTGGATGATGTCCTGGTCCCACTCACTGGCCTCTCTGTCTGGGGCAATTCCCCACAGCATGAAAAACAGCTATAGTCACACTTATACACAAAGGAGGTGACAGGTCCACCCCCAGCAACTATCGTCCAATCTTCATCATTCCCCCTCTCTCCAAAGCTTTAGAAAAAGTGGTGGCCACTCAACTCACCGACTGTCTAGCAAAATACAACATTCTATGCCCAGAACAGCATGGCTTCCATGCTGGTCACAGTACAAGTACAGCATTAATGGAGTTCTCCAACTTTCTGCACTCCTCCCTGGACTCTGGTTCCCTAGCTGGAGCAGTGTTCATTGACCTCTCTAAGGCCTTTGACACTGTCTCCCACCCCATCCTACCAAATGCCCTCTACCATACAGGTTTCCCTGCTGGCCCCCTCACCTGGTGCACGAGTTACCTATCAGCCTACTCCCAGCATATCAGAAACAATGGGATAATCTCAGAAACCCATCTCATATTATCAGGGGTTCCCCAGGGCTCTATCTTGGGCCCACTACTCTTTAGTCTCTACCTAAACACCCTGCCCAGTGCCTGTTCTGGAAATATTCTCCTATACGCCGATGACGCCATTATTATTAATGCAGCCCACAGAAATCCCACCTCCCTCCAATGCTCCTTCAATGATGCAGAGAACTTTTTAAGGAGAGCAGACTTGTCATTAACCTCAAAAAAACCAAGGCAATGCTCTTTGCCCACCACCAGAACAAAGCCAGCAACAACCCCCTCCAAATCTTCCCCAGCACTCATCAACCACTTGAACAAGTTTACTCTTACAAATACATTGGGATCACATTTAGCTAGGCCTTCACCTTCATGCCTACATTATAGCCCTCATATCCACCGCTAACGCTCGTCTTGGCATCCTCTACCATCACAAGGACTGCCTCCCACCTGATGCCCTCAGGCTTGCCATTACATCCTCAGTAATGTTCCTTGTGGATTACAGCCTTCTGGTCTATGGTGCTGCAGACTCCACAGCTCTCCAAGATTTGACTCACCCTAAACAAGGCTTGCAGACTGGTGACCAGTGCCCCTAGGCTCACCCACACTTGTCAACTTTATGACATAGCCAAACTCCTTAGCCTCGATGAATGCCTCCACTACCAAACTTGCCTACTAACTAAGAAGATTCTACTTGGGCTCTCTCCCCCTGGGGTTTCTGTCTCCATCCAACTTGCACCTTCCACAGGCACTACCTGGACCACTGACAAGGTCACCCTACTAGTACCCAGAACTAGGACCACCCAGGCACAGAGGTCATTCAACTACAGAGCCTCGTCCTGGTTCAACTTGCTCCCCACAGCTATTTCCAACACCACCAAAATTGCCCCCGTCAAAACTGCCCTACGGAACCTATTGTTTAACACCCGCTGCTACACCTGTCACTAACAGATGCTCTGCTGTTTCAAAACTCTATTGACGTAGCCCTCTGGGGAACTCCCCTAACCCCACCCCCACTCCCCAAGCCTCCCTTTCCACTGCCAGTACCTGCTGGTACTAAACCTGTCAATTCTGAAATGTGTTTTAATTACTATTTGTGTTCAAGCAATTATGAAAAACTATGCTATTCTGTATGATTGTATTCTGTAAGTATGTTGACTCTGCATGTCCTCTCTGTGTCGAGGTACCTTTGTAAACAAGCCTCTGGCTCAGAGGTTGTGAATCCAATTATACAATAAATAAATAAATAAAACTAAAAAATGTCCAACTGAAAATCCTGTCCAGCTCACACCACCCCCCTAGAGCAGGTCTCATCTTATAAATACCTAGGGATCACATTAGACCCTGCTCTCACTTTTCATGGCCACATCAGCACACTGGCATCCGTGACTAATGCACGAATTGGCCTCCTCTACTGACACAGGGTCTGCCTACCCCCTGAAGCCCTGCATGTAGCCATTCACCTCATCCATTATGTCATTGGTCAACTACGGCCTGCTGGTCTACACCGCCAGTGACACCATTGCTCTCAACAAGATTAAAGTAACCATCAACAAAGCCTTCAGGCTCCTGTCAGGGGCTGATCGCATGACCCACACCTGCAGCCTCTATGACCGTGGCCAGATCCTCAACCTTGATGAAAGGCTCCAGTTCCAAGCATGCCTCATGGCCAAAAAATCTCTCCTTGGACAGACACCACCAGGAGTGTCGGCCTCCTTGCCCCTTGCCACCCCCAAAGTCCATACACGCAGAACAGACACAATAACACTGGCCACCCCCAGGGTCAGGACAACTCTTGCCCAGAGATCATTCCTAGTCATTGCCCCTGCCTGGTATAATGCCCTACCATCCTCGGTCACTACCCACACCAAGCTTGGCCCTTTTAAAGTGGCCCTCAAGAATTACCTCTATGCCACATGTACCTGCACCTGTCTGCACTAGCCCTACTGCCTTTTCAAACTACAGCCTAGTCGCTACTAAAGTGGGCCCACACCAAGACAAAGTCTAACCCAAGACTGCTCCACTAAACCCCACCAAGGCCCACTATCATGCCTCTGCTCTCTTGTTATTCTGCTTAGCTATCACTGTGTATAAGCCTACATCAGTGCACAGCTAAGGATATATGTAACTGATAAGATAATACTCTGTATAGGTTCGCACCAATGTATTGTAATGCCTGCACTACTGCACTGCAGAGGATGCATGTAACTGCTTAGCTAATTCTCTGTATAGGTACCCATCAATGTATTATAATGCCTAATAAAGTTTGTACATCTACCGTACAACTAGTTACGTAACGTTGTCTTTGCTGTATTACTGTCTTGTCCGTATCTATGTCATCCAACGAGGAGCCTTTGGAAATGAGTCTATGACTCAAAGGATTGTAATTCCGATATTCTAATAAATAAAAAATAGAGAGTGAACCATACTGGGCAGACTGTATACAATTATGTTGCAAATCTTTTTTGCTGGAGCAGAAAGCAACATAGGAGCAAGATACAGTAAATATGCGACATCAGAGTATTTCTTGGTTTGCATTTTTACTGTATAGGTGCACAAAAGTTTCCATTATAATTGTGGACTGGTGCAATCATCTGCAGACTAGTGCAATTTTGAATCAACTTGTCCTGCTGGTTAGTGCAAAAACAGGTTAAGATCAGTCTTTGTGGTATGCTAGAATTCTAATTTCGTCCAGGCAGCAAAGAATGGATACAAAGGGCCCGAATTTCAAACGGGGATGCAAGGCTTGTGACCATGTCCTGTGTCCCTGTAAAGTTAGTCGCACCTGCATCCAAGGGTCTGACGCATCCTTCACCCAATTTTATTAGAACCCTGGACACAGGTTGAGACAGTGCCCTCAATTTATGGCAGCTTGCGCCAAAGCTGTGGCACAAGCCCCATAGACCGGCTCCCCCACGGACACAAAGTTAGACTGGGGGGAGCTGGTCTCACTTCACTGCATCACTGCAAGGGACTTGTGGCAGAAGGGTTGCGGCCTGTTTCTTTGAAAATCCCACTTTCGGCATGGTTTGACGCAAGTCAGCACTTGCGTCAAATTCCCTGCAACAAGTCCCTTGCGGTGCTCTAATCAGGTTTGAAAATTGGGCCCTCGGTCTTATTTCTGGCTGCAGCTGAGCGCAGAAGGAGGGCAGCTATACAAAGGTAAAAGGTACCGGGAAAGAGAAACATACAGAAATGCAATCCAGACAGAATAATTCAGAGGCAGTAGTATATCTATTCCACGGTGTGAGGCCAGTGGATACAGACACAATCAATCATCAATAATTAATCATAAATATGACTTATGCACAGTCATAGCAGTTTCATGTCGGGTAGCTGATGAGCAGTACAAACAAGGGAAAAAAAGAAAAACAATCGCAGGTAGGATTGGAAGTGTAATGATGCAGGACTGAGTTTATCACATGCAGGAGCATGGGTGAACAGAGAGTGACCTCTTTAGATTTCAGAGAGGTTGTGAAGAGACATGTAGAAGAAAGCCACTTCACCGTCCTTCTTTTGACAGTAGGAATTTCAGTTTAAATACTTGCTGACACATAAGTGGGTAGACAAGGTTGGAAGTAGGGTTAATTTGTTTGGTTCAATAATGACTGGATTTGCAAAACCCATTTGTACCACTAAGGAGAGCAATACTTGATGTCACTTGTTTTTGACTGATGTATACATGCCAACTTATATACAGTACATGGTGCCGAGGGGGCAGTTGAGGATGAAGTAGTAGGGGGTGTTATACAGAGTGTTCTGTTTACCAAGTTAAGCTTAGTGGGCCGCACCTTATACTACAGTACATCAAATGTGATCAGTTAAACGGAAACTGTCGTTTGCAGGGGCTCCCACCCCTGCAGACGTTACCCTCTGGTTAAGCTTTTTTGAAAAAAGCTCCTTTGTTCATGCAGCACAAAGTAATGTATTTTAATTTCTAAAAGTCCGCTACCTGGAAGTGCAGCGGACGATGGAATGGCACCCTTAAGTGTACTGGTGTGGTGCCACACCGTGTGCTTCTATACAAATGCATGGAAGCACATGGTGCAGCACAGCACCATTACACTTAATGGCACCTCTCCAACGTCCGCTACACTTCCAGGTAGCGGACTTTTAGAAATGAAAATACATTACTTTGTGCCGCATGAAAAAAGGAGCTTTTTTCAAAAAAGCTTAACCGGAGGGTAACGTTTACAGGGGCGGGAGCCCCTTCAAACAACAGTTTTCAAGGAAAGAGCACGTGCTGCACAAGATACCTCACTGTCCCTTGGGAAAGACATTTTTTTTGACAAGACGAAGACAGCATAGCTTCAGCACAGGGTTGCCATTAAATAAACAACATGGATTAAGCAGTACAGGTCAGACCAAGTATTTGAAAAGGGGATACTCTTACAAGAATATTGTTTTAGAAGGTATGTACAGTATGTCGGGGAGGGGGGAAAGGATTGTGGAACACATTGCTGGAAACAGATTCAGTGAATGCTATTCCTTTGGTTTACAGTCAGCTTATTCATGTGTACCCAGCTGTAGAGAGTACCAAAGTGGTGCTAGAGGACCAAAGTAAAAGAGAACAGTATCATCGGTATACAGTACATACATCCTGCTGTTCACTTGTGAGGAGAGGTCACTATCAGAAATAGTAAAGAGTGGTGGCTCTATGATGGAGCCCTGGGACACTGCAGTCATTGCAGGGAGAGTCCCTGAGGTAGACCCATCAATCCTCTCCATCTGGGTAAAGTTGTACCTCCCTTGCTCTCCCCGTGCCACCATAGGGGAGAGCCAGAGATGACAGAAGTCTACAGCTTTCATATAGTAGGGAATGGCCTACCATGTTAAAAGCTTTGGCCAGATCTATAAAAAATTATACTGGCTGCTTGATCATTGTCTGTGTAGGCACATTTCCTGAATTATTTATTTCTATTTATTTATTTAAGTCTCAGATTACATATATAGTGAAGCCCTCCAGAATTCTGCAGTAGAGTTACTGCACTAAACAATGCAGTTTCAATGGGAGCTGATCCCTTTTATCATGTAGTAAACCTATGACACTGTGCTTCATCCTGAGGGCTTATCTGTACCTTTGAGCTAAGAGCTCTTTTACAAAGGTTCCACATCAGTGGAAAGGACAACAGATTTAACAGGACAGTAAAGTATGGTACAATAAAGTGTAAATAGGAAGTACAAAAGTCCTAATGGACATAAAATCACAATGGACAGTCAACGTAGTTCAAGTTCAAGTTTATTGGCAGGAAAAACTCCATTGAGCATGCTCATTTTCAAGGAGGTCCTCAATAACAACAAGGGCAATATACATAGACATATACAAAAAATACAATAAGCAGTACACAGCTGAGTATCTAGGAAAAAGGAGGACAAAAATATGTATGCCACATATACAGAGGCTTAGAGATAAATACATAGCACACACTGGGTAACAAGGTAGCACCTTTCGAAAGCAGTAGAGACTCCAAGGGCAGTAATGTAAAATAACAGACACACATTATGATAATCAATTTCAGGCATAGGAAAATGCATACAGTACATTGATATCGGCCAGCAGGCTTTGTCAAGACAAACAGGGTACAGAGTGTAGGAAGGGATGTGAGAGGGTGGGCTAGGAAGAGTAAGAGAGGGGAGTGGGAGTGGAGGACGTGAGGAGAGGTGGGGCAAGGAGAGGTAGAAGGAAGGATGGAGGTGGAAGCGGTAGGAGGCAAGAGTGCTAAGTTACTACGAAAGAGGTTGAATGCTAAAGTTGAGGTTTGTGAAAACATGGTTAAGGGAGACAGTCACAGGTGCTAGCTGTAGAGAGTAGTGACCGAAGCTTGGATTTGAACGGGCTCAGCTTAATTTCAGAGGCAATGTCACTGTTGAAAGCATTCATCCAGAGGGGGACCCTGTATGTGAATGATCTTAGTCCCTGGGTGTTCGGTGATGAGGGACCTGTAAAAGCAGAGATTCAGAACCTCAGGTGTGGCATGGATTACGAGGGGGGCTTAGATCTTGTATTCCAGGTGGCAAGAGGCCTAAGGTTATTTTCAATCAATCAATCAAAATCTTTATTTAACCAGGCGGGCACCGGTGAGCAGAGCTCGTTTTCGAGGTGAACCTGGGATAAGGTACAACTACAGAAAGAAACAGGATTGTGATTGCTGCCAACGCAGCAGTATACATTAGAACAGATATGAGCAAGGCTAAAGCAGAGCCATCATACACAAAAATACTAAATATACAAAAGAACAGCACAATAAAAGAAATGTACAAGTTAATAGTTTGGTATAATGTAGAACACTGAACTGTTGTAAGTTAGATTTACAGGTTTTTTTTTCTTCCCAGAGTAATGAAGGTAAGGGGATGCAAAGGATAGAAGGGGAGAGGAGGGGGCAGGGATGTGGATCAAAGGGATGACAGAGAGGGAGCAGGAGTAAGCTTCTTGGCCATCAGGCACATTTGGTATTCGATGCAGTTTTTAAGCTGTAGCCAACTGGTTAGGGCATAGAGGTCGCACATGTGGGCGAGATGGTGGACTCCTGAGACAAGACGACATGCCTTGTTAAGAGCAGTGGAGATATGCCGGGGGGCAGTCTCAGTTGCAGAGCCATAGATGATCAGTCCATAGTCAATTACAGGAATAAAAGAGCTCTGTACCGCTATTCTTAAGGCTTCAGGGGTCAGAGATTGCCTGTGTCTGTAGAGTAGACCAATACGAATATTTACAGCTTTAACAACGTTATCTATATGCACCCCATATGACTGGTTGCTGTCTATGGTAACTCCAAGATACTTAAAGAATTGTACCTGTTCAAGGGCAGTACCAAGGCAGTTAGTGATAGTCACAAGATGTTTCCTGTGCTTGTTATGGGAGCTGCTGAAGAGCATAAGCTTAGTTTTTTTATAGTTTAGTATCAACTTGTGATGACTAAACCATTTCTCTACCGAGGCAAATCCGAGCTGTAGCTGGTTCTCAAGGGGTATAGGCTTTGGGTGAGTTGTGTAAATTACTGCATCATCTGCGTAGAGTAGGATTTGTTCAGGGCAGGAGTTTGGGAGACTGATTAGAAAGAGACAAAATAGGAGTGGGCCCAGGATGGACCCTTGAGAAACCCCAGAGGGTACAGGTCTCGAGTCAGAGAAGACGACAACAATATTGACTTGTTGAGTGCAGTTATCCAGATAACTTTTAAACCAGGCAGTGGAGTCAGAGGGGAGCCCTGCATTAAGTAGTTGTTCCAGTAGCAGAGGGTGGTGGACCATGTTGAATGCTTTTGTCAAGTCGATGAAGGCAGCACCAATTTATTGACCATGGTCCAGGGAGCTGTGTATAGAACCGGTGAAGTTCATAAGGGCTGAGGTGGTGCTATGCCCTTTTCTGAACCCATGTTGTTGGGTGCATTGGATCTTATGTTTGTGAAGATATTCAGTAAGCTGGTCAGCTACAATATGTTCAGGAGCCTTAGAGAGAGGTGGTAATATGGAGATAGGGCGGTAGTTCACATGAAGAGTCATGTCTCCACTTTTGTAGACTGGGGTAACCATGGCTGATTTCCATTTATTTGGGAACTGTGTGAGTCTGAGTGAGAGGTTAAAGATCCTGGTTAAAGGTGCTAACACTTCCTCAAGGGTGAGGGACAGCAGTTTGAGGTCAAGGGAGTCCAATTGCTTTTACGGATGTATTTTCAGGCTTCATACAATGAGACTTCTTTGAAGTAGAATGGTGGGTGACTGCCCATTGGGGAGAGCTTACAGGATTTGCAGAGGTGACATCTGCATCAAAAAAGTCAGGTGGAAGAACACTGCTAGGGTCCATGAATGCATTATTAAAGGTATTGGCAATAGTTAGGGGGTCCAGAGCTGTAGTCTCATCAATGTCAAGTAAAGTGGGTGATGTTTTAGGGCTTTTACCTATAACCTCTTTGATATTGTTCCAGAAAGCTTTACCATTGCTCCATGTGTCAGTAATCACTCACTTGTAGTATTTATTTTTCTCAAGGTGGATGGACCTTGTGCAATCATTACGCGCTCTTTTATATTTTTGAATGTCTGATTGCATGCCGGTGGCTCGAGCCCAATGCCAGAGGTGGTCCCTAGATTTGATATGAGCTAATAAGTCTGCAGAGAACCAAGGGTTGCAAGGGCCTTTGATTTTCCACTTTCTTAGGGGTGCATGGGAGTCACAGGCAGCATTAAAGGTGTTAATGAAATAATCAAGTGCCGTGTTGACATCCTTCACACTGTCGATGGGAGTCCAATCTTGCACTCTAAGGAGGGATTTGAGGGATTCAATATGACCCCATGCTAGAATCCTGCTGGTGATTGTCTTTGGTGGAGGTTTGCAGAATTTGTTTGTCCACATGCAGATGACAGGGGAATGGTCACTGAGTGTGTCCAGGAGGTCTGTAGTGTTAGTAATGTGATCAGGATGACTGGTTAGGACCAAATCCAGTAGGCTGCTTGATCCCATTTTGTAGTTGGATCTAGTCAGGGAGTTAACCAGCTGGGAAAAATCTGTGGCAAAGATGGTGTCCCAAAAGCTCCCATTCTCAGGTGCAAGCCAATTAATATTAAAATCTTCCATCAGAATTAACTCCAAGCCAGAGGGTTGGTTTCTCAAAAAGTCCATGACAGAATTGAGACCCTTCCCCTGTTTTTTAGGAGAGATGCACACTGATGCTACATTAAGTGCCTTATTATGGGTACCTAGCAGAATTTTGATGGCTAGTATTTGTGTGATTGAACCAGCAGTAAGTACCAGCAGGGGGTGTCCCATGAGTGACTCTTTGAGATAGATTGCATCCCTCTCCTCTCTTGGTAGTCCTGTCCAGTCTAAAGATGGTGTAACCTGGCAGGGCAATAGTTGTGTCAGGGAATTTTGGTGTGAGCCATGTTTCAGCAGTTGTCAGAACGTCTGGATTGTGTTGGTTAACAAAGACTGGTAGAGCATCCAGTTTAGGGAGGAGACTGCAGATGTTCATAGCTGCTAAAGTAAGTAATCCAGGCCGCATTAAAGAGGCTGCCTTATTTGGTGGGCTAGGGCCAGGGTTTGGATGAATATTTCTAGACAGCAGTAACAACATAAGTTTGAGCAGGCATAATCTTAACTGCCTGTAGGTAAGTCTTGCTGTCCTCCTCTGTCTGGTGTCCCAGCTTAGTTGTTGGCATTCCCAGAAGGTGGGCATGAGGGACAGAGGGGGAGAGTGCTAAAGTATGGGTGCATGTTACCCATCCCTGATGGTAAGCATCAAACCAGTCATAAGGCATAGAGCTACTATATGCTGAGAGAGGATCGGAGGCAAGAGTAAGATAGATTTTATTGAACACATAGCAGGGAGGTTGGGAGAGGTAGCAAGCTCCTGGTATGCCAGTGTGCAAAATCAGCAATGTGAGCACAAATAAGTGAGGGAATTGAGACAGTAGGAACTACACTAAAGAACCATGAACAGTTAAAGAGCCACCGATGCTTCCAAAAGAACTTTGAATAATATAATATTTGGACACAAAGCAACTTATATTTCTCGTGAGCTCTGTATTTTTTCTTGCCATTATTTATTGCTGAGGTTTTATGCATAAAAACAGGATAGTTGTTTCCTGAGGGTTCATCGACTCCAATTGCTTATTCCCTACCTGATGTCATAATACTCTGCTTGTGACATCAGCTATTCCCCTGGCAACCAACTGTAATATCACAACTAAGCATTATGATTTCAGGTAGGGAGTATGCTGAAGGGGCAGATGAACTCTAAGGGATAAAGATCATGTTTTGTGGGTACTTCTTTAGTAATAAATATGAGTGGGGGGGGAGAATCTATAGAAGGTAAATGACATACATGTTTAATTGTTCCTAAGTGTTGTGACTTTCAAAGTTTTCCCAGAGGCATCAGCAACTCTTTAAATATGTGAGTTTCTGTCTGGCAATGACTAGGGCACTTATTCTGAGAAATATGAGGGCAGGACTATCTAGTCCACTGAGTGCTTGATGTGTACAAGTGATAAATATAAATTCTCAAATACCACATATAATAATCTAGTTGTTAATCAGATCCAGATAATGAATACCAGTTTTGATATTTGTTGTTCAGAAAATTTTCAAATCACCCTCTAAACTAGAAAAAAAACAAACAAAAAAAAACCTGTCCCAGTCTAATCCTGGTAGCCAGTACTAGTCCCAAGTCAACCCTACCACTTTTATTCACCTGCCCCCCCAACAGTTCTCCTGTACATTAAATATCTCCTGCCAGCCCCTCTCCAACAAGGACCATTTTTGTACCATTCACTACATCCCTAACTCACCTCCAATCCATATTTAATGGGCCAAAGGCCCAAAAGGTCTTGTATCCCCCAACCCTGATCTCTGATGGGTGGAAGGGAACACATCCAGAGACCAGTGTATACAGTTTTACGTATCTGGCATTCTGTCACCCATTCCCCACCTTACACTGATTTTTAAACTTTTCCACCTCCATAACATGACATCCTCCCCCACCAGTCAGAGATCAAGAAGGGTCTATGGTGACCATGTAGGTAGGGAAAAATGGCAGACTGGGTGGGCCAAGTGGTCCTTATCTGCTATCAAATTCTATGTTTCTGTGTTTTGTTTTAGTCCCATGTGATTATAATTTATAGCCCCTAACTTCATCCAAGCAATCCCCGAACCATAATGGTCAGTTGTTAAACTGGAAATGTTTTGGTGGTGTTGAAGTCTCAGTTTTTGATTTGTTGGCAAGAGAATTGCCACCTCTAGGTGGTGGAACTCTCTTATAGTATTCAGTGGAAAAAGATGACACCTGTCATCTCTAGGTGGTGAAAGATGACAGAGGTACAGGACCTCTTATATAATTTTGTAAGAGTTGGTGAAATTGAGTTATTGTGTGCTCCTGCCCAGTTGAACCCATGATGATGGTGCAACAAAAGGTAGTCTCAGCTACTTAGCCAGTCCCTTGTCTCTATAGAACTATTGACAGTTTCAAACACATTTGGGGAGGGAAGTGGGGCAGTCTATCTAGCATAAATGACACCAGAGAAACTATAATAGAAGACCAGTTAGAAGCTTCTTTGTTCATTATATTAATGAGCAGCTAACCAGGCTTTCAGTGCAGTCTACCTAGCATTACTCAGTGACACTAGGTAGACAGCTCTCCAGCTCATGTTGATGCATCTGAAGTTGTCATTGGTGCTGAAGGGAGGGGAACCAACTGAGTAGCCAGAATGTGCCCCTTGCCCCCATTATGGGTTGGAGGCCTGTGTAATATAACCATATGAGACTGCAGAGTTGAATAAGGGTGGTGGTATGTTTAAAAATATGGTGTTTTGGGGGGAATCTGTGCCAGAGCACCTCAGAAGGTGGGTAGTAATTGCATCTTTTCTTATCCTAAATTTCAGTCTGGCTAGACGTCAGGAATATTTTGACTAAGAGCACGTGGGTGGGGGCATGTAGCCCTTCTATGGTAAATGGCTCATTCTCTTTATGTTATATATAGCACTGATCAGTCAGTATATGGATGTCTTTTCTGGGGCATTCACTACCCTCACAGTGGGGGGAAAATCTGCACAGTTTTGCTCCCTCTGGCCCTGCTATTCCACCTTCCTAGTAAAGGGAGTGATGAGGAGCCTGTAGAGTCTATAATTGTTTCCAGTTTTATCTATAAAAGGAGCATCCACAACTTCAATAGTGCTCATTTCTTGGCCGACCTAAGCAGCAGCAGATGGCAGGACTTTTACCTTGCATCCTGTCGATGTGGCTCACAACTTGTTTTAAAACCTTGTTCTAAAAGTGATTAACATGCATGCTCCTTTTGCAAAAATTAGAACAAGGAAAAGATTCTGTCCCTGGTTTACTATTGTCTTAAAATCAGCCTTATACAGCCAAGATTCACTGTGGAAGAAGGCACGGAAAACCAAGCTAGCAACTTACTGGCAAGCTTTTAGAGCTTTTAGGAACTACTGTACCAAACAAATAAGGGCTGAAAAAGCAAAGTACTTTCAAACAGTGCTAGATTCCTCTAAAAATAATGCCAACTAATTCTGGCAAATTCTAAGGAAAGTACAAGGTCATGGTTCCTTGTCATCATTACCTGCTAAAATAATTGTAGGGGACAGTACCTTTACAAGCAAACCAAGTATATTAGAACAGCTAAATAGCCACTTTGCCACTGCAGGTTTAGCTTTTGACTCTTCCCCAACAAGCAAGCTGATTCCCCAACTTTGCACTAATGACCTGCCATGTTCATCCCCCAACACCCACCTGCACTCAAACAATTTTGGTTTTCACACAGTCACTCTCAAACAGGTTGAAGACCTCCTAATCACCTTGGACACCAAAATAAAAAGTGCAGGAGCAGATCAAATCAAGCATTATTCTTAAAATTAGGCTACCACCTTCTAGCACCACCCATTACCCATCTCTTTAACTGGTATGCCACCTATACAGCAACACTTCTACATTGACATACATTGCTACCAACGGCAGCAACATGCTGTTGTAAAAGTCTGCCTTTGACCCGGCAACACTTTCCCCCATCCTGCACCCACTCCCCGAACCAACTCCAACTCAGAGTTGGAATCTAAAATTACGGGGTGAGTGGGAGGCAGAGCCCCCACGTGGGGGGTTCTGGGGGCAAAGCCCCATGAAGAGAAGACACATCCGATGTGCGTGGCTCCTGCCAGCTGCAAATCCACGGTCAACATGGAGCTAGAGATGGGCGAGGCTATTTAATTAAACTCCACCGTGAAGTGGAGCACCGGATGAAAGCAAATTCATGGAGTGCTCTTGCAACCTGCCGGAGTACTGCTACACACGAGTAATGCGAAGTCCATTGAAAACAATGACTTCATGTTACTCTGCCTTCCCAAACCACTACTCCACTAATTCTTAAGGTGAAGTGCATTGAAAACAATGTACTTCAGCTTACTTCACCTTGTTTTTAAGCTCAAGGCGAATTTTGGGATTTCAGGTCACATGGGCTCTAGATTGCTCTGCACAACCTCAGTTTGGGGTAGTGTGTGTAGAAAGCTGTAGGAGACAATCTGTTCTGAGAGTTCTCTATGATTCAAACCTTCTAAAAGCTGTTAAAAAAGCCTTTTTGAGTCATTTTTTTTGCTGAAACTTTAGTTCATCGATTATAGGAAACCCTCCTGTGCTCATATCATCAAACATTTATTGTTTGTGTGTGTTTTGAATGTTAATGTACAACATTCAGTCTGTTTACTGAGAGACAGTGGAAGTGTGCTTTGGGGAAGGGGCATATCTGTGGTGTAGGTAGATTAACTTGGAGAAAAAGACAGTGCTTTCTGTTTTGGTAATATTTCTTGTATAACTGTGTTAATGCACACACAGTAATATTTTCAATAATTCTTGCCATTGTTTTGCTGATTGTTGTGGTGCAGTAGTGCATAATTTTAGTTTGTTTAAAATATGTGGTTATATTACTGAAGATTTCAATTTGCTATGCATTACTTAGTGTGTGTGTGAGTATGTGTGTGATGCATGTCATCAAATCAGACACCTTTTATTGTGCCACATAATTTCAGCAATGTGAACCTGCTATCCACTGCAGCTGTGTAATTTTTTGTACTTCTTCGTGGTATCTTTACTGGTACTCGTACTAGTGACTGTTACTGCAGCAGTGTAGTACACTGTCCCCCGTGGCCCGCCCCAACCGGCAAAGATATTCTTTTCCAGATTTGAATTTCTGATGGTGAGCACTGGTTAGGTGTTGTGCCTTTGCATCTGCATCTCTTCAGCGCGCAGTGCAATCTTAATCTGTCTGTACATTTGCATCTCTTTAGGGCTCAGTCTCCATATCTAACTTAAGTAACAGCTGTTTCTTTGGCTTCCCTTCAGAGTACTGGACAGGTGTGTTTCATAATTCATCATGAACATTGTACTCATTAATGTGCATTTTTAAGTCAGGACCATCATCAGGAGTCACTCGTGATATAAATCATGTTCTTCATCATCGCGGTCACAAATACAGTCACAAATTATGATTTACGATCACGTCACAAATCACAACAGTAATTTTTTTTTTACTAGTTACTTTGATGTATTGTAAGCCTGTTTTGTAGTATCTCACCATGCTTCACTGCCCCACCATTGTACTCATTAATGAGTGTTTTTAAGTCAGGGAGTTGTGTGCCACACCTCATTGAGGCCCGGGAAAGTACAACCATAGGCATCTGCGTTTCTTTATCATCATGGTCACAAATATAGTCACAAATCGCGATTTTACGATTACATCACGAATCACAACATTAATATTTTTACTAGTTACTTGGATGTTGTAAGCCTGTTTTGCAGTATCTCTCCAGGCTTCACCACCCCACCATTGTACTTATTAATAAGTGTTTCTAAGTCAGGGAGTTGGACTGTGTCTGCAGTACATACACAGACTGGAAAGAAAACTGCACCTATGCAGTTTAGCACAGTATACTTCCACTGCTCAGAATACATACAGAAGACAACAAAAAAAGGGCATAATTACATACAAGGGTCGGGATGGTGGAGGAGTACATTTTATAACACAGCAAGGAAAGTATGGGGGCGCACATGGTGTGAGGAAAAAAAACAACTAATGTGGGATCCCATGGTAATCCAGCAGCAGTTCCAGCATGGACGTAATTTGCAACTGATGTCCCTCTATGTAAGAAAAATAAAATTTACAGAAAGAACAAATTAAGTTAAAAAGAGTACAGACAGAAAAGACAAAAATATGTAGCTTTTAAAAAAGCTGTTGGGTCTAAATCAAAGTCTAAATCTCCTCCTCGTTCTGATCTCAAAGTATCAACAGTCACAAAACACACTCCTCTCTCTCTCCGTCTGCACAGGAGGAAGTAGAAGTGTCTGCTTGTATGATTCACTTCTTCCTGCCTAGCTAAAGAGCATGTGACTTACAGTACTGTAAGCCATGCGATGTGTGGGGGGGGCTGCCAAATCTGAAACACCAAATGGATCACTTAGAATCATTATGTGGAATGCGAAGTCCATTAAAAACAATGACTTCGCCTTACTTCGCATTGCTATTCCGCCTTAACGCGAAGTGGTAATGACAAGGCAGAGTGAGCACTTTGCATTACCCACCTCGATATGGACAGTGGCAACGTGAAGTACCCACTATCGCTCACTTCGGGCCAGCGGAATATAAATTCGCTGCATCTCTACATGGAGCCTGGCGCAGTGATGCTGGTCAATGAATTAGTTGTCAAAACAGCATCATAGAGCATATTTAACCTATCCCTTTCATAAGAGGCTCTTCCTTTTGTGTGGAAAATAGCACACATTATCCCACTTTTCAAATCGGGTGATCCAAGCGACCTCAATAACTATTGGCCAATTTCTCTGTTACCTATCCTGTCAAAATTACTTGAAAAATTAGGCAATTCCCGACTAAGGGAGTATCTGCAATCCTCCAGCTTGCTTAACCCATTCCAGTCTGGATTTAGGCCCAAACACAGTACGGTATCTGCCCTGGCCAAGGTTTTAAACAATTGGAAAACTTGCCCTAGATGACAAAAAAACATGTCTGCATTCTCTTTTAGACCTGAGTAAGGCATTTGATACTGTGGCCCATGGCTTATTACTGTCTGCGTTGTGTAATCTTGGGCTTGATAACACTACCTGGAAATGATTTTCCTGCTACATTACAGGCAGACAACAGTAGGTCAAAGTGCAAGGTGACCTCTCCCCTCTTAAAACCCTACAGAGAGGGGTTCCCCAAGGGTCAATCTTGGGACCCCTATTATTTGCTATTTACATTAATGATATTGACCATAAAATCAATTCAGCAAGTTTTCATATCTTTGCAGACGACATTGTACTTTGTGTAGCTTGGCCAACACTTGAGTCTGATTGCCTAGAGCTGCAGCAGAAATTCAATCTTATACAGCAAAACCTACTTCATATGAAATTACTTCTTAATGCAAAACAAAAAGGGGAGGCAGTATAGCCTAGAGGTTAGAGTAATATGCTGTGAATGAGCTTGGTACATCCAGGAGCCCTGGGTTTGATTCCCACAACCTCCACTTGCATACTGTGTGACTGTGAGCAAGTCACTTAACCTCCACATTGCTTCCAGGTTGCCCCTGAAAACAGGCACTTGTGCCTAGTGGGCCTTACCTGGTTACCAAAGACTAAAATAAATAAAATAAAAAAGATCAAAGTTATGCTCTTCTCCCCACATACAAAAGCTTTAACCACTAGCACCTCAAACTCCAAGCTTCAGATTATCACCATCCTGGGGAAACCACTTGAAATTGTGAACAGATTTAAATATCTCAGATATTGGCTTGATAGCAAGCTCTCCTTTGCAACACGCATTGAATAACTCACAAAAAAAAAAAAAACGAAGGAAGAGGCTAGGGCTCTTCTCTCGCATTAAGCATCTGCTCACTCATGAGGCAAAACTTAGACTAGTGCAGATGACATTCCTTCCACTAATTGACTATGCAGACTTTCTCTATAGTCATTGCTCCAAATCAGCCTTAACTAAGTTTGATGCTCTGTATCATAGGGCTTTAAGATTTATTACTAATGCCTCATTCAACATTCACCACTGTTCCCTGTATACGCAACTAGGCTGGACCTCGCTTAATATCAGGAGGCAGCGTAACGCCACCCTCTGGGCTTATAAAGTTGTCACCAAGAAACTCCCACAGAACATCTCTGTCCTTTTCAAATTTACCTCTTGTACATGTTCACTCAGGAAATACACATATAAACTGCTCAGTGTTCCTAGGATAAGATACTGCTACGGCACCTCATCACTAAGCCATGTGCTACCTTTTCTATGGAACACCCTCCAAAGTTCTCTAAAACTGTGCATACTATTAGGACTTCCTCCTTTAAGTCACTTCTAAAACACTCTCTGAATGAAAACTGTCACTGCTATTCCTAACTTGACCCCTTCTTGAGGTAATACTTGCACTTGCTACTTTGCACTTGTCCAACTTGCCACCTCTGAAATCGCCCCTCCTATCTGCCTTCTAGTCTTTATCTTTACTCCTTCTCCTCCCCCTTCTGTCTTTCCTGCCCCTCATCCCTGCTGTCTAATTTATGCCAGCATTTCCCTTACACAAACCCTCTTTCCATCCCGTAATACAACTTTTGAACCCTAGTTAATTTTTGTGACCGTACTGAAAATTGTTTAGATGCTTTTTGTTAAGTATTCACAATGTTTAACTTGTACTGCCATCATTTGTAATATGTACTCGCTTGTTGTAACATGTACTGTTGTTGTTGATCCTTGAATGTGACCTCCAGGATCACCTTGTAAATGAGTTCACTCAATGGCGTCTCTCCTGGTAAAATAAAAATTGAATTGAATCAAATGGGAAGAGAAAATCCTCCATCCTGATTGGGCATTAGCTGTGCATTAGAAGTGTCTAATGCATGACTAAAAACAAATGCTGCCAATCTGGATGCAGGACATTGGAAAAATTCTTCAGCCATCAGAATTTTTGTAAATTAATAGCTGCCATTTTTTTTGTCCTGCTTAGGTAAATATCATGGCCTGACTCCCTAACACACACTAGCTGCATCATTCCCTGCCTGCCCAAACAGTGTACTCAAATTACAACAAATTAAAACTACAGTTACATATTTTTAGCAATTTGTTAGGTATCCTGTGTCTTTCATTATTTTCTGAAGAGATCTATGCCCCGTCCCCATCCTCCCATCTTCCGCATACTTCTGATCCCCACCCGCTGCCTCCTGCCTGCCATTCGCTTTCAGATCCAACCTGCCAGCTAGTAATCCTCACACAAAATGACAATCATCAAATAAACTAATATTTTCTTTTTTTTTTTTTTTTTAATACTGTGGTGTTCTGGAGGCTATGATTTATCAACCCCACCCATTGTTCCTGCTGCTCACTTGCTCCCTCGATTAGCTCCTCACTTCCTTAGCATGACTGAAAACGTATTTGCTTTTACAGCTTTTGTGTTGGATAATTATTTTGCTTTTTTGTCAGACTGCTACTGCTGTTCTGAACCCAAATCCCATGTATGATGTTGCCGCATCTGTAACTGCTGTTCACAGTAAACCCAGAGACCATTGCTGTTTTCGGGTCATGCACTGTTAGCAAAACAAGGCATCTCCTCTCCCACTTGGCCCACTAATTTAACAGTAACAGGAGGCCATTTCTTTAGTGAAAGGAGGGCACTCAGCAGTGGTGCTGGCAGCATCTATCTACTGGAGCATCAAGGAGATATATACAGCTACCATATATGAAATAAAGTAGTGGATGACTGCGGTAAAAAGGTGTTGTAGGTTACCAAGACACTCTCACTTACTAGCTTGCAAAAGTTAGCCACCATGCAGGTCTGTTGCTTTCTAACAACATTCCTCTTCTGGTTTCACTTGCCTCCTTGCTAATTCAACAAGCCAAGCATTTTGTCCAAAAAAATATTTTATATCAAAACTTTAAGGACAATTATCTCTAGCAGCCACAAGAAAGGTGGGGGTGTACAAAGACTACAGTACAAAAAAATACAACTGCGGTGGTCACAGTAGTATAAATGTCCTAAGGCAAATAGAAAAAAAAACACACAGCAGCTTCATAGAGGCGGAGGTACTACTTTATCAGAATAATTAAGAGTTACTTTCATTTATACACATTTAAACCTTTTATTTTTCAATTTCTACTGTCAGATTAAAAAAATGCCCATTCTATAAACGCAATAAGATACTTTGAAGGGTGCATTAGACAGATCTAATGCACAACCAGTGGCTGAAAGTACTCGAGATGTGGCCTTGTGCTTTACTACACCGCTTACCATGTGTTAGAAATGTCTAATGCATACCCCATCATGTCTTATTACTTATGTAGACTCCTACTTTGGAATTTCATCTAGTCTAGCACACAGCTCTGTGGTACCTGATGCTGGGTTTACATTTTCTGTATATAGCGGGAGACAAGGTTATTTTTATGCCCATTTTGTATTTGTGTTTATTTAAGTTATTTTACCAGGTAAGCAGTACGGAGGATCATACAAGCCTCATTTACAGATATGACCTGGGGGATGTAAAAAAGGAAGAGAGCGGGGAAGGACACATGGGAGAACATAGGACAGCAGCTAGTTGCATCATAATAATAATCATAATAAGGCTATATGTATAGTAAAGAAAAACGCATTAATTCAACAGTATATGATATGCCAATAAACATGAGTGTAGGCCTGGAGAGGGCAAAAACCATTCAATTTGGGCAATTGCAGCAATGGGAAAATATACCTGCTTATTGTCATGTTTGTTATTCTTTGGGGTCACAGGCAAGTATGCTCTCATATGTGCTATGTCCAGGGTCTTTAGGTATCCTTTTTGGTGGGGTGTAGGGGTACATCTGCCAGATATGGGGTGCTGGGGCCAGGTGAACCCTATCAGGCTCTGTTTTATCCTTTTCTATAGTGGTTAGTGGGGAGCCCTATGGAAGACCGACAGTAACTTGCTCGACTTACAATAGACTGGCACCATTTGGCCAACCATCACTTGCCCAGCATTAGAAATTTTCCTGTGGTGGAGGCGATTATATTTAAGTATGGGGGTGCAGGGAGGGGGGCCGATGCCTCCCGAAACATATAATCAAGTCCATGGTGGGCACATTTTTATTGTTGGGCAAGTAATTGTCAGCCAAATGGTGTCTGTCTATTGTAAGTCAGGCAAGTGACTATTAGTATTGTGTAGCAGACCCAGTTAATGGACTTATAAATTCTATTTTATAATATCAGTGGGTTTAATAGTCCCATATAAATGAAAAAGATACTGACTCATGTTATAAAGGAGAAGCCAGGCATCATGGTTCTCAAGGGAGCTGACTAAAATGAGATTAAACATGAGAAACTGAGGAAATCTGACTTCACTCCATTTTTTTCTCTTATTTTTTATTTTTATTTAAACATTTGATAACAGGGAAAGGCACACTGAACCAAGGCTCGCTTTCCAGGTGCAACCGGGGGCGGGGTACTTGGGATTGAGAGAGCAAATACAGTGGTACAAAGAAGCAAGTATTACATCATGTAACTAGTGGAGCATAATACAGTGTACAACAAATTTAAGATGTGCACAACAGGAAGTATACTAATACATTCATGATAGCTAATACAACAAGAAGGCTGTGCTAGTGTTTAATGTACAAGGTGGGGTGCAGGAGGAAAGACAGAGGACTAGGTGTAAACAACCTGGGAGGTAAACAGCTTGAGTGATATGTGAATGATATGTAAACATGTGGGAAGGAATAACAATGAGCTGCATCTGATACGACTGAAATTATAAACAACAGTAGTGCTATCAGTTGGTATGGGTACAATCAGGGTGGGGTAGGAGGCATAACAGAGATCTGATAGAGAAGTGAGATGTAGAGTTCCATAGTAGGGATGCTTAAGAGTGCCACAGTGAGGGGAGGTGGTAGGTAAAGGCAGCTTTACTCATGTTGGAGGAGGGGGTAGGGAGAGAGAGAGAAGGAGCGTGAATCCCTAGTGCGTAAGGAATAAGTTGAGGTAGGAGCAGCAGAGAAGAGGGAGGAGATGTAAGATGGGAGCAGGTTGAACCAGACTTTTGAGATGAAAGATAAGGAGTGGATGAGACGCCTATGCAAGAGCGGAGGGAGGTCCAGGTTGGAGAGAAGGGAACAGTGGTTAGTCCTATATGGAGAGTTTGAGGCAAAACCACAGAAGGCATAATAGAGAGAGTCAAGTTGAGAGAGAGAGGGAGATGGAGGGTGCAGTGCAGTGTATTACGTCTGCATAGTCTAAGACTGGCATGATCATCTTTGCAGGAGTTCTCGACGTACAGGGAGGGGGAGAACCTCTATTTTGGAAGAGGATTCCAAGCTTAGGCCGGTTAATGTGGTCAATGTGGATGGTGCAGTTTATTTGATGGTCGAACCAGATGCCTAGGTATTTGTAAGAGGGGACAGCCTTTAGTAGGGTGCTGTCAAGAGAGGTGATGGGTGGGGCACTGTCTGTTTGGCTAGTCTTTGAGTAGTTCTGAAGGTCATATATACAGTTTTAGTAGTGTTTCGTTTGAGCTATTTTCATTTGAAACCGAGACTGAACTGAGTCAAAGTCTTCCTGCAGCACAGCATGGATAGTGCTTAGGTCTGGGCTGGATGAGAACAGTATGGTATCGTCTGCACACATATAGATGAGGGAGGAGGAACAGGCAGATGGGAGGTTATTTATAAATATAGAAAACAGGATGGGGCCGAAGGAGCTTTGCAGGACGCCAGCTAGGATGGGGAGGAGGGAGGGGAGGTGGAGTTTATGATTTTAACTGACTGTTTGTTGTTGAGATAGGAGTCAAACCACCGTAGAGCAGGAGGAGTGAGCCCAGCATCCTTCAGCATGCTTAAAAGGAGAGGGTGGGATACTGAGTTGAAGGCTTTAGCCAGTTCAATGAAGACTGCAGCGGTGAGGTGACCAATGTCTGCAGCAGATTGGATGTGGCCAGTGGAAAAGGGAGGATAAGGTGGAGTGTTTTTTTTTTTCTGAACCCGGATTGATATGAGGATAGGAAGTTTGTATCAGTAAGGAACTCAGTAAATCAGGATTGTATGAACTTTCCTGTAGTTTAGGTAAAGTGGGGAGGAGGTATATGGGTCAACAGTTTCCAGGAGTGGTGGAGTCACCACCTTTATGGAGAGGGATAACACGTGCTGATTTCCAGACATTTGGAACTAAGCCTGAGGAGGACATATTTATGATGTAGGTGAGAGGGAGAATGATAGCGGGGGCAGAAAGGCATAGGAGACTAGGATGTAATTTGTCAGGGCTGGATCTGGAGGTGTTGAGGGGTAGAAGGGCACACAGTACTTCATTTGTGGAAGCAGGCGCTAGAAGGAAATTATTATTAGTTGTTTGCTTTGGGGAGAGTTTGGAAGCAGGTGGTGGAAGAAGAAGAAGAATCAGAATTTATATAGCGCTTTCCATACACAGTATCCCAAAGCGCTTTTCAAGCAATGCTAGACTGGTAGTGAAGTGACTGAATGTGTGGAAGCGGCCATATTGCACATCATCACCCACACACAGCCTGGATAATTGCATGAACCGGTTTATGGGAAGGAGAATGTTGGCCAGGACACCGGGAATGTTCCCTACTCTTTGCGAAGAGTGCTCTGGGTTCTTTTACTTCCACCTGGACACCCACCAGGACAACACCAGGATGGGCAGAAGGGACCTCGGTTTAACGTCTCATCCGAAGGACGGCACACCCCAGCAGTACAGCACCCCCCAATACTGCACTCGGATGCCAGCGATTTTTAGGTGCAAGTCCAATCCCGGTGTGGGACAAGAACCCACGACCTTCTGGTCCAGAGGCGGATGTGCTACCAACTGAGCCACGCTGACACCTGGTGGAGAGACGGTTGGGACTGGGGAGGCACAAGTAGTAAAGAAGTAGTTTAGGGAAGTAGCAACTTGGACGGGTTCTGTAATTACAGTTCCATTGTGCTTGAGAGTAGGGGTGTTGGACTGTAGGGGAGGGTCGATGATGGCGTGTACTATGTTCCAGAAAGAGGATGTGTGTGCTGAATTGAATCGGTGTTTAAAGTAGTCCTCCTTAGCCCGACAGATGGCTTTGGTGCAAGTGTTTCTTGCAGTGTTGTAAGCTTGTCTTGCAATGGGGGTTTGGCAGGATTTAAAAGTGGACTAGGCTCTGTTGTGGGCTTTGCAGAGAGCGGTTATATGGGCAGTAATCCAGGGGTGGTGACGTTTCCTGACCCTGACTTTTTTAAGGGGGTGTGTCAGTCCCAGACACTTTTGAAGATATCTGTGAACTGGGCTAGGGCAGTGCCGATAGTAGCTGCAGAGTACACTGGTGACCAATTTGCTAACTGTAAGTCAGAGTGGAGGCAGTTTGTGTGGACAGAGTTTAGTGGATGTGTTTCAATATATTTTGGTGAGGATATGGGTAGGAGTGTTTTTCTAATGCAGTACGTGATGCAGTGGTCACTCAAGGAGGGATCGAGGACTCCAGCTGCAGATATATGGTGGGGATGGGATACGAGGACCCAATCTATGAGGGAGTGATCTGAGGAAGGGGAGTTGTAGTGGGTCAGTTCCAAGATTAGCTGTGTTAGATTTAGGGATTCCAGTTTGGAGATTGTGGGTTTAGATGAGGGGGGCAACCAATCGAGGTAATAATCCCCAAGTAACATTAGTTCCCCAGAGGTAGCAAGAGGCGTGAGAGCAGAGATGCATGCTGCGAGGGCATCTTGGCCTAGCCAAGGAGAAGCATAAACTACCCCAATGAAAGTGGGGAGAGTTTAGTTAGAGCAAGCTCATGGGATCATGGCAGGATTCTTTCTTCATTACCGAGTAATGGAGGATCTGTCTTATGATCATAGCTACACCACCTCCTCTTTTTCCACCATCTTGCAGGATGAGGTGGTAGCCTGGGAAGGAGATAGATGAGTCAGGGGTTTTGGCAGATAGCCAGGTTTCGGAGAGGCACAGGATGTCGGGGTCGTTCTGGGTTATCCATCAGTTTAGAAAGTCCAATTTTGGGAGGAGACTTCTAATGTTGATGTGCATGACCGTTAGGCCTTTGTGCCCCTGTTGAAAGCCTGATTGTAGGGCCGAGGCACTAGGGGAACGCTGCCTTGTTATGGAGCTCTGCTTTATTCTGAAATGAAAATCTTGTTGCAGAATTCAAAAAGCTTGGGTCTGCAGTTTGCAGTTTGGTTGCCTGGGTGCATCTATTCATGTTTCTACTGAGATATACTGGTGAGTAGACTGTTTATCACCACCCTGGAACTGTTCTGAAGTGCACCATTTTTTCTGCATTTTCCAACTTATTTACTAGCTTTCTGAGTAGGACTGTGTCAAAGGCCTTGCTAAAATCTGGGTAGGTCACATCTACCGCTCTTTCCTGATGAACTACCCTCATCACCCAGTCAAAGAAATCTATCAGATTTGTTTGACAAGACCTTCCTGCTGTGAATCCATGCTGCCTCAGGTCTTGTGCCCCGTTGCATTCAAGGTATGCTACAGTCCTTTCCTTTAACATTGATTCCATTATTTTCCCTACCACTGAAGTAAAACTGACTGGCCTGTAATTTCCAGCTTCCTCCTTGCTCTCACTTTTGTGTAGGGGTATCACATTCGCTATACTCCAGTCCTCTGGAACCACTCCCTCCTCCAGTGATTTGTTGAATAGGGCTGTCAGTAGTGCTACCAGTACCTCTCTGAGTTATCTCGGTATTCTGGAATGTATCCCATCTGGCCCCATCGACTTGCCTACCTTCAGTTTCATGAGTTCCTTTAGGGACTCTCTCCTCTGTAAATGGACTAGTGTCCACCTCTCCTTCATGTGTGTTTATTCCATCTAACTGTGTTCCCTGCCCTTCCCTTTCTTTTGTGAATACTGAGCAGAAATATTAATTCAGGATTTCAGCTTTTTCTAGATCCCCTTTTGAACATTCCCCTCCTTCTTTATTTAGCCTCACAATCCCTCTCCTGCTTTTTTTTCCTTTCATTAATATACCTGAAAAAGGTTTTGTTTCCTTCTTTTACTGTCGTGGCTATTTTTTCCTCTGTCTGTGCCTTAATGCTCCTGACTGCCTTCCCCACCTCCCTCTGCTTTGCTTGATACAGTTCCCTGTCTGCCTCCCTCTGTGTTTCCTTGTATTTTCTGAAAGACAGTTTTTTATTTATCTGACCTTCCCAGCCACTCCTTTCAAAAACCATAGTGGTCTTTTCTTTCTTTTTGTCTTGCTTACTTGTTTCACACACAGGTTTGTTGCCTCTGCTATTAGCTCTTTCAAGATTCCCCCATTGTTCCTCTAATTCAACTCCTCCCTCCTCCTTTGCCAGGGTTTTTTTGAGGCATTCCCCCATTCTAGCAAAGTAGTTGCTCCAAAAAATCCAGGACCTTGCCTTAGTGTGGTTTGTCTTTTCCATTATTTTTACCTTGAACCATACTGGACGGTGATCACTGGACTCTAGATGGCTTACCACTGATTCAGCTGTAATTCTGTCCCCATTGGTGAGAAACAGATCCAGTATTGCTCCCTCCTGTGTGGGTTCCTTCAATAGCTGTCTGATACATGCCCCCTGAAGGGCATCCAGGATGTCTCTGTTCCAGGTTATAGCTGCAGCATAGGTGTTCCAGTTTACTTCTGGCATGTTTAGATCCCCTACCAGCATCACTTCCCCATTCTCTGCCATTTTGTGGATGGTTTCCACTAATACCCTATCTAGTTCCTCCCCCTGTGCTGAAGGTATGTAAATAACTCCATTGTTGATGGCAGCACCATTCCCTGTCTCCAGATTGACCATATGACCTCCTTCCCTTCCTGCATTCCCTGAATCTCAGTTTCTTTGATCCCTTCTCTAATGTAGATAACTACCCCTCCTTTCTTTTTGCCCACCCTGTCTTTCCTGAAGACAGTGTACCCTGGCATGTTTGTCCCACTCATGATTTCCAGTGTACCATGTTTCAGTGACCGCGACAAAGTCCAGGTTTTCCTCGGCCACCCTAATCCCAGCTTACAGCCCAGCAGAGATGGAGAAGGCAGTCTCTGACTAGGAGGAGAGATACAGTATGTTATTGTTAATGGGAGGATTCAAGACTTGCCCATTACCCATGTTAATGTTTATTCACCCTCGGGGTGGTGTGTAATCTTTTTAAGTTGGTCAGGACCTCTTTATGTGACATTTGAATTGCCTTGTGTTGCTGGGCAGGGATCTCAATTTGAAATAGAAACAGAAAATATGGGCAGAAAAACACCATTGGACCATCCAGTCTACCCTGTTTTACCCTATCCTACATTGGGACCTAATATCTAGTCAAAGTTATTGCCCTCACCTCCCCCTTACTTTCCCCTATCTTGCTGCTTTCCCACTGTGCAACTATTAAGTCTTTTACACAGTCCCAACCGTGTTTGAAACCATTTATGGGTCTTGCACCCACCACCTCTGCCAGTAGGCTGCTCCATAGCTCAGCCTTTCTCTCTGTAAAATAAAACTTCCTCACATCCCTCCTGACTGTCCCCCCCCCAGCCAGCTTCCACTGATGTCTTTGTGTTTTTGAGTCACAAATCCTGCTGAGTATCTCTCCACTAGAGATGCAACAAAATAAAATTTTTGCTGGCGAAATTCTGGCAAAATCATAAATTTCACCCTGCGAAATACTTTGTTAAATTTGTGGATTTTGCTGGCAGAATTGAGAATTTCACTCGTGAAATGCGGAATTTCACCTGCAAGCGGTGGAATTTCCCCGACAGTGGTGAAATTCCACCACCTGCAGGTGAAATTCACAATTTCACTGGTGAAATTCACAATTTTGCCAGTGGAATTTTGCATTTTGCACCTGAGAAATTTTATGAAATATTTCGCATTACAAAATTCGCAGATTTCACACATCTCTACTCTTTACAATCTACCGTTTACATTTCTTTCAGGAACTTGAAGGTCTCTATCATATCTCCCCTCTCCCTTCTGGTCTCCAGTGAGAACATGTTCAGGGCCTTAAGCTGATGCTCATAGGATCTGTCCTGCTGGCCCTGAATCATTTTAGTTACCATATGCTGTACTGACTGTAGCCTGTCTTTGCCTTTTCTTAGGTCGGGGCTCCAGAACTAGGCACAGTATTCCAGATGTGGCCTCATCAGTGATCTATAGAGAAGCAGTTTGACTGCCTTCCTTCTGTTGTTAACCCGTTGCCTTGCTGTAGGCCTTGTTACATTCACTAGATTGTTTTAGGGTGTCACTTACGATGACTCCCAGGTCCCTTTCCTCAGTGGTAGTGTCCAACTTAACTCCTCCCATCCAATATTTGTTCCTGGGGTTCTTGTTTCCCATGTGCATAACCTTGCACTTTTTGGCATTGAATTTCAACTGCCAATCTTTGGACCTCATTCACAACCAAATTCATGCTGTCCCCTTGGCTGGATAATACCTCTGTGGTTTCGAAATAGGAAAATGGCATGGCTAATAGGCTTGCGAAATTTCTGGGGGAGGTTGGATGTTTGGCATTCCTTTTTTGATGGGGAACATATACATTTTATTCCCCACTGCACATACTAGTTTTCTAGACTGGACTATTTCCTGATTTTTTAAACCTGAGCTGCTTCAGGATCATTCATCCTGTATTGGGCAGATCATTATATTTGATAATGTCCCATTTTCTTGCACATCGATTTGGACATTTTGGTCATGTTTAATGTTTTGGAACCTAAATAATTCTCCTTTAGAGGATAAATTGATTCAGAAGGCAATCTAGAAGCAAACTGAGGTTATACACAGGGAACTCCAATCAACCGGGGTGGCACCCAAGATTTTGTGTCATACCACCAAGACAGATTTTAGAAGGAAGCTGGTATTTGTAGCTTCCTGAAAAAAAAAGGACAAGGAATTTAAGCAGTAAGATTAGAAGGGCCAAACTGAAAGTTTTATGTTATGAACAAAGGCAATTATGAAGTGCAGAGAGGGAGAGGGAAAAGAAAGAAAATAATACCTTCAAATGCCTCCTACAAGATCAGACAGAAAAAACAAAGAAAAACACAATTAAACAAAAATGCTATGAAGAGGGGGCTACTAAGGTTTTATCTTAAGGTTAAATAACAGAAAGTGAAAGCAGCAGTGATGAAAATCACGCACCCTTTGAATACCATCAGGGTCTCCAGGGTGGCTAAATAATAGAGGCATTCAATCAGTACTACAAGGCACTGTATGGGTGCCAGCAATGGGGATCATGAACTGCCATGGCTAGAAACATAGATATTGACAGAAGAAAAAGACCAATGTTCCATCTGGTCTGCTGGATGCTTTCTTGCATTGACAGTCAGCTTCCTTAGGTTCTGTAATATATAATATAATGTTGACTGCACCTATATCTACACAGGAGGCTAAGACTACTCAGCATCTTAAGGTGTGCAAAAACCTGGGCATGGGTGGCTACTCACCCACATTTTACAAGTGTTTAAGGAGATGGTTTCACCTTACCTCACACTGACCTTTCAGGGGTTGATGGGGGTGCCCTTGCTCCCACTTGAGATTATGCAGTAATTTCAGTAATTGTAAGGAGAAGAAGCATCCTGAAGAATGTGGGTCATATCACCTGATTCTCTTGCCTAATTTGAACTATAAATATCTAACATAAGTCTGTCCAAAGCAATTGTAGAAAATGATTCCTGCCCTTTCTCTTTGGACAAAGCTGGCTTTATCCCTGGTCACACCTGAAAATAGGCACTTGGTTGTCTAGTGTGCTTATCTGGTCAGCAAAAGCAAATAAATTAATAAAATCCCCACCAGACAAATATCTGGCATTATTAAGAGAACAATGCACATCATAGACCATATTGCCAAGAATAAAATCCCTGCCTTTTTGTTAGGAATTGATAATGAGAAGGCCTTTGGTAAAGTGGCCTGGCACTTTTTATACAGGTATTTATCAAAGTTTTTTTCCCCTCTGTTTTTATTGACTATGGGCCCTGTGCACTATTGGGTACAGATTGCATACTATTGGTGTGTACCCTGTCATGGCACTCTGCATATTGGCATAGGCATGCACCACACACCATGCACTATGCCTGTCCATCTCTCTGCGTCCCCACCCCTAAGATGTGTTGGAGTGCAGTGAGGATAAGGGGGTGAGGCCCAGGTCAGGCCAACGATCCCAGCAGGCATCCAATCAGAAGCCTGTTCATCTAGCAAACTAGATCCTCTGCTGCCTGTGGAACAGCAAATTATGGGTACTGGCATACACACTACCAGTCAGGGCCTGTGTACCATTTGGTACATGCCATCTGGGAGCCACAGCAGTCACTGTATGGCAGGAGGGCTGATGGCTGCTGTGGAGGGTGGCTGCTTGACCCACTGGGCCATCATCATCTGTATGCAGGGGGTGCATAGAAGCTATGGCACTGTACCTGCAGCCATAGCCTATACACTCTCCACTGGCACTGCACGCCTTTGTGACTGGTGGTGAGTGCATCACTGCCCCAGTCACTAACCCTGTCCATTGGCACAAACAGAGCTATGGCGGATGAGGGATGCTGTGTGTAAGGGGCATGCATCCCTTCAGTGCATGCTGCGAGGGTCCAGTTGGACACCCACTGCAGGGCTTTGGCATTTAGCTATGGCTACTCGCTGTGTACCTGCAGTGCTTAGGCATAGTATATAGAGCATATTATAAGTAAATTATATGCAGATCCCAAGGCCTATATTATAGTGGATGGGTAGTTCTCTCAGATATTTCACCATCTTAGGGGCTATTCACCAGGGCTGCCCTTCTCCCCAGTGCTGTTTGCCTTGTATATAGTACCACTAGCCCATTGGATATGACAGCATGCTGATAGTCTGGGATTGCTCACGGTTCTGAGGAGCAGAAAGCAGCATTATATGCCAGTGATGTTTAACTCTATCTTGTGGACATCTGAGAGTCTTAGAGTGTGGTGCTGAAGGAGTTGGAGGCCTTTGGATCTTTCATTGAGTATGCCTTGAATGTCTAAGACACAGTAACCATGCTGTTTCATGTGAGTTTAATGCTAGCATCCTTGTACAGTAGAACTGGGACTGTAGTACATATCTGGGGGTTAAAATATGTAGGAATGCAACAGCTCTTTTTAGACATAGACTCCCTTATACAGACACTACAGAGGGACATACAGAAACAGGAGATTCTGAAAGTGTCTCTCTTTTCAAGGATAGGAGTGATTAAAAATGAATACTCTTCCAAAGCTGTGACAGTGGAGCCCGCCAAAATGCAATGCAATTATGCAAAATTTTGCATCAGAGTTACAGCAGTAAATAAGGCAAAGTCAATGGTAGTTAAGCCCTTTTGTCATGCAGGAATCTGACAATGTGTTGCATCCTCTTGGGCAACACTGTATATTTATGTCAAGCTTTACTTATTGTGATTGCATCTGGTACACTTAAACTCTGGGGGGAAAAAATGTATCTCAATTTTTGGGGGCCAGAAAGAAGCCAAGAGTATGGTGGACCCTACTGCAATCTCCCTTACCAAAAGAGGGGTGCTGGCAGTCCCAGGTGTAACAGCATATTGTCAAGCAGCCCAATTCGGATCAGTCTTGCTTTAGGCTAATACAGTTTGCTACACATGGTGGAAAGACATGAATGTGTTGCACTGGAACTGGTACCTCAAGAGGCAACCCAGATAGATAAGCATTTAGGGAGACAGCTTGGTTTGAAAGAGTTACCAGTGTATGAGTGTCATACAAACACTGGCAAGTGTTTTCAAAAGCCCCCAACCTGTATACCATTATGTGGGACCAGTGGTAGATTACGAAGAATTAGAGCTGTGATGAATGGGAAAATTCTGAATTAGTGGAATTTCAATAAAATGTCACAAAATTCTGCAAAATTTCAAGGCATTTCATCAGCATTTTTAACATTTAGTCATTTGGTCATAACCCATCTGTCATTTAAGCTAGGACTTTGAAATATGGCATGTTCACTCCTTGCATGGATGGTCAATAACATGCCAAATATCAAGAAATGCAGATGGACAGTTTCAAAATTATAGGTGCTCAAAATCTGTCATTTTATTTTTTTGTGTGAAATTTCATAAATATTTTTATCTGTATCTTAGCTATCTATTAGGTCAGAGATCATGCATTTGATGTGATTCCTTGGTGGCTGGCTGAGGTGGTGGGTAGAAAGTTGTGCCAGTCTCCACTGGGATGGGGGCTACTACAGTGAGTGGGGGGCCAGGGTTTGGTGGTGGTGGAGGGCCTTGAGTAGTTGGGATGGCTGGGGGGGTTATAAGTCCTCTTGGAGTGGTTATACTAGACCACCATGGACAGATATTACTGCATTAGGGTGGATGATCAAGGGGCCCCCTTGACCTACAGGGCCATTACTTACATAGGGCACTTGGGTGGTCTATCCAGGGAGGGGGGCACATTAGCCCACCAGAGCAAATGCAGAGCTCACCTGGGCAGACGATAAGGGGGAGGGTCAATAACCAACAAGGGGGGTTGTTTGTATAAAGGAGCAGTCATTCGGGGGGGGTGGGGGTGACAGTAGACCACCAGAAGGGTTTGTGTATACACTCAGGTGGGTGACTGGGAGGGGCGGGGGACACTAGACCACCACCTTGGGGGTGCTGTCTGTGGTGAGGACACTAACCACCAGGACTAGGTTACAGGCACCTCTAGCAGGTGCTGAGGGCACACACTCCATTTGCTCCAGGCCTGTGATGAGGCCCTAATGTAATGCAAAGGACCATACAGTGCTTTGCTGGTGTGATGAGGTAATTTTCATAAAGAGTTATGAATATGGCTGATTGCTCCACAGAAGCAATCCCTGTTTGCAGGCCTTAACAGGCAGATTGCCTTCGTATGCCCCATAACACACTAATGGCCACATAACTCATATGGCCAGTAGGGAGAAGTGGATTGCATGCACACTCAGGATAGTGCCTGGTTGATAAACTGGAACATGCCATTAGTGCTCACAGTGTGCTTTGGGCACATACCAATACACCTGTATTTTTCTCCTGGCACTGATTTTCTCATAAAGCAAACATTCTGCAAGTGCAGTCAGGATCTTTGAATATCTTGGCCCATACGTTTGAGGTCCTCACTGACCACTTACAGCAGCTTTCTTGCATAATACACGCCTAAAAAATACCCCCAAAAAATCAGGGTATAAAGTGAAGTAAACACCAAGACAGAGATGTCGATAGGGAGAAGGGCAGGGGTAAATGGAGAAAGTGACAAAGGCAATAAGGACAGGGATGGGGCAAAAAGGGGTAAGGCCATCAGAAAATGGAGAGTAATGAGTACCAGTGCCCATAGTCTGGCAACAAGCTCCCTGAACTGGTGGCCTTGATGAAGGAGGGATGCCTGGATGTCGAGCAGTCACAGAAACATGGTACACAGAGAACCATGACTGGGATGTTAACGTACCAGGGTACACAGCCTACAGGAGAGACACAGAGGGGAGATGAGGGGAAGGAGTAGCTCTCTATGTAAGGGAAGGGATAAAAGCAACTGAACAAAAGAGTAAACAGGGAGGAGAGGATGCACTGTGGGTCACCTTAGAGACTGGAAATGGCACCACAATCTGCACAGGGGTTGTATACAGACCCCCATGTCAGGGGGAGGGAATGCACAAGGATATGATAGAAGGCATTCTTAGGATGGCAGAGAAAGGGGAGATACTGTTGATGGGAGACCTGAATATGCCAGATGTTAACTGGAGCACATTTGCTGCAGCCACATCCAAGAGCAGGGCCATTCTTGATGCTCTACAGGTGGTACACCTCAGACAGCTAGTTTTGGAACCCACTTGTGAGGGAGCAGTCTTTGACCTTGTACTCTCAAATGGGGACAGTGAGAGGATCTCGGATCTAGAAGTGGGTAGCCATCTGGGAACAAGTGACCACCAAACAGTGTGGTTCACTATAAACTCAGCTACACAGTCAAGCCATACAAAAATGAGGGTACTGGACTTCAGGAGGGCTAACTTTGGCAAAATGGGAGAGTGCATTACAAAAACACTAGCAAACAGGCTAGAAGGAGTGGTGTAGCAACAATGGGAAAACATCGAAACTGTCATCACAGAGGCAACAAGCCTTTGTGTGAAGCAAATAAACAAATCAAAATGAAAGAAAAGGCCACTATGGTTCTCAAAAGAGGTGGCGGGGAAGGTCAGGGAGAAAAAGATAGCATTCAGGAAGTATACGGAAACACAGAAGGAGGAGGACAGAGAGCTGTACCAGTTAAGGCAGAAGGAAGCAGGGAGGGAAGTCAGAATAGCAAAGGCCCAAACTGAGGAAAAGATAGCCAACTCAGTTAAGAAGGGGATAAAACCTTTTATAGGTACATCAGGGAGTGTAGCAAGACAAAGGGAGGGATAGTGAGCTGAATAGAATGGATGGTGGTTGGGCAGAGAAGGATAGTGAAAAAGCAGGGATACTGAACGAATATTTCTGCTCAGTATTCACAAAAGAGGAAGGGGGGAAGCGCCTAATCCAATTAACAGAAGCACTTTGGATAGTGGGGTCAATCCCAGTCCTTTGACAGAAGAAAGAGTTCTGAAAGAACTCCTAAAACTGAAGGTGGACAAAGCAATGGGGCCTGACGGAATTCACCCCAGAATTCAAAAAGTATTAAGGGAGAACTAGTGAAACCACAGACTACCCTTTTTAACAAATCATGGGAGGATGGTGTAGTACCTGAGGACTGGAGGAAAGGCGGATGTGATTCCCCTTCACAAAAGTGGGACCAGACAGAGGCAGGAAACTACAGACCTGTCAGTTTGACCTCTGTGGTAGGGAAAGTGATGGAATCACTTCTGAAGGAAAGAATTGTTGAGTACCTAGAGGCCAGTGGGGCACAGGACCCAAGGCAGCATGGGTTCACAGTGGGAAGGTCATGTCAGACAAGTCTAATTGATTTCTTTAACTGGGTGACCAAAGTAGTAGACCAAGGAGGGGCTGTGGACATGGCCTACCTATACTTTAGCAAGGCATTTGACACAGTTCCACACAAAAGATTAATAGTCAAATTAACCAGCCTGGGAGTTGGTCCCAGGGTGGTAGCCTAGGTAAAACATTGGCTGGACAACAGGACACAGAAGGTAACTGTAAATGGAGTCCACCCTGAAGAAAGCAGGGTCACTAGTGGGATACCGAAGGGCTCAGTACTGGGTCCAGTCCTTTTTAATGTCTTTATAAGTGACATTGCAGATGGACTGGACGGGAAAATATGCCTCTTTGCAGATGACACAAAGATATGCAACAGGGTTGATACACAAGGAGGCGTGGAATGGATGAGAAGGGACTTGGCAAGGTTGGAGGAACGGTCAGAAGTATGGCAGCTTGGATTCAATGAAAAGAAGTGCAAAATAATGCACATGGGAAACAAAACCCTGGGGAAGATTACACAATTGGGGGGAGGTTGTAACAACAACAAAAATGTAAAGGGACCTGGGGGTAATCATATCAGATGACCTTAAGGTTGGCAAGCAATGTGAAAAGGCAGTAGGGAGGGCTGTGGGGATACTGGGATGTATAGGGAGAAGCATCACCAGCAGAAAACAGGAAGTTGTTATCCCTCTGTACAGACAGTTGGTGAGACCCCATCTGGAATACTGCGTCCAGTTCTGGAGACCCCATTTCCGCAAGGACATAGACAGGATAGAGGCAGTTCAGAGGAGGGCAACTAAAATTTTGCAGGGTCTGCAAGAGAAGCCATATGAGGAGAGACTAAAGGAGCTTAATATGTATACCCTTGAAGAAAGGATGGAGAGGGGGACATGATAGATACTTTTAAGTACCTCAGTGGAATCAGCAAAGTCCAAGAGGGTAGCATCTTTCAGAAAAAAAGATGTGCAAGAACAAGGGGACACAATTTGAAGATAGAGGGGCGGTTTAGGGGCAATGTGAAGAGGTATTTTTTCACAGAGAGGGTGGAGGACACATGTAACAGCCTTCCTGAGGAGGTTGTGGAGTCTAAAACTGTGGGAGAATTCAAGAATGCATGGGACAGACATAAGGCAATTTTTGTTGGGGGTAGGAAGAAATAGGCTGTTGGTTAACTAGGATCTGCAGCTTATCCTGTAGGTAGGGAAATGGGCAGACTAGGTGGGCCAAGCGGTCCTTATCTGCCGTCAAAGTCTATGTTTCTATGTCTATTTCTGGTCATTATAAAACCATGAATTTCTCATAAAAGTGTCTCTAGAAACACACTTTACAGTTAATCCTTCTCTTGTTCTCGTTCAAATAAGTAATATTTTAGAAAGATGCTGTAATTTAGTTTACAAAATTGTCTGACCAGAGGTAAGATCCTACAGGCTGAATGTTAGATGTACATGAATATATTTGGGTGAATATTTGGTGAATGTTAATACACTGGACCACAAAACATTTGTTATTCAGCACACAATGTGTTTTGCAGGAAAGCTGCTGCAAAATAGTTTGTTGTTTCTAGAGTTCTAGAACTAGCCATGTGTCCACCTTTGTTTTCTGCCCCCCCCCCCCCAGTTATCACATATGTTGAAAAAATTATTTCTGGCTTTCTGGAACCCCTTCCCATTGATCGACACTGTTTTAAATTCACCCACTTGATTACACTGGCCTGTACAAGTGCCACCAAATGACCAGGCAGTTTTCTTCTCCAGAATCTTGATGGCTGACATCAGGTCCAGTGCCCAGATGAATGTCCCAGAGTGGTATTAAGAGGTGGGGTTGCAACTATTGGTATTTATTGTTATATGCTTTATGAATATACTGTTGTTGAGGATATTGTGGGGCCTCGATATTCAGAATTGCGCTTGGCAATGGCGCATGTGGTGGTGCAGCGCAACTGAGGTGTGCTGGTGCTACTAAGGGATATATTCAAAAGAGATGAGCCATGGCATATCTCCTCTGAATATATCAGGTAATGCGCACTGTGCAAATATGATGTGCTGGTGCATTTCCCCCCCCAGACAGGGCTGAATACCAGGAATGGGAACTGCGCCAGCGCAACAGAGTTCCGCTGTGCGCAAATTCCTGATATTCAACCAGCAGTATGAAAATGGAGCCATAATGCATGCAAGGCACAAATGCAGCCATTTGCATACAATTATGGCCAGATTTGCATGAGTTGTGCAGGGCTGGCCAGTGAAATGCACCTGGCACCCTGCACAGCATGCAGTGCTATCAGAGGATGTCTAGTGGTACCCCCTACCCCTGCTGTTGCCCCGATTGCCCACAATACATTATCCATCTGTCCCTGATAGTCTAGTGGTACCTCCCTCCCTGCCCGTAACCCCGATTGCCCAAAATAACAGAATAGTATATCCCTGGTTGTCTAGTGGCAAACCCACCCTGCCTGTAACCCCGACTGCACGTAAACTCATCAGAAATAACTCCCTGGTGGCCAGTGGCACCCCCACCCAGGACCCCCTTTACTCCCTCTTCTCATCATTGGCAGACAGCAGTAACCCACCGCATAGCTCATCGGCTGCCGCTCGAATGACAGCTTACAGTAGCAGTTGCAAGCCCATTGCCCACACTGTTGACCAATGGGCTTGTAGTCATATAGTAATAGTCATTCACAAATATGTGAATGAAGTCATTCATTCACCTATTTGTGAATGCCTCTTACTGTATGAACTGCAAGCCCATTGGTCCACAGTGTGGACCAATGGGCTTGCAGCTGTACTGTAAGCTGTCATTCGGCAGGCAACTGCAGAGGTATGCAGGTGGGTTGGCTGCTGCCCACCGAAGATGGGGGGCAGAGCTGGGTGGGCAGAGGGTCCTGTGTGGGTGGGGGGTGCCACTGGACCACCAGAGAGTTATTTCCGACAGGTTTATGGGTGATTGGGGTTATGAGCAGGAAGGGGGATACCACTAGACTACCAGGGACAGAAGAATGATGTATTGTGGGTGATTGGAGGGTCAAGAGGGAAGGGGAGTTCCAATGGACCACCAGGGACATAATGGGTGCTTGTGAACAGTGCTTGGGGGGGGGGAGCCACCCACGACTGGTGGCTGCTGGGCTGTGCTGTGCCTTGCAGTATGGCAGCCCACCTGTGGGTGGCTAACATATGAGCCTTATTTATCGGGCTCAACTTTGTGCCCCGGTATACAGCGCATCTTAGGATTGTGCTAGCATATGTGCCAGACATCCCAGGCTGAATATCAGGATGTGGCACATTTTCATGGGCATGCACCCTGGAGATATGCCACATACATTATCTTTGCACCCTGCTGCATCGGGAATTGCACTGTGCAAGTCTGTCTTTTGAACACTGCCCCAGGGCACATTTCTTGGGTTGCGCCAGGCACAGTCCCTTTGAATATCTAGCCCTATGTATTTACATATAGTAATTTGTTCTGTGTTCATTTTTATGTTTATTCTTTCTTTGATTTAACTTTATGCAGCCATATCAATGAACTAAGTAGTGTCTGTAACAGACTATTTAAGGCTGTCACTGGAGGGTAATGATCCCTCTGAAGAAAGCCTCTTGTGAAACTAGTCAAGGTGTTGTATCTTGACCTGGTGGGTGTCTGTTCATCTAGACTGTGTTGTGTATCTTTTATTTTGGTTATTTTGCATTAAACTAATATGCACATGATTTATTTTTTCAATAGCGTAATTGTTGTGTGGGCTGGTGCCGTTTTTTGATGCTGCTGACTTGTGTTGCTACTTGGGACAGCTTGTTCCAGGAGCAGCCTTTTTGCTGTGGTACATAATATAGCAACCTGTTTAGTAGATCAGTAAGATGAAATTGTTTTAAACCTAGCATTTCTTGTCATATTGTTAAACAAAATTGCCTGTATGCCACCTGAATATGTCTAATGTAACGAATAAAGCAAACATAGGTGCCGGAACCGGGGGGGGGGGGCGAAAGGGGTGGTAGCCTCTCCACTTTTTATTTCTGTATGGCAAAAACTACACTTTTTATTTCTATATGGCAAAAACTAGTATAGAAAAAGTGCCCTTTGTACCTTCATAATTTCCCTTTTGATTCTCAGCCCCTCAGCTTTTACCATTTTCTGGCACACTTGAAAGCAGAAGAAAAATAGTCACGGGGTGAACTTGCTCTCAGCTAGTAGTTGGAGTCAGTCTACAAGGTATCCCACTTCAGGGACCAAAGGCAGCATTACTGTTCATTTGATATAATATCCATTTCTGCCACCTTTTAAAGAATTTCTCAGATTGATGCTGTAAAGCAAAGATAATATTTTCCATTGCATAAACTGCAACTATTATCTGATCCTACTCATGAAATGTGGAAAAAAATTACTGCAGTCATTTCCTAGAAATGGCTTTGCTAGTTGTCCCCACCAAACTATGCCAGAGAGATTTGGCCTCCATCCTTCCCAGCCCCTCCAGAATCACTCCCATCAGAAAGTGTGACATTAACCTGGACTTCCCCTTCCTCCATTATCTCTTCCAGTGTTTGCTAAATCTCCCTCCAGTACCCCTACAGAAGTGAGCACTCTGAGAAAATAAGTGTGCACCATGTTTCCCCATAGTTCCTCCAGCAAAAAGCTGATTCCCTAAAAATCTGACCTGGAGCTTCCACAAAAATTTGTTACAGGTAGGAGAGGCCCTGATTCTGTGGGTCTGTTGCCAAAAAAGTTCCCAAACATCGTCTGTTACAGAGTGGCCCAGCTCATCCTCCCATTTTTGCACCACACAGTAAACAGGGTCTGGAGAACCTGTATGCCCTAGTTTATAAAGTCTGGACATCACCCCTTGATAAGTATCAATGTGAATGAAAGGGAAAAGGGGCCTCTAATGCAAAGTGTCAAAGCAATCAAGGTAGATTTAGGTTGCACCTTCAGTAAGCAGTGCTGCATCTGCAAGTATTAGAAGAACTCTTCTCCCTCTAAAGGACATTTTGGGCAAAGCTCCAAAAAGGAAAGAATTGTCATCCACCATGTAGTGTCATACAGCAGGGAAGCCCAGCTTCTCTCCCCCCCCACATTAAATCTAAGGCTGAGTTCAATGGGGGAGGGAGACTGTGAATCCCTAGTAGAGCTGTGCAGAATATAAAATTCTACCTGCAGAATGACAATTCCAATTCTACAGAATTTCACAAAATGTTTGTGAAAATTCCATGACATTTTGCCAAATTTTAAATTTCAGTTTAGTTTTTTCACTATAATTTTAACAGTATGTATCTAAATAACACCAACTTTGGAACATAAACAGCACCTAATGACTTACAAAAGTGTACCACATTTCAGAGATGCGTGTTGAAAAAGGGTGGAATTATGAGTGGCCAAACATTTAATCAAAATTTAATTTTCACTTATTTTGAGATAATTTTAAAATGCCTTATTCAAATTTCTCCACAATATCAGGATTTAGAGAAGCTTCAAGCATGGGCATAAGCACCATGTTTTAAGTCTTCAGCTTCAATGGGGGTTGAGTTATAGGCAATCAAACAGTTTGATAAAATCTAGATTTCTGTAATTTTAGTATAATTTTGATAGTATTTATTGAAATGTTATACAATTTGACAGATATACAGGTTATCACTACATTTGTATATGTGCACAGTTTCAGAGTCCTAGCTTTAAATTGGACTGAGTTATAGCCTGTCAAACATGTTGCCAAAATTTTAATTTCAGTTATTTCCCTCTGATTTTGAAACACATATACAAATGTAACCAGAGTTGAAACATTTAAACAACTAAACCACATGGTCATTTCCAAAAAAGTTTATATTTACAGCATTAAATGGGATTGAATTAAAAGTAGTCAAACTTTCACAACACTGAAAAATTAAATTTAGCAAGAATGTAAACTACAAATTTATAAACCCCTGAAACTTTAAAACTAGAGAATGCAATACCATTACATTTGACAGGTTCTTAAACCTACAAGGAGACTTTGTGTACCAATGTTATTAATTGCTGGCAGCCAGAAACTGCAAGATGACAAATGTACTTAAAGTCAAATCCCATGAGTCTTTGTGAAAACTGTAGAATTTCATGAAAAATTCCATAAAACTGGAATTTTCTAATTTCACTCAGCCTTATCTGGGGGATTCTAATTAAAGGATAGGGGTATGAGAGGCAGGCAGTGCAGGAGGTCAACAGGTTCAGGAGTTAGATGTACAGTTTCACCAAGAAATGGACAGCTGAGCTGGGTAGCACAACAGTGGTAGACCCCCAGGTTGGAGCAAGAAAACACAGTGTGTCAACAATTCCAACCTAAATGCAGAATATTTAAGAATCACATCCAGTAACTTTATAATCCAGGGAGCCTGATGTACATGCAAGTCTGGGACTCAGAGGTACTCAAAAAGATGTAGTTTGGGGAAGACAATGTATGGGGCAGCAGAAAGGAAGAATTCTGGATGTTCCAAAAGGGTAGATCAATAGGAAAAGGAGTAGGTGACTCACGTTTTAAGGGAGTTTGTCACTGTAAAGAACAAAGAGGATATCAGTTGGGTCAGTAGTTTTAATGAGTCAATCTGGCAATGCCGGAAGAGGAGTGGGGAAGGGGGAATAGTCACCCAGAGAGGAACAGCGAGACTGCAAAAAACTCAGTCGAACTTATTAAATGAAGTGGTGATATGTGCATTGTTAATGTTAAATTCCTCAAAAAGAATTCTAGATGCTTCATCTATAGGCTACCATAAATATGTGAGAAAATGTTACCAATACTTATTTTTCTATGACAAATTTAAAACTGCTAAAACAATTTATTCAGTTGTGTTAGACACCAGGATACATTGACTATATGTGTGTGTGTATATGTATGTATGTATATATATATATATATATATATATATATATATATATATGCATGTCAAATGTCAAGTCTATGCCTGCAAGAGCAGAATTTACTAACATCCACATTTTTGAGAGTTTTCACAAAATTTTGCAAATATTTACACCGTAAAGTATTGAACCCCTGTAACAAACATTTCTACTCCGGTTCGCTCTATAATTAGATAATTCTATAAGCATTACAAAGAGGTTATCCATGCTAACTTACACAAGTCTAGCTCCAAAGGTGCCCAAGTTATATGCTGGTTAAACTGTTTCACAAAATTTCCTGCAAAAAATAAAGTGAGAGATTTTGAACACATATAATTTTGAGATGATGCATCATAATTGTCATGAAATCTGGCACATTGTTAGAACACCTATCATATGTGAATGACAGTGAGAAATTGTGTGCCTATTGTAGAAACTGCTGTTTCTATAGTAGGCATGCAATCACTCTCCATCATTCAGATGATGGCCAACCAAGGTAGAAAGTGGAGGGGTTGTGCTACTTGCCATTGGGGAGGGCTACTACAGTGAGTGGGAGGTCTGGGAGGCTGGTTGTGTGGCCTGAGTGGGATGGGATGGGGTGGGGGGGTCATACATTCTTTCAGGGGTACACTAGACCTCCAGACACAGATATTATTGCACTAGTGTTGTTGAATGGGGGTGCCAGGTCCATTATTGGGTGGCTGATTGAGTAAGAGGGAAACTGGCCCACCAGACCACTGCATAGTTCACTCCAGTGGGCAATCGGAGGCGATCAAGAGGGGGTGGAGGTTGCTTGAGCATCAGGGGATTTGTACACTCTAAAGGCACTTGGGGGTGGTGGCCACTAGACCATCAGTGGGGTTTGTTTATACACTCAGGTGGGTGATTGGGGGGAAGGGATATTAGACTACCAGGGGGATATATCTGTACATTCAGGCATGGGGTACTAGACCACCAGGGGAGTGGTTGTTTGTGCACTGAGGTGGGTGATTGGGGTAGGGACACTAGACCAACAGGGGACTGGTTTGTACAGTTGGGCAGGCAAGTGTGGTAGGGGTTGGGACAGTAGATCACCAGGGGAGTTTTTTCGTACACTCAAATGGGTGATTGTGGGGTGTGTTGGAAGGCTGTAGACATAAGATTTGTTTTCGGGAGGTGGTTATTAGCCAGGCACTAATGGCTTATTATCACCTCCCTAAACCTACCAATATGCCAGTGTGCCTATATGCACAGTGCTGTTAGTTGCTTTACATAGGCACACTGGCATATGTTTGCACCATTTATAAATGGGCTAGTGACTCTCTGACCATGCCATCCAATATGGCATTTTCTACAGCTACCCTGCTTTGTGGGCACAAAGCAGTGACAGTGAGCTGCTAAGCTGTTTAGTGGCCCTTGCTTCCACTATATTGGCCATATCAAGGTTCAAGGTTCTTTGTTATGTATAGTATGTATAAAAGCAAATAGTACATACAACTTACTTAAAACAAATACAAAAGAACATCACAGGATGCATTATATTATTAACATTAAAAGAATAGCAGTCCTAAGCTCTGTTCTTGATTTGTAAAAATCTCATAGCACTGCATGCAGACTACCCTAGGGCAAATAAAACTGCTTCTGAGTTTGAGGACAACAGTGTTACTGTTTTACTGAGACTGTTCCCTTCTGTAGGAATACTCAGGCTGATCCAACGTTCCCTTTCTTCTTTCAGAAGTTCACATTCTGTTACAATATGTGATACCATTAGTTGGCTATATTATGTACCTTGTTCAACTTCCCTTCACACAAATCTTGGACACAATGTGAGAAAAAGAGACAAACTGTGGGGTACGTTATCGTATGATAGAGAAGGGAGCTTAGAACACTGTGGAAAATGTTATCATGTTCACAACGTTGGCTGCTGGTGGGGCAACAAGGATTACTAGGAATTAGTGCAGGAACTCTGCAAATGTGTTCAATTCAGTACAGCAACTTCTTCGCTTGGGACAGAGGGAATGCTGATGAATCAAATGAGGGTTGCCTTTTCTAATCAAGGATAGCTGAGACGGTATTCTTATAAATAAACCAAATTAAACTTTCAGTGGTGTAAAACAGTATTTTATAGTTTCATACCTTTCTGAGCATTTTTTGTAACTTAAACAAATCAATACCTTTGTAGGAGTCAGATGAGTTCAAAAGGCCACTGCATGAAATCAATGTTTTCTTTAATGAGAATACAGTACAGTTCTTATAGGAATTACATCGTAGTAACCTTTCAGAGCAGGGGCCGACATTAGTACTGGCATTTCATTTACTATTCACAGCACACAGAAGCTTATATACTGTACAAGCTTTCCATACTGTACCCATGATTATCATTCTGGTTATTATTATTGTGTCTACCTAAATGATTTATTTTCTACATTTCCTTTTTTAAATGGCTCTTGTAGATGAGGATCTCCTGCATTAGTCTATGTTAGGAAATAAATTAATGAAGTGAAATGAAAGAATGATGGCCTCCATCCATCAGATTAATGCTTTCTAATTCATTTCTGGAATTTCATAAAAAATAGGCTTCAGGGCATTTTTAACCTATAACAAACCTGAAACAAATGAATATTTAAATGGTTTGCACTCTGTTAATTTAGAATGAGGTGATTTACATTACTTACAGTATTTAGTTGAACAGATGGAACAAATTAAATAAAATATCTGCATATGACTGGTAGGCATGTTTCGAAATGTGAATGGTAAATGGATAAGGCAAATGCTGATCGTGTGCATTGCTTCCACTTTTCATCTACAGTCGGTTTGCTTGTACAGTACTTTGTCCTTTTTGTTTACTGGAGGTATAAATTGCTACAGTTAATATCGAAAGGGCAACGGACTAATCATAAATGACTAGATAGTCACAGAGTAATTTAAGGTTGGAAGGAAATTCCAGATCCATCGGCCACCTCCACTACTTCATAAGCAGTGGCTCATAATTATGCTGTGCAACACATGCACTCATTTATAGTGATTCCCCATGTGCTCTACCCAGTGTAAATTGTAATTCCCTTGGCAATCAAACATTTTCCAGGCCTACCTTGAAGACCTGTACTATCTTCATATTTGCTGTCTTTTCTGGAAGGTTGCTCCCACAGGTTTACTACAATGAAGTGTCACCTATAGTTATGCAAGACAAAAGGGAGATGCACAGCAGGCAAGACTGAAGTCTTGATACAGTAAATGAATTTATGTAGCAAAATGTCATAATCCACTTGGGACTGGTGCACAATAGCAAGAAAATGGCTAAAGAACAAGTGGAACACCAGTGCTTCAAGGCTTCACACCTCTTTATCAGGGAGATTCCTAAGACAGCTTATGTAATTACCATCTCAGAGCCAAAAAATAAGGTGTTTTTTTATTTTATTTATTTATTGAAATCTAGGATTACAAATACCATTGAGCAGGAACTGCTCATTTACAAAGGTTCCACGTCGAGGAAATGGGAGGTAAACATACATACAAATGTCGACAGGATTATACATAGTTACATAGTAAAAAGAAGCAAGAGGCTGAGGCATAGTTAATTACAGTACCTCATAATGTGCCAATGTTAAGTAGAAAGACACAAACATCCAAGGTCAAACTTAGAAATAAGTGCTGCTGGCAAGAGGATAGGGAGGGTGGGGGTACGCAGGCAGGAAGGCCATTATCGGAGGGTAAGGGGTTATGGTAAGAGCACTCAAGGGGAGGGAGAGGAGGGATAATTGTCAGTAAGTGCCGGGAAGGGGGGTGAGGAAGGAGTGGGGGAGAGGGTGTGCAGGGGAGTCAGGAGAGGGAGGACATGGCAAGGGGGGTAGCTGACCTGTCTAAAGTAGAAGGCAGTGAGCATGGGGCCCCAGATTAGGCAAAGCAGTCACAATGACTAGTTGAGCTGAGATGAAGTCGGAGTTGTCTTTTAAATGGGCCAAGAGCAGCAGCTGTAAGAGTTTCTTTGTTGAGTGTACTGTACCACTGTGGAACTCTGTGAGCAAAAGCCCTCTCTCCCATTGTAGTCTGGCATCTGGGGACAAGGAAGGTTTGTTGTTGTGAACTTCTATTTTGCTGGGTGCTATGGTGGTCTATGAGGAACTTTTCAACGCCTGGGGTCATGATCCCGAGGAGGACTTCTTTGCCTAAGAGGCAGGTTTGAAACTGGATCTCGCTGATGAGAGGAAGCCATCCAGCCTGAACGTACAGATCGCAAGTGTGTGTAAGTCAGTCAGCCTCCATTAGAAGCTTGCATGCTTTGTTGAGTGCGACCGTAATTCTGTGGATGGCAGAGGCAGAGCCATAGATTGTTAGCCTGTAATCAATGATGGAGTTGACAGAGCTGTTAATAGCCAACCAGAGTGTGTCCAGAGTCATGCAGTGTTTGTGCCTGTAGAGCAGGCCTATACGGATATTGGCAGCTTTGGCGACAGAATCAATGTGCTGATGATAGGAGAGGGAACTGTCCAATGTAACGCCTAGGTATTTAAATTCAGGAACATGATCAAGTATGGTCTCTGTTTGTTTTTTGATGGTGAGGTCATGGAATTTGTACTTACTTCTGGCATTGTAGAAAGTCATTACCTTTGTTTTTGCTGTAGTTCAGGACCAGTTTGTGTGTCTTGAACCATTCTTCGATGCTCATGAAGTCAAGCTGTAATTGTTTCTGAAGGAGCTCTGCGTCTTGGTGGTTGGTGAACAAGACTTCATTGTCAGCATAGAGTAGTAACTTCTGATGGTAGACACTGGGGAGGTCATTCAGAAAGAGGCAAAGGAGTAGTGGTCCCAGGATGGACTCCTGTGGGACTCCTGAAAGGACCGGTTTATCTTCCAAGGAGACACCAGCAATCCTGACCCACTGGACCCTCTCACCAAGGTAACTTGAAAACCAGAGCAGCGCTCCTTTGGAGAGCCCAACACTTGATAGTTGCTTGAGTAGTAGTGGGTGGTTGACAGTAACAAAGGCTTTCGTAAGGTCAATGAATACTACCTCCACACAGTTTCCTTGGGTGAGAGTGGTTTGGATGAATCCTGTGAATTCTAATAGTGCAGTGGTAGTGCTGTGTCCTTTACGAAAGCCATGTTGCTTAGGACATTGGATGCTATATTTTTCCAGGTACTCATCTAGTTGATTTGAGGCAATGCGTTACAAGGCCTTAGACAAAGGAGGGAGGATGGAGGTAGGTTTGTAGTTGGAGTGTAGTGACTTGTCTCCACTTTTGTGTACCGGTGTGATGGTCTCCTGCTTCCAGCAAGATGGGAACTGGGACATTCTTAGTGATAGGTTGAAGATCATTGTCAGGGGTACAAGAATTTCTTCAAGGACCAGCGCTAACAACTTCAGGTCGAGGGAGTTGTCACTGTAGCCTGTGTTGCGGATGGCCTTCTGAATATAGGTTCTGGCTAAGTGCACTGGGATCTCCTTGAAGTAGAATCATGGGGCAGGGTACAGGAGAGAAGCAGTGTAAGGGGGGGTTACTACCAGAGGGGGCATCGAAGAAGTCAGATGGGAGGACAATATCCAAGTTGGAGAATGCATTGTTGAAAGTATTGGTGATTGTGTAAAGGTCAGATGTTGGTGTTCCATTTATGTTGATCATAGTGGGTGGTGACTTAGGATTCTTGCCTGTAAGGTCTTTTAAGCTACTCCAGAATTTTTCCCGTCACCCCAGGAGTTGGAGAGAGCCTCCCTGAAATATTTGCTTTTGGCACTCCGAATTACCCACATGCACTCATTTCTGGCAGTTTTATATTTATGAATATCCTCAGGTGTGGATATTGCTTGGGCACAGTGCCAGAGATGGTCCCTTTGTTTGAGTAAAGTGATTAGTTTGTGGGTTATCCAAGGGTTAGCTCTTCCCCGACTTTCAGCTTTTTGAGAGGTGCAAAGATATTGCAGGCTACAGTGAAGTGCCTAATGAAAAGGTCCAAGGCTTGGTTAACATCTTTGGTGGAGTCAATTGGCGACCAGTCTATGTGGCTTAAATGTGTTTTTAGTAGTCCAAGGCACCTCTGCTTTAACACCCTGGTGTGGATTATTTTAGGAGGGGGCTTAATGAATTTGTTTGTCCAGATACAGGTAACAGGTGAGTGGTCACTGATAACATTAGGGAGCACTGTGACTTTAGAAATTCGTTCAGGGTGATTAGAAAGGATCCAGTCAAGAAGTGTGTGTGACCTTGTCCTATAGTTACATCTGGTGGGGGTGGCAACAAGCTGGGTGAGGTTCTGTGCCATGACGGCATCCTTGTAGATGCTGGCCTCTGGTGAGAACCAGTTTATGTCGAAATCACCGAGTATTATGATTTCAGAGTTATGGTGTATTCCCTTAGGTTTTCCATGATGCTAGCAAGTCCATTGGCCTGGTCTTTAGGGGGTAGGTAAACAGAGGCTATGGTGAGCGCCTTGTTGTGCGCCTCGAGTAGAACTTTGATAGCGAGAACCTGTGAGGGGGGTTTAAGGTATGAGAAAGGAAGGACATGACCCAGATTGGAGTTCGTCAGGTAGATGGCACAGCCCCCACCTCATTTAACAACCCTGTCCTGCCTGAATATAGTGTATCCAGGGATGGTGACTGCAATGTCTGGTATCTTGGGGTTAAGCCATGTTTCGACAACAGAGAGAATATCAGGGTTATGTTGCTGGATCCAGGTTTGCAGTATGTCAAATTTGTTGAGGAGGCTACAGACATTGATTGAGGCTAATATGAGGGCCCCCTTCTGCCTTTTTGGGGCATGGGGGGCTAGTCCAGTAGGTCCCAGATTTAGGATGAACATTTCCAGAAAACAGACGTAGAATGAGTAATATCCTGAGAAGTTATGCTTTAATCATTTTTCAGACTAGTTTTGTTGTAGGGCATCTAGACCTCTTGGACCTGCTGGTCCGCGTTTGCCTTCTGAAATTGCAGAGCACAATATATATTGCACTGTTATCAGGGGTGCCACGTGACTGAATATACTGAAGGTAGCCAAGGTGCCACATTGGGGTGCAGTGGAGCAAGGTACAGATGGTATGGGTCCCGGTGGTCATACCTTGCATGAAGTGCAAGAACTGTACTGATACATCACGGTGAGGGTTATGGTTGCTAGTGTTTACAGGGACAGTGGGTCAGTGCAGCATCATCACTCCCAAAATTATCAGCAGAACAGCCAGCTTAGCAAAAGTTATTGTTGAGTTGTAGAGGTGATACAGCAATGTAGAGAAGGAAACTTGTTGGAATAAGTCTACGCTTTTTATATTTCTTATGTCTAGTGTGACCTGCACAGACAGGTGGGTAGGGCTTGTAGCAGAGAAGGCTGTGCCAATAGGGAGATAGAGAAATGAGGAGGAAGGGGGTGAGTGTGTATTTAATGGTGGCCTGGGAGGGGATGGGGGCGGCGGGAGAAAAAGCAAGCAATAGTGTGGACAGAAATAGCAAAACTGTGTACAGAAAGCCAAAATAAAGCACAGTTTTCCCCCCAGCTGGGAAGCTCCCCAATAAGAAAGGAACAGGAGAAGGCAGGTCCAATCACGGTCCACCCAGAAAATGTCACACCAATCGGAGGGCAGCTCAGGGCTTTCAGACACTTAGCAGTTCTAGCGCTCGTACCTGTGGTAGGGGATCCAGCTTGGAGGACCAGGAGGTCAGGCAGAGTGGCCCCCTGTGAGTCGGGGCTGTGGCTGAAGTGGTGGCCGTAGAGCGCCACTGGCCGCGAGTGATCCTCATAGCAGGCACAGACCCCTGTGGTAGGGGATCTGGCTTGGAGGACCAGGAGGTCAGGCAGAATGGCCCCCTGTGAGTCAGGGCGGCAACTGTGGTGGCGGCCGTAGAGTGCCGCTGGCCGTGAGCGATCCTGTGGGGTACTTTCAGCTGCTTTCAGCTGAAATGATCTTGTCAGTATTCATGGCTATTTGAATGCAAGCTCACAGTTTTATAGAAGCTCTGGTTTGTTTAAAATACATACAGATCTTAAATAATTTTATACCTTTTGCCCAGGGACATGATTAAAATTGCAGCTATAATACTTGGCCCATTTCTCCTGGTTATTAATACAACAAATAAAGTTAAATTTGCCAATTAAAAATGCAAAATAACTGAATTTGACATGAACATCATTGTTTCAGTACACAGTTTTTTAGGAAAGCATGTTTATTGTTATGTGGACCCAGAAACATTGCAGAAGTTATCATCTGAGGAAGAGTCCTTTGTGCCCATAAAAGTGTACTGGAACATTAGTGCATACTACATGTGATGGCAAAGTAACAGGTATCAAACTGTCCCACAGTTCTAGTGCACAGTTTTCACACTATAACTACCATCTTTAGTTGACTTTGTGTTGGTTTCCCCAACTTATTTTGTAATTATAAGAACTGTATAGAGGATAGTGCAGCAGAGAATGTTAATATTTTCTGGTATGTTTCATACCAGTCTGGAGCTATCCTTCGCTTGCAGGATTTTCAGCTAAAACCTTCAAAGGCAGCACATCTCAGGATAATTAGCAAGGGTGCAGATATAGGTGACTGACCCAAGACTAGGACCATAGAAAACAAAAAATCTGCACTTGGGTACCGCAAGTATGAAACAGGAACTGTAACTTTTTTTTTTTTTTGGCTATTTATTTCTCTCCCCCTGGCCCTGGTCAGCAACTCGTCTGGCTGATGTCCCTAGCCTCCGCTCCTGTTAGACCCTCACCCTTGGCTTACCCCCCATGGTGGTGTGATGGGGAGTCCCCTACTCACTGGCCCACTAGGATCCAGTTCGGGGTGTTACCTATCAGAGACTGAGCACCAGGGGACAGCCATCAAGCGGCAGCGACCAGCCACCAGGGTATTTTTCCCATTTTCTGCCCTTGTGAGAGCTCGGCATGCAATGACATCAGTGGCGGGCACCTGCACGCACACATGTGCATCCCCATCAGACATTTGCCATGCTCCTGCCCCCATGTTCTAGCAGCAGTACTACACCGAGCCTCCACCAGGGGTCAGATGTGCACCATCCGCAAGGAGCCCCCCTCCCCAGAGATGGAGAGCAGTCCATCAGACACTCAGTCCATCTCCTTCCTGCTGACCCCCAGCAGCCTGCGCTCATTCCTGAATGCAGGTCACCGGCGTGCCACAAGGTGTGGCATCTAGCGCCCTCAGCTCCACTGGGCCGGCTTGGGAACTGAAGCTTCTTTAAATTAAAAAATAAGTTTATTAGCTCCAAACTGCTGAGGACAAACTTGCCACAGCACTTCAGCCTCACCAGGTCTTCCTCAGGGGGTGTACCCATACCTGTTACATGCTGGTTCCTCCAGCTGGGATGCCATTTTTTCCTAGAGGAATACCAGTGTTATAACTGGCGTGCTGGGGACTGCCTGATGGCTCAGCTACATTGCCACGCTGCAGCTAAGGTTCAGGAGCAGATATAGGAATCGGGCATTAAGCAGGCAGGGCGGGGCAGTGTTGCCACCTACAGTACATCCCAGTCCAGTGACAGTTGGCACAGTTCCACCAAAACATTGACCCCTTACAGAGGACTGTGGAACTTGCTTCTCTGCAGGGGGTTCACTGTGCATGCACAAGCTGAATTAGGCTACAGACACATCACATGGGAGCTAGGTGGGTTAAAGTATATGAGAGAAAAAATGGGGAGAAAAATGTGCAGGCAATCTAGCTGACGGCTGACAGCATTCTTGGGCACTGCACTGCAAGGATCTCTGTGGGCCTGATTCTGTGGCAGTCAAGGCAGAGTGGCATGTCACGAAAATAACAGCCCGAGGACTGGGTGGGCAATTAGGTTGATAAAATGCTATACATAAAAAATAAATTAATTAATGGCATGCTAATGCTTAGACTAGCAGGCTGATTAGATAATTTCCCAGGGAACAGGACTGTAGTGGGACAATTGTAGGATTGTGATATCAATGAATGTACATGGGCTGGCAGGTCACCATGGTCCAGGGATTGTCAGGGGACAGAATTTATGGAATATAAAGCCACTTATAAAGAGGACTGAGAATTATTCATCTACAGATGTCATGATCAGCAGGCTAAGCTTTTCAAAAACATGCCCTGATTTAGCTATATTTAATCTTGCAGAAACAAACCCTGATTGGTGAGGCAGATATTCTGGATAGGCCTCAGTTATGCAGAATGTGGTAAAGCGGGTCTAGATTGTCAAAAAGACTTGCACTTTGCACTCTGTTTTTAGAGGTTGCATTTAAGTTTTAAATTGCAGTACTTTATTAGAAAGAAAAATGCCTTTGGACAGTTTAGAAGGACATCATATAAATGTATAACTTCATAATAGGAGGGTGATATAATTTTATGCCATGTATGAAACAGAATTTGAAAATTCTGAATACTCTGAAAATAGCTTATAAAGGCTAAGCCCTTTTTGAAAATATCTCTGACCTCGCCCTTCAAATGTGATGTGCTAGACGGGGCTTTAGCAAAGTCAATAGAAGTTCAAGAACAGGAGACCACAACAAAATACAGCTTTGCACATTTTGGGGGGGGGGGTGCTCTCCAGCATGTCAGGTGGACATATGGCACTGACACATCAGAGATACAGTGTGGTTCAGTGATTAGGGCAGTGAACTAGGATCCAGGATATCTCAGAGTCACAGATCCAAATCTCACCAGAATCACTTATTCACTATATTGTTACCTCGAGAAAACCACTGAACTTTCCCATGCTTCAGTCCTCCCAGTTGTAAAGTAGTTGGAGCAGGACCCTACTATAAATAAAATGTTAAAACTCAGTTGGGTACTAGATGAAAATAAAAGCTGTGCCATATTGGAATGCCACATGCTGGAAAATATTAAAACCCACATGAACTGTGCTTCAGATACTTTTACATAATTATTGTTCTCGCTGAAATTGAACAGCCTAAATGACTAAAACCATTATCCACTGTTGGCGCTGTTTTATGTTTTTCCTTGCACAAAAATTTGATTTAAAAAGCTCAGAGCAGGCACCTCTTGCTATGAACAGTAAAAAAAGATTCACTATGATTTAGTGGGACACTGTACTAAAGTATTTGGCCCAGATCACTCTGTTCAATTTACTGTCCAGTAACACTATGGAATTAACAAAACAAATTCACATGTTTTTCTTCTAACCCCCAATAGTTCCATTTTCACCAGATCTAACCTTTGGGTATAGTAGAGAAATGTATGTAACCTTGAAAATAGGAAGAGCAATCATTGATAATCCCAGTTGGCCTTTTCTGTATGCCTGCAAAGTCTGTGCTTCTCTGACTAAAAACCCAGGCTGCCAGAGAGGTCTGCAGAATTTAAGAACAGGTTGGACTAAACTTTGAAACAGTATCACTTTCAGAAATAGGAACCATAATACAGAACTACTTAAGCAACGGTTATGCAGAAAGCACATTGGCAATAAAGCAAAAAATACCGAATTCCACATACTGTACTCCCCTAATGCATGTTAAGTGTCAGTGGCTCAGTAGGTAGCACACTTGCCTCTGAGGCCAGGAGATCAGAGGGCTGTGGGTTCAGTTCCCACATCTGGCACTTGGGTTAATATCTCAGTACTGACACTGTAGTGCAGCATGAAAGGGGTGCTGCACTTCTGAGGTGCCGTCTTTCGGATGAGATGTTAAACCGAGGTCCCATCTGCCTGGATTGGTGGTAGTTCAGGTGGATGTTAAAGATCCCATGGCATTTATCGAAAAGAGTAGGGAAATTTCCCCGGTGTCCTGGCCAAATTTCCCTCATTCTCTGAAAATACCACCAACAGCTTAATCTGATTCAAGGTCAGTTGGCATTCATCTGTATCCCCTTCCCCCGGGTCGTGCCTGAAAATAGGCAGGATTTGTCTTGTCCACTTAACCCGATCAACAAAAACTAAATAAATAAAAATGCTGTAATGCATGCAACTCACCATCAAGGAATTTAGGTTGGCTGTTCTGGAAGCTAAGATGACAATGGCACCAAAGAATAGCCCACTCTTTGGCAAGTCTGCTCTTTTAAAAAGTTTTAAGAAATATATGGCCTGATATTCAAAAGTTTGCACAGGCGCTAACAGGTCTTTATTCAAGCAGGGAAATGCTCCACAGTGAGTTCTGTGCACCAGCATTGAAAATGAGCAGGTTCAACAAAAAGACTGGGCACCAGAACCAATTGCATAAACAGTTTATTAAGTTCTTGTGCTCACAAACCCATAAATTTAGAGTACAAGAACTTAATAAACTGTTTATGCAGTAGTATCCGGTTCTCAGCCTTCTTGTTTTACTTGCCAACAGGTCTTTGCCTGTGCAAACCAGGGTTTGCGCTGGATCCCCATATTCAAAAGGGGTGCTGTGTGGACAAAGAGGGTTAGCGCCAGCACAAAACGTAATGTATGGCTGCAGGCAAGGGGAGTGGCATGGTTATGAATAGCCACACTACCCCATATTCAGTGGCTTTGCACTGTGCAAAAGGGTTTAGCACAGTCCTTTTCCACAGCACAATCTGCAAATAAGGTCTTGTCATTTACCAACATGAATGAACATATTATTCTTCCTCTCTGTAGAACCTATATCCGCCCATACTTGGACATTTGTTCCCCTGTCTGGAACCTGTACCTTAAACAAGATATTCAAATCCTGAAAAGGGTTCAGAGAATAACAACCACAATTATTCCAAGGCTGAAACACTTGCCTTATGATAATACGTTGGAAGAAACTGGACTTGTCAACCTGGAAGAAAGGAGGACAAGCAAGGACCCTCTCCAGATGTATAACATTTTACACATCCCAAAGTTGATGACATCTTGTGGTTTTAAATTCCTCAATAGATCCCAAAATCTGCGTTGCCACAAATATCAGATAATGATTCCCAAAGCCTGCACCACCAAAAGATATAGCTTTTTCACAGTTAGAGTGGCTAGGGATTGGAATAAGCTACCTCTGTATGTTGTAGATGCTCCTACCATTAATACCTTTAAAAACAGACTTGGTAAGTTTCTTAACTGGAACCATTGCTCCCCCAGGTAACCAGATATACCCACATTGTTGTGGGAGACATTCTAGATGGGTGCAAGCCTTCTTGGCCCTGTCCACACTGCAGCCCGAAAACCCTTCTGTAATGGTACAGAGGATGTAAACCGCATCGGTATCGGCATGCGTTTACACTGGTAACATTACGGGAAAGTTTCGTAACGAATATGGAAACGCCACCGGTGGTTTCCACAGCGATATAATTCTGTCCGCCCTGGGACCGTTATCGGCGGTATGTGGACTGCCGGTAACGGTCCCCTGCAGGGCAAAAAGCGCAGCACGAGCTGCATTGTGGGATCGGGCGCCACTGTAACGGTCGCTCGGTTCCTGATGTGTGGACCGGCGATGCTGATCCCGTAATGGACACCGCTGAGGTGTGGACACACTGCACCGCTCTGCGGCCATAACGGATTGCATCCGTTACCGGGCGCAAGCGGTGTAGTGTGGACGGGGCCCTTATGTCTTACTTAAACTGAATAAATTCTGCCAAACCAAACCCTGACTTACTCCAGGCATCCCTAGTGGCTGCCAGAGGTAATGCAGCCATCTAGTCGGTTGGCCGCTGGGGAGTACACCTGTGATCTGGGACTGGGCAATTGGGGGCAGCACTGTGCTAACCTGCCTCACTACCCATGCAAATAAACCCATAATGGCATACAAATGGCTCCTTAGCACCTTGCATGCCTAGTGGGCTCATTTGCATGGGTTCCTTTAAATATTGCAGATAGCACTCTAGCGCTATCCATTCTGGCAACCTTCTTCGGGATCCATGTCAGGGCAGCGCTATTTGACTTAGCACTGCACCGACATGGCCCTATATTGAGTTGAATAGCGCCAGTTTGTATTTGACTGAATGTAGCATACTTGGGCTCCTGGGCAATCGCAAGGCACAGTGCAAAGTTTGATGCTCCGCTTTGCCTTTGTTGAATATCAGGCCCATAGTTTTTTTATTGGCTTTACTACATACTGTATGTTGTCAACATAGGAGTCCCACTTAAAGCAACAGTATTTGTTAATCAACATTTAGTGTTTTTTTTCAGCAATAGCATTTTTCTGGCAAAAACATTCAGTACCACCATGTTTCTTTTTATTTTTCTTTCAGTCCTGAACTAAGATACAAAAAGTTGAAGTTTTTAAAAGTTCTTGCTCCTGTGCCATACCCACCAGGAAAATAAATTCTTGGTTCAGTGCTGTGGTGTTTACCATCAGAAACATATGGTAGCACCATCTTCATACATTAGCAGTATAAATCTAGTATGTACATTCAACAGGTGACCTCAGTAGTAGCATTTTTTTTTAAATTGAAAGTGGCAGCTATCTCTAACGACTTTAGTCATGTATTTCAAAATTACTGTAGCTTTAAAATCTATTTTAAAAATATCTGAGAAAATTAAAAATACAATGATTTTGAATCTAAAGAAGTTTCAGAGATATATTTTTATAGCAAGCTAGACGATGAAATGTTTTGCCCACTAACACATACTGCTGTGTTAAAAGACACTTTAACATGCTTAATTGTAATCTGTAAACATTGTTGACCTAAATACATGGGGCTGGATTTTCAGCCTGTCCAAAATCAACGCAGGTGGGGGAAAAAACTGCTGCCTGTGGGGCTTCATTTGTGGAGCTGCAGTTCTCCCAGCACGTGGGAGATGGTTTATGACCAGCTCCCCGATTTCTGGCAGCTAGTGGCCATTTTTTCAGTGTAGCTGCACCAATATTGTACACCTGGTAGACCAGGCATAACATCTCACACAGTTGCTCCGCAGGTATGTAGATTTCGTGACAACAGTGGCTGCAGCATGGTACTTAGTCTCTGAACATTTTGAAAATCTAGCCCATGGTATTTGAGAGTACAGTGTGCAATAAGAATTCCAGGTACTTCTCAGTTGTACTTATTAAGTTTCTTAACTCTCCACTTCAAGATTAAGCCCATGTTTCATGGGTACTCTAGACCACCAAGAACAGATATTATTTCATTTGTGTGGCTGAAGGGGGGGGCACTAAACTCACCTTTGGTTTGCAGTCCTCTGATCCTAAGAATGTGTGAGGTGACACTCTTATAACCATAAGAGGCCGTCCACATGGGCCCATAAAGATATTCTAAATCCTTGCCTTCTCATCTTAGGTGTTCTCCCTTGGTGGAGGTGTGTAAAAAGGGGCTAAATACCATCTGTTCTCCTTAGCCTTTGGAGACTGATTACTGTCTCCCATTCCCTAAGCATTGTTTAGATTTTAATGTTTTGTGTATCTGCAACTGACTGTATAAATAATTATTGTGTGTTTGTGCTATTCTGTGAAGTGCCCTGAGCTCTAGGGATAGGGCACTATATAAATAAAAATACCTTGCCTTGATATGTCCTCACTCAATTCTGAACTGATCCAAAGGGTTCATATTCTCTAGAAAGACGGCCTTACATAACACCCATGATTTCTTTCACCCTTTGCAAACCATAGTAGTTTATGCTTCCTCAGAGATTTGTACTTGCTGAAGTTAGAAACTGTCTGCCAATGCAAAGGTATTGTAGAGATAATGGGCTTGATTCTCAAAGGTAGGTGCAAGCTGCACCAATGGCAGCTTGTGCCAATTGACAGTGTGCCAGGGACCCAGTGCCCATTCTCTGTTGGGTAGGGTCCCGGCAGCAAGGTCCCGCAGCTTGCAGAAACTGTAGCCAAGCGCCAAACAGATGGTGCATCTGGATGGGTTGCCATAAGCTGCAGGATGGCCATGCTCCGCTTTAAGCATCCCTGTTGCCTAGTGGCCCCCTCTCCAGCCCTGAGCACCTTTTATTACAATTCAGCACATCCCTGGTGGGCTTTGTGATAGTTTAGATTACCCCCTGTTAGAAATAAGGCTATGGCATTTCTCTTTGTACCCCTTCAGTCTACTGCAGTAGCATTTCTAAACTTTTCTGAATAACTAATTTTCATTTTTATACTACTATGGGTAGGCCACCCATAATAGTACCTCTTCTCCCTTGTCTATTCCCTCTTTGTATTCCTTTTCCTCCCCAGCTATATGCCCTTATGAGAACGAGCGCTAGAACAGCAGACTGACATAGAGAATAATGAATAAATAATAATTAGCAGAAATAATCTACACAGAGTTGGTTGTGTCCTTGTTTACTATGTTATGCTCCTTTAAAGAAAGTAATATAATGCTTAGTCAGAGACAGGACAATGTCTTTGTGAGCACCGTTGTGTTTTATAATATGTAAAATGTGCTCCAATGCACGTTTGCGCTAAGGAAAGTGTCCTGGAGTGAAAGCGAGGTTCCCCTTTGAAAAGCTGCACTCCGCTTCCAGAAATGTAATTAGCAGCCGATTGTTTTAGTGTCCTTTTCGGTTTGCAAGGATAGCATTAAGGGAGCACTGTAGTCGCACTTCCTAGCAGCAGTGCAGGAAATAGAGCGACTGATTGTACAGTCGGGTGTGTTGAATACAGATGTAGGATTTGTTTTTTTAAAGCAGTTTGTATATAAACACCCTAAAGAAGGCATAACTAATGTGCAGAAACTAAATATAGGAGTGTTTCCTTTAGTATTCTATGCAGAGAGTGTTCTTACCTGAGCTAAGCCTTCTTGGAAAACAATGTACTTGTAGGAGCCAGCAGCCCCATGATGAGGCTGTTATATAACAAACTCCCCAGCTGTCACTCAGCTGAAAAGGGACAGAGTTTTCTTGTTTACAAGTCATTAAGAAGTCTTTCTCAACAGCTTCAGTGGCAGAGTGTTAAAGACAGAATTAAATAACTCCTTATGATTGTATGTTTTCCCTCTGTGTATACAGTCAGTCTGATCCCCATATGTTTGTACTAGCCAGAATATTCCCCTGTATTAGAAAAGGTGTGGATCAGCTGACACTAGTGTCATAGGAAGACTGCACTATAAAAGCTGCCACTGAGCTAAGGTTAGTCAAATCATCCTGGGAGAATGTCCTGAGAGCACAGAAGTTGGTAGAAAATTGTACTGGTTAAAGTATTCTACACTGTGACAGAATCACTGGAGGGAACTGATTCTGAAGCTCGAGGAGAGCTTATTTATTTCTTTATTGTTTTTTTTTGTTTATAGTCTGAAGTTTAGGACAGGATTACTTTATTACTGATTTGTTTTATTTTTATTTTATTTAGTTTTTGTTTACCGGGTAGGTGCACTAGCCATAGCCATGACTATTTTCAGGAATGACCCGGGATATTTTTGTTTTCATTTTTGTATAGCATGATTTGAACCATATTATTTTTGCAAAAATAAACATCACACAGAATTTGTTTATTGAACAAATCTCTGAGTACCATGTATGCTTTAATTACCCTACCCCATGAACCCTACCACAGGCTAGTGGACCACTCCAGCCCCGATCCCCTTTTATAAAATTGAAACATTTCCCGGGTGGTCTAACAGACTCCCAGCCCGATCCCCCTTTGGTTCCCGTCACCTCCTCCAGCCAACTGCTGACGGGGACACATAGGTATTTTTTACTTGTTTTCTCCCCTGACTCCCTGAGGCCGCAGCACACGGCTGTGCAAGCATGTGGAGGCATGCTACCCGTGGTGCCAATCCTTCTCGGTAACTGTTTTGCTGCCCCTCTCTGCCTATACTCGCACTGGACCTCCACCGGTGGGAGGCGGAACTACACAGAGAGGTACCAGCACCCTCACCACCCTTGAGAGGCTGCCCATCAGCATGCTCGATCCTGCTCCGCCCTCCGTCAACACTGGCACCCCAACGATCCAAGGTCATTCCCGAACCCAGATCACTGGCATAGCGTGTGGAGTGGCATCCAGTGCCTCAACCCTCAGTGCCACCGGGCTGGCAGCCTGATCCCCTTTTCTGAAATGTAACTATGCCCCTGGTGGTCTAGCAGACCCCCCCAGCCCTGATCCACTTTTATTAAACTAAAACATGTCCCTGGTGGTCTAGTGGACCCCCAGCCTCGATCTGCCCATACAAGAATAGATATAATTCCATGGTGATCAGGTGGATCCCCACCTCAGCAGGCAGTGCCCCACCACCCGACATCCCCTCATCCTAAACCTGAGCCAGTGACTGGCACAGCCCTTTGCTCTCCACCACAGCCAGCTGCTAACCGAGCTGTCACTGAGTGCATACTGTATACAGTATGCATTCATTGATTGACAGCCCACTGAGTGGCAGGCTGTGGTGGGGAGCAGAGTGCTGTGCCAGTTGCTGTCTCTGGTTAGGAATGGGGGGAGCAGGGTGGTGGGGCACTGCCTGCTGGATTGGGGGAGAGGGGGTTCCACTAGATCACCATGGAATGATATCTGTTCTTATATGGGCAGATCAGGGTGGGGGGTCCACTAGACCACCAGGGATGGGATTAATATTAATAGAAGGGGATCAGGGATGGGTGAGACCATGGCACATGTTCCCTACCACCCAGGGAGGGCTGTAAGAGTGATGCAAGTGCACTAACCCTCCCAGAGGGTGAAATTCTAAGTACCCTTAGATCTGCCCCAGCTGGTCTAAGGGTACTTAGAATTTTACCCTCTGGGAGGGTTTACACAATCTTGAATTAGGGGATATGGCAGCTTGCATCTGCTGCAGGCCCCCTAGCGCCATGCTGCACCCCATTTTGTGCTGCAAGGATGGCGTAAGCCCCCTTTGGTGCATGCAGCCTGCAGTTGATGCAGGCTGTGTCTGAGAATCACTCCTGGCTCATCTTTTGGCGCAAGCAGCACTTTGTTCCATTTCTTGAGGCACTAGCCCCTTGAGCCATTCTGGAAGCTTTAAGAATCGGGCCCATTATATCATTTTCTTGAAAACATTATTGTACCAAAGTTACACTGTTCATTTCTCTATATTTGATCTATGATTCCTAGTCCTTCAACTGTAGTTGTGTTTTCTGTCTGTTTTTCTCAGACAATGATGCCGTCTCTCTCCAAGCAGCATTTTCATAATCACTCTTAAGGCTTGTTCACATGACTGACTGTGAGCCATTTTCAGTGGCTCACAGCGGCCAGAATGGTGCCCCTGCCCATGTGTGAACCTTACCGTTTTTGCAATTTCCGTTGTATGGTGTTGCCACCGCAGTCCCTCTTTTCCTGGGTTTGCGGAGCATTGTCTGTGGTTTCCTGTGCTGTCTGAACAGCTAAACCACCTGCACCACCACAATTCCCCATTCACCAAATGCTGACCAGAACAATGCTGAAATCACTGGAAAGTTAAATGGGCAGCAGCCAGCAAGACTGCTGCAGTGTGAATGCAGCTCTCTGGTGCTTCAGAAGAAATTTTCTGAATGATTAGAAAGGAGCCACTTTGGCAAGGTGCAGTGTGAACAAGCCTTTATACTGCATTTACTCCCATCACCTTATTTATTTATTGAAATGTTTCACCAGGAGGGCATACTGAACAACAAGTTGCTTGTCTCACGGTGCGACCTGGGGGGAAGGGGTTACATAGGGTTTTGAAGGATGATCACTTACAATAGTATGTGGGTAATATAAACAATACAACATTGTAAGATTATGCAACAGTTGGAACACAAGGTATTGTACAATAAACAGTAGTGGAACATTGGGTAAATTACAATACATGTCCAAAATCATACAAAAGAACATATAAACGTACAAAACAGTAATAATGCAACAGAACCATTATAGTGCATGAGTGTACCAGGCACAGGCTCAAGGTAGTACGCAAGTGCTGTTGGAGTAAAAAGGATGGAGTAGGTTGTGCACACGGGTGACCCAGAAGGGGAGGTGGAGAAGAGAGGGGGAGAGGCAAGAACTGAATATGAGGAGAAGGGGTAGTCATTTCCTGATTTCCCCTTCAGAATGTTGAGAACCCTGTCGGGGTTGGGGGGGTGTTGGGGTAGGAAGGCAGAAACTGGGGATAGGTATTAAGGAGGATTGCTCACCTGGTGAGTATCCTTTCTTTGACTGGTCAGAGAGACATCCTAAGCTTCAGAACTCTGCCTAGGATTGTATTAAAAATATAGTAATAGTAACAGAGTACCTCACAAGAAGACTAATGGAGGTCAGTTATTTCACAGTTTTACCTTTACTTTTTTCAAGTCAGTTTCCAGCTCAGATACTTCAGTTGTGCTGAAAAAAAAAAGTTTTGCATAAGAACTTAGAATTTGAGAGCAGAAGACTGAATGCCTGAGTCTTTACTATACTGCTATGCTTCAGCAGGTGTGAGGCTGTAAAAGTTTACATCCATGTGTCAGTTAATTAACCAGACTAAATGTCTTTCAGAAATAAAGGATGTTTACATTCACTTAACTACACGTCTGTGAGTGATGTAGAGATGCAGATTTGATGGGAGCTTGTCATTGTGGCTGCCTCAGGCTGCATTGTGGGGCAGTCTGTTGCAGGTGTTTTCAGTGGCCATAGTGCTGGGGAGTGAACGTGCTACATGCATACAGTACTTCTCCACCTCTCAGCATTAAAATGCATAGCACTGGCCTTCAAAATTCGGAGCAAATGACCAGAATGTGTAGCACGTTCTTATTTTAAGGAGTAATATGTCTAAGAATAGTGGGCTGCATATGTTTAGTATTAATGAATATTTCCATCAAGTTAGCTCAGTGTTTTAATACTTGTGTGACCAGAAACAACTTCAACATTATGAGCAATGTCAGTAAACTGACCTGATGTTATGATCAAAATAGGTGGTTCTTTTAAAATCCTGTCCAAAAGTTGATTTCACAGTGCGACTGTGAAAACAAGTTTCAGAGGGGGATCTGAAAAATGATACCTGTCATGCTCAGGAGGTGGGCCAACAATCTGCAAAAATAAAGTTATGAGTACACACTGGAACAATTCAATGTTTCCTCATAACTTAGTTGTTTTTTCACATTTTGACCCCAAATTATCAAACTTAGTCTTTTTGTGATCACTCTTTCTGAACATGACAGGTGTTATTTATAAAATAGTGGACGATCATCATTTTGCAGCACAACTGTGAAAACACATTTTGGTCAGGATTTGAAAAATGATAGCTCTCGCATTCATAAGACAGCATGAAAAAAATAGCTATGTTGAAAATTTGGGGTCAAAATAGTGAAACTGACCAAAGTTATGAGCATGTGTTGAAAAATTTCAATGTAAGCGCATAACTTAGATGCTTTTTAATGTTTTTACATCAAAATTTTCAACATAGCCTTCTTATGAATTCACCTCATGAAAAGGGGCAGAGAAAATATTCAAATCCTGCCTGAAAGGTGATTTTTTTTGGGGGGATCTAGGTCAAAATCGCAAAACATTAATAGCGCAGTTGAAAAGAGAGCAATCAAAAGAGCATGGGAAAAGACAGCGGTAGGGGAAAAAAAGGAAGCCAAATGAGTGCTCGTTCCACCAAGCAGCTCCATGCGTCCCACCACACAAGAAACCACACAACACACAAGAGGCAACGAAGGAGCAGGCTGTGTACTCTGGGGTGGGGTGCACATGTCGGGGGAATGCAGTTGGGGTCAATGGAACTCGCTGAGGAACTGTATCAAAATTTTATGTGTGGGGGCTATGCCCTCTGCATCTCCCTTAAAATATATAATCAGCTCTGGGGAAGGGCCAAACTTGGGGTGGGGGGGAACTTGGAATGGGGAGGATTTTGTCTCGGGGAGCAAAGTTGGTGGGGGACCAGCAAGGTACGGGTGCTACATCAAATACAAACATAATAAACATGCAGATATCCAAAACAAGAAAAAAACAAATGCAAAATGCAGGGCTCAGACTCAAATTGCTTCCAGCTTGACATGCACTGCCTTGTAGATCCTGTCACTCTAACCACTGAGCCATGAGGGCAGTGCAATTCGCCATCAGACAGCCACGAACTAACTGTGATCGGCGAGAGTGAAAACAGCTACAGGTACAGTGCTGTAATGTCCAGCATTATAGTTTCCCTGTAGCAGTTTTCATTCATGCTGTTATCTCTGCGTGGATTTCACCACACGGTTATTCACATGTGGTATTGATCGGTTACTGATTTTTTTTGTCACAAAAACACATTTTGGCTAAGCAGCTGTCATAGTCATGAGGTAGTGTAAAAAAAAAAAAAAGACTATGTTGAAACTTTGGGGACAAAATATTGAAAATGACCAAAGCTACAAACGTGCAGTGAAAAATTTCACATACGCTAGTAACATTTTTTTTTTTTTTAATATCTTTACCCAACATTTTCAGCATGGCCTTCTTATGACCCCACCTCATGAACAAGAGTGGAGACATTCTTGAAATCCTGCCTGAAAAGTGATTTCATGCAGCAACCATGAAATCACCTTTCAGGATGATTTGCACAATTTCACTGTCATTGTTCATGAGGTGGGGTCCAAAAAGACCATGTTGAAAATCTGGGGGAAACAGTCTTAGGAAATGACCAAGTTATGAGGACAAGTTCTGGCCCCTTTGAAATACATTGAGCCACATACCTGATTTCCCCACTTCATGATCTGGCATTGAACGTGAGGGAAGATGTGTCTCCTGTCTAGGGAAGATTATGGTTTTGGCCCCCTGAGATAAGTAAGGGGTGGAGGGAGTGTAGGGTGCTGGGTGTTGAGTGGGAAGGTCTGGGGGGGACACAAATGGTGGCAGTGTGCCATCAGTGGCAACAGACATTGATGAATGGTTTCCCTTTTTTTCAGGATGTATATAACAAAAAAAAAATGACTATGAGAGACAATTTTCTTTATTTCAGGTACCATCATGACACAGGGGACTGGGCACCCCAGCATCAGTGTTATGTTTGGCAGCACTGGAGGTGGGCTCCCTGGTGTCCCACACTGAAAATGGGCAGGGTGGGGGTATTAGCCAGCACCAGCGATTGGCCACCCCGCTGTTGGAATATTTATTTATTTTTTAACCAGGAGAGACACACTTAGCTGAAAGCTTGTTTACAGGTGTAACCTGGGAGCAGAAGGAAGTTAAGCGACTTGTGCAGGGTCACACAGTATGCAAGTGGGGGCTGGGAGATTCAAAGCTAAGGTCTCCAGGTTTGCAGCTCAGAGCCTTAAACCACTGTGCTATACTGTCTGCTAATATTATTATGCATCCTAATATTAAAAGGGGTGGAGGGTATGTGGGGTGGTGGGTACTCAGTGAGAGGGTCAGGTGGGTGGACAGAAAAAATGGCTCTGTGCCGGCAATGGCAACAAACATTGAGGGGCAGTTTTCTTTTTTTACAGAATCTATAAAAATAAAAAAAAACTACTATGAAGGGTAGTTTTCTTGTTTTAGGTACCATCCCAACATTGGGAATTGGGCACCCCAGTGCTGATGTTATGTTTGGCAGCAGCATGAGTGGACTCCCCAGTGTCCCACACTGAAAATGGGTGGGGTGGGAGGTAGTAGCCAGCACTGGGATTGGGCACCCCAGTGTCAGTAACTTGAAGAAGGGGCAAGCAATGGGAAGTAGGAAGGATACTTCTCGGAGAGTGGGAGGGTTGTTTTTACATTGGGGGAAGGACCACAGCAGGTTGATCATGACGTGATCAGCTCTGCTTGCTGGGCAGCATTTTGCAGATCAAAGGAAAGAGCTGCCCTATGATTGGGACAGCTCTTTCCTTTGAACTACATGAAATTTCCACCCAGCAGGACCAGAATAGTGTCTCAATCAGCCTGGTTGATGATTAGTCTGACACTGACGAGCCCATTGCAGACTCCCCTGCTTTGTACCAACAGTGACACTCCTCTTAAAAACCACTCTCACAACAATATGTTTGCTTTATGCAAGTGCAAGGGTGGACATAAAAAAACAACAGAATGGGGTGGGGGGGGACCAAGCCTCCAACATCACTCCTCTGCTGTCATGTATGGATGCTCTGGGAATGACTGCAGTTCTATGCTCCAAACATGGTAGCTGATGCAGTGCCACAATGCAGCAGTAATGTACATGCACCTATAATCTTGTAGTCATAAGTGTGACTTGTGAAAGGCTGAGCCCTATGTCATTCTATCACCCTTTATTGAAACAAACAGAAAAAATCTCCAAAACAGACAGGCCACATGTAAATGCAAATTTCACACCATCTGTGCTAATGCAGAGTGACATACTGTACAGTTCTGAGTCTGGCTTATCTTGTTGGGTCTAGAATGTCTTTGGTTACACTTATATATTGTATTATTCTTTTAACAGAAATGCGCATCTTTTTGTCTCATTAAGATAGTTATTTTTATGGAAAATATTTATCATAAATTGGTGACCAAGCAATATTTAATATTTCCAGCAGTTCACTATTTGCTGGTTTAGTTCTGTAATCCTAGTATTAATAGTGTAGATGATCATTTTGCAAAAAAAAACAACTGAAAAACATTTGGTGCTTGATTTTTCAAAGAAATTGCAATGGCTTTAAAGGTGGGTGATGTGGCCAAAATTCACTCCACAACGCAATTCACAGAGTAATGCAGAATCTGCGAAGTAATCCACAACGTGAAGCGTTGTACTTCACATCATAATGAGGAATGCAAAGTTCATTGATAACAATGACTTTGCGTTACTCCGCCTTCCCCTAACCACTTCTGCACCAATTTTAATGTGGAGTACATACAAATCAATGTACTTCGCATCACTTCGCCTTGGTTTTGAGCTCAAAGGCAAATTTTGCAGTGATTCATGGGATTGCAGGTAACATGAGCTCTAGATTGTTCTGCACAGCCTCAGTTCTGTGTAGTATGTGTGTAGTGGTAGCTGGAGACAGTTTGCTCACAGAACTCTGCGATTCAAATCCTCTAAAAGCTGTTATAAAAGCCTTTTTGAGCCATTTTTTCTCAAAATTTAGTACATCGATTGTAGGAAACCCTCCTGTGCTCATATCATCGAGTGTTTATTGTTTGTGTGTGGATTTTGAATGTTAATTTAGAACATTCAGTCTGTGTGCTGACAGACACTTGAAGTGTGCTTTGGGGAAGGGGCATATCTGTGGTGGAAGTAGGTTAACTGGGAGAAAAAGGCAATCTTTCTGTTTTGGTTACATTTTTTCTTGTATAACTGTTAATGTACACACAGTAATATTTTCAGTAATTCTTGACATTTTTTTGCTGATTGTTGTGGTGCAGCAATGCATAAATTCAGTTTGTTTAAAAGATTTGGTTATATTGCTGAAGTTTTCAATTTGCTACACATTGCTTGTTGCATGTGTGTTAGTGTATGTATGATGTGTGCCATCAAAGCAGACACATTTTATTGTGTTGCAGAGTAATTGCAGCAGTGTGAACCTGCTATCCATGGCACCTGCGTGATTTTGTACTGCTTTGTGGTATCTTGGTTTTGGACTGTTACTGCGCACCCCCAAACCGCAAAAGGTATTCTTTCCAGATTAGATTGTGACTTGTGAGCACTGGTTAAGGTGTAGTTGTGACTTTGCATCTGCATCTCTTCTTGATTGCGCAGTGCAATCTTAATCTGGCTGTGCTTTTACATCTGTTTAGTGCCCAATCTCATCTGCAAGCCACAGTTGTTGCTTTTTTTTGGCTTCAAATCCACCAGCCCAGACTGAAAGTTCAGAAAGCTAAATTTGTTTAGAATTTTCTTGGTGATCCTGCAAAATGCCTGTAAAGAGACGTGCAAGCAAAGCTGTTTCTGGCCATGATGGCAAGATTGTCCATGGGCATGGTAGTACGCAGAAGTGCATAGGCGATATCAGTAAAGGGATTTCTCCATCAGTGTTTTTTACAGCGTACTCTCTAGCTTCTCTCATAGTTGGAGGAGATGATGTTGTCCCAGTTGGTGGTGTTAGTGTAGTTTCTGCTGGCATGAGTATTGCTGCCTCAAGTTCCACTTTTGATCAGTTAACTGTTTCAAAAAATATAGTAGAGTCTGAAGCTGTGGCCGACATTGTAGATGATGTCATACTCTCCATTACCATCCCCATGGTAGTTGAACATGATTCTGATCCTGGCAATGATAACTCACAATGTCACATTTCTTCCAGTGCTATTGACGTCATGCCTTAGCCATCCATTGATTCAAAGTGTGGTGAAAAAATATCAGGTGATGATGCTGTGGTTGGAACATATTCTCCACATGACAGCATCCAAGCTGAAAATGTGGATGCGGATGTTGTTGATGAATATGATAATGATGTCAGTGACCCCTGTTGGGAACCAGAGAACAAGAAAGTCAAGATGGCTGTGTCTGGGTCTGTTGGCGTTAAATCCCCCCTCCTCAAAAAAGTTGTAATTTAGCGGTCCCTGTTGATGATAATGACCCAGTAATAATCATAAGTAGTTATGGTGGTCGGTTGGAGTCCAAGTGTGTCCAGCCTGAGAAATCATGTTGCACCCCCCATTTCAGGGGTTAAAAAACTGGAGTCCAATAAGCAGCATCTAGGGACATGTTAAAAGTAGGGGATCACAATCCCTTGTTTGGGATTTTTTTGTCCAAGATGCAAATGATGAGTCAGTTGCAGTCTGCCAGCTTTGCCATGCATGTGTGAGTCGAGGTAAAAAGGGGAGTCATCTGGGCATGGGGGGGGCCAGCATACACATCTTAAGAACAGGCACATGGCACTGTGGACCCAGTACCAGATGGTAGCTAATGCCATAGTGGGGAATTCATCCTTGTCATCAACCTTACTGAGCAAGTTACCCCCTTCCATGAGTGTAAGACCAAGTAGGAACGTCTGCAGTAGCAATGAAATAACACCAGATGATTACTACAGGTATGATGAGGGGGAGGATTATGATTTAGAAATCTTGTCAAGTGGTGGCCGGAGTAGTGGTGGTGGTCAATGCAGTATGACTAGTGCAAGTGGTACATAAAATGGGGAAAATAACTCCATTTGTGGACTTGTCACCTGTGCACCCCCTCTTCATCTCACGTCCACACCCCATCCCTGGCGATTCACAGAGCAGAGTCATTTGTCACACCCCGTGCAAAACATGCAAGTCAGCTCACGTTGGAGAGTGTTTTTGCCTGTAACCTCCTGCCTGCCTGAAGCATGTGACCTACACTGTGTAAGACATGTGATGTGTGTGGGCTGCCTGTGAATTCTCACTCCTCCTTAAAACGGAATAAGGCAGAATGCACAACGCAAAGTCATAATTGCAATGCAAAGTGGTGAAGTGAGAGTTTGAAATGGGCACTTTGTGTAGCGGAATACTAATGCGAAGTGGTCATTTCGCATCCAAATCGCTGGCAGAATTTTACTTCACCGCATCTCTAATTGGCATTGATTTTTAAAACCTTTTTTTCAAAATAATTACTTGAAATACTTCCTTATGAAGATTTAATCAACACAGAGATTTTGTATTTGCATTTATTTATTTCACCATGAAAAGCATCTCTTGAACATGTTCATTTACGGGGAGGCCCTGGGTAGGACAGCATATATAAATCAAGAACAGTGACACTGATACAAAGCAGCACATGAATGTGAAGGATTAACATGCAAAAATACTGTCACAGGAAAAGCATATTGCAAAAATAGGAAAAATAGCGAAATACAAATTAAAGTAGGTTATATCCAAATAGATCACTGGCTAGCCAATATTCTTAGTGTGAGCAACACAATATGACAGAGACCAAACTATGCAAGGTAGTACAGTAAAATAGCACAGTTCAACTATAGGAACAAGTTTCAGGGAATAGATTTCACTGAGGGCTTTAAAGTTTTAGGACTGACCAAATATGACAGAGACAAAATTAGGCCAGGAGCAGTAGTAAAATAACAAAGTTCAAACACAGGAACATGTTTCAGTGGATAGATTTCCAATGAGGGCTTTGAGGTATTACAGCAAATCCCATGCTGTGGGAACAGCATGACTGATTGCTGATTTTGCATACTGTGTGGCATATCTTGGGGTGTCCAGGAGAATGCCATTATTTTTTCTTAGGAGTAGCTGCTGAAGCAATGTGGAACAGTTCAGAGATGTAGCATGGGATTTCATTTACTAGCACCTTTTAAGTCCATGTGTACAGGTTAACTGAGCTCCTCATAGCCAAAGAATGCCAGCCAACTGACACATACAATGCACAGTGATGGTTCTGGGGTGCTGAATCAGTAATGAATCTTAGTACCCTATGTAGAGCACATCCGGTTTTGATAAGCACATAGCAGGACAGCGGCTATAAATTAAGTCTGCATAATCCAGAATGGGTAGCAATTTGCCTTGGACCAAGCATTTCTGAACATCAGGTGGAAAGCAGTGCTTTTTCCTGTAATAGAAGCCAAGTCTGGCCTGCAGTTCCTTGCATAGGGCCTCAAGGTGGGCATAGAAGGACAATCTATTATTCAGTCAGACACCTAGATATTTGTATCTGTCAACTGTCTCAGGGGTAGCTTCTAGTAGAGCAGTATAGTGATGACTGGAGCTGAGGTACCAGGTAAGGGAGCATTTCTTGAGGTGAAAAACATAACCTTGGTTTTACTAGCATTAAGAAGCAATTTAGATTTAAAAAGGTTTGTAACTTATTGAAAGCGAAGGTCATGGACTTCAGGGGGGCCGATTTTAAAAAGATGACAATAATAATTTTATTTGTAATGCACCTTTCAACAAACCAAGGTGCCCAACAGTGGATTAAAACAATACATAAAATCAATAAATACAGACACTAATAAATAGATATAAAGTCCAATAAAACAAAGCGGAATCATTCAGGATAGGCTTGGTTCCATAAATGTGTTTTAAGAGGCTGTTTAAATCCTTTCACGGTCGTTCATTCCCATAACTGACTGAATAGAGAATTCGAAAGGGCTGGGGCCATGTACATAAATGCATGGGCTTGGAAGATTATAAAGAAACCCCTGGAATATCTAGCAACCCCTCGTCAGCTGAGTGATCGCCCTGGGCAGTAGGGAACCAGAAGCTCTATCAGGAAGTCCTGGCCCTGTCCGTGTAGGGCTTTATAAGTCAGAAGTCTGACTTTAAAGGTGATCCACGACAGCACCAGCAGCAAGTGCAATTCGCGCAGCACCGGAGAGATGTGACAAGACCAGGGAGTCCCCGTCAGTAACTGGCTGCAGCGTTCTGCACTAGCTGCAGGTGGTGGATATCCACCCCAGGTAGCCCTAGGTAAAGGGAATTACAGTAATCCAGGTGTGAGGACACGAAGGCATGGACCACCGTAGGGAGATCGCCAGACGGAACAAGGAGCTTTACCCTGGAGATGTTCCTCAGATGGTTGTTTAATTTATTTATTTAGTTGTTTAACCAGGAGTAGCACACTAAGTTGAAAGCTTTTTTACAGGAGCGACCTGGGAGCACAGGGAAGTTAAGTGACTTGCTCAGGGTCACACAATATGCAGGTGGAAGCTGTGGGATTCAAACCCAGGTCTGATCTGCTGGATGTCACCAGATTTGCATCGCAGAGCCTTAAACCACTGCGCTATACTGTCTGGTAGAAAGAGGATTTGATGACTGCCGATACCTGCGATCACAGTGTCAGCTCTTCGTCAAAAATCACCCCCATGTTTCACACCCATTCAGAGGTAAGGAGTGGTAAGCCCCCGAGATAGAGTCCCAAAGGGGAACCTGCCCCTTTCCCCTCTATCTGGCACCCTGGGTCCACAACCAGCACCTCAGTCTTTTCTGAGTTCAACCTTAGCCAGCTCAAATTCATCCAATCCTGGATTTCAGTGAGGCAGTTGTTAAATACCAAGAAAGCTCTATCCTGGGCAGGTGCAAAAGAAAGGTAGAGCTGGGTATCATCAGCGTAGCAGTGAAACCTCAGTCCATACCTTCTTACATTGTCTCCGAGGGGAAGCATGTACACTGCGAACAACATCAAACCCTGAGAAACCCTACATGGCAGAGACTGGGTCAGAGGAATGAATCCCCAACACCACCCTGTGAGTTCTGTCTGTGAAGAAAGATGTAAACCACCTGAGGACTGTACCTGACAGGCCACAGATGAACCTCAGGTGACTGAGGAGAACCCCATGGTTCACAGTGTCAAATGCTGATGAGAGATCTAGAAGAGCCAAGATGAAACGGTTTTTCTGATCCCTTGCCATCAGGAGATCATTGAGCACCTGAACCAGCACCATCTCAGTACTATGTCTCTTTCAAAAACTGGATTGGAGAGGTTCATAGATGTCATGGATGGTCAAAAGGTTCTCCAGTTGTAGGGCTACTACTTTCTCAGTCATCTTCCCTATAAAGAGACGTTTAGAGATTGGTCTGTAGTTAGTCGGGCAGTCTGGGTCCAGAGAAGCTTTCTTCAGGAGGGGTGTCACCACTGCCTCCTTCAGGGAGCTAGAAAACTCACCTGTCTCCAAGGAGCACCAGACTATCCATGCTAGGACCGGGCCAATGATGTCACCACAGTCCATAATAAGGGTAGTTGGCCCTGGGTCCAAACTACAGCACGTAGGGCGCATACCCTGGACAATTCACATGACCTCCATGAACTCCAGCTGGTTGAAGGTATACCAGGAAAATTGAGGAACAGTGACCGAGCACCGATTCAAAGCATCACCCATAGAGTGTGCTGGTTGGAGCTCCACCCTGATTCAGCCACCTTAGCTGCAAAGAATCGAGCAAGCTCATCACACTCCACTTGCAAAAAGGCTCTTCAAATCTGCAGACAGGCTGGGTTGCACAGTCTGTCTACAGTTCGAGAGAGCTGGGCTGGTCGGTTCTGAGCAGCTACAATCTCCTTGGACAGGAACTCTGCCTTCTTATGGGTGATTGCAGATTAATAGACTTGGTAATGATCCATCAATGTTAGATGGTCAGCATCCAGGGCAGATTTCTGCCAACAACACTCCAACCTTCGTCCTACTTGCCGCATCTCCCTCAAGGTCCCATCAAACCAAGGGGACCGAGGGCAAAGGGAGAGCGGATGAACTTGTACAGGAGCAACAATATCCAGAGCCACAGAAATGGCCTTATTATAGGTCACCACTAAGGCCTCTGGGTCATTGTTTGCTGCTGGAAGAACCGATAGGTCAAGCACCACTGCCAGGCCTTCAGAGCTTATATCTCATAAAGGGCGGTACCTGACCATCTCCACGGGGTAGGCCTACAAAGGGGGGCATGAAAACTGAACCCTACGGTGCAGTGATTGGACCATCTGACAGGTTCCACCCCCAAATCGAAGGGTTCAATCCCCAGGAGGAAGACTAGGTCAAGAGAGTGACCATGTTTCTGAGTAGCAGTGGTAACGATCTGTGTGAGGCCCAGAGATGACATCAACTGGAGGAATTGCTGTCCAAATTGGGGGGGAGAGTACCTCAAGGATGCCCTAGTTGGGGGGGAGACTTGGGAGTGGAGAAACAGTGGGCGAATCTAAAAGAAGGGACAGAGAACGTAGCAAACATCTGCATCAGACAAGTAAGCAAAAGCAGGAGGAATAAAAGACCACTATGGTTCTCGAAAGAGGTGGCCTGGAAGGTAAAGGCAGAAATATTGCATAGAAACATAGAAGTTGTCGGCAGGTAAGGGCCTCCAGGCCCACCCGGTCTGCCCTATTTTCCCTACCTATTGTGACACTGCAGGCCCTACTCTGTCCCCCCCCCCCAATATTTCCCAAGATCCCTTTGTGTCTGTCCCATGCATTCTTGAATCCCGTGACTGTTTCCTTCTCCACAACCTCAGCTGAAGGCTGTTCCACGCATCCAAGTCACCCCTCTGTGAGTATTTCTACAGCCTCTCCCCTTCCAATTTCCTATTGCTCCCCCTTGTCCTTCAGCATGTTTTTCTGTGGAAAACGATATCATCTTGTACTTTATTTTTCCTCTTGTTAGCATGTAGGAGATATAAGGAGACACAGAGGGAGGAGGATAGAGAGGTGTATCAAGAGAAACAGAGGAGGACAGAGAAAGCAATTAGGATTGCAAAGGTGCAAACAGAGTGGAAAAAAGCCCAGGCAGTACAGAAAGGAGGTAAGGTATTTTTCAGGTATGTAAGTGAAAAGAGAAAGACCAAGGGAGGGATAGTAAGGCTTAGGAGTGAAGGAGGGGAGTACGTGAAGGAAGATCAGGAAAAAGTGGATATCTTGAACAAATACTTTTGTTCAGCATTCACAGAGGAAGGGGAAGGTGAGGGACTACAGATAAGGGCCAGGAGCACTGAAGGAAGGGAGGTAGACACTAATCCATTTACAAAGGAGAGATTCCTGAAGGAACTCACAATTCTGAAAGTGGACAAGGCAATGGGGCTGGACGGGACATTTCCTAGGATATTGAGAGAGCTCAGTGAGGTGCCGGCTGCACCTCTGACAGCCCTCTTCAACCACTCACCAGAGATGGGAGTGGTTCCAGGGGACTGGAGGTGGGCAGATGTAGTCCCACTTCTCAAAAGTGGGAGCAAAGAGGAGGCTGGAAATTACAGGCCAGTAAGCTTGACTTCGGTGATGGGGAAATTAATGGAATCACTACTAAAGGAGAGGATTGTGGAATATCTTGAATCCAGTGACCTATAAGAGGCAGCATGGATTCACTGGGGGGAGGTCATGTCAAACAAATCTGATAGATTTCTTTTACTTGGTGACCAGGGAAGTAAATCAGGGTAGAGTGGTGAATGTGGCCTACCTAGATTTCAGTAAGGCCTTCGACACCATTCCACATAGGAGACTCATAAACAAGCGGGGAAGCCTGGGAATGGGTCCAAAGCTGGTAAACTGGCTGAGAAACTGGTTGGGGGATGGGGGACAGAGGGTGGTAGTAAATGGAGTTCACGCTGAGGAAAGGAGGGTGACCAGCATGGCGCCACAAGGGATCAGTACTGGGACCGGTCCTCTTTAATGACTTTATTAGCAACATTATAGAGGGGCATGAAAGGAAGGTATGCCAGTTTGCAGATGACACTAAAATCTGCAACAGAGTAGACACTCGGGGGGGCACTGAACAGAAATCTAAGAAAGCTAGAGGAGTGGTCAAGGGTGTGGCAGCTAAGTTTCAGTGTGAAGAAGTGCAAAATAATGCACTTGGGGCACTGAAACTCAGGGGTGGAGTACAACATGGAGGGGGGTGTTATTAGCCATCACTAAACAGGAAAGGGACCTGGGGGTGATCATATCTGATGACCTGAAGGTGGCCAGACAGTGTGACAAGGCAGAGGGGAGAGCTAGTGGGATGCTAAGCTGCATAGGGAGGGGTATCACCAGCAGAAAGAGATAGGTGATGTTACCGCTAAGTCAACGGTGATACCTCACCTAGATTACTGTGTCCCGTTCTGGAGACCACATCTCTGGAAGGACATTGACAGGGTAGTGGTGGTCCAGAGGAGGGCAACCAAAATGGTGCAGGTCCTGAATCACAAGCCCTATGAGGAGAGACTGAAGGGCCTCAATATATATACACACTGGAAGAAAGGAGGAAGGGGGGATGTGATAGAAACTTTCAAATACCTCACGGGTATAAATAGGGTTCAAGAGGGAAACATTTTTCAGAGGAAAAGAAGCTTAAGAACAAAGGGGCATGCTGTGAAGCCGGAGAGGAGGTCAGGACAGATGTGAGGAAGTACTTCTTCACAGAAAGAGTGGTTGATGCCTGGAACAGCCTCTCAGTGGGGTTCACCCATGCTGGTTCACAAACAAAGAACATTCAGTAAATGAGAGCACAAGCAAAAGGGTGACATGACAAGTGAGTGGCATGGAACTGGTCACCTCCCAGCCAGACCGCATAGTGTCTGCATGATTTTCTGTGGGGGCAATGCCCCCTGCAGCCCCCATCGCAGGGAGCTGTGCCCCCCTCATTCCCCCTAAACTATATATAACCAACCCCAGGTCAGGCATACAGTGAAGGGCAGGTGATGTGAACACAGTATGAATGTGGGATGCTCTGAAATCCTGAACGCCCCTGTCACTCACTGCTTTGTTGTGGTGCCCACATTATGGCGCCCTAATCAAGGTGCCCTTACAATGGTATATGTCTCAGTGGAGGTGTTTGGGGCAAAAATGGTAACAGACTTCAAAAAGGTATGGGATAGGCATAAGGGAACCTTAGAGGTAGGGAAAGGAGGGCGGCTAAAGACAAAGATCAAGTAGGGTCTGCAGTGTTATAGCAGGTAGGGAAAATGGGCAGACTATGTGGGCCAAACAATCCTTATCTGCTGTCAATATCTATGTTTCCAGGTTTCTATGTTTCTATGTAGGTAAGTTAAAGGTCAGAACAGCCAATGGCAATGTTAGGCCTGATATGTAGAGAGCAGTGTCATCTGCATAAAAATGCAAACTGGCTTCTTTATTGTTTTCTCCCAAAACATTGATGTATGACATTAAATGTAATGGACCAAGAACAGACCCTTGAGGGACTCCTTATGTAGCAGAGTACTGACCTTCTGCTTTGACGTTTTGTGACTTCCCAGTTAAGTAGTTAGAAAACCAGCACAGGAGAATTGCTCCAATTTCTATTTTGTTCAGCTTTTGTATTGGGATATCGTGAGCAACAGTATCCAAGGCCTTGCTCAGATTGAGTAAAATGGCTCCCGTGACTTGTTTATGATCATTGGCCCCTAGCCAATTATTAGTCACTTTAGCCAGGGCAGAGATAGTACTGTGTTTTGGCCTGAAGCCAGATTGATGTAGTGTGATGATGGTTGAATTCTCCAGGATTCTCTTACCTGGGCATTGACCAATATTTTCAGGAGTTTAGGCAAAATAAGGAGGATGGAAATTGGCCTATGACTGTTAAGGTTGCAGGCGTCTCTGAATTTGAAGAGAGGAATAATATACTCTGTTTTCCAGAGAAGGGGAATGTCACTACTGGATAGTGATACATTGCTTACAAGGACATTCTCTTATTAACCAAATTCTTTGTTGTTGGTTGATATCACGGTAGATTGGTAGACTGTGTTTATACAATGCTTTCCAAGGAATAGAACATAAAATCTTGCAGCCAAATTTAAAAATGGGTTATAAAGTACAGTTTATTTTGACAAGCTACCTACTGTACTTCAGTTTTTAGTGTTAAATCTCCAATATTCTTAAATAGTTTTTCTTTCAGACTTTAGAAAGTTGATAATGCTGCAGTGATTAGGGGCCCCGATTCCAAGATGGGCTACGCCGGCATAAGGCAAGATACGCCAAACCTCTTTACGTATTCTGTGACTTATGCCATACATTACACCTGTTGGAATTCCAAGTGGTGACTTGCATCATGGCAAATGCAGGCTGCGACAACCGCGGGTTATGCCACCAACTACACCGCAGCCCGCAACACCATGTTGCAAGTGCAGGTTATGATAGCAACTTTGCCCAATTCCAGGAGGGTGGCTGTCATAACCTGCAAGCCCAATTACAAAAGGTGCAGTGGTGTGGCTAACTTAGAACAACCCTGAGCTGCTCCAAGTGGCAACCAATGGTGCCATCCGTCGGCTGCCCACCTCTTGGCGACGTGATAGTGGCACAGATGTGTCCCCCGTGCTTCCACAGGCATACGCCAGCCCCCCAAATCTCTGGGACTCCCAGGTGTCTGTTGTCTGGTGCACCCCCCCGACACCTGTACCTCCTGTCCTGCCCCCCCATGTGTATCATGGTGTTCTGGGGCAGGGGGACTTTGGGGGGGGCACCGATAGCTGGCCACGACTTGCGACCTGTGGGTTGGTTATGCCATGCCCATGGCATTGGCCTGTGCATGGTGTAACCCACATGTTGCAAGTGCCAGGACCCTGCCACTCTTGGAATGCAGCGTAGGGTCCCTGGCATAGCGGCAAATGGCGTAACTTGCAGCCGCCTGCGAATTACGCCATTCTTCTTGGAACTGGCCTCTAGGTGTCTATATAAATATAAATTCAGTAAAAGAAATAAACAAGTGACTATCAGAAATTTCATAAAGCATAGATTGAGCTACAAGGAAATTTAAAGGTTTTGATCACAATGTATTGCAAAATGACCAGTGAAACCGGCACATTTATTTGATCATCATGAGTGGCACTAGGGAGTAGGGTGTCAAACAGACCAATGGTTGGTAATTTAGATATTCAGATGTTGTGGCTAATATGTTCAGAGCCTGAATTCCCAGAACTGAGTTACTGAAACTCAAACTTCCTGGGCTAGCATGCATATGAAAACCCAAGTTGAAGGGAAAATGTATGCACAAGTGGCCAGGTGTTGCCATATACAGTAAGTGCACAGTGAACTGTTCTGGGTTCTGGCAAAGGGGGGGTTGCCAACTTGCAACTAACCAGTTACACCCATACACTTCCACAGTGAGCAGTTCCAGGGTCTGGCAATGCTCATATTCACCCAAAGTACAACTGACCAATTAGCCTCATGAAAGTGCACAGTGAACAGTTTTACGTTCTGAAGATGCTAAGATTCACCTAAAGTATGACTGATCAGCCGGCCCAGTGGTGCTGAGGGCTGAGGCACTGGACGCCTTACCTTGCGCCATGCTGGTGACCTGTGTTCGGGAACGAGCACGGACCACCGGGGGTCGGCCAGGGAAGAGAAGGATCCAGCGCCCGACGGCTGCTCTCCTTCTCTGGGGGGGGCAGCCTGCAAGCTCCTGCTGCAATACCGCCTCCTGGGGGAGCTCGAGAGGTAGGTGCGGTAGAGGGAGGTAGCAGTGTGAGTTCCGGGACAGACATCAGCAGAGGGCCAGAGCAACAGGTGTGTCTCATCGCGCCTCCTTGCTCACTGGCCCTCATTGCACGCCGGCGCTGGGGGAAGGAAAAACCGAAGAGGAAAAACACCCTCTCCTCACCTAGGTGACGACTCCTCACTGCAAGCCGTTTGATCCTCAGGGCAGACTCCACTGCACAAGCGTCCATAAATCAATGGTCAGGGGAGTAGGAGGCTCCCTTCACCCCAATGGGGGGTAATCCGATATCAAGGGCATATATGGACCAAGGTGCTCTAGGGGCAGACTCCAGGGTGATGAGGGGCTGCGCAACAGAGGAAGTCTGATTGAGTGGTGAGAGGGGGCAGTAGGAGGGATAAAAATACTAAGTAAAAAAAAAAGATATGACTGACCCATTTGCCTCATTCAAGTGCACAGGGAACAGTTCAGGGTTCTGAAAATGCTCGGATCCCTTGTCTGAGTGAAACTCACCTTACCTGGGTTTCTTTGATTCTTCTGTTTGAAACTCAAAACATCTACCAGGAGGAATTGCAGTTGTTAAGTTGAGTTAATTTATGAATACTGGCTACTTTTGTAGGCAATAGTAGCAAAATAATGCATGAGAGCTTCAGACATCTCATGGTGGTGATGTAATGCCTGAATGCCTAAAGGCTGAGAGCAACGTTGAACAAGCAAGTTACATTTTATACTTCACAGCTATTTCTCAAAATGAAAGGGATTATTATTTGTTTCATTAATACTTTAGGGGTTTCTTTCTATGAAACAGGGAGTAGCCTGTTGAAGTATTCCGAGAAATGTTTTAGGTGACCTTCATATGTTGGTACAGTTGTATCTTTTCAAGGTAGTTATAAATATTGCTTAACCATGTTGTATTGTAGGCCTCAAGGGCCATAAAGCTTCCCTGTATCTTTACCTCAGTGGCTGGTTTGTTAAAAATATAGTATATGTGATATGTGTTGGAAACACAATGTAGTAAAAGTTTTCTTTGCTGTGCGTGCCAACCTAAATTTTGTTACCACTGTGTTTATCTTTGTGGGGTTGCTAATTGTCTGTTATTCTTCCTGTGTGTGCTCATGAAAGTGAATTATTCACATCATAGCAGCTGTACTGCTTTTTCTTGATAAGGAGTCCAGAATATATGCACAGGAGGTTGTTTGGTTTCATTTAGCTATAAAACACGACAGAGTAATTTAGGATCATGTAAGTTATTTTGTTAGGAGCTGTTACCCCCTTTTTATGTCATCTCAGGTTAGTAGATCATGTAGCCAGTTCACTGACCAAATGCCTGTTAGAGACACAAAAATCATCCTCGGGCTCAGAATGGCCAAGGAATCACTTGGTATCCAGATGGAGATTACTACACTAACATATCCTAAATCTAATAGACAAGGCAAAGCAATTTTTCTTAATAAAACACCACGCTGTAGGTGCTGTACAGGGTAGAACAACATACAAGGCTCAGTTATGGGCCTTATTTTATTTTTAGTTTTTGCCAATGGTCTGTCTGTGATTGGCATAACAAGTCAAATGCTATCATACACTGACAACTTAATAATTTATAGGCAACCCCAGAACCAATCTTGCATTAATGTGGATCTTAATTCAGATTTTTATCTTGTTCAGCAGTGGTTGTCCAGTAACAAGCTTGTCTTAAATATATAAAAGACAAAGTGGATACTGCTGAACTCCATACCTAAAGTAAATTTATTGAATGACATACTTAAAATTAGTTGTAAAGATGGTTCACATCTGGAAAAAGTTTATTCACTTAAATAGCTGGGACTCTTCTGGACCCTTCTTAAAATTTTTCTGTACAAATGAATGATACTTGTCAATCTGTAAATTGCATAGTAGGTATTACATATAGGGCCAAACAACAATTAATCTTTCAAGCTAGATTGGCTATTGCTAGGAGTTTGCCGCTTCCAAAGTTACTTTACTGTTCCCATGTCTATTTTAATACTTTTGAGACTGACCAGCACAAATGGAACGTTACTTTTAATAATGAATGCTGGTTAATCTCACAGTCACATCAAGTCGTATATCACTGCAGATTGTACAGTGAATAGGACTGGTTATCTCCTGTTCATAGATATACCTATGACCTTGGCTTATTTACTATATTTACAATATTTTGCACAACCATTAGCCAAAGTGTCTAGCTTAACTGTTTCAGCTTACCCCAGTCTCAAGATGTTGTGCTCCAGCAGAAATTATGTTTTTATAGTGCCTTTAATGTAAAGTCAACAAGGGCAAAATAGTTTGTTATATTTTGAGCCACTTTCAGTACCTGGAATTCTTTTTCTTATGATATTAGATCTTCTGTTTCCAAACAATTATTTAAACAGGGGTTGAGATGTTATTTGATGGAATTATCTCATGTACAGAACTTATGTCCTCGGACATAAGGTCGCGGATGAAATATTGTGGATATTATGCCGCAAAGACAAATTATTGTTACCACATTCATTGCCAGTATGTTGCAAAGTCAGACAATTAGATGAAAAAGAAATAACTTACTGGACAAATGGTCACTGATACAAGCTGGGAAGTGTGTGTGTGTATGCATGATGGGAATTACATGTAGGCATGATGGGAAAAGCCTATGCTACTGCGTGAAGATGTAAAGATGGAGCCAACAACTGCTGAGGAAAATAGGCAATTTAGTTTGTTCAGGGTGTTAAAACTGGTTAAAAACTGGTTGAAAATTCTTTAAAATTCGTACACATGAAATATAAGGTGCATAAAAAAATCATTATCTTGAACTTGGAAAAATGGCATAATAGGTGCATAATAGGTGCATAAAATGTGCTGAATTTTAAGTTGCATAACAGGTGCAGAACAGATGCAGAACAGGTGCAGAATTATAAAGTGCATAAAAGGTGTTGACTACCATAAAGGTGCAGAATCGGTACTGCTATAACTACAGTAAAGGTGCAGAATCAGTACTGCTATAACTGCAATAAAATATCATTATGTTACATTTATTTCTATCACAGCATCTATGTCAAGCAAATACTGTTTCGGCTGTCTGTTTTCCAAGTCCTGACAAATTGCCTTAAAAACTTTGCTTACTCTGCAGTATTTACTGTTTTTTCTAGGTGGTTGCTTTCCCAGCTGCAACTGGTGCCTCTGCAGCACCACTGCATGCTTTGCACGGGTTGGATGGCTTATGCATACAGTCCTTAAAAATGCACGATGCCATGCCTCAAGGGTATTGTTGCTTCTTGGTAGGTCATTCATCACTCTGGCATGCTGGGTCCAAAAGCTAATATTAAATTGTGGCTGTCTCCTGCTTTTGCAGTTTCTGGACAAGCAACCTATATAATTGTCCTCAAGTAGTCAGTTAAACACTCAAGGTCAGCCATCTCTTAATCATCATGCAGTGTTTCAAAGTAATGTTCGACACTTTCTTCAGGCACAAATGCCAACCCCAGTAGGCAACGCAATTTATGGGCAAACTGTTCATCATGTACATAGTGCTGTTGAAGCCCTTCATGTTGCACACAATACCACACGGCCTGCCCAAGATGGAAATTGCAGCCTGTCAATTCTGCTGTGGGCACCATCTGTCTCAGTACATTTATTGCCGCAATTTCAAAATCAGTCATTACAGTGACAGGACTCATCTTGCCACCTAGAAGGTTTTTAAGGTGGCCAAGAACTTTCTGTATGCATTCTCACTTCTACCAGGTAAAAGTGCATAAACACACGGCCTGTTAACACTTTGTAGTAGGGCATGTACAGTGTACATTTGATCATCCTCTCTTGGTGCCACACTGAATGTCACATCACAGAACCAGTGTGGCTGATCACTCAAAACATGTAGATCTGAGTCACTAGCAAAAATGATTAAATCATCATTCTGGACTTGTAGAAATGGCTCCTGACTCACAGTCTATGAGTATTGTGCAATGTCATTGCCATTTGGGCCACCATGCTGTCTGTGTCTTCTCACATCACACTGCAGAGTTTCCTGTATAGGAAACAAGTATGCATTGCTAATAGCCACATCTTGCAATGCTAGGTGGATAACATTTCTAGTTGATCCCTCAGACTTGCATGTGTTATGCTTTATGCTTGTCTGAACTTTAATAACCTCCAGACGACCATGTTGTGGAGCATGGCTATGGTCGGTGGGCTCCTGTGCAATATTACGCCCAACAGTGTGCATTTGTGCTCTGCAGGTGTGCTGTTCACAGTGCCATATTATTTTTCCTGCAGTACCAGCCTTTTCTTTTGTGTAAAGGTAATTCTGAAAGCACAGCTTCTACTTCCCCTTATGAGACTGCACATACCCCATGTCTTACAAAACGTGAATGAGATAGTATTATCCCAGTCACCTTATGTATAGCCATGTAGGTGCAACACCTGCTGTAACAACGTAATGCTGGTTACAGTAATTACCCGTGTTGTGTGCCTTTAAGAAAGTTAGCCTTTCACTGACTGTGATGGCATCATCAATATGGAGACACAATGAGGCACAGACTGACAGAGATGGACGTGCATGAGTGGAGCAAAGTAGGCAGATGAAGGGAGATGGGTGAGCATTAATGAGCTTATATTCTTTTAAAATTGTCCATAATTAAAGATGAATAGAAGAGGAACTGACTGTAAGCTGAACCATGCTGCATCCTAAGTGAACCACTACAAGAATTGGTTTGGTACAGTGATGGGATGTAAAGGTCACCATTGTAACTCCACTGGTATTAGGTTGCAATATTTACAAATTGACTGCGACCTCTATACCGACGGCATCATGGATTTTTGGCATCATGTCCACAATGGTGTGTCCGTGGCAAAAATTGCCATGACGAAATGACCGTATGCCAAATTATCTAGCTGTACCGATTATAAATATATGCTTTCAATGTATCTGTTTATCACATTTGACTTATGTTTTGTAATCTCTGTATCTGGTTCACTCCTGAAAATATACCTTTGACCAAGTGTGCTTACCCGGACAACAAACACTAAAATAAATAAAAATAAATTATATTTAGAATTGCATAAATACCTACACCTGCACAACAGAGCACCTGAAAATAAGCAAGTTAGTCATTGGACTGAAGAAAATGATTCCAGCCATTACCTGTTTGACCTGAGAACTTCCTATGCACTGTAATCAGGTTTAAAAGTTGAAAACAAATCTAGTCTATTTTTTTTTTAACACCACCACTCTGGAAAGAGCCTAAATTGTCTGCTGACATAATTGTTGTTATGCAGTGATGTCAACACAGATTAAGTGCTCCTGCTGTATAACTGTACTGTTACATTACAGTGTAATTAGGTATATTTGTAAAGGCCAAGGAGCTTCCTAAGTTGCTAACTCTGCTTAAGAAGGACTTTATATTTGGCGGTTTAACAACATCATGGTTAGACCAAAGTAGCTGCAATAAAGTGTGTTCAGATCCATATAAACTGATCAGAAAACTGATTTTTATATTAAAGGAAAACTACACCCAAAACTTGAAAAAATATATGTTGTGCAGGGTGTTTTAATTTGTATGTGAAGCTCTAGTGTTTCCTTCCCTCTGACTGGTATTAGGAGTTTTTCCTAAATTAGCCTGCTAGCTTTAGGGTAGTTTTACGACCCCTGGAGATCTCCATATCAAATAGGTTTATTGCATTTCTTTGTCCTACAATGCACCTTGTTTCATGTAATGGTGATGTAGCAGAGCCCATAAATCCAGCAGAAGCATTGCATTACAATCAGTTCACAACAATAGAGATGGCTATATTTTAAACTGTAGAATTCAGCTTGGGACCACCCTCGCCTAAAGGTTTTACTGTCCTGAAAAACGTTGCTGCTGGTAATTTTTGTGCAGCTTGTAAAGCTTCCAAGATATTTAGTTTGTTTGGCATGTGTGTGCTGAATGTTGGGTCTCTCTTACATCACAGTCACGTGAGGCAAGATGCACTGTGGGAACAAGAAATAAAATTACACTATCAGGTGTGAAGATCCCCAGGGGTCGTAAAACTAGCAAGCTAATTTGGGAAAAACTCCTAATACCAGTCAGAGGGAAGGAAACACTAGAACTTCACATACAAATTAAAACACTCTGCACAACATATATTTTTTCAAGTTTTGGGTGTAGTTTTCCTTTAATTATATTTGCACCCAGACACTCTGAAGCTGATGTGTTGTGCCTCTGTGCCACATCTTCAGAGCATTCAATTTGTGATTTTACCTCTTACTTTTACTCAAACCTCTCACAATGAACTGTAGTCCCAGTTTTGTACTGCATGCTGTCATCTGGCAGTTGTATGCAGTTGACATGGCCTTCCGTGATTCCTTTTTAATGTGTGACTTGCCCTTCCCCCATGGAGGATTGACAGCAGACTCATACTCTACCTTCACTCCATCTTAAAAAAGCAGGTCAAACACTGGTCTGAGGGAAATCCTGTTCCCTTACAGTTGCAGCAGTAGACATGGTCATGAGAGTCAGTGGCTCAGCAGGTTACACACTCACCTCTGAGGCTGGAAGATTGAAAGTTTGTGGGTTCTAACCCTACACCATGCACTTGGGGTAAATCCCAATACTGACACTGTAGTGCATCAAGAGGAGGACACTGCACTCCTGAGGTGCTGTCTTTCAGATGACATTAAACCGAGGTTCTGTGTGGTTGTTCAGGTGGACGTTAAAGATCCCATGGCACTTCTTGAAAACAGTAGGGGAAAGTTTCATTGAAAATCAAAATCCATATATACATACATTCAAAGAAAATCTTGGTTTGATCATAAAGAAGTCAACATAAACAAAAACAAGAGAAACTGCAATATATGCAAGTTTTAGGTCACAGCAAAATCAGAATGAATTATTCAAGGTATCCTCATCTCACATTACATTTAAGTGTGCCCTTTTTTCCCACCTCTTTGCTCTTGATATCTGTGACTGCACTTATCTTCCGCTATATCTCATGACTTAGACCCTGACTACTCTCTACTTTGACAACCAGCTTGTAATCTCCTTCCCTTACCTAGTCCTTAGGTCTTGTCTACCTTCTTTCATGTATTTCATCAGTTCATCGTTTCCACTGGATGAAATTTACTACCATGTAACAGCATTTTCATTTTAAATCAACTTTAAATGTACTTGTCTCTAAAGGGCTGCTCTACAACAACTTTGAAAACAAAGGAAACAGACAGACAAAGGTTTTCACATCCTGCATATGCCCAGGCCAAAGTTCATCACATTGAAGGAATTTAACACTTTCTGTGACTCTGGTCCTCTTCAGTTCATCATTTCCACTGGATCTATCTTTTATTTCATTTGCTGCTTTCTCCTTGAGGATCCCTGAGTGAGGCGTTCCGTCGCATACAAGCCCTCCAAGCTCCCTCCTAACTGTGCCTCTGCCAGCAGCCCGAGTGGCACCTCCAAAACCGAGACCACAAAAGCCTGCAAGCAACCACAGCCCTCCAAGACCTTTTTAGCGGGCGACTGCACCTTCAAAGCCACCCACCTACTTCAGCCAATTCCAGCCAGCAACAATGACAGGTACGTAACTTTTGACCAGCCGAAAGCAGTGCTTACTTGCAAACCTGATTGGTTGGTCTCCTGACTGTGTGCTCCTATTGGCCAGTTTCTTTTGAAATGCCGTGGCTCTACAGTACGAACTTCTCTCATTCAAAATTCTACTGCTTAATTCTGGAAAATCTTAATATTAGCAAATAAGATTGTTCATAACTGTTTTAAAGCATTAGAGCATTAATTGCCATTTAGTTTTCAGTGTGTATATAAGCAGGGCCACCTCAGCACTCTCAAAATGTCATTACTACAGCTTTTGTTAAATAATTTATTCTGTTATTGACTGTTAAGCAGTATCCTGAAACTATTAAATTTATTCGACCCCGCCATGCAGAGCACAGGAGGGGCTGGCAGGAACTTTGGAATTAAATATTCGTCAGCATCGTAGTTTTAATATTACATTTTGGAAGTCGACAAATTACACAAATCATGCTGAAGTTTAACTTTTAGGTTGTCATTTACGTGATCAGGGTATTCAGATAGCAACATAGTTTCTTCTGTGAAACTGGCCACTTCAGATATGGTGCTGCACCCAGTCTCCCCTAATGAACCCTCCTCTCACCTCTAAAACTTCACCACTTATACTCCTGTCTCTCCTGTTATGTCTAAACTGGCTAACAACTTGTACATCTCTTGCTACTTACCCCTCGCTAACAATGATAGTGACTTCAGGTTTTCTAACATCCTGCTGTACTATTACTCGAATTCTACCCCTGCTCACTCTATCCTCATCAAAAGGCTGTATCTATCTGTCTATCCACTCCTATCTCTTGAACTATCGTAGACCCAAGCGCCAGCTAGGTACTCTCTCTGCCGACTACTTTCTCACCTTGCCAGGCTCCTTATGCTTGCTGGAGATATTGAACCCAATCGGGCCTATGTGGTTAGCGCTTCACCTCCTGCAACGGCTGACAAAAAGGGTCTGGTTATAGCCCACATGAATATCCGGAGTCTCACGAGTCACCTGGCTGAGCTCGAAGCCTGGGCTAAACTGATTAACCCTGACATTTTATGCCTATCAGAGACTTGGCTGAAGCCTTGGGTGCCTGATGCCACTTGTCTTGTGCCTGGTTATAGCATTCTAAGGAAAGACCAGTGGGTCAAAGAGGGGGGGGGTGCGATTATGTACAAAAATCATCTATCCCTGAACATCCTACCCTGCACTGATTCCCTAACACCTTGTGAAACTCTGCACGCTACCCTGGCACTGGGTTCAAAACTGCTGCACATCATTTGTGTCTACAATCCACCTACAAGCAGGATGAGTGGTCTCCAGAATTTGCTACAATATGTCTCCCAGAATGTAAAATCAAATGAGGCTCTACTCCTTGGGGACCTGAACCTTAACTGGCTGGGTCCACAGCACATCATCCTTGAATCTCTAATACAGAAGCACAATCTACACCAAACTATCACAGGCTTTACCAGAACTACTACTCAGCACTCAGGGTCCCTACTTGATTGGATCCTCACCACCAGACCTGATCATGTACTAGATGCCACAGTGCTTGTTGACTCAATCACTGATCATTCCCCACACTTTGTCGATGGCGATCCTGTCCACCTCCTCCTCCTCCACCACGTCTGATTAGGTTTTCAAACTATGCTGCCCTGGACAAACAAGCCTTCCTATGTGACCTCTCTGTGTTGCCTGGTCTAACATTTATACCACAACCAATGTTGATACTGCCCTCAATTCATTTCTGACTGAATTGGCAACATCCAAGAGAAGCACCTCCCACAGTCAAAGGAGGGTAAGGGGCCAGTATTCGAGGTGGCTGAAAAGACCTGCTTCAAAAGTTAAAAGTTAGAGACAATCAATGGAAAAAGTACAAACAAACTGGACTGCAGTCAGATCTCATTCTGCATAAACAATACAGAAATGACTGTAAAGATGCATCAGGCAGGCCAAAGTAAATACTGCCAAAACCTGCTGATTAATTCTTCCAATGACCCTCATAAGTTTTGGGGTCACATTAAGTCCTTCTTGGGTTCTGCTAAAGATGTCACTCCCTCAGATATGGTCCTACATGGTGTACACTGTAATGATTCTACTACCATTGCAAATGCTTTTAACCAACAATTTTCTGACTTATCTGCCTACACAGCTTCCTCCCATCACAATCCTCTGCTTCACAGTTTAACCCCACAGCATCTGAAGGACCCCAAACTTAACCAACCCTTTCTATTTCAGGGAAGTGTCTAGGCATCAGGTCCTAAAGCTGCTCAGGTCACTCTCTGAAAACACCAGTACTGGCTCAGATGGCCTAGAACCAAGACTACTAAAATGGCTTCTTACTACATCTTTGGCCCCCGCACATCTTCACCCTATCTCTCTCCAATGGCATTGTCCCTGAAGTCTGGAAGGCAGCCAGAGTCACTCCTGTATTTAAGAAAGGCAGTAAAATGACATATCAAATTACCGGCCTATTGCTATTTTGTCTGTTCTGAATAAAATCCTGGAAAAAGTAGTATCCATGCAAATCACTGAATACCTTGAGAAATTCAATTTACTAAGCTCAGCACAACATGGTTTTAGAAGCATCACAGCACCATGACAGCACTTCAAAATTCACTTCAGATATAGTTACCAATATGGATAGAGGAAAGTTAACAGGGGCAGTCTTCATTGACTTAACCAAAGCTTTCGATCTGGTTGACCATTCTCTGCTACTATCTGCCCTCAGCACCTTGGGCTTCTCTCCCCAGTCACTACCTGGTTCAAAGCTCCTCTCCAACAGAATGCAAGCTGTTAAGTTTAATTCATCCATGTCAGACAGTGCTGTTATCAACATTGGGGTCCCTCAGGGTCTATACTTGGCCCTCTTCTTTATTCTCATTATTCAGTCAATAAACTTCCTGAGCTGGTCACCACAGGTCACTCACTTCTTTATGCGGATGACCTGGTAATTTATTATCACTCTGATAAGGTCTTGGATCTAAATGCTGCCCTCACTGCAGATTTTCGTGCTGTACAACACTGGTTGAACTCTCAACGCCTGGTTTTAAATACAAATAAAACAAAAGTTATGATGTTTGGCTCCAATCACAAGCTTAGATCCTGTCCTCTGACCATCTCTGTCTCTGATATCAATGGGGACCCTATAGAAACTGTCATTTCCTTTCGTTACCTTGGCATCCACCTGGATCAAACCTTGGACCTGAAAGCACATATACAGGAAACCTGCAAGTCAATTAACTGCAAATTGGGGGCTGCCTATAGAATCAAATACCTGCTTACCCCTGCTGCTAAATTGGCGATAGCCAGAGGCATTCTATTGCCAACCCTTACATATGGGTGTTCCATCCTGTCCTTGGCCACCAAATCTTCACTGCAACTAAGGATACTACCTTCAATAATGTGTGCAGGTATGCAACCAAAGCACCTCGGCTGCAGCATCATTGTCTCTTATATCAGGACCTTGGTTGGCTCTCTCTTCCTCTACCAGGCAGTACTACTTGTACAATTTAGTTGATTCCATCCCTAAGGGCGTCCAAGCCTGCTATCCTGTCCTGATCTCCTCAGGCCGGCCATTCCCACAAGGAATCTTAGATCGGCTGATCAGAGCTTACTATCCATCCCTTTTGTCGGACTAAAAGGGCATGGGCTCCTTCCATCATGCTGCCCTCACCTATGGAACCTACTACCTCAGGATCTAAGAGATGTCTCCACTCATGTGACTTTTAAGAGCAAACTCAGGACTTTCCTCACTACTATGGACAAATGTGTTTGCTTTGACCCTACCTGATCCGCTGCATTTGTACTGTTTCCTCATTGCTAGCTTTTGCCTGTCCAAATGGGTGTTCTATACTGTGCCTTGTAATTAATGTTTTATTTTGTGCCTTGTAATTAATGTTGCCTTAACCTGTTTCTTTATAAGCCTAATGTTAGCTGTTGACAATTGTAGTCGCTATTCTACTCCATGACATTCTTATCTTCACTTCACAGCCTCCTCACTTAACCCACTGCTGCTCTCTTCCCCTTCTTCTGTTATATCCTCTTCCCCCCTTTGCCACTCCCACCAAACTCACCTTTACCTGTTCCTCCTCATCCATGCCCTCCTTAGTCCCCACCCTCCTGGCTGTGCTTAGTCACCTCTCTCCACCTACTACGCCTACTCCAACCGTCTCACCGACCCCCTTCCCTGCCCTGCCGTCTCTTGGTTCCACTGGCTCGGCTTGACTTTGACACTTTTGCTATTGCTGCGTAATCCTCCGCCTCTATCCCCTCTCACCGCATCCTCACTCTCCTCTGCCGTCTATCAGTTCCACCAGACCGGCTGTATTTTCCCTCCACCTCCTACCGCTGTTGCCGCCTACTGCCGCTCCCCCTACCACCCTCTCTTCGCCTGCGTCTTTCGGCTCCATAGGCCCGGCCGCAGGTTGGTACCACTCCCGCTGTTGCCATCTGACGGCACCTCCTTCCACTTAATCTCTCCTCCCATCCTTTGCCAGTTTTCCTTCCTTGTGTCTTTTCTACTGATGCCTATCTCTCTTATTTTCTGCCTTCTACTATTCACATTTTTGAGTATGTTCCATGATCAAGTGCTAAAGTATATTTTTGTTTACTAATGTATGTTACATTGCCATATGTATTTCTCTCTGCATTTTTTGTACTCGTTGTCTTAATAATCTGGCTGTACTCTTTGTGTATTGTAATTGTACCTCCCGGGTCGTGCCTGAAAACAGTCACTTGCTGACTAGCGCACTTACCCGGTTAACAAAAACTAAATAAATAAAAATAAATAAATAAAATTTACTGTTGTGTTCCCACCTGTCTGTTTTTTCCCACAGCTAGGCCTGTCAGTCTGGTCAATATTGCTAGTTTTGCCAAAGTGTATGGAGCAACAGCTTCACTACTGCTGACGTTTCGTCAGTGGGTTAATTATCTTCTTCGACTGCCCTCTGTCACTGTATTTGTTGGACAGTAACCCCAGCATTATGTATCTGAATGTTTATTACTGCTGTATGTACTTATTGTAACCTTGTGGTTTTATTGTATTGTAATTATTGTAACTTTGTTGTATGGTTGTATTGTAATATTGTACTCTCCCGGGTTGTGCCTGAAAATAGGCAGGATTGTTTGTCTAGTGCACCTACCCGGTTACCAAAAGCTAATAAATAAATGAATACATGTCCAGAGTTCCAAGAGTTCAGTTTTAGACTTCATTGCTAATTCCTTGAAATAAATATTTATTTATTTATTCAATTTTGATAACCGGGTAAGTCTGCTGAGCCCCGGAGTTCCCTTTTTCAGGGGTGACCTGGAGTTAGTTACACAGTAGAACATTTCGTATACAGAGAAGGTACAAAGCAAGCATTTAACCATTTCAGGTTACAGTCTGGTCATCACAGTGCAGAGGTCTGGTCTTTAGTACATGGTACGGTTTAAGCATTCATACATTAAGAATAAGAGTAAATAGTATGAGGAATGGTCTTAGTAGAAAATCAGGGCAATGGACAGTGTGACTCCGCCTGGCAGAGGACTGGACTGGCCTGGGCCAGCATAGGTTTGTGAACTAGTCTCTCTTGCTCAGTGTTCTTGCACATGTACAAGTGCTATTTCTTAAGTGGTGTGCCCACAACCCAGACTGGAAGATTCCCAAGGAGGTTGCGTCCTGCAATTGTTGTGGGAGCTTATTCCATACCACTGGGGCTGCATGGGCAAAGGATTTGTCACCCACTGCAGTGCGAGCCTTGGGTATTTCAAGGAGATTTCTCCCAGTGGTTCGGAGCTGTCTGTCTGTACTCTTAGGGACCAGCAGCCCAGTCAGACTGTCAGGGGGGTTGTTGAGCAACTTATATACGTTACATAACAATGGGTACTGCAGTCGATTTGTAAGAGATGGCCATTGAAGGGAAGTCAGTGCCTCGCAGTGGTGTCTCCTTTTGTGAGACGATGTGGCGAAGGGGGCCACCTTATTGTTTAGTACCTACATTCTAGTGAGCTCCTGTTTTCCCAGGCCCTGCATGACAGAGGCAGCATAGGTCAAGGTTGGTAGCAGGATGCTATTGGCTATTGTGATCTTGGTCTCAGGGACTACCTGAGCATTCAGGCAGTAGAGCAGGCCCAGTTTGTGGTGCAGAGTTTTGGTTACCTGATCAACATGAGGCTTCAGAGTAAGGTCTTGGTTCAGTTTCAGACGCAGATACTTTAGGGATTTCACAACCTCAGTAGAGGTACCTGTAGAGGAGACTATTGAGAGTAGAGAGGTTCGGTCCTGCCCAAGTGTTCTGGGGCCAAAGACCATGGCCTTTGTTTTTGTGGCATTGAGGATTAGCCTGTTTTCTGCCAGCCAAGTTTCTAGTGATGCAAAGTCCAGTTGGAGGTGGGCCCCAATATCCACAGTGCTACTTGAGGATCGGTAGATCACTGTGTCATCTACAAACTGGACCAGCGAGCATCCTATGCAGTGTTTGTTCAGGTCATTGACAAATAGTGTGACTAGGAGAGGGCCCAGTATGGATCCCTGGGGTACACCTTTCTTGAGAATTAGTGGTTCGAATATAGAGCCTCTCCATTTGACCTGTTGGGAATGCTCCATCAGGTAGCTACCAAACCAGGCTAGGGAGTGCTGATTGAGCCCAAGGTTACCTAGTTTGCTTAGCAGAAGGTCATGATCTACTAGGTCAAAGGCCTTGGTCAGGTCTATAAAGACAGCTGCAGCGGGAGTACTCTTGTCCAAGGCAGTGATGATGTCAGTTGAGAGCCTGATGAGGGCTGTGTCCGTCCCATAGCTTCTTCTGAATCCATGCTGTGTATGCTCTAGCAGTTTGTTAGTTTCCAGGTAGTCTCTGAGTTGGCAGTAGACTAGTCATTCCTGGATTTTGGCTAGTGTGCATAGAAAAGAGATAGGCCTGTAGTTGCCCATGGACTCTCTAGGCCTCCCCTTTATGGATGGGAAACATGCTTGTCTGCTTCCATCTATAAGGTGCCACCCCCTTCAGTTAGTGACCTATTGATGAACCATGTGACCGGGAGTGTTATGGCTGAGCAACTGCCCTGAGCAGTTTTGGGTCCAATCCATCTGGCCTGGCTGAACATTTCTCCTTGATGGATTTGAGCAGGGGCAGCACTTCCTTAGCCCTGGCCCCTTACCAGCCTTAAATGAAAGAGTGGTCTGTCTGGGCTCTGAGTGACCATACGTTGTTGTCCCATGGTTCTTGGGGGGGGAGGCTTGCCTTGTAGTCCTCCAAGTTCGTGAATAGCTGGTTAAAAGCTGAGGCCATTTCTTGTCCATCAGTAAGAGTGCAGCCATTGTATTGTATTGGACCCTGGGGTGGTGTGCTGCTGCCTTTTATCAGGGCATGACCAGAAGGATTTGGGGCCTCCGAGATTGGACTGTTGAAGGCCCTGGACATACTCCTGTTCGCAGTCTTGGCTGCTTGTTTGCACTTGTTCCTCCGGGTTCTGTAAGTCACCAGGTCCTCTGGGAGATTTGAGGTTTTGTATTTTTTCCAGGCCTTGTCCCAGGTCATCATTGTGTATTTCAGCTCAGGAGAAATCCACTTGTAACAGCGGCCTTTGGTTCTTATCCTCCTCAGGGGAGTGAACTGGTTGGCTGCTGAGATAAAGGAGCATTGGAAGTACTCCTGAGCTTCAGATAGTCTGAATGTCTTTAATAATTTTCCCCCAAAGTTCTGGATAAGAGCTGTCCTTCTGCTGTAGCATAAAGAGACAGTGTGTTATCCATATTTGGTATTTAATTATTGTAAATATGAGGCATAGTGTGTTATAATTCCATTTCTTCCAGTGGGTGAAATATGCCCATACATCACATTTTGGTATGAGGTAGATTGGAAGATTCGTGCCAACCTATTATGGGCCAAATATGACCAAAATCCAGATATAAAAGGACATGTAAAAAATAAGTGTTGTATTGTTTCTTCCATCTGGACACATTGGGGTCTACTGCACATATGGTCAGTTAATTGTGTGTGTTTGTGGTTTGCTTTGATATTCAATTTTTCATGGCAAGACAGCCAGTGCGTGTCCTATATATGTGGGGTTATCTTTTTATTATTTGAAAGCTTTAATAGATATGGGAGAGATGTATTTGGGCATTTTTCAAAAGGTACTGTGACTGCACATATACAGTATAGTTCAGCAAATGTTGGTATAGTCCTTTCCTAGTCATAGAAAGAATCATGTGACTTGTTAGTTGCCATTGTTTTAGCCTACAGAAAGTATCTTTAATATAGGGTGGAATTAGTATTGAAGAGCGTATAGTTTTCAGAGAATTCAGGTCCCATTGTTGAAACCATGTTTTACAGGTATTAAATAGCCAAGGTTCCCAACCAATATTCTGATTCTGAAGAATGGGTTTCAAATTAGTAGATAAAAATATGCTATTAAAAAAAGAGTATCAGATTTGGCATCTGTAGGCCACCTTCTTTTAATGGTAAGTAGGTGATATTGTGTTTTGGTTTAGACGACTTCCCCAGAGAGCTTGAAAAAATATACTAAATAGGGACGTTTCTAGGTTTTTTGGAGGGGGAAGACGTAACTAATGTACAGAAATACTGGTTTCAAATAGTTTTTTATTAAATATACTCATTTCTTTTTTCGACAATTTCCATTTGTTCCAATTGGCTACCTTTTATTTTCCTGTTGCTATTTTCTTTTCCCAGTTTAAAACATCCATTTCCAGTGTACCACACTGTACGCCAGGTATTGCGATTTGGCCTTGTAGCTGTATAGGCCCAATAGCAGGTACATTATAGTTATCAGAACCAATGTTATATCTGGTACATTTTTCCAAATTAAGTGTGGCCCCTGATAATGACCCAAATTCATTACAGAGTTTCAAAGATTCTACTACTGAGGTGTCATCTGCATATGCTATCGTCTTGTGGGGAATACTATTGCTAGTATTAGGAATAGAATGTATTGTATGTTAGTAGATGCATTCGTTTTCCTCAATAAAGGGTCAGTAAAGAATGTATACAGAAAGGGGCTCGATGGACAGCCCTTTTGGACTCAATGATTGATCTGTATTATGGGGCCTCTCCAACCATTCACCACAGGAATCACCGTGGCTGTTCTATACAGAGATTTCATCCAGTTGATCAACTGGTCTAGTATTCTATAATGTGATAGGGTGGTCCAAAGGAAATCACGTGTTATAGAATCAAATGCCTTAGTTTGGTCAAGTGAAATCACATTGCCTGTGAGGGATTTATTATACCCATTCTCCATTATTTCTCTGAGGAGTATGAGATGGTCAGAAATCCTCCTCTCAGGGATTGAGCAACATTGTGCTGTGGAAATTACTTTTTAAGCAATCAGTGTTAATCTTTTTGTAAGGATTTTAGTATTTAAAAAAAAAAAATTTGTTATACATGCTGATTGGTCACCAGTTTTTCAGTTTAGACCTTTTTAAATTATCGTTCCCATGTTCATCTCCAGGAGGACAGTTTCTGTGTTTAACATAAAATTATAGACTTCAGTAAGTTCTGTTAGAAAATCTGGGCCTATTAATTTATAAAGTTCATTTGGAAGACCATCTGGCCCAGGTGTAGTATTTGACCTGAGGCCAGAGAGGGCTATACTTAGTTCTTGTGGGGTGATAGACTGTATTGATTGCTGTATAACATCCGAAGGAATTTCTGGCACCATAATGTCACATAAATATGAGGGTGTTCTGGCTGTATCTGTAGGCAAAGTTGCATACATGTCAGTTGTATGGTGAGACACTAGGCAAATGATGTCATTCCTATCTGTGTGTTGAACAGCGTATTGATTTGATAGGCATGTTATTTCTTTTGTATTTATACGACTAACATTTTGATCAAAAGGGTGAACAGAGTCACTAGGACCCTGGGTGCCATATTTTTGTTGATTAAGCAATTGGTTTGCCTTTTGTGCATGAAACTACATCATGTCCTTTTTAATTATATTAGTTTGCTGTGTAAGGTCTTGGCATGTATCATAAGCTATAGTTAATACTTTTTGTAGGTGGTGTTATTTCTGTAAATAAGCCATATAGGAGTGTAAACAGTTAGTTTTACTAAAATTCCTCACAAACTTTTTCAGCTCTGTTTTGGTGTCTTCCCACCACAGAAGAGGGTTGTCAAAGAACATGAATACTGATTTTTGTGCTGTTATCCACTGAACCAAGGCTGCTGTAAAATGAATGTCTTGCAGTAATGAGATTACATTTCCAAAGACCATGGCCTTTGGACAAGGATGACTGTCGACCTATTGTAATAGATAAAATATTGAGGTCAGAAAATTCTACAGGGTGCATTTTTGCATCTATAATTGGTATGGTTTTGGAAATACAAAAATCAATTATAGTTGGAAGTGTAGCATTTTGAAAGTAGGTGGATGTAGGTTTGTTTTTGTTAAATAGGCATCTTTTAGTCTAGCAGTATGTATGACGTTGGATAAGAAGTGAATATCACAGTAGATATTCTGGTGTTTTGGAGGTTTTGCTTCTATCTAGCATGAAGAGGCTGCAGTTAAAGTCCCCTTCGAATGTGAAAGTTTGTGATGTGTGAAGATAAGGTTGTATTTGTTGTAGTAATTCTGTTCATAGGGATTTAGTTTGAGGACTGTATAAATTGATTGGTCTATATGTGGTGGCTTGAATTAACACATCTAATATAAGTATTCGGCCTGTAACCAGGTCATATAACTTTAAAAGATGCATTTCTGGCATTCTAAATAAAATCCCTACCCCAGAGCAGGTCTCTGGTTCCATGGGCCAGAAAGAAGGACTAGATAACTAGTCTATCTGAGTTGTTTTATCTCATGTATGGTATGGAATCTTATATCTTGTAAGAAAATGATTCCTAGTTGCAAGTACCTGAGAAATGAAAATATAGCATACCTCTTTTCCAGTCTTTTCGGACCGTTAGTATTCACAATGTAAAGAGTAAATGCATCACACGTTGGTGACAAGAGAAAAAGCAAAACAATTACACATTTCAAATACATCACCCGTGTCTACCCCTCCTAAGGTGTTGTTCTTTATGCTTTGTTTTAGCCTTTCGTTTCTGACCCCCTATATTTTTCGGTTGTGCTTCTGTGTCTGTAGTGACCTCTGGGTGGGAGGAGGTAATAGAAGATGTATCTGAGTCTCCACCAGAATCTTCCAAGACACTTTGCAGGAGTTCATATGTATTGACTAGAGGTACTCCAGTTGGTGGGTTATGTTGTTGGGGGGGGGGCAGGTTTGGAAATCTGCAGAGTTGACCTTTTTGGTCTGTCCACAGAAGGGACCATGGGGGGGTACTATCTACAGGGTGAGATTTGTCTGTGGAGGAGTCTGTAGTTGACCTGTGTACTAGAATATCTTCCTGTGGTAAGGTTTGGGTAGTCGAAGTCTCGGGGGGGGTAGGGAGGCTGGGATAGAGGGGAAATAGTGGATGCTGTCATAGTTTGTAGAGTGGATTCCAAGGTTACTCGAACTGGGCTGGGAGGAGGCCTATTACCAATCTTTGCTTTTTAGGCCTGCGTAATTACCAGCCTTTGTTCTACCTCATCATCATGATCCCTCTGATTATGGGCTGCCCATACACAATTTTGAAAAGTGTGTCCTACCTCCTTACAAAGATTACATTTGCTTTTATTTAGGCAGTCATTTCCCATATGCCATAGCTCCCCATGAACTGTACATTTTACTTTATCGCATATACTGCTAAGGTGGGCCATTGATCCACACCAATAGCATGCCTTAGGCTGACCAGGGTAAAATAGTACTCCTCTGTCTCATCCTAAAAAGAAAGAATTTGGTAAGTGTGTAACCCCGTGGTCATTTTTTTTTAGTAACACTCTAATTTTCCACTCCCCTGACCAAATATTCTCAGTCAAGGAGAACTACTGGGTCCCCCAGGACCATGCATCTGAGTTTCAGCCAATACATTATTTATACTGACGCCTTTGTTCCAGAAAAGAACTGTGATAATCCTATATGCTGGCTTGGTAAGGGGTATGGCAACAAACAGGATACATAATGCAGTTTTCTTTTGAGCATGATACTTTTTCCAAAACCCTTCCAAACCTTTTGTTGTTTTAAAACTGATGTCAAATGTGGTTTTCCCAGAGATGTGGATGAGAGCAAGCAGTTCATGAGCAAAAAAATGTATTGGTCTTTTAGCAATGTCCTGGAAATGAACACTCTATCAGGTGGATCTGGCAGGCCTCCGACATAGGAGAGCCATACTGCATTGTGTCTTTTTGCTGGGAGGAAAGGAGTTTTAAACAAAGAAGCAAACTCTCTTTGGGAAGTTCTGTGAGGAGCCTGTAATGGTACTTCATGAGTAAGTCTGGAAGGCCCATGCTGAGTCTCTTGAGCGTCTGGGAGAGCAGAATGTCCCTGGGGAGAAGTATGTGCTCTCGGGGGTAAGTTCAGAACTGGATTCTGTGTCAGAATTAGTTCCTCAGGGAGGTGGAGTACCTCAGGTTCTGGGGGAGGGACTTTGCAGTTTGCTCTGTGTAGCTTGGTGAGTAGCCCACACCTCAAAGTCTACAGGACTCAGCATACAGATCAGGGATGAGCCTGCATGCCAAGCTCCAGTAGTGGGATCCTGTTCCCAGCCAGCTCCTTGCAGTGCCGAATTCACAGACTATTCTGTCAGTTGATCTAGAGGCAAATTTTGTTTTAAAATTTCATTTTCCCCTTGTTTACTTGGACAGTTCATCTCCAAAACAGAAGAAACACTTACAGCTTCAGGTGTAGTAGCTCCATGGTGTAGGTCAGGCATTTGAACTTGGGCGGAGTGCATTCCACTTGTAGTAGTCACAGCCCCAGCAGCTGGCGGGTCTTTTGATGCTAGTGCGTCAACATTCAGGTGGAAGGACTTGGCAGGTGGGTTGACAGGGTCAGTGTGGAGTTGTTGGATCTTCTGCTGCAAGACCATTTTTTTGTATAAGAATTTCTGTTCTTCCTCGAGCAGTCGTTTTAAATGTGTAGACTCTGTTGTCTGGACTCGTCAGCTCATTAACATCAGTAATAGTGTAGTAGAAACAATGCATGTCAAAATGATATGGAGAGCAAATAGATAAAACATAATCACTAATATAATGGGAAATAAGCATTTCAATCATACATAAAAGAAAAACAGTATTAAATTTGTACTGGTAAAATAGCATAAAATATTCGAAACTGGGAATACATTTATAAGATACTGAAAATGTGTTCTAGGAAAATCTAATATGGCTTGAAATGAAAACTCCTCTCCCATCTACCTATCCCCCTCTGTCACAAAAATAAAATGAATGAGGGAAATTTGTCTTTATAACTTTTAAAACAAGACTTATTAGAAATCACAAAACAATGGATCATGCATACATAATCATAAAAAAAAAAAAAACACAAAAAAGAGAAATTAGTATCTGGACCTAACAGTCCAATATGTCTGGATGAAACATCAGTTTTTATTCCATTATTCCATATTATTCCAATAGAAAAAAATAGAAATAAACCCTTTTTATTATATTTGAGACATCATTTAGTTTTGTGAAATTTTATAAGGGGGAAACCTTTTATCCTGTGTCTAACCAAGAAGTGTTCCTCCACCACAATTTGTAGAGTTCAGGCAAACTATGTTTTTTCTCATTTTTTATATTCTCCATATGGCTTGTGTGACTGCATAACATACCTGTTCTATTGTTTTGTTCTGCTGCCATAAAGTTAATGCACACCTTGCCTGCCATAATTGAAAAGTAATGCAAAGCAAGCGTATCTGTAAAGTACTGTTGTCAAATTTCTTCCACTTCTGAGGAATGATACCTAAGAAAATCATATCTGCAGTAACTACTTGAAAAGGGCTATGAATCCATTTTGTGTTTAAATATTGCTGAAAAAAAAAGCATGGGGCAGTCTAAAAAGATGTGCTCCATTGTTTCGTAGTTTGCTGCACACTCCCCTCTTCTGAGATACTATCTTTTCCTTTTATCCTTATGTTTCATATTATTCTTGACCCCTAGTTTCAGATGAACACAGAGCCATAGAAAGTCCCACATGTATACAGGGGTTCTCTGACTTATTAGTTTCTCAGATATAATTTTCAATTCCTGTGGTTGTCTGTCTTTGTACCATGGTAGTTCTATGAAATGTGTGCCCAGTAGTCTTTTGTATAGGATTTTCCTTTTCTGTTGTGTGAGTTCTTTCTTTGTTATTAACCACAATTTTATTTTGCTGAATACTTCTGTAAAATGTGGTAAAAGCCCTGTCATATGTTTTTGTTTGTGGAGTAAGGAGTCCAGGTCCCAGTTCTGAACTACATTTTCTAAACTGTCCCAGACCCAAGGTCCCCATGTTTTTTTCTTTATTCAGTAAAAGAGGGACAATATTCTGATATATATAAAGGCAATTAAAAAAAATGTGGGGCTAATCGTATCCAAACTGCTTTCCGCTATTAATAAATAGGTAGTACCTCTTTTCAGGGGTTGTAATCAGCTGCTCCAGACACATTTAAAAAAAAATGCTATATAACGTGATCTCTAATATTTTTTTTGGGGGGGGGGAGGGAATGATGCTTAAAAAGGTAAATATTGGTAGCAGGAAAGTTTTAATCATAAAGATGTGTTTCTTTTTCCCCATTTTCCATTTGTTCCATTTAATGACTGTAGCACTCCCTCTTTCAGTTCCCAATTGTACAATTGAGGGTCTGGACCTCCAAAATAAATTTCTAACATCTTATGGTAGCTTGTACCACTGGGAAACCTAGAAACTGTTATTGTACGTCTCCCTTGTCCTATGGGAATGACATAACTTTTTACCATATTAATCTGTGAACTTGAAATTGTCTCAGATTCAGTAATAGTCTGCTTGGCAATATTCCCAGATTGTTCATCAGCTGTTATTATCCCTAAATCATCTGCATATGCGATTGAACAAATATTCCTACCATCAATTCCTACAGATAAACCTCGTAAGAAAATACTTTGATTTAAATTATGTAGTAGTGGGTCAAGGGTGAAAATGTATAGGAGGGGACTTAAAGGGCATCCCTGCTGATTTCCTCTTTTTTACTGGCATGTGTTTTCCTGTCCAGCCATTAATGCTAAGAATTATACTCAATGTTTTGTAACAGGTTTGTATCCATGTAATGAATAGGAGTGGGAATCCCTATGCATTCATCACTGCGCATACTTAATCAAAAGCTTTCTTTTGATCAATGTTAAGAATATAGCCTGTGATTTCCTCATTATTACCTTTAGCCAAGATTTCCCTAAGTAAAATCAGTGCAGCATGAATTTTTTGAGATGGTACCTCGTTAAATTGAGTTGGGTATATTATTACATCTAATGCTAAGGAAAGCCTGCCACAAAAAGTTTTTATTAATATTTTGCTATCTGTGTTTATTAATGTTATAAGCCTCCAGTTGGGGGGGTCACCGCTTTCTCCTGTTTTATTTAAAAGCAGAAGTATTCCTATGTTCATGGCTTTTGGTAACTCCCCCCTTTGAAAACTTTGGTTATATACAAATGCTAATTTTGTCTGTAGTTTTCCAAAAATTATTTGTATATCTTATCCAGAAATCCATCTGATCCTGGTGTAGTTTCAGTACTTAAGGAGGAAATAGCATCTCTAACCTCTTGTTTAGAGATAGGTACAATTAGAATGTTGTTCACTTCCTGTGAAATAGTTGGAAGGTTGCACTTTTCCAACCATTTTTCTATTTATTTAAGGGAAAGGTGTTCACTCAAACATTTCAGTATAAAATCTTCTATCATTTGTAAGATATCTGTTTTGTTTCTGTGTTCCCTTCTTCAGTTATCAAGTATGAAATGTTCCTTTGTTCTTTTATGGATTTACAGTTATGTAAAGGAACAACTGTTCCTTTTTATGTTGGCTTGCCGTGCTTGCGCGCAGGTCAACATATTGGGAGAGTGGAGATTTGGAGGCACGGCTGCTGTTGGGCAAATGCAGGGCACGCATCAGTAGGTGCGTCCCTCATTCTCCAATAAGCCAGCATGTAGCGCTGGCACCAACATTATTAAAAGTGGACATAACTTGTAAACAAAGTGCCGCTGCAATCAGAGACAAGCTCATCATGCAGTGGCATAAAGACACGCCTCCCATCGTGCCTTTCCAAGTGAAACATTTCAATAAACAGCAACAAAACACGCCCGCATGGCGGGTAAACTCGGCGCCCCCCTTGTGTGACAGCCGATGGGGAGCCCACTCCCAATCGGCATCACCCCAACTGTTGAATGCCGGTGCGGGTGCCAATCCCTCGGCCGGGCCCACCCGACTTTGTTTGCCGCGGGGGTGCTCAACCTCTGGTGGCATAACCGCATGTTGTGTGTCGCACCAGGGTGCCTAATCCCCTTTGGCTAGTGACCCACCCAAACCCACTTTAGGTGGCACACTGGGAGCCCACCCAGTGTGCCAAACAGTCCCGCGCCTTTGTTTGCTGGCGGGGTGCCCAATCCCAAGTGCAATTAACTCCCATAGTTGTGTGCCGACGAGGGTGCCCAAACTCGTCGGCTACTAACCTCCCAAACCTATCTTAGGTGGCACACTGGGAGCCCACCCCAGTGTGCCAAAACTGTCCCATGACGTTTTCTGTGCCTAGAATACGAAACGGTCCCTCGTAGTCTAGGTCCGCCTCTCCCCCACCCGCACTCCACCACTGCACCCTGCCTCCCTCACCCCATACTTACCTCCGAGTCTGGCGCGGCGACTCGGTGGACCGGGAACATGTTCTGACTCTTCAAAGCCAACCGCCAACTGAGGAAATGCCGTAAGCTGTATAATGGAGTGAATAGGGTTTTTTCAACTTTGTTGCATATCTCAGGCATTTCTTGGACTTTTTGCACAAATTTTCAACATGGGGATTTTGTGGCCCCTCCTCATGAATTCTGTCACTGTCATGGTGTTTATCAGCCTCGAAAGGTGATTTCGCAGTCACTGCGCGAAATCACCTTTCGGGGCCCATTAACAAAATGACAGTGGTGGTGTTCATGAGGTGCCCTCTTAAAAAGCCTGAGTTCCAAATTTGGTGGAAAAAATCCAACAAATGCCTGTTTTACGAGTGTGCGTTGTGCAGTTGCTATGCAGGCTCATAACTTCGCACATTCACAATATTTTACTGCCGGATTTTCAGCATTGCCATTTTTGTACACCTCCTTGTGAACAGTACAGCTGTCATTTTCCACATCCTGCCCAAAATGTGTTTCCGCACTTCCAGCGCACAATAGCACAGTCGCTATGGGAAATCAGTGTTTGGGCCAGATTATGAAAATGACAGTGACACAGTTCATGAGCAGAGGACCTAAAATGCCTATGCTGAAAATTTGGTGATGATGCTCCATAAAATAACTGTGTTACTTAGCATGCGTTATAGATTGCACGACGCTGCATTCGGCCGCGGCATTTGTGATACTTTCAGTCTGGATTTTCACCATTGCCATTTTTCCACACCTCTTGATGAACAGTATGCAGCCAATTTGACATATCATGCTCAAAATGTGTTTTCGCACTTCCGGCGCCAGAATAGCATAATTAGCTGGCGAAATCCTTCTTGGGACACATTGAGGAAATAACAGTAACACTGTACATGAGCAGAGGTGCTAAAATGCCTATGTTGAAAATTTGGGCCGAACGCCTATAAATGGTAGTGTTGTAAGCGTGCATTGTATATTTCCCACGCACCTTAGTAGCTTCACAATTTGATATATTTACATGCCACATTTTCAACACTGGCATTTTTTCACACCTCCTTATGAACTGTGCAGCTGTCATTTCTCACATCCTGCCCGACATGTTTTCCCGCACTGCACTACCAAACACCCAAAGGGACACCCTAATGCTTGTCACTCTCTGCAGGGTGGGGGTGGGTTGGCATCAGTTCAGTACTTCACTGCCATTCCTATGATGCATCTGTCTAACTCCTGCACTACCAATGCCAATGCCAGCAAGCCAACATTCGGCATTGACAAATGCTTGTTTCCTTTTGTACAGTATTGTTGTTGTTTTTCCAAACTTCTCATTTTTTCCTGTTGTAATGCTACCAGTTCGTTCTTTCTTTTTTTTTATTTTATTGGTAGAAGTCTCCTCTCCATCATATGATAACATAGGTAATTGTTGTAATTCTTCCCTTAGTGTTTTTTGCCTGTCTATTTTAAATTTCCCTTCAACCTCCCAATTTTTTTAAATAGTTATGTCCTTTTTAGTGCCCTCCCACCTCTCTGCACTGTTTTCATATACTGTAAGAAGAACACAGAGAGTCTTGCCTCAAGTACATAATTAAGTCCTTTTACTATCAGGGGGTTCTCTGAAAGATTTAGATTACATTTCCAAGTCCCTGGCCCTCTTTGTTGTTTAGGATGATTACCTAAGCTAAGTAACAGTAATCTGTGATCTGAGGAAGCTACAGTGAGTACCTCTGCTTTTTGTATTTGTAACTGTCCTGTTAAAAAGAAATAATCTATTCGTGTGGATCTTTTCCCACAAGAGTAGGTATGTGGTTGTGGATTTTGCGGGGCATGAAAAACATCTTTTAAATCCATGTTGTTTACCATATTCCTGAGGTAATTCATATCGTAAAATGTTTTACTAGTCTGTAAACCTGTCAGTTACAAGCATACTACAATTACAATCTCCACTAGTATGACATTTTTCGATGTTAGGAGCAAGGGCTTGAGTTTTTTAAAAAGTTCTACCCTGTCAAACTTTAGCTGCGGTGCATAGACGTTTATGATCCTAAAATCCATATTTTTTATTCTTACATCTAATAATAGGGCTCTGCCAGGAAAAAAATGTTTGTCTGGTTTATTATCTTTACAGCAGTAAGAAAACAAATCCCCACCCCTGAAACTGTTTCATTGCCCTGTGGCCAACAGCACTGACCCCAAACCCAGTTTTGGTTTGCTGCCTTTATATCGCAAGGATTGTTCAATCTCGTGTCTTGAAAAAGGATATCTAAGTTTGTGTTATAGAAGTTCTCAAATGTGCTGTGTCTCTTTTTTTCTGAGAGTACACTGTTTGCATTCAGTGATGCTAAGTGAAGTGTACAGTATATGAAGTGGGTTCCATTAAGGATGTTTAATTTCACTTTATATGATGCTCTTGTAACCTTCATTGCCCTCTGACTTCTAGGTCTGGTATCTGGTATCATCCATCGGTTCTGGGTCTGTCATTGTTTATTATTCTGAGGATAGAATTGAGGCAGTGTCTGAATCTCCCTCCAATTCCACTTCAGAGTCTTCCCACCTCAAATGGTCATATTTGTTCCTGGTTTTTATATTGTCTTCATGCTGTTCTGCCTGTTTTTCTTTAACAGTCCGTACTTCTTTTTGCATCTTTTTTTCTGACTGCCACAAAACACGTTTCTTTGCTTGTTTTCTGCTGGGGGACGGGGCATCTCATCCTGTAACACATCTGTGGTTTGTGCAGAATCCTCATGATTTACAGGGCCATTGCCTTCAGTCTCTGTGAAGGTATTATTATTTTGTGCTGTTTGCTCATTCTCATTATTTTGTTCTGCTTTTGCAGTTTGCCGGACATGGCACTATGATGTTTTTTTGCATTTTTCACATAGAAGTCCTGTACCCCAAAGTCTGCATTTTCATTGTTTTTGCCAAAGGCAATCAGTAAAATTATGCCCTAGATCATCACATAAGTTGCACTTTGGGTCTTTAAAACAATGCACAATTGGGTGTCCTATTTTGCCACAACAAGTACACTGCATTTTGTCACAGTTTGTACTTATGTGTCTGTGGGACTCTCATTTAAATCAGGCTCTGGTTTGGTACCAGATAAAACAAAAACCCCTTGTCTCTCCCTATGTAGAAACAGTTCGGGAAGTGCACTATGTCATTAACTGTTTGGTGTAATTTTACTTTTATTTTCCACCCACCTGTCCAAAAACCTTCTTCATCCAGCATCGGAAGAGGGTCTCCTTGCACAGAGCAACATTTTTCCAACAAAAAAGGACATCAGTAATGTTTACACCCTCATTTCTGAACAAAATCATGATTACTCTGAATGGTTGTTTAGTAAGGGGGATGACAATGAAGTCAGCCCACAAAGGATTTGTTTTCAAGTTGGCATATTTGCACCAGAACCTTTCCAGAATAGCTGGTGTTCTAAAACTTAAGTCAAAAGATTCCTCTTTCAGTGCATGTATTAAAGCATAAACTTCTGAGGGGGTGAAACCCAGACATTGTTTTAGCAGCTGTTTTCCAATAAAAAATCTGTCTGGAACTGAATCTCTGGAACCAATGTATCTGAGCCGAATTGTGTTCCTTCTCTTTGCCATCTCCACAGCTTTATGGAACAAACTGGCAAAGGAAGGATTTGGATTGTCCTCCCCAGCTGCACCCTGCTTGCTTGTTTGGGGGGGCTGTATTTTTTCCCATAGATTCACTATGATTATTTTGTGTTTCAATGTTCTCATTCACAGTTTCATGAATATTTGAGTTTCATGTGGCACCTGTAGGAATCTGTGCGCTGCTCATTTCCCCTGTAGCTCCAGCCTCTGTTTGTGCAGTCTCTCCATGTCCCGTTTTTGAGTTTTCTACCTCAGTAAGTGGGATATCCTCACTGGGAATCAACCTCCCTGTATCGGTTTCTGACTATTCTGCATTTTGTAAAGCTTTTTTCGGTGACCAATTGTTTTGCAGTTCTGTATCTCGTTGTTGTGTTTGGGGTGCGGTCCTTCAGTCTGTATCTGGGCATGCCTGGGTGCTTCTGGTAACAAATAGCTTGCTTGGATTTGCAGTACCTTGGATATCTGGTGAGTGATTTGATCTTTTTCTTTCCTCCTCTTGTCCCTCCTTCGCATGTTTGTTTATTTTTTCTAGCTCCATTGCTAGGCATGTTTGTTTTTCTTGAAGAGTTGTCTGTTCTCCTGGTGTGTGGTACATTTTGTCTTCTTCATCCTCCAAATCTGATGTCTCCATACAATAATGCACATTATCCCCTGAGTTGGGGGCGATTTGCTAGCCACTCTGGGTGCATCCCAGCCACCTCTTGTTCAGAGGACTGCAGACCTTTTCCTTTATCCATGGTTGCCAGCGAAGTGGTGGGCGCCTCCATCCTGTCATCAGAAACAGCGCCTCCTTCGGAAGAGTAGGGGAATTTTCCCAGTGTTCTGGCCAAATTTCCCCCATTCACTAAAAATACCACCAATAGCTTAATCTGGGTCAGTTTCAGTTGGTTACTATTTGTATCCCATCCCCCCCAGGTCGCCCCTGTAGAAGGGACTTCTAGTCTTAGTGGGTCTACCCGGTCAACAGATATTAAATAAAAATATTTCCAAATATTTTGTGATGTTTCTAAAGAGATCTTCTCAGTGGTGGCCCTACAGTGGTACTGCTGGCAGATAGAACATTTATCTAGAGATATCACAGAAATCTCAGGAAGTATCTGACCATGTCAACTGTTGCAACTGTTATTTAGAAAGGATTAATCAGTAAACCATTTACAGTTGTCCAATTTGTGATAACATTCAAAATGGTTTGTATAAAACATTTGGCTTGTGTAGAAATAACCTATCAAATAGAGGTATCATCAGCACATTTAATTCATTCACAACCCACTTTCAAGTCATTAATCAAAATAAAAAAAAACACCGTTCCTAATAGTCCCCTGAGAGATACCACATTGATAATACCCCATCCAGTAAAGGAACCTGTAATTTTTTCCCATTGCATGCAGTTAGTTAAAAAGTCATGAATTCATCTGATTAATGCTGGAGGAATGCCATAATCAAACATTTTCCTGGTCAGTACATCATGGTTGATCAGGCTGAAGGCTTTTGAAACATCAACAAAAACTGACCTGCAAGACTGGCTGTTTTCAACTGTAGTATGACATAAATGCATACATCTGATAACTGCATGAACTCCAGAACTTTTTGCTCTGGTCCCAAGCTGGTCACTTTTACCAAAAACATTAAAATGGTTCCAGATCCAATTATAAACTAATCATTCATAAACTTTGTGGCCAGAGAGGTTAGAGATATAGGTCTAAACCTTAAATCAGGTAACCACTCCCTTATCGACTGGGCTCTGACCTCCCTTCCTCATAGTCATCCAAACAGGCCTACTCCCTGACTCTGAGTGATCACCATGTCATCTACCTTGTTAGCAAAATCCACCATCTCAAATCTCCCCTAAGTTCTCAGTCCAACGGTCATTCAATCCCTAAACCTCACTCTCCTCCTAAATTACCTTGTCCTAGCTAACTGCCTTCCCTCTCCCCTTCCAACCTGATAGATGACACTCTACTTCACTTCAAAAATACGTTCCTTAAGATATGAGATTCCCATGCCCCACTATGATGTACTAGGGTACATGGTACCCACCTACCTTGGATCTTCCAAGAGCTCACAGCTTGTATGAATGCCTGTGACTCAGCATGGCGAGCCGTCAAAGCCTCAGCCCTACCTCAGGACCTCTCCTACTACCGGTATCTGCACAACATGTGCACTAGAGCAACTTGGCTAGCTAAAGCAGAGTACTTTAGATCCTCCCTCCAATCTAACCTTAATAGCCCCTCCAAATTCTGGAAGGTCATACACTCCCTCTTTTCACCACCACCAGTGGCCAAGCCCTCTCCTCTCCTTAGTGTAAACAACTCCACACTCTCAGATCCTATCTCAGTCACTGCTGAGTTTAACTTATATTTTTCCACCTGCGCTTCCTCACTCCTTTCCTCTTTACCCCCATGTCACCATCTCCACCACCTACAGGGCAAAAACTACCTCAAAATACAGGTATTTTCTCCTTCAGGGAAATCTCTCTGGATGAAGCTCTAGAAGCCCTGCTAACATTAAGCCCCTCAAATGAGAATTCCCCGGATGGACTAGAGCCCAAACTTCTGTTCCCCTCAGCCTCTGCCATAGCCACCCCTATTGCCTACCTCCTAAATCTATCCTCCGCCACTGCATCTGACCTTCTGTCCTGGAAGCATGCCATTGTCATCCCTCTCCACAAAGGGGGTGCCTCCTCCTCCACCTCAAACTATCAGCCAATCTCCCTCCTCCCTGCTCAGGCGAAGCTGTAAGAACACTTAGTGCTTAGCCAGCTAACCGCCTATCTTGCCGACTCAAATTTCTTCACACACTACCAGTCCGGATTCAGGAAAGATCACTCCACTGCCTCCTCTTTACTAAGGCTCACTGACACCATCCAATCTGGAATGGACAGAGGTCTCATCACCTCTGCCATTTTCATCGATCTGGCCAAGGTCTTCAATACAGTCTCCCACACTCTGTTACTATCTAGCCTCTCTGACTCTGGCCTCTCCAGATCTGCTACTGCCTAGTTCAGTGCCTATCTTACAGACCGCACTCAATCTGTCAGGATTGCGGGTGCCATATCCCCTCCTCTCCCCATGTCCACAGGTGTCCCCCAAGGATCTGTGCTTGGGCCTATCCTATTCTCTATTTTTCTAAACAACCTGCCCCAAACTTGTTCTGCCTCCTTGATCCACATATATGCTGATGATACTGTCCTATTTTCTTCTGGCTCCTCCCCAGCCTCAGTTGCCACTATCCTCCAGGCGGATTTTAACAAAGTCCAGCTCTGGTTCGACTCTCACCAGCTCTCTCTAAATGCTTAAAAAACTGTAACTATGACTTTTGGTACATCCCAATGACTAGCCAGGCTCCCCTCCCTCCCATTTTTCCACACCCTTGATGGGTCAGAGCTGGAGGATGTCACCTCCTTCCAGTATCTTGGAGTTTGGCTTGACCGCCACCTCACCTTCGCAGTCCATGCTGACTCTATACTAACAAAACTCCATCCCAAACTCGGAGCTTTATATTGGAACTGTTCTAGCCTCCCCTATCAGGTCCGTCATAAGCTTATCCAGAAGATGATACTTCCCTCCTTCGATTATTGTGATACTGTTTACAGTGCCACCCACAAGTCAGTTTTATCCAAACTGGATACCCTTTTTAATGCTTTCTGCAGGTTCACTCTTGACGCTTCTCCTTGCACCCACCGCTGCAAGCTATACCACTCCCTTGATCTCCCCTCCTTTGAGAACTGCCGCCTAATACACTGTGTCAAGTTTATCTCTAAGAACTGGTTTGGTACCCTCCCAGTGTATCTGACCTCCGTACTATCGCCCCCTCTGGCACCCACCTATGCTGTGAGGTCCCTAGACTCCCGGCTCCTGTTAGTCCCCAGATGTCTGACCCAAGCTGGCCAGGCCGCCTTCTCTCACCGCTTCCCTCAACTCTGGAACTCTTTCCCCTCTGAAATTCGCCACTCTTCCTGTATCCGCTCACTACCTATGCCTTTGCCAACCACTGCTCAGTAAACTGCTCCTGCAGCTAACTCTCCAATCTTTCTACCTCAGACACTCCTATATTTCTTCTCCCAGTAGGCCCAATGGTGCTACTTCGCTAACCACACCCAACTACTGCACTTGATCCCGACTTTTGAGCTAGCTAGCTTGCACTTACCCCTATCTCATTATATACCACAACCCAATACCTTAGCAGGATTTCCTCATTGTAACTGTTACTCTCAACTATTAGGGTATATGTATTAATCCACACTCACCTATTCCTGTCAAACATATGCAGCTGTACTATCTAATTATATGTTTTCAAGGTATAAAGCATGACTTCCCCATGCAATTGTTACTATATTATAAGTAAGGGTAAATTGTCATCTACTCCCAACTATTTCTGTCAAATGTTTGTTTTCAACTGTATTGTAATTGCATGTATATATGTCAGGACCTGGACTACCCTTGTTCTCTTTCCCACTGTACCTCTCCCCCCAAGTCGTACCGGGAGACTAGCAGTTCTTGCTCAGTGTGCTTTCCCTGGTGAAACAATTTCAATAAATAAATAAGTAATGTCAGTTGAGAAGGGTTGAACTTGGGTAAATCAATAACATTCACAACTTTCCACATCAGAAGAATATGCTTCAGGCTCCTGTCCTGTGTCTTAAGTTGTCTTAACCTATAATTACAGTATACCATGGTGAGTTGAAACGTCTGCACTGGCAAGAATTCATGTATATGAGTATACCCATAAAGTGACACAAGTAATACAGTCTCTAATGTGGTATGTTCTTTCATTTGTATGCCTAATGAAATCTTTTGGATTCTGCACATTATCACAGTACTTGCACCTGATACTTTTAAAATATCCAGAAGGAAGTAGCTGTAGTCGGGTGACTTGGGTTTTAGGGTCTTGAAAAGAATGAACTGAGATGCTTTTTAATTTTTTTCCCTTATAGTCACCATCCCCAAGGGATACTGGATTACCATTTTTAGAGATGCATGACTTCAACAGGTCCCAGTTTTTATTCAGAATGTTCTGAACCTTGAATACCTGTGGACTGTGTAGCAAAATTAGGGTGTGAACCTCGCACGCTCATGCACTAGTTTAGTTTAGTTTTATTGTTAGGCTATAAGCCTTTACAGTATACCAAAAAAATACGTATACACTTTTCATAGAAATGCACATTATAAAACTTGAACATCATACATACAGATAAAAATATACCTACATACACATTCCATTTGGTGTGAATGCAATTATCAATGTAGGGTCACTGGACCAAATCTATTAATAATAATAGTAATTTGTTTTTTGAACCATTACAAATTTGACAGAACAAAGCACAATTTACAATGTCACATATCAGCATAAAAGTACCATCCAGATATAATTTGTAATCCAGTCCTTGACTGGTTCCCGAGAGGAACATTAATTCTTTGAGGTTTTAATTATTTTATAACCTTTATTACAATTGCACAAAAAATGAGCATTCCTTGGAAACAGTATTTTATACTTTACTATATAAAGAGTTGCCTGTTTGCAGATGGCATCAAGATCTGCAACAGAGCAGATGATCCAGATGGGGTGGGCAGAATGAGAAGAGATCTGGATAAGCTGGCAAAATGATTGGAAGAGTGGCAACTGGGGTTTAATGCAAAGGAGTGCAAGATCATGCACATAGGGAAGAGAAACCCTGAAGCTACCTATAGGTTGGGAGGGGAGTTGCTGGCAATCACAAGGGAAGAGAGAGACTTGGGCATCATCATCACAGATGGCCTCAAATCATCCAAGCAGACCTCTAAAGCAGTAGGTAAGGCTAGAGGGATGTTAATGTGTATTAGTAGGGGTATCACAAGTTCATACATGTGATATGTCCAACTGGCTTAAGAGGGAGATTTGGGTCAAATTAGGAGGGAGATTGGCCTGCCAACTTGCCTAAGAGGGAGATTTGGGTCAAATTAGGAGGGAGATTGGCCTGTTAGTAGGGAGATGCCGTAACATCATGAGTTTATCCTTAAATGGCATCAAAAATAAGAAAAAAGTCATTACAAAAATTTAATGTATTTCATTTTGTCAAGAATAAGCACTAAAAGAATAAACAACTAGTTGTATAAAGTTATCAGATACATTGTTCATCACTGATTTAATTTTATGTGTCTTTATCTGCCCAAAAACATGGATATTTTGGACAGAATTTTATTTAAGCAGGAGATTTTGTTTCCCAGGAGGGAGGGAGGGAGGGAGTTCAGTCAAAAAAAACAGGAGTCTCCTGCGTAAAGAGGGAGATATCACATGTATGCAAGTTGTAAGAGGGAGGGAGGTAATAATCCCTCTTTACAAGACACTAGTTAGGCTCCATCTGGAATACTGCATGTAGTACTGGAGGCAGCACCTGCACAAGGACATTAACAAAATGGAGGTAGTCCAGAGACGGTCAACCAAAATGGTGCATGGACTGCATCAGAAAACATATGAGGACAAATTAATGGAGCTCAATATGTATACCCTGAAGCAAGCGAGGGAGAGAGGTGATATGATCAAAACATTCAAACATCTTAAGGGCATTAACAAGGTGAAAGAGTCTAACATGTTTCAATATAAGAAAAATAGCAGGACAAGAGAACACAGCATTAGATTAGAGAGAGGCCGATTAAGGGGTAATGTGAGGAAGTTCTTTTTCACAGAAAGGGTGGTGGATGAATGGAATGGCCTACCTCAGGAAGCGGTGGATATGAATACAGTGCAGGGCTTCAAACAGGCATGGGATAGGCATAAGGGAGCAATACAGATGAGTATGAGTAAATAGGCCATTGACAGAGTAAAGGCCTATGGCACATTCATAAGGTAGAATAAATGGGCAGACTGGATGAGCCTTGCAGTCCTTATCTGCCATCAACTTCTATGTTTCTATGTAGTATCAGTCATTTAAGTAGTTTCAAATAATTATATCTACTACAGAAGCAGATGACTCTTGTAACATAACGGGGATATTCCCAACAATCCAAGAATAGTCATCCATTAGTTACCTTTGCCAGGGTAGGGTGTCAGTTAAAGAGATAGAAATCTTCAGTGAACTTCAGATCTCAGTATGAAGTACAGTGTCTGGCTAAATTGCATCATCACCTTATTTCTTCCCGGTTCTGCATCAGATCTGGAATTTACTTTAAGAGCAATTTGCAGCCAGAATAAATGAGCCTGTATAAAGGCCTCTCTCTTATACTAGCACTGTCTGACTAGAGCTGAGCTCACATACTAGTGAAGTGCTTTCTGTTATAGCATTGCAAGTACTTGAGTGCTTAGTACAAAGAGGTGGTCTACCAGGCCTCCCACATCTATCAGCACTACCTGGCCAGGCTTGAGCTTACATACTAGTACAATACTTTCTGTTATATCTGATGCCAGCACCCAAGTGCTTATGCTTTGGGGTGGCCTATCTATGACTATGCTCAGTTAATTTCTGGAAGGCTTATGCTTCTCTTTCTTCCCTGAAATGCACTGGTCAGAAATCTCTGGGTGCTTGATCGAATATTTGCCTGGCTTAGTAGGACATGACTGAAGCATAGAAGGCCAACCATGACCTTCTCTCACCCTAACCTAACTCTACTTTCCTGCTGAAAGGGAATGGATTTAGTATTCTGAAGCCTATAAACTCCCAAAGATGCAGAAATGGTTATCCATTGTTTACTTTTACCAGGGTAGGGTGTCAATTAATGAAAGAGGAATCTTCAATCGTCGTAAGACCTTGTTATGAGTCACAATGTGTGGCTGCATTCCATCTTCAACCTATTTCTTCCAATTTCTATTCTTCCTATTTCTGTGCCACATAGAAGACTATTACACAAACTAGGGAATATGGGTGTGGACAGGACAGTAGTGTGGTGGGTAGGTAACTGGCTGGGTGGCAGAACACAGAGGGTCGTGGTAAATGGCTGTCACTCCACAGAGGGAAGAGTGACCAGTGGGGTACCACAGGGATCAGTGCTGGGACCGGTCCTATTCAACATCTTCATCAGTGACATGGCGCAGGACCTAGAAGGCAGAATTTCACTGTTCGCTGATGACACAAAGCTCTGTAACAGAGTAGACACACCAGAGGTGTAGACAGAATGAAGCGACCTGCAGAAACGAAGAATGGCCAGGGTTTGGCAGTTGAAATTCAATGCAAAGTGCAAGATAATGCATATGGGGCACAAAACCCTGGCACAATATATCAGTTGGGGGTGAGGATATAGCATGCCAAGCAGGAAAGGATCTTGAGGTTATCATCTCTGATGACCTCAAGGTAGAGAAACAGTGTGACAAGGCAGCAGGTAAAGCAAATAGGATGCTGGGATGTATAGGCAGGGCATTACCAGCAGGAAAGGGAGGTCATAATTCGCTATACAAGACACTAGTGAGGCCCCACCTGGAGTACAGTGTACAGTTCTGGAGACCATACCTACGTAAGGACATAGACAGGGTAGAGAAGGTTCAGAGGAGGGCAACAAAGATGGTGCATGGATTGCATCACAAGTCCTATGAAGACAGGTTGAAGGAACTGAACATGTACTCCCTGGAGGAGAGGAGGAGAGGGGATATGATAGAGACATACAAGTATCTTACAGGGAGGAACAGGGTGCAGGAAAACACTATTTTTAAGCAAAAAAGATGTTCCAGGACTAGAGGGCATGGGATGAAGTTGGAGGGAGGACGATTCAGAGGAAACATGAGAAAGAATTTCTTCACAAAACGGGTGGTGAACAAGTGGAACGCCCTGCCAGAGGAAGTGGTGGGGGCTGAAACAATCACAGGATTTAAGAATGCATGGGATAGACATAAAGGAATTCTGGAGGTCAGGGGTAAGGTGCAACAGGCTTCTAGGAAAACAAACTGAACTTACAAGCTCAAATGGGCAGACTGGGTGGGCCGACACTGTCTATGTATCTATGTATCTATACTTTGCATCAAATCCAGGATTTACTTTAGGAGCAGTTTGTAACCAGAGTTATTGAGCCTGCCAAAGAGACCTCCCTCTTACACCAACGTAATTTGGCTAGACTTGAGCTTACATACTGGTTAAGTAATTTTTGTTATAGCTACTGTAAGCACTTGAGTGCTTAGTGCTAAGGGGTGACCTATCCAAGGCCTCCCACAACCACCAGCACTATCAGGCTAGATTTAAGCTTACATACTAGCACAATGCATTCTGCTATAGCTACTGCCAGCACTCATGAGCTAATACTTTGGGGTTGCCTATACATGACTCTGCTGATTTAAATTCTGGAAAACTTGTGCTTCTCTTCTGTCCCATTAGTACCCTAGTTAGGAGTCTCTAGGTGCAAGCTCGGAAAGTTGCTTGACTTAGCAGGCATAACAGGACTGCTGGGACAACCATGACCTACTCTTACCCTAGCCTAACTCTACCTGTCTGATAAGAGAACATGGATGTAATACTCTGGGGCCTACACAAGAGGGGTCATACTAATACCATACAACCACCTCTGGAATAATATACTGTAAACATATTATTCTAGTAAAGTGTGGAACCCTCATTTATTACAAGTTTCCAGGAAGGAAAACATCCAGCACAATGGGTTACTCACCCGGCAAGCAATTCTCTTTTTGTTTCTATATTCACCATTTAGGATGGCACGTTGTAAAATGAGGGTATCTGCCTGCTATTATCATTAAACTGAGAAAAAAAGGCAAACCCAAACCAATATACAAATACTTGACAATACATCTGCTAAAAACAAAAAAAAACAGGATGAAATAAAATATCAAATGAGATACATGTTCATAAAAAGAAGTTTTTAGCAAACAATCCCTGCAAAAACTTGAGTCTGCAACAGAGCTGTCTATGTTTACAAAATCGAGTTTTGGCCAAAAAACTGTTTAACTAGATCCTTGCGGACTGATATAGTTTCAAACAAAATTGAAAACCAGAAGTTCAAGCTCCATATTATCAGTCTCTCGGTAGAGCGTTAAGCATTAAAACTCGCAAGCCTTACTGCAATAGTTTATCAAAAACATTAAGCTGCGGTCTGATTCATTTGAAAACTGATGGGTTACAAAGACCCCATGTGCAAAACTATATATAGAGCCATCAAATATATACAATAGGAGCAGTATCTCTTAGGTGTAGAAACATACCTCACAGCTGCTTTTCTCAGTTGTAATTAAATAAAGAAGTGAGCTGGCTACTTGTGAGATATTCCATAGTAAGTCTCTTTGGAGTTCACTGAATGTTCCACAAGGGATATCTCACTCGTTTTTACTCTGGCCCTGCACGTCCATCTCTGTTGGGAGTCAATCCCTGGTAAATATTTGGGTTGAAAGGACTCCATTCTAGAGACTTCGTCCTCCATTAAACATTTCACCCATGGATTCATACAAAAAAAAGTTGCTCCAGTAAGTGCAGTAAAATGAATAACATTTGAGAAAACACTCCCAGGCAACAATAACATACCTTTTATAAAGCTAGTAAAAGCCTATCTGCACCATTTAATGTACTGTGTGCAGCAATATTTGACTCCATCCCTTTACCACTTTGCACTTTTCCAGCTATTCTCTCCAGTTTTCTTCTCTGGTAAGCCATCCACATTTCCAACTTCAGGCCTGTACTGCCAGGATTTCTTGTTCCCCAGTCTGTTGTCTCCTCTACTCAGGGACAAAAATCGGTTTGCAACACCAAAAAATAAACCAGTACAGTTCATATATATCCATGGACTCACTGTCACAGCAAGTTCTAGCCAACTTGGTGAGTATTAGCAAGGTAACAGTGGGCAACAAAACCTCAACCCAAAAAAATCAGCTCCAGCAAGCAGGTATCTGATAGCTAGCACAAAACCCAGCACAGACACTGTATCTGAACCACGTCAATCTAATCTGTGGTCCAAAATTTACAATGCCAGTCAATTTGGAAAACAAAACTTGAGTTCCTGTATTGATTTTCCCCCCAAAAGAGAAGACTTATGCCTATAGTATATTTAGAGGGGCAAGGAGCCAAGTGGAGCAGCAGAGCAGCATGGCGCCATCTTGCCCCGCTACCACATTGTCTGTTCCCACTCATGCACTAGCTAATGTTTGTCATTCCACAGCACCAGTTACAAGTTTGCATAATGAGGGCATACGTGGTTATACTGCAGTCCCTCAAATGTGTAAATACTGTTGACTTGGAGAAAAAAAAGTATTGAATATCAGTATAATTTCTGACAATTTCAATAAAAAAAAATTATTGGTGGGGCAAATGAGTCCCTCTTGACAAGACAGAAGGTGAATGCATCTAGTGTTTCTGAATATTGGTATAGAGTGACTACATCTAGAGTCACTAGTAACCAATGATCTTCTACAAGCAGGTCCACAGATAGCTTCAGATTATGCATAGAATCCTGATGTAGGAGGGCAGACATTGTACGAAGTCCCTCATTAAATAATCAGCTTACTGAGATGGGGGTACAGCACATGGTTAGTTTACTTGGATAATCAGTGATGAGAAAATGTTTAATTTGAGTTAGATATAATATGCATCAAAAGCATCTAATCATACTTGATATTTTTTAAAATAAATACCAGTTAGATGACAATGTTTCATAAAAGGTATCAGGCAAGATTTTCAAAGGGCTTGGACACTGATGGATCATCAGTTTAATGATCCGTCTGCATCTTCTTGATTGCACGGAAACTCAAGCACCTTATTTTCAAAGGAATCCAAGTTTGTTTGGCAGTTTTCACATTTATGGAAGCTTGCATTAAAAAATGATGAATGCATCATATTTTGATGCAAGCACAGCCATGTCTAGGGAAAAATATTTCAGGCTAAAACTTCTGATGAAAGGGTGCAAGTTAATTGTTATATCAAATTGGTTGTTGCTGTTTGTAGGAACAGATGAACGACTCCAGTTTAATGCTGCCATTTGTATTGTTCTCAGAGTATATGAAACAAATATCTAATTTTCATTTTCTATAGTGTCTTCATCTACCTCCTGTTTTGTTTCTCCTCATCCATTTTCCTTCACCCTAAAACTGTGGTCTTGCTGGGGTGGAGAGTCTAATACAGATACACTGTAGAGTAAGAGATGTGTTTACAAAACTGGCTTGTGAGCTATCCTTTTCAGTGTCACTCAAGTCAGAAGAGTTAAGAGTGGGGAGGGGTAATGTAACTGACCTGTTTTACAGTCACATCATCCAGTGTCCTGATTGAAAGAGAAGAAGACAGCTTCTTTATCACATTTGGTGATCCACATATGGTTTTGTTTTGCTCATGTTCAGGGTGTGTGTGTGTGGGGGTGTAAATCACATTTTGATTTTGGTGAGGACTTTGTGGAAGGAGATAGATAGATAGATAGATAGATAGATACAGTACTTTATTTATAAAGTGCCCTTTTATGTGGACTCGGAGCTGTACATACCAATACAATACAAGTAAACAATGGTCAGAATACATAAATTTAACTGTGAGTAAACAATTTAAAATAATCTTATTTAATATAATCCAATAAATATTAACAATTAAAAGCCTGTTTGCAGAAGCAGATCTTAAGACACTTTTTAAAGGTTTCTGCCTTGGGAGCCTCCTTAAGATAACCAAGCAATGAATTCCACAGGGTAGGCGCGGCCATCGAAAATGCATGATCACCTGAATGCTGCAACCTAGCCCTGGGAACTCCAAGGAGGCAGCCCTCGGCAGAACAGAGCACCCAGGATGGTCGGTAGGGAACGGGGAGATCTTGCAGATAAACTGGCCCCCTTTTGCGCAGGGTCTTGTAGGCCAAGAGCTCTACCTTGAAGGCAATCCTCCACCTGACTGGCAGCCAGTGCAGTTCACGGAGGACTGGGGTGATATGATTGCTCCTTCTCTCGCACCCGTCAACAGTCTTGCTGACACATTCTGCACCAGCTGCAGCTGACATAGGTTGCCTCTAGATAATCCTATGTACAGGGCATTACAATAGTCCAGCCTGGACATGACGAAAGCATGCATCAACATAGTCAGGTCCTCAGGTGAGATCAGGGTTTGGATCCAGGCAATGTTCCTAAGATGATAAAAAACACTTTTCACAATGGCCAAAACCTGAGCATCAAGTATCAGGCTGTCATCCAGGATCACTCTCTAATTCTTCACCCATCTAGAAGGAGCAAGGGGAATCTCCCCAGCACTAAGCTCACCCCCCCTTCACCACGACAACCTGGATCCACCACCAGTACCTCGGTCTTGTCTGGGTTAAGCTTAAGCCAGTTTTTGAGACATCCAAATCTGGATTTCCTCTAGGCAGATGTTAAACACAGAGGTCGCCATCTGGTGCACAGGACATGCATATCTTTGTATCATCTGCATACCAGTGAAACCCTAACCCATACCACCTGATAATGTCTCCAAACAGCAGCATATACACTGTGAACAGTAAGGGTGACAAGACCGAGCCCTGCAGAACCCCACAGCACAGACGCTTTGGGTTAGATGGTGCCAGCCCCATCATTACCCTTTGCACTCTATCTGTTAGGTATGACCTGAACCAGTTGATGATATCACTAGACAGGCCACACCAGAACCACAAGTGATCGAGCATCACCTCATGATCCATGGTGACAAATGCCCGCTGTGAGGTCCAGGAGGATTAAGATGGTATGGTCTCTCCTGTCCCTTGCCATCAAGAGATCATTAAGCACCCTCACCAGGGCAGTCTCTATACTATGCCCAGTTCAGAGCCCAGATTGAAAAGACTCATAGGTGGAGGAAGAGGCAAGATGCTCTTCAAGTTGGATGGCTACCACTTTTTCTATAGCCTTCCCTAAAAATGGGAGGTTAGAGACTGGCCTGTAGTTGCCAAGACATTTCAGGTCCAACGAGGGCTTCTTCAAAAGGGGTCTAATCAGGTCCTCTTTCAAAGCCGATGGAAAGACCACACTCCTCAAAGAACTCCAGACAATCTCCGCAACTGTAGGTCCAATCGGGTCCAAACATCCAACCAAAAGGCAGGTCGGACCCGAGTCCAGATCACACTATGTTGTTCGCAGCCTCAAGATTATTTCCATCACCTCCTCCACCCCAACTAGTTCAAACTCATCTCAGACAGGAAGAGTGTTTCAACACAGTTCAGGATAGACCCTACATCCCCTTCGAGAGATGCTCGATGAGACCTCAGCCCTGATAGAGGACACTTTGTTGGAAAGAACAGAGCAAGGAGGTTGCAAGTTGGGAATTTCTATGATGGATTGCACAGGTAGGAGAAAAGGGATTAGTCACAGAATTGTAAGAAGTGTAGGCAATTACATGCCCTTCACACATCCCAGAAATCATCCTGAAATACACTAGATCTGCATCAAAGTTTGCTTGTGACAAGTGGGAAATCACTACAACCAGGTGCTGGCACAAGATTTGATGGTACGTTGTGAAACATTTTTACTTCGGTGCTGTATGTTTAGGGTGTGTCCCTAGCTGTAAGCTGTTTCAGTCAGATTATAGAAACTACCTTGAACATCACACAGTTCCAACAATTTCTATAACCCAAAGGCAATGGGTATACTACACATGATGGAGGTGGCCAGGTGGTGCAGTGATGAGATTGCCACTTGCGATGCTGGTGTCCTGGGTTTGGGAACAAGCTGAGGACATTGGTGGACTAGGGGGGGTTTAACATCCAACAGGATACTCACCTCCTCGGGGAGGGCAGTTGTCCATTCCAACTGTAAGGGTACCACCTGGGGGAACACAGGTGGATCCAGTCAATCAGGATAGCGTAGGGTGGTAGAGACACTTGGCTTCAGCACACTGCATGCTTACTGCATACATGCAATGTGTGTTTTCACAGCCAATGTTTCAGGGGTGGTAGTAAAGAGAAATACATTGACTTGCCAGGAGAAAGCATCGGTTCATTCAGGCCCCACACTGCCTACCTTCCTAGCATGAAGGGTCCATACCACCAGCTTTGGAGTGCTCCAGAGGGGATCAGACACACCCGAATGCCCCACCACTGACGGTAACCCATGAGGCAGGTTGGGGATCACTTGGGTTCACAGTTAGTGACTGGGTGGCAAGGTAATCGGAGAGCTGATGGGGGCCTGTAGCTAGGCAGTGAGAGCATAAAGAATTAAAAAAATATGCACATGAAGGAATACAAAACACCAAATAAAATGGGAATTTTTTTACCATGGGATCATGTGGAGCATTATTCAATGGTTTGGAAAATTATTCCAGAATCTTTTCATTGCCATAAATTCTTAGTATGAGATTTTTAAGTCCTATTTTATTTACCCTCTCCATTGCCTTACTTAATTTCATTTGGGCTGGATTGGTAGTACAGCAGTAAGGGATCCACTTGCCATGCCAGTGTCCCAGGTTCACACTACAAGCCCAGAGCACTGACTACCTATTGACAGAGGCAGGAAAAGCATCTGACTCAGAAGCCTCTTGTCTCTGGGAGTGTGGGTGAGCCTTTCTGGTGCATGACTGACTCCTGGTGACCCAAGGGGGAGGGAATCATGCAGGGTGGAGTTTGTAGCCCTTTGGTTAGGCCTAGCAGTGCCACATGTCCGCCTGCTTGAGGTAGAAATGCAGAAGCATTATATATCCATGGTAGGAGCCAGTGGGGGCATCAAGAACAGTGTCAGTCTAGAGTCTTCTCCCTTGATACAAGACAACATGCTGGTTGAACTATGGTGTTCAGAACCCCAGGTCATGCTTCATAGTGGAAGGGTTTGAATCTTCAGGATCTTAAGGAATTTTAGGGTGCATGCACCTCTCTGCGCTGAGACAGAGGCTGCTTGTCTCCAGGCTGAGTTGGTTATGATTCGGGGGCCTTCTCCCCCACTCAGGGACCACCATGTCCACCCCCGCTACCTCAAGGGATACCAAGAAGGAGGAGCAGCTGTACTATGGTGGGTTTCAGAAGGGTGAGGGTGGTGGGACAGAGGAACATCCCTCCTACGGTTCCACTCCACAACTCCTACACCGCTGTGGTGGGGTGGGACTGTAAAAAGAAGGAACCCACAGTGGTAACTGAGGAGGATGTAGAGGTCCTCCCTGGTGGAGACCCCAGGGTGGGATGCAGAGGACCCCAGAGGAGGAGGAAGCAACTCCTGGTGGGGGACTCTATTGTTAGGGGGGTAGACTTGGGGGCAGGAGGGAAGGGAGTGAGGGAGGTCAAGTGCCTACCCGGTGCCATGGCTTGGAGGGATGGAAAGTGTATCCTAAGTATCACTGGGGCAGCAGGACAGGAGGGTGAGCTAGATGTCATTGTCTACCTGGGGACAAGTGACCTGACTGGAGATGAGGTTAGGATAGTGCAGGAGGAGTTCAGGAGTTGAGGAGGGGTCTTAGACCGGAGCTACACACAGTAACCTTCTCAGAGGTGTTGCCTATCTATGACAAGGGGGAGGACAGGGTACTCCAGAGCAGGAGATTCAACGCATGGTTGAAGGACTGGTGCAGAGCAGAGGGGTTCAGCTTCATTGGGAACTGGGGTCCCACCTGGAGGGATGTAGGCCTATACAGTAAGGATAGCCTGCATCTATTCAGGAGAGAAACCAGGATCCTCAATGAATGGTTTAAATGTTTCATTGTCAAGCATTTAAACTAGTGTGGGGTGGTTGAAGGAAGCAGGAACAATCAAACTGCCCCCCACACAGGACAAAGCAGTCAGCAGGGAGGACCCTAAGGTTGGAAAATCACCAAAGGCACCTAAAACCAGCAAAGGTAGAATGGCAGAAAAAGGAGGGATTAAAGACAGGAGGGTTAAAGAGGGAAGGCATGAGGATAAAAGGGGGACTGTCAGGAAAGGAGGTAGCAAAACTTGGAAGGCCATGTGTGAAAATGCTCGCAGCCTGGGAAATAAAATCCCAGACCTAGTGGCCTTAATGGCAGAGGCTGATCTGGACATTGTCACTGTTACTGAGACATGGTACAATGGAAACCATGACTGGGGTAGAGCCATACATTGGTTAAATTCTATTCAGAAAAAGACAGAGAAGGTAAAAAGGGAGGAGTGGCTCTTTATGACAGGGAGGGCATAAAAACAACTGAGGTACGGGGAATTCAGGGAGGGGCAGTGGCACTGTGGGTCACCCTAGCGATGAAGAATGGCACTGCTGTTTGCTCTGGCATGATATATAGACCTCCAGCACAGGGGGGAAGAGATGAAATCAGGAAAGCCCTGGCAGGGGGAAGAATTGGGAAGGGGGTGCAGAGGAACAGTGAGTGAATCTGAAAGGAGCAATAATGGAGGCAACAAACCTTTGCATTGGGAAAGTAAACAAAAACAAAAGGAAAAAAAAACACTATGGTTCTCAAAGGAAGTGGCTGGGCAGGTAAGAGTGAAAAGGTTGGCATTTAGGAGGTACAAGGAAACACAGAGGGAGGAGGACAGGGAGGTGTATCTGGAAAAGCAGAGGAAGGCAGGAAAAGCAGTCAGGAGTGCAAAGGCACAAAAAGGGAAACAATAGCCCAGGCACTAAGGAAAGGGGAAGAGACATTTTTCAGGTACATTATGAAAGGAAAAAGACCAGGGGTGAGATTGTAAGGCTAAAAAGGAAAGGAGGGAATATGCAGAGTGGGACCTGGAAAAAGCAGAAATCCTGAACAAATAGTTTTGTTCAGTGTTCCCAAGAGGAGGGGAAGGTGAGGGACCACAGTTAAGAGACAGGAGCATCAATGGAAGGGAGATGGACACCAATCCATTTATGGAGGAGAGAGTCCTAAAGGAACTCACAAAACTGAAAGTGGACAAGGCAATTGGGCCAGATAGGATGCACCCAATAGAGGAGCTTAGAGAGGTGCTTTTTTTTAATAATGTATTTTATAGTGCATAAAGTTCAAAGAATTTACACACCGTAATACATATATTGTGTTTGTACAGAGAGCTGGAATCATTACCAATTATGTAAAAACCAAAATAGAATTACTGTATAATACTTAATCAATAAACACTTAAATGTGTCCTCTATACCCCCTCACCCCCATCCCTCCCCTTCACATTCGACAATCTGCATGGGAAGGGCTAAAATCATGACAATTCATAATAGCTATTAAATGTGCGAATAGAGAGACTATAGACTGATGCTCAGCATTTAAGCATGTATTCTAGGGGTGGGATATTCAGACTGCTCCAGGCAGGGGCGCAATCCTGGGCGCAGGGCAACTGGGCTGAGCCAGGGCATGGACCAGGCGATATTCAACAGTGCTGTGCCATGGCTCAGCACCGTTGAATATGGCACTGAGGGCACATGCACTGCGCACGGTGCAGTGGCACTGCACCAACTCAAGTGGCAGAAGGGGAGCAGGAGGCTTCGCCAGCGCAAGTGAGGTTGGGTTAGGTACAGCAACTGTGATATTCGGCTGTGGGCATGCAAATGAGGCCATTATGCATGCAAGGTGCAAATGGGGCAATTTGCATGTCATTATAGCCCCATTTGCATGTGGTGCGCCGATCCTTGGTGACATGCGCCTGGCGCCCTGCCAGGCTGCAGCCATCAGGCACCAATGCCCTGCTGACCCTAGACAAGCATCACACCCATACGCCCAATCATGGGCATAAGTTGTTTAACATCCTGGTGGTCCAGTGGACCGCTATCCAATGTCCGATTGCGGGCAGAAGGTGTGTACATCTGTAGTGGTCCAGTGTACCATGATCCATCCCCTGATCTCAGGCATAAGATAAATAAATCCCTGGTGGTCCAGTGGACCACCATCTATCGTCCGATCATGGGCTGTGGTGAAGTATAACTCTGGTGGTCCAATGGAACCCCCCAGTGCGTGATTGCGGGCAGAATGAATGACGGACACACTGGTGGTCCAGTGGTACTCTCCCTCCCTGCCCACTGAGGCCCCCACCACCCTGCACCCCCTCAGTCAGCAGTGGGTGGCAGTAGCCCACCCTCAAGCTGCCCAGCCACCTGCTGACTGACAGCGTACAGTAGGGTTTGTACGCCTATTGGTCCACTGTGTGGGCCAATGGGCATCTGAACCATACTGTACCTGAATCCAAATTGTAAATGAACCATTCACATTTTGGGCCTGTGTGATCAATATGGTCTGCAGGCCTTGGCCCACACAGTGGACAATAGGCATTGAACCTACTGTACACTGTCAGTCAGCAGGCAGGTGGTGCCACCCACCACCGACCAAGGTGCAGGGTGGGGGCCCCAGGGCGGATGGTGGGGCACTGACCACCAGGGTGTCAGTCGTGCCTATTCTGCCCATGATTGGGCACTGGGGGGGTTCCACTGGACCACCAGGGTTATACTTCACCGCAGCCCATGATTGGGTGATGGATGGTGGTCCACTGGACCACCAAGGATTTATTTATCTTATGCCCATGATCAGGCAATGGACAGCGGTCCACTGGATCACCAGGGATGTATGTAACAGAGGCCCACGAATGGGTGAGAGGGGGCACAACGCCCCCTGGGCAGGGGGCATGTGGACTGTGTCCTGGGTGGTCGGGTGGCCACCCACAGCAGGCAACTGCCATGTTGCACCTTGCAGGTATGGCGCTCACCTGTACTGGTGTGGGATTTGTCCTGGTTTCACCAGGCACAACTTTGCACCCCGAGCATCGCAAGGTGGGTATGTGCCAGCATATGCACCACACATCCCAGGCTGAATATTGGGATGTGCTGCATATGCATGTGCACGCCCCTCGCACTTGCGCTGCATACATTACTGTTGCACCCCGGCACATCAGGGGTTGTGCAGCGCAACCTGCCCCATTGAATATCACACCTGGGTGCATTGGTGGATTGCACATGGCACAACCCTTTTGAATATCACACCCTAGGTATGTAAAAAGAATGGTGGGAATGGGAATACCTGACCCTAAATTCTCATAATAGGAAGGATATTATCTTGAATATCTCTCCAGGAGGTGCCATATAGGTCATCAAGACTGGGGTCTAAATCATAAAGTAATTTCTCATAAGAAAGTGTCTCACTAAATATGAACTACCATTTATTCATTTCAAAATTGGGAAGATTTTTTTTATTTTTTCAGTGTTCTGATATCAAATGTTTTAGTGCCATCGTTGCTAGCATAAAAATATTTTTTTGTGAGATACTCCATTCCATATCTATCAAGTTAGTCAATAAAAATGTGTCGGGGTCCAAAGTAATGTCTAGATGCATGGATGAATTAAGTATTTGTTGAAGTTTAACCCACCATGGTTTGATCTTGGTGCATGACCATAAACAATGTATTAAAGTTCCCCTATTGCTACACTCGTGTCAACATGCATCAGAATATTTAGAGTTTATTTTAGAAATTTTGACATGGGTTATATATTTTTTATTTATTTATTTAATTCACAAGTCAGATTTACAAACCTTTGAGTCAAAGACTCATTTACAAAAGCACCTCGCCACAGGAAGGGGAGACAACATATTCATGAAGCAAGACAGTGGAGAACAATACAGGTGAGATACAAAAGAGCATACAAAGCAAGGCATTTCAGTGAGCAAATAGGTGAGGTATGGAAGAGCATACAAAACTAAGCTATTTAGTGTCCCAGTGGAGCACGCAGGTTACAGTTCATGGTGTACAGACTACAACAAGCTTTTGTAAGTGAACTAGCACATACGTAATACTATAAGAGACAGATTGGTTCAGAACGGCACTCTCAAAAATCCCTAAAATGGGCATTTACAGCTCCGATTGTCAGTGAGGTGTTTGCGTAGGTCGATTTTGAAGGAGCCAATTTTAGGAATGTTTGTAATGTGCGTGGGAAGGGAGTTATACCAAGAGGGTGCTCTGTGGTGAAAAGACCTTCGGGCAAGCGAGGTCCTAGCTCTAGGCACCTGGAAGGTGGCTTTGGTAGTATTGCAGGTGATGTTCTGTTTGTTATATTTCACTGTATCTACTTCTTTTTTGCTGAGACATACAGTTTATTAGTTTGTCGCCTTATTAATTCCCATTGTTTATGTGATATTATGGTCCCCATCTCAATATTCCATTTGGAGTTTAGTTTATTAAAGGGGTTGTTTTTCTTAACAATTAATAATCGGTGAAACCTAGCAAATAATTTCAATGTTCCTTTATTAATTAGCTTTGTTTGTTGCTTTATTAGTATTGATAGTCTTGTTGGCTTATTATTAAAGATACTTTTCATTTTCTGAAATGTATTTATAATGTTATAATATAGGTGGTTCCAATCTTTATCTTAGTTTTTCCTTAGACTGAACATAGGACCACATTTGATCTTCAACTAATCTATCTCTCCATAAAGAATATATTTTCATGTAGACTTTTAAATTTGAAGATATTATTATATTTACACCATACCCTATTAATATAATCTATCTGTAAAAATAACCATAGCACTTGTAGTGATATGGGTGATTAATGTGCTTCTTAATTATTGTTAACCATGATGATAAAAGATGTAGTTTTCGTTTGTGTAGTTCTAGATTGAGAACGATATTCTGTAGTTTGGATTCAGATGGTGGTAAAATAATCATTTTAGATAATTCATTATCCCTATCTGGAAAAAAATGACCGTTGGTAATACATTGAGATTATGTGTGCCTCTATGTAACTTAATGGGTCTGGGCACCCCAATCTACCCTTCCCTCCAGGGGTAATTAATACATTCTAGGCAGTCCTTGGTTTCCCACCTCACCATAAAAACTATTAAAATCCTTTTAATATCCTGAAACCATGTATTCTGAAGGGCTCCAAATATATTTTGAACCACAAATATAAAGTGTGGCAAAGCCATAATTTTAATGGTGTCAACTTTACCTCGCAAAGATAATGTTAAATTTCTCTAGTTGTCTAACAGTGAGAGAATTTTTTTGTTTGGCTTTATCAAAGTTTATTTTGATATTTAATGATTGGTCTGCAGTTAATTGTACTTCCAAATATTTTATTACTTTTAGGATTTTAAAGTCTTGTTCATAGGTCTGGATATTGAGTGATTTCTTATTTGAGAGTTTCATAATAATATATTTACTTTTGTTAATTTGATAGCCTAAAATCTTAGAGTATAACTGCATTTCCTATAAAAATGAGTCAAGTGAGGTATTAATGTTTTTAATAATTAGCAGAATATTGTCTGCAAATACACTTAATTTGATGTGGTCATGACCTATTTTGATTCCATCTAAGTATGGGTTATTTCTTATAATTTTTAAGAATGGTTTGAGTGCTAGAATAAATATTGTTAGTGACAGTGGGCAACCCTGTCTCAATCCATTTAACATGTTTAAGATTTCAGTTAAATATTGATTAATTAGAAATCTAACAATAGCCTTTTTGTATAGTTTATTTATTAAAAGAATTAATTTAGGAGGGATTCCCATTGTTCTAATATTGATAAATTCTCAATTTACTAAATTAAAAGCCTTACTGGCTTCAACTGCCAGGAGCTTAGAGAGGTGCTGACTCCACCATGGACAGCCGTGTTCAAAAATCACTGGAAATGGGAGTGGTTCTGGAAGACTGCAGGAGGGCAGAGGTAGTTCCTCTTCATAAACGTGGGAGGAGGCTGGTAACTACAGGCCAGTCAGTCTGACCTTGGTGGTGGGGAAATTAATGGAACCAATGCTGAAGGAAAGGATTGTAGTATATCTTGAATCCAGCAGATCACAAGATCTGAGGCAGCATGGATTCAGAGTGAGAAGGTCATGTCAAAGAAATCCGATAGATTTCTTTCACAGGGTGACAAGGAAATTAGATCGAGGAGGAGCAATGGATGTGGCCTACCTGGAATTTAACAAAGCCTTCAACACCGTTCCACATAGGAGGCTTGTAAACAAGCTGGGCAGCCTGGGAGTGGGTATGAAGGTGGTAAACTGGGTTAAAAATTGATTAAAATGGTGGTAAATAGAGTACAATCTGAGGAAAGGAGGGTGACCAGCGGGGTGCCACAAGGATCAGTTCTGGGGCCAGTCCTCTTTTATGTCTTCATAAGCGACATTGCAGAGGGACTGGAAGGGAAGGTATGCTTCTTTGCAGATGACACCAAGATCTGCAACAGGGTTGACACTCTGGGGTGTATGTGGAAAAATGAGGAGGGACCTTAGTAAGCTTGAGAAGTGATCAAGAGTGTGGCATCTAAACTTCAATGCAAAGAAGTGCAAAATCATGCATTTGGGGCACAGAAACCCAGGGGAGAAGTACCAGATGGGGGGAGGAGATACTGACGACCACCAAACAGGAAAGGGACCTGAGGGTAATCATATCTGGTGACCTAAAGGTGGCCAAACAATATGACAAGGCTGTGGGAAGGGTCAGTGGGATGCTGGGGTGTATAGGAAGAGGTATCACCAGCAGAAAAAAGGAGGTGTGATACCACTGTACAAATCATTGTTGAGACCTTATCTGGAGTACTGCATCCAGTTCTGGAGGCAGTATCTCCAAAATGACATAGCCAGAGTAGAGGAAATTCAGAAAAGGGAAATGACAATGGTGCAGAGTCTGCACCAAAGTCATATGAGGAAGAACTATAAGACCTCAATATGTGTACCCTGGAGGAGAGGAGAGGAGAAAGGGGATGGGGGTGGGTGGGTGGGATATTATAGAGACTTTCAAATATCTCAAGGGCATAAATAATGTACAAGAGGGTAGCATCTATCAGAAAAAAAGATGTTGAGGAACATGGGGTCATGATATGAAGTTGAAGGAGGATAGACTCAGGGCTAAATGGGGAAGTGCTTTTTCATGGAAATGGTGGTGGATGTATGGAACAGCCTCCCAGTAGAGGTGGTGGGGGCAGAAATGGTAGGGGGATTCAAGAATGCATGGGATATGCATAGGGGCACCCTAGTGATAGGTAAGAGAGGGTAAAGCCAGAGATTTAGTAGGGTCTGCAGTATTTGCAGTAGGTAGGGAAAAAGGGCAGATTAGGTGGGCCAAGCAATCCTTATCTGCTGTCAATTTCTATGTTTCTATGTTTCCATGTGAAAATATGGAGGGTGTTAGCAGGATGGCATACTACCAACTCCCTGACAGGAGAGTCCCTAAGGATACTGAATCCTCCTAACAGCCCTACCAGAGGAGGAAAGTTGAAGAAGACATGCAGATGACTGACGACTAGCAGGGTGTACGTTGAGTCACAGACTCCTCAAATGGGAGAGGTCTGAGGAGGATATTAGAAGGCATCAACCGAGGCATGATGGCAAAATCAGGAAAACAAAAACAAAATAATTCATTTGCAGTTTCAGAGAAGGTCCAAGTATTGTAGTCATTAAAAAACACACAATTGAAGAAACAGCTATTTTTTCTCAACTTATTCTTGGTAGCGCTCATGTTCTACATAATACTTTTATATTGCAGAAATGGTAGCTGTCCACTAACACCATTAGAGACAAATTAATGGAAGAAAAGATACAATTAGGTGGATGTTTTGATGCTGTCAAAAATCATAGTATCTGAAGCTCTGACAAAATGAATTGCTAGCCGGTCAAGAAACAAAAGAAATTCAAATGTAAGGTCTGATGCTTGATACAAAAGTAACAATCATCAGTGGTTCTTTGGCAACACGAATCAGTGGTGGATTAAATAGGCAATGAAATTGCAGGGTTACAGAAACTATGAGTGCAGTTAAGTAAGGATTAATTGTAGTTGTACACAGAAATCTTATGGTGCACATTAATATGTATAAAAACGATTAATAATGTGGTCTAGTGAGGATTGCTCCAATTGAAATATATTTTTATTATACATGTAATACTTTTTAGAATGAAACATGGATGAAATGAAAACTCGGGCAATGGATGATTACCCTAAGTGGGCTACAGGGGTTGCCATATCATTTTCATAATTTTTGTAACTGTATATGGCAGCTTTATTGCTATGAAAAAAAATTAGTTACTGACATATTAAACTATCTTGAATAATTTTGTTAGGACTGTGAGAATGGGTTTGTGGTCCTGAAAATCGTGCTTAAGGTATTATTAGAGAAACGTAAGACTGACCATTAGTAAACAAAAATTTGTTTAGCTTGGAAATAGTAATATAACTATTGAAAGTAATGTATTATAGAGCTATATAACTCTAAATCTGCCTCCCTGATGACTCCGAGTTGGCAAAACGTTGGGCTTGAATGTGATCTTGGTTATAGAAATACAAAATAAAATACTCATAAATGACTATGCTGAAAAGTAGTGTCAGGTTTTCTTCATTTCTTGGATAGTGACTTTTCACATACTGCCCCCAGTCTAGCCATGAACTTTATACTACATCAGGAAAGAACCCACCTCTACTTCTGTAATACTCCCCCTCCCCCCCCATTTCATGAGTCAAATCCATGCTATTGTGAAGGCTTTTTAATTTTTATTATACAATTTGTTTACCCAGGATAACACCATTGAAATGAAACATCTTGTTTTTAGCAATATCCTGCTTCTGCCCATTTACTACCTGGAGAACTGAAGCAAATGGAGATTTACTGACAAACTCAGGGTCCCACTATGAGAGAGTGGCTCCAATGGGATTTGAACCAAAGTTCCCTGGTTTGTAACACAGATAGAAAGCACCAGAACAAGAACCATCAAAAAGAGAGCCTGCACTGAAGAGTTAGCATTTGAAAATGCATTATATCACTTTACTACATAACAAAATAATAATAAAGTGCATTAGTCCATCAGTGCAAAAACCTCCCATGCCAATACTGCCCCATGGGCAGTCGGAGCCACTTGCTCCTTCTTCATGAAGAAGAAGCATGTGGTTTTGAATGAGCATGGGGTAGCACTGGCATGGGAGGTTTTTGTTCTGATATACTTATACACTTTATTATTATTTTGTTAAGTAGAAAAATGATATACTAAATTTTCATATGCTGCCTCCTGAGTGCAGGCTCTGTTTTTGTTGGTCCTCCACTGGTTTGTAAACCTGTTCTTTTACTTGTAGACTGCACTAACTCCTAAATCTAAGCCTTGTGTGGAGGGTGGCCTTGGAGTGACTCAGATGCTAGGTCCTATGATCTGAAGGGGGTAGGTTTTCACCATTCCCTTCATTCTGCACACCAATTTTCCTACACTGTCCTGTCCTCTTCCACATGACAGAGCCACCAATTCACATCATATACGTGACTCCATGGGCTACTCACCAATGTGCATGTGAAACCATGCCATAATGTTAGTGCTTCTCAGAAATGACCACCAGTGATTCTTCTACAAGGGGCTGCCCCTTCCCTTCATCCTTGGCATCCACACTCCCAATCTTGAGTGAATTGTCTCTGTGGCAACACTTGAGCATCTAAGCTTATAACCAGTGTGCCCTCTAGACCCTGATCAACATGCCTCTCAACTGACCCTGATTATGAAGGATTTCCCTCATGTTACCCCTCAAAATTGATCTGCCCCTGATCTGTCACAGAGAATGTGCAGTAAATTCAGACCTTAAAGCAACAATTCATAATATTCTATGATACTTAGTCAAAAATAAATTTTATTCAAATATACACAATGGTTCCATGAATATTAAAATACAAATTCTTGAAAAATGGAATGCCCCAGAGACTTGGGGTTTGTAACTGAAAGATAGTGGTAGTGGGTAAGGGAAGCCATTCTTTGAGAGAGATCATGAGATGAAGTAAATAGTGAATTAGAAACAAATGAAATAATGTGGAAAGGGATAGAAGAAATCCTAGCACCACTACTGCATGTATGCCAAATATATGTAAAAAGGGATCTCCATGGCAGGGGGAGGGGGCTTTAGAAACATAGAAACATAGACTTGGATGGCAGATAAGGACCACTTGGCCCATCCAGTCTGCCCATTTCCCTACCTACTGGATAAGCTGCAGATTCTAGTTAACCAACAGCCTACTTCCTGCCACCCCCCCACTACAATTGCCTTGTGTCTGTCCCATGCATGTTTGAATTCCCCACTGTTTTAGCCCCAACAACCTCCCAGGAAGGCAGTTCCACGCATCCACCACTCTCTCCGTGAAAAAAGATTTCCTCACATTACCCCTGAGCTGTCCCCCCTCTATCTTTAAATTGTGTCCCCTTGTTCTTACACATCTCTTTTTCTGAAAGATGCTACCCTCCTGGACTTTGTTGATTCCCTTGAGGTACTTGAACGTTTCTATCATGTCCCCCCATCCCTCCTTTCATCAAGGGTATACATATTAAGCTCTCTCAGTCTCTCTTCATATGATTTCTGATGCAGACCCTGCACCATTTTAGTTGCCCTCCTCTGGACTGCTTTCTTCCTGTCTATGTCCTTGTGTAGATGAGGTCTCCAAAACTGTACACAGTACTCCAGATGGGGTCTCACCAACTGTCTGTACAAAGGGATAACCACTTCCCTTTTTCTACTTGTGATGCCCCTTCCTATGCATCCCAGTATCCCCCTGGCTCTCCTTACTGACTTCTCACATTGCTTACCAACCTTTAGATCATCTGATGTGACTACCCCCAAGTCCTGTTCCATTGTTGTTGTTGTTAGTACCTCCCCTGCTATTGTGTACTCTTCCCCTGGGTTTTTGTTTCCCAGGTGCATTACTTTGCACTTCTTTGCCTTGAATCTAAGTTGCCATATGTCTGACCATTCCTCCAACCTTGCCAAGTCCCTCCTCATCCTTTCTACCCCCTTGTGTATCAACTCTGTTACAGATCTTTGTATCATCTGCAAAGAGGCATACCTTTCCTTCCAGACCCTCTGCAATGTCACCTATAAAGATGTTAAAGAGGACTGGACCCAGTATTTATTTTTTCACTTTTTGTTATAAAGGATAGGCTGTATTACAGGGTAAGAGTACATAATATACAAGGTTTGTATTTGCTTATGTAAAAGTAAGAGATGCTATTTATATTTTCTTTTGCTTGTTAAAGTGGCTTTCATCAACTAATTGTATATGGATATGTATAATTAATAAAATGTACTTGAAAAAATATATATACATAATGGTTTCCACTGTTTGGAGCTTGTATCCCCTTGTCTGAAGATATGCCCCTCATTATGAGGTTCAGTGTCCCTCATTGTCCCTCATTTTGTATGTGTCCCTGATTTCAGTAACAAAAGGTTGAGAGGTATGCTGATCAAAGAGAAAACAACCAGGGAAGGAGACTGCTCCAAACAACCAACAAGAAAGAAGATGTGATACAGGGAAAGCAGATGCTGCTGAATCAATATCTTGTTTTATCTCTAACAGTAGATCATATCTCCACCCCTTCTCCCCGCCACTCTAATTAAACAGCTTCCACCATGAAACTTTGGGTGTGCATAATATATATATGGTGATTTTCCTGCTGTAATAACAATTCATTTTTACTTTGTGAGGTGAGTGACACGTGAGCTCCACAGTCCCTAACATGGAACTAAACTTAAGCCTCTCTCATAGCAGCACAAAAAAGCCCTGGCATAATGTTAAGTCAACCAGAACACCGGTACATAACGAGCATCCACCAGTGCAGGCTATGTTTGCTTGCAAGATTTAATACTGAAATTGTTATGCTTTGTAAGTGAAGGAGAATATAGTTAAAGTGGCACAGACCCTTCCACCACCTCAAATGGCCATCATTTGAATAAATGAAAGCATGTATGCTCATGGTAATACAATTACTATGAGTTTGCAAACTCATTTATTCAGACTGCAACTAGCTGAGGTGGTTGAAGGGTATACATTATGCAAAGTAGCGGTGAGGCCACCTTTATGGTTTCTGGGGCCCCGAGTGAACCGATGACTTGGGGCTGTCACTAGTGTCTACTGTCAACCATCTCATTCACCCAGTCCCATGTAGAGCACTTTCTGGTGTCTAGTAGCACCGCACCCACACTGTGCCCAAACCCACACATCCCACTTGCCATAGTGACTAGCACAGTCCTTTACACACCTCCATGGACATATAAAAGTAAAAGAACCTCAGTAAAAAAAAGCACTGAAGCAAGGATTACCTGGAAATGGCATTGGCAAAAACTCCAGGTTTCAAAGAAATGTAAAATTACACATATCCCCTGGATGAGTGAGACAGTTGGAGGTAGGCACTAAAGAGAGCCCCAAGCACTATCTGGATATATGTAATTTTACATTTCCTTGGCTATCTGTTATCACACTTAAAATACTGGTACTGTAATTGCATGAAGTCTAATTTAAAATCATGCATACAGCTGAACTAATACATTAGAAGTTCGCTTGACTTTTACAGCTACATATTGACAGCTATACAATGCATTTATAACAACAGGAGAGGGAGCAGGGCAGACAGAAACAGAAACTGAACTAACACTTATTACCTTCTACTGCCACAATGGAATCTCATCACATTATAGGCGTGCATGAAAACCCTGCTCTTCTGTGTCTGTATGTGCTTCCATCCTCATCTCCATCCCCCTCCTCTTCCTCCTACCAGGTCTACTTTATTCATAAATCTATGGTGTGGCACTTTTTTTCTGATTTCTGTGCCATTTCTACAGCTGGAAGAATGCTGTTGACCATGTACAATGTTTAACATAGCAGAGGCACATGTCAGTAACTGGAGAATGATTTTATCATCAACTAATGTGGATCTGACATAGCAGAAACATTTGTGTTACCTCCATATATACTGGGAGAACAGACAAATGATGGAGAGAATGAGACAAGCACAAGTGGCTGCAGTTTACATGGGTATGCAGAGAGTGGCAATGTAAACTGAAACCCTTACAACTGTGATTAGTCTGTTAGAACTGTTACTGCAGCACGTCAGGTCCATATTAAGGAACAGTACCAGTTTATGACCATAATACAAGCAATTGCACTGCTTTGCATCAGAAATGGATGAAAGAACAACAGAAGCAGAGCAAAACACAGTTTAACTTGTGGCAAAACACCATATTAATTCCTGATATCTCATGAACCTTGCATTTAGAGCTGCTGCTGCTTCCTCAGGGTAACAATGAGTAAGTGGCTCTGGTGGGATTTGAATCTGACCTTGTTAGTTCCCAAGCCTATGATAGTACCCAGTAGACCATAATAGCATCCCTCAGCCACATTTTGAAGGCTGCTTAGTGAAGTTTAAAGTAGACAGCAGTGAAAATGCTAGGCAACCAAGGGGGAACTCAGTTCCTGGAGTGAAAATAAAAAGTCTGATTCAATTTCAGGAGTGAAATGAGGAAGGACTGCTCTGTGTAAAATGCACACCCCTTAAAAGCACAAAACAGACTAAGAAAAGTGTTAAAATGCAACATACTGTATAATGAAGAAATATATCCCCAGTCCACCGTCAGATGTGTTCAATAGTAACTGAAAGGTGATGGGACCCCTCAATGAATTCTTTCTGTTCTCAACAGTGAAAGCAGATTTTTTGTTAGCAGTACACTGGATGAGACCAAAACCAGAAAAGATGAACTTTGCTATTTGTCACGCCTCTGAGGGAAAAAGTCAGCGGGGTACCGACCACGGCATAACTGTAATGCAGTACTATAGATTGCGTAGGAATCTATACCATTGCATACCAGCTGCTTGACCCCATTTCAAGTAGTTCCCATAGGGTAGCTGAATCCATGCCTCATAATCTTTTCCCCTGTTGCCCAGTAAATGTGGGATTTTTACATCACAGTAACACAACAGATAAGTTACAACTAAGCCACACATTATTGTGTATCCAAAAGAAACACAGAATTTGCTGACAGATGAGCACTGCTTGGCCCACCTAGTCTGCCCATTTTTCCCTGCCCATAGCATCAATGCAGATCCTATTTGATCTCCAGCCCATTCACCCCCTCCTTCCCTTACCCTAAGATTCTCTCAGGCCTATCCCATGCATTCTTGAACCCTACCACTGTTTTCACCCCCACCACCTCTGCTGGAAGACTGTTCCAGGAATCCACCACTCTTTTCATGAAGAAGTACTTTTTCATTTCTCTCCTGAATCTACCCCACTCCAGCTTCTTATCATACCCCCTTGTCCTTGAGCACCTTTTTTCTGAAAAAAAACCCCAACTTCCCTCTTGTAACTTGTTTATCCCCATGAGGTGTCCATCATATCCCTGCTCTCTCCCCTCCCTTCCAGGGTGTACATATGTAGGTCCTTTAATTTCTCCTCATAGGGCTTCTGATGCAGACTCTGCATCATTTTAGTTTCTGTCCTCTGAAATGCTCCTACTTTGTCTATGTTCTTTCTGAGATGTGGTCTCCAGAACTGGAAACAGTACTCTAGGTGGGGTCTTACCAGCAATCTATACAGAGGCAGCACCACTTCCCTTTTTCTGCTGGTGATTCCCCTCCTTATGCACCCCAGCATCCCATGTACCCTCCCAACTGCCTTGTTGCACTGCCTGGCCACCTTTAAGTCATCCGATATGATCATGCCCAGGAGATTTCTTTCCTACTTGATAGTCGTCCGTACCATCCCTCCCATTTTGTAATCCACCCCTGGATTTCTGTTCCCTAAATAGATTATTTTGCACTTTTCACATTGAAACCCAGCTGCCATATCCCTGGCCACTCATCAAGTTTTCTCAGGTTGCTGCTTATCCTTTCCACCCCCCCCCCCCCCGGGTATCCACCCTTTTGCAGACTTTAGTGTCAGTTTAGTTTTTGTTTAGTGTTTAGTGCTGACCTTTTCTTCCAGCTCCTCAGCAATGCCACTTATAAAGACATTAAAGAGGAACAGTCCCAGCTATGATCCCTGAGGCATCTCTTATCAGGCTAATGTATTAGCAGCTGTATTGGTGTTGACTTGAACTTATTAGTTAAGACATTACACAGACTGCTACATTTCTAATCTCTGTAGCCAATATCTCCAGTTACAGCAAGGAATCATCGAACAGACTGGATGGACTGTTCAGGTTGTTTTCTGTCCTTCTCTTTTCTGTGTTTCTATTTAATGTATACAGTATATGCTAGTATATTGATATAGTGGTTAGTGGTATTTAAAGTTAGCTACTGAGGGAGGAGTAGATTGGAAGGCTATTCCAGTGACCTTTGTGGAAGTGCATAAGGATGCCATAGACACCAGAAGGTATTTTATATAGGACAGGGTGATGAGTAGCACCACTAGACACTAGGAACTATTTTGCATGGGACTTGGTGACCCTGAGTAAGCAATTTAACCTCTCTGTACTTCAATCCACACAGCTGGAAAAACTGAGTCAAAGCAAACTCACACTGAAAATAACATATTTTATCTTTTTTTTTTAAACTTTTTTCTCCCCAGTCACCAACTGGCCCTCACTTTGTTGACAGCCCCAAAGACCCATCACCCCTCTGTCTCTGGGACTTATCTCTGGCAAGGCTCTGAACCTCACAGCTTTACCACTGTGGTGGGACTGGAAGGGGGTACCCCAATTGCCATTTTGAAAGCCTCACTAGGTCAAGCCTGCCCTGAACCCAGTAGGTAGTGTGTGCGGTCTGCAGAGGGCTGTCCACATCATCCTGCCACAGTCAGTGATTCATATTTTCTTCCCCCTAGGATGCTCTGTGAAGCATGTGGCATGATGCTGCATGCAAGGCATGCTGACATCTTCCACAGGGAGTGCCCTTCCCACCCCTTAGCTGCTCCACTTGCACCACTACCTATGTTCACCTAGGTGGCAGTGTTGCAGTAGAGCATGCTGCCCACTCTCCCGGGAGGAGGAGGAGAGCATCCTCTAGGATGCTCGGCCCTTCTCCTCCAGATAGCCCCCAATAATTCGGGTTCACTACTGGACCAGAGTCTCTGGCACCACAAGCAGTAGTGCTAGCACTGTGCCGATGTGCCAACACAAAGATATTTTATCTAAGCTGGGTTGTCCTTGACAAATAAACTTTTTTAAAAAATTTTACTTATGGATCTGTGATGTCAAGTGACTTAATATGCAGACATCCCCTGTTTGCACTCCTAGCATGGGACAACAGGAATGGAGATAGCAAGAATGCTGATCTTGGGGGTGGCAGGAGAAGAATGGTGCCATACAGCAGCTTAAATGTTTACTGGCATTGCCATTGTATGGGAGATGGAGAGGCAGGAGAGAGAAACTGCTGCACAGAGTGTAACAGGCATGGTCACACCATTACAGTTCACCCATCCAGCATAGGAAATAAGTATGTGGACCTCTCAGTTGGGTTGTTGGAAGCCTAGAGCAGGCATTATAAAGGTATGACATCAATCAGACCTAAAAGACCGCTATGAAATGGGACACAAAGTATCTGTCATTTTTAGGGAGGAAATACTGTAGGACAGACAAAGAAGGTCAGACAATGATACTTATGTTTATTTATTTAGTTTTTGTTGACCGGGTAAGTGCACTAGACAAATCCTGTCTATTTTCAGGCATGACCCAGGGAAGGGGGATACAGATGAATTCCAACTGACCTTGAACCAGATTAAGCTGTTGGTGGTATTTTTAGTGAATGAGGGAAATTAGCCAGGACACCGGGCAAATTCCCCTGCTCTTTTCGATAAGTGCCATGGGATCTTTAACATCCACCTGAACTACCACCAATCCATTCAGATGGGACCTCGGTTTAACGTCTCATCCGAAAGATGGCACCTCAAAAGTGCAGCACTCCTCTCATGCTGCACTACAGTGTCAGTATCGGGATATTAACCCAAGTGCCAGATGTGGGAACTGAACCCACAGCCCTCTGATCTCCCGGCCTCAGAGGCGAGTGTGCTACCTACTGAGCCACTGACACTGTAACATATGTGATAGATATGGGGTCAGCATCCTGTCAGACCTATGAAAATAAGGGAAAAAATAGCTTAGTATGGTGGGAAAATAATAGCCAGATTACAGATAGGGTACAAAGGGTACATGACAAGCATAGAAGTTCAGTAAAAGGTATTTTACTGGAAAAAACAGTGTTTGGAGAAAAGGAGGGAGAGAAAGTGAAAATAGAAAAGTAGGAGACATAGCTGGAGAAGGAGCCAGAACCATAGAAATAAGGAGAGAAAACTGCAGCAATGGGACAGGAAGCCCAGGTTTACCGCTCAATGCCTAGTGGCTAGTGTTAGATTTCAGGAGTCCTGGTGGCCTTGAAGCTGCTAGTTAATGATTGCCCCATGTTCCAGTGGCCACATAGGAGGCGTAGTGGGCCTATTTCTTTTTTCCCCTCCCCATTTAATATTTTATTGGTGTTAATAATAACAGCAATTACAAATGAGATAAAAAGTAGTTCATATATCAAAATAGAAGGAAGGAGTAGAAATCTTGCCTATCTTACCAAAAACATACATATGACTTGGAAATAACAGACAAAATAGATTAGCATCACATCTAAATTCTAACCAAACATTAACAAGACATCAAGTATATTAACAAAATATGAGATAATGGGAGCTAGTTCAAAGTAGATCTGCTAATTATATTAATAGATGACAGTCAACATTATATCTAATTTCAGGTAATATAGGAATACATTTCATTATATAAAACTAATACATTTACAGTTTCAGGTTTAGAAAGGGGGCCCCAACTAGCATTAGGACCCACCTGACACTGACAATCCTATTCTGAGGCTGCACTTTGTCGCACACCACTGAGGCGACAGTCGAAGGTCCATCTAGCTTAGCTAAAAGATCTCAAGTCCTGTCATAAAAATCCGACAATACCTCTCGGAGGTAGCATCTGTATGTATCATTGTGTCAATAATGTGACTAGAACCTAGCTAACACTTGTATAGGCAACCTACCCTGTTTTTGAATGTATGTACCAAGACTGTCTGTACGGCACCGCTCAGGCTGCTTCTTCCAAATCGACTCAAACTTATTGTACTTCACATGTATGATACACCAATGTACTCTGCTGTCTATTGTTCCTCTAGGAGAAGACCCATTCATTGTTCTTTATATTGCACCCTAACTCTTCTTCCCATTTCATTTTGGCAGATGCCACAGTAGTGAAGGGGGCATTAACTGTTGTAGGAGGGAGGGGGGTGGAGCAGCAAGATGGTGGTGGTGCTGCTTCACTCCCTGCTGTGCAGCTCCCATTGCTTCTTGACTGAGAGCCTAAAAGTTTCAGTTAAAATTTTCCTGAGTGAAGTCATAATATTTTAACAAAGTATTCAGGAAAGTCCTATTTATAGTTAAAAAAAACAAAAAAAAAAAACAAGCTGCAGACTGTTTTTAGTCCTTAATCGGTTGTGTTGACTGACTGCTAGTTTTCAGCATTCTGTTGGATACGTGCCTTACTATAGAGTAAGAAGCAAGTTATACAGTAAGGGTCTACAGACTGAACAAGTGCAGTCACTGTGCAGATTTGAATAGACAGAGTTTGAAATGAACGCGACCCCAAGGGCTGTGAAGAAAGGAGAGGAGAATGGACAAGCTGCATTTTTATGCATAGAGAATTGGGTTGTATTATTAGCAATCTGCTTGAAAGGTTTTACATGGACCAGTATCTTAGGGGAGAAGAGACCTGAGAGAGAAGGTATACGGAGGAGTCTCCTGCAGCAACAAGGTCTTTTTGAGCACTGCTGGTGTGGAAAGGCTAGCTATTTTTAATTTAAACAGGGTAATGCCTTCCAGGTGCAGCTGAATCACTAGGATCCTTTGATTCATTAAACTAACTATGAAGAGAACATGGAAGGAATGGGTTTACCATCTGTGGACCAAGATCCGAGTGAACCATCCATTTACTGATGAGTGGTTTTTTCTCCTCCTTGCCAGTTTGTGTGTTGTAACTACTGGCAAAGGTAAAAGTGGAAGCTAACTTCGGACCCAGTGTTTTTAAGGTACTGCCTCTTTACTGCATGCTGTTCAAATAACCAGACTAACCAATAACATTTTCTGGACGTCATGTTCTCTGAAAAAACAGTATACAAAAGAGAACAACTACTGGAATATCCTACTTCAAAACTTTGATGGTTGCTAGTAATTCAAGGGAATTTTATCCTCATTTGAAATTGGACTCCAGTTTGGAGCTTATTGCTGTGATGAGTGGTTTTGGGCTTGGCTAAACTACTTATATGCAATGCAGCTTTAGCCACCAGGACTATTGAAATGGCAAGATCTGACTATGGTACATTATCAGTAAATTTACCCACTCTGAATCATATTTTGGGCAATTATCCAGCAGATTGGTTTTGGTGCACCATAAAGATTATTTAATCCCCTGCCTTAAAAAAGCCTAAACAGCAGGACTCCTAATAAAGGAACTCTGACGTTTTTCCTATTGACTTAATGGCACACTAGTGCACTAATTGGTAGTGATAATATGGTATGTTTATTACCGTTTATTTTTTATGATCTTTTACTGTGTGTTTTCCTTTTTTTTTACATTTAGTGGCGCCGCTGCTTTGCTTTACTGTTTTATTTTTAGATTCTAAGATATATAAATGAAAATTTAGTTGTTCAAATGTTTGTTTTTTTATAGGCTATTGGAAGTATTTTAAGTCCACCATATTCTATGGACAAGGCAGGATTTATAGGCTATATTTGGTATATAGATCCTTTCCATTAATGAAGGGATTCTTGCTGTAACTAATATGTTGAACCACTACTATTTGAGAGGTCTATATGGTAGCAGCTCTGTGGTAGATTTGAGGAGGTCATCTGGAATGTCTGCAGAAGCTTATATCAAGATGGCTGTTGATTTCTATAGTAAATGCCTATCCTTGCCCTTACAGCAGAGAGGCATAACTGAGTTATGTTTTAGTGCCTATGACTGAATTCTGGATTTGTGCATAAAGCAAAATTACCCAGTATGTGATTATAGGCTTAGTTCCTTGGTCCAGTATTTGTGACCCAGAGTATAGGCTGGCAGAGAGTGCCTGACCCAGGGCTCATACAAGAGGGATATGGGGCAGCATGCATTGCATGGTATCCCCATTGGGACCCAGGGTTGAGACCAGCTGGTTGTACAGGTTGATTCAAACTAGGCAATGAGGCAGTAACCTGTTAATAGATATTTGGGACAGAGTAAGCTTGTGCAGTAACCAATAGTGTTTAGTGTAAGGCCAAATTTCCATGACTTGAACTTGTCTCTGGCTGAGTTTATTGATGGACCCCTGAAAGAGAAATATACCAATTAGAGTAGTGGGCAGCTCTTTGTGAGGGCCAGGGTAGGCCATTTCCTATAAAATACTGTAGTTAGCCAATTCAGGCTTTTGATTAAATTAAATAAGAAAAGAAAACTGAAGGAAAGGTGTCAAAGAAAGATTTATATAACCAGTAAGACATAGAAACTATGATGAATATGTCATTTGTGACCTACTTACTATTTGTTAATGGATTGTTGAAAGTTGAAAGATGGTCTGTACAAGCTATTGATTGACTTCTTGCATATTATGTTCATTGATTAATCTGTGGATTACTATACTATATTTTTAGTGTATTTAAATGTACTGTGTTGTAATGGTTTTATAACAGATCAACAATAAACTAAACTAAACAATTGTTGTAAGGGCCTTATAAATCCAAGTAGTACCTTTCCTCCCTGTGGCAAATTTAATAATTTGCTGCCATTCCTGACCTAAATGGGGCAATCCAAAAGTTAGCATCTAAAATGGGGTCTAGTAAAGCCTTTCTAACCTGAAGGTATATCACAAAATGGTACCTAGGAAGGTTATACTTTGATTTAAGTTGTTCAAATGAGAGTGATACCTCTGAATTAGTGTCTAGTAGATCAGTTACCTTAGTAATGTTATATTTGCTCCAATCAATGTCTTGTAAGGGGGAGTTACCTGAAAGAATATTCAGGTTCCCCATAGGGGTGCAAAATGCACTGGGATCGAGGATAAATTAAGTAAGAGTTGTCCTTTTTTGATAGTCTTAAGAGAAGATGAAATACAGCGATTATCCCTGAGAACTTTATGGAGTTCATTGAAGAGGTAATCAGAGAGTTTATATGGAGCCACTAACTGTTGTTCCACTTCCAGCCACAAAAGTAAAACAGGTTGAGTAGGTGTGGCTATATATAAAACTGCTTGTTTAATGAGAAAAGCCATTTGGTATTGATCCCAGCAGGGGTGTCAAAAATCCCCTTCTGACCAAGGAGCCCTTAACGTAGTGATTGCAAGCCTAGGAGGTTTTGTCACTCATAAGAAGGTTTGGACTATAGTTATTTTATTAAATTTATTAATGGGAAATGTAAAGGAGATGTTTTGGAATAAGTAAATGGTTTAGGTGCCAGCAACATTTCCTTATCCCATACGGACAAATAAAAATAGTTTTCCACTGTGTGAGATCTGAATCAACTTCCTTCAATAAAGTTTCTAAATTTATATCCACTAGCTGATTAATTTTTTTGGTATTTTGAGATGCAAATAAGTAATCTCATTATGTGCCCAACAGCTATTCTCAATATGATAGATGGGACGGTTTGGATTACCTTCAAGGAATACAGACATTACCTGAGTTTTCTGCCAGTTGACTGTTAAACCAGATATGCTGGAGAAAGTTTCTAATAGAACCTGCAGAGCTCTAATTGATTCAGACGGCTTGGCTGTAACAAGTAGAAGATCATCTGCATAAGCAAGGATTTTATTAATAACTTTCCCTGTTTTGAGACCCTTAATTTCAATGGAATCTTGAATTTTGCTGACCAAGGGTTTGATAGCTAATATGAATAGATAAGGAGACAAGGGGCAACCTTGCCAAGTTCCCTGCTCAACTTAAAGGACAACTAAACAGGCTAAATATCAGAAATCATAACAGCAAAATTCAAAAATGTAGTGCTGTAGTGTAAGCCCTTACCTGTCATATGCTGCACTTCATTTTTTCCATAAAATCATTATAACAGCATTTCGTCACTTTTTAAAAATGTAACCAAATTGCAGACTCTTTCAAAATGCTCTCTCTAATAATAGCCTAAGATGGCCGTGATGTGCTTATGTGATGATGTAACTGGAACCACAGTGCTCTGGAGCGATAAAAGAATCTGTATAGGGACCTATTAAATATATTTTTTTAAAGCTTAATCTGGTTCAAGGTCAGTTGGCATTCATCTGTATCCCCTTCCCCCGGGTCGTGCCTGAAAATAGGCAGGATTTGTCTAGTGCACTTACCCATTCAACAAAAGCTAAATAAATAATAAATAAATAAATATTTCTTTTAACACCCTTGGATTGCATATATGGGTAAAATCCTTTACTGCGCATGTGTGATACCCTCTTCACACATGCACAGTAAAGGATTTTACTCATATATGCAATCCAAGGGTGTTAAAAGAAATATATTTAATAGGTCCCTATACAGATCCTATTATTGCTCCGTAGCACCGTGGCTCCAATTATGTCATCATGCAAGCACGTCACAGACATCTTAGGCTGTTACTGGACTAGGTGATTTGAAAGAGTCAGCGATATGTTTACATTTTTAAAATATGATGAAATGCTTCTATAATGATTTGATGGACAAAATGAAGTACAGCATATGACAGGTAAGGGCTTAGACTACAGCCCTGTGTTTTCAGATTTTGCTCTCTTGATTTCAGATATGTAGCCTGTTTAGTTGTCCTTTAATAGGAGGGGAAATAAAGCCATTTGTAGTCACTTCAGCTGATTGAGAGACAAACAACAATCTAATCCAGTTAATGAAGCCTTTACCCAAATTATACTCAAATGGTGTTGCATATAGGTGGTTCCATTCAAGATAACCAAAAGCTTTGAAAGAGTCTAAAGAGGCAGGGATGTTATTTTGCCTCTTTACATACATTTGGTGATGCCTATATTGGAGTATGGAGCCCAGGTTTGGTCTCCCTATAAAAAGGGAGACGTAGCTATGCTGGAAAGGATCCAAAAGAGGGCCACAAGAGAAATAGCCAGCATGAAGGGTAAATCATACCAAGAAAGACTGGATGAATTAAATCTGTTTTCCCTGGAGTATAAGAGAAAATGGGGAGACATGTGTCTAGTTCACAAGGCATGGACAAACAAAGACCTATGGAATACCTGGGCCTAGAAACAACAAAGAAAGTATATAGCACTAGATCCCATCCATTACAGTTAAAGGCAAGACAATCGAGGCTTTTGAGATCAAGAAACTGGTTTAATCAAAGGGTGGTGAATGATTGGAACAGATTACCCACTGAGGTGGTGGCTAATAGCACCACACAATCCTTTAAACATAAACTGGACACATTTTATAAATATTGATTGATATCCATGGTGTGCATAATGGACGCATGTCTTCAGGCTCAGTAAAATTCCTATGATTCCTATGATAAAATAATGGACAATCTCTTTAGATGATTGAGAAGTATGAATGGTATTTAAAAGCCTTCTCACATTTTGAAAACCAGATCTGCCTGGCACAAAACCCATTTGTTCCCTACCTATAAAGTCGGTAATAATATTGGTCTATAACTTTCACAGTGTAGGGGATTCTTACCATTCTTCAAAATCAAAATGACATAGGCTTTATTAATAGATTCAGGCAGAGTTTTATTAAAGTAGTCTTCACGAAAAACCTTAAAAACAAATACTTTGGAATAACTGGTCCAAGTGCCTTGTAAACCTCAGCAGGTATTCCATCTGGGCCAGGCGTTTTCTTGTTTGGAAGCTCTTTTATTGCTTGGCCAATTTCTTCTAATGTTAAAGGTCTATGTAAAGCATCCCTTCTCTGCTCATCTAATCTGGGTAACTTTACAGAAGCCAAAAAAAAAAAAAATTGTGTAAGCAGTGCTTGATCCTGACCACTACTAGAGGAAATATCTTTTTAGAAGGCAGCAAAGACCTCACTAATGTACTTTTTACAGATCCTATTTTTGTTACCTTTATCTAGTATTCCTGGTATTATAGTCTGGTGGTGTTGCTCAGATAGTATCCTGGAAACTAGGATACCAACAGATACCTCCCATACAAACAAATCTAAGACTGGGTGTAGTTGATAGTAATACTTAAATACCGGTACAAAAAGATGGATACTAACTTCATCACACTAGTGAGGGGGGAAATTGGAGTTACTTGTGGCACATGCCATGAATTTTGCATTGTTGTAATTGAAGGCCTAGACCAATATACTGTACATGCACACAGTGTGTTGAACTTAAAGAGCTCAGACTAAAATTGATAGGGTTGGAACTAGAATTGAAATGTCTGAAAAACATCACATGTGAGATGCAGAATGTTGCATTACAAAAGAAAGGGCAGAATGTGGGTGAGTATACTTCAGAAGCACCAGGAAAGAGTCAAAGGCATCAAGAGGAGGAAGAAATAACACAACAAACAGAACATAATAGTCAAGTAAAGAAAGGGAGGTCAGCAATGGATTTTACTGTTCCAACCCACAATCAGTTTACTCCATTACTGGAATTAATGGACAGTGCTGAGAATGAAATGAATGACTTAATGGAAATTGCAAACAGCTTCAGGCTGGAAAGTGAAATTCAAGCGAGAACAACAAATACAGGAACAGGGTGGAACTGGAGTAAACAGATGTATAGCATACACAGACACTGAAAGCAGAGACAAATACATAGATACACACTTTACAGAGGGTAATAAAAAGAACAGAGAAGTTCACATCTTAGGAAATTCAATAATCAGATACACTGAACACACTACCACCAAAATAGGTAAGGAAACAGTCACAAGTAGCTGTTTTCCAGGTGCGGGAGTATGTGATATGTTAACAATAGTATCAGATTTAATGGCAAAGGCACCCAATAATCCTATAGTACTTATACATATCAGGGCAAATGACATAAGAAGCAACTCTGCTGAAAGTATATTTAATGTGCTGAAAGAGATACATTATTTACTATTCAGATCTAAGTGTGAAATAATTTTCTCAGAAATTCTACCTATACCTGGAATGAATCAGATTTAATAAGAAAATTGTTAAATTAAACAACTGGAAAAGGCAATGGTGTTTAGTGCAAATAATTAGATGTATTAGATCTTGGGAACTGTTCCAAGGCAAAAGCTATCTGTTTAGCCAGGACATTACATTTAAGTAGGAAAAGGAGTGATCTGCTGGGCAAATTATTTACAAACAGAATTTTGGAGGCTTTAACCTAGACTATCAGGGGCAAAGGGAATCATCTGGCAAGGATTTAGAAAGAACAAAGAAGAGAAAGACAGCTCCCATAAGGTCCACTAACAATACTAAACCAGATAATAAGAAAGAAAACAGACTAAAGATCCTATTAACAAATGCTAGAAGCTTGTGGAATAAGATGGATGAACTAAAACACAAGTTGGATGAGGAAAAAGTAACGGTATGTGCAGTAACAGAAACATGGTTTAAAGGGGACTGCGGTATCGAAATCCCAGGATATACCGTGTTTAGAAAAGACCACATACAAAAACGTGGGGGTGGCATAGCAATATACATTTCCAACAAATTTAAAGCACATGTGATCAAGCCTCAAAGGGATATAGTAGAGAAATCAGACCTATTATGGGTCTAACTACAATTGCCAACAAAAAAACTCACAGTAGGTTTAGGATACCGAGCTCCCAATCTAGATACAGAAGAAAACCTACATTTTATGGAAGCATTTTTTGAGTGTGAATATAGAAGGACATTATCTACTACTAGGGGGGGTTTAACTTTCCTATGATTAATTGGTCCACCCTAAAAGACTACTTCCCTGAAAAACAGATTTATCGAGTTAATGATGCAAACAAAATCTCAAACAGTTAAAGAAAATACATGGGGAAATAATATTCTAGATTTGACGTTTTGTAACTTCGAGGAAAAAAGTAATCACATAAGAGTAACAAATCCACTGGGAGACCGTGATCATAATACAATTATCATAGAAGTTAACACAGCATGAGAAGCTGTAAAGGGTAAAACCATATTTACAGTAAGTGTTACAGCAAAGCAGATTATAAGAAAATGAAACAATACTTGGGAACTTGTAGATGGGAGGACAAATTAAAAGGCTTAGGAATGGAGGCAATATGGACTAAATTAAAACAAAAAATAGACAACTATATTATTACGTGGATGCCTGAGATACAAAAGTGTATAGAAAAAGGAAGAGTACCAGCACACTGAGTCAAGTTTATAAAGCATAATATTAAAAAAAAGGAGAAGTTTTACAATAAATAAATAAAAAAAAAAACAAATTAACTGGGAAAACTATAAAAAGGTATCAAACAAATGCAAGAAGATAAAAAAAAGAACATAGGTCAAAATGGCAACCTCAATAAAAGACAATAAAAAAGATTCTATAGTTATGTAGGATCAAGTGAGGGGTAATCAGAGAGGAGTAGGACCTCTTAAGGTAGGTACAACATTAATATATAATAAACAGGACATGGCAGCAGAACTAAATAGGTATTTCCTGAGTACATTTCAACCAAAAGAAGTACTAAATCTTTCTAATATACATAATGACCAATCAGCAGAATAAGTTTTATTACAGAGGATATCTTAAATAAACTCAAAAGATCTTAAACTCAAAATAATTAAACCAGATAAGTCTGCAGGGCCTGATGGATTAAATTTAAAATTTTTAAGAGCTTTCAACAGACCTTGCAGGGCCTATTACAATGCTTTTTAATGCATCATTATATGAAGAAAACATGCTAAGTGAATGGAGGGTGGCGATTGTGCCACCAATCCACAGAAAGGGGGACAGGAAGGATATTAAAAACTATAGACCAATCAGTTTGACATCAGTTCTCGGTAAAATACTGGAAGGACTGATTTATGACCTCGTAGCAGAACACATAATCAAAGAAGTCCTTGGTGAGATAACACAGTATGGATTCACCCCAGGAAGATTGTGTCTTACCAACCTACTCTACTTCTTCGAGCCTGTAAGTGCTGCCCTTGATAAAGGATTACTGGTAGACATACTTTTTCTAGATTATTCTAAAGCTGTTGACTCTGTATCACATAAAGTACTACTGGAGCATCTAGCACATATGCACTTGCACCCAAAGATAATAACATGGGTGAACTCAAGGCTTGAAAACAGGTGCCAAAAAGTGAGTATTAGAGGGTATCTTTCGGATTGGGGAGAGGTGATGAGTGGGGTCCCTCAGGGCTCAGTCCTGGGTCCAACACTTTTTAATATACTTGTGTCTGCAGTGCAAACCTCTGATAGTGTATGGCTATGTAAATACGCTGATGACAGTAAAATAGGGGTAACAGTCAACAACTAAGCAGCAGCAAAATCTCTACAAGACAAAACAATAAAGATAGAACAATGAGCCAACAAAAATAGATTGAGATTCAATGAAGAGAAGTGCAGGATTATGCATCTAGGACACAATAATCTGAGACTTAACTACAGATTAAATAACATCACACTACAAGAGACAGTCAGTGAAAGAGATGTGGGGGTTGCAGTCTCAAATAAACTCTCCTTTGATGCACATACAATGCAACAGTTTAAAAATGCCATCAGATCTTAGAGTGCATTTTCAAACATATAACAATTAGGGAACCAGCTGTGACTATCCCATTATATTCGTCCTTAGTTAGGCCCCACCTAGAATACTGCTCCCCCTTCTGTCCACCACAAAGTATGGGATACAAAAAACTCATAGAAAGGTTCAGAGGAAGGCTACAAAAAGAATAAATAATATGAAATACAGTGACTATGGTGAGAAGTTAAGACAACTTGGTTAATATTCAGTGGAGTACAGAAGACTGCGTGGGGACCTATGCCTAGTATTCAGTGCAATACAGAATAGCACTACATGGGAAACCTTAGGTCTCAATAAACAGCATACTAATATAAACACTAGGTCTCACCATCTTAAATTGAGAAGTGAAGTTAGTAAGACAGTAAAAAGAAACAACTGGTTTAGTCAAAGGGTTATTAGTTTTTGGAACTCCCTGCCAGAAAGTGTGGTTAACAGTAAAAGCATGGGCATGTTCAAAAGGTCCTTGGATGAACACATGAGTAAAGAAATGTGTAAGTTTTTCCACTGAATAGTGGCGAGCTGAAAATAGGTCTCTGACCTCCTAAACCCATACACCGCCTATGAACCTATATCAGAACCTGTAGTGTTGCTGGCAGTTTGTTGTACAAAATCACTCAGCAGATATGTAAACAAAGTGTATTTGAGTTGCTAAATGAAAAAAAAAACAATTGTCTGCCAATTTAAAAATTAAATATATACTGGAGGGCACACTTAAATGGAATGCAGTGTACCCGTGATTGGCAGGGACTTATTTTTAGCCATTAGTAGGGCTCTCTTAAGGCAATGGCTAGAACCAAGTCTCAGCCAGTCAGGACACAGGGATTTCCTTGCCCATTTTAGGGTTGTGTCCTTTTGTGAGGACTAGCAGAAAAGTATCTTGAGAACACACAACTTCATGAGGTGTCAAAAGTGCTTCCAAGTCTGTGAACCATGGCCCGTTCCGTGCTGGCACTACTTAACCTGCAGGAAAGCTTTTTCGGCAGTCGGCAGCTCCGTGTTTTTTTATTCTTTATTTTCAGCACTTCCCACCCACCCACCCCCAGAAACATTATAGTGACATGGGGATGGGGTGGTGAGGAGGTGTTCAGTCTCCCAGTGTTTCAACGAGGAATCCTTCATTTGTTTTTACAGTGCCCTTCCCCCCACTACTGTGTGTGTGCAGTTTTTACTCTTTCTTTTTAAAATAGTGATGAAAGTGGGCCGGAATTCTCAGGAACAGCATTCTGGTACTTTTTCTTTCAAGCCCTCAGATACAGTAATTGCACTGTGAAGTCAGAGCATTCGTTTGAGCTTTCCAAGTGACTAAGATTTAGTTGTACTGACTTTAATCCTCCTGATAAGGTAGTCCGGGTGTGTGCATTATGGGAGTGGGTCACATGAATTTCAATCATTTTGTGAGCCTACTAATTCATCCTTGACAGCTCAGTCAAATTAGGGGAAGTTGGCAATGAATCGAGGCAAATTACAGTACTGTAGGTCACATAAAAACTAAAGTTAGTGATGGTCATATTACTTCTGTACAATTTTAAAGTATTTACGTGGTTGCTGTCTGGTTAGATTTTTTTTTTTTTTTTTTTTGCACACGAAAATAATTCAGGGTGCTTTTGGTTTGTTGTACAGCATGCCAGTAGGGCTTATTTATTTATGTTGTTTGACTTTGCAGTCTTGTAATTGATGCAGCAGTAGTCAGGTACCTTGCTCAGTGCTGTGCTACCATCTGGCAGGCTCAGAGGTTATACCTGTTCACCTTGTTGCATTGCAAAATTCAAAAGACTGCTGCATTTAAACAAAATGATTCCCTTAGCTCAGCATAGGTAGTTGCCTCCATGTTCAGAAGTAAAAAAGTGCAATTCCAAACAAAATGTACAGTAGCCACAATGGGCAAAGTTGAGCAAAGTACCTGACTACTGCTGAAATAAGTCGACAACTACCTACACTCAGATAAGCGAATCCTTTTGTTTAAATGCAGCAGTCTTTTGAACATGGCAGTCCAACAAAGTGAATATGTATACCCTCCGAGCCTGGTAGAACGGATCTGAGTGATGTACCTGAGTACTGCTGAAATATGTTAAAGACAGCCATATATTAAAGCAACAACAACAACAAAAATATTTTTAATTAGTGGTTCCAGTGTTATAAACAAAGGGAGACTGATACAGTACTAGTGAGACCAAGTAAAATGTAACTGCAAGCAGAGGAAGTTGCAGTGGGATATTGGTGAGCAGGTTGTCTCCCCACCCCCACCCCCCGAGAAGGGAAAGGGAGATAGCTTTGGCTACTGAAATACTAAGAAGAGTGGAGATCTACATGTAACCCCTAGATGGCGCTATCCCAGGGGCTACTACCCCTGCCTGATTTGCCACTAACAGGTTGAGGGCCTGGATCCAATGTGGGTGCCTCCACCCAGAGGTCAGGGTTTGCAATAGTTAAACTAACTTGGTCACAGCCCTCTGGGACACTGCAACCCCCCTTTCTTCCCACTAGTGGCCCACACAATATATCAGAATTACCTTCACAGTATACACTTACCCCCAGGACTGGTTCCGGCACTGGGACCTCCTGTGAAATGAGATACAGTGCAACAATCACAGTACAGTACTTTAACACTCAGGCAGTATAACTTTGCTGAAACAAGCAGCTCTGATTTATTTAGGGGGATATAACAAGGACAGGGGGAAATCAGGTTAATTAGCTTATCACTCTAATAATCTACCTATGGCTCTGTGCACAGGCCTATCCCTATCAGTTACTGTCCCTGGGTACCCAAGCCCTAGTGGCTAGTCCAAACCGTGGCAGCTGGTGAGGCCCTTTCACAGAGAAAAGGAAAATTAAACAGTCAGCAGTACAGTAATTCCATTTGGATTTAATGTGGCAATTCAACAGGAGCGACCCTGAATTAGTACTCACGACCTCCAAATAAGATAGGGTCCTTCAATATCAGCAGGGCTACTCTTGAGCTCCAAGAGACTCTTCACACATTTATATGGTAAAAAAAAAAGTACTATACCAGGCAGGCTGCTTCTCTATCCCGATCGCAATTACTGCAGAATACCGGAGAACACACAGCAGATTCAGTTCTGACAGACAGTGCAATTCAATAATTTCTCCAGTCTTCTACAGGGTGAGCCTGGTTTCTACTCTTCAGAGATCCTTTGATTCTTTTCACAGGACGGATTCAGTCCTAACAAGCAGTTACACAAGCTGCAGACCGAACTCTGGGCCTTACACACGTTTTTGACTAAAACTGCACACTGAAAAGCACAGGGCTTCCTTCTTCACTAGCCAAAGCTCAACTGAAACTCCAACCGACAAAACCGGGCACTTCCTTTGAGTTCCTCCCAGTTCTTGACTGGATTGGCTGTCACTCACAATAGACTGCTGCTGTTGGTCCAAAAATGTGCTGAAGTCTAAACTACGTCTCCCAGAGTCACTGCCCATACAATCCTCTTGTGGCTGGCTCAGATTATGAGTCCAAGTTCTGATTCGTCCAAGGCACCATTTTAGAGCTAGCTTACCCCACACTGATTGGTCCAGTTCAGCAGTTCAAAACCAGAATGGAGAACTAGGCAGACACAGTTCTGACTGCAAAGAAAGCAAGTTAGACAAACTGTAATTTCATTATTACTGTAAATGATTTATGGCAAACAGTTACATCTTTCAGATAGGTTCCCTTTGCACTCCTAGTGACTGCAAAAATATAGTGAATTGGCAGCAGTTCGAGTGGTACTCAAACAGAGAAGCACACAGTCCCCCCATACAAACTAATTATGTCTGCAAGCAGACAGCTCTTAAAGAGACAGTACCAGAGGCTCTAAAAACACTCACTGATAAATGGCTTAAACGCCAAACACCATTCAGGCTTGGAGCATTCAAGCAAGCTCCTGGAAGTCTTTTGGGAACCCCCATTTGCAGGGGGGTTACACCCTTTCTGGCCTGGGAAAGCTTGACGTCTGCGTCAAGCAAGTACCCCCATAAGTTTTAACTGCAACCATATACATATGCATTAGGCTCACACATGTAATCGTCAGTCAGTATATCATTTTACCAAGAACACATTTCTGAAACATTGCAGTACGTCACTCTTTACACAGTATTACAAACACATTGTACCATAACTCAAGTTATTACCTCTTGTACATGAAACCTGAAGAAAGGGGGCCCTTCCCTATCAGTTACCTTGGGGCTGGATGGGGCAAGGGCACCATACTAGAAGACAACACAAGTAACTTGGAGTTAGCACTGACGCCAGTTTGGGCAATGAGCTCGGGACACATACACTCCTTTATGGACAACATTGAGAGGCAAATCCACAGGCCTCCCAAGGAATCATAACTGAGGTGCACCACAGGCTTTACAGCTCGACCAGTCTTCTAGGGGAACTGTTATAGTCTCTGCACTCTGAGCCTCATTTTCAGCATTGTCCTCACTTGTCAGGGGAGTCTCCATGGGGGTAGAGAGGCTAGAACTTGGGGCACTTTCAGCTCCAGGAGTTACAGTTTCTGAGTCCACAACATTTGGCTCGCAGGGAGAGCTTTGACACTGGCAGTGGACTGTCAGGGCACTCAAAATACTCTTCTTGTTCTGGTGTATCACCAGTCTGACCTAATCCATCATTTTCCTCCCTGAAAGCTCAAACAGTTCAACCATGCACAATGATTCCATTTCATCTGATCTGATGCTTTGCACTTCACTTTCTGGGAGCATCGGCTCCAGGGACGAAGCTGGGGCTTGGACAGTCCAGAAGGCCCAGCTTCATCTCCAGTATTGACTAGGGATTGCCCGAAACAATTGACTCAGTTCGTAAGAAGGATAGTATTCAAAGTCACTCTCACTTTCTTCCGATATGGACTGACAGTCATGCTCAACTGGGACTTGTGGAGGGAACACTTTAACTTTGCTTCTGTAGGTGCAGACTTTCTTGATCTTTTCTTAGCAGCAGCTCTAGTCACTGGTCCAGAGGGGCATCTTCTAGGGGCTCAGACTCAATTAAGATTTGTCAATGGGCAGTAAATGATTTCTATGCATTGTTTTTACATCTTTTGAATTATTCTCAGGCCTTACTTTGTACACTGGCAGATCATCTAGTTTGCCCACTACAATGTGAGGGAGATGGTGCCATCTGTCAGCAATCTTGTGCTTGCCATGCAGTCCCAGATTTCTTAGCAATACCCGATCTCCTCCTGGAGTTCCTGTGCTTTCACCTTTTATCATACCTTTCTTTGTTGGCCAGATTTCTTTTGGCAGCCATGGTTTGAGCCAGTTGGTACGCATGAGTTAGCTGGGCCTTTAACTTTGCACATACTGTAAATAGTTGTCAGCTTGAACCCCTATCAGAGAGACCCCAAAACACATCCACTGGTAGTCGAGCTTCTCTTCCAAACATCAGGCGGTAGGGGAGAATCAGTGGCATCACTTTTAGTGCAGTTATAAGCATGTACCAGGGTGCTAATTTGTTGGCTCCATCTAGGCTTGTCCTTTGGGTGCAGGGTGCCTAGCATATCTAGCAAAGTGCGGTTGAAACGTTCAGGCTGTGGGTCCCCTGGGGTGGTAAGGAGTGGTTCTGGACTTTCGCACTCCCCACAGAGAAAGCATCTCTTTGATCAGACGACTCTCAAAGTCTCTCCCTTGATCAGAATGGATTCTTTGTGGAGCTCCATAGTGAACAAAAAAGTTTTCTACAAGTACTTTGGCCACAGTGGATGCTTTCTGGTCTTTGGTGGGAAGCTTGGGCATATCTCGTGAAATGGTCAGTGACCACCAGCACATTACTGATATTTCTTTGATCTGACTCCAAACTCAGAAAATCAATACAGACCAGCTCCATGGGTGCACTGGTGGTGATGTTAACAAGGGGCAGCCCTCTGGGGCAAAGCTTTCCTCTAGCCCAGCGACTAGGAGTTGAATGTGTTGCTCCACATCAGCCCCATCTTAGGCCAATAGAATCTGGATCACCAAGTCAAATGTTCTGTCTATACCAAGGTGCCCCATGTGGTTGTGCAAGGACCTCAGTACTGAGTCTCGAAGGCAGTGGGCAGCACTAGTTGTTGTTTGTCTACTTGTCCCCCTCTGTCTACTGTTTCTCTGTATAACAGTTTATTGATCAGTTTCAACTTAGGACCTTCTTTGTATAACAGTGCAGTTCTCAGATCAGTGGGCGTAATTTGGACACATCTTTTCCTGCATAGAGGGCTTCTAAAGCTGCTTTGATCATGGGATCGCGAGTTGAGCCCCCCGAATACTGTCATTGTCCAGCTGAGGCAGTGCACCAATGTCTATTGCAGAAAAGTGGCAATAAGCAGCAGGTATGCAATTCTCAGAGGGTCCCAAACAATCCACCATGCAGTCCACTGCGTCCGTGGACATTTGTTCCTCCCTGTCAAACTTCCGGCAGAGTGCCCGAATGTCAGGTTCTGCCAATCGGACCCAATCATTCTGGGGAACAGGCGTCTGGGAGAGAGCATCAGCATCTATGTGGTTCAGACCTGCTCGGTATTCGAGAGCATAGTCATATGTAGATAATGAGAAAGCCACCTATGGCCAGTGGCATCCAACTTAGCTGAGGTCTGCACATAGGTCAAAGGATTATTGTCAGTTTTACTAGTATTTTAGCCCCATACAAGTACTCATGGAATTGGTCAACAATAGCCCACTTCAAAGCTAGGAACTCTAACTTATGTACAGGATAGTTCTTTTCGGATGGGGTCAGGCTTCTACTGGCAAAGGCCACTGGTCTCAGGCCATTCTCGTGCTCTTGGTACAACACAGCTCCCATCCCTTGCAAGCTAGCATCAGTGTGCAGGACATGGGTTTTCTTGGATTGGCATAGGCCAGCACTGGAGCATGGGTAAGTTGATATATGATCTCATGAAAAGCAGTCTCACAATCAGGATCCAGCGGGCCCCAAATACTTCACTCGGATGAAAATACACTCTTTCAGTCTTGAGGGGCGCTGACTTTTGGTATTTTTGTGGGTTGGGGATACCCTGAGTAAAGGTTAAGTAAAGGCGGATCACTCTTGAATAGTCCTTGATGAAGCGCGATAATAACCACAGAATCCCAGGAATCTTTGCAGTTCTTTTAGATTTTTGGGCTGTGGCCAGGTGGTCAAGGCCTCAACTTTACTTGGGTTGGTCTCTATTCCTCGGTGGATACTATTGTCCCACATACTTTACTGATGTTTGAAAGAATTGACACTTATCAATGGACAGTTTAAGGCCAAAGTCCTCAGTCGGTCCAATACCTTAAATAATCTGCTCTCATGTTCCTCCAGTGAGCTGCCAAACACAATAACATCATCTAGGTATACCAGGCACTCTAGTAAGTTCATGTCCCCACTGCACGCTCCATCAATCGTTGAAAAGTGGCTGGGGCACCTGAAATCCCTTGAGGCATCCTCATGAATTCATAGAGCTAGCGGACAGATAAAGGCCGTCTTCTCACGGTCCTCTGGGGCCATCGGGATCTGGTAGTACCCACTGCGGAGATCCAGCACAGAGAACCACTTGCTCCGTTTAGGCAGTCAAAGCATCCTGAATACGGGCATTGTGTACTGATCAGGGATAGTCCTGGTTTAAGGTGCGATAATCACACATCCTTACTGTTCCATTCTTTTCCTCACTACCACAATGGGGGAAGCATAAGGGCTTCTGGATTCTTGTATTACACCAGCAGCTAACATCTCTTGCAGATGCCGTCTCACATCATCTATGTCAGCAGGTGCCAGGCGTCGAGACCTCTCACGAAATGGTCTTTCGTCATGCAGCCGGATATTGTGCTCAGCTCCTTGCACACATCCTACATCCCATTCCTTTAAAGAAAACACCTGGTCTCTCTGGGCAAGCTTCTCACTGATCCTCACTTTCCATTCAGCTGGCAACGGGGAGTCGCCGAAATCAAACAAGTCAGGCGTTACTCTGTCATTCTTCCTTGAACTCTTGCTGCTGGGTAGCACTGCAGTGTCTGCACAATGCACATTAGCCAGGATGCAACCTCTGTTTACTGAATGTCTCTTTCAGACACATTATGAACTTGGACCATTACCCTTCTGGCATAAGCATGGGCTCTAGCGGGCAAAATACTAGGCTTGACCAGCAGTCCCTCTGGCAATTTTCCATCGCCTGGTGCATCCAACATTAATATTTTATTCTTAACATCCTTTCTGATACGGACCTCTCCCTGTAAGGTACACTGGGCATTTGGCGCCAGGATCAGAGACTCAGGATCCTTCTTCCATACAATTCCGACCGGTTCCTCTGGTTCTGTTTTTCAGCATCTCTCTGTGCCTCATAGGCCTTCTTAATTAAAGCCGAACTCTTAAAGCTCTACTAGTCTTTGACCCTGTTTTCATAACACAACTGTGCCAGCCTTCCGAACATATGAGCATTTGTTCCAATCAACAAAGGGACACCATCATACAGTCCAGTGGGGACACACTAAGGCTAGGGTCTCTACTTGTTAGCCACTCCAGCCACGGAGGTGGGAAAGACAGCCAAATTCGGATATACCTGGAATAGGGTAGGCCTTCTCACTTAACCCCATACATGCAGTCCTTCTAATGGTTGTAAGGTGCGTCTGACAAATGCTTCTGATACCAATCCTGGAACATAATTGTCACTTGGGAGCCACTGTTTAATACAGCTCTTGTAGACACTCCATTCACCTTTACAGTGGTCTCCATGGAGGGACCCACTATTCTGGACCAGTCTGGAGGCGGTAGTGGGGCCTGGGCACTGACCTTGCCACAAAAGGATGTGAATTAGCATTTTGGTGCCCTCACTGGGATCATGTCGTGCACCTCTTAACCACTGATTTGTTCTCTGAAGCTCTCCTTGTAGCCTATATGCAACTTTGTCAGTGTCTTTTGGGACTGGCATTCCCTTTTCATGTGCCCATCTTTCCGACTTATAGCAAAACATACTTTCTGGAGTTTGAGCTGGCCGGGCGCCACACTGGGAGCCAGGCGGGGTATTACTAACTGGAAACCTGGGTGCCATCTCTGTCTCTGGTGATAAGCATTTGGAGACATCTCGTCAGTTTCTCCACTTCCATGGTCAAGGAATTGAGTTTGGAGCTGTTATCAGCAGGAGATACATGGGTGGGTACCCCACCCATAGCAGATGCAGTCAGATATAGGTCAGGGCCCGTACTTGCAGGCGTGGCCTTCATAAAGGACTGTTTTGAATTCCGGATCTCTCTCAACAGTTCGCCCATTGTGGCATATCTTTTCCTTGTCAGAGCACTCATTGACTGTCAACCTCTGCCCTAGACTTCACTTGATGGGTCACCCTCAGTCACTCGGTGCGTAGCCACAGCTGTTGGTGCAGATCCTCCCGAGAGTCGCCTTTTCTCAACTCCTTGAATTTCTCTCATTAACTCATCATAGGAGGTGGGATTCCAGTCGATTTCCAGGCGTAACTGAAGCAACAGCAGTTCTGAGAAGGGGCAGACTTAAGGATTCTGTCCAGTCTGGTTCGGTCCAGTTCAATCGCTGGCAAACTACCCTTTCTGAGGCATTCTTGCAACAATTTTTCCAGCTGAGAGACATACACAGACAACAACTCCCCTTGGTACTGTTCTGCATTTCTTACTCTCCACCATAGGTCCTCATCAGAATCTGGGCTCCCATACACATTCTCCAAGGCCTCAAGATAGGCCTGTGCAGTCGCTTCAGGGTTACTGGCCCGTTTAGCACGGATGGTAGCCAGGGCAGGACCTCGGAGGCTCTCACTAACCCTCTTTCGCTTTTAGCCTTCCGAGCATTGCCATTCTAGCACTTGGGGGCAACATAGTCTATCCAGGTCTCCCAGTCATCTCCCTTGGGGGTGGGAGGTGCCAGAAAGATCCTCAACCTTCGTAAGAGTCGTGACTAATGGCAGGTGCAGAAATAGAGTCTGCATTGGTTCAGCCACCATTACGGGCACTGGAGCAGGAGAGGGTGTTGGGGGAGGAACACCCCCAGGTGGCAAGAATAGTTTCTTCAAGTCCTCCACAGTTTTCCCTTCTCCCAGCAACCATTTAGCAAATTTCTCCTCAAAAGTTTCAGATAGTGGTGGGGGCTGATTCCCCCCAGGTCTTTACTGTCCTTAGTTATCACTCTCCAAGCAGTGAGGGCTCCCTCTGGGGTAATGGTCTGTGGCACTTTGGAGCTATCTATGGGATCCTTAAACTCTACTAGGGCCAGGAAAGTGTGGGTGAGCAGATTAGCATGCCGACCCACCACCACAGGGTTTGTAAACCTTCCACCTTGGAAAGTACTCCTGCACAGTGTCCGTATTGATACCCAGGGGATGTCCAGGATAAGCATAGCATTTGGGGGTGATCTCCTCCCAGTACACCACTCCACCAGCCGGTGCACAGCCACTTCTGTCGGGTACCCATTTTTTCTTAACAGTGGTTCAGTAAATATGGCCACTAGAGGACACACAATCCCAGCGGTGAGCCTCCAAGATGTAACCCCTAGATGGCGCTAGCCCAGGGCTACTACCCCTGCCTGATTTGCCACTAACAGGTTGAGGGCCTGGATCCAATGTCGGGTGCCTCCACCCAGAGGTCAGGGTTTGCAATAGTTAAACTAACTTGGTCACAGCCCTCTGGGACACTGCAACCCCCCTTTCTTCCCACTAGTGGCCCACACAATATATCAGAATTATCTTCACAGTATACACTTACCCCCAGGACTGGTTCCGGCACTGGGACCTCCTGTGAAATGAGATACAGTGCAACAATCACAGTACAGTACTTTAACACTCAGGCAGTATAACTTTGCTGAAATAAGCAGCTCTGATTTATTTAGGGGGATATAACAAGGACAGGGGGAAATCAGGTTAATTAGCTTATCACTCTGATAATCTACCTATGGCTCTGTGCAGGCCTATCCCTATCAGTTACTGTCCCTGGGTGCCCAAGCCTAGTGGCTAGTCAAACCGTGGCAGCTGGTGAGGGCCCCTTTCACACAGAGAAAGGAAAATTAAACAGTCAGCAGTACAGTAATTCCATTTGGATTTAATGTGGCAATTCAACAGGGAGCTGACCCTGAATTAGTACTCACGACCTCCAAATAAGATAGGGTCCTTCAATATCAGCAGGGCTACTCTTGAGCTCCAAGAGACTCTTCACACATTTATATGGTAAAAAAAAAAAAAAGAGTACTATACCAGGCAGGCTGCTTCTCTATCCCGATCGCAATTACTGCAGAATACCCGGGAGAACACACAGCAGATTCAGTTCCTGACAGACAGTGCAATTCAATAATTTCTCCAGTCTTCTACAGGGTGAGCCTGGTTTCTACTCTTCAGAGATCCTTTGATTCTTTTCACAGGACGGATTCAGTCCTAACAAGCAGTTACACAAGCTGCAGACCGGAACTCTGGGCCTTACACACGTTTTTTGACTAAAACTGCACACTGAAAAAGCACAGGGCTCCTTCCTTCTTCACTGCAAAGCTCAACTGAAACTCCAACCGACAAAACCGGGCACTCTTTGAGTTCCTCCCAGTTCTTGACTGGATTGGCTGTCACTCACAATAGACTGCTGCTGTTGGTCCAAAAAGGTGCTGAAGTCTAAACTTCATCTCCCAGAGTCACTGCCCATACAATCCTCTTGTGGCTGGCTCAGATTATGAGTCAAGTTCTGATTGTCCAAGGCACCATTTAGAGCTAGCTTACCCCACACTGATTGGTCCAGTTCAGCAGTTCAAAACCAGAATGGAGAACTAGGCAGACACAGTTCTGACTGCAAAGAAAGCAGGTTAGACAAACTGTAATTTCATTATTACTGTAAATGATTTATAGCAAACAGTTACATCTTTCAGATAGGTTCCTTTCACTCCTAGTGACTGCAAAATGGAGTGAATTGGCAGCAGTTCGAGTGGTACTCAAACAGAAGCACACAGTCCCCCCATACAAACTAATTATGTCTGCAAGCAGACAGCTCTTAGAGACAGTACCAGAGGCTCTAAAAACACTCACTGATAAATGGCTTAAACGCCAAACACCATTCAGGCTTGGAGCATTCAAGCAAGCTCCTGGAAGTCTTTTGGGAACCCCCATTTGCAGGGGGGTTACATACAGCACTGTTATTTCAAACTTTAATGCACATTTATCTCCTTGTACATTAACTTTTATAACTGGATTTATGAAATGAGTGAAAGAAACGTTCTTGGTCATCTATTTTTTTAATAACTTTCAGGATACTGTTGTAGATTTTTTTGTGTTGCAGTTACTATTGGCACATAACACTTTATCAACTGTCACGATGACTTGCACTGAGTGGTAACCAGTGGTGGACACCATCCTAGAACTATACTAGTCATGTCATGTTGCAGACATTTTTAGAAAGAGACACTGTGCTACTAGCTGCCAAATACTTTAGCCCCATTCAGTAGAACAATGTCAGGATCCACTTGTTCCCAGATCTAACAGGCATTTGTTAATGCCGAATGTTTGATTGCTGGCATTGGCATTGGTAGTGTAGGAGTTAGAGAGATGCATAATAAGAATGACAGTGAAGTATTGAACTGAAGCCAACCCTACCACCACCTTGCAGAGACTGACAGGCATTGGGGTGTGCCTCTGGGTCGTCGGGCATAATGGCTATGCTATTTCACCACACCCTACCCTGCAGACGCTGACAAGGGTCACGGTGTGCCTTGGGGTCTTTGGGCCTTATGCTCACCCCATTCCATAAGGAAATACGGTGAGATGGGTGCATTATAGGAGAATGGGGTGAACTTTGGGGCCGAAGAGTCCAAGGCACACCTCAATGCCTGTCACTGGCTGCAGAGTGTGGGTGGAATGGCATAAGCATTACAGGCGACAATCCCAAGTCACACCCCTGATGCCTGTCAGTCTCTACAGGGTAGGGCGTTATGGCTGGAAACCCTAACACCCCAGGCGTTCATTGGTATTTTCACTCCAAATTTTCAGCATGGGTTTTTTGTGACCCCCACCTCGTGAACAGTGGCAATATCAGTTCGTTAGCCGAAAGCTGATTTTGCACAGCGACTACGCCATTTGGCACTACAGGTGTGAAAACACATTTCGAACAGGTTGTGAAAAATGACAGCTGTACTGTTCATGGGGAGGTGTGAAAAAATGGAAATGTTGAAAATCTGGATTGAAAATATAAAAAACTGGTGAAGTCACGAGCGTGCATAGCAACTGTGCAACGCAGACCCGTAATGTAACTAGTTTGGTGATTTTTTTGCAGCAGATTGTCAACACAGGCATTTTGGGATCTCTGCTCATGAACAGTGTCACTGAGATTTTCTTAATCTGTCCTGAACACTGATTTCCCACAGCGACCACGCATTTCTGCGCTGGAAGTGCAAAAACACATTTTGGCCAGGGTGTGAAAAATGACAGCTGTACTGTTCATAAGAAGGTGTGGAAAATGCCATTGTTGAAAATCTGGACTGAAAATATTACAAATTCGTGAACTTACGAGGGTGCGTGGAGACTGCTCAATGCACGCTTGTAACACAGTCATTTTATGGACTTTTGTCGCCAAATTTTCAACATAGCCATTTTAGGGCCTCTGCTCATGAGCAGTGTCACTGTGATTTTCTTAATCTGTCCCAAACATTGATTTTGCACACCGACTGCGCCATTGTGCACTACATGCGTGAAAACACATTTTGGGCAAGATGTGAAAAATGACAGCTGTACTGTTCATTAGGAGGTGTGGTAAAATGGCAATGTTGAAAATCTGGAGTAAAATATAAAATTTGTGAAGTTACAGCGTGCGTGGGAACTGCCAACACATGCTTGTAAAACAGTCATTTTGGGACTTTTTCACCAGATTTTCAACATAGGGTTTTGGGGGGACTATCTCATGAACTGTGACACTGTTGTTTCGTTACTCAGTCCGGAAAGGTGGTTCTGCACAGTGACCGTGAAATCACCTTTTGGGACCGAATAACAAAATGACAGTGACTGAGTTCATGAGGTGGGGCCCCAAGAACCCCATGTTTAAAATTTGGTGAAAAAATTCCCCTAAATGGCCGAGATATGCACCCAAGTTGAAAAAAACCCATTTATGCCATTATATAGCTTACTGGCATTTCTTCAGTTCATGGGTCGGCTTTGAAGAGTGCAGACATGCTCCGGTCCACCAAAGATCATCATGCTGAGTGCCGTGGCAAGTATGGGGTGGGGGTGTGGGAGGTGAGTGCACAGAGGTTATCGAACAGATTGGGGAGGGGCAAGACAGTCAACGAGGGATCTTTGTTTTGTTTTTGTTTTTTACAGGTGTGTTTTTTTTCTTATTCAGGAAGACAATGCGGAAATTTTGCCACACTGGGTTGGCTCCCAGCATGGTAGCTGGAAGTTTATTTTTTGGGGGGGCAGTGGAGCTGACGGGGGATTGGGCACCCCATCAGCAATACCGACTTTTGCCATGCTGGGGTGGGCTCCCAGAGTGGCACCTAGAAGTCTGTTTTTTTGGGGGTACAATGGAGCTGACAGGGGATTAGGCACCCCCGTCAGCCATAGGGACTTTTTCCATGCTGAGGTGGGCACCCAGCGTGGCACCTGAAAGTCTGTTGGGGGACAATGGAGCCGATGGGGGATTGGCACCCCTATCAGTTATACAGTGTGCAGGGGTGGAGGGGAGTGCATGAGCACACTGGGGTGGGCTCCCAATGTGCTACATAGGTGTTTGTGGTGGGGGGATGAACTGTCTATGACAGTTCAGATGCAGTGCTGATGTATAGGCAATTTACATACTGCGAAGGCAATATAGAAGTATCTCCACCGCTGATTGTGGTGGTGTTTTCCTCAGAATTGTGCACCACTGCATTTGAACGGCTGTCATAGGCAGCTCAGACATTCATTGGCATGGTGCAGCCACGCTTGCAAAAAGGAGCAGGGCATTGGAAGTGGGGGAGGCACACCTGCAAAAACACGTATGGTAGCACTATGTTTCTTATACATGCATGCAAGCAAATATAAAAATGTTTGTGTAAGATCAAGGAGAGAGAGCCTTAACAGCATCCGAACTTGTTTCCTGATGCCAGCCAGCCTGAATATTTTCTACGATGGAAAACGTTCCAGTTCTTGGAAGGGAAATTGCTTTTCACAGTCACAATAAAAATTGTATAAATACAGCATATGGTATCCATGGCAACCTATTCTGCTCACAGTGTTTCTACTGTATAAGACATGGAATTTGCATCACCTAAATTATGTGATTTTGGCTGATGTGACATTTTTATGCCAGTTTTAATTAGAGCAAGTGTAAATTCAAATACATCTGTTCCAAAGATAGTCGGCAACATTTCTGAAGGATTTAGTTAATGTAATTCATTTTTTTAAAGGTGTAACCAGTGAGTCTTTCTACATGGGGAGTTTCCACACTGACTATATTTTAGTCTGGAAAAAGAAATCAGCCTGTGTTGCAAAAGGAGTTGCCAGTTACTTACATTGTACTTTATTAATTAGATGAAAACCAAAATGTTACATAACTTGTTACCTATTTTAAAATGTATGGAACAACTTAAGACTTTTTTTTATATATATATTCCTGAGGTGAGGGGTTTATTACTGTATGTTTTGTTAAGTATGGAAAGATGCAAACCATTGCCGTGCCCCGAAGGTGGTAAAATGTATGTTAACGTGTGATGGATTTCCACATCAATAAAAAAGGGATAAATAAAGCAACTGTGTCGATGACACCGGTAACTTGCACACAAATTACTAACACAGGTCCCAAATAGGTGGATGGTGGCACCAAACAGAGAGGGGCGGGAGTCAGAAATAGATTCCAAATACTGCTCAGGATTTTATTCATACAAACCGGGGAAAGGGAACACGGTCACAGGGAACACTTATCCCCACTCTCCTGTATGAGGAGAACTTTAAATCCAATGACTGTTACAGCTCTGCTTTATGAGCAGTCTACACTCTATACCCCGTATGGGGGTAACTCTGTGCACACTTGCAATAATCAACTGTAACAGTTCCGCTTTATGAGCAGTCTATCTACTGAGATCAACAACTCACTATGCAGTTTTCTAACACTACCCTGAGGTGCACCTCTACCTAATGCCTATTACCTGGAGTACTTCACTTTAAGGAACTCTAAAACATATTACAACAAGACTCTACATCAGTCATAGGTGACAGTTCGTGCACAGTTGAGTTTTCTCTGTCGTCGAGAAGAAACTGAATTGCGGAATGTGAGACACAAGGGAAACACTTGGCTGACTGGGCAAGAAACTAAGGGACTGCAGAGAAGATTTTGAACAGGCCATGAGTCTCTCGGCCACACCCCACCTCTCTAGGGTCACCGGAATTTCAGAACAATGCAAAAATGCAAAGATTTCTGTTTCTCAAAACCCACAGAGGGCCGCTGGAATTGAAACACAACAAACCCGACTACAGCCAGCTTCTGGACTGCGGGGAGAAGAAGAAGAAGAAGAATATACTGCACAACCAGCCACACGCCACTTTTGGACTGCTGGGAGGAAAAGAAGATACTGAACACCCAGCCATTGTCCTCTTCTGGACTTTCTGGACACAAAGATGCTGAACACCCAGCCACAGCCCTGTTCTGGACTGCTGGGACATGAAGAAGATACTGAACACCCAGCCACAGCCCACTTCAGGGCTGCTGGGACACGAAGAAGATACAGAGAAGAAAGAAGTCTGTGGAACACGAGAGAACAACGGGGTTCTGGGCACCAAGGCCGTACAAGCCAAGGACTACGTAAAATAAGAAACAGGATGATGACGCAGGCTACTGTTGCGGAAGATCTGGACGGCACTTCAATATGGATGATAAAACAAGAAAACGGATGGTATCTTTGTACTGTACCAGGCCGTATACCGGGAAACTGAAGAGCAGAAAATAATAAACTGGACGTTGCAAGTGAGACGACTGCAGCACGGTTCTTCAAAGATCTGTTGCTGGCTGCTTTGAAGATGATTTCTGGAGTACTTGAAGAAGATTGATCTGGATACATGTTGATAAAAGGATTCTGGAAACTTGCTGAAGACTGATTTGAGCATCTTGTAACACTGAAATGCTGGCAACAAAGCAATACTTTCTGGCACTTTTACTGTTCGTAGTAATAATAGTAATGCAAATAAAGTCTTAGTTCTTGTTGCAGTGGTCAATTACACAGTCTCATTGTCCAGACCACAGCAAACATACAGGCAATTCACTTTTCTGGGTGAACCCTAGCTCTCGTGGACCTAACTAACAGGGATCAACAGGGGTCCCTCTGACTAGATCGGGTTATTCCTGTTACTGTGGTTCTGTATGGCTAGCTAGACTCCCTAAACATCTGGGGTCACTAATGCTGCTGGGCCCCCACAACACCTGGGGGAATCTAAATGGCTAGCAGTGGGCCTAACATGCCCCTTTATGTAGCAGTGCAACGTAGCAGTTGCCTACCTTGCCCCTTTTAAATTGCAGTGGCCCTAACTTTCCCTTTTATACAGCAGTGGACCTAACTTGACCCTTTTAATAGTAGTGGGCCAGACTTGCCCCTTTTAATAGCAGTGGGTCTAACTTGCCCCTCTTAATAGCAGTAGGCCTAACTAAAGACTTATTTGTGGTCTCAGGCTTTTATTAATTGAGTGTATTGGTTGTACTATAATATGTGTATGATTTTATTTATGAATGACTGTTTATATATTTGAAGTGTTGATTTTATTAAGTACGGCACCTTGGTTTTTTGAAAGGCGCCTAAAAAATAAAAATTATTACTATTATTATTATTATTATTAACTTGCCCCTTGGGTCCTGGGCTTCCCTTGCCCTTTTAAATAAACAGCTGGGCTTGTACTGCCCTTTAAGAACTGGACTTCCTTCTGGCTGGGCCCCTTTTAAATTATTGGGCCTACTTGATTTAGCCCCTTTTAAACACCTGGGCCTCCCTTGATGTGGCCCATTTAAATCCCCTTTTGGCTTTTGACTTAACCACCAGGTACCTATCTGCAAGCGACTGGGTGCAACTGACAAGCTACAACAAGGATAAATGGGCATATCGTCCTCTATTACTAACAACCTCCTTGCTCTGAGACCCTAGCGCCTGCACTGGTCCAAGCCGCATAAGCCTCAGAAGTGTAATTCTATTGACTACGAAGTACGGCAACTGTCTCTTAAACTCCTACTCCTCCTCCTCTTGATATCAGGAAGTGTCCACTCAAATCCTGGCCCTGTCTCCTACAGTACAACAAAGCCTGCCAAAATGGAGGGGCTCAAAATTGCTACCTTAAACATCTGCAGTCTCCTCCCAAAACTAGCCTCCTTTCAAATATCTGCCAGCCAACACAACCCGGATATCCTTGCCATCATCGAAACTTGGCTGACACCTAATACTCCGGATCATGCCATCTCTATACAAGGCTACAAGATATTCAGGCTGGATAGGACCTTGAAAAGGGGTGGTGGGTGTGCAATCTACATAAAGGACTACCTCACCTGTCTCCCCTGGTTCTTACCCCACCACAGAAACCTTAGTGCAACTCCTCCCTATCAAGATACTACTTGGTGCCCAAAACAAAGTCCTTACGATTGCTGCTGTCTATATCCCACCAAAAGATCCCCGATTCTGGCCTACAGGCTGTCCTCGAGTTCGTAAGTACACAGCCTTCTGACATCGAACTCCTTCTCCTTGGGGACTTTAATATAAATTGGATTGCTCCTGATGCAGGGTCAAACAAAGATGCTATCCTAGCAGCAAATTTAACACAAGTGGTAAACTCCCCCTACCAGGAAAAACTACAAATCAGGGACCAGCACCTTCATTGACTGGATCCTTACCAGCCACCCTACCCGTATAACCAATGTAAGTGTTCTCCCTGACTCGCTCAGTGATCACTCTCCAATAATATGTACCTGGACAAATAAGTTTCGTAAGCCGCCTCCAAAGACCATCTATAGCAGAGTCCTACCTTATGGCAACCTTACTCATCTCAAATCCTGTCTTAGGCAGATAGACTGGTCCTTGATTTACAAAACTCAAAATGTTGACCTAGCCCTTGATTACTTTATTACTACTTTCAACACTGCCTGTGACACCTATGCACCAGTAAAAAAAGCGCAAAATCAAAGCACTCACAAATCCCTGGCTCACGGCGAAGCTATTGGCACAACTCAAAAGTAGGGATCACCTCTGGGCCACTGCAAGAGCTACTGGCACTCTGTCAGACATCCAAAAATATAAACAGGCTCGCAACCACTGTACTAAACAGATCCGCTTGATGAAGAGCTCCTACTTCAAGAATGCCCTCTCCAACTCCTGGGGTGAAGGGAAATCCTTCTGGGACAACATAAAGAATATCATGGGTCAGCAGTCCAAATCCTTGCCTACAATAATGAATGTGGATGGAACCACTACATTAGACCCAGAGATCATTGCAAACACCCTAAATGATACCTTCATGGACCTTAGTGGTGTCCTCTCATCTGATTTCTTCACTGATGCTAACCCTCCAATTTCTACTACTACTGCCTCTCCAACCAAACCACCCTTCCATTTCAAACTAGTAAAGGCACATGAAGTCTATAAATATGTAAAGAAGGCCATTTCTAAGTCCCGAGCAAGCAGCGATACTATTGACCTTAAACTTCTGTCCCTCACTCTGGAGGAAGTACTGCTCCCCCTCACAAAAATTTTCAATCTCTCCCTCTGCTACAGCCAATTCCCTAGGAAATGGAAGGCTGCAGTTGTCACTCTGGTGCACAAAAGTGGTGATAAGTCACTGCCTGGTAACTATCGCCCGATATCAATACTACCACCTCTCTCTAAGGCCCTTGAATGCTTGGTGGTGGACCAACTTTCAGACTACTTGGAAAAGCACAACATCCTCTGCACTCAGCAGCATGGATTTAGGAAAGGGCACAGCACATCGGCTGCCCTACTTGAATTCTCAGGAGCAATCCACAATGCCATAGACAAAGGAAACCTAACTGGAGCAGTCTACATTGACTTAACCAAGGCATTTGATACAGTACACCATGGCCTACTTATCAAACAACTACTATCCCTAGGCTCTCTTGAGGTCCTGGTGACTGGGTAAAAATTACCTTGCTCAGCGCTCTCAATCTGTAAAAGTAGCTGGAGTTCTCTCAGACTCAAAACCGGTTCCTTAGGGTTCCCAGGATCCATCCTGGGCCCCTCCTTTTCAGCCTTTTCTAAACTCCCTCCCAAATCCTGCCCTGAACAAATAATCCTCTATGCTGATGATGCCGTGATTCTTGCCACTCATAAAGATCCGAACCTCTTACGCCTCAACCTTCAGCATGCTTTTTCCAAAGTTGAGATGTGGTTCCTTGAACATAAGCTGGTTCTAAACCACAAAAAAACTAAATCCAAGCTCTTCTCTAACCCGCAAAACAAGAAACGGCAAGTCCCACTCACCATTAATACTTACCTGGGAAATACCCTTGAACAAGTGCCAATTTTCAAATATCTTGGAATCAACTTTGATCAAGTCCTAACTTTTGCAACTCACATTGATAGTACAGCAAAAACTATTAATCAGCGAATTGGGATTCTGTATTGGAACCGACAGCTCCTTACCCATTCTGCACTGAGGATTGCCATCCAATCCTCTATCATATCAGTCATTGACTATGGCTTAGTTATATACGGATCTGCCACTACTACAGCACTTAGTCGCATTACAACATCCCTAAATAAGGCCTGTCGGGTGCTCCCTGGTGCACATCGACTTACCCACACATGTGAACTCTATGCTGACTCAGGCTGGTTGCAACTCTCAAACCGGATAAAGTACCTTACCTGCTTGATGGCGAAAAAATCCACTCTGGGCCTCACTCCACCTTGTATCCAAGACCTGTTATGCCCGAGCGCTAGCACCTGTTTTACCAGATCAGAACACCAGCCTCTCCAAGTCCCCCGATGCTGGACTTCTCAGGGACAAAGATCATTTGCCTATCGTGCCCCCAGCTGGCTAAATGCCCTCAGCACTCATATTACTGCCTCCACCTCTCTAGGTATTTTCAAATCAAGGCTGTTCTCTCACCTTGCCACCTCCAGCTCCTGTGACTGCCCTGATTAAACCTCCTATTTTCTCACTACCCACCCTGTTCCATTATTTGACAAAGACATGTTTGGGAAACCTTTTCTCCTGCTATTGTCTGCTCCCACACCTTTCACTTACCCTCTCTGTTCTGGACTTTTTCCCTATTTGTTTCTCCTAATCTGGCATGACCTCTTTCTTGTAATAATAATGTTTTTATTGATATCTCATGTCCTTTTGCACAAATGATTTGATATGTATTTGTATATGTTTTCTCGCTCTTGACACAGCACAAATTGTTGTGTTATCTATGTAACCTTTTTTGTACTGTACCTAATTGATGTGGAACCTTTGTAAAAGAGCCTCTGGCTCAAAGGTAGTAATTCCTAGAACAATAAACTAAACTAAACTAAACTAAATCATTGGGCCTCCTTGGGCCTATGAGGTAAAGGTGGGCTAACCTGCCCCTTTCTGACAGCGATGGGCCTAATTTGCCCTTTTACACACTGGTCCTTAACCTTATTAGGAGTTTTCCCACCCCTTAATCAATATTCATGAGCCCCCTCAGTAGCTTAAATGTTGGTCCCATCCCCAGAGCATCTCCACGCCCAATAAATATTTAGTTATGCAAATTGGGCCTTCCATGGTCTTTCCCCCCGTGGCTCTGAGCCACCCTGTAACTCCTTGTGCTTAAGGTTAACAAATAAATAAATAGACTTTGCTTTCAGTTCTGAGGCAGACAGCACATTGCAGCGTGCTGCCGTCGACTGATCACACCAAACCAGGGAAGCAGGCAGGAGCTGGGAGGTGCTGCTCGTAGAGGAGGAATTTCAGGCAGAGATCGGGCAAATGTACTAGGTCATAATATTGTATGCTTAATAGCATCATGACATTATAGCTCACCACTCTCCGACCTGTGTTTTCCATGTTAACCCCCTGGAGTTAGACTCCTACTGGTGGGGTCCAGGGGGCACAGCCCCCCTGTAACGGGGGGTGTGTGTGGGGCAGAGCTCCCCACCGAGCAAAAGTTAAACCGTAATCATGCAATGTGATTAAGTTGCACCGCATTCTGCCGTGCGACATTATGAGCCCATGCCTCAGGCAAATGGGGATCTTGCAAGGTCCTGTGACTGTGCGAATGATGCAGCATCGCTACCGCTGTCTTTAGGGGATTGAAACAGTACTTTTTAAATAAAAATACAACGGGGCACCAAGCCCTCACAGGGAAACAGTGGGATGTTTTCTTCACTTTCTGGCACCTCACCACGGCACCACGGACTGAACACTTGATGGTATGCTGTTTCTTCAGTGACTGGAGGCAGAGGGGCACACAGCATAGCCCTCAGGGACAGCTTCAGCCCTTCTGGCAAGCTCTTCACATCCCTCCTCACATTCTGTGTCCTCTCTCCTCCACAATCACCATAAATCTCCCCAACAGATAATACTTTTTTAAAACTGTAACATTCTGGGTTCTGATTCTGGAAGGCATGGCAGGTGCCACACAATGAGCATTCCATCTACTCAGCATTGCATTCTGTTTGCTGCAGCAAGGCATAAAGGATTAATTTTTGCATTGTTTCTGAACTATGTACAATATTTTAGGCAGGATTTGAACAGGTATTGATGCTGGCATCCTAAACTGGGCACCTTGGCATATTTGAAGCACCTTTCTACTGTACTGAGGCACTTTATAAAGCTGGGCACGTTTCTGTTTTTTATTTCTGTGGTGCCCCCAACTCTGGGGCACTTCACAATTGTTTCTCACATTTCTAACAAAACTCGCAGAATAGCTCTGAATAGGCAGAAAACACAATGTGTCACTGCCAGCATCCCCTTTCAACATTCTGCTTACTGTTTTATCACTGTTATTAACTGGAACCTCTGCTGTCACTAGCACCCCTAAAATGTCAGCCGACATACGTATAGGAGAACTCCCACAGACAGGGGAAATCGCTTTTCAAATGGGGGTGGGAGCAAACAGAAGCCCCAAGTCTCTGTCACTGATGCTAGAAGCTGGTCGAATCTTTTTTTCCAGCAGAACATTTTAGGGGGAAAATACTGCTTTGACTATTATCCTGTCCTGATAATGTACTGCGGCTTGATTGAATTAAAATTGCACAGTATAGGCACACTAAAAGCAACAGCAACAGATTATGAGGGGGCAGTAATAACTAAACAGTTTGTGCTAGTTAGGGGTCACTCTGAGCACAGCATCATGTGGTGGTTGCGTTCACAGAATCAGATCATGAGCAAGTTAGGGGGCAGCAGGATCTTATCTGTGTCAGTCTTCACCATTCATCACAGATGGGGTACTGGCCGGAGATCAGGACCCCAAGGGAGCCTTTTTTTTTTTTTTTAAAAAGGCTAGGTGGAGCCGGCCTTAGCATCGAGCGCCATCCTCGAGGCCGGCGTACTACGTGGCGCTCGAGATTAACCGTTAGGGGCGTCGACTAAGCCTGCTCACCAGTTCTTAGTTTCCCACCATCGAGGTCACCTGGTGGGAAGCCTAGAAGCGTTTTCAAATTTTAGGCCTTGAAGCCTCTGCGTATCTACTTGATCTACTAGTTCTGTGTTGCCTCCACTCGGCATCGCCGGTAAGATCTTTCCTTATTTTACTGTTTAAGCGGCGTCGAGTCTGTTTTCTCCGTGAGGTCATGTCGCGGTCGGAGGGCAAGAAATCTCAGAAGGCGGGGTGGCCCCTATGCGTGGGTGCCCGTGCGGCCTACAAGTACTCCGTCACTGACCAACATGACGGTGCCTTTAGGTGCCTTGGCCCGCTACCCACGACGCATGGATTAGATGCGATGCCTGCTTCTCAATGGACGCCAGCGTTTTAGAACAGCTTGCGTTTAAAGTGAGCGAGCTCCCCGACTTCGGAAGTGGCGCGCGCTTGTCGGGCCAAGCTTCGTCTTTGGCCCCTTCCTCCGGGTCCCCTCCGGTTCTATACGAACCAGCGGAGGAGCCTCGGCCTCTTCTAGCTAGCACGTGGCGAGGCTCCTTCCACCCAGCAGGAGGCCCGTCCTGCTTCCTCCGGAGGCGGGCGGGGCGCTCTCTGGCAATCACCCCTTGAGGTGAAGGTTCCCAGTGTCACTCAGCGATCCGCTAGGCCGGGTCGATGGCCATCCGCGCGCGTCATTCGGCGCTGGCGGGGCCTTGGCGCCGTTGCGGGTGCCACGGGTCCTGGTCAGCGCCACCGCCCGACCGATGTCGGTGCCGTGGGGCTTAGCGCCGTTAATGGTGCCAACACTACTCCGGCACTGTGAAACCACCTTCGGCGTCGTCGCCTTCCATGTCTCACCATGGCGCCATCCTCGGCACCCGAGGTTGAAACGCGGCGCCGTGAGGCGCGCCCGGTGACATCCGTCGGTGCCGTGCCTGGCGCCGTTGGGACTCTTGGTGCCACTCGCGGTGCCGAGCGGTCTCACGGCACCGATGTCGGCGCCGTGGTCGGAGCCGAGTCCTTCGGAGTCATCAACGCCACCTTGGTCCTCAGCGCCGCATGCGGCGTCGAGCGGCCTGGCGGCGTGGTCGGCTCTGAGGCTGGTGTTTCTGCCGGCGCTGTCTCTGTCCCTGGTGCCTTCCCTGGCACCGGTGGACCTGATGGTGCCACAGCTAGCCCCGGCCTAGGACTTCTGGCCCAAGCCGCCCTGCCACCTTCTGCTGGCACCGCTTGCGGTGCTGTGGAGCGGGCAGGGGTTGCTTTGGCTCCTGGGCCTCTCAGAAGGGTATCCCTTCCTCGACCCCCTACTATTTGGCTTAGGGCCTCGGACTCTTCCTCTTCGGAGTCGGAGTCCAGCTCGGAGTCGAATGGGCAGTCACACACATCGGGGTTGTCTGCAAGGGAGGAAGAGCTGGTGGTTTCCTCTTCGGATCTTGGCCAGTCCCCCTCCGAGGTGAGTCGGGGTTCCTCTAGGGCTAGGGTCAGTGGTACTGACCACCGGGCTGTGGTGCATGCCACCATTGCCTTGCAGCCTAGCCTTGGGGGGGTTCCTTGACCCCTCTATGGTGGTACCCCCTACTGTGACATCTCGCGGTCGCCCAACTTTGGGGCCTATCGAGAGGGCCAAGGGAGGGGAAGGTGCTCCTTCCGGGATTACCCCTTCAGGAGCAGCCCTAGGTAAGGAGCTGCCTAGACTGGCCACTTCGAGGGCTAGGACCCTTTCGGACTCCGAAGAGTCGAGGGGTATAGGTTCGGCTCGCTGGCCCTTCTCTGGGACCTACCCGAGTCCTGGATGGAGCCGGAGTGTGGACTTCCGCCCTTCCCCTTTGGGTTCCTTGAGAGGGTCCCATTCTTTTGAGGCAGGGGACCATCCTTCTGGACCCTTACGGCCCCGGTCGCCTCACTAGGGGGATTCTTTTGGGTGCAGTCTAGGCAGTACCGGAGCGGTTGTGCAGCTGTCGACTGCGGAGTCTTCCAGGACTCCCCCCGTGGGCATCCGTGGTCCGCTCCTTAGCCCTGGCAGAGGTCAGCCGACTTCTTCTCTCGGCTCTGTCCACTCCCCTCTGCCGCCTTCTCCTGCGTTCCCAGGTATTCTTGGTCCTAGCGGGCCTCTCACCTGGGAACAGTTCAGAGCGGTGGCTGCTCGGTTCCCTGCTTACGTTAGGGCTTTGGACAGCCAGGTTTTTCAACCTCCCCACGAGCAGCCACCCTCTGAGCCTCTGGTGACCTCCAGCTCCTCATCCCCCTCTTCTGGGGGAGAGGAACCTTCTGTCCACATCTCTCCTGCTGCTGATCTCTATGAGTATCAGCGTTTCCTCGTGAGGATGATGGAGGACCTTCACCTTTCTCCTTCTTCTGTAAGCAATCCGGAGCATGCGGCGCACGCCTTTCTAGGTGATTTCAGGACAGCCACCCTCATGGTGCCGCCTTGGCCCGCTCCCTTCCGGGAGGCATCCATGCGTTTCTGGCAGAGGCCCTTCTCCGGAGTTCCTGCCCCTAGGGACCTCTGCCAGAGGTATTGCACTCCCACGGAGTCTCCAGGCTCTTTGCCTCATCCGCAGTCCGGATTGACGCACCTGGACACTCTTGATGGGCTTTACGCCCTCCGCCGTGACCGGCCCCCAGATCAGGACTCCTCGGATTTTGATTTCTGGGGGAGGAGGACTTTCTACTCGGCACGGCTGCTTCTCTCCATTTCTGCGCATCAGGCCCACTACGCTGCCTATAACAGGTACTTGTGGTCTGCACTAGGTCAGTTCCTAGCCGCTCTGCCTGACTCAGAGCAAACCAGGCAAGCCATTGCTCTCTCTGCACGTGGCCTGGAGCTAGCAAGGCACCAAGCAAGGGCATCTTATGACGCCAATGAGGTAGCTACCAGGGTCGTAGGGACAGTGATCTGCACCAGAAGATCGGCATGGCTTCGCCTTTCCCGGTTGTCACCCTTGGCCCGGCGTAGGGTGATTTGCTCCGCTCACCAGGGAACCTACCTCTTTTCCCGTAGGGCGAGACGGCGTTTGTCGGGGCAAATTCCTTCCCCCTCTGGGGGAACCCCGTCTCGCTCTCCCCACTCTCAGGCCTCCTCAGGCCCAGAAGGTTCCCCCCCCTAGTGTATCACCCACTGAGGGCTAAGGGACACTGTCCCTTAGGGTGCAATCACTCAACCCTCTTCGGAGGGTTTGGTACTCACCCATCTGTGATGAATGGTGAAGATTGACACAGATAAGATATGAAAATTACGTACTTACAGTAATTATGATCTTTCTGTGTATCTTCGTCATTCTTCACAATCCCTCCCTCCATCCCCCTTGGGGCTCCAGTCTCTGGAATCCTCCTCCCTCTGTGCCTTCCCTCTCTTCGCTGCATAGGTGCCGGAACCTCTGGGGCAACCGGGGCAGTTCCCCTCCACTTGTTATTCCTGTATGGTGGAACTGGTATGGGGAAAGTGTCTTCATTCTTAGCCCCTTCAACTTTTGCCATCTTCCGGCACCCTTGCTTGAGTGAGACTAGTGGGGACACACGGGGGGACAGTCTTCCCTAAGGGGTGCAGTTTGAGTGGCACTCCTTCTCTTCTACAAATCTTCACCCCTACGGGTGTGAGCTGGTGGTTGCCCTCCTTCTGTTATCCATCTATATATATTAAAAAAAAAAAAATCTTCCCTTTTTTCACCAAATATCTCTTTAAAGAGAGAGTACTGAGTCCCTGTACCCTGTCCTTCTCCAAAATAGCCGACTCTGCTTTGGGGTATCTGCCAGTTATTCTGTGCCTTGAATTCTGGCAGTCAGCTTTGGTAACTCCTTGCAGTACCTATATAGTCTGGTGACGGACAAGGGTCTTGGATCCTTGTTACCTCTCACTCTCTCCTAAAATTCTCTCCCCCTTCCCTCCCTTCTTCCATTTCCAGAGATTGGGGCCCCTACCCAATCCCATTAGTCTTACTTATTCTATGCTGTCCTCTCAGTCGTTATTTCTCCTTTTAGTTCAGTTTTCTCTTCCTTTTTCTGTCCCTTGGACTCTCTTGTCCCACCCTCCATCCCTTCATCTTACCTACTTGGCGACTCAGAACTGGTAAGCAGGCAGAGTCGGCACTCCCTAACTTGGCTCCTCGAAGCCACGTGGTACATCGGCCTCAGGGCGGCACCACCCAAGGCCGGCTCCACCTCTAGCCTTAAAAAAAAAAAAAAAGGCTCCCGCGGGGTCCTGATCTCCGGCCAGTACCCCATCTGTGATGAATGGTGAAGATACATAGAAAGATCATAATTACGGTAAGTAGGTAATTTTCATTTTTGACCAGTGAGTGATCACTCAGTATTTCTGTATTTGTGGTGTGTGCAGTTTTTAAATGTATAATTACACTTGCATTGTATGATAGTGTACAAGTTAAGGTAAAGCCAGTAATGTGCTAATGCTGTGCTGTGACTAATGCTGCGAGTACTACTGTGCCCCAGAAATCCCCGAACCATCAGGGTTACCTGCTTCCACACCCAAACAGACTCGAGCAACCTTCAATATAAACATGTGCCCCTAGCCAGGGGTAAGGAGAGGATAATATTAAAAGCTGGCATTCAGAAGGTGCTTGTGGACTGAATAGAGATGGCAGTCACTTAACCCTTTATAGATTAGGCAAGTGAACCATGAAGAAGATAACACAGTGATGTGGTGAAGTGCAAACTTTTTTCCTGACTGTCTGAAAAGCTGTTTGCCTTACATAAGTGTGTGGAATATTGGATAACCGAGTGTCTGGGTTGCTTTCACTGTCTAAATAATAATAGAATATGTGGACTTTTTGGTTAAAAACGGCTATGTTCCATTAATGTCTGTGTACAGATAGAACGGCTTCATGAGGAGTGTGGCTACTAGATCTTATTCAAGTTCCCTGCTATCAAGCACCAGAACAAATCTCTAATTTTCACCACTGAAATGTCTGAGCACAAGAAGAAGTTCTTTTCACATGCTACAATGCCATGATATCTGCCCTCGGTACCCTCTCATAGAAATACACCAGATACCCTCTCCCCTCATTGAACTCACAGACACCTACCCGCTGATAGTGTTACCATAAAAGTATTTTCACATAATAATAATAATAATAATAAAATTTATTTAGTTAAGCACCTTTCAAATTTTTCAAGGCACTATACAAAAACATCGTAACATCAACACATCAGTACATACACTGAAACAATACAGCCAATATAAAATATTTAAAATAAACAAATTACAGTACAGCAGGGAATGCCCGATTCCATAAAAATGACTTTAAAGCCCTTTTAAAACTATCCACCATTGTACTTTCTTGGAGCTGGCGGGGCAGAGAATTCCAGAGGGTGGGAGCCATGAATCCAAAGGCACGGGCTCCAGAGGACCTCAAATTCACCCTCGGTATCTCCAGCAACCCCTCGTCAGCTGAGCGAAGCTGTCTCAGAGGGGTGTAAGGCACCAGAAGCTCTTTCAAGTAGTCAGGACCTAACATATCAGTAGCAACCCCCTACCCCTGGGGGGCCCTTAACATCAACCATCAGTACATGCACACTGATAAATCTGGTACACTCTACTCTTGGAACACTCACAAACTCCCAGTGCCAACATATACCAATACCCTCATCCTCAGTAGCCTAACACAATTATCCATACAGTAACATCTCCCCTCAATGCTCTGTCACAGAAATAACCAAGATACCTTCATACCTCAATTTCCTCACATACTGGTACCCCCACCCCTGGTGTCCTCTCACTATCATAATTAACTGGCACACAGATGACTGCATATTTTGAGTTGCAGGTGGTAAGGGATCTTTCCCAGCTAGTACTGGGCAATCTCAACTTCCGTATTGGTCATTGCCTTATCTTTTTGGCCAGCAACACAATCCCTTTCTGTGGATTCCTTGATAGGGGAACATAATTTCCATGCTTTCTCTGTTCTACAGGAGTGTTATTACCTGCCTTCAACCTCTTTGTTCAAGAATTTTCAGGTCGAACAAGCTATTAAAGCTCACCTGTGCCCAGGGCCTTGGTCACAATGCTCTGGGGTGTTGGATGCTCTTGTCAGCTTGGAGGTGCAGCTTAATTCAACATCGCATCTCTACAAAGTATTTCAAAAGTTAGATTCTAATACTCCTTTGGGTGTTTGTTACTATTTGTGACTAACCCTTGAGGTATCTTGGACATCAGAAATCTTGCATCTTATTTGGCAACAACTTTTACAAATATATTAAGCAAGAGTACAGTTTTATAGTGTATGGTGGAATGCTGTTCTAACTGGAAATTCCACTGTACTGAAATGCTGTTCAGCCACACACTCAACAATGAATGGAATGCTGTACTAATTGTGCATGCAGAACAGCTTTCCATTCATTCAGAGTGAAAAGTTCAAGCCCTTTGTGAAAGCCACCATAAAAAAATGCCGCACATTGACAGCAGTGTAATCTGCTTCAAACATGGAAGCTGTGCGTGGTGTTTTTTTTAAAAACACTCACCGCTCAGAAGCAGTTTATTCTCCGTGATGAGAAGCAGCATAAAAAAAGAAGTTTCTGCCTCCAGTTCGTGGATAAGCTTGCTAAGCGAGACATCTGCCCGCCATGTTTTTTTCTTTGAAAACCCGCCCACACTACAGCAGCAACCAACTGGAGTGTGTGCTGATAACATAGGGATGCCCAGTCCCTAGCAACCACACAACTTGGCAAGAACAAGCCGTAGCTCCCGGAATATGAAATGGAAGACTACAGTCTATTTTTCAAGGAAAACATTTAGTTAGAAAACCTAAAATAGGATACAAGGGGCACCACACACTATACAAAATACAGGATGGGCAACCCAGTGCAGAACCTGTGTGTTTTGCCACTTCAGGGTTTGATTCCTTGGACCTCTCGAGCTTTGCTGTCGAGGTCACAGGGAATCAAACCCCTCTGTGGCAGAATACACTTGTTCTGCATGGTTGTCCATCCAGTATTCTCTATGTTCAATATAAAATCCTGTTACTTTTTCTGTCTCTCTGATGCCAGACATAAGACTGCCCTTCCCAGGCTTGGTGCACACTACAGGACCAAATCCTTTATCCCTCTCTTTGTCTGATGTGAGATTGTTGTGCAGATCATCTTTCCAGCATTTGACTATGGAAATGCAATGTATAGCACTGTCCCCAAATCAAATTTGGCCAGACTGGACCTTCTATCCCACTACTTCTGTTAATTCATCCTTGGTTGTCCTCACCGGTCTCTCCTCTCCTCTCCTGTCTCCTCTCCCTCTGTTGCTCTCTGGGTCTTACGGCTCCTTCTTTGTGCCTCACTCATTTCCACATTCTGATTTGTCTCCCTCCCCAGTTATCTCGGCTCCCTCTGTACAGCCCCTTTCCCTCCTCCTATCATCTTAGAAACTCTGACCCACGCACCTTCTGCCTGCATTGTACAAGTACCTCAGTGTAATTGGCTGCATTTTCATATAGGCTTGTCCAGCTTTGCTCTGGACTCCACTCAACCAAGTTTCCTCTTACATTGCTCTGAAATACCTTGTCAGGGAACCACACACATTGGTTCCTGAAACTGACTTCCTGCTACAGTGCAGCACACTTGCATTTAGCTTAGAGGAGTGCAAAATCGAGGAGGTTTGGGTTTTGGTTTTGCCAGACCATCCCTGGCTTGGGTTCTGGTTTTAAGCCAGTTGAGTTTTTCTTCATTCTTCCCCCACTCAACTTCAAGAATAGTATACACTCCCCTCACTAACATTAACCAAGCTCTACCTGTATGGGGCAAAAGTCCATTGTCAAAGGTCTCCATCAAACATTCCCATAACATATCTAGCATCCTGCCAGTTCACCCAACTGATACATGTTCAATAATCCTTCTCTGTAACCTTAAAGACAGTAATTTGTTTTTATAGCACCTTTACACACTATATTACAAAGTGCTTTGCAAAGCAACACAGTGGATACTGGCAGGTCAGGGACTGACTCTATAGAACAGCATAGGTTAAAAGTGTAAAAATCAACTGGTCTGCACTACCTGTATGTGGCTGGGAAGTGTGAACTGTATGTTGGAGGATGAGCCTCTAAGTCTGCAACAACATTCTCTTCCCTACCTCTCTCTGATTGCAAAGCAGTTTAGGATATAGTATGTATGCAGGACACTATATACAAACAAGTTACAGTATATGTTATTCTACTGATTCAGTCCCTACACTACCAGTATCCATCTACTTACTAAATAAAAAAGCAAATTATTGTTCAGACAATGTAAGGTAATCCAAGGAGTCCAGACTTCTCTACAATGGTAATTGTGTATCAGTCATGCAGCATTCTGATCCAGCTAGTAATAATAAACTGGAAAATAAACAGCCACCACCTAATTATTCCATGAACGGTGATGTGACCAGTGCATATGGCATGGTAACCACTGCTCATGGAGATGGCTGCTCAACCCCACATTCCCCTGAGATGCTACATATATAGCCACCCAGGGAAGGTTACCTCCTAGCAAACCAGTAATGCACCTTAACACCTACCCTACCCTATCCTTCCCCCTATCATAAACATGATTTTAACTTGTGCTAAAAACAATAGAGAACTAAAATATGCAACCACTCTCAGGCACTAAGATATCTGAAATGGCAGGCAATTTAGATGGCCTGGCTACTTCTGCTGCTATCCAGTAACATCCATCCTTACCCTGGTCCTATTACAGAGACACCAGTAACACAAAGAAAACACAGCAGCTTAACCATTGCCTCCATCAATATCTGTAGCTTTATGGCCAAACTAGACTCCCTACAGGTATGGGTTACTCAGTATCAGCCTAATACACTCTCGGTGGTTGAAACCTGGCTCACTCCTAGGGTTGCTGACATAGCCATCCAGATTAAAGGCTACACCTCTTTTCGGCTGGACAAAGTAGGAAAATGTGGTGATGGGTGTGTTGTCTACATTAATGACCACATTCAGGGGCAAATGCTTCCAAGCATAACAAGTAGCAGAAACACCCTAATAATGGCAGTAAAAATAATGCTCAGTGCAAAGGGCAAAAGCCTTACGTTGGTATCAGTCTGTGGCCCTCATAAGGAACAATCCAGCAGGTTCCAGGTGGTCCTAGACTTCCTTGCTGACCGGCATCATAATGCTGAGCTACTAATGGTTGAGGACTTCAATATTAACTGGATGTCCCCTGTGGCAGCACCATTCAGAGATGCTTTATCTGCAATTAACATGTCCCAATTAGTGGACTCTCCCACTTGAATAAATTATTGAACAGTGACCAGTACACTAACTGACTGGTTGATCACGAACCGGCCTGAGAATTATTCACACAGCAGTCCTACCTACCAGTACACACTCCATTAGTGACCATTTCCCTATCTTTACTTGGCCCAACAGTCCCCAAAGACTTCAACAACTATACTCAATACTATAGTTCAGAAGAAAGGGAAACTGCGTGCACACAAAGCACACCTTAGCTGCCAAGACTGAGAGGCTATCTATACTGCAGATATATTTATTTATTTATTGCAATGCTCGTCTCCTGGTGTGACCTGGGGGGTGGTTATACACGGATATGATAACACGCAGGTTATCAAGTTAACAGAAGCAAATAAAAAGCAGCATAAGGATACACAATTGCATGAATATACAAGCAGCACACATTGAATGCTTAGGATATTATAGTATCAAATAACAATTTTTGTGACAAGAAGCAGCAGGCAAGGTAAATTAGTACAGTCATAACACCTGTAACAACAGAGGATGTATATCAGAGTTATACAGTTATACACAGTACATAGGGCAAAATAGACCCAGGACATAAGTGCAAGATTGGGGTTACATGCCAGCTTCTGTAGCAAGGCTAAGGCCGCTGGTCAGGCATTGGGGAGGGGATACTGGGGCATGGCAGGTTCAAGGACAGAAGCAATTTGCAGTAAGGAAGTTTGCTAGGGAGGTAGACAGAAAGTAGGAAGAGGAGTAGTGCCGAATCTGTGGTGGGAGAGCGTTCCAGAGCTTGGGGAGTCAGTGTGAGAAGGCAGCTTGACCGGCAGAGGTCTTTCACCTAGAGACTGAAAGTTGGTGGGAGTCACTGGATCTAAGATGATGGGAGGGGGGTGGGGCATTTGTGAGCATGATGGCAAGGTAGGAGGGGATGGACCCAAGCCATAGGTTGGAGACAAATTTAGCACAGTGAGAGATGCTGCGGTTTTCGAGGGACAGTAGTGCCAAGGCTTGGTAGAGGTCGCAGTGGTGAGCGAGGGGAGAGGCATTGAGAGCAAAGTGGCAGAAGGCATTATAAAGTGTGTCCAGTTTGGATAGGGTGGACTTAGGAGCTGCACTGTATACAATGTCGCAGTATCATCTTCAGGACCAGTTCACATCAGATTTGGGAAGGGAAGCTGCTGCGGTTCCTATATAGTGCACTAAGCATGGGGCGTAGTTTTTTTTGAGATAGCATCGATGTGGTCAGAGAAGGAGAGATGGCTGTCGAGCCAGACCCCCAAGTAATGGAACGAGGAGACATCTTCAAGTTTTTGGCCATCCAGGGTGGCGAAGTAGAGAAGGGAGGGGAGTCTGGCCAGGCGCTGTCATGTGCCGAAGGCCATAGTGACAGTTTTTTTTTGCATTTAGGGAGAGCTGGTGCAAGCTAAATCATTGCTGTACCTTGCTGAAGTCAGCTTGGAGGTTTGATGTACCACATCAGGGGTGGAGCCCGAGTAGTAGAGTACAGTATCATCTGCATACATGTGGATTGAGGAAGTAGAGCAGATGAGTGGCAGGTCATTTAGGAATATAGAGAACAGAATGGGACCAAGAACCGACCCCTGTGGAACACCAGTAGTTAAGGGAAGGAGGGTGGAGGTCGCATTTTAGACTCTAACGGACTGAGTTCTATCAGAGAGGTATGATCTGAACCAGTTTGTGGCTGCAACAGAGAGGCCTGATTCAGCGAGACTCGAGAGCAATATGGGGTGGGAGACGGTGTTGAAGGCTTTTGCAAGGTCAACAAAAACGACTGCGGTGATCAGTCCACTGTCTATGCCTGTCAGTATAGTGTCTGTAAGCCTTATCAAGGAGGAGGTGGTGGAGTGTCCCTTCCTGAAGCCAGACTGGAATGGCATGAAGAATTTGGAGTCAGTGAGGAAGGAGGTAAGTTGGGTGAGCACAAGGTGCTCTTGTAGTTTTGCTAGGTCTGGGAGGAGGGAGATAGGGCAGTAGTTAGAGGGGGAGGTAGGGGCACCTCCTTTTGGCAGAGGGATGACAATGGCATATTTCCATGCACAGGGAATTGCAGCAGCAGCAAAGGATTGGTTTAGGAGTTTGGGAAACAGAGTTGCTGTAGCAGGGGCGGAGAGGTATAGAAGTTTGGGGTCTAATCCGTCCGGGGATTTGCCTTTTGAAGGGTTGAGAGAGAGTAATGTATCTAGGGCGTCAGTTGCAGAGACATCTTTGAAGGAAAAGCAGTGAGGCCTAGTCTTGGTCTTTATGTCTGTAGGCAGTGCGAGAGGTGTAGTGTTGGGCAGGGAAGAGAGGAGGGTGGCAGCACAAGTGAAGAAGTACACATTGAACTCAGTGGCGACTGCTGTGGGCTCTGATAGGACAGAGATATTAACACTTAGCATTGGAGTGGGATTGGCAGCCAGTGGGGTGAAAAGGGAGTGAATGACCTTCCAGAATTTTGAGGGTTTATTTAGGTTTGACTGGAGGGAGCTGCTTAAGTACTCTGCTTTTGCAAGATGAGTGGCTCTGGTGCACTTTTTACATAGCATGCGGTATGTGGAGAGGTGCTGTGGGAGGCATGAGAATTTATGCATTTTACAGGCTTTGTCCCTTGTGATTTGACATGCAATCAGTTCTTGGGTGATCAAAGGTAGGTGGTTTCTTCGTACTCTTGTATGACGCAGTGGTGCATGTGTTCCAGATGCTGAGGAATGTGCTTTTAAAATGTAGGAAGGCCTGATCAATGGAGATCGTAGGAGGGGCAGGGACCCAGTTTGCTAGCGCAAGGTCATCTAATACAGGGGCTAGACTGAGGGATTTATAGGAGCGTTGTACTACAAATTTAATGGGGGATTTTGGGCAGTGGGTTTTACACACTAAGAAGGTTATGTAGTGGTCGCTAAGGGAGTCAGAAAAAGTACTGGCTTGTTTGACCCAGTGGGGGTGTGTCGTAAGGACCCAGTCGATGAGCGAGTGGTTACCAGATTTTAGGTTATGCTGGATGGGCTCAGTAGTGATTTGTGAGAGGTTTAGGGCAGAAATTTCAGTCCTGGTTTTGTTGAGGGCAGGAGCTAGCCAGTTGTGGTTAAGATTGCCCATAATGTAGAGTTCCCCTGTCGTGTTTAGGCAGGAGATTTGCTTGAGGAGGTCAGTGACAGCAAAAGCTGGTGTACCAGGTTGGCAGTATATCCCAGCAATGTAGATTGGTAGACAGAAGGGAAGGACAAGCTGAATTAGTATTATTTCAAGGACTTTTGGTTCAGACTTGGTCAGAACCACTGATTAGTGCAAGTCTGAGTTTATACAGATGGCTATTCCGCTGCCTTTAGAGGCTGTATCCTGGCAGGCCATAGTGTAGCCTGGGACAGTGACAGAGGAGTCATTGATGTTTTTGTGGAGCCAGGTTTTGGACAGGGTGAGGATATCTGGAGCATAGTGGACGGCAAGAACCAGAAGGGAGTCAAGCTTGTGGACAAGGCTTCTTATATTTAGGTGCAGGAGGCACAGGCCAAGTGGGAGAAGGTCCCCAGAGTGAAGTGAAGAAGAGGCCAATGTTGGACAGGAGCATGGGGGGTAGTATTGGGGCCAGGGTTAGGGTGGATGTCACCTGCTGCAAGGAGCAGGAGATCGAGAGTTAGGTAGCCAGCGAATAGCTATATATGACTGACTACGAGCGGACGTCTCTTAGATTGATGGAACGTATGAGCTGGGCGTAGCGGAATAAATTGAAAAATGACCCAGGGGAGCAATGGGTTGAAAAGAAATGGGCTGGGATATGTGGCACAGTGTGTCCATGCTTGGGTGAAAGAGGAGGTGGATGCTGGGCTGGAGGGGTGGGAGAGCTCAGTGAGGTTTGGCAGGATTTTGGGGGGGCATGGGAGAGGTGGATGACATGTTGGAGAGGGAGGGAGGGAGAAGAGAATAGGGATGAGCAGGGTCAGGTGGCCTGGTAGAAGGATCATGGTGCGGATCCGGTGCTAGGAGGACCCTACTGCTGTGGTTACTCAATGGGGAAGGTAGGTGCTGTAGTTATTTAGTGGAGAAGGTGGAGGGCTGGGTCAAGGGGGCAGGGAAATGATGGGGACCTATAAGGACTAGGAACCAATGGGGGAGCAGAGGGAATGAGGGTTTTAGGTAGCCAATGAGGGAGCAAGCAGTGCTGCTAGTCTTATTAGCCAATGAGGGAGCAAGTGCTGCTAGGCTTACTAACCAATGATGGAGCAAGAGGGAATGTGGGCTGGCAATAGGCATATTTAATCAGAGGAGGGGGTGGGTGGGAAGGCCGAAAATCCTTCTGTGAGACACTTGAATTTTACTTAGTTGCAGCTAAATCTATTTGTAAAAAGTGCCAGGTGGCAAAAGCAGTGGAAAAGTCCTGGCCAATTGGAGTGGGTTTGCTGGAAGCTCCCGTGTTCCGACTGACTGCGCTGTCACCATACCTTCCAAGGATCTGCAGGCAGGTGTCCTGATCTCGGTCGGCTGGGTGCCGTCTGACCATGGAGGAGCTGAGGCAGCCCATTTCAAGGGCAGGCAGCTGGAGAGAAGAAAAATAGTAGGGGTTAAATAGCACAGAGGCAGGACAGGTTTAGATTGAGCAATTTAGCGAGGCAAAGGAGAGTGTGACTTTTCAGCACCAAGGCAGAGTGCTTGGATGGGGTGGGTGGGGGTGCAGGAGCAAGGAAACAACAGAAAAGCTGTAAGCACTTTAAAACGGTAGTAGAAATTATAACCCAGCTAATACAGTTCAAATCCTTCTATAAGACACCTGAATTTTGCTTAGTTGCAGCTAAATCTATCTGTAAAAAGTACCAGGTGGCAAAAGCAAAGCAAAAAGTCCTGGCCAATCGGCAGTGTGTGTATGTATGTATGTATGTATGTATGTATATATATATATAGATAGATATATAGATATATATGTGTATATATATAAATATATATATATGTGTGTGTATATATATATATATATATATATATGTGTGTGTGTGTGTATATACTGTATATATATATGTGTGTGTATATATATATATATCAGTCCAGGTTTAGCCAACTGGATTGTGCATAAAGCTCGCAAGTGTGTGTTAGGTAGTGCGCACCCAGAATAAGCCTACAGGGCTTATTGATGGTTGTTTTTACCCGCTTGAGAGCTGTGTCAGTCACAGCACTGTATACCACTAATCCACAGTCAATTACAGACCACACAGAACTAGTTACTGATAGTTTTAGTGCTTCTTGCGTAAGGCAGTGTTTGTTTTTGTGTATCAAGCCTAGTCTAGCATTTTGCTGATTTAACCACAAGATCTATGTGTGGTATGAAATACATGGAACTGTCTAGCATTAAGCCTAGGTACTTAAATGTCTGAACCATTTCTAAAGGCGAATTTTGACTGTTTAGTATTTTTAGTTGATGGGACCTATGTCTATTGTGAGTGGAAGTAGACAACATTGTTTTACTTTTTTTATAATTTAGCAGTAATTTTGATTTTATGAACCATGCCTCAATATCCGCAAAGTTAGTCTGCCACTGTTTTTCTCGTGCTACAGGGTCTGACTGGCTGGTCCATAGCACCGCATCACATACATAAAGTAGCACTTTACCTTGGGTTATTAGTAGAAGTTGATTTACAAACAGACTAAAAAGAAGGGGGCCCAAGATTTTTTTTTGTATATTTTCTTTTTGCACCCCCACGGCCTGGGCATCCTTCTGGGGTGCTCGCTCAGCAAGACCTCAACTCCCTGCCTGAACCCATCACTACCAGCTCTGTCCCCCAAACACCCAGGCAGGTCTAGCCTCCCAGGTCACCCCCCAGAGCGGGCCTGCCCTCCTGTGGCAACCTGTCTGAAGTTAGAGCGGACTACCTGAGCATCAGGCCAGCCGTGGTGTCCCCTGGAGCAATCTGCCGGCGCTGGGATGTGGGCCTGCTCCTGGAGCCCCATCACCTCTGCAGTGCTGTAGAGGGGATTTTCTAGCACTTTCTTCCCCCAGGAGTGCAACGGTGCAATGACATCAGTGCAGCATGACGCCACAGACGTCCGCCGCACTCCAACTCATCAGCTCTAGCATGTGTAGTACCTCTGGCTTCTACTGGAGACTGCTGCTTCACTGGGCATGCCCTGGATCCCTCCCAAGGGAGAACAGAGCAGTCCACCTGATGCTCGATCCTCTCCCTCCCCTGCCAACTCCCGGTGCATGAGTCCATTCCTGAACTCGAGTTACCGGCATGACGCGAAGTGAGATGTTTAGCGCCTCAGCCCTCAGCACCACTGGGCCAGCTAGGGGTCCCAAGATTGATCCTTAGGGAACCCCTGTATTTACACTCTGATTTTCTGATAGAGTATCCAGGACTTTTGCCCTTTGTTCTCTACCAGTGAGGAAGCCCCTAAACCAAGACACTGATTCAGTGGATAGTCCTGTAGAGGATAGCAGGTTCAGGAGGAGCTCATGATTTAGTGTCAAAGGCCTTGTTGAGGTCAATGTAGGTTGCCTCACCATGAGCCCCTGATCTAATGCATCGTGTATATACCCAGTGAATTCAGCTACGGCAGTAGTGATGCTATGCTGCTTTCAGAATCCATGCTGTTGTGGACATTGAATCTGATGCTTTTTAAGGCAGTTGACAATTTGATCATACACAATGCATTCCAGTGCTTTTGAGAGCAGGGGAAGTATAGCGATAGGTCTAGTCATTGAAATTACTGACCTATCACCACTTTTGTATACAGGAGTTACCACCACAGATTTCCAGAGCCTAGGAATTTACCAGATACAAGTGATAGATTTAGGATACTTATAATGGGTCAGAGAATCATGCCAACAGTGAGATCAACAAGTACGAGGTCCAACGTATTACTGCTAGCTCTAGATTTTCCAAGAACTTGGGTGAAGTATTTTTGGCCTCTGTTAGGGTGATAATTTTGAGGTAGAAGGGGGTTGTTGAGCCTGACTTGGTATCTGCTTTGTTTGCAAGATTACTGTCATTCTGAGGTTCAAAGAAGTCTGGGGGTAGTACACCGGTTAGGTCAGTGAAGGCCTTATTAAAGGTATTGGCAATAACACTAGGGTCCTGGGTTGGAATTCCTTCAACATTTATCAGAGTTGGTGGTGACTTTTTGGGGTTTGTCAGTCAGGGACTTAATGTTGTCCCAGAACTTACAGCTGTCACCCCAGGAGTTAGTTTCCTATTGTAGTGCTGGCTTTTGGCCATGCGAATGGTCCAGGTACACTTGTTCCGAGCTGTTTTGTAGTTTTTTAAGTCAATTTGAGAACCGTTGCTTCTTGTTTTGTGCCACAGGTTGTCCCTGTGCTTCATCTGTTTAATGAGTTGAGGTGTAATCCATGATTTACATGAGCCCCTGATTTTGCATTTGGTGTAGAGGGCAAAAATATTGCAGACCTCATTGAATTTGCAGATGAAACTTTCAAGCGCTGAGTCCAGGTATGCATACTTGCAGAGAAATCCACCCTTTGATAAACATGCCTGGGTGTGCAGAATTTCCACAGCATGGCCAACAAAACAAGGCGTACAAGAGGGACAAACAGCCAGCCACTTCTTGTCCCTTTCTGGATGATGTCCCAAGGGCAATGATCCTTTGAGTACTGTGCACCCTACTGGCTAAATACGCTTAGTGACAACCTTCTGTCAGAAACTAAACTAGGTCCGTTTTAATTAAAGCTTCATGCCCATCTTGCATCACACAGTAGTTGTGACTGTAAATCTTAACTGTACCAGCTTGGCCTGAAAACCATGCTCTACCTTTGCACTTACTCTTTCACATTTAACCCCCCCCCCCCACCAGCTAGAAATTCAACCCCCCAACTCAACACCTGCCCCCCCCACCTCACTATCGCTTGCAGACTTCCCTTCCTCACTTCACTCCACCTCCCAAGGACCATACCAGCACATGGTCCCATTCTATCCATCAACTTCAGTACATAGCCATTGAAACTGCAACCGACCTTTCATCTCTATCCATCTGAATGTCCTCTGTCCTATCGTTGTAATCCTCCTAGACCCTTTGGGCTAATCTATGTCTTCGTCTGTAAATGTCCACGCTGCTCAGCCAACAGCCACAACTACACCTGAACCACATGTACTGCACTTAAACAAAAACTGTTTTCTAATATGTTTGCTAAACCTCTTCAAAACAATGTAACTAAGACTTCCTAGATACTGTATGTATGATTGTGTCTTGTATTGTATTTCTGTTTTTTCTCATTAGACATGGAACCTTCGTAAATGAGCTTCTAGCTCAAAGGTATATAAATGCAAGATCGAATAAATAAATAACAATGCATTTTACTTCTTTTCTTCTACCACTGACCTGACACCTGCAGCTACAGAGCAAGCAGCTCCAACTGGCCAGATTGGGACTAGGAAAGGAAATGAGGAGCACATAGCTCAGAGTCATGTAGATATAAGGATAGAGGGGAATGCACACTAAACTTATAATCATGGATATGCTTTGTGTATTTTTAATTATGTTATTTTATTCTAAAACTCATTTGTTTTTCCTACTGTTGTACCTTATTCCCCGGTCATGGCTGAAAATAGATCATCGACCACTATCCCGGGAAAACTAAATAAATTAAAAATGCTCTGCATACATATAAATATGCAAAACCAAGTTGTTTAATCTGACCCAATGCAAGATGTTAACAAAGCCTCAGTGTTTGACATCGGTTCTGATTAAAGTTGTAAACCACTTGGTTTTGCATACTGTATCTTTTCGACTACAGAGTATATTATTCAGTGTGTTTGCCTCTCTATCTGTTTCTATGCAGCTTGTCTAACAGGTGTTCGGCACCATAACTGCCCAGCTATTCACAGCACAGCTCCAACACAGTCACCTCCACATCTGTGAAGCACTTCACTACTTTACTATCCGTGGTCAATTTCTTTTATTTTAAAGCAGCAGTATTTTATAGCAAATAGTTGCAGTTAAGATTTTAAGATGCATGGTGTTTTTTTCTTATTTGGTAAAGTCAGATTAATTTGACAATGATGTTGATTTCTCTGATCTGCTTGCACCCTCACTCAGTCTGCCATTACATTTTCTGAGAAGCATGGCCAAGCTTACGGCACATGTGTGATTCTGCTTGTTTTTTGGTTTTGTTTTTTAAATATATTTTTATAGTTTCTCCCTACCTGACTCTCCCTCTCAGCACCCCCCCCAAGAAACATAACAGTGGCACTGGGGGGTGTCTACTCCCCCAGTGCAGGAATCCTCTTTTTTTTTTTTTATCCTGTTTTGGGGGGGGGAGGGCATCCATCAATGTCTTTTGCAGCTGTTGCACTCCCCACTATCCAACCCTCCTATTCAGCACCTACCACCCCAGACCCCCCCAAGCCCTTACTTACTGATCAGGGGTCCAATGTTGTAATCCTCACAGGACCACAGACACATCTTCACTCTTCAAAGCTGGACCACAAACTGAAGAAACGGGTATGAAATTCAATGTATTTCAATGGTGTTTTGAACAAACTGGCATTACTAGGCCATTTTTTTATATTTTTGGCCCAAATTTTCAACATGCCTTTTTTGAACAATTGAGCTGTCATTAGGCAGATCTTTCCCAGAAGGTGATTTCAAGGTTCCTGTGCAAAATCACCTTTCAGGCAGGACTTGAAAATGTTCTCTGCCCTTGTTCATCAAGTAAGATCATAAGAAGGCAACGTTGAAAATTTGGTATAAAAATATTAAAAACAATGTTATGAGCCTATGTTGAAGTTTGAGAATGCAGGCCTGTAACTTTCATAATTTTCAATATTTTTACTCCAAGTTTACAACATAGCCATATCTTTACAGAACCTCATGAATGTGACAGCTGCCACTTTCCAGATCCTTGCCAAAATGTTTTTCCACAACCCTAAAGGTGATTGTGCAGTCCCTGCACAAAATCACCTTTTGGGCTGGAGTTGAAAATGTTATTTGCCCTTGTTCATGAGTTGGGGTTATAAGAAGGCTATTGAAAATTTGGTGTAAAATTATTTAAAAAAACAGCAATGTTTTGAACCTACATTGAATTTTGCAAACACAGGCTCATACCTTTGGTAATTTTCAATATTTTGACCCCAAATTTACAACATAGCCATTTCTTTAGAGCACCTCATGAATGTGACAACTGTTATTTTTCAACTCTGGCCTAAAATATTTTTTTTGCATCCCAAAAGTTGATTTCACAGTTCCTGCATGAAATCTCCATTTGGGCGGGAGTTGAACATTTGCTCTGCCCATTTTCATGAGGCAGGGTCATAACAAGGCTATGTTGAACATTAGGTACACAAATATTACAAAACAAGAACTTTATGAGCCTACGTTACATTTTCCTAATGCAGGCTCATAATTTTGGAATTTTTCAATATTTTTAACCCAGATTCCTCCCATGCAGCCCTATCAGCTCTGGCAGATTTTATTTATTATTGTATGCATTATAAAAGTTAAGAAGGGGGATAAAACCTTTTATAGGTACATTAGGGAGTGAAGAAAGACCAGGGGAGGGATAGTGAGGCTTAATTATGGGGAGGGGATGGGCAGAGGGTGACCGTGACAAAGCAGAGGTACTGAATTAATACTTCTGTTCAGTATTCACTAAAGAAGAGGAGGGGGAGGTAACTAAACCAAAAAATAGAAGCACACTAGATAGAGGGGTCGATACCAGTCCATTCACAGGATCCTGAAAGAACTCCTAAAGCTCAAGGTAGACAAAGAAATGGGGCCTGACAGGATTCACCACAGAATTCTAAAAGAACTAAGGGGAGAACTAGTGGCACCACTGACTACCCTTTTTAACAAATCATGGGAGGAGGGTGTGGTACTTGAGGACTGGAAGAGGGTGGATGTGATTCCCCTTCACAAAAGTGGGAGCAAGGCAGAGGCAGGAAACTACAGACCTGTTAGTTTGACCTCAGTGGTAGGGAAAATGATGGAATCACTTCTAAAAGAATTGTTGAGTACTTAGAGGCCAGCAGGGCAGAGGACCCAGGGCAGCATGGATTCACAGCAGGAAGGTCATGTCAGATGAATCTATTAGATTTCTTTGCCTGGGTGACCAAAGTAGTAGACCAGGGAGGGACTGTGGACGTGGCCCACCTAGACTTTAGCAAGGCATTTGACACAGTAATAGGGACATAGAAACATAGACTTTGACGGCAGATAAGGACCACTTGGCCCACAGAGTCTGCCCATTTCCCTACCTATTGGATAAGCTGCAGATCCTAGTTAACCAACAGCCTATTTCTTCTGAACCCCCACCAGAATTGCCTTGTGTCTGTCCCATGCATTCTTGAATTCCCCCACTATTTTTGACCCCATGACCTACTCAGGAAGGCGGTTCCATACATCCATCATCCTCTCCATGAAAAGATACTTCCTCACATTGCCCCTGAACCTTCCCCTCTCTATCTTCATATTGTGCCCCCTTGTTTTTGCACATCTCTTTTTCTGACAGATGCTACCCTCTTGGACTTTGCTGATTCCCTTGAGGTACTTGAAAGTTTCTATCATGTCCACCCTCTCCCGCCTTTTCTCAAGGGTATACATATTAAGCTCCTTTAGTCTCTCTTCGTATGGCTTCTGGTACAGACCCTGCACTATTTTAGTTGCCCTCCTGTGGACTGCCTCCATCCTGTCCATCTCCTTGCAGAGATGGGGTCTCCAGAACTTCACACTACTTTGGATGGGGTCTCACCAGCTGTCTGTAAAGAGGGATAACAATTTCCTGTTTTCTACTGGTGACGCCTCACCCTATACATCCCAGTATCCCCCCAGCACTCCATACTGCCTTCTCACAATGCTTGCCTACCTTTAGGTCATCTGATATGACTACCCCAGGTCCCTTTCCATTTTTGTTGTTGTTAGTACCTCCCCCCATTGTGTACTCTTCTCTTGGGTTTTTGTTTGCCAGGTGCATTACTTTGCACTTCTTTACATTGAATCTAAGCTGCCATAATTTTGACCATTCCTCCAACTTTGCCAAGTCCCTTCTCATCCTTTCCACACGCCCCTTGTGTATCAACCCTGTTGCAGATCTTTGTGTCATCTGCAAAGAGGCATACATTTCCTTCCAGTCCCTACGCAATGTCACTTATAAAAACATTAAAGAGGACTGGTCCCAGTACTGAACCCTGCTGTACCCTTTCTTCAGCGTGGACTCCATTTACTATTACACTCTGCATCCTGTTGTCCAGCCAATTTTTTATCCGGCTACCTCCCAGGTATCCACTCCCAGGCTGGCTAACTTGTTTATTAATCTTTTGTGTGGGACTGTGTCAAATGCCTCACTAAAGTCTAGGTGGGCCATGTCCACAGCTCCTCCCTGGTCTACTACTTTGTTTGCCCAGTCAAGGAACTCTATTAGATTCATCTGACATGACCTTCCCACTGTGAATCCATGTTGCCGTTGGTTCTGTGCCCTGCTGGCCTCTAGGTACTCAACAATTCTTTCTTTCAGAAGTGATTCCATCATTTTCCCTACCACTGAGGTCAAACTAACATGTCTGTAGTTTTCTGCCTCTACTTTGCTCCCACTTTTGTGAAGGGGAATCACATCCACTCTTCTCCAGTCCTCTGGTACCACACCATCCTCCCATGATTTGTTAAAAAGGGTAGTCAGTGGTGTCACTAGTTCTCCCCTTAGTACTTTTAGAATTCCGGGGTGAATCCTGTCAGGTCCCATTGCTTTGCTCACCTTCAGTTTTGGGAGTTCTTTCAGAATCCTTTCTTCTGTGAATGGACTGGTATCGACCCTCCTATCCAGAGTGCTTCTGTTGATTGCATTAGGTACCCCCCTCCTCTTCTTTTGTGAATTCTGAGCAGAAGCATTTGTTCAGTATCCCTACTTTTCACAGTCACCTCTACCCACCCACCCTCCCTTTATTAAGCCTCACTATCCCTTCCTTGGTTTTCATCGCTGTCTAATGTACCTATAAAAGGTTTTATCCCCCTTCTTAACTGAGTTGGCTAACTTTTCCTCGGTTTGGGCCTTTACTATTCTGACTGCCTTCCCCACTTCCTTCTGCCTTAACTGGTACAGTTCTTCGTCCTGCTCCTTCTGTGTTTCCTTATATTTCCTGAATGCTATATTTTTCTCCCTAACCTTCCTTGCCAACTCTTTTGAGAACCATAGTGTTTCTTTCCTTCATTTTGATTTATTTGTTTCACACAAAGGCTTATTGCTCCTGTGATGGCAGTTTTGATGTTTTCCCATTGTTCCTCCACCCCTCCTTCTTGCCTGTTTGCTAGTGATTTTCTCAGGCACTCTCCCATTTTCCCAAAGTCAGCCCTCCTAAAGTCCAGTACCCTCACTTTTGTATGGCTTGACTCTATGGCTGTGGTCCCTTGTTCCCAGATGGCTACCCACTTCTGTATCTGAGATCCTCTCTCTGTCCCTGTTTGAGAGTACCAGGTCTAAGATTGCTCCCTCCTGAGTGAGTTCCAACACTAGATATCTCAGGCATGCCCCCTGTAGGACATCAAGAATGATGCTATTCTTGGATGTGGCAGCAGAAAAGGTGTTCCAGTTAACATCTGGCATATTCAGGTCTCCCATCAACAATAGCTCACTTTTTTCTGCCATCCTAAGGATGCCTTCTGTAATTTCTTTGTCCATTTCCTCCCCCTGAGACTGGGGTCTTCATACAACCCCCTTGCGGATTATGGTGCCATTACCCATTTCCAGGGTGTCCCACAGTGCCACCTCTCCTCCCTGTTTACCCTTTAGTTCTATTGCTTTGATCCCTTCCCTTATGTGAAGAGCTACTCCTCATCTTCTTCTACCCTTCCTGTCCCTCCTGTAGATTTTGTACCCTGGTATGTTGACATCTCAGTCATGGTTCTCTATGTACCATGTTTCTGTGTCTGCCACAAAATCCAGGCATCCCTCTTCCATCAGGGCCATTAGTTCAGGGATCTTGTTACCCAGACAATGGGCATTGGTACTCATTGCACTCTGTTTTTTGATGGCCTTACCCCTTTTAGCCCTATCCCTGTCCATACTGCCTTTGTCTTTTTCTCCATTTACCCCTGCCCTTCTCCCTATTGACTTCTCTGTTTTGGTGTTTACTTCACTAACTACCCTGTTTCGTGGGGGTGGGGGGGGGGCTAGGATTTTCCTGCTCCTTTTCAATGCCTCCCCCCGTTGGCTAGTTTTAGATGCTTGCCAGTGAAGTATTTAAACCTATCAGCTAGGATCCTGGTTCCCCTTCTGGACAGATGCAGACTATCATGCCAGTCTAGGCCTGCATACCTCCAGATGAACTCCCATTTCCCAATGAAGTCAAAACCCTGAGCTTTGCACCAGTTTTTCCACCATTGATTGAATCCCATGTTGTGGAGCACCCTAGCCTCACCCATGCCACAGACATGCAGTACCTCCGAGAAGGTTACCATGTGTGCTACTTGTCTAAGGCCCCTGCCCAACTCCACAAACTCCCAACCAGGTCAGTTGTCCCTAGGTGGATAATGACGTCCAGCTCCCTCCCCCATGCAGCTGGTCCTGCGATCCTAAGGATTCGCTCCCTGTTCCTCCAAGCCATGGTGCTGGGCAGGCACCTTACCTCCTTCTCCCCTCCCTCCCCCAGTTCTGCCCCTAAAAATTGAGTCCCCCACCAGGAGTTGTTTCCTTGCCCTGTGGTGTCCCGTGCCACTCTCCTTGAAGTATGACTTCTGGGAACCTTTTATTGTTGCAGAATACTAATTTCATTATGGCTTTAATGAGGTTTCATTATATGTTTTCATTTATTGTTGTATATTGTATTCATGTTCGGTGCCCAGAGCCTCTGGGATTGGGTGCCTAATAAATAAAATTGCCTTGCCCTCTCGTGGGTCTCCTTTGTGGAGGTTACCAGCATCCTTCTTGGTCTCCACTGTGGGTGCCTCCATAGAGGAGCCATGCTCTGCCAGAATGGCATATGAATTGTGGAGAGGTGCAACTGGAGGGATGCTCCTCTGTTCCACAACCCTCACCCTCCCTGAGCCAACCACGGTCCACCTACTTCTCTTTCTTGACATCCTCTGAGAAAGCAGTGGCTGCCTGGTGGTCCCTGGCTGGGAGAGGAGGTGCTCTGAGTCCTGGCCTACTCAGCCTGGAGACAAGCAACCTCCTCCCTCAGCCCAGAGAGGTGCCTGCACATGGGACATCACCACATCCTCCAGAATGTCTCCCAGAAGACTGCTACTCCACAACCACTGCACTGCACTACTTCCATCATGTCTTATTTGTGGCTCCTTGACTGTTGTTTTGTATGCCCCACACAAAAGATTATTAAACAAGTTAGCCAGCCTGGGAGTGGGTCCCAGGGTGGTAACCTGGGTAAAAAATTAGCTGGACAGCAGGACGAAGAGGGTAATAGTAAACAGAGTCCACTCTGAAGAAAGGGGGTTGCTAGTGGGGTACCACTGGGTTCAGTAGTGGGATTGGTCCTCTTTAATATCTTTATAGGTGACATTGCAGAGGGACTGGAAGGAAAAGTATGCCTCTTTGTAGATGACACAAAGATCTGCAACAGAGTTGTTACACAAAGTGGGGGATGGAAAGGATGAGAAGGGACTTGGCAAGGTTGGAGGAATGGTCAAACGTATGGCAGCTTAGAGCCAATGCAAAGTAATGCACCTGGGAATCAGGTACGAGATTGCCCGACTGTCCAAAGCTTTAAGGGGGGCATTCAAAACACACCTTTTTAGCCTTGCATATAATGATTTTCAAATGTTGCAGGATTGGATTAATTTTAATATTGTCTTAATTATTTATTGATTTTATTATCTACAGGTGCCTTGGTTTTGGAAAGGTGCCTTTTATAAATAAAGTTTGATTTGATTTGAATAAAAAAACCCAAGGGAAGAGTACACAGTGGGGGTGGGGGGGAGGTATTAACGACAACAGAACTGGAAAGGGACCTGGAGGTAGTTATATCAGATGACGTAAAGGTAGACAAGCAATTTGAGAAGGCAGTAAGGAGAGCTGGGGGGATACTGGGATGCATAGGGAGAGGCATCATCTGTAGAAAGCAAGAAGAAGTTATTATCCCTCTGTACATACAGTTGATGAGACCCCATCTGAAGTACTGCATGAAGTACTGGAGACCCCATCTCCATAAGGACATAGACAGGGTGGAGGCAGTCCAGAGGAGGACAACTAAAATGGTGCAGGGCTGCACCAAGGGGGCACAATTTGAAGACAGAGAGGGGACGACTCAGGGGCAATGTGAGGAGGTATATTTTCATGGAGAGGGTGGTGGACGCTTCGAATGATCTTCCTGAGGAGGTTGTGGGGTCAAAACCAGTGGGGGAATTTAAGAATGCATGGGACAGACATAAACAATTCTAGTGAGAGGCAGGAGGAAGGAGGCTGTTGGTAAAACTAGGATCTACAGCTTATCCAATAGGTAGGGAAATGGGCAAACTGGGTGGGCCAAGCGGTCCTTATCTGCTATCAAAATCTACATTTCTTTGTGTCTGTCATGTTGTATTGCATGTTCCCCTGTACTCCTTCTCCCAGGGCACAACTGGAAGTGAGCTGTTCTCAGCTACGTAGACCTTTCCTCATAAAACCTTTTAATAAACAAATCCACTGGGCCATCCAGTCCCCATAAAAATTAATTTTAAGTAAAAGTACTTTATATTAACTGTACTACTAATAACCAACCAAGAGGGTTGTAATGCCAGGTAATTTTAACCCTGGTGAGTTACCATGTGGTTATGCTTACTATGCCTGAGACAGACAGTGCACAGTAAGCAATAGTACATGTAATAGAATAGCTCATGATCAGAGTACAGCACTACCAACAGTGAAATCCCATGGTTTGAATCCCACCACAGTGGCAGTCTCAGTATGTGACCTGGAATAAATCATTGGCTTTCTCTGAGCTTAAGTCCTCCCAGCTGGGAAATGGGTAAAGAAAAAGGACCCCATGAAAAATAGCTGTTCCCAGTTAGAGCTGATCTGAGCCAAGTCACTGTAAATAAAATATGTATAAGGCATATCCAAAAACATAAAATTCATCATACGTAATCTTTTGTGTCTATGCTGGGTGATGGGATAATAGAAGTTGTGATATTGTATGAACAGAGTTATATTATTATGTTTTTTTTATGAAATAAATAAGCATGAATTGCAGCATGAGCACAATTTATGCAAATTGGCATTATGTAGACAAAGGGAACAAATCTATTTTCTGGTGAGGACCTCTGATTTGTAATTTATGGAGTAAGTGAAGCAGTAGTAACAGTGTGACCTTTACTTACTTCAGAGCAGCTAAAGGGGGAGAGCTGCATTCAAACTTTGCACAAATAACAAACAACCACTTATTTATATTCATTCATTTTCATTTTTAGGGGTTGATATAGTTGAATGATTAATACTGTGGTGCCAGTGTAATTTATGTAAGGAAAAAATTTGAATAATTAGGTAGCAGCCCATGCTGAGCGTCTGCAATTTATTTACTGCGCCAGGATTACACAGCTTATACTTTAAGTCACATTGGTTTCGCATTTTTAATCACTCACATTTATCAGAGTGCGCAATGAGAAATTTAACAATACAACCATAGACCGCGGCAAAATTATTTGCTCTCCTAGGAAAGGAACAACTTATTGCTATTTTAGAGGAAAATCAAAGCCATACTGTGCTGGATCTGAAGAAGCCAAATCATTATAACACAGATTGTTCCCCTTAAGTCATTTAATTATACACAGTCGAGAACTGTGATCAGCTTGTAGTAGTATAAAAATTTCATTTGACATCCACAGCCATGAAAAAAAATCTACCAACACAGTAACAGTATTTAAGGTTGAAGGGACTCTAGGTCCATCAAGTTCACCATGCCACTCCCACTTCACAAATAAAGATGAAATAAGAATGCTGCACAAATATGTACCAATTTATAGAGATTTCCTAACCACTCTTCTACCCAGGATATCCAGTAATTCCCCCCGGTAAGTAAAACTTTATCCAGGCTTCCCTTGAAGATCTGTACTGTATTCATGTTCTCTGTCTCCACTGGTAGGCTGTTTCATAACCCTCTGGGAGAGAAAGGATCTCCTGATGTTACCCCTAAATATATCACCCTTGAGTTTCATGTATCTCCCTGCATCCTGCTGCAGCACAGAAGCTCAAACGTCGCTGACTGTACCCCTAAATTTATCACCCTTAAGCTTCATGTGTGTTCCCACATCCTGCTGCAGGACACCAGATCAAAACATCTCTGACTGATCACTGTTGTCAATATCCTTGAGAATCTGTAAGACAGAGATCATGTCCTCTCTCAGCCTCCTTTTCTCAGGGCTCCTGGATCAGTCCGTCATTTTCCATGTAACTCCAGGGCAGTTTTCCTGTAGATAACATTATCTTTTTTTTGGAAACAGAATTGTTTTGCTAAGTATATAAGAACAGCTTCCCTGTAGATTGCTACATTTCCCTTTAAAGCACAGTAATCTGTGTAGTTCTGTGAGCAGGAAGCTCAAGAGGGGGGTCATGTGATGAGAAGGGATAGGATGGGGAACAGGAGAGTGTGGGATGGAAACAATGGCTATAACAGAGCTATATGCACAAACAAATGAAAGTTCTAACCGAACAACAATGGTGCGTCATGACATCTCAAAACAAGTAACTTCTGATACTGTTGACATCTGTCCCAACCTTGAACTCTGTGTTCCTTCTGGGCCAAATACTGTTAATAAATACGCTAAGGAGAAATGTGTATATGACTTTGCTCTATTTTTAGCTTATCATTTAAACCTGCTATTCTACAATATCTTGCCTGCATGTGCTACTGAACACAGCAGTGCCACTGTGTGGGAATGTGATTTATAACATGGGGATCGATATAGCCAATGGGCTTGCTGCAACATCATCATCTGAGCGTGCATTAAATCCCTGTGTCTCTGTAGCCATGAATGTCCATAGAGCGCTGCTCCAATTGTTTTCTACACTGTAGGGGTGAAGCATGGTGCGTCCCCACTCCCCAATATGTATCAGGCACTGACATTCTAGCTCTGCACTGTCAGTGAACTCCACTTCCGGCATAGTAGGCAAATACTATCTTGTCTGCTTCTGTTGCCAGAACTGTGTTCCTACTGTCTCCCCCCTCACAGTTGGCTAATTTACTTCCCTTAGCATGCTCCACTCTCAGTCACCCCCCCCCCCGGAGAATCCCACTACCTCTTGTAAAAGAGTGTCTCACCTACCCAGCCACCCTGTGGTTATAATGGTAGACCTTGGAAACAGTGGCTTGTGAGCGTCCGGTGGACATTATAACACCACCAGACATGGCACGGTCATATGCCACTCCTAAACAGCCTGGTCTGCCCCCCCCCATCCTGCAGACAGTGAGCAAGAGATGCACTGTGGGTCATACAATGGATACTGTACCAACTGTCTGTGTGTGTGTTCCTGTGTGTCAGGTACTCTGTATTTCTCAATCAGCAATTACCATCATCTTCCGTCAACTTCTATGTTTCTATGCGTGGTATCTGGTATAGCACAACTCCTGGCAGTGGCATAACCGGGTAATAACAAGACATATCTCCAGAATTTAAATTCGCTCGTCCGTGCATCAGTCTGTCTGTGGCAGGGGAAAAAATGTTTGTGTTAGTGCTGCCTGATTGGGTGACACTTTGTATGTGTGGTTGGGCACTACAGTTTTCTCTGTCTCTGTCTGTTGTCTGGGGCACTGTGAGGGCACTCGGCCTGCGGCCTTGTACCTCTCAATGCACCCCAGGTGTGCACTGAAAGCCTATAAATGCACCCTTGTCATGGGTTTTTGCTTACATAGAAGCTCACTTGCATTGTCAAAGTTATCTAATCCTACCGGTCAAGAAACATTGATATAGTGCTCTGTCAAACTGGCTAAATAATATAAAGCCATTTGACAATCACATTAATCAGACTTTGCATTACTGAAGGGAACTAGAATGATGCGTTAGCCATTCACTTTAGTTATGGATTCAAATCAAGGTCAAATGAAAATAATTGAAAGTCATGAGGACCTGATGAATATAAAAAAAGACAATAAAATTAGTTCAAATGGTTTCTGTCTAATGAATTGTGTGATTTTGTTCAGTACTGTCTCAACACTGAGAAGCCCATAGATTGGCATAAAATGGAAGACATCTCACAGGCATAGTGATGTTAAACTTGAGGTATTAAAAAGTGCAGTGTGAAGGGAGACCTGAATGATTTCTTTGCCACTCTTTACTAATTCTAAAGATATTGACTTGAAGAAAAAACACATTTTCCAGCATACATCACTGTCATCCTTTGCCTTCCCGATTACATTGTAATAGTTATTGTAGGATCTTGTTTTCAGACAAGCTCAAAACAATATACTGTATGTGACATAAATTCACATTTCCTGTGTTTAATAGCAGAAGGAGTGCTGCATACATTTCCACTGTAGCTATTCTCTTGCAAACACTGAAGTTAATTTTGGGTGCATAGCCCATGCACATAGCAGACAATCAAGCTCTACTTTGTCCATGCCGTGAGAGGGTCAAGATCCTCGTCCCTGAATATCTGACCGGAAGTCAGGTGCAAGGTGCAGATAGCATAGTTTTATTCAAACCAAACAGACCAAAATATCTAAAAAAAATAAAGGCTATGAAGAGGTTACAGGAAGGGGGATGTTAGCGTCAAGTGGTCCCACCTCAAAAAGACTCCTCCCCTCTTCGGTATCTGTTAGAGGTATACCTGAGATAACATTACTTTTGTTAGGATACGTAAAAGAGATTTTTCTAAATGAAAAGACATGAATTACCTGGATCCTTCTTGGTTACAACCTCTTCTTCCTGTCATTTTGTTCCTCTCTCTGGTTCACTGGATAGCCACCTGTAAGCACTTCCTCCTCTATACATTCTTACCCCCTTCTAACGTTTTGGCTCTTAAGCCTTCTTTCCATTTTCATTTGCCTTCTTGATTAGGGTATGCAGGATAAACTTAAGTGAATTAAGTAAAATTGACAAACCGCACATGGCTGCTTTGGGGAGAGAAAAAGTAACTGTTTTTGCTGCTTTTACCAAATACAGGTGAGTCAATGAATGGCTGTCATGCAGGCTTCAGAAAGTAAAAACTATTAGAAAATGGCAAGGATGGATTCTCAGTGCTGATTGGCTAACACCACCTCCAAGCTGGGCATTTATTTTTCAATACATGCTTAGCAACAAATTAGTACCAGCCTAGCTGCCACCTTACCACATACCCTTGTGCAGGAGTACTCACCCTGCTTTGCCATTTGCTCAAACCACCAGATAAAATTTAAAATCCCAGCATGTTTTTCTTTCGCTTAATGAGAAATAATGGTCCCCCCACACACCACAACACTGCTCCATCAGTCCCAGCTCCTTTCGCACAAAAAGCAAAGAACTCCAGTTCAGATTCTCTTCGGGGGAAGAGTGGAAAACAGCTGTCTTTCTTTTACAATGGTACCAGTCTCCCAACCACATTCTCGCTCCACACGCTAACCACAAATACAAACAAAGTCAGTGAGTTGCGATCATGGTAGCAGCAGCACACAACTCCCTCATGGCATAATAGCTCCACAGTTAGTCACCCTTCTAATATTCAGAGCCTTCACAAATGAAAAACAATTTATCTCATGCCTTTGCTACGCAGCAAATACTGAGTCCATATCCATTAGGGTCAAAGGTCGCGAGCGCACAGAGAGCTTCTGAGTTCTGACCTCAACAAAATAAAAAACAAATGCTGCAAAAGTGCAGCATAACAAACAAAATTTCCAAACACTGCTAAGGAGGTTTTCTTGTACCCAGTCCTTTTCTTCTTAATGTGGCACTCTGAGTGTGTGCATGTTGGTAAGGTCTATGTGTTTTGGGGGGGAGGGGGCTGATAATCCACCAGAACAGCTCTGTAGGGAGGAGTAACAGGCCTGTGGACTATTTTTTGAAAAAAAAAAATTTATACTTATATTAATTTTTAACATTCATATTCTGTCTTATTTTATCAATTCCTTAACAGTCACAAACACGGCCATTTTCTAAGTGCAATAATACTCTCAAGGGAGGGCATTATTGGAAAGTACTGGTCCTTCAAGGGGCTATAAGGCCCTCTGTCTGCAGCATCTGGCCTCATTACGACCCTTGGCAGTCTGGTATTTCCCAATAATGCCCACCCTGTTGGGTATTACTGCTTACATAACACACTCTTGGATTGAGGTATCGTTATGAGTTGATCCTCCAGGGTTCTGTCCTGGGCCCAACTCTATTTAACATTTTCATAAGTGATATGCAGGTCAGATCTGACAATTATCTTTCCAAATTCACTGATGATACCAAACTGGGGTTGGGGGGGGGGTTGGCTATCCCAAAAGTATGGTCGTTCTTGTTTCTGACTTGGAATCAATAGAACTATGGGCTGAACACAATGGTATGTCATTTAATCAAGACAAATGTGTAGTCCTACACTTTGGCAAAAACAATCCCAGAAATGTTTACCACCTTAATAATACCCCACTTAAATCATTTTACTGTGAGAGAGACCTTGATATCCTTATCAATAATAAACTTTTGGCCAATGATCACTGCACCAAAATTGCTAAAATGACAAATGGGCTACTGAAGCAAATTGAACACACCTTTGTAACTCGAACTGAGCAGTGTCTTAGTCCATTATATAGGGCTTACATTAGGCCATACATTGATTATGGGTCCCCCTTTTGGAGCCCTTATCTAAAAGGAGATGTAGCCCATCTGGAACTGGTCCAGAGGAAAGCCACTAGAATGATCCCAAGATTAGCCCACTTAGACTATACAACTAAACTACAGTTAACTGGTCTCCATTCCTTGAACACCAGAAGATGCAGAGGGGACTTGCTTTTCATATACAAAATACTACAATCCCCTGAACTTATGAAACAGTATGGCCTCTCATACTCACATAGATGTATTGTCCTCAGATTACATAACAAGCAGCTCGAGGTTCAGTCAGCTAAAACCACAAAAAGGGGAAACATTTTTTTCCATACGAGTACCTAGATTATGGAATACTTTACCTCAAGACCTAGTGGATTCAAGTAATTTTAAATTATTTAAATGGAGACTAGACATCTGGCTTACCCCTAATTCCCCAAGGGACTGATGTCCCACATTATGTGGGGAGACAATTTTGATGGGTCCTGCCCTTCTGTTGTCCTAATAAACCAAGTAAACAGCAATTTGAGATAGATGGAGAGAGCTACGGTATGCTAAAATAAAGAGAGTCTGAGAGTTTAGAGGGGGAACGGGACTCTCCTGCTAATTTAAATGAAACACTATTACTGATAAACTATGCAAGCATGTAAGCCTTTGGTGAGCTATTACTGACAAGTGCTTCTGCTGGAAACACTCCCTCATGTCAGTTGCTGCAGGGCTTGACAGAATTTGGGAGTAGCTGAGTAGTTTCAGTCCAATCTTTGCAGCATGCACCTCTTCCAGTAACTGAAATAGGCAACCAAGTAAGGATTAGATGGTATATTGTTAAGGGACCTTTGATTAAACCCACTCTACAAAATATTGTTTCTGTACTTAATAGTTCCGATCTGGAATATTCAGCTCTACATAATCATTTAGAGTCAGGCCTTGGACAAATAAGATATATTTTGACAAATGGAAATTTTTGAGTATCTACAACATCTTTAAATCAGCATTGGTTTGATTCAGAGTGTAAGGCAGCTAAGAAACAACTGAATCTACTTATCAGAAAATGTAGAAATAATGGACATAAAGATAACTACAGTGCATTAAATAAGGCCAGAGAACATCGTAAATATTTTCTGAAAACAAAACGAGTACAATTTCGGCAAAAACAGTGTAGTAGGATGTTGGATGTTAGTTATAGAAATGATTCCTAGTCTTATTGGCTTATGGTGGCTAAAGGTACAAACGACCTTACATTTGAGATAGATTCACATATTTCACTAGATATCTGGGTGAACTATTACAGTGAAAAGTTCTACTAGCCCACTATGGATCTCTTTCTGGACCTTAGATGTTGATGTGGGCAGATTTCCTCCTTTTTCTAGACCTGAAGTATATTTTATCATAGATTCATTAAAATGAAATACAGCCTCTGGCCTGGATAGTATTCTGGCTGAAGTTTTTCTTGTTGAAGTCTCAGATTGGACTGCTATTCTGGTGATTTTTTTTTTTTTTTAACAAGTGTTGTTATAAATTGCAATTCTCTAAATCCTGGATGGGGGCCCTAATTATCTCTATTTATAAAAAAGGGGACAAATTGATCCAACAATGTACCGTCCCATATCTCTTTTAGATGATCTTGGTAACATTTTTGCAAAAGTATTAAGAGTTTGATGGAACAGTTACAAACTCTTGGTGGTTCATCAGAATCACAGGCAGGTTTTAGGCCAGGGTTCAGTACAGTTGACAACTGTTATATTATTTCGCATCTCTATGACAAATACATACACATCAGGACACAAAAACTACTTGCAGCTTTTATAGATTTTAGTTCAACATTTTGATACACTAGACAGAACCCAGTTATGGCTTTGTTTGAAAGATTTGGTGCTAACAAATGAAGATTAAGTCCAGGAAGTGGTAGTACAGGACCCTCTAGCAGGAAGCGACCACCACTTAGTGTTGTTCCTCCTCAACACAGGGAGGGAGTCTGCTAAGACTAGGACAAGAGTTGTTAGATTTCAGGAAGGCAGATTTTGCCAGAACGGGCAGCATTCTAGAGGGGTATTTCGCTGAAATTAACCCAGGGATGGATGCTGAATAGAAGTAGGTAGTCATTAGGAAGGGATTAAATGAGGCCACAAACACGTGTGCCAAATCTCAGAGTAAGCAGTCCAGGTCAAACAAAACCTAGCTGGCTCAACAAGGAGGTAGAGGGGAAGGTGAGGGAAAAAAGATTGGCCTTCATTAAGGTAAAAAAATCTGGGCCTGAGGAGGATAGAGAAGTGTTCTCAAAGGCATTTAGGGAGGTGACACATCAGTCAGGGCAGCCAATGCAGCAAAGGAGCTGAAGTTGGCTCTGGGTATCAGAGAGGGAGAAAAGGGTTTCTTTAAATACATAAGGGAAAAGAGGAGTTGTAAGGATGACATTGTTAGAATCAAGAGAGAGGGAGGAGGGGTGGAACAAGCGGAAGTTCAGGCAGAGGAACTCAATGAGTATTTCTGCTCAGTGTTCACAAAAGAAGGGGATGGTTCAATACAACGGGGAAAGGGGGCAAGGGTGGACGGGGGGCAGAGATAACAGATGAGGTCATCTGAGAAGACAAAGTTCTAATGGGTTTTAAATGCCTGCGGGTGGGCAAGGCACCAGGACAAGATAGTGTACACCCAAGGGTCCTGAAAGAACAAGCAGAGTTGTTGGCAGGCCCTCTGACAGACCTGTTCAACACCTCCTCAGAGATGGGGACTGTACCCAGGACTAGAGGATGGCTCACATGGTGCCCCTTCACAAGAGTGGACCCAAGGACCAACCAGGTAACCACAAAGTGAGCTTGACTTCCATAGTGGGGAAGTTGATGGAGACCATTCTGAAGAATAGGTTGATAACCTTTCTCGATAGCAGTGGCCTGCAGGATGAGAGACAGCATGGGTTTGTCAAGGGAAGATCTTGCCAAACTAACCTGATTGACTTCTTCAACTGGGTCATTAGGGCGGTTGATGAAGACCACGCTGTGGATGTCCTGTATCTGGACTTTAGCAAAGCTTTTGACTCTGTACTGCACAGGAAGTTAATGAGCAAACTGAGGGACATGGGGTGGGGGAAAAAATGGTGGGGTGGTTTGAGAGCTGGCTACAGGGCAGACAACAGAGAGTAGTTGTGAGGGGGACATCCAAGCCATGGCCAGTAATAAGTGGGGTACCACAGCGTTCTGTGCTGGAACCTGTTTTGTTCAATGTCTTCAATGGAGACATTGCAGAGGGGATCAAGAGTAAGATCTGCCTGGTCACGGCAAACGCTAAGATTTGTGCAAAAGTGGACAATGAGGAAGAGAGGCAGGCACTCAGAGAGGATCTAGCCAAACTTGAATGCTGGTCTAGGAAATAGCATTTGGGGTTTGATGTTAAGACGTGCAAGGTCATGCACCTTGGAGCCAGACATCCCATGAACAGCTGCTGGCTAGGGGGAGTGCAGATAATGGCTTCAGAAGAGGAAAGGGATGGGAGTAATGGTCACAGGGGATGTGAAAGTATCTGCACAGTGTAGGAGGGTGGCAGCAAGGGCAAATAGGGTGCTGGGGTGCATTGCCAGAGGGATCACCTTTCCTGGATTTAAGGGGGGCGGACTTTGGGAAAATGGGGAGATACTTGAAAGAGGCATTAAGGGGAATGGGACAGGAATTAGGGGTTGAGGAACAGTGGGCAGTATTTAAAATGGGGATTACAAGAACAACAGAATTATGCATTAAGCAGGTTAGCAAGAGGAAAAGGGAGAGGAGACCATTATGGTTTTCCAAAGAGGTAGCAAAGAAAGTGAAAGCCAAAAAGATTGCATTCAGGCAATACAAAAAGACACAGGCAGAAGGGGATAGGGAGAAGTACCAGGAGAAGCAAAGGGAGGCAGGGAGGTCAGTAAGAGAAGCCAAAGCTCAGACAGAAGAACACATTGCAAAATCAGTGGGTAGAGGAACAAACCTTTACAGGTACATAAGTGAAAAAAGAAAGACAAAGGGAGGGACAGTGAGACTGAAGGGAGGATGGATTTACGTGGAGGATGACAACAGTAAAGCTGACATAATGAACAGGTATTTCTGCTCAGTCTTTACTGAGGAAGAGGAGGGTAATGGGTCTGAAGGAGTTCAAGAGGTGAAAATGGTGTGAAATGGACACAAGTCCCTTTACACGAGAAAGGGACCTGAAGGAACTGAAGTAATAAGAGTTGATAGCAATGGGGCCAGATGGGTGCACCCCAGGGTCCCTAAAGAACTAAGAGAGGTGGTGGCTGATCCTCTGGCTATCCTGTTTAGCCGATCACTGGAAACAGGGAAGTACCAAAGACTGAAGGACAGCAGATGTAGTCCCTTATACAAAAGTGGGAACAAAGAGGAAGCAGGGAACTACAGACCAGTCAGCCTCACCTTGTGAGTGGGGAAGATCATGGAAGCACTATTGAAGGAGAGATTGGTGGAACATCTGGTTGTCAATGGACTACAGGACCCAAGGCAGCATGGTTTCCCAGGGAGAGTCATGTCAGACCAACCTCGTTGAATTTTTTGACTGGGTGACTAGGGAGGTGGATCAGGGGAGGCAGTGGACATGACATCTGGACTTCAGCAAGGCCTTTGACACTGTGCCACATAGAAGACTATTACACAAACTGGGGAATATGGGTGTGGGCAGGACAGTGAGTGTGGTGGGTAGGTAACTGGCTGGGTGGCAGGACACAGATGGTGGTGGTAAATGGCTGTCACTCCACAGAGGGAAGAGTGACCAGTGGGGTACCACAGGGATCAGTGCTGGGACCGGTCCTATTCAACATCTTCATCAGTGACATTAGCAGAGGACCTAGAAGGCATAATTTCACTGTTTGCTGATGACACAAAGCTCTGTAACAGAGTAGACACACCAGAGGGTGTAGAAGAATGAGAAGGACCTGCAGAAACTTGAAGAATGGTCAGGGGTTTGGCAGTTGAAATTCAATGCAAGTAAGTGCAAGATAATGCATATGAGGCACAAAACCATGGCACAATATATCAGTTGGGGGTGAGGATATAGCATGCACCAAGCAGGAAAGGGATCTTGGGGTTATCATCTCTGATGACCTCAAGGTAGGAAACAGTGTGACAAGGCATCAGGTAAAGCAAATAGGATGCTGGGATGTATAGGCAGGGCATCACCAGCAGGAAAGGGAGGTCATAATCCTCTATACAAGACACTAGTGAGGCTCCACCTGGAGTACAGTGTACAGTTCTGGAGACCATACCTATGTAAGGACATAGACAGGGTAGAGAAGGTTCAGAGGAGGGCAACAAAGATGGTGCATGGATTGCATCACAAGTCCTATGAAGACAGGTTGAAGGAACTGAACATGTACTCCCTGGAGGAGAGGAGGGAGAGAAGGGATATGATAGAGACATACAAGTATCTTACAGGGAGGAACAGGGTGCAGGAATACACTGTTTTAAGTGAAAAGATGTTCCAGGACTAGAGGCATGGGATGAAGTTGGAGGGAGGATGATTCAGAGGAAACATGAGGAAGAATTTCTTCACAGAACGGGTGGTGGACAAGTGGAACACCCTGCCAGAGGAAGTGGTGGGGGCTGAAACAATCACGGGATTTAAGAATGCATGGGATAGACATAAAGGAATTCTGGAGGTCAGGGGTAAGGGGCAACAGACTTCTAGGAAAATATAAACTGAACTTACAAGCTCAAATGGGCAGACTGGGTGGGCCATAGACCCTTATCTGCCAACATTGTCTATGTATCTATGAAAAGGGGAGGTCATCCTGCCATTGTATAGATCACTAGTGAGGCCAGACTTGGAATACTGTGTAGAGTACTGGTGCCCATACTTCAAAAAGGATGTGAGATTACTGGAGTGAGTGCAGCGTAGGGCTACAAAAATGATTATGGAACTAGAGGAGTTGCCATAAGTGATGGAAAAAAAAATTTTGTAGGTGTCATATTGGTCCTTTTAAGAACAGATCCAGAAACAAATGATTTGATATGTTTTATTGGACCAACATGGATGTTACAGAAAAGAACAAAGTACTCTAGCTTTCCAACCTACTCGGTCCTTCTTCAGAACCTTTATGGCAGTTATTTTGGGATTTTCAAAATAACTGCCATAAAGCTTCTGAAGAAGGACCGGGTAGGTTCGAAAGCTAGAACACTTTGTTCTTTTCTGTAACATCCATGTTGGTCCAGTAAAAGGTATCAAATCATTTGTTTCTGCATAAGTGATGAAGTAATTATTTATGCAGTTGCTGGGTATATTGATGCAATCTGTAGATTACATGCTAAGCTTCATAAGTCAGGCTGATCCTTTGCAATTTTCATGATTTTCTCTATTATGACAAAACAGCCTGTATTACTGTTATTTATCTGGTTGTTCCTGGAGCTAGAATTGGTACATTGCTCATCTTTAAGAACAGTTTCTATTCTTAATCATTGCAGATTGCTTAAGTGCTTGCTAGGCTTCCCACGGTAACGTATGCTTCATATGCTTCTGCTATTTGTTTGCTAATTTATTGTTTATTTGATATACTGAAATGTGCTATCTATTTCATATTTATATTATGTCTGCTTTTAAAGTGTACATATATGTGTGTGTGTACAAACTTGTAATGGTCTTTTGACCAATCAATAAAAGATTACTGACTAGTTTCAGTAGTTGTCTAAGAGGACAGAAAAAACAGTATTTTCCACCCTGGTGTACTTTCCTTACTGCATTTTATTAAGCCACACATAAGAAAGGTGTATATATACACTCTCAAGCAGCTTAGCAGAGATTATAAAAACAACTCTCCTCACCAGCTACTACTCTTTCTTTTCACATTTCTAAGACATTCTATGACATCAATAACAGCATTCCATGCTATTCATCTGAATGGCTTGGAATGGTGTTACTGCTGTCATAGGATGTTCAGGCAGTGTGAAAAGAGAAAGCAGCAACTGCTGAGGAGAGAAGGATTCAGTGTAGTTACAAAGGCATCTCGACTTTTCTGGACATATAGATGCCATCCACAAAAAACTACACCCTAAACTTGGTGCATTATACAGGAACTGTGGATGCATCCCCCTGCCAGCTCATAGAGCCATTGTCAAGCAAATGATTCTCCCCATTTTGACTATGGAGACACTGTCTACAGCACAGCTCCTAAGTCCACCCTGACCTGACTGGATTCCCTCTTCTACTCCTATTGCTTTGCTTTGAACTCCCGACATGCACTCACCATTGCTGCTTTTATATCTCCCTCTCCCTTCCCTTCCTAGAAGTCAGGCACTCTCTCATTGTGCCACCTTTATTGCTAAATTCTGTCTGGGCTCTCTTTGCTTATCTTACCTCACCTCTCCTCCCCCCAACTTCAACTTTCGTATCTTTGGTTTCTGCTCTCTTGCACTCCCTACTTGGGCATCTTCAGCTGGCCAGCCCACCTTCTTCTACTGCTTCCCCAAACAATGGCATTCTCTCCCCCTCTCCATCTGCTCTGCCTCTTCCCTACACTCTCTTGTCTCTACTTCTCAAGTTCTCTTCTCACCCCTGCAACTGCCCTTGACTCCTCTTTGCACCTCTCTTCCCCCTTTCAACTCCCTTCTCCTCTCTTCTTTACTCTAACTCCTCGCACTAGCTGCTGCTGCCAACATCCGTTTCCCCACATCCAAATAGACTCTTCTAGTATCTACTGGTTAGCTTTGCTATCATGTGCCTGCACTATCTGCACTGTGTACTTAAAATGCATCTTCCTATTTGTCTTCAAGATGCATCCTTCTATATTTATGCCAATGTACATAATTTGTTTTAATGCCTTTGATGTTGCTTGTTATGTGATGTGTATGTGATATTTAGTATGTTATTATCTGCTATGTAATTCAGTTCTAATTGTTCTTCATGACATTTCCCTACCCCCTACCCCCAGGACACATCTGGAAACAAGCTGTTACCAGCTCAGTATGTCTTTCCTGGTGAAACAATTGAAATAAATTAATAAATGAATGAATAAAATGCATGGTATGCAGCACAGGAGGTCCCTAGAAATGTAGATCTGACAGGTATGCTTATATATCTTTTTATTGACTGCAACTGAAGCAAGCTTTTGGAAAAAATATTTTTCATTGCACTGCTGCTTTAACACTAGTGTGACTGTTGCAACCCCTAATGAGCTGAGCAGTGGTTGCCCACCTTTCCTTTGCACCTTCAAAGAGTATTGCAGGAGCTCTAAAGGGGGGAAAGCTTTTATGAAAGTTGCCCAGAAACATTCTCTGTCATGTGGGAGGCCTTCACATAACCAGTTGCATGCTACTGAGATCCTCCCCATCTTGCCTCCTGTAGTCACAGTGGGCTGTTTTGTGCTCTGTCGGTAGCCTGGTAGCCACTGATTCTGCTCATATTGTAGGAAAACTGGGGACTCTGGGCACCAGGATGAGGAACCCCAGAACCACCAGAGTTAATCATCACTGGGGGAGCGAGAGGGGCAAGGAGGTCCATTGGGACATTATGGAATTGTCACTACAGGGGTTAGAGAGGGGGAACCCCATGGCCAATAGGGGGAAAAGAGCTGAGAGGAGGTAGAAAGGGGTACATATCTCAGCAGGAGGGCTCTGCATATGGTGTTGCCAACACATTGCAGCTTTGAGCATCATGACATGTGTTGGGTACATTTTGCAGTGCTATGCTGAGCCATGTTAGTGGGTGCACATCCAGGTGTTAGCAGGTGTAAAACCTATTTGTACCTGCTAACATCTGGAACTGATTCATTATGACACACTCACATAGTAGATTCTTTCCCTCTACTCAGTGTGCTACCAGCTGAGTATAGCAGTGTTGGTGTTAAGGGCTCAGTTCCCCTGTTTTGCTCTACCCTCAACAGCGAGTCTGAATTGAGCCCTGGGTTTCCATAAAATGCCATTGTTCTGGCCAGGCTTGACCTTTGTATACCCCAAGGGAGCCTTGCTCCCCATAGGTCTACTAGGCCTGTGTGTAGGAGTCCCTGGTATGCTCTTTATGAGCACTGAGTCAGCAGGGCACTGACTGAGGATTCATGGGGTGGAGCCAACCACTTGGGTCTAATCAGCACAGTGGGTTGTGTGTGAGATTGGATCCAGGGCAGAGAAGCTGAAAATAAACTAATGCTATCTAAATCCTAGACTGGGAAGGGGGCTCTCAGTACAGTAGGATATGATGTACTGAGGACAATGTTAAGCAGGCTTTTCATTTGCCAATTAGTTGGCAATGCTAAGATGGTGCTTGGCAACCTCCAGTTTTCCTGATTGTGTTTTCCACTCCTGAAGATCACCTTTTGTTTGTTAGCTGCTGCTCATGATGCACAGAAACTGCACCTTTAGGTCAAATCATTTAGATTTTCCTGTGGGAATTTGTCTGAGTCAGTGTTTGTGGGGTGGTGTCACTGGACACCAGGGAGTCTTGGAAAGTGGGATATCACTGGACACTAGGTAGTACTTGGCATGGGATGATCTCTTTGCAGATGACACAAAGATCTGCAACAAAGTTGATGCACAAGGTGGGGTGGAAAGGATGAGAAGGGACTTGGCAAGGTTAGAGGAATGGTCAAATGTATGGCAGCTTAGATTCAGTGCTAAGAAGTGCAAGGTAATGCACCTGGGAAACAAAAACCCAGGGGAAGAGTACACAATGGGGGGTGAGATACTAACAACAACAAAAATGGAAAGGGACCTGGGAGTCATATCAGATGACCTAAAAGTGGGAAAGCAATGTGAGAGGGCAGCAAGGAGGGCTGGGGGGATACTGGGATGCATAGGGAGAGGCATCACCAGTAGAAAACAGGAAGTTATTATCCCTCTGTACTGACAGTTGGTGAGACCCCATCTGGAGTACTGCGTGCAGTTCTGGAGACCCAATCTCCTCAAAGACATAGACAGGATGGAGGCTGTCCAGAGGAGGGCAACTAAAATGGTGCAGGGTCTGCACCGGAAGACATATGAAGAGAGACTTAAGGAGCTGAATATGTATAGCCTCGGAGAAAGGAGGAGGGGACATGATAGAAACTTTCAAGTACCTCAAGGGAATCAACAAAGTCCAGAGGGTAGCATCTTTCAAAAAGAGGTGTGCAAGAACAAGGGGGGCACAATTTGAAAGATAGAGGGAGGCTCAGAGGTAATTTAAGGAAGTATTTTTCACAGAGGGTTGTGGATGCATGGAGCGGCCTTCGGAGGAGGTTGTGGAGTCAAAAACAGTGGTGGAATTCAAGCATGCATGGGACAGTCATAAGGCAATTCTAGGGGGTGGGGGTAGGAAGAAGTAGGCTGCTGGTTAACTAGGATCTGCAGCTTATCCATTAGGTAGGGAAATGGGCAGACTGGGTGGGGCAAGCGGTCCTTATCTGCCGTCAAAATCTACTTTTCTGTGAGGAAATGAGGGGGTGTAACTAGATGCTAATGAGTGTTTTAATTGGGATAGACAGAAGGAGGGTTTGCCACCAGACACCAGGGAGTGCTTGTACAGGATGGGGTGAGGGAGTTGTTTGTTTAAAAAGCTTTATTGATCGGCATAACGTCATTACAGCCGGTACAAATAAACATATAGATATACATAAATACAAAAATAATAGTAATAATATATTAGAGGACAAATGGCTAGTTCTTCCTAATTCTTTTCATAATGTAGAAGAAATAGCTAGGTTATTAATAATAATTGGATCTTCCACAGAGAAAAAGAAATTTAAGGGCTTTTCTGGGACATTTGTTGGCGATGAAAAGATGCAATGAATCCAGGTATTGCGTACTTTTGAATACCAGGCACATTTTAGTATAACATGTAACAGGTTTTCAGCCCCTCCCATTTGACAAGTACAAGCAGTTTCTGCAGCATTTAGAATGTTAGTAGAGGTGGGTGACGTGCTCTAACTTCGCTATGAGGAGCACTTTGCATATTATTCCTCAATCCGCGTAGTGCTCCGCAACATGGCGTGAATTACTTTGCCTATATATTTGAACTCAAAATGTATTGTTTGCAATGGACTTAATGCTACCTCACCTTGTATTACAGCCTTCCCCTTAATTTTAATGTGAAGTGCTATTGGGTTTAATAGACTTTACTTTGCTTCGCCTGTTTATTGCTATTTGAGGTGAATTTTGCATTGATTCATGGGATGGCAAGTCACATGGGCTCCATATTGTCTTGCACAGCTTCAGTTATGTGTAGTGGAAAGCTGAAGACAGTTTGCTGTCAGTGCTCTGAGAATAAAATCATCGAAAAAGCTTTAAAAAAATCACTTTTGATTCAATTATTTTGTTCCAAATTTAGTACATCGAATGTAGGAAACCCTCCTGTACTTAGATCATCCAATGTTGGTTGTTTTTGTGTGCATTTTGAATGTTAATTTAGAACGTTCAGTCTGTGTACTGACAGACACTGTTGAAGTGTGCTTCGGGGGAGGAGTGTATCTGTGGTGGAGTGAGATTCACATAAGAAAGAGGCAGTCTTTCTAACTGTTTTGTACTAGTAGTGTGTGCTAGTATTTGTATGTTGATGTACACACAGTAATACTTGAAGTAACTTTTGATTATTTTCTGTTTGTTGTAGTGCAGTGCATATTTTCATTCTGTTTAAAAGATTTGTTTATATAGTGTTAGTGTACGGCACTGTTACATTTTCTGTGCATTACCTGTAGTGTGTGTGTGTGTGTGTGTGTGTGTGCGCACCATCAAGTCAGACACATTTTATTGTGCCACACAGTAATCGCCGCACTCTGAATCAGTTATCCGTCTGCAGTATTTTTTACTGCTTCCTTCTATCTAGCTAGTGGACTGCTACTGCAGAGCCCCAACTTGCAAAAGTTATTTCTTTTTCCGGTTTTGGATTTGTGTGTCCACTGGTTAAGGTATTTTTGTGCCTGTGTGACTGCATCTCTTTATAGTGTGCAATATGCATCTGTGTGTTTGCATGTTTACTGCCCAATCTGCATCTATAAGCCACAGTTGTTGTTGTTTTTTGGCTTCCCATCCACCCCAAATTTCAGAAATCTCAATTTGCTGTGAATTTTCTGTGTAATTCCCCAAAATGCCTGCAAAGAGACGTGCATGCTAAGATGCTTCTGGCCATGGCACTGCTGCCAGTGGCAAGAGTGGCCATGGGCATGGTAGTAAGCGCAGACGTGCATAATTTATGCCAGTAAAGGGATTTCTCTGTGATTTTTACAGCACCGTCAGTAGCTGCAATCATGCTTGGAGATGCTGTTGTCCCCACTGGTGGTAGTGAAGTTGCTGATGGCATGAGTATTGCTCCAAGTGCAAGCCATGACAACAAGTTAACCGGTTTCCCAAATATTGTGGAGTCTAAAGCTTAATATGTATAACCACAAGGAAAGGGGGGGCATGATAGAAACTATCAAGTACCGAAAGGGAATCAACAACGTACATGAAGGTAGCATCTTTCAGAAAAAGAGATGTACACGAACAAGGGGACAAAATTTGAAGGTAGAGGGGGGACAGATCAGGGCAAGGTCAGGAACTATTTTTTTATGGAGAGGGTGGTGGGTACAAGGACAAACAAAAAATTATTACCAGTGTTATGGTGTCAGAGCAGTATGTGAAGTATGCCCATTATTTAGAGTTGGTGCACCTCCATGCGCTCCAACCACTACTTCATGTTGTCAATCTGATGGTTCACATGATCCAGCTCATTCCACATCAGGCCCAAATCAGCATGTCTGGCTGATATTTGTGCAGGGTTACCACCATCACCTGCAGGTTGTGGAGCAACCGCTTTCTCCATGGCCCACCCCAGCTTGACATCATGTGCAGGTGGAGGCCATGCTGCCCCCGTTGGCCAGCAGGTGCATTCCTGCCCTGTTCAGCAAGCTTGGTCTGCCAATCTGCATGGTGGGGGTTGTAAAGGTGGGTGCGCTGACTACCAGTGCCCAGATGACGTCCCTAGCGGTCATGGCACACCACCTCACCACACAGATTGCACTTCACTAAACTGCTGTCCACAGGCAGTGTAATGAAGAACTTTCACACTAATGAGCTGTGGGGAGGACCGGGCATAGGCGGGGGGTCCCAGATGTTGTTGCTGGCTGCTGCTGGTGCTCAGTTGGGGCTGGGGTTGGGGAAACCTGCTGCTGCTGCAGCTGCAACTGCTGTGGTTCCTACCTCACTTCCTGCTGAACTGCTGATGCAGGGGCCATGGCAGGTGGTGGCACTGGTGGGGGTGCGCTGGTAGGTGCCACCGGAGGTGGTGCTTCCATGACACTACTGCCTCTTGCTTCAGAGAGGGGACCACTATCCCGGAAGGTACTCCGGTTCAGACATGGGGCTTATGTTTTTTGCTATCTCACTGTCTCTTCTTAAACACAGCTCTTTCTCCCACACTAGGTAAGGCGAAAATGAAAGTCTTTCACTCTCTTGCATGATTAACTTCCTCCCTGAAGCATGTGACCTGCAGACTGTGAGCCAAGTGATCTGTGGGCTGTTAGAATGCTCACTCACTCCGCCTTTAAAAGAAAATAAAGAAGTAATGTGGAGTCATCATAACGCAAAGTCATTCTGATGCGAAGTGGTGAAGTACTGCATTTCAGTGGGCCCTTCGTGTAGCTATATGTCAAGGTGGAGTGGACTACTTCGCCTCTGCTACGCTAGCGAAGTCAAACTTTGCTGCATCTATTAATGTTAGCAAACCTTTCATATAAAATATAACTAGGAAATATTTCAGATCTGTAACAAATATAGGCATTCCTTTGTTTGATTCCAATATCACATCTAAATAATATCTATGGCCAAATCTGGCTTCTTTAACGGCATACCAGGGAGAGAATTTAGAGTTCAAAATATTGTTCTGATTAAAAAGCAACTTTTATTCTTTATATATCTTTATGTTTGCTTGCGTGCATTCTCAAGAAACAACTTGGGACAGTACAGTATTTTAGAGTTGTGTCACTGTTCTGGCCAATGCAGCTGAAGCTGCATTGGGCTCGTTCCCTTACCCACCAGTCACTCGGTAAGCTACTCATGTCAGCAGTTCAAGAGAAGCAGTCCACACTTAAAACAAATGTACTGCTGCAATCTGGCACAGTTTTGTCATTCCTTATTTGCATAAAGCGTCATGTTGAACTGTTCGTTTCCTCTTCGTCTGTTCTGATCAGCATCTTCAAACTGTTCACCTCCATGTATCTGTAGGATTTCCACATCTCTTGTGCCATTCAAGCATTTCCTCTGTCCTGATTCTGTTGCAGTTCCTTTGCTCCTCCTCCATACAGTTGGGTTCCAGTCTCAATTCCACCCAACCCCCAACAACTTTGGTTCTCAAAAACAGTAGCAAAAAAGGTCAGAGCCAAAAAGCTGTCCTTCAGGAAATATAAGGGAATGCAGCAAGATGAAGATAGGGAAGCGGGGAAGGCAGTCAGGCAGGCAAAGGCCTAAACTGAGGAAACACTAGCACAAACAGTAGAAGAAAGTGACAAGACTTTGTATAGATACATTAGTTAAAGGAGCAAGTCCAGAGGGGGTATTGCTAAGATCAGAGGGGATAAAGGGGCATGTGAGGAGGAGGACCATGTAAAAGCATTTATCCTAAATAGATACTTCTGCTCAGTATTTACTGAAGAGAAGGTAGGGCAGGGCCTACAGCTCAGCACCATGGACACAGGGAGAGGGAGGGAGGTGTACACTAGTCCCTTCACAAAAGAAAGGGCCCTACAAGAGCTCAATAAGCTCAGGATGGACAAGGCAATGGGACCTGATGGCATACATCCCAGGTTCCTAAAGGAGCTAAGGGTGGAACTAGCAGATCCATTATCAAAACTGTTTAGTGAGTCTCTGAGCACAGGAGAGGTCCCAGAAAACTGAAGGACTCATGTGATACCACACCACAAGAGTGGTAGCAGGGAGGAGGTAGGAAACTACAGACCAGTCAGTCTTACCTCAGTAGTGGGCAAGATTATTGAGGCACTCCTTAAGGAAAAGATAGTACAACACCTGGAATCCATAGGAGCACAGGATCCAAGACAGCATGAGTTTACAAAAGGAAGGTCCTATCAAACTAATCTCATAGATTTCTTTGACTGGGTAACCAGAGTGGTGGACCAAGGGGGAGCAGTTGATGTTGCCTATCTTGACTTCAGCAAAGCTTTCGATACTGTTCCACATAGAAGATTGATTAATAAGCTGGGTAGGCTCTGGGTGGGTCAGAGGTTGGTCAACTGGGTGGCAAACTGGTTGACTGGCAGAAAACCAGAGAGTGGTGGTAAATGGTATACAGTCAGAAGAGATGCAAGTAACAAGTGGGGTACCTTAGGGATCAGTCCTGGGGCCAGTCCTCTTCAATATCTTTATCAGTGACATTGCAGATGGACTGGAGGGTAAGGTTTGTCTGTTTGCAGATGACACCAAGATCTGCAACAGAGTAGATGATCCAGATGGGGTGGGCAGATTGAGAAGAGATCTGGATAAACTAGCAAAATGGTCGAAAGAGTGGCAACTGGGGTTTAATGCAAAGATGTGCAAGATCATGCACATAGGGAAGAGAAACCCTGAAGCCACCTATAAGCTGGGAGGAGAGTTGCTGGCAGTCACAAGGGAAGAAAGAGACTTGGGCATCATCATTACCGATGACCTGAAATCATCCATGTAGACCACAAAAGCAGTAGGTAAGGCTAGGTAGATGTTGGGGTGTATTAGTAGGGGTATCACAAGTCAGAAGAGAGAGGTAATAATCCCTCTTTACAAGACACTGGTTAGATCTGGAGTACTGTGTGCAGTACTGGAGGCCACACCTTCACAAGGACATAACCAAATTGAGGCAGTCCAGAGAAGGGCAACCAAAATAGTGTAGGGACTGCAAAAGAAAACATATGAGGACAGATTACCGGAGCTTCATATGTATACCCTAGAGCAAAGGAGGGAGAGAGGTGATATGATCAAAACATTCAAATGCCTTAAGGGCATTAACAAGGTGAAAGAGTCTAACATGTTTCAATATAAGAAAAATTGCAGGACAAGAGGGCACAGCATGAGATTAGAGGGAGGCCGATTAAGGGGTGATGTGAGGAAGTTCTTTTTCACAGAAATGGTGGTGGATGCATGGAACGGCCTACCTCAGGAAGTGATGGATATGAATAGAGTACAGGGCTTCAAAGAGGCATGGGATAGACATAAAGGAGCAATACAGATGAGTACGAATAGATAGGCCATTGACAGAGCAAAGGCCGATGGCACATTCATAAGGTAGAAATAAAAAATGGGCAGACTGGATGGGCTTTGCTGTCCTTATCTGCCATCAACTTCTGTGTTTCTATTTGAATTAGCCCTGCCCAACTCTGTTTTGTGGGTAGGAGCCAACTGATGCTGCCCTCAAAGTCCTGTGGGTTGCCAACATGTCCTGTTGCTTTACATTTTGCATTATCATCACCCTCTGCTGCCAGTGCCCTGCTTTGAGTGTGCCCCATTGTTCTCCTCTCTTTGAAAGAGGGGCTCAACCAGACCTAAATTCAGATGCTGCCGGAGAACTGTGCTTGGATCGGGTATGGAGGGCAGTGCCTGACTGAATTTGTTTCACTGCCCCCCCAATGTGGGCCAACAACACTGGCTGCAGCTGCAACAGGAGACCCACTCCTGATCACAAGTAACAGCAGCGGTGGCTGATCTCATTGTTTCCTAGCACTAAAGGTGCTAACTTTGAATCTGCCCCACTTTTCTGGTATCTTTAAAAGAGGGGCTCACCTGGATCTAAATTCAGACGCCGCTGGAAAACTGTGCTTGGCTTGAGCATCTAGAGGCAGCATCTGATTTCATTTTTTTCACTGCCTTCCCCTGCAATGCAAACCAAACACACTGGCTGCAGTTGCAACAGGAGACCTGCTCCTGTTCACAGAACACAAACAGCGGCTGTGGCAGAATTTTTGCAGCTGAAAAAGGAGACCCGCTTCTGTTCCCTGATTACAAATAGCAACAGCAGCGGATCTCATTGTCTCCTATAGCACTAAAGGTGCTAAATGAATCTGCCCCACTATTCTGGTCTCTTTAGAAGAGGGGCTCAACTGCAGATAAATTCAGACACCACTGGAGAACTGTGGTTTGATCGGGTGTCGGAAGGTAGCACCTGAATTAATTTTTTTTTCCAACTGTCCACAACACGGATGTACAATACCGGCCGCAGCTGCAACAGGAGACCTGCTCCTGTTCACAGAATACAAACAGCAGCAGCCGTAGAATTTTTTGGCTCCACTCACCCCCCCCACCTCCAGCCCGGTGAATAACATTAAAGACCCCAAGTGCTCCCGTCATCAGCAGTGGGCCAATCAACATCAGGAGAAAAGAATGTCAGAAGTAACTAGGTGAGACTCAGTATAGGTGTAATTTATAACCCATGTGTCCCGACATGTTCATGTATACCAAAGTGAATGCTTCTTATCTGATTTCTGCTATCACTCTCTGACTCATACCTGCAAGAACAGATATTATTTATGGTATGTGACTAGCAAAAACTGTACAATTTGTATGTTTTAAAATGCAACCAGGTCATTTTTTTTTATTTATTGAAATGTTTCACCAGGAGGGCACACTGAACAACAAGTTGCTCGCCTCACAGTGCGCCCTGGGTGGAGGGGTTACATAGGGTTGTGAAAGATGATCAGTTACAATAATATGTGGTTAGTACAAACAATACAACATTGTAAGATTGTGCAACAGTTGGAACACAAGGTATTGCTACTACTAATTAAACTGTAAACCCATTGATAGGAGAAAACTAATTGCAATAATCTTTGCCTCGTGGCAGGCCATAGTAGACGTGAACTAAACATTATAATTACAATTGGCACATGGTAAAACATACTACCACAATGCAAAAGTGTATGTAAAAATGCACTGCAAATATATTGCACAACATAATATGTCATTTGTTCTGGCTACAGTTTCAGAAAGTGAAAATCCAATATAGTAATCCATTTTGACTTCTTTTGGAGGAAACTCCTCTGTCTGTCCCCACCACATACTGGTGGAGGTGGGGGGCATGTTCAAGTAACCGGAATTTGAAGCCTATGGTACATGACCCATGGGCCTCACTGAAGTGTGTACCCAGAACATTGTTTTCATTTTTGTTCACAATTGCATGAATATGCTCCTGGATGCAGCACTTCAGTGGCGGATGGTGCATACAATGTAGATCAATTTACATGTACACCTCCAAACATAACCACAAGAAGCTATATGGTAGCCCATATATTTTATTTATCGTAAACACTTCTGTAACTGGGTGTTCAAATTTCTCGCCACTAATGGCATAACAACAGAAGTTACAACATCTGCACTTGTTAAATCCTGCACTTATACAGCTTTCTGCTAGTTTTCTAGTCATGTAATGACTGTTTGTAGCATGACTGGCTATTGTTTTGCTGCTCCTGAACAATACAGCTGGTTAAACCATTCCTCTGCATGTGCATGAAGCAAATATTACAAACAGGATCAAACAGGGTGACAATGTTGCATAGAAACAGTACAATCCTGGTAAACAGAGAAGCAGACACCAGCCACGCAGGCTGGGCACAAGTGGGATAAACAAACTGAACCAAACAATAAACAGTCAAGCAGTCGGTGCAGACCTTGTCAGTAACTAGTAGAATGTACAGTGGGTGGGGATGTATTGTTGTTTGTGGGTGAAATATATCTCCTTTATTACAATTCACATTGTAACCGATCCTTGTAGTGCAATTAGTAATAATAATGAGGTATTATGCTGTATGTATATTTAGGTCACAAAATATTTTACTATTATTTGTGTCCCCATCCATGAGCTTACAATAAAATGTGTAGTAATCTGAAGGCATTTTAAAACATACAAACTGTAGAGTTTTTGCTATTCACATATCATACCTTATAGTATGCTTTTGCCATTTGGCATTAATAGATTTAACTTCTATTTATGTATCTACTGTTCTGTCTGTCTGTCTGTCTGTCTGTCTGTCTATCTATCTATCTATCTATCTATCTATCTATCTACAGTACAAGTTACATTAAACTGTTCCATCAACTCACTGGAGTAGCATTTTTTTGTGTGTGATTCTACTGCAGTGGCAACTTGAATTGTTGAAGCTTTCTTTTCCAGCCATTCTTCCTGCCCACTCAACTCACTTGTACCTGTTTAGTGATATGGTAGTAGCTGTTTTGCAGTGTTTATGCAATGCATTTTCATGGCATTGTTTATAAATATTACAGCATTCCTTCAGAGCATTGTATATAAATATCACCGCATTCCTTAAGAGCATTGTGTATAAATATCACAGCATTCCTTAAGAGTTGTTTAGTCTGCCTTTTGAAATGAAATTCATAAGCAGTCAGCTGAAAATAAAGCTTATAGTCCTAACAGCTAGTTGTAAACCAATACGTACCCTTTACTAATTAATTGAATTAAACACTGCACAGATTAGTATGATCATTGAACAATGCTACACCAGTGAGTTGAGGGAACAGTTTAATGTGACTTGTACTGTATGTATGTATGTATGATGTATGTATGTATCTATCTATCTATCTATCTATCTATCTATCTATTCTCCTGCCTACCTACCTGTCTATGTCTGGTTCTCTGTCACTGTGTGTCTCTGTCTCCTTCTGTGACTCTCCATCTCTGCGGGAATAACCCACCAACACACACTATTTACCAGGACCTGCCTGCTATCAGGTTTCATATTTATGTATTATACCTTATTGTAACAGTGCACTACCAAGGCCAATACCTGTAAGGAAACATTCAGCATTGACAAATGATTGTTTATATTTTAAACTGATAGTAATCCCTGTTACATAATAATTAAAAAGACAGGGCAGTTGGTAATATTCCTAAAGATCATACACATATGATATCAAGGGGAACTTCTTACAACCAAATTGATCCCACTTAATTTTTTTCTTCAAGACAGCTATAGGGGAGGCCTCTTGGAAGGTCTCTCGAACACTTTATCCAATACCCCAATATAAGTCAGTCTGTCTGTTTTAAGGCTGTCCAGACCCTATTCAGCTCTAAAATAGTATGCTGGTAAAGATGTATTAGGATCAAGAGAAGACTTGATAAGCTGCAATGCAATTTTTTCACAGTCCATGATCATATATGGAGCCCAAATTTCTGTGCCATAGAGAAACTGCAAATTAAGTTTGGAGGAAATAGCTTGGATTAATGGTCTAATTGAGTAACCACCACATTTATAATGTAGCTTCTTTTGACCCAGAGTAGTTTATTTTTACTTTACTCAGTTTTGGGTGGGGAAGTTGGTGCCACTAGACTATACACTTGACATTAGATGTGGAGGGTGAGGGTGACACTGGATATTGGGAAGTAACTGGCATGGGAAAAGGAAATGGTGGTTAGTTAGAGGCAATGTAAGCAACTGAGTGTTGGCAAGGAATGGAGGGAGAAACTAGACACCAGGGGTACTTGGTTTGGGACATGAAGAGTAAGTAGGTGTTACCAGACACCTGGGAGTACTGAGCATGGGATTGGAAGAGGGAGTAGATTTTCAATGGACAACAGGGAGCACTTGACAAGGGACAATTAAACTCCTGTTTGGCACCTGCCTATTGGGGTGCCCTTACACCATGCCATAGCTACACTGGTACCTGTACCTGCAGTACATCACCACTCGGAGGGCTATGCAGCAAGGGAATGTTGCTCTTCCAGAGGTACATCCCTGTCCATCAACTGTACCTAGTACTCTGCAGTCACGGACTATTTCTGCCGGTTGGAGACTGTGCAAGCCCTGGGACAGCTGCAAGGGCTGGTGTCACGAGGATGTCTGGGACAGGGTCCTTGCATGAATGCCAGGGTATACAATGTCCGCATGTCTGTACAAGTGTCAGGGCACATCTACCAGGTGTCACTTGTGTACTATTCCACACCCGCTGTGCCCTTGCCACCTACTACAGCACCCCCCAGGTCTGTGTTCAGTGTCCCCCAACCTTGCAGACTTCCTCCCCCCACATCGCGGTTCTGGGCTGGCATTGTGCTGAGCAGAGGTGGCTTGATGGGATCCTCCTTAAAACCCCTCCAGTGTGCCAACTCTTTGGCACAGCACTCCATGTGCGGCAACTCAGGGACTTTGGTGCAGGGACCCCTGTTCTACTACAGTATGGTGCAGGTCCCTGGTGCACCTGGTGGGTTTGTCTCAGGTTAGGTTCAGCACAACATGTGCCAATATAGCATCCTTTTAAATTGAGCCCCAGATCTTTACTCTAGAAAGCAGCCTCAGCTTGCCATCGTTGATGGGATTCAGCTTGTGACTAAGAGGGTTAGCAGCGTAGGTCTAGTTCTTCATGTGAGGCAGACCTTAAAATCCCAGGCTTTGGATGTAGTCAAAACCAGTCTTTGTCAGCTCAGGAATATAACTAGGCTGCCCTACTTTCTAAAAGCAGGGATCTGAGGACTGGTTGTGTGCCCTACAGGGGCCCACCCGTGACAAAGTGCAAGATTTGGCATAAAACATTGGCAATGGTGAGGAGATGCTACGGCCAAGTATGTGTCTATTTTAACAATGTTTTATCTCTCATAATTCAGTTGGTCTATTAGCAGCCTTTGTTAGTTAGCCCAGTGTTTTTGTTTTTTCTGTGTTCCCCCCGTGACCAAATTTGATTCCTGCAGCTAATACAGAATACATAAGGTTGCATTCTGAGTTCCATAGGGACGTAAAATCATATCAACCCAGCACTTGGCAAACTAAGTTGGCCACCAGTTCAACTGATCATTGAGTATAGGGTGTGACTTTGAAGGCTCTAAATGGACTGGGTTGCAGCTGATTCTGTAAGATCCTAATCCTCCAGCACTCATGCCATTTAATCCTAAAACCAGGGGCTGTCTTCTGCTCACGTTTATAACTCAGTAATTGATAGGGCATTCAAGGTAATGGCTCCAGTCTTGTGTAATTCCTTCCTGCTTTTGTTCTAAAAGATTATGAGCTTAAACCACTTTGAAATGGAGGTTTTGATCTGGCTCTTTAGCTCTACCTATCATATGATTCTGTTTTTGTTTCCTCATTACTGCCATTGCACAGTTCATCTGCAGTCAGAACTGTAGGACAGTATAATTATTTTTTTTGTCTGTATATAGTAACATAGTAAGATAGTATTTGACGGCAGATAAGGACTGCTAGGCCCACCCAGTCTGCTCATATTCCCTGCCTGCATCAGTGCTTGCTTACCCTACTTGGTCATTGGCTTTAGCTTTTCCTACCCACCTCTAGGGTTCCCTTGTGCCTATCCCCTCACTGTTCTGCCTCCCACTTCTTCCTGGGGTAGGCCATTCCATGCGTCTACCACCCTTTCTGTGGAAAAAAAAAAAACTTCTGCACATTCACCTTTATCATGCCTCCCTCCAATCTCATATCATGCCCCTTCATCCTTGTACAACTCCTATACTGAAATATTTCACCCACTTGAACTTTGTTTATGCCCTTAAGATACTTGAAGGTTTCTGTCATAGCCCTCCATTCCCACCTCTCTTCCAGTGTATACATATTGATTTCCTAGAAACATAGAAGTTGACAGCAGATAAGGACCGCAAGGCCCATCCAGTCTGCCCATTTTCTCTACCTTGTAAATGTGCCATAGGCCTTTACTCTGTCAATTGCCTATCTATTCATACTCATCTGTATTGCCACCTTATGCCTATCCCATGCATCTCTGAAGCCCAGCACCGTAGTCTTATCCACCACTTCCTGAGGTAGGTCATTCCATGCATCCACTACCCTTTCTGTGAAAAAGAACTTCCTCACATTACCCCTTAATCTGCCTCCCTCTAATCTCATGCTGTGTCCTCTTGTTCTGCAATTTTTCTTATATTGAAACATGTTAGACTCTTTCACCTTGTTAATGCCCTGAAGGTGTTTGAATGTTTTGATCATATCGTCTCTCTTCCACCTTTGCACTTGGGTGTACACATTGAGCTCCGTTAATCTGTCGTCCTATGTTTTCTGATGCAGTCCCTGCACCATTTTGGTTGTCCTTCTCTGTACTGCCTCCATTTTGTTAATGTCCTTGTGCAGGTACGGCCTCCAGTACTGCACACAGTATTCCAGATGGGGCCTAACCAGTGTCTTGTAAAGAGGGATTATTAAGTCCCTCTTATGACTTGTGATACCCCTACTGATACACCCCAACATCCCTCTAGCCTTACTTACTGCTTTAGTGGTCTTCTTGGATGATTTCGTGTCATCTGTGACAATGATGCCCAAGTCTCTTTCTTCCCTTGTGATTGCCAGCAACTCCCCTCCCAACCTATAGGAAGGTTCAGGGTTTCTCTTCCCTATGTGCATGATCTTGCACTTCTTTGTGTTAAACCCCAGTTGCTGCTCTTCTGACAGTTTTGCCAGTTTTTCCAGATCTCTTCTCATATTTCCACCCCCATCTGGATCATCTACTGTGTTGCAGATCTTGGTTTTATCTGCAAACAGGCAAATCTTACCCTCTAGTACATCTGCAATGTCACTGATGAAGAAATTGAAGAGGATGTGCCCCAGAACTGATCCCTGAGGTACCCTACTTGTGACATGCATCTGTTCTGACTGTACACCATTTACCACCACTTTCTGTTTTCTGCCCACCAACCAGTTTGCCATCCAGTTAACCAGCTTCTGACCCACTCTGAGCCTACCCAGATTATTCAATCTTCTTTATGGAACAGTATTGACAGCTTTACTGAAGTCAAAGTAGGCGACATCAATTGCACCCCCTTGGTCCACCATTCTTGTTACTTAGTCAAAGAAATCTACGAGATTAGCTTGACAGGATCTTCCTATTGTAAACCCATGCTATTTTGGATCCTGTGCTCCTATGGATTCCAGGTGTTGCACTGTCCTTTCCTTAAGGAGTGCCTCCATAATTTTGCCCACTAGTGAGGTAAGACTGACTGGTTTGTAGTTCCCTGCCCCCTCTCTGCTACCACTCTTGTGGAGCATGATCACATGAGCCCTTCTACAGTCTTCCGAGGCCTCTCATGTGCTCAGAGACTCACTAAACAGTTCTGCTAATGGCTCTGCTAGTTCCACCCTTAGCTTCTTTAGTACCCTGGGATGTATGCCGTGAGGTCCTATTGCCTTGTCCACCCTGAGCTTAGCGAGCTCTTGTAGGACTCTTTCTTTCATGAAGGGACTTGTGCACACCTCCCTCCCCCCTGTGTCCATGGTGCAGAGATGTGGGCCCTGCCCTACCGTCTTCTCAATAAATACTGAGCAGAAGTATCTGTTTAGGATAGATGCTTTTCCTTTGTCATCCTCCACACACTCTCCCTTATCCCCTTTGATCTTAGCAATACTCCCTCTGGACTTTCTTTTTTCACTAATGTATCTATAGAAAGTCATGTCCTCTTCTTTTACTGTTCATGCTAGTATTTCCTCGATTTGGGCCTTTGCCTTCTCTGTTTCCATAAGGGAAGTTTGGTATGCCTTCGTATCTTCGTCCCGCTGCATTCCCTTATATTTCCCGAAGGCCAAACTTTTGGCTCTGATCTTTTCTGCCACTGTTTTTGAGAACCAAGGTGGCTTCCTCCTTCTTTTGCTCTTGCTTTTCTCCATAACACAATGGGATGTTGCTTCAAGTATTGCATTCTTAATGCTTGCCATCTTTGCCTGTACCACCTCACCTGTATTTCTTCTCGCCAGGGCTAGCTTAACTCTGTTGATCATTTTATCAAAGTCGGCTCCGCTGAAGTCCTACATTTTTGCCTTGGAATGGGGTGATTTAATTCTAGTGGCCAAATTGAACCTTAGCATGTGATGGCCACTAGCCCCCAGGTGAATTTCTACCCAGAGATCTGTGATCCTTTCCCTGTTAGTCTGTACTAGATCCAGGATGGCCCTGTTTTTTGTAGGTATTTGTACCAATTGTTTGAGGCCCTTCCCCTGCAGTGAATCCATTATGGGTCTAGTTCTGGTGGATGTTCCTGCTGGTATTGACCAATCTGTATCTGGCATGTTGAAGTCTCCCATTATCAGAACCTCACCTTTTCGGAGATCATGTGATGCAGAGCACCAGCTAACAGCTTTTCCCTGCAGCTCCAGCTACTCGATCATCAAATTACTGTCTAAACCAAAGTTTTTACTTTAGTCTGGGGATTTGTACTTATTCATCTTGTCTCTAAGAACCTGTGCAGCTTTTCAACATCACTGATGGATTTGGAATTGAAGAAGTCAATGCCGAGGCATACACCACCTGCTACCCCAGAAAAGGTCTCTAAAAAATCCAAGGCCTCCTTTGCTGCAACCATCCAGGCAATGGCTGTCTCTAATCCCAGTCAGGAACCTCTTACGGTGGCCTGATTCCTCAAGGATTTTAAGCCTTTTAAAGATGAATTGTAGCTGATTACCATGGAGTTGAAATCCATTGCGCAAGCACTGGAAGACATCACTACCCGAATCTCAGACAATGAGGTTTGCCTGCACTATCTGGAGCATAAAGTGGCTATATTTGACCCCAAATTCATAGCTGCCCGGCAGCGGATCTTGAAACTGGAGAACAAGATAGAAGATTTAGAGGGCCGTAGCCGCCACAATAAGGCGGTACTAATTGTCCTTCCCAAGAAAGAAGGAGGAGGAGATCCGATCAGTTTTGCACAGAAGTTGAGCCCACTGTGCCCTTTGCCCGACCCTGCCACAAGGTGTCCCACCGTGCACCTTCATCTTTCGTTTTCTGGACTATCAAGAAAGGCAGCATTTTTTAATGAAGATGCGACATATCCAGGAGCTTAAATGGGAAGGAGCTAAAATTAAAGTTGCTCAAGACCTCCCGGTTACCGTTCGACAAAAATGGGCCTCCTTCCATCAACTGGTCACCAAGCTAATTGCAGCTGGTTTTAAATTTAAAATGCGGTAACCTGCGTGACCTCAGGTCCTTATCTCTGGCACCTGGCCCACTTACGAGAATGTAGAAGCTGCGAGTACAGGCCTTAAAGTTGCGCTCCCTGATCCCTTTCGAGACCCCAGAGGAAATATTCACCTGTCTTATGGTCTCTGTTAACGGTCCATCATTACCACAAAGGTGAATTTAATCGCTGCTTTTTTCTACCCCATTGGAACAAACACTGCATACATCCTTACTACCCTGAAACTGGCCTCGCTATATATGATTGTTTGTATTTGGACAGTACCATCATTGGGAACTCACTGTAGAGGACAGTTCCCTCCAGGACTTTTCCTTGGGGAAGACTAGGGACTTCCTCACGTTTATTCGCCATTTAGTAGCACTCCACCATCAACCTTAATCATACTTTTACCCTGGATGGATGTCATTGGACCTATTGCTCGCAACGTCATATAGCAACTCTTTTCATTTCAATCTATAACCGCAGCGCTATCTGCCACTAGACGGGGCAAACAGCTAAACACTGTTCAATAGTCATTCTGATTGCTGTGCTTCCCCTTTTTAAACAGTGTGTGGACCTTTTCCCTCTGATTATTGGACCAATCTATTTCAATTTTTGAGTTTTAGGTTACTGACATTTAGTTTCCATTTCTTCATTCAGGTCAGCAATTGCTCTAGCGGACCTGTCTGATACTGGAATACTAATTTATTTTCATTTTAAGTGCACCATATTTGTGCTCACTTTTGCCTAGTTCTAGACCCATAGTTTTGCTGGGATTGTTGTCTTGTTGTGAGGACTGGCAGTGGGATAACCCAGCTGCACACATTTCAATTAATCAATGAGCCTGGATTCCTAAGTCTCTGTTCTACGATGTTTTATTGTTTTTATAGTATAGTTATGTAGGCAGTGTTTGGGTTTGGGTGACTGGGGAGGGGGATCTAAAGTTGGTGTGCTGTTTTTCACGGGCTGTGACAATATGGGGTTGGGGAGTTAGGGAATGGTGGGAGGGTTCTTCTCAACATGACATTTTGGGGGGTTTTCTGTTTATTTTTTTTAAGATTCTTTGGATAGTTGGGGGTTTGGGGGGGAGAGAAATAGCATGGTGTGCGTTCATTCAAGATTTAGCAGGTTTGGCACTTATTTGGTTCTCATATCTGACACGGCTGATGTCCATGGCTAGGATATTCATTTTGATTACCTGGAATGTAAAAGGGGCATGACATAAAACTAAGCAGTATAAACTTCTCAGCTGATATAGTTTTTGTGCCAGAGTCCCATCTCCTTGACTCAGAAGCAAACAAACTGAGAAGACAGTTTATTGGTCAGGTCTTTTCAGCAGAAGGCACTACTCAGAGCTGTGGAGTAATGATTCTGGTGGCTAGATCTGTCTCCTTTGTCCCTACCCAAGTAATTAATGATCCCTATGGTAGGTACATTCTTGTCAAGGGTTTATTTCATACCATGGAGCTCCTACTTGGTAGCATTTATGGACCCAGTACAGACTCAACCCCTTTCTTTATCCATCTTCTTCAGACCCTCTCCCAGACCTCCCACTAATCCTGGGAGGGGATTGGAATCTCCCTTTTGATCCTATCCTTGATCGCTCTGGAACGATTTGCAAAGGTCTCTTGCTGGCTCAACGAGCCTTAAGAGACCTACCGACTATTTGGGTTTATGCGATATCTGGTGAGTCCTTCACCCTAAAGAAAGAGAGTATTCATTTACCTCCTTGGTCCGTAGGATGTCCTCCCGCATTGATTACATTCTCTTCTCACAATCCCTTATTCCCAGGGCAATAAACTCGAGCATACAGCTCGGTCCCATTTCAGACCACTCTGTGGTTCTTAGTTGCCTCTCCCCTACCTAAATCTGAAGGAATATGGCGGTTAAACAATACATTTTGAAAGACCCTGGAACAATCTAGTTAATCTCAAAGCACATTACTCACTTTATGGAAGCAAATCAGGATTCCACTAGCAAACCAGATATAGAGTGGTGCGCTTTAAAAGCATACCTAAGGGGAGTTTTGATTGGTTTAGTCTCTTCTCGTGAAAAGAAAAGGGATGAGCGCTTAGTAAATATACTCTCTCAAATTGGAGATAAGGAAGCTAAACTATCCTCACAGTCTTCAGACCAATTCCAACAAGAATTTATACAGCTTTAAGTGGTTTATTCAGAACTCCTTAGTGAGCAGGCAGAATATGCCATTCTAAAAGTGAAAGCCAGTTATACCAATCTAGGAGAGAAGGCCGCGCACACTTACTTGCCTTGAGAATTAAAAAGTTGGAATTGGCTAGACTGATCACTGCAATTTGATCTTCAGTGGATGGGTCACTCAAAACCTCCCCTACAGACATTACGGCTGAATTTGAGGCTTATTATAAGATGTTATATGGCCCCATGTCACCACCTCCTTGCCCTCAAGAGAGAGAGAGAGAAGTTCTTACAGGCTTCCCATCTCCCTTCACTTTCAACAGACCAGGGCCTTGCTTTGCTCTCCCCTATTACGTCTGAGGAGATGCTCAGAGTAATCAATGATTTACTGTCTGAGAAAGACCCAGGCCCGGACGGGTTCACTTCAAACTTCTATAAAGCCTTTGCAAAATTATTAGTCCCACTTCTCCAAGCTTTTTTCAGTACATTCTCTCGGGTGCCTCTTCTGAAATCACTTTGTTTGAAGCCCTAATTATCCTACTTCCTAAGCCAGGTAAACAGCCAGATCTGGTTACCATCTATAGACCAATATCCCCACTAAATCAAGATATTAAAATACTTGCTAAGATTTTAGCTGATTGGCTTAATTCCCTACTGCCCGGTCTCATCGGCCCAGAGCAGGTGGGGTTCATGAAAGGGAGATCCTCTTCAGATCACCTTTGCACACTTGTCCATGTCTTCTCAGTGTCCAAGAAATCTGACTCACCTGCAGTTTTGGTTTCCTTGGACGTCAACAAGGCCTTTGATAGGGTTAATTGGCAATATCTTTTTGCTACTATGCAGGCTTTTGGTTTCCCCCAAAGTCTGTGCACTTGATCAAGGTGTTCCATACTAACCCTACTGCCAGCATGTACTGTAATGGGAGGTTTTCTTCGACATTTCCACTCCACTCAGCTACCAGACAGGGTTGCCCTCTCTCTCCCCTACTTTTTAATCTTCATCTGGAGCCCCTGATTCGTAGGCTCATAACCTGTCCATTGATTCGGGGTATCATGGCAGGTGACCACGAGGTCAGAGTCTTCCACCTATGCAGATGACCTTCTCCTTCAAATCTTGAATCCAGCCTCGTCCATCCCACCACTCTTAAGCATTATTAAAGAATTCACTTACCTTTCTAATTATAAATTAAATATAGATAAAACGACTGTGTTCCTTCTGAATCATAAGTTCCAGAAACCAGTTGTAACCTCCTATGGGCTCTCATGGGCATCTATATCTCACATGTATTTGGGGATTGATCTTTCTCGCAGTGATTCTGATCTCAAAAAGGTTAATCTGGATGGTCTTCTCCAGACAGTCATCCAGGATTTGAACAGGTGGTCCCTTCTTCCTCTCTCTTTGTGGGACAGGATTAATCTAATAAAAAATAATGTGTTCCCAAGGCTTTTCTACCCCTTTGAACTACTCCGTGTTTGGCTGCCAAACTCATGGTTCAGAAGGGTACATGGATATACTGCAGATTTTATTTGGGCTGGGAAAACTCCATGTCTGGCATACCACAAAGTGGCTGCCCCCAAGGCTAAGGGTGGTCTGCATCTTCCCCATATGGGTCTTTGTTATTGGGTGAGTCATTCTAGTAAATATCTCAGATGGCTATCTCCAGAAGAATCCCAAGGCATCTCCTCTTATGCTCCACTCTGGCTTCACATAGAGAAATACATGATTATCTCTCATGGTCTTTTTCCAATTGCTTTCCTCCACATGCATTTTAAATCTCTCCCTGCTTAACTGCATGCCGCACCGATAGGCGTTTCTGTTAGAGTCCATTTTCAGCTTTGTACTCTGCTAAAATGTAACCCTGTTTATGATATTACTCAAACCCTTATGGCCAGCCCTAACTTAAGAATTGTAGGTGAAATACTCTCCCCATCATGGTTGCCCCAACTAGCCTTTGTCTCTATTTCACAGTTTATGAATGAGAATGGCACCTGGCTCACTTCTCCAGAGATTATGACTAAATTTGCAACTCCTAGCTCCTCTATGTTTAAAGTTTACCAAGTGAGACACTTATTGGTTCAGTTTTTCAGGTCTATAATCCCCCAAACCCCTAAATTCCACTTTCACCCAGACGTATTGGACATCGCCAGGTTACCTTATGCAGTGTCAAAAATGTTTGGCCTTCTTTATGAATGGATCTACCCAGAAGTCGATGGTTCAGTTTCATACTGGTCAACTAATTTTCTAGACTCTGCTATTAACTGGGGAAGAATATGGAAAGGTGTCATAAGTTTGTGACTCTCAATTTTCAGCTTCTTCAGTAACGTTGCAGGCCCCCAGTTCTGGGAACACTTCTGCTGGATGCACTGATCCTGGACTGGTCAGGGAGGTTCCTATACGCATTTCCCCCCTTTCCCCTGATATTCATGGTTTTGCTGAAACTCAGACAGCAGCCTGCATCGATGATCCTAGTGACTCCGGAGTGGCCCAGGCAAGCCTGGTACCCTCTCCTTCTCTCAATGTCCTGCAACAGGCCCTTTCACCTGCCTCTGACTCACTCCCTGCTGACCCTTCCTCAGATGGGAGTGCAGTACCCAGACATACACTTTCTTCACCTCAAGGCTTTGTTCTTGAGGAGTTAAGAGTTTCCATCCTCACAGTACTCTGAACAGGTCCTTAAGGTACTGAGGATGGCTAAAAAATCAAACACTAAGAAGACTTATGCAGCCGAATGGAAAAGGTTTTCCCCTCTGATGCAAGAGCGAAAAGGTCAAACCCCTATCAGCTTCAGACTCTCAGCTGTTAGACTACCTGGTACACCTACAGGTGTCAGGCTTGAAACCATCTTAACTCAAGCTACACCTGGCAACAATTTCAGCCTACCTTTTGGTGGGAAAGAAGAAATAATTTTTTTCCCATAACATTTTTAAACAGTTTTTCAAAGGCCTCTTGCACCTCCAGCCTCCAACCAGGGAGCCAGTTCCTCCTTGGAGCCTGAACCTTTGCATAGATTGGCTCATGAATCCAATTTTCAAGCCTATTACCATGGCCCACATCAAGTTTGTAAGTTGGAAGACCATCTTCCTTTTAGCCATTATGTCTGCCAGGAGGATTTCAGAGCTACAGGCCCTGTTCACTGAGCTGAATTGCATCATCTCTCACAATGACAAAGTTGAGCTCAGGACAAATAGGACATTTTTGCCAAAGGTAGTTTCAGAGCTTCACTTGAACCAGTCCATTACTCTGCCTGTCTTCTTTACTGAGCCATCCATTCCTGGCAAGCAAAAGCTCCACAGCTTGGATGTCAATAGAGCCATCTTTCACTGCCTAGAGCATATTAGACAGTCCAGAGGATCCTTCCACTCAGTTGTTGTTCACCTACGGGGATATAGGCAGAGGAAGACCAGCTTCCAAGAAAACAATTTCTCATTGGCTGGTCTCTCGTATTAGATTCTGCTATGAGAAAGCTGGTCAACAACCTCCAGTGGGGTTCAGGGCCCATTCCACCAGGGGCACTGCAACCTTGCTTGCAGCAGCAAGGGACATTCCCCTACTGGATGTCTGCAAAGCAGCTACCTGGAAATCTGTGTACACTTCTGTGAAACACTACAGTTTGGATGTGCATACCAGATCTAATGACAAATTTAGTAGGGTGATTCTGCAGAGCCTCTTTCCTAAATAGGTTCTCTGCCCGCCTCCCACTTGGTACTGCTGGGCAGTCTGCAAAAAAGTTACTGATGCTAAAGGACTCCTCGGGTAAGAAGAAAAAATTACTCACTGCAGTAATCTTCTTTCTTCCAAGGGGTTCTTTAGCATCAGTAAGCTCCCACCCTTCCTCCCCAGTTCTCCTGTTGGAGAAGGGCTCCTATGTCACCTTTTACCAATTTTGGAGTTTCTTATTGATGAGTTTTTTGCTCGTGTTGCTATTGTTTCTATTTCCACTTTTGGGGACATTTGCATGTTTTTTGAACCCTGTTGATTCTTTTTCGGGGCATTTGCTCTCATTTTTCCTTGAAAAAATTCAGAAGCATTCAACAGCTCTCACTCAGCTCACACCCCCTCCTGTCTTTTTGTTGGCATGGCCTACGCTCATTTAGATATCTCTTAAAGGCACACCTCTGGGGTAGTTGCACATAGCCAGCTAAGTGCAAAAAAGTTACTGATGCTAAAGGCCTCCTTGGAAGAAAGAAGATTAGTGCGGTGAGTAATTTAGTCTTCCCTGCAGCATTACTGCATTGCATTATGGCTGGCCCTGCTGTACCTCTGGCTGCAGAGGAACAGGCCACATGAGGCCTTCTGTCTAAAAAAGAGCAGGCCCCCATAGGCCCTGTGCATCTGCAGCCACAAATATGCATGCACACAGTACAGCAAACACACACAGGTGCGACTGCATAAGCACAGATACAAATGCATAAAGTAGCACATCACTGCTACTGTATTTGTGTCATCTGTAAACAGTTGGATGTTGTTTGTCTTACCTGATGAAGGCTGTCTGTGGTTGCTTGTGTGGTGTTGTTCTTTTGCTGTTTTGGGGGTGTAGGGAGATATGGTTGAAACCCAAACACCACATTTCTGTACTTCTGTTGTGTTAAGTTAAATCCTAACTGCTGCATTAATGCAGCTTATTTTGCAAAGAATTTCCTTTCTTTTTGAGATAGTAGAATCATATCCCCATTCACTTGGGTCCCTTAAGGACTTGCATGAAGAGATGCAGACTTGCAGGGCCCTCCTGACCCTGAGCAAAGGGAAGACTCGGTTCACCTATGAAGTTCAGGGTTCTGCTGATCCTGCACTTCCATGCAGTGATGGATGTCAAGAATTCTTGGGGTTCTCTGGTGGGCTGCACAAGCACAGGGCCCTTTGGACTCTGTGCTTTCATGTGGCCACAGATACAGGGCTAAGTTTCCATCTCTTAGGCAATGCTTAGTGCCATCTGCCACCCTCGGGTGTAGGGTTGCAGGGCCTATGCCAAGAGAAGAGTTGTCTTCACTTTATGATAGCTGGTCTCATGTGGCAACCCTGCAGCTTTCCTTCCTTGGCTGGGGGGAGTGTCACATAACAGTGACATCCTCCACCTTCACTTCATCCAGCTGGCTCTCTGAGATCACCCCTTAACTCAGCTCACCGGCACAGGATCACAAAGCACTACCCACTGGGGTAAAGTCGGGTACTACACAGAATGTTTCTTAATAATTATTTTATATTTTTAATTATGTTCCCAAATTTTCAATATAGTCTTTATGACTTCCTTTATAAACATGGCAAGTGGCATTTATAGTATTGTATATTGGCTGAAACATTATTTCACACCACAAATGCGAAAACATCTGCAGGACTCAAAAAAAACAACACCTATCACATTTATGAGGTGATGTGAAAAAATGGCTGTGCTGAAAGAATGGAGTAAAAATATTGACAATTAGCAAAGTTATGAGTGAATGTTGAAATATTTTAATGTTCACTCATAACTTGGTCATTGTACCATATTTTCACACCAAATTTTCAACATAGCCTCCTTATGTCCGCATCTTGTGAATCTGCTAGGTCACAATGGTGTGATTATACAATGGTGTGTGAAAATCCTGTAACCTCATTGGTCCAAGCATGTCACATGACCATGTATAAATCCTGCACAACCCACAGCTGAGGAATAGCATTTATAAAAAACATAATTAAACACATTTTAAATTTATTTTACACATGGGTCCATTGTATAATCGCAATAAGGCACTCCAGGGTGTGAGTTACTGGGGGATTTACCCACTTCTTGTGTGGATTCGTCACTGGCTAAGCCTCGTGACACACCACACAAGATGTCGGTAAATCTAGTAACCCACACCCTGTTGTCCTTATTGCTTAATTACTGAGAGGCTGGGTGGCAGAAAATAATCTGATTTGCCCAACTGCTAGTTTTTAAAAATGTATTTCATGACTGAAACCCTAGCTGTTTGAAAGTGAGGAATCCAATTTACCACCTAGAAACTGACACCTGCAGTATAAAGCAGGGTTGTAGTGTGTATTCTGTATACTGTAGGTAGGGACCAGGGCTGTAGTAGTGATGCACGTGACCTCTGGGATCGGAGTGAGCAAGGCAAAAGCACTGGAACCCAAAGCCATTAAAGGGTTCAGACCTACACAGTAGGCACTATAGTGTGGTTTTAACCATGACATACTGCTTTATAACTGCAAAAAAGTGATAGCTTGGAGACACAAAACCAGATATCAGCAAAGCTTACTTCTGGATCCATCAAGATAAAAGATGATGCCTAAGTAAGCGTCAGTGAATGCAGAATGGAGGCGGCATACAGGCAGAGGCAAGTGCATCTGCCAGCATCAGCTGGGGAAGTCGGGCGGGGGCCATGAACTCTGCAACTTTAATTAAAAATTAATCAGATATTTTGTCATATGACATAAGAGAACTAAACATCATGTACCCAAGAGGAGATTAATTGAAACTTCTGTGTAGGGAGGGGTCAGTAGTTTAATGCATAAAATGCAGAAGATATGCAGAGATGTCTACACTCACAAATGTTAATGTGTATAACTGTAATAAATGTCTAGCCTATGAAAAATTGCAGTTAAAATTGAGCAGCGCACAAAATGAATTAAGGAATACACTTGAAAGAAAAAACTTGGAAAATTGTGTAAAAACATTAGAAACCAAATCTTTGATACTGCAGGAAGTACAGACAAACTGTAAAAAGAACAAGAGATGATGAAGGTGATACTGTAGTAGCCGGATGAGCACAGAAGAGTGGAGGAACAAGAGGGTAGGGAAGCAATAGTTGAATCTGAAGATACAGAGTAGTGCATACTGTAGTTAAATATAAACAAAGAAAAAATTTAGAAGGGCAGATATCTGAAATCAGTTACCATTAACAAACAGATATTAGTTTACCTAGTGAAGACAATAATGAACCGATCAAACTAAGAAAACAGAGGGAAATAAATATAAACAAACCAAGGCAGATGGTGGTTTTGGGTGACTCAATCACAAGGAAATGTGACTCATTGATCTGAGGGCCTGACAAACAAACAGAATAGCGAGCAGGCAGTATTGCACAGTGGTTTAAGGCTCTGAGCTGCAAACCTGGACACCTAAGGTTAAATCCCATAACCCCCACTTGCATGCTGTGTGACCCTGGGCAAGTCACTCAACTTCCTTATGCTCCCAGGTCGCACCTGTAAACAAGCTTCAGCTTAGTGTGTCTCTCATTGTAAAAAAAAAAATGGCATCATGCTTCTCAGGGGCTGGATTAAGAGATATAAGTATTAGCACACCAGATGTGTTGAAGAAAAGTGGAAAAAAAAACAATATTTACCATTCATGTGGGAATGAATAATATAAGCATAGACCATAAAAAGGATATATGCCATGAGATCACTGAAATGGGCAGAGACATTAGAAAAACTGGGGCCTCTGTGCTCATTTCAGGGATATTGCCAATTCCAAGGGTTGTTTCTGAAAAGAATAAAACTATAATAAGGATAAATACAAGGTTAACAAGCATTTGTCCATGACAAGTGTTGCTTGCTGTCATTAACAGTGGAAGTGCAGGAGTTAGCGAGATGCAGTATAGGAATGGCAGTGAAGTACTGAACTGCCACCAACTCCACCCCACCCTGCAGAGATGGACAGGCATTAGGGTGTGCCTTTGGGTCATCGCCCATAACGGTCAAGACATTTCATCTCACCCTGCCCTGCAGACACTTAAAAGTGTCGAGGTGTGCTTTGGAGTGTTCGGGCTTTGCACTCACCTCATTCCATAAGGAAATATGCTGAAATGGGTGCAGTATAGGAGAATGGAGTGAACTCTGGGGCAAGAGGGTCCAAGGTGCACCTCAGTGTTTGCCACTGGATGCAGGGTGGAGGTGTAATGGCATAAGCATTACTGTTGACAATCCCAAATCACACCCCTGATGCCTGTCAGTCCCTACAAGGTAGGGCGTTATGGTTGAAAACCCTAACACCCTGGGCGTTTCTTGGTATTCTTACTCCAAGTTTTCAACATGGGCATTTTGTGACACCACCACATGAACAGTGACACTATCAGTTTGTTAGCCGAAAGGTGATTTTGCACAGCGACTGCGCCACTTGGCACCACAGGTGCAAAAACACATTTCGAACAGGATGTGAAAAATGGCAATGTTGAAAATTTGGAGTGAAAATGTAAAAAAAACTGGTGAAGTCACGAGTGTGCGTAGAAACTACGCAATGCACACCCGTAATGTAATTAGTTTGGAGATATTTTACAGCAGATTTTCAACATAGGCATTTTGGGACCTCTGCTCATGAACAGTGTCACTGTGATTTTCTTAATCTGTCCTGAACACTGATTTCCCACAGCGATCGCACTATTCTGCGCCGGAAGTGTGAAACACATTTCGGCCAGGGTGTAAAAAATGACAGCTGTACTGTTCTTAAGGAGGTGTGGAAAAATGCCAGTGTTGAAAATCTGGACTGAAAATGTTATGAATTTGTGAACTTACAAGGGTACGTGGAAATTGCACAATGCACGCTCATAAAACAATCATTTTATGGACGTCTGTCACCATTTTCAACATAGCCAGTTTAAGACCTCTGCTCATGAACAGTGTCACTGTGATTTTCTTAATCTCCCGAACATTGATTTCTCACACTGACCGCGCCACTGTGCGCTACATGTGCGAAAACACTTTTCGGTCAAGATGTGAAAAATTACAGCTGTACTGTTCATAAGGAGGTGTGGTAAAATGACAATATTGAAAATCTGGTGTGAAAATATAAAAAATGCTCGAAGTTATGAGCGTGCATAGGAACTGCGCAATGCACACTTGTAAAGCAGTCATTTTGGGGAATTTTTTCACCAAATTTTCAACATAGGGTTTTTGGGGCCTACCTCATGAACAGTGTCACTGTGATTTTCTTAATCTGTCCCAAACATTGATTTCACACACCGACCACGCCATTGTGCACTACAGGTGCAAAAACACATTTCTGAGGGGAGATGTGAAAAATGACAGCTGTACTGTTCATAAGGAGGTTTGGTAAAATGGCAATGTGGAAAATCTGGAGTGAAAATATTAAAAATGCTAGAAGTTACAAGCATGTGTAGGAACTGCGCAATGCGCACTCATAAAAGTCATTTTTGGGAAGTTTTTCACCAAATTTTCAACATAGGGTTTTTGGGGGACTACCTCATGAACTGTGACACTGATGTTTTGTTAATTGGTCCCGAAAGGTGGTTCCGTGCAGTGACCGCGAAATCACCTTTCAGGACTGGATAATGAAATGAAAGTGACTGAGTTCATGAGGTGGGGTCCCAAGAACCCCATGTTGAAAATTTGGTGAAAAAATTCCCAAAAATGGATGAGATATGCACCAAAGTTGAAAAAAAACCCATTTATTCCATTATACAGCTTACCGGCATTTCTTCAGTTCATGGTTAGCTTTGAAGAGTGCAGACGTGTTCCTGGTCCAGAGAAGATCATCGCACCAGGCTCTGGAGGTAAGTATGGGGTTAGGCGGGGGTGTGCAGAGGTGGAGTACGCAGAGAGTGGGTGTGGGTTGGGAGAGGGTGGGCAAGAGAATCAATGAGGGACCTTTTTTCCCCTAGGTTTTTTTTTTTTTTTTTTTGAAATGCTGGGGTGGGCTCCCAGCATGGCACCAGGAAGTTTATTTGGAGGGGGGGCTCCTGAGGGATTGAGCACCTCTATGGGCCAAGGAGACTTTTGCCACAATGAGGTGGGCTCCCAGCGTGGCACATGGAAGTTTGTTGGGGGGGCAGCGGAGACGATGGGGGATTGGGCACCCCTGTCGGCCATACAGTATGCTGGGGGAAACACATGAGCCGAGCGGGGATTGGGCACCCCCTTCAGTAAACAAAAAATGGGAGGAGGTGCATTATGCTGACGGGGATTGGGCTACCTTGTTGGCAAATGAATTGGGGAGGGGGTCATGCCATCAGGGGGATTGGGCACCCCATCGGCTTTTTTTATTTATTTAAATGTTTCACCAGGAAGGCGCACTGAACGGCAGGTGGTGGCTTTCCGTTGGCTTCCTGGGGACTGTGAGAGGCTGAGGGAGATGCTGTCGCCATGGGGACACCATGCAATCAGCTGTTTTGGTATTTTGTAATGCACCAAAACAGCTGATTGCGTGATGACGTAGACAATTTCTTTATGCATTGTGGCATGCTCCTTAACTACTGACACAATGTGTTTCTTGCACATTCATAGAAACATAGATTTTGATGGCAGATAAGGACCGCTTGGCCCACTCAGTCTGCCCATTTCCCTACCTAATGGATAAGCTGCAGATCCTAGTTAACCAGCAGCAGACTTCTTTCTACCCCCACCCCCTAGAATTGCCTTATGGCTGTCCCATGCATGCTTGAATTCAACCACTGTTTTTGACTCCACAACCTCCTCCGGAAGGCCGTTCCATGCATCCACAACCCTCTCCATGAAAAAATACTTCCTTACATTACCTCTGAGCCACCCCCCCATCTTCAAATTGTGCCCCCTTGTTCTTGCACACCTCTTTTTGAAAGATGCTACCCTGTTGGACTTTGTTGATTCCCTTGAGGTACTTGAAAGTTTCTATCATGTCCCCCCTCTCCCTCCTTTCCTCGAGGCTGTACATATTCAGCTCCTTTAGTCTCTCTTCATATGTCTTCTGGTGCAGACCCTGCACCATTTTAGTTGCCCTCCTCTGGACAGCTTCCATCTTGTCTATGTCCTTGTGGAGATTGGGTCTCCAGAACTGCACACAGTACTCCAGATGGGGTCTCACCAGCTGCCTGTACAGAGGGATAATAACTTCCTGTTTTCTACCGGTGATGCCTCTCCCTATGCATCCCAGTATCCCATAGCCCTCCTTACTGCCCTCTCACATTACTTGCCCACCTTTAAGTCATCTGATATGACTACCCCAGGTCCCTTTCCATTTTGTTGTTGTTAGTATCTCACCCCCATTGTGTACTCTTCCCTGGGTTTTGTTTCCCAGGTGCATTACCTGCACTTCTTAGCATTGAATCTAAACTGCCATACATTTGACCATTCCTCTAACCTTGCCAAGTCCTTCTCATCCTTTCCACCCACCTTGTGCATCCACTCTGTTGCAGATCTTTGTGTCATCTGCAAAGAGACATACTTTTCTTCCAGTCCCTCTGCAATGTCGCCTACAAAGACATTGAAGAGGACCGGTCCTAATAATGAACCCTGTGGCACCCCACTAGTAACCCCCCTTTCTTCAGAGTGGACTCCATTTACTATTACTCTCTGTGTCCTATTCTCCAGCCAATTCTTTACCCAGGCTATCATCTTGGGACCCACTCCCAGGCTGGCTAACTTGTATATTAATCTTCTGTGTGGGACTGAGTCAGATGCCTTGCTAAAGTCTAGGTAGGCCATGTCCACAGCCCCTCCCTGATCTACTCCTTTGGTCACCCAGTCAAAGAAATCTATTAGATTTGTCTGGCATGACCTTCCTGCAGTGAATCCATTCTGCCTTGGGTTCTGTGCCCCTCTGGCCTCTAGGTACTTGACAGTTCTTTCCTTCAGAAGTGATTCCATCATTTTCCCTATCACTGAGGTTAAACTAACAGGTCTGTAGTTTCCTGCATGCAAGCAACACAAACCTGGAATTACTTTAGTATGAAAAACCATCTGTGTAATGAAGATGGGCTACACCTTTATGATCATGGGGCACAGATAATAGGAAATTTGATTAAGGATCACATGGAAACTGTTCATTTAAACAGATTTTGAAGGGGAAAGGGGAACAAGTCATAAGGAAAGTTGATGGCACCCGCAACAATGACGATTATTCAAAGGCCCAACGTTTAAAGTAAAATAGTTTCAAAGAATGTTTGCTACGTAATGCAGGGAGTTTAAATACAAAGATGGGAGAATTACAAACAATCTTAAACTGTGGATAAAAAACAGATATAGGGGCACATTTTAAAATGGGATACACGGCACAGCCCTATATTCGCTCGCACAGCCACATCTTGCAAGTGCTATTGCGGGCGTGGCAATATTTGGAAGCCCCCGATGTTCCCCCGGAACCCCAGTGCATGGAATATTGTGTTGCAGGCATGCAAATAAGGGTTACTCCATGCATATGCACTGCAATGCAATATTCAGCTGTGCCCTGGCAAAGACACTGATGGATGCACTGGCACAAAGTTATGTTCACAAAACCCAGCCCTAACTTTGTGCAAGGCTGGGTGGTGACCCACGCAATGGCCAGGACACAGCATGTGGCCCCCACCCCTGCGCCAATTCCTAATCACAGTAAAAAGCAGGCACTACCCATCTTCCATAATGTAGTGTCCCCCCTCACTGCCCGATCCAGTCCATAAATGTATATCCCATTAATTCCATGGGGTGGTGTCCCCCCACCTGCTGCCTGATCCCTATACAATATGGTCAGCCCAGCACAATTTGTAATGTACTGACCCCCACCCCACAGCCCCAAGCAATGCATTACACCCCGCTCCCCCAAGCCCCGACAACCATACGGAGGATTCCCCCCCACGTCGATTGCCAGTGAAATGGACTGGCTCCTGTCCCTGGTGGCTTGTGGTCCCCCACCCTGGTTGCTGGATTCAATTTCCTGCACCCCACCCCACCCAGACCAGTTGCAACAACTGACACAGTCCTCAACTCCCTGCCATGGCCAGCCGCTAACTGATCTGGACCATACGTATGCAGTATGTAGTAAATGCTCATTGGCTGACATGACACTGTTGTTGGCACCTGCTGGCACGTCCGAGAGTCTGGGCCACCTTGTTGTTCTTTCTATGTGTCCATGGTCCCAAACGGAAGTTTTGACTGCCAATTTTTGGATTTAGTGGATGCCATATGTTGCCGCTTACATTCCCTTATGAAAAGCGAGTTTTGCCTGTGCTGGTTTCTGGGTTAAAGTAGAGTTCAAGTGCAATGCCCAGGGAGCTTGACTAAATCGCATCCATCACCATATCTGCACAAGCCACAACCTCCAAGATCGTTATCTTATTTTGACTCTACATGTTTCACACTGGTTAAGAGCAAATTATATTCTTCATTATTATTGCCCCATCTTGATATGATCATGGATAACAAATTGAGAGTACTGCATACTAAATTCAGACTAGAATCTTTTCCAAGCAATATATTCACAAGAAGATATCAAAAGAGTACTAACATTTTGGATAGTTATTGTTGTCGCACACACACTCCGCAGGTCAGGCCCTCTGCTCCCACAATGCCAACCTCAGAGTGCAATATTGTGAACAGGTAACAGACAGGGTAACCCTCCTGTCTGCTTTGGGTCCAAGTCACCTTTAAGCTTGAGTTCTGGAGGGATTCAAACTGTGACCCTTATGCTAGCATACCTAAATGTACAGGATAAGATAATATTCTCTTTGGGGGGTTGCAATGTATCTTTTACATAAGGGCACCTAACCAGGTATCCAAAATGAACCCTTTTTAACTCTATAAGAGACCTAGGTATTTCTTACCTTATTAAGCAAGCTCAGTAATGCAATTAAGCTTTCCAACAGCTGTCAGACTTAAACACAGGTACTTTACATGCAAAAAGAAACTGAGAAGACACCCAGGCAGTATTTCAAAGAAAATGTTGTTTACTAAAATATGATAAAAACAGGTCAAATTAAACACAGAACAATATATCATACATCTTACAATCATGAAAATAAGAAGGAAGTTAGGAAACAAAACACTCCTACCACAAAGACTTAATTTATTCTATTTAAGTATTACCTTATTAGTGCTGTTTAAGTTAGAGAACTTCTGTCTCAGAGCCCAAAAATCATGTCACATATCCCAGATACAGGATTAATTTTCAAGATCTCTCTCCCTACCCCCTTTCGTGAGTCAGCTAGCTCCTCCCTTAGAATCAATTTCTGACATAGTTATCCCTGAGGATGTAAATCATTACTTTGAAAAATCTGTAACTAGCCATTTCTCAAATATGACAGTCTTTAATCAGACATTTCTCTTTTAAGTCCCCTGCTGATTTCCTGGTGCTAGTGTGATCTGAGGGTTTTATGACTCTTCACACACTTCCGGCTATGTGCTAAAATGAGAAGAACCAGCCTAATTACCTTTCTTCCTGCAATGTCATAAAACTCGCATTTAGTTTTAACTTCAAAAGCATGGGCAGGTCATAAAAGGTAACAAAATGGCCTTCTGGAAGGATATCTTAATTAAATGATTCTTTTGTTCAGTTTAATGACATCCTGTGGTTTCAGCTACTGGCCTTGAAAGTTTAAAAGTCAAATCTCTCACATACTGACATTTCATACATAGACCATTTATTTGTAATATAAATATCATACAGGTAACCAGAAGCAGGGGCAGAGTGTCACACTCCTCCCCACCTAGACTGAATTTGGGGGCTCTATCTCCTGCATGGGATGAGCTCCACAAGTCAGTTAATTCCTCACATGGACGTGACAAGCCATCTGGATTTTTATTAGTTGCTGCAGCCCTATGTGAGATGATCATGTCATACCCTTGCAAGGCAAGACTCCATCTTAATAGTCTACCATTTGTTTTTTCCCATTTGCGTCAGCCAAACCAGGGGGTTGTGATCAGTTTGTATCTCTAAATGCTGCCTGTACAAGTGTGGCTGTAGCTTCTTAAGGGCCCACACTATGGCAAGACACTCTTTTTCCACAGTAGAGTATGCCTGCTCCCTGGGAAGTAACTTTTTACTCAGGTATACTATGGGTGATCTTCCCTTGGTTGGATGTCTGACTCAGCACTGCCCCAATACCCACATCTAAAGAGTCAGTCAGAACGACAAAGGGTCTGCTGTAGTCTGGACTTGTCAATACAGGAGCACTGCACAGTGCCTCCTTCAGTCTGGTAAAGGCTTTTTCACAGACTGGTTCCCTGATAACTTTCTTATGCATACTTTTCTTTACCAGGTCAGATAGGGGAGCAGCCAGGACACTATAATTGGGTACAAATTTCCTATAGTACCCTGCTGTCCCTAGAAAACTCTTGACCTGCTTCTGCATTTCTGGTCTGGGCCATGCCTTGATCACCTCTGTTATACTTGGTTAGGATGGAGCTGTCCCCAGCCTACAACATGCCTGAGGTATGCCACTTCAACCATGGCCACCTGGCACTTCTCAGCTTTGACAGTGAGCCTGGCCCTCTATATTCTGCCCAGCACTTCCCTAAGTTGGGATACGTGTTCCTGCCAGCTGGCACTAAAGATGGCAGTGTCATCCAGGTATGCCACAACGTACTCCTCAGCACCATTTAACACCTGGTTCACCAACCTTTGGAAAGTGACCGGGGCATTCTTCATTCCCAGAGACATTACTTTGAATTCAAATAACCCTACTGAAGTGATGAAGGCCGACCTCTCCCTAGCTCTGGCAGTTGACTCTACTTGCCAATACCCCTTTGTCAGGTCAATAGTCATAAGGTAGGTCGCCCCTCCCAACTTGTCCAGGAGTTCATCCGTCCCTGGCATCTGGTGGGCATCTGATTTTGTGACTGCATTCAGTCCACGATAGTCCACACAAAAATGAGTAGAGTCACTGGCTTGTGCACAAGGACTACGGTGAGGCCTAGGGGCTGTGGGATATCTGGATTACCCCTAAATCCAGCATTTCCTCCGCCTCCTTCCTAATGTCCATTTGGACAGCCTCTGACACCCGATATGCTGTCCACCGTATGGGCATCTGTGTCCCTGTCTCTACATCTTGCGTCACTAAGGGGGTTAGTCCAGGCTTGACTCTAAACAGTGGAGCAAAGTCTACTAAAACCTCCCTTAGTTCCTGGATCTGGTCCTGGGTCAAATGGGGTGGCAATTTAATTGACTCCACAGAGGTATCCTGCTTGCTTTCTTCCAACAAGTTCAGAAGGGGGTCTCCTTCATCTGTCCCCTCCCCAGGACTACACACTGCAAACACCATGTCAGCCCTATTAGCATATGACTTCATCATGCTGACATGGTACATTCTTTCTGTATGTCTTCTGTCAGGTAACTGTATAATATAGTTTATGTAATTTACCTTTCTGAGTACTTTGTATGGTCCTGCCCACTCAGCCTGCAGCTTGTCTTTCTGAACTGGGATTAGGACCATGACTTTCTGACCCACCGTGTACAAGTGAGCTCTGGTTCTGCGGTCGTACCACATTTTATGTTTCTGTTGGGCAGCTGCCAGGTTGCTTTGGGCTTTCCCCATAAGCTCCTTCAGCCTTTCCCTAAACCTAAGGACATAATCCACTGTGGGAGTTCCCTGGGTGACGTGCTTGCCTTCCCATCCCTTCCGGATCAAGTCCCGGGGCCCACATACCCGGCGTCCATATAAGAGCTCAAAGGGGGGAAACCATGTCGACTCTTGGAGCACCTCCCTGTGTGCAAACAACAGGTTGGGAAGGTATTTCTCCCAGTCTCTCCCATGCTGTTCAGCAAACGCGTGGAGCATTGACTTAAGGGTACCGTTAAACCTTTCCAGAAGCCCATCGGCTTGTGAGTGATAAGGTGTCGTGCATCTCTGCAACACTCCACACTTCTCCCAGAAACATTTCATCAGGTCCGACATGAAGGAACCCCCTCGATCGGTGATAACCTCTTGTGGAAACCCAACAGGGGAGAAAATCCCAAGTAAGGCATATGCCAATTTGTCTGTCCTCAGTGAGGATAGGACAATGGCCTCTGGATACTGGGTTGCATAATTCACCACAGTCATGATGAACCTCTTCCCGGAGGAGCTGGGGGTATTTAAAGGCCCCACAATTTCCATTCCCATGCTCTGGAATGGCTTCTTCACTATGGGCAATGGAATTAGGGTGGCTTGGGTTTTCTTTCCTGCCTTCTGTATTTCTTGGCACCCGTGACAAGACCTGCAATACTCCTTCACCTGCTGGGTGAAGTTGGGCCAATAGAAATTCTGGACCAATCACTGTGTAGTGCACGTGATTCCCAGATGACCAGACAAGGGACTATCGTGTGCAGTCTTGAGCAACTGCTCATGGTACCCCTGGGGAATGATGAGTGGTCTGCCTATCACCGCTACTCCTCCCTTTGTCTTAGCATCCTGCATATACATCAGTCCATTTTCCCAATAAACCTTATGTTTCCTGTCACCTCCCTATGCTCCATCAGAGTCTGCCCAAGTCCTCAGTGTCTCTAGACTAGGGTCACTTTTCTGAGCATCTGCAAACTCCTTACACATTCCCAAGGCATTGGACAGGTCTCTTTCTGTGTCTAAATGAGGGTCCTTAGCTCTTGCATCAGGGCACTCAGGATCACTGTCATCCCTGACCCTCTGACAATGGGTCACCTCCTCTTCAATCAATCAATAAACTTTTATTTTTAAAAAGGCACTTTTCTTAAATCCAAAGCACCTGCACAATATCATAAAACAATAAATAGACAAAATTTAAAACAATTATAAATCATTAAAAGCTATACTAAAAAGGTGGGTCTTCAAGGCTCCTTTAAAGCTCAGGACAGTCTGACTATTTCGCACCTGACGAGGTAGAGAATTCCACAGGGTCAGGGTCATAAAGCTAAATGACCTAGCCCCTGAAGATTTCAAACGGACCCTGGGAATATCCGCAATCCCTTGTCAGTGGATCGGAGGGGTCGGGAGGGACAGTAGGGGTGTATGGAGCTCTTTCAGGTAAGTTGGTCCTTGGTCATGTAGAGCTTTATAGGTCAGCAAACCGACCTTGAAGGTGATTCGCCAAAATACTGGCAGCCAGTGCAGTCCATGAAACACGGAGCATTATATGACTGGATCTAGAAGAACCAGTCAACAACCTGGCGCTGCATTCTGCACTAGCTGCAGGCAGTGACTCAACCCCGATAGCCCTAGGTACGGGGAGTTGCAATAGTCAAGGCAGGAGGTAACAAGGCGTGGATCAATGTTGGAAGATCTTCTGGAGGAACCAGGTGCTTCACCCTGGCGATATTCCTCAGATGGAAAAGGAAGTTTGACCACCGTTGACACCTGAGCTTTAAGCGTCAAGTGGTCAAATCAATTATTACACCAAGATTCCGCACCTGATCTGAGGTTGTCAGTGGAATGCCTGCAAGCCATAAGCCAGAGTGCGATCCAGCTGGCAGACCCGCCTCACAGCGACCTTTATCCACAACCAACACCTCAGTTTTCTCGGGGTTTAACCTCAACCAACTCCCATTCATCCAATCTTGGATTTCTGCAAGGCAGTTATTAAATACCGACAAGGCAGTGTCCTGGCCGGGCACAAAAGACATATGCAGCTGGATATCATCGGCATAGCAATGAAAACCCAGACCGTATCATCTTGTAATCACTCCCAATGGCAGCATATACACCGCGAATAACATAGGCGCTAGAATAGAGCCCTGTGGTACCCCACAAGGCAGGGAGACTGATGCCAAGGAAAAAATTCCCGACACTACCCTCTGAGTCCTACCTTCAAGGTAAGATCTAAACCACCTGAGGACCATACCAGATAGTCCACAGATGGACCGCAGATGCTCCAACAGCACCCCATGATCAACAGTGTCAAATGCTGCAGAGAGATCAAGAAGTACCAAGATAGAACGGGTCCTACGATCTCGCGCTATTAGGAGGTCATTTAGTACGCGAGCGAGTGCTGTCTCGGTACTATGCCTTTTCCTAAATCCAGATTGGAGAACATCGTAGATATTCTTCTTTGGAGTAACCCTCCATAGCAGTTTGGTTAACTGCTACCGGGAGAATTTCTAACCCCCTTTCATTAGTCTCCATATCAGGAGAGACAGACTAGGGAACCAGCCTCCCAGTGGTTTCCACAGGAGCTTCTACGGGGTCCAGGGCACCACAATTTTCCTTTGCCGCTTGGCTATGGGTAACTGCACACACCATCCCCTGTTTGAGATTGTTGCTGAGAATTTCATCAGCTGCTAAAGTTTCTGCTACAGCAGCCTGTTGCACATTTCCACCTGTGTCACCCCAGTCTAGAAGAACACTAGTGAATGGCAATGTTTTCTCCTCCCCAGTGAACCCCTGTACAGTTACAAATTGATTGGGTATAAGCTTACCAGGCTCTAACAGATCCCCTTTTACCAAAGTCAGGGATGCCGCTGTGTCTCTTAACCCATGTGTCTGTACACCATTCAAAGTGACTGTGTGCATGTGTTCCCTCATGTTTACAAGCATGCTTTCAGGGACACACAAACATCCCACTTCATTCCCAGCACCACTTTGCATACTGCTTGTTCTTTTGAGACACTGTTTGGCAATATGCCCAGTTTCTTTGCAAACCCACCATTCATTTCTTTTCTCAGGTAAATCTTTCCATTGAAACCAGGGGCTAACTGCTTTCGGTCGAGGCAATGAGGGTTTTAGCTGCCCTGAAGGTGCACTTTTCCCTTTCTGCACTCCCACTCCCACTCCATTCATTCTCAGAGCAGGTCTGTTTCTGGCATAGCTGTCCGAGAGTTCAGCAGCCATTTGCGCTGTTTTTGGATCTCGGTCCTCCAGTCAGGTTTTCAGCTCTGCTGGGCATGCCCCAAAAAACTGCTCTAACAGCACAGCGTTTTCAATTTTATCTACAGAGTCTGCTTCAATTCCTTCCCACCAATGTTTTAAAAACTGACGTTGTTTCATGGCTAGCTTCTCTGTTGCTCATGTCAGAGCTTCTCCTGAGCTTATGGAATTTAGCTCTGTATCCCTCTGCAGTTAAATCATACTTTTTTTAAAGTGCAGTTTTCAGTTTGCTATAATCATTACTGTCCTCATTGTCAATTGACCCAATGCATCACAAGCTTTCCCTGTAAGTAGTGGAGATGGCTAAAAAACTCCAGGACCCTCTGGGAATATTTGCCTGAATGCAAACTTTTTCAAAGGAATTTAAAAAGGCTTCCATATCTTCCCCTTCTTTAAATCTGGCCATCAATTTAGAATTTTGTTTGTAACCTAGTCCTGTAGGTCCAGTTAAAATTAGGCCACTTAGTTGCTCTGGTGCTGGGGTTTGGAGTTGTAGCTTCTCCAGTTCATGTTGCCTCTGCTCTTCGCAGTCAGCTTCTCGCTGTTCTTGCTCCCTCTTCTCCTCTGCAGTTCACTGCTTTTGCTCTACTTCTCGCTGTTCTCGCTCCCTCTTCTCCTCCACCTCATGCTGCTCTTACTTCACCTCTCTCTCTCGAATTCCCTCTTCCTCTGTTGGAACTCCAGTTTAATCCTCTGCAATTCCATTTGCAGCTTGATGGCTTCTGGCTCCGGAATGCTGGTGAACTTCCCCTGCTGCTGTGGCCCTTGGCTTGCACTGGCCTTGCTGTCCTCCTTACTGGATCTTAACACTGCACTGGACTCTGGCCCCTCCACACTCAAGGTTTGGCCCTTTTTCAGTCATAGACTGTGACTCAAGGCTCTGGGCATCTGCGGTCATCAGAGCCTTCACAAGGTTCTGTTTGTTGGCACTTCCCTCATGCTGGACTCCTCCCTCCTTGCACAACTGCCTCAGGTAGTCTGCTGTGTGCTCACTATAGTTGGAAGCCATCTTCTTCCCTAACTACTGCTACTCTAACTTGCACTTGGAAAAAAAATAAAATGGGTAGGAACTTTGACTGTAAGCAAAATGATATAGTTCTGTTTCTTTTCTTTTTTTTTTTTTAAATATCACTGCCTTATTTTGCAAGTGAGCTGTACAGTATTTAGCTGACATAATACCCTCCTGTCTACTTTGGGTCTGAATCACCTTTAACCTCGAGTTCTGGAGGGATTCAAACTATGAACCCTATGCTAGCATATCCAAATGTCCAGGGTCAGATAATATTCTCTTTGGGAGGATGCAATATATCTTTCACCTAAGGGCACCTAACCAGGTATCCAAAATGAACCCTTTTTAACTCTATAAAAGTCTTGGGTATTTCTTACCTTATTAAACAAGTTCAGTAACACAATCAAGCTTTTCAACAGCTGTCAAACTTAAACACAGGTACCTCACATGCAAAACGAAACTGAGAAGACACCCAGGCAGTATTTCAAAGAAAATGTTGTTTACTAAAATATGATAAAATCAGGTAAAATGAAACACAGAACAACATATCATACATCTTACAATCATGTAAAACAAGAAGGAAGTTACAGAACAAAACACTCCTACCACAAAGACTTAATTTCTTCTATCTAAGTATTACCTTGTAAGTGTTGTTTAAGTTAGAAAACTTCTGTCTCAGAGCCCAAAAAAAATCATGTATCACATATCCCAGATACAGGACTAATTTTCAAGATCCCTCTCCCTGCTCCCTTAGAATCAATTTCTGACATAGTTATCCCTGAGGATGTAAGTCATTACTTTGAAAAATCTGTAACTAGCCATTTCCCAAATATGACAGTCTTTAATCAAACATTTCTCTTTGAAGTCCCTCTGCTGATTTCCTGGTGCTAGTGTCATCTGAGGATTTTACAGCTCTTCATACACTTCCAGCTATGTGCTAAAATGTGAGGAACCAGCCCAATTACCTTTCTTCCTTCAACATCATAAAACTCACATTTAGTTTCAACTTCAAAAGCATGGGCAGGTCATAAAAGATAATGAAATGCCCTTCTGGAAGGATGTCTTCATTAAATGGTTCTTCTGGTCAGTTTAATAACATCCTGTGGTTTCAGCTACTGACCTTGAAAGTTAAAGTCCAAATCTCTCACATACTGACATTTCATACACAGACCGTTTATTTATACAATGCAAGCCACTTAACGTGGACGCGGTTTGTGGACAATCAGTTTCCATGGACAGCATTTCAAAACCAAAACCAAATCCCATACTTCCTTAATACTGTGTGCCTTTTAATGTGGACCTGGTATGCCGGCAACTGCGGACAACAGAGTAGCAGTTAGCAGGCAATCTTGTGGTTAATTACGCAGCTTTCACACCTCCGTTTACTGCCTCCTGAATGCAGTTCCTAAATCAGGAGCAGAAAGTTGAGGAGACAGAAGAAGAAGACTGTTAAGATTGTTACTGCGACATAGAGTTCAGGGGGATCCAAAGGTAAAATTCCAGTGAGTTTCATACTGCAGAAGTTTTGCTGGTGTTTTGCGAAGGGGTTCCATTAGACACTGCATTGATTGTGAGGTGATTGAAAATTGAGCTGATAGTGATGGTGGTGCTATGACACCAATGAGCCAGACAATGCAGTTCCCGAGTCAAGACCAGGAGGTTGAGGAGCCAGAAGAAGAAGACCCCCCTCCCCAATGAGCCAGACCTACCACCTGTTACCACGATGTTCACACAGAGTTTCTGTCCATATGCAACAAGCGCTACATGGCAGACCAGTCTTCATTGCTTTACCCTGCAACTCCTCATGCCCTACCTCACACAGAAATGATTAAAAATAAAGATAAATTAATAATAGTAAGCAGACAGCAGAAACATAAACAGATAAAGCTGAAGTTTTACCCACACAGCACGCATCAATTATGTATAAACGCACCGCTGATCGATAATAAGGCTTAGGCACCTTCTGTCAGCTACTGCAGACATACTTCACCTGCATCGAGGTGTCTGCATAAACCGGCTTGCACTGTAATATAAATATCATACAGGTAACCAGAAGCAGGGGCAGAGCGTCACTCTTGTCACTGTACTTCTCAGTTTCTAGAGAACCTGTTTCATGTGTTCTTTAATTGCACCTGGTATAACAAGCTTAGGGAAAAATGATTGAAACCTATTTGCGATTTAATGCAAACTGATGATCAGTCCTTATTGCTGAACATATTTTCACAACAAGAGATAAGTAATTGTTTATGCGGTTGCTGGGTACATTGATGCAATCTGTAGATTACATGCTAAACTTCATAAGTCAGGTTGATCCTTTGCAATTTTCATGATTTTCTCTATTATGACAAAACAGCCCGTATTACTGTTATTTATCTGTTTGTTCCTAGAGATAGAATTGGTACATTGCTCATCTTTAAGAGCAATTTCTATTCTTAATCATTGTTTGCAGATTGCATAAGTGCTTGCTACGCTTCCCATGGTAATTTATGCATGATATACGTCTATTTGTTTGCTAATTTATTGTTTATTTGATATACTGAAATGTGCTATATATTTCATATTTATATTATGTCTGCTTTTAAAGTGTATATATGTGTGCTTGTACAAACTTGTAATGGTCTTTTGACTGAGTAATAAAAGGTTGCTGACTAGTTTCAGTAGTTGTCTGAGGACAGAAAACACAGTATTTTCCACTCTGGTGTACTTTCCTTAGTGCACTTTATTAAGCCACGCATAAGAAAGGTATATATACACTGTCTCAAGCAACTTAGCACAGGTTATAAAAACAACTCTCTTCACCAGCTACTGCTCTTTCTTTTCACATTTCTAAGATATTCTATGGCATCAATAACACCATTCCATGCTATTCATCTGAATAGCTAGCAATGGTGTTACTGCTGTCATAGAATATTCAGGCCAGTGTGAAAAAAGAATACTCAGGCAGTGTGAAAAGAGAGAGCAGCAACTGCTGAGGAGCAAAGAACTCAGTGTAGTTACAAAGGCACCTCGACTTTTTTGGACATCTAGATGCCATCCACAAAAAACTACACCCTTAATTTGGTGCATTATACAGGAACTGTGGTTGCATCCCCCTGCCAGCTCATAGAGCCATTGTTGAGCAAATGATTCTCCCCATTTTGACTATGGAGACGTTGTCTACAGTGTTGCTCCGAAGTCCACCTTGACCTGAGTGGATTCCCACTTCTACTCCTTCTGTCACTTTGCTTTGGACTCCCCGACATGCACTCACCATTGCTCCTTTAATATCTCCCTCTCCTTTCCCTCCCTAGAAGTCAGGCACCTCTCTCATTGTGCCTCCTTTATTGTTAAATTCTGTCTGGGCTCTCTCCCCTTACCTTACCTTACCTCACCTCGCTCCTTCTCCCCCCAACTACAACCTTTGTATTTCTGGTTTCTGCTCCCTTGCACTCCCTACTAGGTCATCTTCAGCTGGCCAGCCCACCTTCTTCTACTGCTTCCCCAAACTATGAAATTCTCCCCCCTCTCCATCTGCTCTGCCTCTTCCCTACACTCTCGTCTCTTCTTCTCAAATTCTCTTCTCACCCCTGCAACTGCCCTTGACTCCTCTTTGTACCTCTCTTCCCCCTTTCAAATTCCTCCTCCTCTCACATCGTCTCCTTCCTTTTCTACTCTAATTCCTCACCCCAGCTCCTGCTGCCAGCTTCTTTTTTTTTTGCCACACTCAAATAGACTCTTCCAATATCTTCTGGTTAGCTTAGCTACCATGTGCCTGCACTACCTGCACTGTGTAGTTAAATTGCATTTTCTTGTTTGTCTTCAAGATGCATCCTTCTATATTTATGCCAGTGTACATAATTTGTTTTAATGCTTTTGATGTTGCTTTTTATGTGATGTGTATGTGATAGTTAGTATGATTTTTACCTGCTATGTAATTCAGTTCTAATTGTTCTTCATGACCTTTCCCTATCCCCTACCCCCTACCCCCAGGACACATCTGGAAATGAGCTGTTACCAGTTCAGTATGTCTTTCCTGGTGAAACTTTTGAAATAAATAAATGAATGAATAAAACTCATGGCATGAAGCATAGGAGGTCCCTAGAAATGTAGATCTGACAGGTATGCTTATATTTTTTATTAACTGCAACTGAAACTAGCTTTTGAAAAACATTTTTCATTGCACTGCTGCTTTAACACTAGTGTGACTGTTGTAACCCCCTAATGAGGTTTGCTGAGCAGTGGTTGCCCACCTTTCCTTTGCTGCTTCAAAGACTATTGCAGGAGCTCTAAAAGGGGGGTATAAAGCTTTTATGAAAGTTGCCCAGAAACATTCTCTGTCATGTGGGGGGTCTTCACATAACCAGTTGCATGCTACTAAGACCCTCTCCCACCTTTCCTCCTGGAGTCACATTGGACTGTTTTGTGCTCTGCCAGTAGCTACTGATTCTGCTCGTATTGTAGGAAAACTGGGCACTCTGGGCACCAGGCTGAGGAACCCCAGAATCACCAGAGTTGATAATCACTGGGGGAGTGAGAGGGGCCAGGAGGTCCATTGGGCCATTATGGAATTGTCACTGCAGGGGTTAGAGAGGGGGAAACCCCATGACCAACTGGGGAAAAGAGCTGGGAGGTGGTAGAAATGGGGTATATATCTCAGCTAAAGGGCTGTGCATATGGCATTGCCAAGACGTTGCACCTTTGAGCATCATGACATGTGTTGGGTACATTTTACAGTGCTATGCTGAACCATGTTAGTGGGTGCACATCCAGGTGTTAGTAGGTGTAAAACCTATTTGTACCTGCTAACATCTGGAACTGATTCATTATGACACACTCACATAGTGGATTCTTTCCCTCTGCTCAGTGTGCTACCTGCTCCCCATAGGTCTACTAGGCCTGTGTGTATGAGTACCTGGTGTGCTCTTTATGAGCTCTGAGTCAGCAGGGCACTGACTGAGGATTCTTGGGGTGGAGCCAACCACTTGGGTCTAATCAGCCCAGGGGGCTGTGTTTCAGGTTGGATCCAGGGTAGAGAAGCTGAAAATAAACTAATGCTATCTAAATCCTAGATTGGGGAGGGGGATCTCAGTACAGTAGGATATGATGTACTGAGGACAATGTTAAGCAGGCTTTTCATTTGCCAATTAGTTGACAATGCTAAGATGGCACTTAGCAACCTCCAGTTATCCTGGCTGTGCTTTCCACTCCTGAAGATCACCTTTTGTTTGTTAGCTGCTGCTCATGACACACAGAAACTGTCCCTTAGGTCAGATCATTTAGATTTTCTGGTGGGAATTTGTCCGAGTCAGTGTTTGGGGGGCTGGTGTCACTAGACACCAGGGAGTCTTGCAAGTGGGGTACCACTGCACACTAGGTAGTACTTAGCATGGGATGAGGAAAATGAGGGAATGACAAGTACAAGCAGTTTCTGCAGCATTTGGAATGTTAGTAGAGGCGGGTGATATGCTCTAACTTCGCTACGAGGAGCACTTTACGTATTATCCCACTGTTCAGGTAATATTTCTCAACACAAAGCAAATTACTCTGCCTATATATTTGAACGCAAAGTGTATTGTTTGCAATGGACTTTGTGCTACTTCACCTTGTATTACAGCCTTCCCCTTAATTTTAACTCGAAGTGCCATTGATTTTAGTAGACTTCGCTTTGCTTTGCCTGTTTATTGCTATTTGAGGCAAATTTTGCATTGATTCATGGGATGGCAGGTCATGTGGGCTCCATATTGTCTTACACAGATTCAGTTCTGTATAGTATGTGTAGTGGAAAGCTGGAGACAGTTTGTTCTCAGAGCTCTGAGAATCAAACCATCGAAAAAGCTTTACAAAATCGCTTCTAATCCAATTATTTTGTTCCAAATTTAGTACATCGACTGTAGGAAACCCTCCTGTGCTTAGATCATACAGTGTTGATTATTTTTGTGTGGATTTTGAATGTTAATTTAGAACATTCAGCCTGTGTACCAACAGACACTGTTGAAGTGTGCTTTGGGGGAGAGGCGTATCTGTGGTGGAGTGAGATTCACATGAGAAAGGCAGTCTTTCTGTTTTGTACTAGTAGTGTGTGTTAGTATTTGTATGTTGATGTACACACAGTAATACCTGAAGTAATTTTTAATAATTATTTTCTGTTTGTGGTGCAGTGCATATTTTTATTCTGTTTAAAAGATTTGTTCATATAGTGTTAGGTACTGTTACATTTTCTGTGCATTACCTGTAGAGTGTGTGTGTGTGTGTGTGTGTGTGTGTGTGTGTGTGCACCATCAAGTCAGACCCATGTTATTGTGCCACACAGTGATTGCCGCACTTTGAATCGGTTATCCATCTGTGGTATTTTTTACTGCTTCTTTTTATCTAGATAGTGGACTGCTACAGCAGCGGGCCCCCCTTCCAACCTGCAAAAGGTATAATTTATTTTTCCAGTTGTGGATTAGTGTGACCATTGGCTAAGTAGTAGTAGTAGTAGTAGTAGTAAAAAGTTTATTTCTGATATCAGAAACAGAATAACCCAATTTAGCAAAAGCTAATTTGCAATGGGGTCCTACTGTAGAAAAATATCAGTTTCGTTATAAAAAGACAAATACGAATAATATAACATACTTATAAATAAAATCATACATACACAAATCAGCAATTTATACAACAGATCAAAACTTTCAAATACAACAACTTCTTGGTAACAATGCCACCTTTTCAAGCCATGATCTCAATACGTTCCAAGATGTTTTATAAGTACGTGGTTAAGGTGTTATTGTGCCTGTGCAGCTGCATCTCTTTATAGTGTGCAATCTGCATCTGTGCGTTTGCATCTGTAAGCTACAGCTGTTGTTTTTTGGTTTCCCGTCCACCCCAAATTTCAGAAATCTCAATTTGTTGTGAATTTTCTGTGTAATCCCAATAAAATGCCTGCAAAGAGACATGAATGCGAAGATGCTTCTGGCCATGGCTCTGCTGCCAGCAGTAAGAGTGGCCATGGGCATGCTAGTATGCAGCAGAAGTGCACAGTTGATGCCAGTAAAGGGATTTATCTATGCTTTTCACAGCACAAACAGTAGCTTCAATCATGGTTGGAGATGCTGTTTTCCCCGCTAATAGTAGTGAAGTTGCTGATGGCATGAGTATTGCCCCATGTTCAACCCGTGACAACAAGTTAACTGGTTTCTCAAATGTTGTGGAGTCTAAAGCTTAATATGTATAACCGCAAGGAAAGGGGGGGCATGATTGAATCTATCAAGTACCGAAAGAGGGTAGCATCTTTCAGAAAAAGAGATGAGCCCAAACAAGGGGGCAAAATTTGAAGATAGAGGGGAGACAGATCAGGGGCAACGTCAGGAACTATTTTTTCATGGAGAGGGTGGTGGGTGCAAGGACTAACAAAAACTAATGATTAATGTTATGGTGTCAGAGCAGCAGTTGAAGCATGCTCATTATTCAGAGTTGGTGCACCTCCACGCGCTCCAACCGCTGCTCCACGTTGGCAGTCTGGTGGTTCACATGGTCCAGTTCACTCCACGTCAGGCCCAAATCTGCATCTGTGGTAGGTATTTGTGCAGGGCTGCCACCGTCATCTGCAGGTTGTGGAGCAGCCACTTGCTCCATGGCCTGCCCCAGCTTGACACCTTGTGCAGGTAGAGGCTATGCTGAATCCTGTTGCCCAGCAGGTGCATTCCTGCCCTGTTCGGCAAGCTTGGCCTGCCAATCTGCATAGTGGTGGTTGAATAGGTGGATGCACTAATCACCTGCACCCAGATGACTTCCCTTGGGGCCAGAGCGCATCACCTCACCACACAGATTGCATTACACTACACTAGTGTCCGCAGGCAGTGTAGTGAAGAACTCCCACACTAATGAGCTGTGGGGAGGACTGGGCACAGGCGGGGGTGGGCCCGCAGATGTTGTTGCTGCCTGTTGCTGGTTCTCAGTTGGGGCTGGGGTTGGGGAAACCTTCTGCTACTGCTGTGACTGCCGCGTCTCCTCCCTGACTTCTTGTTGAGCCACAGGTGCAGGGGCCATGGCAGGTGCTGGCACTGGTGGGGGGAGCACTGGTAGTTGCCATCTGAGGTGGTGCTTCCATGGCACCACTACCTTCTGCTTCAGCGAGGGGACCACTAGTAGCCCAGAAGGTGCTCCTGTTCAGACACAGGGTTTATATTTTTTGCTATCTCTCTGTCTCCTCTCAAACTCTTCTCTTTCTCCCACACTAGGTAAGGCGAAAGTGAAAGTCTTTCATTCTCTTGCATGATTAACTTCCTGCCTGAAGCATGTGACCTACAGACTGTGAGCCATGTGATCTGTGGGCTGTTACAATGCTCACTCACTCTGCCTTTAAAAGAAAATGAAGTGAAGTAATGCAGAGTCATCATGACGCAAAGTGGTGAAGTACTACATTTCAGTGGGCACTTCGCGTAGCTATATGTCGAGGCGTGGAGTTGGCCACTTTGCCTCTGCTATGCTAGCGAAGATAAACATTGCTGCATTTCTAAATGTTAGCAAACCTTTCATATAAAATATAACTAGGAAATATTTCAGATTTGTAACAAATATAGGCATTTCTTTTTTGTATTCCAATGTCACATCTAAATAATATCTATGGCCAAATCTGGCTTCTTTAACGGCATACCAAGGAGAGAATTTAGAGTTCGAAATATTGTTTAAATCTGAGTTCTGATTAAAAAAAGCGTATTTTGTTCTTTATATATTTTTATGTTTGCTTGCCCGCGTGCACAAGAAACATCTTGGGACAGTACGGTATTTTAGAAGTGTGTCACTGTTCTGGCCAATGCAGCTGAAGCTGTGTTGGACTCGTCCCTCACCTGCTAATCACTCAGCAAGCTGCCCATGTCAACAGTTCAAGAGAAGCAGTCTACACTTGAAACAAATGTACTGCTGCAATCAGGGACAGTTTCATCATTCCTTATTTGCATGAAGCAACATGGTGAACTGTTCATTTCCTCCTCGGCCGTTCTGATCAGCATCTTCAAACTGTTCGCCTCTGTCTGTCTGTAGGATTTCCATGTTTCTTGTGCCATTTAAGTAGTTGCTCTGTCCTGACTCTGTTGCAGTTCCTTTGCTCCCCCTCCATACTGTTGGGTTCCAGTCCCTAATCCACCCCACTGCCATCAGAATTAGCCCTGCCCAACTCCGTTTTGGTGGTAGGGGCCAACTGATGCTGCTCTCAAAATCCCGCGGGTTGCCACCATGTCCTGTCACTTTACATTTTGTGTTGTCATCACCCTCTGCTGCCAGTGCCCTGCTTTGAGTGTGCCCCATTGTTCTGCTCTCTTTAAAAGAGGGGCTCAACCAGACCTAAACTCAGATGCCGCCAAAGAACTATGCTTGGATAGGGGTATGGAGGGCAGTGCCTGACTGAATTTTTTTCACTGCCCTCTTCCCGCAATGTGGACCAATATCTCTGGCTGCAGCTGCAACAGGAGACCCGCTCCTTTTCACAGAACACAAACAATGGCAGTGGCAGAATTTCTGCAGCTGAAACAGGAGACCCACTCCTGTTCCCCGATCTCAAATAGCAGCAGCGGTGGCTGATCTCATTGTCTCCTAGCACTAAAGGTGCTAACTTTGAATCTGCCCCACTGTTCTGGTCTCTTTAAAAGAGGGGCTCAACCGGAGCTAAATTCAAACACCACTGGAAAACTGTGCTTTGATCGAGCATCCAAAGGCAGCATCTGATTTAATTTTTTTCACTGCCCTCCTCTGCAATGCGAACCAAACACACTGGCTGCAGCTGCAACACGAGACCTGCTCCTGTTCACGAAACACAAACAGCGGCAGGGGCAGATTTTTTGAAGCTGAAAAAGGAGACCCGCTTCTGTTCTATGATCACAAATAGCAGCAGCAGCAGATCTTTTGTCTCCTATAGCACTAAATGTGCTAAATGAATCTGCTCCACTATTCTGGTCTCTTTAAAGAGGGGTTCAACTGCAAGTAAATTCAGACACTGCTGGAGAACTATGCTTGGATCAGGCATTGGAAGGCAGCACCTTAATCATTTTTTTTTTTCCTACTGCCCGCAACACGGACAGATGATACCGAATGCAGCTCTAACAGGAGACTTGACCTGTTCACAGAACACAAACAGCAGCAGCTGTGGAATTTTTTGGCTCTCCTCATCCCCCCCCCCCCACCTCTGTGAATACCATTAAAGACCTCGAGTGCTCCTGTCATCAGCAGTGGGCTAATCAACATCAGGAGAAAAGAATGTCAGAAGTAACCAGGCGGGATTCAATATGGGTGTAATATATAATCCACATTCCCCCAACATGTTCATGTTCACCAAGGCGAGTGCTTCTTATCTGATTTCTCATATCGCTCTCTGACTCATACCTGTAAGAACAGATATTATTTATGATATGTGGATAGCAAAAAATTGTACAATTTGTATGTTTTAAAATGCAACCAGATTACTACTAATTATGCTGTAAGCCCATGGATGGGAGAAAAGTAATGGCAATAATCTTTGCTTCGTGGCAGGCCATAGTAGATGTGAACTAAACATTATAATTACAATTGGCATATGGTAAAACATACTACCACAATGCAAACAAGTATGTAAAAAGGTACTGCAAATCTATTGCACAACGTATTACGTCATTCATTCTGGCTACTGTTTCAGAAAGTGAAAATCCAATATAGTAATCCATTTTGACTCCTTTTGGAGCAAACGCCTCTCTCTGTCCCCACCACATACTGGTGGGGAGCATGTTCCAGTGCCCTGAATTTGAAGCCTATGGTGCACATGACCCATGGGCCTCACTGAAGTGTGTACCCAGAACATTGTTTTCATTTTTGGTCACAATTGCATGAATATGCTTCAGGGGGTGGATGGTGCATCCAACATAGATCAATTTACATGTACACCACCAAACATAAGCACAAGAAGCAATCTGGTAGTCCGTATATTTTATTTATCTTAAACACTTCTCCTGTAACTGAGTGTTCAAATTTATCACCAATAATGGCATGACAGCAGAAATTACGTCTGCACTTGTTAAATCCTGCACTTATACAGCTTACTGCTGGTTTTCTAGTCATGTAATGACTGTTTGTAGCATGACTGGCTATTGTTTTGCCGCTCTTGAACAATACAGAGGGAGTTGGTTAAACCATTTCTTTGCATGTACATGAAAGCAAATATCACAAGCAGGATCAAACAGGGTGATAATGTTGCATAGAAACAGTACAATCCTGGTAAACAGAGAAGCAGACACCAGCCATGCAGGCTGGGCATAAGTGGGATAAACAAACTGAACCAAACAATAAACAGTCAAGCAGTCGGTACAGACCTTGTCAGTAACTAGTAGGATGTACAGTGGGTGGGGATGTATTGTTGTTTGTGGGTGAAATCTATCTCCCTTATTACAATTCATGTTGTGACTGATCCTTGTAGTGCAACTAGTAATAATGAATGACGTATTATGCTGTACGGTATATTTAGCTCACAAAATATTTTTCCATTAGTTTTGTCCCCATCCTTGAGCTTACAATAAAATGTGTAGTAATCTGAATGCATTTTAAAACTTACAAATTGTAGAGTTTTTGCTTTTCATATATCATACCTTACAGTACCTTTTTGCCATTTGGCATTAGTAGATTTAACTTCTTTTTATCTATGTATCTACTGTTCTATGTCTGTCAGTCTATCTACCTACCTACCTACCTATCTATGTCTCTGTCTGGCACTCTGTCACTGTGTGTGTGTGTGTGTGTGTGTGTCTCTCTCCTTCTGTCTCTCTCCTTCTGTGTCTCTTTCCATCTCTGGGGGCATAGCCCACCAGCACACATTATTTTCCAGGACCTGCCAGCTATCAGGTTTCATATTTATGTATTGTACCTTATTGTAACAGTGCACTACCAATGCCAATACCAGCCAGCAAAAATTCGGCATTGACAAGTACTTGTTTAAACATACAAAAATAAAAACATAGGCTTTGATGGCAGATAAGTACTGCTTGGCCCACCTAGTCTGCCCATTTCCCTACATATTGGATAAGCTGCAGATTCTAGTTAACCAACAGCCTACATCCTCCTACTCCCCACTATAATTGCCATATGTCTGTCCCATGGGTAGACCGTGACATGCACAACTGCGATTGAGCAAACCGCAAAATGGTGACTCGATTGCTATGCATGTCACGGGAGCTACCAACAAGGTAGGGCGACCGGATGGGGTGGGTTGGCACATGTAGCGACAGGATGTCGCTACACCTATGCGCGTGGGGGGGGGGTCAGAGCAAGCACATTCAGCAAGGGGCGAGAGGGCTTTTGAGGGGGTGGTGTCGTGGTGGGCTGCCAAACTGGCCCTGTGGCATGGTGGGTGGGTTCACAGCTTGGGTGGACAGGGTGCTGGGTTAAGGTCTGGGCGCAAGTACGTTTTTGTTGTGCCCTGCCCAATTTTTCTTTTTAAAGTTTTGCACCCCCCTGATGTGCACCCCCCTGGAGTAGAGAATCCTTAAGTAGGGTGATATGGTGGGCTCAGCCCCACACATAAAAAGTTAAAAATGTAACTCCCCAGTGCTGTTTTGCTGTGCGCCGGGGAGTCTCAGTGGCAAAATTGATTTTCAGCACTGTGACTTCACAATAATGGCGATCGCCTTTCGGCAGTCGCCATTGTGACATAGAACTGTCTCATGCATTCTTGAATTCCCCCACTGTTTTTGACCCCATGACGTCCTCAGGAAGGCTGTTCCATACATTCACCGCCCTCTCTGTGAAAAAATACTTCCTGATGTTGCCCCTAAGCCATTCCCCCTGTGTGTTCAAATTGTGCCTCCTTGTTCTTGCATATCTCTTTTTCTGAAAGATGCTCTCGTCATCAACTTTGTTGATTCTCTTGAGGTACTTGAACGTTTCTATCATGTCTCCCCCCACCCTCCTTTTCTCAAGAGTATTCATATTAAGCTCTTTAAGTCTCTCTTTATATGGCTTCTGTTGCAGGCCCTGCACCATTTTAGTTACCCTCCTCTGGACTGCCTCCATCCTGTCTGTGTCCTTGTGGAGATGGGCTTTCCAAAACTGCACGCAGTACTCCAGATGGGGTTTCACCAACTGTCTGTACAGAGGGATAACAACTTCCTGTTTTCTACTGGTGATGCCTCTCCCTATGCATCCCAGTATCCCCCCAGCCCTCCGTACTGCCTTCTCACATTGCTTGCCTACCTTAAGGTCATCTGATATAACTACCCCCAGGTCCCTTTCCATTTTTGTTGTTGTTAGTACCCCCCATTGTGTACTCTTCCGCTGTGTTTTTGTTTCCCAAGTGCATTACTTTGCACTTTTTTGCATTGAATCTAAGCTGCCATATTATTGACCATTCCTCTAACCTTGCTGAGTCCCTTCTCATCCTTTCCAACCCCCCCCCCTTGTGTATCAAGCCCATTGCAGATCTTTGTGTTGTCTGCAAAGAGGCATACTTTTCCTCCCAGCCCCTTTGCAATGTCTCCTATAAAGAAAGACATTAAAGAGGACCGGTTCCAGTACTAAACCCTGCGGTACCCCACTAGTAACCACCCTTTCATCAGAGTGGACTCCATTTACTATTACCCTCTGCATTCTGTTGGCCAGCCAATTTGTTACCCAGGCTACCACCCTGGTACTCGCTCCCAGACTGGTTAACTTGTTTATTAATCTTTTGTGTGGGACTGTGTCAAATGCCTTGCTAAAGTCTAGGTAGGCCATTTCCACAGCCCCTCCCTGGTCTACTACTTTGGTCACCCAGTCAAAGAAATCTATAATATTCATCTGACATGAACTTCTGATAGTAATCCCTCTTACATAATAATTAAGAAGATAGGGCAGTTGGTAATATTCCAAAAGATCATACACATATGATAACCAGGGGAACGTCTTACAACCAAGTTGATCCCACTTAATTTTTTCTTCATGACAGCTATAGAGAAGGCCTCTTAGAAGTTCTCTCATACACTTTATCCTATACCACAATATAAATGAGTCTGTCAGAGTTTTAAGGCTGTCCAGACCCAATTCAGCTCTAAAATAGTATGCCGGTAAAGATGTATTTGGATCATGAGAAGACTTGATAAGCTGCAATGCAATTTTTTCACAGTCCATGATCATATATGGAGCCCAAATTTCTGAGCCATGAAGAAACTTCGAAGTAAGTTTAGAGGAAATAGCTTGTATTAATGGTCTGATCGAGCAACCACCCCATTTATAATATACTGTAGCTTCTTTTGACTCAGAGTAGTTTATTTTTTGCTTTACTCAGTTTTGGGTGGGGAAGTTGGTGCCACTAGACTATATACTTGACATTAGATGTGGAGGGTGAGAGTGACACTGGATATTGGGAAGTAACTGGCATGGGAAAAGGAAATGGTGGTTAGTTAGAGGCAATGTGTGAAACTGAGTGTTGGCAAGGAATGGCGGGAGAAACTAGGCACTGGGGGTACTTGATTTGGGACATGGAGAGTAAGTGGATGTTACTAGACACTTGGGAGTACTGAGCAAGGGATTGGAAGAGGGAGTAGACTACCACTGAACAACAGGGAGAACTTGACAAGGGACATTAATAATTTATATAATATCCTAAAATTTGATGAATAGGATAGAGACACAGTCAGATTTCATTTCCAGGTATGACCTGGGGAAGGGGATACAGCAGGGAGTGATACAGCAATAACAAAAATAGTGACCCAAAAATTAACTAGGTATAATGTGATGTGTGGAGTTAGACTTGTAAGCAGTGTTCCGAATATAATAGATCACAAGTATTTAAACATGGTCCTGTTCATACTTGGCAGATACTGAACAGTCAGCGGTGATGGGGCCTCACCTGTCACAGCTGATTATAGTCTCAACTGCAATGTTCTCATGAGGTTCATTCCTCTCTCCAGTGTTGTTTTGTACATGCTGCTTTTAGAGGAGATCATTAGGTAGTGCAGCACAGCAATGGGTATAACTGCGCAGCTGATGATTCCTAACTGTACCTGTCCTTCACCCCAGAGTGGGGTCAGGGCAAATGCTCATGGCTAGTACTTGAGCGGGGCTTAGCAGGTATAAAGTAATGGCTGGCCTCCAACTGGCTGGCTTTGAATCATAGTGAGACAAAACTTCTTCTAGCAGGTTTGGATACTACAGGCTCAATTTTCAAAGTCCCACTTTTGACGCAAGGTGCCTGCCTCAAAGAGAATTGATGTAAGTGGCACCTTGCGTTAAAAGTTGCAGCACTCCTGAATTTTGAACTCAGTTGCATCAGAAATAGGAGGACATGCACAAAACCTGCCTACACCACCCTTGCAATGAAAGTGGTGGTGCTCCTAGGTGGAACGGGGCTTGTGCTACAGCGGGGCTGCAGCATTCCCTTATTTGGGATTTTGTAAGCCCTGCCATGGCTGCAAGTTGGGGCTGTGGTTAGATCAATGATGAGCTGGTCTAACAGCCCTGTGCTGCAGGTGAGGAGTGTGCTGAGTGGAGGGTAGAAGCTTATGAGGTTGGGGGACACTGAACAGGGACCTGGGGGTTCTGTAGTGGGTGATGTGGTCATGTCGGGTGTGGTAGGGTACGCTGATGGCACCGGGCTGATGTGCCCTGGACAGTTGTACACACCCACTGACCTTGTACCCCCTGGCATCCATGCAGGGACCCTGTCCCAGACGCCCTGGTGCCACCAGCCCTGGAAGCTGTCCCAGAGCTTGCGCAGTTCCTGACCTGCAGAGATAGCCCACAGCTGCAGGGTACCAGGTGCATTAGTGGATGGGGCTGGATCATGGGCAGCACAACATTCCCCTGCTGCACAGCCTGCTGAGTGGTGATGTACTGCAGGAACAGGTGCCATTATAGCTATGGAACAGTGTGAGGGTACCCCAATAAGCAGGAGCCAGACGGGGTGTGCCAGATGGTGGAACAAAGGACCAGCACCACTTATACTGAAGTGGGGAAGCTCCATCCCTGCCACTGTAACTTGCCTTATTGGACCAGTACAGCTAACTCCATGCAGACGCCCTCCTACGCTGTTGGGGACTGTGTCCATCATATAGGTGGGTGAAGTACAGTATGGCTCCACCCACTTGACATGTCATGACCAGTGTTCCAATAAGGCAGGGTATGATGACAGAGACTGAGCTTCCCCACTCCAGTATATGTAGTGCTGGTCCCTTTTCATGCCATCTGCCACACCTCTGTTTGGCACCTGCAGATTGGGGTGCTCTCACACCATGCCATCGCTACACCGGCACCTGTACCTGCAGTACATCACCGTTTGGAGGGCTGTGCAGCAGGGTAATGTTGGTCTGCTGGAGGTACATCCCTGTCCATCAACTACACCTAGTACTCTGCAGTCATGGACTGTCTCTGCAGGTTGGAGACTGTGCAAGCCTTGGGACACCTGCTAAGTTTGGTGACACGAGGGGGTCTGGGACAGGGTCCATGCATGAATGCCAGGGGGTACAAGGTCCACGTGTTTGTAAACAGTCAGGGCACATCTGGCAGGTGTCACCTGTGTACTCTGCCACACCTGCTGTCCCCATGCCACCCACTACGGCACCCCCCCAGGTCTGTGTTCACTGTCCCCCAACCTCCTAGGCTTCCTCCCCCCACATCACGATTCTGGTCTGGCGTTGTGCCGAGCAGGGGTGGCTTGACAGGATCCTCCATAAAACCTCTCCGGTGTGCCAACTCTTTGGCACAGCACTCCACATGCAGCAACTCGGAGGACTTTGACACAGGGACCCCTGTTCTACTACAGCATGGTGCAGAGTCCCTGGTGCACCTGGAGTTTGTCTCAGGTTGGGTTCAGCACAACATGTGCCAATATAGCATCCTTTTAAAATTGAGCCCCAGATCTTTACTCTAGAAAGCAGCCTCAGCCTGCCATCTTTGATGGGGTTCAGCTTGTGACTAAGGGGGTTAGCAGCTTAGGACTAGTTCTTCATGAGAGGCAGACCTTAAAATCCAAGGCTTTTGATGTAGTTAAAAGCAGCTTTTATCATCTCAGGAATATCACCAGGATGCCCTGCTTTTTAGAAGCAGGGATCTGAAGACTATTGTGTGCCCTACTGGGGCCCACCCTTGACAAAGTGCAAGATTTGGCATGAAACATTGGCAGTGGTGAGGAGATGCTATGGTATGTGTCTATTTTAACAATGTTTTATCTCTCCCAAATCGGTTGGTCTATTAGCAGCTTTTGTTAGTTAGCCTGGTGTTTTTGTTTTTTTGTGTTCCCACCCTGTGACCAAATTTGATTCCTGCAGCTAACAGAGAATACATCAGCTTGCATTCTGAGTTCCCTAGGGGCATCAGATCATATCATCCTAGCACTTGGCAATCTAAGTTGGCCACCAATTCAGCTGATCATTGGAGTATTGTGTGTGAACTTTGAAGGCTCTAAATGGACTGGGTTGCTGCTGATTCTGTAAGCTCCTAACCCTCTAGCACTCACACCATTTAATCCTGAAACCCGGGGCTACCTGATTTCTGCTCATGTTTATAACTCAGTTGGTAATAGGGTTTCAAGGTAATGACTTCAGTCTTGTGGAATTCTTCTTGCTTTCGGTCTAAACCACTTGAAATGGAGGTTTGGAACTGGCTCTTTAGCTCTACCTATCATATGATTCTGATTTAATTTCCTCATTAGTGCCATTGCACAGTTCATCTGCAGTCAGAACTGTAGGACAGTATAATTCATTTACAGTATTTATCTATATATAGTAAGACAGTATTTGGCTGCAGATAAGGACTGCTAGGCCCACACCGGCTGCCCGTATTCCCTGCCTGCATCAGAGGTCGCTGACCCTACTTGGTCATTGTCTTTAGCCTTTTCTACCCACCTCTAGGGTTTACTAGTGCCTATCCCATGCATATTTGAATCCCCCATTGTGCTACCTCCCACTACTTCCTGGTGTAGGCTTTTCCATGCATCTACCACCCTTTCTGTGAAGAAAAACTTTCACACATTCCCGTTTATCCTGCCTCCCTCCAATCTCATATCATGCCCCTTCCTCCTTGTACACCTCCTATACCGAAAGATGTCGCACACTTGCACTTTCCTTATGCCCCTAAGATACTTGAAGGTTTCTATCATATCTCCCTATTCCCACCTCTCTTCCATTGTATACATATTGAGGTCATAGAAACATAGAAGTTGACAGCAGATAAGGACCACAAGGCCCATCCAGTCTGCCCATTTTTTCGACCTTATGAATGTGCCATAGGCCTTTTCTCTGTCAATGGCCTATCTATTCAGACTCATCTGTATTGCTCCCTTATGCCTATCCAATTCCTGTTTGAAGCCCTGCACTGTATTCATATCCACCACTTGCTGAGGTAGGCTGTTCCATGCATCCACCACCCTTTCTGTGAAAATGAACTCCCTCACATTACCCCTTAATCGGCCTCCCTCTGATGTCATGCTGTGTCCTCTTGTCCTGTTATTTTTCTTACATTGAAACATGTTAAACTCTTTCACCATCTTAATGCCCTTAAGATGTTTGAATGTTTCGATCATATCAACTCATAGAAACATAGAAACACAGAAGTTGACGGCAGATAAGGAATGCAAGGCCCATCCACTCTGCCCATTTCTTTTTTTACCTTATAAATGTGCCATCGGCCTTTGCTCTGTTAATGGCCTATCTATTCATACTCATCTGTATTGCTCCCTTATGCCTATCCCATGCCTGTTTGAAGCCCTGCACTGTATTCATATCCACCACTTCCTGAGGTAGGCCGTTCCATGCATCCACCACCATTTCTGTGAAATAGAACTTCCTCACATTAGCCCTTAATCGGCCTCCCTCTAATCTTATGCTGTGTCCTCTTGTCCTGCTATTTTTCTTATATTGAAATGTTAGACTCTTTCACCTTGTTAATGCCCTTAAGGTGTTTGAATGCTTCGATCATATCATCTCTCTCCCTCCTTTGCTCTATGGTATACATATTGAGCTCCGTTAATCTGTCCTCATATGTTTTCTGATGCAGTCCCTGAACCATTTTGGTTGCCCTTCTCTGGGCTGCTTCCATTTTGTTAATGTCCTTTTGCAGGTGCAGCCTCCAATACTACACTCAGTACTCCAGATGGGGCCTAACCAGTGTCTTGTAAAGAGGGATTATTGCCTCCCTGTTACGACCTGTGATACCCCTACTGATACACCCCAACATTCCTCTAGCCTCCCTACTGCTTTAGTGGTCTGCTTGGATGATTTCAGGTCATCTGTGATGATGATGTCCAAGCCTCTTTCTTCCCTTGTGATTGCCAGCAACTCCCCTCCCAACCTACATGTAGCTTCAGGGTTTCTCTTCCCTATGTGCATGATCTTGCACTCTTTGCATTAAACCCTAGTTGCCACTCTTCTGACCATTTTGCCAGTTTTTTCAGATCTCTTCTCATGCTGTCCACCCCATCTGGATCATCTACTGTGTTGTAGATCTTGGTGTGATCTGCAGACAGGGAAACCTTACCCTCCAGTCCATCTGCAATGTCACTGAAGAAAATATTAAAGAGGACTGGCCCCAGGACTGATCACTGAGGTAATACCGTTTACCACCACTCTCTGTTTTCTACCCCGCCAACCAGTTTGCCACCCAGTTAACCAACTTCTGACCCATTCCGAGCCTACCCAGCTTATTAATCAATCTTCTATGTGGAACAGTAGTGAAAGCTTTGCTGAAGTCAAGGCGGCGACATCAACTGCTCCCCCTTGGTCCACCACTCCGGTTACCCAGTCAAAGAAATCTATGAGATTAGTTTGACAGGACCTTCCTGTTGTAAACCCATGCTGTCTTGGATCCTGTACTTCTTTGGATTACAGGTGTTGCACTATCCTTCCTTAAGGAGTGCTTCCATAATTTTGCCCAGTACTGAGGTAAGACTGACCGGTCTGTAGTTCCCTACCCCCTCCCTGCTGCCACTCTTGTGGAGCGGGATCACATGAGCCCTTCTCCAGTCTTCTGAGACCTCTTCTGTGCTCAGAGACTCATTAAACAGTTTTGCTAATGACTCTGCTAGTTCCACCCTTAGCTCCTTTAGTACCCTGGGATATATGCCATCAGGTCCTATTGCCTTGTCCACTCTGAGCTTAGCAAGCTCTTGTAGGACTTTTCCTTTTGTGAAGGGACTTGTGCACACCTTCCTCCTCCCTGTGTCCATGGTGCAGAGCTGTGGGCCCTGCCCTACCTTCTCCTCAGTAAATACTGAACAGAATTATCTATTTGGGCTAGATGCTTTTCCTTGGTCCTCCTCCACACACTCCCCCTTATCCCCTTTGAGCTTAGCAATACCCCCTTTAGACTTTTTCCTTTCACTAATGTATCTATAGAAAGTCTTGTCCCCTTGTTTTACTGTTCATGCTAGTGTTTCCTCAGTGTGGGCATTTTGCCTGCCTTCCTGCCTTCCATGCTTCTTTTAGGGAAGTTTGGTATGCCTCCCAATCTTTGTCCTGCTGCATTCCCTTATATTTCCTGAAGGCCAGCCTTTTGGCTCTGATCTTTTCTGCCACTGTTTTTAAGAACCAAAGTGGTTTCCTCCTTCTTTTGCTCTTGCCTTTCTCCCTAACACAGTGGAATGTTGCTTCAAGTATTGCATCCTTAATGCTTGCCCACTTTGTCTGTATCCCCTGACCTGTACTACTTCTTGCTAGGGCTAGTTTAACTCTGTTGGCCATCTTATCAAAGTTGGCTCCTCTGAAGTACCACATTTTTGCCTTGAAATGGGATGATTTAGTTCTAGTGGCCAAATAGAAGCATACCATGTGATGGTCACTGGCCCCCAGGTGACCTTCTACCTGGAGATCTGTGATCCTTTCCCCATTAGTCAGTACTAGATTCAGGCTAGCCCTGTCTCTTGTGGGTTGTTACCAATTGTTTGAGGCCCTCCCTCTGCAGGGAATCCACTATGTATGTTGTTCTGGTGGATGTTCCTTCTGGTATTGACCAATCTGTATCTGGCATATTGAAGTCTCGCAATATCAAAACCTCCCCTTTAGCTATCATGTTTTGTAGATCTTCTAACAGTAATGTGTCAGTGTCCTCCCCCTGATCTGGAGGCCTGTAGACAACCCCAGTTTGTATGGCTGTCCCATTTCCTGTTTCCAAGGTGACCCACAGTTCTTCTAGCTCTTTATGTGTATTCTGAATTTCTGTAGCTTTGGTATTTTCATTGACATAAAGGGCCACTCCCCCAACCCCTTTTGCACCTCGGTCTCTTCTGAACAGTACATAGCCGGGTACTGAAGTCTCCCAAGTGTGGCTACTGGTGAGCCATGTCTCGGTAATGGCAAGTATGTCTAGTTTAGCCTCTGTCATTGTTGCCTCCAGATCTGGGATCTTGTTTCCCAGACTCCGGACATTTGTGTACATGATTTTCCATTGGCTAGATTTTGGTGTGTTAGCTGTGTGGCAAAGTCCGGCTTTTCTCCTGCATGTCGTATAGGGAGCCAGACCTTTTTCCTTACCTGGTGATGCAAATGAACTACAGACCTGCTGAACTCCTGTTTGATCACTAGCTGAGGGGGGAGGGGTATTCTTCCTGTTCAATGTATCGGGTGTGGCACCCCTCTCCCGATTTGCTAGTTTAAATATGCTGCAAAGATATCAAACTTCTGCCCCAATGCAGTGACTCCCTCCTTAGTCAGATGCTGTCCATTGAATTCAAAGAACTTGCACTCCCAAAACTGTTGCCAGTTACCTACAAATTTGTGTCCTTTTTTTCCTGGCACCAGCCCTTGAGCCACTTGTTTAGCTCCCCTATCTCCCCTTCTCTGAGCTTCCATCCCTCTGCCGCTCTCTCCCATACTGGGAGGATCTCGGAGAAGGAGATGCCAGATGAAATGGATGACAGTTTTCTCCCAGTCTGGTCAGGTGTTCCTTGGTCTGCACAACTGACCAGCTGGTGAGATTGTTAGCCTCTATGTGTACCAGGACATCAGTGTTTCTCCTGCTTCCTGCATGATTTTAGCTATGTGGTCAGTGTCTCTCCATGCCGATGTACCTGGGAGACATCTGACCATTACCTCCGGCTGGAAGTAGGTATCAACTCCCCGAGACATGGAGTTTCCTATGATCAGAAGGGTTTTGGATTTCCTTTTTGATTTTTTTTTTGTTTCGGTCACTGTTTTGGGTGAGTTTTGTAGCACTAGCTCCTGTGCTGCAGTGTCCTGCTCTGTAGTGTTCTCTGCCTCTTTGTTTGATTTTGGAGATAGAGGAAGATATTTGTTTGTAGTTTTTATATGGTTTGTGGAGGTGATTTTTTTATTGAGCATTGAGTGATGGGGCACCCAATTTGCCCTTCCTAACCACCTGCCAGCCTCTCAGACCAACTACTCTCTGCAGTCGAGGTGCTTCAATTGGATGTTGGGGAAATGGCGGGTGATTCTTGTAATATATTTCCTCCTGAATATGCGATTTGAGGTGCGCAATCTCTGCCCATGCTGCCAGGAGCTGAGCCCTTAGATCTCCGATGGTCCAGCATGTAGAACAGCTTCCTAAATCCTGTATAACTGACCTTTGAAAAGTGTCCCGCAGTAGCTGCAGTTAATAATATCCATTCCAGCTGAGTTGCCGAGTTTATAACTTGGTCCGAGTAATTAGAAGGAAAATCAAAGCACAAGTTAGATTTTTTATTTTTGTTTGTCTTTGTATAACTTTTTATAACAAGTTAAATTAATTGTGCCGTTGTAAGTGAGGTCACTGTGTGGATACCCCTCTGATCCTCCCCTTCTTTTAATCTCTCCTCATATTTCTTCTGGTGCAAGCCCAGCACCATCTTTGTTGCCCTTCTCTGAACCACTTTCACCCTGTCTATATCCTTACGAAGATGTGGCCTCCAGAACTGTACACAGTACTCCAGATGAGGCCTCCCCTGCATTTTGTACAGTGGCATCACCACCTCCCTTCTGCTGCTAGTGAATCCTTTCCTATGCACCCCAACATTGATATATACCTATTTTGTTTTATCTATCTATCTATCTATGTATCAATCAGGGTTGGGCAGACCCGAAAAGGTCCTGACCCTTATTATCAGGATCAGGATCCAGGCCAAAGTCCTGATAAGTTCTGATTAGAATCAGAACCTTTTGCAAGATTTGATAAACTGCAAATCTGCTATATAATTGTATATAACGACACTGAGTTCTGAGACACACATATAGAATTCTAATCAGCATTTCAGGATATTCAAGATATGAAAACTATGAGTTTATAGCGCTGATGTGCTGGTCAAATGATTATGGCAGACATGCAGTTGACATCTGTCTGTTTCCTGTCTCATAGGCAGTAGTACTAGTGCTACAACTGTAAACTGACCTATCTGGCCTCAGAGGAGGAATCCCATTTCCATTTAGTAGTATACACTATACAATGGACATATCATAGAAACACAGAAACATAGAATTTGATGGCAGATGAGGACCGCTTGGCCCACCCAGTATGCCCATTTTCCTACCAATTGGATAAGCTGCAGGTTTTAGCTAACCAACAGCCTACTTCCTCCTAACACATATCAGTTTGTTGTTGTTGCACCAGTTCCTTCTCTGCTCCACTGACAGCCATGCAGTTATTTTCTATGGCATGGGGTTCCCTCCACTCACCCACCCAAATTGATGGCACATTTAAGGGACCCCTACCAAAAAAATAACTGCATGTCCTTAAGAATCCAGAGACCTAGCTACTGTGTTGGAAGAGGGTGTGTGGCTGTGAGGCCAAGCCTGTACCGAGTGGGCAGAGATCTACACTGAGGTAATCCAAAACTGCAATAATTAGACATGTCCATTAGTACATGCTGAAAAAAGTGTGGCATCATGTTCAGGCAATCTAAAAATTAGGACATACTGAAAACGTGCCATCAGTCTCAACTTCAGACAGTACAAAAATTACACAGGTCCATTAGGACATGCTGCGAAACGCGTGCCATCAGGTTCAGACAATCCAAAAATTAGCAAAGCACGCGAGGAAGACATGCTGAAAACATTTTGCCATCAGTCCCAACTTCAGGTGGTCCAAAAATTAGAAAAGTCTATTAGGACATGATGCGAAAAGTGCACCATCAGGTTCAGGCAATCCAAAAATTAGCAAAGTCTGTTAGGACATACTGAAAACATTGTGCCATCAGTCTCAACTTCAGGCAGTCCAAAAATTACACAAGTCCATTAGGAAATGCTACAAAATAATGTGCCATGAAGTTCAGACAACCCAAAAATTAGCCAAGTATGTGAGGATGACTTGCCGAAAACATTGTACCATCAGTCCCAACTTCAGGCAGTCCACAAATTAGAGATGTCTATTAGGACATGCAGCGAAAAGTGTGCCATCAGGTTCAAGCAATCCAAAAATTACATAAGTCCATTAGGACATGCAGCAAAAAGTGTGCCATCAGGTTCAGGCAATCCAAAAAGTAGCAAAGTCTGTTAGGACTTGCTGACAACATCGTGCTATCAGGTACAAAAATTGTATAGGCCACATATGGGCTTACGTGAATACTACTGATTTATTTTTCTGAAAAAATAGTGATCTAAGTTTCTACTTTTCCGAGTAGTTATCTTTAAGGTCACTGTGAAATGTATTTGCTGCCTCTGGGTCATAGGTGTAACCAGTCAATGGAAGGTTTACTGTTAAGAATGTTAACTTTTCAACATTTTCTGGTGGTAGCCTAGATCATGTAGCAGTTACCACACTTCCTGCATAGCTAAAAAGTCGCTCTGAAAATACGCTGGTTGGGCGACAGACCATGTACTTTGAGGCTACCTGCACAAATGCAGGCCATACGGGCTTCTTGCTTTGCCAGTATTTAATGGGATCTTCATTCCATTCGATACCTTTTTCTGCTAAATAGCAGTCAGTCATGGCCTGGGCGGAAGCAGTGACATATGAAGAAGGAAGGACTGATTTTTCAAGAACAGCAGCATCCAAGTGACTTCAGAGATCACTGCTGGGTGTAGAACGAATGGCAGCAGCTGACTGTTTTGTAGCCTGATTGAGAAGAAAGAGCTGTGAAGGTGCAGGAGGAATGGATGAGGAGACTGCATCAGTTATGTTTTTTTTTTCAAAAGCAAATCTACTACTTGAATGATTTTCTCTGTGCCGTTTTGGAACACATTTGGGTCATACCGTGAGAGGTGTTTCATCTTGTACCATGGGTCTAGTACTGTTGCAATAATGTAAAGTTCTGCCATGAGCATTTCACAGAGTTTCTCCTCAACTCTGACACTTTTTTAATCATTTTCTGTACTATGTCTTTTTTTATTCTGAGTGGCAAGACCCTTTCAGTTGCACTAGACTCTCCCATCTGAAACTGGCTTGTTGTACCTTCCAACTCATCCCTTATTGCATTCAGCTGAAATCTAAGAATCTTGATCAATGGGATTATTTGGCTGAGTGTGGCACTGTTGGAACTCACTTCCCTAGTAATTTCCTCAAAGGGTTGCAGTAGCTTGATGAGAAATTGTAAAACAGCCCACTGCTGAGGAGTAATGTACACATCAGCATTCCCTATGCTGTTCTCTAGTGCAACAGTTCTCAAACTTTGTCATAGTGAGCCTCCCCTAAGCCATGGAAAAGATCTTGAGCCTCCCCCAAAATACTGAAATATTTTTGGGCCTCCCCATAGAAAAAATATCTTACTTTTCACAGTACATCAGGAATAAATTGAAACCTCTTTGCATAGCTGGCACTCATGTTGTTAAGCTTCTTGTAACCCCCCCCCCCAAACAGGACAACCTACTTGCTCCAATATATTGACTCTCAAACCATTGTTACCCCTTACTGCCATACCTTCATGGGTCAGACTGCTTTTTCTGTTTCCCCTCTATCTGGAATAACTTCCTGCTGACCTCTGCTTCTCCCCCTCTCACCCTGCTCTTAAGCAACTTCTCAGGAAGCATTTTGCTCCCTCCTGCTCTTATACCTAGTACCTATATGGTTAACTCTTATATTTGGAAAGTTCTGCTGCCAGTCTAATTGATCAATTGTTCCTCGCATTGTTAGTTCATTGTTCTTAATTTGTTTACACTTTCATTCATTTTGTATTGCTTGAATGTTTTGCAGTTACATTTTGAATTGTATTCTCTCACTACCCTTCCCTGGGTACACCTGAAATAAGCCATGGCTCAGTGTACAGTACCTTTCCTGATCACAGACTTGTGAATATATACATAAATTCACCTACTATTATCCTCTTTCAGTTTGCCTTATCCCTTCACACAAAATCTATAAAGTTCAAAATTGAAATATATATTTTTTCAAGACTTGCTTGAGCCTCCCCTGGAACAGGTTGGGGCCCCCAAGGGAGGCTGGCCTCACCATTTGAGAACCCCTGCTCTAGTGTATACTGTCTTACAGCCTTTTTTTGCTCCAGCAATCTTTGAAACATGTAAAAGGTAGTGTTCCACCTCATTGTAACATCCTGGATGAGTGTATTAGGTGGCAGTCCGTGTTCCTCTTGTATGGCCCGAAGACTTTGACGTGCTTTGCAGGAGTGGCTGAAATGTGTGCATATTCTTTTATCCACATATATGAGAGCCTTTATATTTCTGTCCTCTTCCATAAATGCATGCACAATCAAATTTAGGCAGTGTGCAAAACATCGAATGTGGACAAAGCCCCCATCAGACAATGCTTTCTTTATGTTTGAATCATTGTAAGCCACATTAAAACCTACAGAAAGCCCTTGTGATGTCAGCCAGTACTGTATCTCTCTGTTGAGCTCATCCAGGATGTTGGAAACTGTGTGATCCTGTGGGATATACTGGATGCGAAGGGAAGCCAGTTTCAGAGGGGAATTGTCAATGTCATTACAGGGAGTAAACGATACCCAATGTGCAGTCAGTGACATAAATGGTTCTGGCTGGCATCTTGTCCATATGTCAGCAGTCAGATGGACAGCCCCAGCAACTGCATCTTTTAAAGCATTTTGCAGTATAGCACTTACTATATCATGTATCTACGGTATTGCAACAGTTGAGAAATATTTCCTGGATGGACTACTGTATCATGGTGACAGGTGATTCAAAGGCCTTTTGAATCCTACATGCTCCACAATTCTGTAAGGCTGTAAGTCCAGTGCTATCATCTCTGAAATTAGTTTTGTCATAGCAGTTGCCTCAGGATGACTATGCTGGTACTTAGCTACTTAGCTTTACGTTCAATTGTCTCTGAAATTGAGAGCTATCTTCTAACAGTTGAAGTTTTCAGATGGCCAACATTAGGAGTGCTGGATAAGGGCAAAAGGGGACAGTTTGTAATACTTATTCTAGAAGAAGACTGAGAAGAAGTTGACAGTACAACTGAAACAGCAGGGCTGCTGCTATCACTTGATGTAACAGATGCAGCAGGTGTAGTCCGACTTTACTCGACCTGCATGTTGTCTTCTTTCTCTCTGACCAAAAAGTCACGCCTAAGACGTAATGGGTGACAGTTCTCTAAATGTCTTTTTAATGCTGAGGTACCCAAAGCACCTTTTTTGCTCCCTCTGCTGATAGTCTTTTTACATACAGAGCAAACTGCTGATAACTCATTATTGGCAACCAGAGAAAAGTAAGACCACACATAAGATGTCACCTTTTCTGTTTTATTACCAGGCATACTATACTGTCCTCCTTTGGCACTTCCACTATGTTGTTCTTTCTCAGCACTGGGAAGCTGCTCATCATGGTCTTTTTTGTTTCACCATCATCATCATCCAACATCTCCTCCAGGCCACTAACAGAACCTAAATCTGAATGCACTGCCCCCTCATCTTGTTTCCCCTGCACCTGTACCACTCTGTTCATGCCCAAAGTGCCCATCTCATCCAAGTGCCAATCATCACATTCATCCGGCGTCTGTGCAACTGCCACCTCTACCTCATTCCGGCTTTCCACTTGTTTCTGCTTTTCTCTCTCCTTGTTTACAGCCTCCATTTCATAATCATTACTCTCATCAGAGCTAGATTTTCCCCCCTCTGTTTCATTGAAATCTGTGCTGGTACTACGGTACACATAAGTACCATATCTTGGCTCGCCACTTCTTGTGGTGCCGACTACTCCTTTAGTTTTAATTAAGGTAGTTTTGACCTTTCCTGTCTATTTGAACAGCTTGTGGAAGAACCACTACTGCTACCAGATGAAGTACCATCAACTGGTCTTTAACCAGTCAAACTGTGCAGTGTTGTTTGTGACATATGTTTCCTCATACCTTTCCCCATTTTGGCCTCATCCTCGTCCTCTCTGGTGCACATTTTCAGCTTTTTTTTTTATTACACACAAAAAGGCTTTTTCCTGTATGTGTTTTCTTTTTATTTAATCCTCTCCATTGTTTCCAAGTTCCTCTGCCCACTCAGTACAGGCTCAGCCTCATAGCCACACTCCCCCTTACACCACTGTTTTTTTGGTTTGTTTTTTGTACACACAATGCCTTTGTCCTGAATTTTCTATTTATTTAGTCCTCTCACTTGTTCTCAAGTACCTCTATTCTCTCCTGAAATGCTCAATCTCAGAGACACCCTCCCCCTTCCACAATTGTAGCTTTTTTTTTTCAATGAAGCAAAAAATGCTTTTTACTGTAGGAATTTTATTTTTTTTTACTCCTTACTTGTTCTCAAGTTTGTCTGTCCTCTCAAGACGGGCTCAACCTCAGAGCCACCCTCCCCCTTCCACCAATGTAGCTAGGTTTATTTGTTTTGAATATGACAAAAAATGTTTTTTCCTTTATGTAGGTTTTTTTATTTAGCAGGGAGCATGCAGGAATTATATAAGCAGTAAACCGTGTATTCACAACAGCAGCGGGTAAACAAACACACAGCCATTTGTTACACACAGGCAAACTGGCAAGTGTGAGATGCAATTACAGTATACAGAAAGTCAGAATTTTTTTTTTTAATTAATGCCTTCCAGGCAAAACAAAGTACAGCACTGCTGTAAAGGCAAAGTAGAATCTTGCAGCAATCTCCTCCCTACTTCAGAGGTTCACTTCAACTGAGACACGGGGCGGAGTGGGAATAAACTAACTCACTGACGTTTTCTTTTATATATAATATTAAGGCACCTGCTGCAGTTTCAGGCTTTTTAAATGAGGCAATAAAAAGCTCAGCTAACTTGAAAAGGAAAAACAGGAAAGATGGACTCAGGCACCAAGAGAGCAGGGAGCACTCAAAGCTTGCAACCTGCCAGGCTGATGGTGATCTGCTTTCTCTCTCTCTCTCTCTCTCTCTCTCTCTCTCTGTTCCCCTTTTGTTCTTTTCTAGCAAATATACTAGCCTGCTTGCTTTTGTTTTTTAATAGAGTTCTGGCACTTGCACTTAGTTTGCAGGCTTTACATTTATAAAGAATCACAGAACAGGAAGAGCAGTTGAGATCTGATAAACACGAGGAGGTAGGCCATCCACTGTGAGTGATGAGCACTCAAAGCTCCATCCCCCCACCACATGATCGATTCTTTTATCTCCCCTTTTTTCTTTTTAGTTGTGTATTTCAGTGTTTTCTTTTTAAAAAGAAGTCAATCAGTTGATGGATGTTTTTGCTTAAGGTGAACTGTGATCAGATAATACAAAGTACAGTGAGCTCAAAGCTCTGTCTTTGTATCTCTCTCATAGGAAGTCAGCCACGCATTAGGTAATTCCCGCCACACACAGCCTTATATACCGCTATGCCACCTGACCAACATACAGCCAGTCAAGTGGCAGATGTATGTCACTGTCATGTGTGTCTGTGTGTGTCGCAAGCAGAATCACTTTAAAGGAGATAGTAATGAACTGTAATCTGTATATTTTGTAAAGAGATTGAAAGCGCTGGAAAAAAGGGAAAAAATGTTGCTTTTATTAACATGCATCGCCCATGTATATGAGCACTTGTTGATTATTGTGTCTGCTGGTGTCATTGTTTATCCCAACTACCCCACCTGACGCACACACTGTCCCTTATGCCCCCACTCGCCAAACACACCCTTACACACACACACACACACACACACACACACACACACTCAGATGAGACTTGAAAGTTTCTCCTTGGTGGCATGAGTTGAAGTCTGCTAGAGGCAATATCTTCTTTCTCACATATGTTTGCGTATCAAGAGCCGAAATTAAGAAAAGGAATAGGTTGTAATTGTGACATCAAAGTTAAAAATAACTACCTATGTGACTGTACTGCACTTTGAAGCTCAATGCATCTGTAGCTGCTAGATGCTATAATACTGGAAAAAAAAAAATCAAAGCATTCACTTTTGACTGAAAGGGCCAGCTTAGCACCAGCAGTGATGTGAATGCCTATTACCTATTAGGTATTCACATCACTGCTGGAGCTAAGAACAAACATGCCTGTTACAGTTTCATAGTGCCAGATTGGGGTGGTAATTGGTCACATCTGCTGACTAATCTAATAAAATATCTCTGGTTGCTACCTGACCTGGTACTCGTGTACCTATATTATGACTACTGTGATCTACCTATTACCAAGCGTGTACCACCAGTGAATGCCTGTAGCACTGGTTGCTTTCTTAGTCTAGGCATTATGTACTGTACTGTTTGTTTGCTGTGATGTATTGCTCTCTTGACGAGGTGCCTTTGTAAATGCGTCTATGACTCAAAGGTCTGTAAACTAATGATCTAATAATAAATAAATAAACACTCACATACCTCTCATTTTTTGTGTATGCATTGCTCCTTTTGAGAAATAATAAGTCCGACTTTTATATACACGATTGATTAATTAATACCCACACTGTCGACATTTGCTCTTGTAAGGAATCCCAACATGATTTCATTGATTTTTAATACTTGAAATAAATGGTGCACTAGCATCTTTAATTTTTAAATATGTGTGATTTTGTTTTAATGTAACCCTTTGGCCATCATGTCCAGGACCCGCCATGACTGACTCATCTAAATGCCCCCCCACTCACGCACTTCTGCCATGAATATGTCATGGATCTTTATAGGAAACCTCACTACCAGTAGCTTTTTTTAACAGTGACAAGGTGCTCCGGCATATTTAGGAAATTGCCTCCGCCACCCTGCCACCCCACCACCCAGAAAAAGAAAACAAATTGCACTACGATGGTATACTTCAAGAGCATCTGCTTATCTATCTATTGATCTAATAATCTATCAACATCTATATCTATGACAACAGACATTGAGATAAATAGATATATTGAGACTGATAGATATACTGTACCTATACACCACATGCCAGTATTGTTCTCATCAGCACTGTATATAGTTTGTCCAGTGAAGTGGAACATGTGGCCATACTGGAAAAAGGAGTGCAACAGCCTACATGCCAATATATGGAAAAAAGAGCATTCAGATGGTGTGAGTAGTTTTTAGGGGTAGCACTGAGGTAGGAGGAGTGATAGTATAGGTGTGGCTAAACTGCAGCTGGTGTTCGTTCTAACAATCTCCCAAGACACATGGATTGGATTTTCAAATCGCTATTGCCTAATACCCATCTTATTCCACTTTCACATGTTTGACATTTCTGTTTCTTTCTGGTGTTAATAATGTGCTTCACAGGTGGATCTGCCGTTCATTGCTAATTATGTGTTGCCAGACGTTGATATATTAATTTGAAAAGTATGAAAGTTTGGAACTACATGGCTATAACTAGCGCAGTCATTTCGTAAACCATCGGGGCATTAGATACCAATATCAAGCATATGTGACACCACAGCACTGCACTCCATCAAATGATACATGGGAGGAATACAGGGTAGTATTTGACTCAATGCTGTGCTCGCTGTGTAAGTCCAGCCACAAGTTCTGTCACCAGTCCTTAGTTAGGGATTACAGGTCTAATGAATGAATGAATACTTTATTTTTAAGAAGCGCCTTTCCAAAACCAAGGTGCTTTTACAACATATCAATACATAAAATTAAAACAAATTCCTAAAATCAATCCATAAATATATTTTAGAAGTCTGGATATGCTAAATTAAACAAATAAGTCTTTAGGGCTGACTTAAAGCTTTGGACAGTCAGGCATTCTCTCACCCGATGAGGTAGAGAATTCCACAGGGTTGGGGTCATAAAACTAAATGATCTTGCCCCTGATGTCTTTAAATGAACCCTGGGAATCTCTAGCAATCCATCATCGGTGGATCAGAGCTGACGGGAAGGACAGTAGGGACGCAGAAGATCTTGCAGGTAACTAGGTCCCTGATCGTGTAGGGCCTTATAGGTCAGAAGACTGATCTTGCAGGTGATTCGCCATTGAATTGGCAGCCAGTGCAGTCCACGGATGACAGGCATTATATGACTGGTCTTTGACGTACCAGTCAAAAGCCTGGCGGCTACGTTCTGCACCAGCTGCAAACGGCGAATATCTACCCCCGCTAGCCTTAGGTATAGGGCGTTGCAGTAGTCCAAGCGGGAGGTAACGAAGGCGTGGACCAATGTTGGAAGGTCATCAACAGGAACCAGATGCTTCACTCGGGCTATATTGCTCAGATGGTAAAAGGAAGTTTTGACAGCAGCTGACACCTGATGTTTAAGGGTCAGACCGTCATCAAATATAACAGCCAAGTTCCGCACCCAGTCTGAGGTCACCAACTGGGTCCCCCCAAGCCAAAAACCTGAAGGTGACCCAGTCAGCAAACCCGACCTCGATGGCCTGGGTCCACAACCAACACCTCAGTTTTTTCAGGGTTTAACCACAACCAGCTCACAGTCATCCAGTCCTGAATCTCGGTAAGACAGTTATTAAAGACCGAGACAGCATCACCTTGGTCAGGCACAAAGGACGTGTACAGCTGAGTATCATCTGCATAGCAGTGAAAACTCAAGCCGTACCGCCTAATGATCGCTCTCAATGGCAGCATATACACCGCAAATAACATGGGTGCTAAAATAGAGCCCTGCGGCACCCCAGAGGATAGGGGGAGTGATGCTGAGGAAAAATTCCCAGACACCACCCTCTGAGTCCTACCCTCGAGGAATGATCAAAACCAACTGAGGACTAAACCAGATAATCCACAGATAACCCGCAGGTGCTCCAAAAGCACCCCATGATCAACGGTATCAAATGCCGCAGAGAGATCAAGAAGGACCAAGATGGAACGAGTCTTTCGATCTCTCGCTATTGGGAGGTCATTTAGTACTCTAACAAGGGCTGTCTCGGTACTATGTCTTTTCCTAAATCCAGACTGGAGAGAATCATAGACATTGTGGCTGGTCAAATGATTGTCCAACTGCAACGCAACCACCTTCTCAGTAACCTTACCTACAAAAGGCAGGTTAGAGACAGACCTGTAGTTAGCCAGACATTCCAGGTCTAAGGAGGTTTTTTTTAGAAGGGGCCTAATCACGGCTTCCTTCAAGGGGTCAAGAAAGATCCCCTTCTCCAGTGACAACCAGACTATCTCGGCAAGGATCGGGCCGATTTTATCCATACATCCTACTAAGAGGCGGGTGGAGCCCGGATCCAAACTACAGTTGATCGGTCGCAGTGATTGGACGATCATCACTATGCCATTGATTGTGGGTCGGTCAAAGTCAAACCACACAAACTGGGTGTCCGACATCTCCTGCCGACCACCACAACTCCTGTTTGAGAGAGTTAGAAGGAGATCGGACTTGATTGCGGCAACCTTATCCGCAAAGAATTGAGCAAACTCCTCACACCATTCCTGTGAAAATGCTCTCTCAGGCTGAAGACAGAGTGGATTGCACAGTCTGTCGATGGTCCGAAAGAGCTGGGCTGGTCAATTCTGTGCAGCAGCAATTTCCCTGGACAGGAATTCTGCCTTCTTACGGGTAATTGCTGATTGATAAACACGATAGTGGTCCATCAAACTAAGCCTGTCACACTCCAGACCCGATTTCCGCCAACATCTCTCAAGCCTTCTTCCCACTCTCCTCAACTCCCTCAAAGTCTTATCAAACCAAGGAGACTTGGGATGAAGGGTGAGGGGTTGAACACGTACAGGAGCAATGGAGTCTAGGGCCCCTACTATTGCCTTATTATAGGCAAGAACCAGGTCCCCAGGATCCATGCATTCACTTGGCAAACTTGATAGATCCAGTACCGCCATCAGGTCTTCTGGGGGTAACACCCCTCAAAGGGCGGTACAGGACTATCTCCGTAGGGGCTGACCTACCGGGGAGGCCAAGAAACTGAACCTAATGGTGTGATGGTCAGACCATCCTACTGGCTCCACCGCCAAATCAGATATCTCCATCCCCAGGAGGAATACCAAGTCCAATGAATGACCATCTATATGGGTAGAGGAGGAAATAACCTGTGTGAAGCCCAGCGAATTCATTAGCTGGAGGAAGTCTCGACCAAACTGCGAGAGTTCATCGTCGACCCAGACATTGAAATCCCCCAGGATCAGCCATCTGGAGGATCCTAATGTCATATCGACCATGAAGTCTGCGACTTCCTGCAGGAAAACATTCCCATTACCTGGTGGACGGTAAATGAGAAGAATCCTGTACCCCACACCCTCACCCAGGATACATTCAAAGGAGTTGGTAATTCCTACTGGTACCTCCATCAGGCCCAGTTCCGTTCTAAAACAGATTGCCACCCCCCCCCCACCTCTACAATCCAATCTTAGACGGTGTATCACCGAGTACCCGACTGGTACAGCTGAAGCCAAAACAGGGCCAGCATTATCATCCAGCCAGGTCTTGGTGATGCATGCCAGGTCCGATGATCCGACAAGATCAGCTACTATAGCAGTCTTGTTTTTAATGGACCTGGCATTACATAACACCATCCGAGTTGGATGAGTTGCCAGTGAAGACCGTGCTACCTGCCTGCTACAGGCAGAGCCCTTGGGTATGGGAATCAGGCAAGGGGAACCTCTTTCCTGAACCCATTTCGCCCCAGGGCGTCTTCTCTTCCCCACTATCCCAATCAGTCCGCTCTTTTCCATTCCCCCTCCAGGTCCGGCCTCCACCTTCCTCCTCCTCACAATTCCCAGAGCCCTACAGCATCTATATACCTCCGGGGATAATGGGGGACAATTAAAAGGGCGGAGGTCCTTGCGCCGGGAGGGGGAATAATGCCTGACCATCCGAATAACTCCCCAACACATCTTCGCACAAAAATATACACACTGAATTCAAACCAATAACACAACACCATGCACCCAACCACTCAAATCTCAATCATACACCACAAAACAAATATAGAATCAATAAAAACAAAACAAGGTTATGGGGGGAAAGTTACCACAATTCTCTCCAAAACAGTTTATAACTTCTGGGAACTCTCACCTCACCAGAAACAAATATCCCCCCACCAAACTGTCACTTCAGTAGTACAATTCTGGATATAATCTATAAATAATCTTTAAAAAGAAAGCAAAACACTTTCAATGTTCCCAATATGTCATTAAACTGTCTGTGAGAGAGAAAGCATTCATATTGTCCTTCAGGCAGGGAGTAAAAGAAGTCCTTTAAACTGTCTTAAAGAAGAAACAGTCCATCAAGCAGGAAAATAAAAGAAATGTTCTTACTAGGCTGTAGAGATCTCGCCAGCTCACTTTCTGATATTACTCTCCACAAACTCAGAGGTCGATGGGCTTACATATCAAAACGCCGCTCCTTGTTCCAGTTCTTAACCTCTCCAATATCAAACCCCAAACTGTCCCCCGAGAGGAACACCAGCAGGGATCTGAATGAATCAGATCTGGGTGATGCCAGTATTGGTTTTGTATGTATTATCAGAGAACAAATCCACAAAATCACATAAAAGTGACCATTTCACATTAGTGTACTCGAGTTGATATGGCGACATGTTGACCAGCTGCCTCAAAGTATTATTGTTTCTGCACACACACTTTAGTCTAATTAGATTTTGTGCAATAATGTTGCTGGACCTGCTGTACACATAGGTTCATGACTGTGGACCATATCGTGTCTCATGCATTGTGCACTTGCAGTTGTGTGGTTATACGACTTTGCCAGCAGATCAGACCTTGTGGTATGTCTGATCTGCTCGAGTGTGCAGCTGACAAGCTGCATCAGCTAATTCTTCTTCTACATCTTCTTCACCAGCACACAGAAATCATGACCGAGCTTATTTTTCTTATCTGTAATGCCTGAATTGGCACACCAAATGCCCATCCTGATATGTTTGCTAAAACATAGGGATTGGCAACCTCAGCTTTGTGGTGAGCAGTGGTCTGAAAGAAACAAGAAATATCTCTATATATGCCGATTATGACCTCCACAGCAGCTAACGCTCTGTGAATGGTGTGAGTTGCTTGCAGGGTGGTGGTGGGGGGGGGGGCAGTGCTTCACATGACTTGAAAGGTAATAGTGTTCAGTGTGAGATGTTTTACGGTAGGATTGAGCTTAGGCACAACCTGGAAAAATAAAGTGCCGGTGCATAATAATATGTAAAGGACTGTTGTGCAGCACACTTGAGCAGACCCGACATACCCCAAGGTCTGTATGTGCTGGCAAAGTTGTATAACCACACAATTGCAAGTTACTAACATTATGCTAGGAAAACACAATGCATGAGACATGATATGGTCCACAGTCATGAACATATGTGTATAGCATGTTCTGCAAAATTATTGGGCAAAATCTAATTAGACTAAAGTGTGTGTGCAGAAACAATAAGAATTTGAAGCAGTGAGACAAGACACAGAAAGGCAACACTTGTTGCAGGTTGGGGGGGTTCATTCTAAGCAGACTGTAGAAAAAAATGCCTCTTAAATGTATTCCACCACATCAGGCAACCAGTAACACTATGCGGCCACCGCACAGGGTCTAGACAATGTGGTCCATAGTGAAATTCCTCAGTTCAGCGGCGGGTGAGGGTGGCACTGGTGGTTACCATGGAAATGGTAAACTGTGTAACTCTATAATGGGGGGTCTGCTGCTTTTCCCTTACGTTGGAGTGGGATGGCAGAAGTCCATTTTACTTTTAATATGCTGCATTGCCTTGCTGTATTTAACTGTGCCGTACTGTTTTTTTTTTTTTTTTTTATAAAATAGCCAATTGCAGCAGACGGACTGGACTCTGTACATTTAAGAAGTCTGCTCTTATTGATCCATGTCAATCGGACCACATCGGATCCAGGGGGGGTTCTGATTTTCTGTGGGTCGGTCTGCACATCCCTACTATCTATTTATCCATCCATCCATCTACTACTATAGATGTATACATTTGTTTATTGTTATGGTGCTGTTTTTCACTGCCTTGAAGGTGTGCTTGGATTTTCAAAGGGATTATAACAAAATAAAAATTCTTTACCATTTCTGAACCCTTACATTCAGTTTCCTTCTTTTTCAACATTTTCGGTGAACCCCATTACTACTTCAATGTAGCTATTTTTATAGAGTATCTATGGTTTGTCTTCCAGCGTTGCCTGCCTGTCTGTCTGTATGTCTATCTATCTATCTATCTGGTATATGGAATACAGCATGTTTCCTCAGTGCTTATGTCTTTATTTTTATGTGTTTGCCAAGACTGAATTACTCAGGAGTGGTGTATCCATGAGTGACTAAATTGGTCTAGGCAAACAAGTGAAAACAAATCATGTGCATGCTGAGAGACTGCATGGTGTATTTGATTTATACTTCAGTCAAAAGCATTGCAGTGTTCTAACTACTGAGCTACAGGCTCACATGGTTGGGCATAGGGTTGGACCTGGCCTGTAGCTCAGTGGTTAGAGTACCAGGTTGGTATCCAGGGGGCCTGGTTCAATTCCAAGCAAGTCACGTGATTTTTTTTCTCACTACAGTTTGTGATTTAAATTGCTTAGCTGTGGCTAAGCACAGAAATGGTCACTTAGGTCCACAACCTGCCCACTACTGGAGGTCCTGAGGGTAAGGACATGTGCAGATGACAGGTCTTTTGCTATACATACAAACAGAAGAGAGAAATAAGTGCCTCAGCTGGGACTTGAAACGAGGTTGCCTCGAATACCATTCTGGTTGTGCTACCAGCTCAGTGGTTAGACAGTTGGGTGGCCTGCGTTCAAGTTCCAGCTGCTGCATGTATTTCTTTCTCTGTTCTGTTTGTATGTGTTACATAAATGTGCACACTGAACTCTTTTGATTGAAAATGTAATTATCTGTGCAGCACCAGGTTGTTCATTGGAGAAAGTGTAATGTAGTCTGGGACGGCTCAGTTTCCAGTTGACTTAATGGCACAGCTGGTAGCACAACTAGAATGGTATTCTGTGTAGCCTGGGTTCAAGTCTCAGCTGTGGCCCTTATTTGTTTCTCTCTTCTGTTTGTATGTGTTCCATAAATGTACACACCGCACTGTTGTGATTGAACAGGTCTTTTACTGCTTCTGCACCATCCCTCTGGAGTAGCATACCACTGGAATTATTAAACTGTTCTTCTGCAGCCACTTTCAAAAATACCCTCAAGGCTCATTTGCTTATGAGCAGTCATTGTAACTGTAATCATTGACTCAGTCTGCACTCCCAAAAACCTGTATGTGTAATTCTACATGGTAACAAGTGATTTAGGTTGGTGGGTGCTAGAGTAGCCAGCCTTGCAGACACATACAGTATGCTGTAACCCTGATCCTAGTACCTGTTCTCATGTTGTGCAATGTAACTTAAAGTGTAACTAACCCTGGACTTTTTCTTGTATTATGATTTGTGCAATAATGCTGTCTACACTTCTGCAATATTGTAATTTCTAATCTGTTTTCTATGCATTTTTTTATATTAAATATTTTTATTGGAATGTACAAAGAAAACAGAAACAGTACATACTGTTGCTATGACCAAGAAGAGTATACAATCAGTGGCATAACATTGTGGTGCGGTATGGAATTGCTGTTGTGCAGAATTATGTTTTGGCGAGGATTCAAAAATTTGCTGTACAGGGTACATCAGGAGGGGGGTAATAACTTGGCTATGCTGACAATTTCATCACTCTTGCCTACAAATGTAAGCATGCATAGCTACATACATATATGCATGTATGAAGGAATGGGAGTGCAGGACCACTGGACCCTGCACTTGCACAAGCAAAGAAGACTATGATTATACTTTCTCCAAAAATAAGGAAATTATTTGCAAAAAACTCAGAGTTCCAGCATCAAAAATTTAAAATGTGGTGTTGGGGTTTCCAACCCTAACACCCTGCCCTACCCTACCCTCCACACACCAACAGACGCTGGGGTGTACCTTGGGGTTGTCAGCCCTAATGCTCACCCCATTCTCCTATACAGTACCATCTCAGCTTCCTTACACATGGAATGGAGTGAGTTTTAGGGCCGACAACCCCAAGGCACACCCCCAGTGCTTGTTATTGTGTGAAGGGTGGGGATGGTGTAGCACCCCTATAGTTAGCATTGAGTAAGGTGTTTAATGTTAACCCCTAACTTTGTATTACAGCAAACAACATGGATTTATATCTGGGGCATGCACACTGCAAGACATACACACACATTTCTCATTGCAGATACAAATCTACAACACTACTTCTGTGTGCAGACACACAGGCCCCCTGCAGCTGCAGAAACAAATCCACAATACCCAAATTACAAGAGTATGAGTTCTCTATACAGGCAGCACTGCTGTAGCCTCATGTAGTGATGCGCACTGTAAGACATACACTCACTTCATGGGCTTGTGTTTCTGCAATCACAAGTGTAAGACATACACACTGACTTCTGGCTTCAGAAGGGCAGGCCCCTGTGGGGCCTGCAGTTATACAGATGGAAGTACTGTCACAATGTGGGTATAATGGTTTTAGCAGTAGAAAAAAAATCATTCGTGGGGTACAGGGTTTTATTTAACTCTAAAAATTGATTAGCGTTTTGATCATAAAAGTGCAAATCTTTGTTAAAATGCATAGCTCTTGCCTCACTGTGTTTAACAAACACAGTACTTCTAAAAAATCTATATAAATACTTTCTGTACAGTTAATATCCCAAGAAAAAAACTGCTAATCAATTATTTAAAACCCTGGAGTAACATATTTTCAGTTACGCAGATGCATATAGAAAAGCATGCACTAACAGATCATGCTATCTAGTGAGGTACCTCATACAGTATGCATAAGTACAGTGGAGCCAGCCACAATTCAGTGCAATAACTTGCAGTTAATGACATGTCACAGAATACTGCATTATAAAAAGGGCTTAATTGCCATTGAACTATACTGTTCTTACCCCAGGAATCCTTTAGCATCAGTAACTTTTTTTGCACTTAGCTGGCTAGGTGCAACTGCTCGGAGGTGTGCCTTTAAGAGATATTTAAATGAGTGTAGGGCCAAGCCAATCAAAAGACAGGAGGGGTTGTGAGCTGAGTGAGAGCTGTTGAATGCTTCAGAATTTTTTCTCCGCTGGACTGGGCAGTATTGCCTCTGAGGTGTCTCCCAACTTTCCTTGTTGACAGCTTCCTAGTACGTATCTGTGTAAATTTTTCCTCATAAATTAATTCCTTTAGTGTGCTGAGTGAAAGTTTTACTTTTTCATTAGCGCTCTGCAAATTTTTTTATTTTTAGCGCGACGGCAATATTTTGACTTATTTTTACTACAACTATTTAGTTTAAAGCCTAATTTTATCGTGGGTGCTTATTTTTGACGTTTTCTTGTGGGAACTGTCGAATTAGGGACAGTTGCCTTATTCTTTACCTCAGACCTCATGGGGTTTACTGTGAGGCACCTGCAGTAGATTTCAAATTTAAACAGTGCCTGGGGGTTTTCTCTCTAGATTTGAAATTACGAGGAAACCTTTTTTGTTATATTACTTAACCTAGGTATCATCTGTGTCAGGACTGTCTGTAAAGGTCCAGCAGCCACCTGTGTGCAGTTGAGTATTACTGGGTTTCTGTTAAGACTGGCACTGATATAGATCCCAGTTTTACAACCCCCACCCCCCAAAAAAAGGCACTAGTAATAGACAGAGTTTATTAACTTGGGCAGGACTGGCCGGTGGCATTTTCACAGAAACCTGCACTCAGTTCGTAGGTCCAGAACAGGTTTGCTTTGCTTTGCTTAAATTGGTAAACGTAGTAGACAAACCTTTGATTATTATGGCTGAGGATAAATCAAAGGTTTCTGATGAGGGGCCATTCAAAAGTACTAATACCAAAAGCAGAGGTGCTGAGGAACCCTCCAGATCCCAGCCAAAAAAGAAATCTTCCAAAGATGAAGTTCCTCACAAATTGGAAAATAATAAGAGTGATGAAGTGTGGCTAAGAAGAAACTCTGTCGACAGATATGCTCCCGTTGCTCCTGGGAAAGCCAGTAGTGAGGCAACAGGTGGCTTAAAGCATACAGGAAAAACAAAACACTTGCAAACTGTGCAGGTTCTTCCATCAGTGCAATATATGGAAAAAGCATGGCAACTGTTTCAGACCCTTCAAAAGATGGGTCCTCGATTTATTGAGGCTGACAAGCACTCTTCCACAGTTCTGTCTTCTGTAGACTGTGATGGTGACACAGATGATCAATTTTATGAGGCCCCTGACATGGATATTGAGGGGCCTTGGGCCCCAGGAGTCCCCAGACCCTCACCTTGGGGATCCCCCGGGTGACCACGAGGATCCTTCTTCTATGTTTACATTTATACAAAATATGCTGGATACCCTGGACCTCCCTACTCAGGAGCCCAACCAGGATGTCGATGAATATTATAGGGAGATGAAGGGTATTTCATCCTCAAAGATGCTGATCGTCCCTATCTATAATGCATTTAGAAAACATACCATGAAGGTGCTTCAACACCCCACTTCAGTATCGGGGGTTGATAAGTGGCTTGAAAGAAAATATAAATTGTCTAAAAATGGTACCGAGTTCCTGTCTGCACACCCTAGCCACGAAAGTATAGTGCAGCAGGCAGCTTGTAAGAAAGCTGGAGTCTCCTTGTCACCCTCTCTCTCCCCCTGACAAGGATTCCAAGAAAACTGACTTTATAGCAAAGAAAATGTATGCCACAGCTTCCCTGCTTCTCAGGCTTTCTTCTTACATGGCATTCATAGCCAAATATCAGAAAGCCCTTTGGAAATCTGTCCAGGCTATCACCCACAACGGATCAGATTCTGTGGTGCAGGAGCTGGTGGATACATCAAAAACTGCCCTGGAAGCTACTATGTACCAATTCCAAATGGCAGATGACAACAGTGATGCAGCCTCTAGGGTGATGGCCCATGCCATCTCTCTGAGACGCTTTGCCTGGCTTAGAACAACCAGTCTGACCACAGACACTCAGAACAAGGCCATGGATTTTCCCTGTGATCAAAATATGTTGTTTGATTACAGGACCATTGACTACATGAAAAAGTTGATGAGTACAGGGCCTCCTGGCACAGCCACTCATCCATGCCTAAAACCACCACCCCTCAGAGATCCCGTCCCGGGGGCGGTAGGGGAAGAAGTTTTGTTTCCAGGTTTTACAATCCCTATCCCCAATCTGACTTAAGCCAGTACAGGGTGTCTTTCAGAGGAAGGGGCAGAAGGGGCCAAAGAAGAGCCACCTCTACCCAGCCATCTGCCTCTCAGTCCAAGTCCTGATGTGAGTATCCAGGTCGCCTCCCCATTTCCTTTTGGAAGCAGACTCTCTCATTGTCTTCAGCACTAGTCCCTCATCACATCAGACAAATGGGTGCTGGAGATGATGGAGAAGGGTCTGTCATTACAGTTCAAGCAGCTGCCAGACCCCAGGCATACCCAGGTGTCAAGACCTCTGTCCCCAACACAGATACCATTGTTGAAAATGGAGGTACAAAACCTTCTGGCTGTATGAGCTGTGGAGAGGGTCCCCACCCCACGAGAAGGGCAAGGGCCTCTACTCTAGGTATTTTCTGACACAAAAGAAAACTGGGGAGTGGCGACCTATATTAGAGCTCAGATTTTTAAACAAACATCTGGAAAAAAACAAATTCAAAATGGTCACTCTGTCACTGGTCATACAGTCCTTACAGAAGGGAGACTGGCTAGCCTCCCTCAACTTAAAGGATGCCTACTTCCACACACCCATAAGGAGATCTCACATGACGTTTCTCAGGTTCAAACTTCCTTTGAGTTACTAGCAGTTCACCGCAATGCCCTTTGGTCTGTCCTTGGCCCCAAGAGTCTTTACCAAGTGTCTCGTAGTGGTAGCAGCACATCTCAGGAGACTGTGTGTCGCTGTCTACCCCTATCTGGATGACTGGCTCATAGTAGCAAAGTCTCCTTGCCAGGTCAAGGAATCTCTTTCCCTCACAGAATGCACTCTGTGGTCTCTGGGTTTCTTGACAAATCTAAAGAAATCTCACCCGGAACCCACCTAACTGCTCACCTTCATAGGGGCCCAGCTGGACATTCAGAAGGGATATGCTTTCTTCCTGCAGGAAAGAATTCAGTTTCCTTTCAGTGGCAGATTCTTTCACCCAGGGACAGCCAAGACCAGCCAGACATTTCCTTAAACTTTTGGGACATATGGCCTCTATGACTGCAGTAGTCCCAGGGGTCAGGTACAAGATGAGACTCCTGCAAGCCTATGTCAGAGCTCGCTGGTTGTAGAGAAGCAACAAATTTTCGAAGTTGATACCTGTGTCGGAGAAGTTCCTATAAAACTTGCTGTGGTGGAAGAACCCTGCAAACTTGCAGGCAGGGGTTACCTTTCAAGCTCCTCTTCTCACAAAGGTGATCACCACAGATGCCTCCCTTTTGGGCTGGGGAGCTCATTTAGACAGTGCCTCAGTAAACAGCAACTGGACTCCAGAAGAGTCACAGTTGCACATACATCTTTTGGCTCTCAGAGCAGTCTTACTAGCTCTCAAAGCTTTCGCTCCCAGTATAGAAGGGCAGGCAGTTCAAATTCGAGCGGACAACACCACTGCAGTGTTCTACATAAACAAGCAGGGTGGAACCAGATCAGGAATACTCTGTTTGGAAGCTCTGAAGCTCTGGTCTGTAGCATTCTCCCTGGGAGTCAGCCTCTCAGCTATTCACCTCTCAGGCAAACTCAGTACTCTGGTGGATGCTCTAAGCCGCATCAGTCAAGGTTAGAGTGAATGGACACTGAACAAGCAAGTACTAGCCACAGTGTTCAGGCGGTGGGGCACACCAGATGTGGATATGTTTGCCTCTCCCCTCAATTTTCGGCTTCCTCAGTACTGTTGCAGGCCCCCAGTTCTGGGAACACTTCCTCTGGATACCTTGATCCTGGACTGGTCAGGGAGGTTCCTATACGCATTTCCTCCCTTTCCCCTGATATTCATGGTTTTGCTGAAACTCAGACAGCAGCCTGCATCCATGATCCTAGTGGCTCCGGACTGGCCCAGGCAAGCCCGGTACCCTCTCCTTCTCTCAATGTCCTGCAACAGGGCCATTCGTCTGCCTCTGACTCGCTCTCTGCTGACCCTTCCTCAGACGGGAATTCAGTACCCAGACATACACTCTCTTCACCCCAAGGCTTTATTCTTGAGGATTTAAGAGTTTCCATCCTCACAGTACTCTGAACAGGTCCTTAAGATACTGAGCATGGCTAAAAAATCGAACACTAAGAAGACTGATGTAGCCAAATGGAAAAGGTTTTCCCTCTGGTGCAAGAGCAAAAAGGTCAAACCCCTATCAGCTTCAGACCCTCAGCTGTTAGACTACCTGGTACACCTACAGGCATCAGGCTTGAAACCATCTCCACTCAAGCTACACATGGCGACAATTTCAGCCTACCTTTCGGTGGGAAAGAAGAAATCTTTTTTTTCCCACAACATTTTTAAACAGTTTTTCAAAGGCCTCTTGCACCTCCAGCCTGCAACCAGGGAGCCTGTTCCTTCTTGGAGCCTGAACCGTTGCATAGATTGGCTCATGAATCCAATTTTCAAGCCTACTACCATGGCCCACATCAAGATTGTAACTTGGAAGACCATCTTCCTGGTAGCCATTACATCTGCCAGGAGGATTTCAGAGCTACAGGCCCTGTTCACTGAGCTGAATTGCATCATCCCTCACAACGACAAAGTTGAGCTCAGGACAAATAGGACATTTTTGCCAAAGGTAGTTTCAGAGCTTCACTTGAACCAGTCCATTACTCTGCCTGTCTTCTTTACTGAGCCATCCATTCCTGGCAAGCAAAAGCTCCACAGCTTAGATGTCATAGAGTCATCTTTCACTGCCTAGAGCATATTAGACAGTCCAGAGGCTCTTCCACTCAGTTGTTCCTCACCTACTGGGATATAGGCAGAGGAAGACCAGCTTCCAAGAGAATTATTTCTCATTGGTTGGTCTCTTGTATTAGATTCTGCTATGAGAAAGCTGGTCAACAACCTCCAGTGGGGTTCAGGGCCCATTCCACCAGGGGCACTGCAGCCTTGCTTGCAGCAGCAAGGGACATTCCCCTACTGGATGTCTGCAAAGCAGCTACCTGGAAATCTGTGTACACTTCTGTGAAACACTACAGTTTGGATGTGCATACCAGATCTAATGCCAAATTTGGCAGGGTGATTCTGCAGAGCCTCTTTCCTAAGTAGGTTCTCTGCCTGCCTCCCACTTGGTACTGCTGGGTAGTCTGCAAAAAAGTTATTGATGCTAAAGGACTCCTGGGGTAAGAAGAAAAAATTACTCGCCACAGTAATCTTCTTTCTTCCAAGGGGTCCTATAGCATCAGTAAGCTCCCACCCTTCCTCCCCAGTTCTTCTGTCAGAGAAGGGCTCTTAGGTCACCTTTTACCAAATTTGGAGTTTCTTATTGATGAGTTTTTCGCTCGTGTTGCTATTGTTTCTATTTCCACTTTTGTGGACATTTGCATGTTTTTTGAACACTGTTGATTCTTTTTCGGGGCATTTGCCCTCGTTTTTCCTTGCAAAAATTCTGAAGCATTCAACAGCTCTCACTCAGCTCACACCCCCTCCTGTCTTTTGATTGGCTTGGCCTTACGCTCATTTAAATATCTCTTAAAGGCACACCTCTGGGGCAGTTGCACATAGTCAGCTAAGTGCAAAAAAGTTACTGCTGCTAAAAGACCCCTTGGAAGAAAGAAGATTACTGCGGTGAGTAATTTAGTCTTCCCTGCAGCATTACTGCATTGCATTATGGCTGGCACTGCTGTACCTCTGGCTGCAGAGGCACAGGCCGCATGAGGACTTCTGTCTAAAAAAGAGCAGGCCCCCATAGGCCCTGTGCATCTGCAGCCACAAATATGCATGCACACAGTACAGAAAACACACACAGGTGTGACTGCATAAGCACAGATACAAATCCACAAACGTAGCACATCATTGCTACTGTATTTGTGTAATCTCAAAACAGTTGTATGTTGTTTGTCTTACCTGATGAAGGCTGTCTGTGGTTGCTTGTGTGGTGTTGTCCTTTTGCTGCTTTGGGGGTATATTGAGTTACGGTTGGAAACCCCAACACCACATTTCTGTACTTCTGTTGTGTTAAGTTAAATCCTAACTGCTGCATTAATGCAGTTTTTTTGCAAAGAATTTCCTTTCTTTTTGAGATAGTAGAATCGTATCCCCATTTACTCAGGTCCCTTTGGGACTTGCATGAACAGATGCAGACTTGCAGGGCACTCCTGACCCTGTGCAAAGGGAAGCCTCAGTCCATCTATGGTGGTTCAGGGCCCTGCTGGTCCTACACTTCCTTGCAGTGATGGATGTCAAGAATTCATGGGGCTGTCTGGTGGGCTGCAGAAGCACAGGGCTCTTTGGACTCTGTGCTTCCATGTGGCCACAGATACAGACATACAGGGCTAAGTTTCCATCTCTCAGGCAATGCTTGGGGCCCTCTGCCACCCATGGGTGCAGAGTTGCAGGGCCTATGTCAAGACAAGAGTTGTCTTCACTTTGTGACAGCTGGTCCCATGTGGGCAACACTTCAGCTTTCCTTCCTTGACTTGGGGGGTGTCGCATAACAGTGCCCTCCTCCACCTTCCCTTCATCCAGCTGGCTCACTGAGATCACCCCTAAACTCAGCTCACCGGCACAGGATCACAAAGCACTACCCACTGGGGTAAAGTTGGGTACTGCACATGTTTCTTAATAATTATTAGTTTATATTTTTAATTATGTCCCCAAATTTTCAATATAGACTTTATGACTTCCTTTATAAACATGACAAGTGGCATTTATAGTATATTGGCTGAAGCATCATTTCACATCACAAATGTGAAAACATATCTGCAGGACTCAAAAAGACAACACCTATCACATTTATGAGGTGGTGTGAAAAAATGGCTGCTCTGAAAGAATGGAGTAAAAATATTGCAAATTAGCAAAGTTGTGTGAATGTTGAAATATTTTAATGTTCACTCATAACTTGGTCAATGTACCATATTTTTACACCACATTTTCAACATAGCCTCCTTATGACTCCACCTTGTGAAACTGGTAGGTCACAGTGGTGTGATTACTGAGAGGCTGGGTGTCAGAAAATAATCAGATTTGCCTGACTTTTAAAAATTTATTTTATGACAGAAACTCTAGATGTTTTAAAGGGAGGAATCCAATTTACCACCTAGAAACTGACACATGCAGTATAAAGCAGGGTTATAGTGTATATCCTGTATACTGTAGGTAGGGACCGGGGCTGCAGTAGTGATGCACGTGACCTCGGGGATCGGAGAGAGCAAGGCAAAAGCACTAGAACCCAAAGCCTTTTAAGGGTTCAGACCTACACAGTAGGCACTATAGTGTGGTTTTAACCATGATATACTGCTTTATAACTGCAAACAAGCATTTGTTAATGCCGAATGTTTGCTTGCTTGCATTGGCATTGGTAGTGTAGGAGTTAGAGAGATGCATAATAGGAATGGCAGTGAAGTATTGAACTGAAGCCAACCCCACCACCACCTTGCAGAGACTGACAGGCATTGGGGTGTGCCTTTGGGCCATTGGGCATAACGGCCATGCCATTTCACCACACCCTACCCTGCAGACACTGACAAGTGTCACAGTGTGCCTTGGAGTCTTTGGGCCTTATGCTCGCCCCATTCCATAAGAAATACGGTGGGATGGGTGCAGTATAGGAGAATGGGGTGAACTTTGGGGCTGAAGAGTCCAAGGCACACCTTGATGCCTGTCACTGGCTGCAGGGTGTGGGTGGGGGTGGAATGGCAGGAGCATTACAGACGACAATCCCAAGTCACACCCCTGATGCCTGTCCGTCTCTACAGGGTGGGGCGTTATGGTTGGAAACCCTAATGTCCCAGGCGTTCATTGGTATTTTCACTCTAAATTTTAAACATGTTTTTTTTTGTGACCCCCACCTCATGAATAATGGCAATATCAGTTCGTTAGTGGAAAGCTGCTTTTGCACAGCGACTATGCCATTTGGCACTGGTGCAAAAACACATTTCAAATGGGATGTGAAAAATGACAGCAGTACTGTTCATGGGGAGGTGTAAAAAATGGCAATGATGAAAATCTGCAGTGAAAATATAAAAAAAAACTGGTGAAGTCACGAGCGTGCGTAGAAACTGCGCAACACATACCCGTAATGTAATTAGTTTTGGGATTTTTTACAGCAGATTGTCAACACAGGCAGTTTGGGATCTCCGCTCATGAACAGTGTCACTGTGATTTTTTTAATCTGTCCCAAACAGTGATTTCCCACAGCGACCACGCATTTCTGCACCAGAAGTGCAAAGATGCATTTTGGCCAGGGTGTGAAAAATGACAGCTGTACTGTTCATAAGGAGGTGTGGAAAAATGCCAGTGTTGAAAATCTGGACTGAAAATATTACAAATTCATGAACTTACGAGGGTGCATGGAAACTGTGCAATGCTCGCTCATAACACAGTCATTTTATGGACTTTTGTCACCAAATTTTTAACATAGCCATTTTAAGACCTCTGCTCATGAACAATGCCACTGTGATTTTCTTAATCTGTCCCGAACATTGATTTCGCACACCGACTGCGCCATTGTGCGCCACATGCGTGAAAACACATTTTGGGCAAGATGTGAAAAATGACCGCTATACTGCTCATAAGGAGATGTGGTAAAATGGTAATGTTTAAAATCTGGAGCAAAAATATTAAAAATTTGCAAACTTACGAGCGTGCATAGGAACTGCGAAATGCACTCTCGTAATACAGTCATTTTTGGGAATTATTCACCAAATTTTCAACTTAGGGTTTTGGGGGACCTACCTCATGAACTGTGCCACTGTCGTTTCGTTACTCAGTCTGGAAAGGTGGTTCCACGCAGTGACCACAAAATCACCTTTTGGAACCGAATAACAAAATGACAGTGACTGAGTTCAAGAGGTGGGGCTCCAAAAACCCCATTTTGAAAATTTGGTGAAAAAATTCCTCAAAATGGCTGAGATATGCACCAAAGTTGAAAAAAACCCTTTTATGCCATTATACAGCTTACCAGCATTTCTTCAGTTCGTGGTCGGCTTTGAAGAGTGCAGACGTGTTCACGGTCCACCGAAGATCATCGCACTGGGCTCCGGAGGTAAGTATGGGGGTGTGGGGAGGTGGGTGCACAGATTGTGGGCGTGGGTTGGGGGGGCAAGACAGTCAACGAGGGACCTTTTATTTATTTATTTACAATTTTTTTTTCCTTCTGCAGGAAGATGATGCAAGACTTTTGCCATGCTGGGGTGGGCTCCCAGCGTGGCAGCTGAAATGTTATTTTTGGGGGCGGCAGTGGAGCCGATGGAGATTGGGCACCACCGTCAGCCATACTGACTTTTACTGCGCTCGGATGGGCTCCCAAGTAGCAACTGAAATCGTGTTTTTGTGGGGTGGGGACAGTGGAGCCGAGGGATTGGGCACCCCGTGCATACATCCGGATATTTTCCATACTGGGGTGGGCTCCTAGCATGGCACCTGGAAGTGTCTTTGGGGGGGCAGCTGACGGACGTTTGCCACGTTGGGGTGGGCTCCCAGCGTGGCACCTGGAAGTGTGTTTGGGGGGGCAGCGGAGCTGACTGGGGATTGGGCACCCCCATTAGCCATACGGTGTACAGGGGGAGTGCAGGAGCAAGCTGGGGTGGGCTCCCAGCATGCACTTATGTGTTCGTGGGGGGGATGAACTGTCTATGACAATTCACTTGCAGTGCTGACATAGGCAATTTGCATACTGCCAATGGCAGTATGCAAATTGCCTATAGCAGTGTTTTCCTTTGAACTGAACGCCACTGCATCTGAATGCTGTCATAGACAGCTTGGACATTCATTGGGACGGTGCAGCTGCACCTGCAAAAGGGAGCAAGGCATGGAAGTGGGGGAGGCACACCTACAAAAACTCGTATGGTGGCACTATGTTTCTTGCACATGCGTGCAAGCAAACTTAAAAAGTGATAGTTTGGAGACAGAAAGCCAGACATCAGCAAAGCTTACTTTTGGTTCCCCCCAGATAAAAGTTGATGCCTAAGCGAGCGTCGGCGAGCACAGAGCAGAGGCAACATACAGGCAGAGGCCAAGTGCATCTGCTGGCGACAGGTGGGGAAGTCGGGGAGGAGACCATGAACCCTGCAACTTTAATGAAAAATTAACCAGGCATTTTGTCATATTACGAAAGGGAACTAAACATCATGGACCCATGATGAGATTTATTAAAACTTCTGTGTAGGGAGGGGTCAATAGTTTAATGCGTAAAATGCAGAAGATATGCAGAAAAGTCTGCACTCACAAATGGTAATGTTTATAACTGTATTAAATGTCTAGCCTATGAAAAATTGCAGTTAAAATTGAGCGTCACACAAAATGAATTAAGGAATACACTTAAAATTAAAAACATGGAACATTTTTAAAACATTAGAAACCGAATTTTTGATACTGCAGGAAGTACAGACAAACAACAGTATAAAAAGAACAAGAGATGACGAAGGTGATAGTAGCTGGATAAACACAGAAGAGAGGAGGAACAAGAGAGTAGGGAAGCAATAGAGGAATTTGAAGATACAGAGTGGTGCACACTGTAATTAAACAGTAAACAAAGAAAACATTTACAAGGGCAGATATTTGAAATCAGTTACCATTAAATAGATAAAGTAGTTTACCTGGTGAAGACAATAATGAACCAAGAAAACAGAGGGAAATAAATATAAACAAACCAAGGCAGATCGTGGTTTTGGGTGATTCAATCATAAGGAAATATGACTCAGTGATCTGAAAGCCTGGCAAACAAAACAGAATAGTGAGGAGGCAGGATAGCACAGTTGTTAAAGGCTCTGAGCTGCAAACCTGGAGACCTGGGTTTGAATCCCACAGCCCCCACTTGCATACTGTGTGACCTGAGCAAGTCACTTAACTTCCTTGTGCTTCCAGGTTGCACCTGTAAACAAGCTTCAGCTGAGCGTGTCTCTCCTGATTAAAAAAAAAATGCTATCTTGCTTCTTGGGGGCTGGATTAAGAGATATAAGTATCAGCACACCAGTTATATTGAAGAAAAGTGGGAAAATCCCAATATTTACCATTCATGTGGGAATGAATAATATAGGCATAGACCATGAAAAAGATATATGCCATGAGATCACTAAAATGGGCGGAGACATTAGAAAAACTGGGGCCACTGTGCTCATTTCAGGGATATTGCTGATTTCAAGGGCTGTTCCTGAAAAGAATAAAGGTAAATACAAGGTTAGAAAGTTGGTGTTACCAAGAAGGCTTGATATTTATTGATACCTGGTATTGCTTTAGTATGAAAAACCATCTGTGTAATAAAGATGGGCTACACCTTTATGGTCATGGGGCACAGATAATAGGAAATTCGATTAAGGATCACATGGAAGCTGTTCATTTAAACTGACTATGAAAGGGGAAGGGGAGCAAGTCATAAGAAAAGTTGAGAGCACCAGCAACAATGAAGATTGTTCAATGGCCCAAAGTAAAATAATGTCATAAAATGTTTGCCACGTAATGTAAGGAGTTTAAATAAAAAGATGGAAGAATTACAAATAATCATAAACTGTGGGCACAAAACAGATATAGCTATACAGTTTCCAGTGGGATACATGGTGCAACGCTCTATGGGCTTGCGCATCCCCGACTTGCGAGGACTATTGCAGGCATAGCAATATTCTGAAGCCCCTGATGTGCCCCACAAACCCCAGTGCACCCCGGTATAGAATATTGCGACGTGGACATGCAAATGAGGGTTACTCCATGCATATGTCCCACAATGCAATATTCAGCTGTACCCTGGCGAAGTCACCAATGGATCCGCCGGCACAAAGTTAGGTTTGCAAAACCCAGTCCTAACTTTGTGCCAGGCCGGGTGGCGACCTGCACAATGGCCAGGGCACAGCATGTGACCCCCACCCTGCCCCGATCCCTGATCACAGTAAAAACAAGCACTACCCATATTCCATAGTGTAGTGCCCCCCCCCACCTGCTGCCCAATCCCTGTACATAAATGTAAATAAATGTGGCAGTATAGCGCAGTGGTTTAAGGCTCTGATCTGCAAATCTGGTGACATCCAGCAGACCAGACCTGGGTTTGAATCCCACAGCTTCCACTTGCATACTGTGTGACCCTGAGCAAGTCACTTAACTTCACTGTGCTCCCAGGTTGTACCTGTAAAAAAAAAAAAAAAAAAAAAAAAGCTTTCAGCTTAGTGTGCTACTCCTGGTTAAACAACTAAAAAAAAAAACATTATGTATACCTATTGGGGTTACTAGTGGGGTACCGCAGGGTTCAGTATTGGGTCCAGTCCTTTTTAATGTCTTCATAAGTGACATTGCAGAGGGACTGGAAGGAAAAGTATGCCTCTTTGCAGATGACACAAAGATCTGCAACAGGGTTGATACACAAGGAGACGTGGAAAGGATGAGAAGGGACTTGGCAAGGTTGGAGGAATGGTCAGAAGTGTGGCAGCTAGGATTCAATGCAAAGAAGTGCAAATAATGCACCTGGGAAACAAGAACCCAGGAAGAATACACAATGGGGAGTAGTAACAACAACAACAAAGGAAAGGGACCTGGGGTAATCATATCAGATGACCTTAAGGTTGAAGCAATGTGAGAAGGCAGTAGGGAGGGCTGGGGTACACTGGGATGCATAGGAGAGGCATCAGCAGCAGAAAACGGAAGTTGTTATCCCTCTGTACAGACAGTTGGTGAGACCCCATCTGGAGTACTGTGTCCAGTTCTGGAGACCCCATCTCCACAAGGACATAGACAGGATAGAGGCAGTCCACAGGAGGGCAACTAAAATGGTGCAGGGTCTGCAAGAGAAGCTGTATGAGGAGAGACTAAAGGAGCTTAATATGTATACCCTTGAGGAAAGAAGGGAGAGGGGGACATGATAGAAACTTTTAAGTACCTCAGTGGAATCAACAACGTCCAAGAGGTAGCATCTTTCAGAAAAGAGACGTGCAAGAACAAGGGACACAATTTAAAGATAGAGGAGGCGGTTCAGGGGCAATGTGAGGAAGTATTATTTCACAGAAAGGGTAGTGGATGCATGGAACAGTCTTTCTGAGGAGGTTGTGGGTCTAAAACTGTGGGAGAATTCAAGAATGCATGGGACAGACATAAGGCAATTCTTGTGGGGGGTAGGAAGAAATAGGCTGTTGGTTAACTAGGATCTGCGGCTTATCCTGTAGGTAGGGAAATGGTCAGACTAGATGGGCCCAAGCGGTCCTTATCTGCCGTCAAAGGCTATGTTTCTATGCATGTACATTGATTCCAAAGGGTAGTGTCCCCCCCCACCCACTGCCCGATCCCCATACAATATGGTCACCCTCAGCATGATTTGTAATGTAGTGACCCCCAACCCCACAGCCCCGGTAACCATACTGAGGATCCCCACCCCTGCGATTGCCAGTGTGGTGGATGGGGGCCTGGCCCCTGTCCCCTGTCCCTGGTGGCTAGTGGTCCCCCCACCTTGGTTGCCGGATACAATTCCCATTCCCCCACCCCACCCAGAGCAGCTGAAGTGACTGGCACAGCCCTCTCCTCCCTGCCACAGCCAGCCACTTACTGATTGTGATCATATGTATACAGTATGTAGTACGCGCTCATTTGCTGACGTAGCAGCCAATGGGAACGTACTACGTACTGTACGTGTATGGTCCCGATCTGTCTGCGGCTGGCCGTGGCAGTGATGTGAACACCATGCCAGTTGCCAGCACTTGTCAGGGTGGGGTGGGGTGCTGAAATCGTATCCAGCAACTGGGGCGAGGCCACTAACCACCAGGGACAGGGGATAGGAGCCAGTCCATTGCACCGGCAATTGATGCCGGGAGGGGGGGATCCTCAGCATGGTTACCGGTGCTGGGGGGGCAAGGTGTATGGCATTGCTCAGGTAGTGGGGTGGGGTGGGTCACTATATTATGAATCATTCTGGGGGTGACCATATTGTATGGGAAATGGGCTGCAGGTGGGGGGGGCACTACCCTATTGAGTTAATGGAATATACATTAATGTACGGGGATCAGTGCAGGGGTGAGGGATCCACTACACTATGGAAACTATTGGGGATTTCCTTCAGTTGTTTGCAATCGGGGATCGGGACCTAGAGGGGGCTGGCCCAGCACATTCTGCCGGGTGCAGTTATACTAATGAGCCCATAATGGGCATGTATGAGGCCCATTTGGGTCATGCATGCTCAATGAGCTCATTAGCATTTTTTGGCTGAATATCACCCTTGGGGGAATGGCACATCCAGGTATGCGCCACACATTCCCCCATTGGCGGTGTTCAGCCCTGACCCTGGCTGCATTGCGCCCAACGTGGCAGCAGCCCGCTTTGTGCAGGGTCTGATATTTGAACAAAATGTGTGATCTGTTCCAATTACACATTCTGTGTCAATATGGCAACATTGCTGGCCAGCACATCTGTTTTGTGTGATGCACTGTTCTGTGTGCGCATCTAGCCGGCACTAAATATGTCCCCCATAGTCTTAATAACTGAAACATGGGAGACAGCAGATGATGATTAGGACAAGAGTATTTCAGGATACTACCCAATAAGGCTGGATAAGAAAGGGGTTAAAAAGGAGGTGTTGTTGCAGTATATATCTGTAATAATTAGGGATGGGCGAACCTCAAAAGATTCGGAGCTTCTAAAAGGCTCGGATAAGGGAAAAAAGTTCAAATGCTTATCCGATCCTTATCAGAATCTTTTAGAATACTATATAGCTTTTTTTTTTTTTGTTTTCCCACTTTTCCCTGGTGTCTATTGGACCCTCCTCCCTATCCCTGATCGATCCCATGTAAGTAAAAATAAAAATACAGTCCTAAACTTCCTTTTGAATCTGTGGACTGGGTCCCCCTTCCTTATCCCGATCCCTTTTGATTAAATTAACCAAGTATCCCCAAATTATTATTCTTCCCTGGTGTCTAGCGGACCCCCCCCCAACCTCCCACCCTGGGAGGTACTGCTCACATCCTGCTCCCCCCACCTGACCCTGATCGGGCAACTGGCACAGCCCTTCCTCTCTGCCATGACCAGCTGCCTGCCCGACTGAGCTGACAATGAATGAGCGCGTACTTGTACTAGCATGCGCTCATTCATTGACAGACAGCCAGCTCCGCTAATCTCCCCCCCCCACAGTGACCAAAACTGCCCTCTGCTCATCTCTGCTGCACCCAGGAGGACCTCAGGGAATGAGCGGGAGCTGGCAATGAATGAGTGCATGCTTGTACATCTGGGATAGGGAGGGGGGACCTGGTCCTCAGATTCAAAAGGAAGCCTTAGGACTGTATTTTTTAATTTTTTTACAGAGTATCGATCGGGGATGGGGGGGGGTCCTCTAGACACCAGGGAAAAGAAAAACTGGGGTGGGAGTCTAGTCTGAACCGATTCAAACAGCCGAAAATGTTCAGAAGCTGTTAGTTTTCAAACATTTCAGCTTGTTTGAGTCAGTTCAGATTCTTGCTGAACCGGTTTGCCCATCCCTACTAATAATATCATAGCAGCAGACATTTCTGGGAAAGTAAAGAATCCAAATTCTAATACCGTATCCATTTGGGTTAAAGTTAAAACAAGAACCTCAGAGGTTATTATAGGGCTATGCTCTAGACCACCAAATACAGATAATGCAAGTAATCAGGAAATTATACACAAATTGTTAAAGGCATGCATCATTGGAAAGATGTTTTTTGTAAGTGACTTAAAGTACCGTGACTTAGACTGGAATAATGAAACCATCACCACCAGCTATAGTGTGCAGATCTTCTTTGGGGTATCTCAGTCATCAAGTCACAACGTAGGAACTTCACCGTCAGTGAAGCAGGATCCACATGTAAGATTTTCTGCAGTACAACTGGGGCTGCCCATGCCAACATCTTGTGATGACATTACCAACCCTATATAGGCATGAGCGGCCCTGCTCCCTCCTCAATTCCTTCCCGCTGTTGACTTGTTCACATGGGTCTCTGAGGAAGCTCCGATGCAGGTTCATGACATTTTCACTACGTTTCCTTCTTACCTATTATATTATAATCTTTTTTTATAATTAATTTTACCTATTTATTTGAATTTTGGTAACTGGGTAAGCCCACTGAGACATGTCCCTTTTTCAGGAGCGACCTGGGGAAGGGTACATAGAGAGGTGCAAGGATACAATAAATAACAGCATAAGATAAGGTACAATGACACTTTTACAAAAGATCATACATAAGAAAACCAAGTAACAATGGCAAAACATAAGTTACACTTCTAATTAAGTACAGACAGCCAAAGGATTGCAGAAAAGAATGGTACATATACTAGGCATATGAGCATTAAGTACAAATGATGCAATGGATACAGACACAGAGGTAGTATTTACAGAGGGAGTATTTAGGTACGAATGATACAGTATATACAGGAGCAGGGGTAGTATTTCCAACTAAGCTGAGCAAGAGAATCACACGAGACATGAGTAGCATTAAATTACAACACAGTATGAGAGTTAACTTCAGAGCAGTGAAAGAAGAGCACCCGGGAGAGGGTAGGTGTGGGGCTGGGTGGGCAAGAGTATAATGGTGGGAGGAGTCAGGAACAGGTGCACAGTTGAGAGGCAAGTTGGGATTTAAGAGGATGCTTGAACATATTTATATACGAGCAAGTCAACACAGAAGATGGTAGAGATTTTAAGAGATAGGCCCCAGAAAAGGCGAAGGCATGCTGGCTCACAGCAAGACAGGGTTTAGGGATTATGAGAAGTAGTATACCAGCGGATCTTAAAGACCTGGTCACAGTTTTTCATTGGACAATACACAAGAGACAGGGAGGAGTGCATGTATTTACCAGTTTGAAGGTCAGACAAAGGGTAGAGAATTGCAGCTTAGCTTCAAAGAAAACCCAGCCAAGTGAGTCAAGGACAGAACAGTGGTGAACCCTAGCTTGAGCTCCAAGGGCAAAGCGAGCAGTCCTGTGGTAAGTTTGTTTAGCTTGACAAAAGGGTAGGCCTGAGTGGAATGGAGGATAGGAGTGCCATAGGAGATTAGGGGGAGAAGGGAGGAGAAGCAATGGCCAGGTGGGAGGCAGAGGTTAGGTAGGGCTGGAGGCGATACAATATTCCTAGCTTTTGATGAAGGGACTTGACCACAGAAGAAACATGGGTGTCAAAGGTGAGGATGGAGTCCAAGGTGATACCCAGATATTTAAAGGACTGTACCATTTCTAGAGGGTTACCCCGGGAGGAGACAATTATTAGTGGGGCCGGGGTGGTAAGCTTGGGGATCCAGTGATAAAAGAGCATGGATTTGGTCTTTTTGGCGTTGAGCACCAGGAGATTATTAAGAAACCATGTTTCAAGATTCTGTAAATCCTGCTGTAGTTGGAGGTTCATTGAGGTGGGGTCAGAGGAGGACCTGTATAGGATGGCGTTGTCAGCATGCATCTGGACCAGTGCACCCTCGCAGTGCTGAGGAAGCTCATTAATAAATACGGAGAACAGGAGTGGGCCAAGGATAAACCCCTGAGGGACCCCATCCTTTATGATGCTGAAAGGGGAAGTATGGCTGGCCCATTTAACACATTGGGTGCAGCACCTGAGGTAGCTCATAAACCAGTTTAGAGACAGGGCATCGAGACCAAAGGTGAGTAGGGTATACAGCAGGATGTTATGACTGACAAGGTCAAAAGTCTTGGTAAGGTCAACAGATATTACAACGGTAAAAAGGCCCTTGTTCATACTACTAAGGATGCAAACTGTTACCATGATTAGGGCAGTGTTGGTGCTGTGTGATTTACGTGTAACCCCTAGGTGGTACTATCCCAAGGGCTACTACCTCTGCCTGCTTGGCTAGTAGCAGGTTAAGGGGCCTGAATTCTGAAACGGGTACCTCCACCCGGAGAGCAGGGTTGGTAGTGGTCAAGCTAACCTGGGCACAGCCCTTCAAGACACTGTAACCCCCCTGTTTCCCCTCTAGTGGCCTGAATACTGTACAATAATCACTTTCACAATACTTCTGGTACACCACACAAGTACCCACACTGTTTGCACTTACCACCAGGGCTGGTTCCTCTGGCTCGACCCTGGGGACCCCCTGTAAAACAAGGTTATGCACAGCAAATAGCAACAGTACAGTACTTTGAGCACAAACTGGAACCACAGTCACATTACATGCAGAAAAAGTTAGATCTGATTTATTCAGGGGACTTGAACAAGGGAGGGGCAAAATCAGGTTAATTAGCTTAAAGGTTATATCAATCAAGCAGTTATGCATGCGCTTTGAGTCCCCCCACACAGTCCACCTCTGGGTACCCAGGTGGAGAAGAGATGGGCTAGCCAGGACCATTGCCCGGGGTTGCAGCTTGTTGGGGCACTGTGATGGAAATCACAACATGCACAGTACAGAATATTTGTAATCCGGAGCCAGAGGGCTCAGTTTGTAAAGGAAATGGAACAACAAGACAATCAGATGACACACTCAGATTAAGCTGTTGTTGCAGGGAGCTACCCTGGTATTTACTCACGATACACAAGACTGGACACAGGCTGGATGAAAATCGAGACTGCAGGTGGTTGATCTGGAGTACCAGGAGAAGCAGGAGAAGCAAGGACTGAACTGAGGAAAAGAAAGCCAACTCAGTTAGGAAGGGGGATAAAACCTTTTTTAGGTACATCAGGGAGTGAAGGAAGACTAAGAGAAGGATAGTGAGGCTTAATAAAGGGGAGGGAGGATGGGCAGAGGGTGACTGTGAAAAGGCAGAGATACTAAACAAATATTTTTGCTCAGTATTTACAAATGAAGAGGGGGAGGTACCTAAAACAAACAGTAGAAACACTCTGGATACAGAAGTTGATACCAGCCCATTTACAGAAGAAAGGGTTCTGAAAGAACTCTTAAAACTGAAGCTGGACAAAGCAATGGGGCCTGATGGGATTCATCCCAGAATTCTAAAAGAACTAAGGGTAGAACTAGTGACACCACTGACTACCCTCTTTAACAAATCATGGTAGGATGGGGTGGTGCCTGAGGACTGGAGGAGGGCAGATGTGATTCCCCTTCACAAAAGTGGGAGCAGGGCAGAAGCAGGAAACTACAGACCTGTTAGTTTAACCTCAGTGATAGGGAAAATGATGGAATCACTTCTGAAGGAAAGAATTGTCGAGTACCTAGAGGCCAGAGGGGCACAGGACCCAAGGCAGCATGTGTTCACAGCAGGATGGTCATGCCAGACGAATCTAATAGATGTTTTTGACTGGGTGACCAAAGTAGTAGATCAGGGAGGGCCTGTGGACATGGCCTACCTAGACTTTAGCAAGGCATTTGTCTCAGTCCCACACAAAGGATTAATATATAAGTTAGCCAGCCTGGGAGTGCTTCCCAAGATTATAGCCTGGGTAAAGAATTGGCTGGAGAATAGGACACAGAGGGTAATAGTAAATGGAGTCCACTCTGAAGAAAGGGGGGTTACTAGTGGGGTGCCGCAGGGTTCAGTATTAGGACTGGTCCTCTTCAATGTCTTTATAAGCAACATTGCAGAGGGACTGGAAGGAAAAGTATGTTTCTTTGCAGATGACACAAAGATCTGCAACATAGTTGATGCACAAGGTGGGGTGGAAAGGATGAGAAGGGACTTGGCAAGGTTAGAGGAATGGTCAAATGTATGGCAGCTTAGATTTAATGCTAAGAAGTGCAAGGTATTGCTCATGGGAAACAAAAACCCAGGGGAGAAGTACACAATGGGGAGTGAGATACTAACAACAACAAAAATGGAAGGGATCTGAGGGTAGTCATATCAGATGACTTAAAGGTGAGCAAGCAATGTGAGAGGCAGTAAGGAGGGTTGAGGGATACTGGGATGCATAGGGAGAGGCATCACCAGTAGAAAACAGGAAGTTGTTATATCTCTGTACAGGCAGCTGGTGAGACCCCATCTGGAGTTCTGTGTGCAGTTCTGGAGACCCAACCTCCACAAGGACATAGACAAGATGGAAGCTGTCCAGAGGAGGGCAACTAAAATGGTGCAGGGTCTGCACCAGAAGACATATGAAGAGAGACTAAAGGAGCTTAATATGTATAGCCTTGAGGAAAGGAGGGAGAGGGGGACATGATAGAAACTTTCAAGTACCTCAGCGGAATCAACAAAGTCCAAGAGGGTAGCACCTTTCAAAAAAAGAGGTGTGCAAGAACAAGGGGCACAATTTGAAGATAGAGGAGGGGGCAGCTCAGATGTAATGTAAGGAATATTTTTCACAGGGAGGGTTGTGGATGCATGGAATGACCTTCCGGAGGAGGTTGTGGAGTCAAAAACAGTGGTTGAATTCAAGCATGCATGGGACAGTCATAAGGCAATTCTAGGGGTTGGGAGTAGAAAGAAGTAGGCTGCTGGTTAACTAGGATCTGCAGCTTATCCATCAGGTAGTGAAATGGGCAGACTGGGTGGGCCAAGTGGTCCTTATCTGCCATCAAATTCTATGTTTCTATGAGTCGCAGAGGCCTCATTCCTGTTCAAGCATGGAGCAGGGGGCTGATCCCCAGGCAGGTCTCTCGTCGGTGGCTTCTTTGTGCAGTGGGTAGTCTGGCTGGGCCAGTTTGGCAAGGCCCAGGCCGCATGGAGACAAATTCGGATGCAGTCCGTTTTGGGCTGGATACAGATTCCAGCAAGCAGAACACAGTTCACACAGTGGGGGACTAACTCACGACCCACTAACAGCTCATAGCACATTTACATATAAGTGAATTCTACTGTACCAGGCAAAGTGCTCCCCAGTCACAATCGCAAAGTCTGTGCACACACCGGGAGCTTAGGGGTAGCTGGAACTCCTGACAGGCCGAGCGCATTCAGCAAAATCTTCGGTCTTCTTCAGGTTGAGCCTGGCCCACTTCAGTAGCTTACTTTAGTCACACACACTTGGATTTAGTCCAAAATAATTCTCTTCTCTCCCTCTCAGGAGCAGCACACTGACATGCAGGCCAAAAACTTAGCCTTTTCAGAGTTCTCCCATGCGAATCCACTCAGGATTGCTGCTCAGAATCACTTCAGCTCCTTCTTGTTCAGCTTCCAGCCTAGATCTAACTGAAAACTGCAAGCAGCCCGGGACTTCCCCAAGGTCCAAAATATTTGGTTGGCTGGTTTGGCTGTCAGTCAAAGCAAGAGCTTCCCCTTCAGTTGCAAAAAAGGCACAAAAGTTCAAACTACAGTTCCTACAGATTTTGAATTCAGACAGCTCCTGTAGTCCAGCTACATTTTAGGTCCCACCAGTACTGATTGGTCCAATTTGCAGTCCAGGACCAAGATAGTGGAGACAAACGAAACAGTCCTTGCTACAAAGAAAGCAGGTTAGACAAACTACATTATCATTATCACTCTAAATGATTTCCAGTAACTAGTTACAACTTTCAACAGACCTCCCTCTCAGATTATTTAAGCTGCAATCAGGCAGCTCTTAAAGAGACAGTACTCTGAGGCTATTCAGGCTCTGGTAATCACATTTAAACTACTAAAATGCAGGCCACCAGCCTGGCAGTGAGCATTTAGGCAAACTCAAGGAAGACTTTTTGGGAACCCCCATTTGTAGGGGGGTTACATACAGAAGCCATGCTGGTACATGGAAAGAGAGTTGTTAAGCGCAAGTTGAGATTGAAGGTGAGCATGGATGATTTTATTTTGGATTTTATCAAGGAGGCAAAGGATGGAGATGGGCTGGTAGTTCTCAGACCTGGAGCTTGGACCACTCTTGTTGATGGGGATGACTATAGTGGCTTTCCACTTGCAGAGCACAGTGCTAGAGCAGAATGATCTGTTGATCTGGTCGTGCAGGTGACAGTCAATGGTAAGGGCACCCAATTCTAAGAAACGAGGTTCCAGCTAGTCAAACCCAGGAGAGGAAGTGTCCTGAATGCTCCTAAGGTGATGCAGAACCTCTTTCTGGGTGGCCAGTTTAAGGTGAAATGATGGACTATTAATAGTGGAAGAGGGGGAGGGATGAGGTGGAACCCAGGCTGGGAGGGAGGTCTTATGTTTTGATAAGTCAGTGAAGGCCTGGTTAAATTCAGTAGCTATAGACATGGGGTCAGAGACCTCAGAGCCATTGAGGTGCATGGTGTTGGGCATGGAAGAGGATTTGCCCTTTAGTAAGGCATTTATCTGTCCCTAGAATTCTTTAGGGTTGGAGAGGTTATTAGTTTTGAAGGTACGCAGAAAAGCATGTTTAGCCGAGTGGAGCTGGCTCTTGCATTGTTTATAAAGGTGTCTGTCGGCCTGCCAGTCAGCTCTTATATAACTTTAAGGCAGCATCATGTGATGCCAGGGGCCTCGGAATTCCTTGGAGAGCCATGGGGCACGTGTTCCCTTGGATCTTGTCTTAACCAGGGGGGCATGGAGGTTTACTAAGGAACTGAAGACATTCATGAAATATTCTAAGGCCAAGTCAGCATCGGGTAGACGGTTGACCAGGAACCAGTCAGCCTGGGACAGGGAGGCTCAGAAGGCTTGAGGACAAAATGAGGTCATCACCCTGAATAACACAATTTTAGGGGTTGGGTTACGATAATTATTCCTACAGACACAGAAGGTGGGGGAGTGATCACTCAAGACATCAGGAAGTATTTCAGATGCCTTATTATGAGTGGGGTTGTTAGTAAGAACCCAATCAAGGAGGGTATGGTGACCAGATTTGTTATTGTGCCTGGTAGGTTTGTTAAAGAGTTGTGCTAGATGTATGTCAGGTAAGGCATTGTGGACAGATCCCAACCCTGGGCCTAGCCAATTGTTGTTGCAGTCACCACATAACACCAAAATCTGTGGGCAGGAGTCTGGCCCGGGAAGTGAGGGAAGAGATGGGAGCACTGGGGGAAGATAGATACACCCAATTAACATTTTTTTCATTTGCCCAAGTGCTGTGGTAATGAAGACGGATCCAACTAAGGTGGCATCATGGGGGGGGTATGAACTCACACACAGCCAGGGAGGACTGGGCATGAATGAGCACACCACCACCACGTTTAGAGGACCGATTGTTCCTAAAGGTGGAGTGGTGTGGGACAGTAATCTCATGGAATGGGATGCCTGGTTTCAGCCAGATCTTGAAAGCTTGGGTAAAGGCTTTGGATGTTCATTTGGGCAATTCACAGGCCCTTTGTGTTCCTCCAGGCTGGGGCAGGCACAGCAAAGGAGGGGCAGGAGGGTCTGGGGTTAGTTTCAGTATCCCCAGAGCGTAGAAGTATGAAGGTTAAGACATGAAATGTAATAGGAGAAGGCAAGGCCTAGATGAGAGGCAAGAACCAGGGGGTCACAGATGAGGGGCTGAGCGGGCAAAGTCCGAAAAAGCAGGGATGTAATGGGTTTTGCAGGTTGGGGGGGATAAGAGAAGTAGTTGACATAAGCAAAGGTGTGCACAGTAAGTTGTGGGGTAAACTGACAGTCAGTCTAACTTGTGTATCCATGAGGACAGGAAGGAAATATTGAGCTCTAGTGGAGAGTTCCGAGAAGTTGCAGGAGGAGAAGAGGGGAAGTAGTCTGAGTAACTCTGTAATAGGAGAAGGTTAGGTGCTAGGGAAACAGGTGAGCTGAATTAGCCTAGTGGAAGGTATAGCAGACTCTTAAGCAGAGGAATATACCCCAGTTGGGAGTTCTAGTCCCACACTGGGAAAAGTCACTAAATGGAGTAAAATCTTTAGCTAGAGTAATACATTTAGTTAAAAGATTGTGTTTAAGAATCTCAGGGAGGTCATTTTAGGAACAAGGGGAACAAGTCAGAAATGAAATTATCGGGAGGCTGTGTAGCCAGATGGACAGAGCTATAGATTACAGAGCAGGTGGTGTTTTATAGGTAGGGGTTCGAGTCCCAGTGAGGGTGTGGCGAATAACTAGAAGAGGGAGGACTGGGGCAGGGACAGAGGCAGCGCTACCACAGAAATGACAGGAAACAGTCAGATTAGGGTAACAGGGCCAGGTACTGATACTATTCTATTTAAAGTATGGTGTAACAGTGCTACCTAGTGACTTGAGTGTATAAGGAGCACATGTGACCCCTACTTCCTATAAAGGAAGAGACAGCCCATACCATGGTGAGTGGACAAATCAACAATCGCGATGGAAATACACTCTAGGTAACTTTAGGAGCACTTTCAAGATCAGCAATCAGGGGATTAAAAGGTCAGTGAGGTTAAACAAAGGGAACCAGGGATCAGAGTGGGAAACACGGATAGTGGTGGGGCATGCCAAAATGGTGAGTGAGGAAACAGATAAGAAAGCTGAGTGAAAATTAGAGTATAAATGAGTAGAATAACCAGCTAGATGGAAAACAGAATATGAGCAGAAAATCAAAGGGTAGGCGCAGTGATCATGTGATCACACTAATCTTAAGGCACAATTCAGAATTGCTCCAAATGCAAGATGTACAGCCTTACAAATCTTAAATTACAGTGCAAGCATGCTACAAAATCAAGCTGATGACTCCTAAATCTAGCCCTTAAAAAAACTATCTCCCAACAACTGCCGATGGAAATTCAGTTCAGGTAACTTTAGGAGCACTTGCAAGATCTATACCTGCTCTGGGGGAGGAAGGAAGGTCCAAGGCTGCTGCAGGAGAGAGGCATCTGGATCCTGCTGCTGTGGGGAGGGAGGGAAGTTCTGCGGCTGCTGCAGGGGAGAGGCATCTGGATCTTGCTGCTGTGGAGAGGGAGGGAAGGTCCGCGGCTGCTGCAGTGGAGAGGTGTCTGGATCCTGCTGCTGTGGGGAGGGAGGAGGGAGGGTCCATGGCTGCTGCAGGGGAGAGGCCTATAAGCGATTCCTTTATTTTGTTTATGTTGAGAGTTAATCCTTCGACTTCTCTACCACTGCAGAAAGAAGATTGCCTCCCCAGAGGAATGCTCTCTCTGTGTCTGCTGTTTTGGGCCTGAGCACGAAGTCTCTGACTGTGAGCTCTGCCAGAAGTTTAATCAAACAACCCTCAGGTGATGCAAAAAGGCACTTAAAAATTTCCTCATTGATCAACAGGTAGCCAGCCCTGGGCATGGGTCCTCTGAGGTCCCTGCTTCTCAGTTGCCAGCAAGGTCATCGTGCTCCCAGACCACTAAGACCTGAGACAAGTCCTCGGGGAAGAGTCATAAAAAAGACTGAGATCGGAACCGCTCACCAACAGCCTCTTCTTCTTCATCTGGGGGTACTCCATCAACTGCAGCTGTGTTGATACACATCTGCTGGACAGGTCTCTGTCCCTACCAGACCCATACTGACAGCACCTCCACCCGACCTTCATGGCAGCTAGTCGTCAACTTCCAGGTCATTGGCCCCTTCTTCGTCGATAACAGAGTCATCATTGATGGCCCTCCCATCGAGACCTGATGCTTCCCCAGGCCCTTGGTCTACAGGCTCTTTGAGCTCACAGGGCATTTTGGCGGGTTATTGTGCCCTGTGCCATCAACCCCTCCTCTGTTGACACAGCCTTTGATGGTCGTCAGCCTCAATAAAATCTTGACTAAATTCACTTTGGTGATAGTCAACCAGTTAGGCGCATACAGGCCTACTTCACCTGCGCCCTCGATGGCACCGTCATCATTGACTCCACCTCTGCAGTCAAGGGCCACTCCCCAAAGGGCTGTCATCGGTTCCACTGACGTCTGACCTTGATCTGGAAGAGGTCACCATCAAGGAAGAGTACCATCCTGACGTTATCCTTCCTGATGAGAAAGGGAAGGGGCAAGAATCCCTCTCCTCAGACAGATCCACGGCTTCCTCAGTGAGCGAGGATTCTGTCAAACATAATCCTAGGTCTTCTCCTGAGGACCCTACCTTTTTTAATATCATGAAGCAGTTGTCCTCAGCCATGGGGTTCCATACCAAAGAAGAGGATGCCAATAGGAAAGATTTGGTGGACTTAATGGAGATCCCAGAGTCTCCACCCAAGATAATGCCTCCAATTCTGACAGCTTTGAGAAATGCTAAACTGCAGCCTGGCGCAGGCCCAATATGATGCCAGCTACATCCTGCAGAGCAGTCAAATTTTATATCATGCCCTGCAAGGGTTTCCGCATTATGCTGCCCAGCCTGAAACAGATTCTGTGGTCATAAAGGCAGCTCATGACAGGTCTAAGGTGCCTAAGCACCTTAGTTCTTTTCCCCAGGCAAAGAGTCATGTAGAATTGATCTTTGGGGGAAGAGAGTTTATGCCTCCTCCACCCTTGGGTTGAGGATTGCCAACTACCTCTTTCAAATTGTAAAATACCAGAATACCAACTGGAAGAAGGGCAAGGCTGTGGTCCAGGCATTTCCAGAGTGTACCCAGAAGCAGGAGGTTCTCACTTACAGGCTGCTGAGTATGTTAGCAAACACCACCTACAGTATGGGCCCTCTATGATCTCTCAGATACCATTGCCAGGGCTGCTGCCACCAGCATTTACCTCCGTAGGCACTTCTGGCTGAGAGTCTAAGACTTTGTAATGGACATCAAACAGAAGGTGCTGAATGCCGTTTTCAATGGCTCAAAGCTGTTTGGGCCAGATGCCTAGAACGTTATTAATGATTAGCAGGCATCTGGCAGGGCTATGAAGTCTGTCCATTCGCTCTACTATACACAGCCGAAGAGCAGACAGTGCCCTCCTTTTCACAAGGGATCTAATAGGCAGGGAGCAGCCTCTCGGCCCCAAGGCAAATGCAGAGCCTCAGCCACCTTACCTGCCCCCTCCACTGCAGGGGCCACTGCCAAGCACCCAAGAAGTGAAGGACCTGCCCCAGCGGCTGGATCTGCCTCCATTTGACTGTTTGCTAGACCCCCCCCTTCCAGTCCCTGACCAAGAGGTGGTGATTGGAGGATGGTTCTTCCTCCATCTCAATCAATGGAGAACCATCACGTCAGATGCCTGGATTCTTCAAATCATAGAAAGAGGCCGAACTCCGGAGCTCATCGAGCAACCCCCAGAGACGACTCCTCTGCACTCCAACTACCCACCTTGGCCCACCTGACTCTTCTTTGGGAGGAGGCGCAATCTGCACAAACAGGCCGTACAGCCAGTGCCCAGGCACCAGACAAATAAGGAATTCTATTCCAGATTCTTCCTGGTCCCACAAAAGACCAGAGATTTGAGGCCCATCTTAGACCTAAAGGACCTTAATCTATACGTCCAGTACAAAAAGTTCAGAATGATTACTTTGCCAGGTCTACTGCCCCTTCTCAAGGAAGGCAACTGGCTGTGTTCTCTGGACATGCAGGACGCTTACCTGATGATATAGTGGAGCACACTGAAATGTGTAGTAAAGTGACAAGTTATGCCAATTGATGAATCGGATAGTACTTGTATAGCATGCTAATGGTATAAATATCTTGTATATGTTGCATTTTCAATGTTATGATGGTACAGACTTGACGCGGACGCCAAGTTTTTCCAGTCAGGGAAGGGTGTAACCCCCCTACAAATGGGGGTTCCCAAAAAGTCTTTCTTGAGCTTGGTCCTGGACTGCAAATTGGACCAAACAGTACTGGTGGGACCTAAAATGTAACCGGACTACAGGAACTGTCTGAATTCAAAATCTGTAGGAACTTTAGTTTGGAGCTTTTTTGTGCCATTTTTGCAACTGAAGGGGGAACTCTAGCTTTGACTGACAGCCAAATCAGCCAACCAAATCTTTTGGATCTTGGGGAAGTCCTGGGCTGCTTACAGTTTTCAGTTAGTTCTGAGCTGGGAAGTGAAATGAGAGGAGCTGAAGTGATTCTGAACAGCAATCCTGAGTGAATTTGCATGGGAAAACTCTGAAAAGGCTATGTTTTTGTCCTGCATGTTGATATGCTCCTCCTGAGAGGCAGAGAAGAGAATTATTTTGGACTAAACCCAAGTTTGTGTGACTAAAGTAAGCTACTGAATTGGGCCAGGCTCAACCTGAAGAAGACCGAAGATTTTGCTGTATGCGATTGGCCTGTCAGGAGTTCCAGCTACCCCTAAGCTCCCAGTATGTGCAGAGACTTTATGATTGTGACCGGGGAGCGCTTTGCTTGGTACAGTAGAATTCCCTTACATGTAAATGTGCTATGAGCTGCTAGTGGGTCATGAGTTAGTCCCCCACTATGTGAACTGTGTTCTGCTTGCTGGAAGCTGTATCCAGCACAAAATGGACTGCATCCGAATTTGTCTCCATGCGGTCTGGGCCTTGCCAGACTATCCACTGCACAAAGAAGCCATTGACGAGAGACATGCCTGGGGATCAGCCCCCTGCTCTATGCTTGAACAGGAACAACGCTGCTGTGACTCACGTGGGCCCTGCTTCTGCTGGCATTCCAGATCAACCACCTGCAGTCTCGATTTTTGTCCAGCCTATGTCGAGTCTTGGGTATCGTGAGTAAATACCAGGGTAGCTCCCTGCAACAACAGATTAATCTGAGTGTGTCATCTGATTGTCTTGTTGTTTCATTTTCTTTTCAAACTGAGCCCTCTGGCTCAGGATTACAAATATTCTGTACTGTGCATGTTGTGTTTTCCATCACAGGGCCCCAACAAGCTGCAGCCCCGGGCAATGGTCCTGGCTAGCCCATCTCTTCTCCACCTGGGTACCCAGAGGTGGACTGTGGGGGGGGGGATTCAAAGCGCATGCATAACTGCTTGATTGATCTAACCTTTAAGCTAATTAACCTGATTTTGGCCCCTCCCTTGTTCAAGTTCCCTGAATAAATCAGATCTAACTTTTTCTGCATGTAATGTGACTGCGGTTCCAGTTTGTGCTCAAAATACTGTACTGTTGCTATTTGCTATGCATAACCTTGTTTTACAGGGGGTCCCCAGGGTTGAGCCAGAGGAACCAGCTCTGATGGTAAGTGCAAACAGTGTGGGTACTTGTGTGGTGTACCAGGAGTATTGTGAAAGTGATTATTGTACAGTGTTCAGGCCACTAGAGGGGAAAGAGGGGGATTACAGTGTCCCGGAGGGCTGTGCCCAGGTTGGCTTGACCACTACCAACCCTGATTTCCAGGTGGAGGCACCCATTTCAGAACTCAGGCCCCTTAACCTGCTGCTAGCCAAGCAGGCAGGGGTAGTAGCCCTTGGGATAGCTCCACCTAGGGGTTACACAAGCATTATCAATTCAAAGTGCTGCCCTTTGGCTTGTCCTCTGCGCCTCTAGTCTTTACCAATGGCTTAGCAGCAGTAGCTGTGGCTTTCAGAAGGGAGGGCCTGTACGTTTTCCCTTAGCTGGATGATTGGCTCTTGAAGGCCCCATCCAGGGAACAGCTGCTGTGGATTCTGGAGAGAACTCATCAGTTTTTTTCTCTCCCTGGGCATTACGGTCAATTTGCCCAAGTTGGTCCTAGTCCCATTACAAAGGCTGCAGTACATAGGAGTGGTTCTATACCTGGCACAGGAAAGGCTTTCCTGCCTCAGAACAGGGTGGAGTACTTTACTGCCCAGGCTCAGGAGGTTGTCCAGAGCCATTATGCCCCTACAAGACTGTACTTGAGGCTGTTGGGGCTGATGGCTGTGGCCATCCCCACTGTTTCACTGGCCAGGCTCCACATGCACATCCACCAGTGGACTCTCTGAGTACAATGTGACCAGCGCACTGATGAATTGGATCAATTGGTGCTGGTCTCCTCCCCAGCCCACAAGATGCTCCAGTGGTGGATGGACCCCCAGAATCTGTTGTGAGGGTTCCCCTTCCAGATCCCCCCCAACAGATTCTCACCATAGATGCCTCCAATTTGGGCTGGGGGGGCTCATCTGGATCCTTTTCAAACTCAGTGCTCTTGGTCCCAAATTGAAACCTCCCTGCACATCAATGTCCAAGAGATGTGGGTAGTCATGTGTGCCATGCAGGCTTTTCAGAATCCTCTCCTGTCAGTCCAGCTGTTGGTTCAGTCCAACCACCTCAGTGTCATGTACTACATCAACAACAAGGGGGGGATGCATTCCTAGCCCCTGTGCAGGGAAGCCATGAGAGTGTGGTACTGGGTGCTAGACCATGGTCTGACTCTCTCAGTGGTTCATGTCCCAGGAGTTCTAAACACCCTGGTGGACAGCATCAGCTGGATGCAGTCTAGCTTGCATGATTGGGAGCTTCTCTCATCCATCACAGGAGATCTGTTTGACAGATGGGGTTGTTCAGAGTTCGACCTTTTTGCATCCCCATTTGACACAAAACTGCCCAATTTCTGCTTGCTTGATACAGAGCCTGGAGTTTCCTGGCAAAACACGATGTCCCTCTCTTGGATAGGGAGGTTCCTTTACACCTTCCCTCCTTTTCTTCTGATTCAGAGGGTGTTAATCAAGCTGCAGATGGAGGGGGCCAGCATGATTCTGGTAGCTCCATTCTGGCCTCACCAGATATGGTTCCCATTACTACAGCAGCTGGTGGAGGAGCCTCCGGTCCCTCTTCCTCTCTGCAGGAATCTGTTGACCCATATTCAGGGGACCCTGGTTCATCCCAACCTCAGGTCTCTCCATCTCCATGCTTGGGTCCTGAAAACATAGGCATCGCCAGATCTGGGGTTTCCAACAGGGTGGTGGATGTTCTAGTGGCCACTCAAAAACCCTTCACTCGAGCCACTTATGCCATGAAGTAGAAGAGGTTTGCCATCTGGTCTGCCAAACATAATCTGGATGCTTTCACTTGTCCAGTCAACCAGATTCTGGACTACCTGTTATAGCTGTCAAATTCAGTCTCCAGTAACCTCTCTGTCAAGGTGTACCATCTGGCCATTTCAGACTTTCATGAGCCAGTGGGTGACCACACCATAGCTCAGCTGGATGTTTCCCATACTTTTCTGAGGGGCATCCTGCATCTGAAACCCTCACTCCGTTCTCCTGTCCCAGCTTGGGATCTGAATTTTGTTTTGGAGAAGTTGACTCATTCTCCTTTTGAGACAGCTTTGTCTTGAGAGCTATGCTTCCTTTCTTGAAAAGCATTATTTTTGGTTGCTGTTGTCACAAACACACTCAGCAGGTCAGGCCCTCTGCTCCCACAGTGCCAACCTCAGAGTGCAAGAGTGTGAACAGGTAACAGACAGGGGTAACCCTCCTGTCTGCTTGTGGGTCTGAATCACTTTTAGTCTCAAGTTCTGGGGGGATTCAAACTGTGAACCTTATGTTAGCATACTCAATGTACAGACATGGATTCATACCCTCTTCAGGGATTCCGGTACAATCTTACGCCAGGGGTACCCAGCCATGCTTCCAAAATGAACCCTTAAAACTCTATAAAAGACCTTGGGTATATTCTTACCTTTTCCCAGTTTAGTAACACCATGAAGCTTTTGAACAGTTTTTGTCAGCCTTAACCCTCTATACATCACATACAAAAAAAGAACTTGGAAGACCCAGGCAGTAGCTTTCAAATACAGATTTTACTAAAAATGGATAAAAATATGAAAAATGTAAACACAGAACACTATATCACAAAGCATATAATCACTTACAAGAAAACAAAGAAAAGTACAAACTCCTACCAACATACAGTTAGATACTTTTCTATCTAATGTAGTACCTCTAAGTGCTTATCAGAGAGTTGTGTGTTTCTCTCTCCCAAGATGGAATATATCAAACAACTCAGACACAGTATAGTTTAAACTGTCTCCCCACACCCCTTCTATGAGTTATCTAGCTTCTCCTTTTAGAATATAACAAAATTACAAACATGATGTCCTATCAGAAGGTATTTTAAATAAGGTGACATCAGCAAAAATTAATTTCCCAAATTATGTCTGTGATTTCCCAGTTCCTTCTCCACAGGCATTTTAAATGGGTTTTATAGCTTTTTAACACCAGTTGATATTAAATGTTCTTCCTCTTAAGACATCCTAAAAGTTTATGATCTCCATCCTCTGGCCGACTCATAAAGTCCCATTTCGTTTCCACTTCAAAGAAGCAACAGGTCATAAAAAAGGCCATAAAATGCAATGTCTCAAGGAAGTTAATTACATTACAGAGATCTCCTAGTTTAATACATATCCTGTCATTTTCACTGAAACCTGGGGGGGGGGCACCCATGGAAGCACTGTGACAATCGCACACTGTATTTTTATATTACAAATATCATCCAACAGTCATAACCAGCTGGCCAAGTGTCACAGCTATTACTTCGGCTCAAAGTATTTTCAAGCTTCAGGTCCTCTGGTGGGAGGAGCCTTATTTGATTTTTCACAAAAACAGAGCGTCTTTGCACACAAATCCTAAGTTTCTCCCCATGGTAGTATCTGAGTTTACCCTCAATCAGTCAATCCACCTACCTTCCTGTTTATTTTCCTGAAAGTGCCAATTCATGGGAAGCACTGCTCCATACATTAGATGTGTGCAGAACCTTGAAGTACTACCTGCTTCACACTAAGGAAAGTAGAAAGTCGAAGCAGCTGTTTTTTTTTTCTTTCACCCTGGGTAGAGAGGGCATTCAGGTGTCCAAACAATGTTTATCTAAATGGTTTGCTAATTACATTGTGTTCTGCTACAGCAAGTATGGCAAAGAGTTGCCTGGTGCTGTAAAAGCTCATTCCACAAGAGGCATGGCAACCTCTGTGGCTTGTTTTCAAGGGGTCTTAGCTGCTGATATTTGTGCGGCTGCCACCTGGAGTACCGTCTATACTTTCACCAAGCACTACAGTCTGGACATTGTCTCAAGAGCCCATGTTGGTTTTGGAAGGGCTGTGTTGCATAGAAACATAGAATCTGATGGCAGATAAGGACCGTTTGGCCCACCTAGTCTGCCCATTTCCCTACCTAATAGATAGGCTGCAGATCCTAGTTAACCAACAGCCTACGTCCTCCTACCCCCACTAGAATTGCCTTATATCTGTCCCATGCATTCTTGAATTCCCACACTGTTTTTGTCTCCACTACCTCCTCAGGAAGGTTGCTCCATGTATCCACCACCCTCTCTGTGAAAAAGTACTTCCTCACATTACCTCTTAGCCATCCTCCCTCTGTGTCCTCCTGTCTTAAGCTTGTGGTTGGCCTTCCTCCCAGACTGTTTTGTTGCACCTGTAACTGCTTGGGATTCATTCCTATGGTGTGACCTGATGACTGATATACCCCCCCAAAGAAATTAGAACAGTTACACAAGAGCTTGCTATAACTGTAGTAGATCGTTGAGGGGGATCTCGGTCATTGGGTCTGCATTTCCTCCCACCATCTCCTTTTTTTTCCTGGGATAACTCTTTCCTGGAACTGGCTATCTGGTGTATCCAGCATTTCGTACAGGCCTGGGCACCTCTCCCTCTCTCTCTCTGCGGTCCTCCATGGCTAGAGCTGTGCTCCTTTTGTCTCCGGGGTTGGGGGGTGGGGAAACACTGAGAAGGGAGTGGGGCAGCTCACGCCTTTATAGGGTTGGTGATGTCATGCACATGACATCAGCGTGGGTGGCCCCAGTTGTACTGCTGAAAATCTTCCGTTTGGATGCTGCTTCACTGATGGTGAAGTTCCTACGTGTGACCTAATGACTGAGATCCCCTCAAAGATCTACTGTTATGGTAATTTCTTAGAAAACTGTTCTTTTCTCAGTATATGTCAGGAATTAAATTTAGTACAACATGTCAGGCAGAAACATAGAAATTGATGGCAGATAAGGACCACTTAGCCCACCATTCTGCCCATTTTCCTACCTACTGCAAAACCACAGACCTTACCCGATCTATGACTTTACCCTCTCTTTCCTATTGCTAGGGTTCCCTTATGCCTTCCCATGCATTCATGATTTTCCCTACCAATTTTGCCCTCAACACTTCTGTTGGGAGGCTGTTCTTAGTTATAAGTGCAGAATCTATTGAAATAATGAACTGTGAAGTTATTCAGCCATTAGGTAACAGTGACCAGTCTTGTATAAGTTTCAATATTTATTTATTACTTTTTGGTAACCAGGTAATACACTAGGCAGAAGTATGCCTATTTTCAGGCACAACCTGGAAGAGTTACAATCTAGAATGTACAACTTGCAGGAGAATTACATATAGTTGATCAGATACAGAATTTGAGAACAGGCATCCATCACCTAAGATAAGTACAAATAGTAGTGTACATAAAAGGAGAGCATACTGCAAAAGCACGAGTTAATTACAAATTGTAGTTTGGTTACAAAAGGAGAAGATATCCTAATGAGCAAGAATGGTACAATTAAGTCAGTAACAAACTAACAGTAAAGTAAGGGTCCCGTATAACAGACTAAGAGGCACAAATACAAATACAAATATCATGTTGGTAGGACACAGAAAGCAGGGATTGGGGGCAGTGCTTAGTGTTGGGCACGATATCATAGAGCTGCTGGGCAGAAAGTCCTAGAGGTACGAGCAAGAGCAGGGGCCAAGGAGATAGAGGGAGTTCTTCAGGGCTTTGCAGAAACTGGAGTGGCTGGGAGATAGGTGTAAGTTAGGGGGAAAGGAGTTCTAAAGAGTGGGGGCATAGACAGTGAATGCCAACTTACCCAGATTGGTGGGGTTGCTACGGAAAGTGAGATGCTGGGAGTCCACAGACCGTAGGGTGTAAGCTGGGGACGGGTGCTATAGATGGCATGCTAGCAATGCTTAGGAGCCTTATCTTAATAGTTTGTCTACAAAACAGCCTAGGGTAAGGGTTTGCTTGCCAGAGGGAGAGGGCCAGCCTAGGCCAGTGTAGAGGAGGCAGTGGTGTATACACTTAGGGGAGGCCAGTGCAAAGTGACCCACGTTATTGTAAGCAGTGTCCCACCTAGAGAGGGTGGTTTTGTTTGCACACATAAAGGCCAGGAGGCCATAGGTGAGGCTAGGTACAAATTTTCAATATAGCCTTCTTATGACCCCATCTCATGAACCTGGTTGGTGAACATTTTCAACTTCCACCCAAAAGGTGATTTTGCACAGTGACTGCAAAATTGCCTTTCAGAATGAGTTTGAAAAATTCCACCATGCTTGATCATGAGGTGGTGTCTCAAAAAGGCCATGTTGAAAATTTGGTGTAAAAATATTAAAAAATAAAGCTATGACTCAAAGTTCAAACCCATTGAAATACATTAAACCAAACTTACCTTATTTTCTCATATCACAGTCACCAGTTCCAGCAGCGAGACGTATCTTCTATCGATGAGTCAATCTATACTGTGGGACATGCTCAGTTGAGTGATGGAGAATGCAGGGTGTGGGGTGATGGGTGCTGAGTGGGGGGTCAGGTGGGATGGGTTTGGGTCTGGGGGGGTCAGATCAGTGAGAGCCCATTTTCTTTTTTCCAAGTTAAACAAAAAAAAAAAAGATAAATGCAGGATGGTTTTCTTTATTTCAGGTAGACCCAAACCAACACTGGGGATTGGGCACCACAGTGCCAGCATGATCTTTGGTGGCACCAGGGATGGGTATCCTAGTGCCGCCCACCATACAATGGAGAATGTGGGCAGACACTTTGGAGGAGAGGGGGCAAGAGAAGTGGTACCAGAGGTGGGCAGCCCAGTCCATTTTTTTTTTTTAATTCTTTGGTAACCAGGTAAGGCCCACTGGGCACAAATGCCTGTTTTCAGGGCGATCTGAGAGCACTGGGGAGGTTAAGTGACTTTCTCAGAGTCACACAGTATGCAAGTGGAGGTTGTGAGAATTAAACCCAGATCTGCTGGATGCAAAAAGCTCATCCACACCTCGTTACTATAACCTCTAGGCTATGCTGATATATATAAATGTGTACGTGTGTGTATGTATGTGTGTGTGTATGTATATATATTTATATATATATATATATGTGTATGTATATGTATATATATTATGGTAGCATGGTAGTGCTACCATAGTTAGGGTTGAGGAGCCATTTTAAGGTTAAAGGGTCAAATTTTGCACCTTAATAACTTTGCTACCATTCAACGGATTTGCCTGAAATTTGGTATGCACGATTGGACATGGTAGATCTTGGGGTCTGCCAAGTTTTTTACCAGTCAGATATACGACTGTGGAGTTGAGTGCCAATGAAATGTGCATTTACGCTATTTTGTGAATTCTTTGCTCTCACCTACAGGTCACACGGTTTGCACGACCAGTCCGAAAACTTCAGAGAACATGCAGCTGGGGTCCCCTATGTGCCTTTTTAAGATTTAGTGGAAAAAATATTAAACAGTTCAAAAGTTGTTCAAAAAACAAGTTCCCATTATAAGTCAATGGGAAAAGTTAACAAAAAGTGAGAAAGTGTCTTACATGCAGTTTTTAGTGTCGTAAATCACCCCAGTAGTGTCGTGAGTCAGCCATTTTTTTTTTCAGTTAGTGATCACAGAAATGATTGCCATTTAAATTTGGACCCTCTAGGGACACAATTGTTTTGGTGTTCACCTAGTCGGACCCTGAGGATGCTAGCCATGTCTTTATTTTGGGGTTAAACACCCCAGAAATATGTTTTTCAAATTTCTGGAAAAAGTAGTGTTGCAAAGTAATGCACTCATGAAAGTGTCGCAACATTTGCGAAAGGTGCAGCAAAACACAACACTACTTCTCCAGACTATGGCCAATATGACAGGACTTTTTGTCACCCTGCTGCTAAAGAACCATTTGGTCTTTTGGGCTGAAATTTGGAGGAAAGATAGCCAACATGTCACATATGTGCCTTTTGTTGGTTTGGTGAAAAAATATGGTATGGCTCCAAAGTTACAGTACTCTGAAGTTGGCATTTTTTCCCATAGACTAACATGGTGGCGTACGCTACGTCTTTCGGGGCTCGTATCTCGAAAATGGTGCGAGATACAGATTTTTCATCACAAGTTACATAGGGCTATGTAATACAAAATGGTAGCCAGGAAAATAATGATTTCTGTGAAATTTTAATTTTTTTTCTACATCATGCGGTTGCTGAGATATTACCAATTAAGTACTTCCAGTGCTCGTTTTAAGCTTCGAGCCCCATTACAATGCATACATTCTTTGTACACACTGTTTTTCTGTATGCACCTGTTTGGAAAACACAGGGTATACGCTTCTGTTACTATTACAGTTAATGTTCCCACCTGCATTTATATCCCCCCTTGGCATTACCGTTCCTGTCTACGCCGCCATGTGCGTTACCTGTTGCGTTCTCATTCGTGCTTGCATTACCATGTGCGCCACTGTTAGCACTTCTGTTTGCATTACTGTTCCTGTTACTTACTATGTCACAAGACATCATGTGGCGGGCCCATGGGCCTAAGGGCCTAGCCCTCCCGCTGCCGCATTACATTCACTATTTCTCATCGTCATTCTCAAAAAGAAGAGAAATTAGAGGCAAAAAACTCTGTTTAATGCATTAGTCAGGGTGGTTCCACAGCGACAAAAGCAAGGAAATTCGGCGTTAGGGTTGAAAGCCCCCCTTGGACCCCCCACCCACACCCCCAACCGGCATCGGGCTACGCATTGGGGTGGTCGGTCCTAACTCTCACGCCATTCTCCTATACCTCTGCTTCTTCACACATCTGATGGGGTGAGAGTTAGGGCCAGCAACCCCAACTCGCACCCCGATGCCGGTTGGGGGTGTGTGTGAGTCCAAGGGGGGCTTTCAACCCTAACACCGAATTTCCTCACTTTTGTCGCTGTGGAACAGCCCTAACTAATGCATTACACAGAGTTTTTTGCCTCTAATATATATATATATATATATATATATATATATATATATAAAATGGTAGGAAAAAATTATGTCTGCTGACTGGTTGAAACACATCACAAGACTGTGGTGTATCAGGCGACCGCACATCTGCACTTTCACCCCCCAAAACAATTTTGCCATTTATAAGATAGATAACCCACTCTAGGGTGTGCAGTCGCACTCTGATATACACACGCTTGATAGTTGATGCACACCAAGGCGTGCATATATCAGAGCATGACCGCACACCTTAGAGTGGGTTATCTATTACATGACTACATATATATATATATATATATATATATATATATATATATATATAAAATAGGTTAGGAAAATGCACATCAATAAGTGGCCAAAGATCATCAGGTGACCGTGCATATATCAGAGCACAACCGCACACCTGCACTTTTACTCCCTTCCAAAACAATTTTGACATTTTATAAGACAGATAAAGTGCTCTGATATATGCATGCCTTGGGTAGTTGATGCACTTGGCCTGCGGCCTCCTGCGTAACAATGCACACTTCAGAGTGGTTTATCTATTACATATATATATATATATATATATATATATAGATAGATACACATATATATAGATATATATGTATGTACACACATACTGTGTGTAAATATATATATATGTATATGTGTACACACATACTGTGTGTAAATACTTTAAGTGCCACTATAGTTAGGATTGAGTGCTCACTTCTATGTTAAAGCCAACATTTTGAACCTTAATAACTTTTTAACTGTTCAACAGATTTGCATGAAATTTTGCATACATTATCTCTTGGGGTAAGTCTCTTGACAGGGCACATTTCGTGTGACTCCGTTGTGTGATTTCTGAGATAGAGTGTCAAAACACCCTAAATTTACATGCTTTTTTGCTGTTTCTTTGTCCACCTGTATCTCAGAAACTGTTTTAGATTGTTGTCTAAAATGTTCAGGGTTGAAAGCCTTTGCCTCACAGATGTGCCTTTTGAAGGTTTGGTTCAAACATAACAATCTGTTCAAAAGTTATTAAATTTTAAATGTTCCTGTTATTTCCTATGGGAAAAGATGTTTCACACGAAAATAGATTTATTTTTGCAGGAGCTACTGTATTTTCACAGACAGGGTCACACAGTGTCGTAGGGAGTTTAATACATTTTGGCAGAGCTCTGGTGGGTCTGCCGTCTTGTTATTCAGTTAGCAAGAGACAGAAAATAAAGAGAACGCATAAAAATGAATGGAATAGAAAAAAGACACATCAGAACTTAACTAAACGGGACCTGTTTAGCTACATTCTGATGTTTATTTTTTTCAAATTACATACAGTAGATACATAGAAAGTGATGGCAGAAGGGGACCATAAGATCCATCTAGTCAACCCATGTCCCTACCCCCTCCCTTAACTGCTACTCAGGTTATTATGCCTTTGTAAGTATTCCAAGCATTCTTAAAGGCCCCAACTGTTTTTGCCTCCACCACTCCCTGTGGAAGGCTGTTCCATGCATCGACCATCCTCTCCATGAAAAAGAACTTATATATGTTGCTCCTGAACTTGCCCCTCCCAGTTTTATATCATGACCTCTTGTTCTTGTGTAACTCTTGACCTGAAACAGGTCTTGAACCTGTACCCTGTTTATTCTCTTCATGTACTTAAAGGTTTCAATCATGTCTCCCCTCTGTCTCCCTTGTTCCAAGGAATAGATGTTGAGATCTTTCAACTGTTCCTCATATGGTTTCAGATGCAATCCCTGTACCATCTTTGTAGCTTTCCTTTGCACCGCCTGCAATCTATCCACGTCCTTTCTAAGAAGTGGGCACCAGAACTGTATACAGTATTCAAGGTGTGGTCTTACCAATGAGCTATAGAGTGGCAACATGACTTCCCTTTTTCTACTGGTGATTCCCCTTCCTATGCATCCCAGGATACCAATTGCCTTTAATGCTGCCTTCTCTCACTACCTGGTCTTTTTGAGGTCATCCATTATAATCACCCCTAGATCCTTTTCTTGCTTTGTGGCCTCTAGTTTCATGCCCCCCATATGGTATTCTTCTCCAGAGTTGCCTTCCCTGTGTCCATGACCTTACACTTCTTTGTATTGACTTGTAGCTGCCATGTTTTTGACCATAATGCCAACTTCCTAAGATCCGCTCTCATCCAATCTGCCCCACCTGGGTTGTCAATTCTATTGTATATCTTTGTGTCATCCGAGAACAGGCTCACCCTGTCCTCCAAACCTTTAGATATGTCTCTAATGAAGATATTAAAGAGGATGGGTCCCAATACCGACCCTTGTGGCATGCCACTAGTCACCTCTCTTACTTCTGATAAGGTGCCATTTACCAGTACCCTCTGGGTCCTTCCACTCAGCCAGCTCCCTGCCCAGTCCACCACTTTCTGGCCCACTCCCATGTTGGCGAGCTTGTTTAGCAGCCTTATATGCGGAATGGAGTCAAAGGCTTTGCTTCCAGGTGTACCACATCCACAGCACCTCCTTGAGCCACAGTTTTGGTTACCCAATTTAAGAAATCTGCTAGATTTGTCTGGAATGATCTTCCTGTGGTAAAACCGTGCTATTTTGGATCCAAGTTACCACTCTTCTCTATGGAGGTTAGAATTCTTTCATTGAGTAGGGCTTCCATTATTTTGCCCACAATCAAGGTGAGGCTGACTGGGCGATAGTTGCCTGCTATTTCCCTTCTCCCATTCTTATAGAGAGGGCCAACATTTGCCCTTCTCCAGTCCCTTGGGCCTTCCCCTAGTTCAAATGATAGGTTAAATAGTTTAGACAGAAGTGCTGAGAAGTGCTTGCTTAGCTCCCTAAGAATCCTGGGGTGAATTTCATCTGAGCCCATGGCATTGTCCACAATGAGTTTCCCCACTTCTTCAAGGATTCTTTCCTTTGTGAATAGTCTTGAATTGACTTCACAATTCATGGTACAACTTCCATGCAGGGTGGGTCCACAACCATCTTCTTCCTAGGTAAAAACAGAGCAGAAGTACCTGTTGAGTATCTCTGCTTTATCTTTGTCATCCTCTGCATGCCCCCCTTCATCCCTTGCAATTCTGACTATACCACCCCTCATCTTCCTTTTCTCTCTGGTATATCTAAAGAAGGTTTTGTCCCCCCTTTGACCTCCCAGGCTAACTTTTCTTCTGTCTATTCATTTGCTGCCCTAATTGTTTTGCTTACTTCCCTCTGTTTCTTCTTGCATGTGTGTCTGTCTTCATCACATCCTGTTTCCTTGTATCTCCTGTAAATAGTTGTTTTTCCCCTAACCTTGGTGGCAACCTCCGTAGAGAACCAAAGTGGTTTTCTCTTCCTCTGTGCATTACTCACCTGCCTTAGACATTGATATGAGACTTCAGTTATTGCCCTCTTTAGATATGCCCAATACTCTTCAACCCCCTCCCGCCCGTTTATTTACTAGCTTATTTTATAGACACTCCTTCATTTTGGCAAAATCTGCTCTTCTAAAATCCAGCACTTTAATTTTTGAGTGTCTATTTTCCACAGCCGGATTTACCTGCCATGCAATGGTTGCTGGACCCCAGGTGGCTGTCAACTTCTACTGCTGAGATGTTTCCCCATTGGTGAGTAACAGGTCAAGGACAGCTTCCCTCCTTGTTAGGTCCCTTACAGGCTGCCTTAGGCCTGATCCCTGCAGTGCTTCTAGGAAGTCTTTGCTCCCTGATGATGATGCTGTTTAGGTACTTCAGTTCATGTCAGGCAAATTGAAGTCACCCACCACTATCACCTCTCCCTTGTCAGTCATCCTGTTTATGTTCTTGATGATCTCCTTGTCTCCCTCCAAACCCTGCACCGGGGGTCTGTAGATTACTTCTACCTGAGTCACTGCATCATTTTCAGCCTCGAGTGTTGCCCCCAGTGCTTCAGATTCATTCTGAGCATTTTGGATCATTGTAGCATTTATTCCCTCCCTCACGTACGTTGCCACCCCCCCCAACACTTTCTACCTTTTCTGTCCCTCTGAAAGAGGCTGAAACCCGGGATCATTGTTTCCCAGTCATGGTTTTCATTATGCCAGGTTTCAGTATTGCATTAACAGAAAAGCTGTGGTGTGACTGAGACAGGTGTGCATGTTTCATGAATGCATAGAATGGGATGAGCATTAGGATTGACAACCCCAAGGAAGACTCTACCCTTCTTTCGCTTCAGGGGTGGGGCAGGGCTGTTAGGGTTGTAAATACTAACATCACATTTCCCTACTTTTGTCAGTTTAATCTGAACCCTAACTGTTGCATTATCGCAGTTTTTTGCAAAGAATTTCCTTACCTTTTGATATAGTATGAGTTCAAAATGAGGGATGTGATTTCCTGCAGAAACTCCCCCTCGCTACCTAGAGGCCAGTACACAAGGAGGATTCTGCAACTTGCACTCGGACCACCATGCAGGCCATGCACTCGAAAGACTCCACATCCCCCATTGGGTGTGCCACCAGATTCAGTTCTAAAACAGATGCCCCCCCCCCCGAGATCCCTCCTTGGGCAGTACACCACCTAGAAACTGTCTGGGACTGATGCCTCTAAAACTGGACCTGCATCATCCCCTAGCCAGGTCTTGATAATGCATGCCAGATCAACAGAGGAAACAAGATCTGCCATAATTGCGGGCTTATTCCTCATCAATCTGGCATTGCATAATACCACCTAAAGTGGATGGAACATGTCAGCAGGCCCATCACCTGCCTGCCCATGTGGTCCCTCAGGAGCCTTGGGCACAGGAACCAGACAGGAGGGACCCCCTCTCTAGTCCCTTCCTAATCCCAGGGCATCCCTGGTCTGCACAATCCCAGTTGGGCCCACTTGTTTTGTACTCACCCCACTACAGCTCTTCCATCTGCCACTTTGTAGAATTCCCTCTGCCCTGCACCAGTGGTAAACATCTGCTGGCAGCAGAGGGGAGTCAAAAGGGCATAACTCTTTGAGTCATGCAGGGGAATACTTTAAGGTGTCAGTATAACTTATCTATACTATTAACACCCACCCCCCCACACACACCTTCCCCCCACAACTTCCTCCCAAAACCCTTCCCCAAAATCCCCAAGCCCTATTGCCCTCACCCCCTTTAAATCCTACAACAAAATTCTGGCCTGCTCGAGCAATGAATGCTACTACACACAAAGTCTTTTAGAGTTCATTATTTTTATTTATAAAGTCCCAACATTTTGTCTAATATTAGGCTTCTTCTGAGGAACTGTAAAAGATTTATAAACACATATTTAATATATTTCACACTTGGAAATTATATTCAATTTTTTTTAATTTTCAGTTTTCAATATCTTTAAGAATAAATAAAAAAATTTAGAACACTTAGGTCAAGAGTACTTATCTATTCTTAAAGTGAACATATACAGGAGGCAATTCTTAAGGAGGCTTGGCAGATGTTTATCTTTTGCTGACATTGTTAAAAAGTAAGGCAATGCATTTCTCATGCATTTATATTGGTGGCATATAGTTGGGCAAAATGTATAAGAATTCCATGACTGTAAATGAATGTAAAGGATTTATAACCAGGTGGTTAAAATGAAATTTTGGTTTTAATAATACTCTAATAACTACAATAGAATGATGGTACACCCAGTCATTTTTGACTAGCATGGCCTAATATGGAAAGATATTAAACACTGAAAATTAAAAAGATTTGAATATAATTTCCAAGTGTGAAATATATTAAATATTTGTTCATAAATCTTTTTACAGTTCCCCGGAAGAAGCCTAATATTAGGGGAAACGTTGGGACTTTATAAATAAAAATAATAAACTCTAAAAGACTTTGTGTGTAGTAGCATTCATTGCTCGAGCAGGCTAGAATTTTGTTGTTGGATTTGAATGTACCAGAAACTTGGTGAGCTCCACCAGATACCTTATTGAATCGTTTTATACAAGATTGGTGATTTCCCTGGACATGCAAACATTTTGCACTCACCCCCTTTAAACCACCAAACAAGTACTAAAGGGGAATAGATAAACAGCGAACAAAAGGGGACTCTAACTACATAGATACATAGACAGTGTCAGCAGATAAGGGTCTATGGCCCACCCAGTCTGCCCATTTGAGCTTGTAAGTTCAGTTTATGTTTTCCTAGAAGTCTGTTGCCCCTTACCCCTGACCTCCAGAATTCATTTATGTCTATCCCATGCATTCTTAAATCCCATGATTGTTTCCAACCCCCACCACTTCCTCTGGCAGGGTGTTCCACTTGTCCACCACCCATTCTGTGAAGAAATTCTTCCTCACGCTTTCCTCTGAATCATCCTCCTCCAACTTCATCCCATGCCCTCTAGTCCTGGAACATTTTTTCACTTAAAATAGTGTATTCCTGCACCCTGTTCCTCCCTGTAAGATATTTGTATGTCTCTATCATATCCCTTCTCTCCTCCTCTCCTCCAGGGAGTACATATTCAGTTCCTTCAACCTGTCCTCATAGGACTTGTGATGCAATCCATGTACCATCTTTGTTGCCTCCTCTGAACTTTCTCTACCCTGTCTATGTCCTTACATAGGTAAGGTCTCCAGAACTGTACACTGTACTCCAGGTGGAGCCTCACTAGTGTCTTGTATAGTGGAATTATGACCTCCCTTTTCCTGCTGGTGATACCCCTGCCTAAGCATCCCAGCATCCTATTTGTTTTACCTGCTGCCTTATCACACTGTTTCCCTACCTTGAGGTCATCAGAGATGATAACCCCAAGATCCCTTTCCTGCTTGGTGCATGCTATATCCTCACCCCCCAACTGATATATTGTGCCAGGGTTTTTGTGCCCCATATGCATTATCTTGCACTTCTTTGCATTGAATTTCAACTGCCAAACCCCTGACCATTCTTCAAGTTTCTGCAGGTCCCTTCTCATTCTGTCTACACCCTCTGGTGTGTCTACTCTGTTACAGAGCTTTGTGTCATCAGCGAACAGTGAAATTCTGCCTTCTAGGTCCTGTGCAATGTCACTGATGAAGATTTTGAATAGGACCGGTCCCAGCACTGATCCTGTGGTAATTCTCCACTGGTCACTCTCTTCCTCTGTGGAGTGACAGCCATTTACCACCACCCTCTGTGTCATGCCACCCAGCCAGTTACTACCCACCACACTACTGTCCTGCCTACACCCATATTCCCCAGTTTGTGTAATTGTCTTCTAGTGGCACAGTGTCAAAGGCCTTGCTGAAGTCCAGATCGGCCTATCCACTGCCCTCCCGATCCACCTCCCTAGTCACCCAGTCAAAATTCAATGAGGTTGGTCTGACATGACCTTCACCCATGAAACCATGCTGCCTTGGGTCCTGTAGGCCATTGACAACCAGATGTTCCACCAATCTCTCCTTCAGTAGTGCTTCCATGAGCTTCCCACTACCGGTGAGGCTGACTGGTCTGTAGTTCCCTGCTTCCTGTTTGTTCCACTTTGTATAAGGGGACTACATCTGCTGTCCTCCAGTCTTTGGGTACCTCCCCTGTTTCCAGTGATCGGCTAAACAGGATAGCCAGAGGTTCAGCCACCACCTCTCTTAGTTCTTTAAGGACCCTGGGGTGCACCCCATCTGGCCCCATTGCTTTATCAACTCTTATTACTTCCAGTTCCTTCAGGACCCTTTCTTGTGTAACTAGCTAGTTAGATAAAAGTTCAGAGCAGGGACCTGACAAGTCCGTGCTGAGATTTATCAGTTGGGTAATGTTCAAAAGAGATTAAGCAACAGTCATTCATGAGCAACATATCCAAATAGGGGACAGTTCAGGCACATCCATAAAACCGGTCAAGCAAGATATAGTTGTTAGATAGTGCTGCTTATTCAGAGTCTTCTAATTGCAGAGGCCAGGTAACAGTTAATTGCAAAAATAATGTTGTACTCTTGCCATTACAGTCTTAAAATCTCCAGGTGCTCTCCCCATGTAGGAAAACAGACAGGCAATCTCCAAGCCCAGGAAAAAAAAACTTCTGGGTGACGTCCATGGCCATGGTCTGCCTCCTGCTATGGCAGCAACCATGAAAGCAGCAACTGTGTAGCCCAATGAAGTCCAGCTAAAATTAAAAATTTCAAGACCTGGTCCCACTGATAAAAATGAAGCAGATTTGACAAACATAAATCCGGATACCAGGCTGAGGACTTCATAGTGTCAGGAACCTGACTCAGTCCACTACAGTCAAGCGCTGCTGATGTTAAACCAAAATAGTTCTAAAGCTGTAGCTGAAATGTCCATTAAAATTAAACTGCACCTTCTCTGCCAACCCTCTCCTGGCCAGTGTGAAGATGTAAGCTCAGCCTGGCAAAAGTTCTTATCCTGGGAAAAACAAACAATTCAGGGCAGTTTCAAGCAGAAAAGGCAAGTGGGCAGGAGAATGGCTCTCTTGCATTTCAGTAACAGTCGCTAACAGTCAGATGAAATGCTGATGACACCTGACAGGAGTTCAAGGACTACATAGCCCTGCACTGGAAACCTAATCTAAAAGCAAAAAAGCTAACTCCTCACCTGTCTCACTATAAGTCCCTAACTGCCACTGAACAGCCCTACACCTAATACGCTGACTGATCCCTGAAGTTGGCAGAAGGCAGAAACGCACACTGACAATCCACACAGTAAAGACAGTGAAAGAGTAGACTAAATAAATGAAAAACAAACAAGTAAAAACCTCACATGCACAGATTCCCTTGTAAAACCTAAAAAACATAAAAATGAACGTTCTCACAAAGCTCTCAAACATATTCCATGGACCCCCCTTCAGACAGCTGCCAAGTGTGGCACCAACATACTATAGGGTTTAAAATATATATATATATATAAAAATCCACACATTTCATGGTCATGTGTCCAACAGTGAAGTGCAGAAGCCAAGTAACGGAGTCCCGATGAGCAAGAAAGATATCTTACACTCGCTGCAACATGTCATTTTTTGTGGGTTTTGAAATAAATAATAATAAAAAAAAGCAGAAAACAAAATGGCAGAAAAAGAAAAAGGATTTTCCCCTTATGAAAAAGGATTGGGCCCATATAAAAAAAGGTTTATTTTTCATTTCATACAGCTATTTTGAAGTGCTTATTGAGCATGCTCAGAACCCAAAATTTTTACATTTAATAACTTTGGAACAGATTGTTTTTTCACCAAACCAGCAAAAGGCACATCTGTGGGCCAGCATTTTTCTACCCTGAAAATTTCAGACCAGAATTCCAAACCATCTGGATGGTACATGTGTCACCAAAAAATAGCAAAAAAAGCCCTGAAAATTCACTTTTTGCACTATCTGGATCTTGGAGTCCACACATCTGACCAGAACAAAAGTTGACACATCTGGAGATCTAACCTATGAGACTGCACATGTGAAATTTCATGTAAATCTGTTTGAATGGTCGTGAAGTTATTAAAGTGCAAAAACTGGTATTTAACATTGAAGTGCCTACTCAACCCTAACTATAGTGGCACTATTTGCTACTATATATATATATATATATATATATAATATATATATACACACACACACACACACACACACACACACACACACACACACACACATACATACATATACACACACAGCTGTGACACCCAGGATGCAACACAATGCTGAAGAATATCACAGAATGCTGCAGTTTACTGCAGGGACCATTGTACAGCAATGGCAATTATGCCCTTTTGTCATGCAGGATTTTGTGACATGTCATTACTGCAAGTTACTGCAATTCATCGTGGCTGACTCCACTATATATGTATATGTGTGTATATATAAAGGGGATATGACATGGCCTGACTGAAGATATCATATTCATCTTCACGAGAGACCAATGATATCATGATATCTCATGAGTGGCGAAGCCACGAGTGAGATATCTTGATGTCATTGGCCTTGAGTGAAGATAAATATGATATCTTCAGTCAGGCCATGTCATGTTCTGTTTATACAGCATATGTGCTGGGTTGTCAAGACAGCTACCTACATAAGTTTTAGACAACCCACCACATCCCCCACTTGACAATCCACCACATATCTTATTGATGAGGCAGGACTATCAGCCAACCTCTCCTCTTTCTTCAGCATCTCTGACGCAGTGCTTTCAGACTGATTCAGCATTTTTCCAGTAACTGCAGAGCAATGCTCCTGTGTTGTCATGAAGATTATATTATTTTCTATGGCTGTTTAATTGTTCTGTTTTCCAGTATAACCAAAAAAACTTATGGGAACAAGTTTATTTTTACATGGCTTCAGATTTGATAGAAATCCCTGTAGATGTGGGAGCCCTGTAGCTATAATTGTTAAATAATATTTTGAATAAAAACTTATCTGGCTGATCCTGCCGTTTCCTCGTGGTGTCATCAAACAGTTTCATTTCTGAGATTCTAAATTTGTAGCGTGACCGAGTACTTTCGGAGCGGACAGAGATGCAAAAGAAGGCACTCTCACTGTGAAATGTTAGAAATATAGTGCCTTTTTGCTAATATTGTGGAGCTTTGATACAATCCAGCTATTAACAGTAGAAAGAGAGGAGAGGTGACAGCTTCAAAGATGTGAACGGGAACGAGTGTTGCTATAGTAACACTCACTCGCACTCGTGTTCATATCTCTGAAGTTGCTGACTCGCGCTCTCTTCTCTTTCTACTTTTGGCAGCTAGATTGTAACAAAGCTCTGCAATATTAGCAAGAAGGAACTGTATTTTTAACTTTTTATGGTGAGAGCCCTTTTTTTGAATCTTTGTCAACTCCAAAAGCGCCCGGTCACGCTACCAATTTAGGATGTGAGAAATGAAAACTGGTGACACCATAGGGAAACGTCAGGATCAAGCAGATACTTTTTTTAATTAATACTTGTTTGAAAATGATGGCATGTAGGATATACGAGGTGTAACAGTCACGTTGTGGGGGGTGGTGCAGGTTATGGAAAGGCAGCACAGAAGCACTTTCATTTTCAGAGAGGCCAGTAGGATTTATGAGATGATGTATAGGACGTATTGGAGTTTAGAAGATAACACTGTGACGTATAGGAGTGTTGAAGATATCATGATGGCGTATAGGAACATGGATATATCAGTGTTATCTCCACTGGCTGCTTAAGATATCACTTTTTATAACATAATTTATCCCAGCACATATGTTGTGTGTGTGTGTATATATATATATATATATATTATTATGGTAGCACGGTAGTGCTACCATAGTTAGGGTTGAGGAGCCATTTCTATGTTAAACCCCAAATCTTTGCACCTTAATAACTTTGCAACCGTTTGACAGATTTGGCTGAAATTTGGAATACATGATCAAGAACCATAGGCCTTGGGATCTACCAAGTTTTGTACTGGTTGGATATACAGCTGCGGAGTTATTAGACGTGATCTGTGTGCGCGTTTACGCTTTCTCTGGAATTCTACGGTCACGCCTACAGGTCGTACGGTTTGCGCGACCGGTCCGAAATCTTCAGGGAATATCCGGCCAGGGTTCCCAATGTGCCTTTTGAAGATTTCGTGAAAAAATATTAAACGGTTCAAAAGTTATTCAAAAAACAGTTTCCCATTATAAGTCAATGGAAAAGTTAACAAAAGTTCAACACTTCTAAATGCATTTTACTTTCATAAATGAGCCTGTTACTTTTGCAAATCGGCCATTTTGTTTTCAGTTGGTGATCAGAAAATGGTTGGCATTTAAATTTGGGACCCTCTAGCAACCTAATTCTTTTTGTATTCACCTAGTCGGACCCTGAGGATGCTTGCCATGTCTTTATTTTGTGGTAAAACACCCCAGAAATATGTTTTTCAAATTTCTGGAAAAAGTACTTTCACAAATTACTTTTGTGCTCACGAAAGTGTCGAACTTTATTGCGAAAGCTTTCGTAAATTGCGACAGTAGTTTTCCATCTGTGGGACAGTGACAGCGATTCTTTGGCACTGCGCTGCAAAAGAACCGTTGGGAGTTTTGGGCTGAAATTTGAAGGGAACGGAGCCGACATCTCACAGATGTGCCTTTCAGTGTTGTATTGAAAAAATATTACACAGCGGAAAAGTTACGGCACTCCAAATTTGACGGTTTTTCCCATAGGATAACATTATGGCGCCCGACGCATTACAGAAATGCTTTGGCACCCTGCTGCAAAATAACGGTTTGGTCTTTTTTCCTGAAATTTGGAGGGAAGACAGCCAACAGCCCACAGATGTGCCTTTCAGTAGTTTGGTGAAAAAATATCACATGGCGGCAAAGTTACGGCACTCCAAAGTTGACAGTTTTTCCCATAGGATAACATTACGGCGCCCGACGCATTATAGAAATCCTTTGGATCCCTGCTGCAAAATAATGGTTTGGTCTTTCTTCCTGAAATTTGGAGGGAAGACAGCCAACAGCCCACAGATGTGCCTTTCAGTGGTTTGGTGAAAAAACATTACAGGGAGGCAAAGTTATGGTGCTCCGAACTTTTCTTTTTTCCCATAGGATAACATTACGGCGCTACGCGCACCTTTCAGGGCCCGTATCTCGGAAACGGTGCGAGATACGGACTTTTCGTCGGGAAGTTTCTTAGCCCCCATTAGCCAGGACAGTTGTAAATAATATGACTTTTAAATTTTTTTTCCACGTCGTACGGTTCCTAAGATATAATGTATTTAGTATTCCAAGATCTCATTTTCTGCGCCGATACTCATTATTATGCATACATTATTTGTATTCACTGTCTTTCTCTATGCAGGTTTTGGGGAAAACCAGCCTGTGTGCTTACATTACTGCTACTGTTGCCCTTTCCGCTTTCAGTTCCATACCCGTTTCACTTACCGTTGACGTCTGCGCCACCATGTGCGTTATCCTTTGCGTTTTCATTTGCGCTTGCGTTTCTGTTATTTTTTGCCATTTCTGTCTACAGTACTGTTTATCTTTCTGTTTCACTTTACGTCACCATGCCCATTGACATTTCTGTTTGCAGACACCATGTTACTATGTGACAACACATCACGTGGCAGACCATTCCCGTCTACGCCACCATGTGCGTTACCCTTTCTGTTCTCTTTCGCGCTTGTGTTACCATGTGTGCCACTGTTAGCATTTCTGTTTGCGTTGCTGTCCCTGTTAGTATGCCACAAGACATCATGTGGTGGGAGCGCAGGGCCCTTCCACCGCATTATGCGGTGGGCCCAGCGCTCCAGCCGCTGCATTACATTCACTATTTCTCGTTATCATTTTCAAAAAGAAGGGAAATTAGAGGCAAAAAACTCCATTTAATGCATTAGTTAGGGTTGTTCCACAGCGACAAAAGTGAGGAAATTCGCTGTTAGGGTTGAAACCCCCTTGCACCCCACCCACCCCCAACGGCATTGGGGTGTGCATTGGGATCGTGGGCTAACTCTCACCCCATTCTCCTATACTTCTGCTGCTTTACACATGTCATGGGGTGAGAGTTAGGGCTGATGATCCCAATGCACACCCCAATGCCACCCGTCATCCTTTGCGTTTTCATTTGCGCTTGCGTTTCTGTTACTTTTTTGCCATTTGTGTGTACCGTACTGTTTCTCTTTCTGTTTCACTTTGCGTCACCATGCCCATTGACATTTCCATTTACAGGCACCATGTTACTATGTGACAAGACATTACATGGCACACCATTCCCGTCTACGCCACCGTGTGTGTTACCCTTTCTGTTCTCATTCGTGCTTGTGTTACCATGTGTGCCACTGTTAGCATTTCTGTTTGTGTTGCTGCTCCTGTTACGATGCCACAAGACATCATGTGGCGGGAGCGCGGGGCCCTTTGGACCCCACGCTCCTGCCACCACATTACATTCACTATTTCTCATTATCATGCTCAAAAAGAAGGGAAATTAGTGGCAAAAAACTCCATTTAATGCATTAGTTAGGGTTGCTCCACAGTGACAAAAGTGAGAAATTCCTGTTAGGGTTGAAAACCTAACTCCGAATTCACCCCAGCACCACACACACACACACACACACACACACATTCAAGTATGGGGGAGGACCAAGTCAACACAACCAATGACAGACATCCAGCAGCAGGTGACAGAAATAACAAACAATTGTCTAAATGTACTACGAGACATCCCCACCCACCTGACCAGGTACTGCATGCTCAGTGGAGATCAACAGCAAAACTGAGGCCATGTACACCAAACATACACATCCCTGATTGCAGCTGCACACAATGTACCACACTGAGTAGTTGCATGGCCTTACCTACCGATGCCCCACACCAGACCACACCACTTGTGGTGGGCCACCTGAGCAATAGAGTTCAGCAAAACCAAGGAGTTGTACAGGTATAATATCTCTGATTATAACAAGGGTTTGAGAAATGCAGCTTTCTAATTGACTGTAAACATTGTAACAGCCTTATGTTTAGTTTTTATTAACATACATGTAGAGCCTAACCATGTGATGAACATGGTTTAATGTTGTTTAAAAAACAGTTTTATTATGATAGCAATAAGCCACTCCCAGGTATTATGTTAATGGTCATGTTTATCACTGTCTAGCGACATGTGGCACTCGGCTATGCCTCATTCAACATTAAACCCCTACAGGGTGATTAACAGACCATTTAACATAACTGTTGGTCATGCCTTATTGCTTAATTGTCTTTATGAGTAGATACTCTCCCTCTGCTAGGCACTGCAGCAGCTTTGCAACACAGTGTCCCACCCAGTTACACCATACACTGTCTAGTTACTGGAGAATGGCTGTGAATATGAACTCATGAAGATGAACAGTGTAACTTGATCATTACAGTCATCGAAACCCTAGTGTGATTATAACTGACAGAGTCAGTGATAGAGGATAACCCTGCTGTCCTAGTACACTTACCCCATTGTGAGTTAAATCAATACTAAAGACATTCTGTTTATATCTACACCATACCTACTTGATTCCTGTTGTACCACAATTAACATAGTTATCACTTTGATAGCATCAGTGACAGAGTGTGGCAAACCAAACAGTAGGCATACAGCCTGAGTATGAAACAACTGTTAAAAAATCACACTGTGTCCATAAGTGGCATAGATCACTCATTGCAACAATAGTAAATGTATTACTATTTGAATAAGTTAGTCATCACAGATGCAATGAGATTGTCTTTATCAGGTACAACATACTCAGTAAGTGCCTACAGGAAAATCTATCCTATATACATCTCCGATACAGGTACATCATTGTTGGCTCAGTAGTGCTATGATATTTAGAAGTTGCTTGGCCTGATCCATGCAATTACAATGTTTCTTACAAAGAATACTTACTGCATCTTTAGTATTGAAACACACTGAAGGTCTATGTATGTACATCAGCAGTACACCTTCATCAGTAAGAATGCATGTGATACTGGCAGTACGAATTTCACAGCGTTGAACAGGCAATGCTTTTCCATACGTTTACATCAGCCTCTCTATGTTGAGTAAACCATTGCAGTAAATGTACTACTATGTAAATCCACCTACTAAATGTATCACTACTTTTATCTTGAGCATGTTAGTGTCTTGTAGTTAATTTATGTGCTTCTCTTAATTAATGTATACTCACTAGTGTTAAAACCTTTCTACAACTGTCATCATGCACCTTCAGCATTTATATTGAATAACGCACAGTACCAGTTGTGGTGTGGTTTGGGGCATCGGTAGGTAAGGCCATGCAACTACTAAGTGTGGTACGCTGTGTGCAGCTGCAATCAGGGATGTACGCTTGGTGTACATGGCCTCAGTTTTATGTTGATCTCCACTGAGCATGCAGTACCTGGTCAGGTGGGTGGGGATGTCTCGTAGTACATTTAGACAATTGTTTGTTATTTCTGTCACCTGCTGCTGGATGTCTGTCATTGGTTGTGTTGACTTGGTCCTCCCCCATACTTGAATGTGTGTGTGTGTCTGTGTGTGTGTGGTGCTGGGGGGGAATTTGGAGTTAGGGTTTTCAACCCTAACAGCGAATTTCCTCATTTTGTCGCTGTGGAACAACCCTAACTAATGCATTAAACGGAGTTTTTTGCCTCTAATATATATATACACACATACAGTATATATTCATTGCAAAAAAACTCCATTAAAGCATCAGGGTTTATATTACAGTGACAAAGTCTGAAATTCGATGTTAGGGTTAACAACCCTACCACCCACTTCACTCTCTCACTCACTTTCCATTACTGTCAGGTGTCAGGGTGTGCCTTGTCATAGGGCCTAACTCTCCCCCATTGTCCTATACTGTACCATCTCAGATTGCTTGACACATGGAATGAGGTGAGAGTTAGACCCGATGACTCCAAGGCACACCCTGACACCTGTTGCTGAGTGGAGGGTGGGGTGGTGGGGGTAGGATGGTAGGGTGGTACGGTTGTTAACCCTAACATCAAATTTCCAGACTTTTATAGCTGTAATAGAATCCCTAACTGGTGCATTAATGGAATTATTTTCAATGAATTTCCTTACTTTTTGAAATAGTATAATAGTATCTTTATTTTACTATGGGAATGCAGGGTTCTTTGGACCCTGCGCTCCAGTCCCTCCATAGATGTGAATATGTATGTAGGTGTGGAAGTGCAGGTCGTGTGTCAAACAGCAATGACCAAATTGTCAGCATAGCCATCTAATTACCCCACCTCATGTAGGCTGGTACAGAGAAATCATGAAATGCAAGGCAAAATGTTGTTATGCGCAACTGCAATGCCATTCTGTGTCACAGGTGCGAAAACACACTTCAGACAGGATGTGAAAAATGACAGCTGTACTGTTCATGAGCTGGTGTGGAAAAATGGCTATGTTGAAAATCTGGACCCAAAAGACTGAAAAGTTTCAAAGTTAAAAGGTCTGTGTTGTCATTTGAATCCTGAGATGGAGTTACCAGCTCCATAAAAGAAAGAGAGCCGTATGTTGTTGTTTCTAATACATGACTCCCTCTGTTAAACCACGACTACCCCTCCATCTTACACATCCACGCTGACTGCATACAGATGAGCTGATGTTGGCATTTCACTTTCACTCACATCTGCTGCCACCCCCCTCCCCCAACTGTCACAGGCACAGACCCTCCCCCACCATCTTACCGTATTGGAAATCCAATTATGTCAATTTCACCTGACATCCTACCACCCCTGCATACCTGCTTGCCACTTACTGCAGTCTTACTGTTTACTGAAACTACCATGGTAGTGGCTATTGCCATGCCCTTCTGCTACAGGTATGCTATCCATGATGCACGTATGCACCCACCTCCACTATCACTATGGCAACCCTCCATGTCCCTGTTTCTATATGATGCTTAATTTTGCTTAAGTTCTCCTTTCACTTTGGGTCATATTTACTTTGGGCTGTTCATGTAAACCAGACTGTTCATCTCTTTGAGTTCTTCAGTCCTATTCAGCAGGTGATTTCATGAGTTACAGTTATAGCAGTCTGATCAGTGGTTTGAATCTTTAGCACAAGCAAAAGTTGTAGCAAGATTCAAAGTCATATTATCATCAATCTGATATGAGACTGATGTTGTTATGACTTCTTGACATCAGAGCAATGGTATTGTGGATTTTGATGGCTGCAGAGTCTCAGTGGAAAAAATATAACCATGTGTTACAGATAGATGGATAGACAGACAGACAGGCTAGATAGATAGATAGATAAAGTAAGAAAGAGAGAGAGAGAGGGAGATCCAGTGGTCATCAGCTCACTGCTCTCACTCAAGCCAGCAGCAGCATTCCAGTTGCTGCTACAAAAAACAAAATATTTCCACTGTTGAGCTCACAAAAGAACATACTGTAGTTCTTTCATTTGATCTGAAGTTCTTTTGTATGATCCAGCAATCGCCTGCTCACTGCTCTCACTCAAGTTAGAAGCAGCACTCCAGCTGTGACTACAAAAAACAAGAAATTCCCACTGTTGATCTCATGCTATAGAGCTCTTGAAAGAACCATAGTTCTTTAACATGGGTCCTTGCTAAGCCTTCCACTACGGTACTGAGGCATGTCCCAAAACCATATTTCAGGGTCATTTTTCCAAAGACAAACTCCATAATCGAGCTATGGGTTCCATTTAGCTAGATTCATATGTTTGTTTTTCTCTAGGGCATCAAATTTATGGGGTTTCTATTTTTTTAAATCAAAAACAAGACGGTAGCTATATTAAGGAAGATTTTTTTCTCATGAAAGAAGAATTCTGACTCACCGTGAGCCAGAAATTCTTCTTTCACATAGGACATATTTATGAAAGACCCTACTAAGCATGCTCAGAGCTATAATTTCAATTCCTTATAACTGAGGGACCAATTTATATTTTTTCCCCAAACCAAAAAAATAACTCTCTCTAGGTGAAAACATAAGAAAAAAAAAAGTATATGTATTCGGTGCAACAAACTACATTAAAGGGTCACTGTCAACCTCCTTAGGCCTCAAAGTGTCCCTAGTTTAAAAAACACATTTTATGATTGCCAACATTCTGTAAAAAGAGTCCTGATGTAGCTGGTAGTTTGATTCTGACTCTTATTTCTTTAAAAAAGTGATAAATAGACTGCCCACCATACTGGTGTTACCACACGTAAACAGGTTTGTTTACATTTCTTGATCTGCTCCAACTGCATCTTTCTTGGACTTGGGAATACCCATAACACAGTCTAGCCACTCATGATGCCGTGGTAGGAAAGGAGTCTAATGAATCATGAGTAACTGCACTGTTTTGGGTGTGTTTCTAATGTTCAGGATGTATGCAGTAAGAACAGATCCAGGATTGTAAACAAAACAAAGTTGTTTATAATTATACAATGGCAAGAAAGAATACTGTATTTTTATTGGTTGGCACAGTCCTTCAACAGTGAGGTTATCCCAGCACAACCTCACTGTATGAAGGTCCAGCACACACATGACCACATGACAGCCTCCTGAATCATGCCTCCCCTCCACAGGTTAGGGGCACTCCGACCAGTGTCGTACATGACTTTGCTCCCTCTCTCACACACCCCCACCACGAGGATGTAAAACTTCCCTTCTCCTCTTTCATTTCTGCTCTCCTCACCAGTACCGATGTTTATAAAAAAAAAAAAAAGCCTGTAACAGCAAAACATTTTTTTTAAACAAAATAATGCCCAGTAACTCCCAGAAGTATTGACGATGTAGCACATGCGCACAAGGCAGCTGTGCTCGTTCACCCATAGTCCCAAACTAGACAAAATCAGTTTCAGAAAGATAACGAATCCTTAGGAATGAAAACAAAGCCCTACCTGTAATTGGCTTTTTTTTCCCAGGACCATGACAGCACTGTGGCAGCTCCAGTATCAGTTACTGATTGGCTCATCAGCCATGCTCCATAACTGACATGACGACGACTTGCTGGCTCCACTCTCTGATGCTGCATTTTAAATTGTACAAAAACAACAAAAAAAGAGGGAAAAAAAACCAGCCAGCATTCACTATGGCATACTATGTAACACCTGTGTGTCCTAACAGAAAAAAAGTTGTAGCTAGGAAAACACAACGCAGAACATACTGCTAGCACCATCTAGTGGCCAGTCTGTGGACTATTTTCTCAAAACATATACCTCCACACATGAAAAATTAAAAAGCCATAAAAACATTTTTTTCTATTTTCCTGTTTTATTAAACAAAACCAAGCCATTGAATAATAGCAATAATGCACTCCAGGGTGTGGGTTGTGCTGGGATAACCTCACTTCTGGGGTATTGGATGCACTCAGCCTATCTGCCTTGTGCCCAACCACCCCAGGCATGAGGTTATCCCAGCACAACCCACACCCTGTCGTGCATTATTGCTTAAATATACATTAGCATGCATTTCAGTTCTACAAAACAAGGAGAGAGAGAAAACAAACAGCAACATCAATGAATTTTAGAGAAGGTAAGCAATCATAAAATACAGGATTTTAACTAGAAATAATATGATGAAAAACAGGTTGACAGTGTCCCTTTAATGCAGACATTAGGGTTCAAGAACGCAAAGAGCACAAAGAAGGGAAATGAAAAAACATTAGGAATTTGGGTCTCCAGAATATTGGTGAATCAGTGCTGGGATCTTCCTTGGAGTTGTTAACCCTAATGCCCACCCCTCTCCAAGCCCATACCCCCTGTCCGAAGCCCAAGGTACAACTACAAGCTAGTGCCTCATGGTGATACAGTATGACCAAAATAATCTGCTGTAGCCTTCTTCATATAGGGCCCTGCAAGCCCTGCATGAAGACATTGCATCTTACCTTGATTGCTCAGGGGAGGGAGGGAGTGGGCATTAGAGTTGATTACCCCAAGGAAGATCCCACCACTGATTCACCAATACTCCAAAGACCCAAATTCTTAATGTTTTGTCATTTTCCTTATTTGTGCGCTTTGCATTCTTGAACCCTAATGTCTGTATTAACATTGTTTTTTGCAATGAATTTCCCTTCTTTTTCTGATAGTGGAATTATACCCTCATTTGTGCATGTCCCTTTGGGATGTGCACAAAATGAAATAAATACAATACTGCAGACAGTCCTGACCCAGTACATGGGCCTAGCAGGCCTTGGGACACATGTCAATACCATGTGGGGAAGGCTTTCTGACCTAATGCAAAATATGGCATCTGTGCCAAAATACTGCTTCATCCCTACCCAGGCCGGGGCTGTTGCTGCATGCTACAGCATCTTCCCCATCTGCCTTGTCCCATTAAACTGGCTCACTGAGTTCACACCTGAACTCGGATCACTGGCACAATAAGGCAACATGGTTGGCAAGTGGTGCAATGGACATCCCTGCAAACAATGTTACTTAATAAATTCATTATTTTTTAATATTTTGACCCCAAACTTTCAACATACAGTAGTCTTCTCATGAACCTGGCAGGTTAGAATGTTCAAATCCCTGCTGAAATGCCATTCTGCATCACATGTGTGAAAACATATTTTGGCCAGTATGTGAAAAAACAGTTGTACTGTTTGTGAGGTGGTATGAAAAATAGCTATGTTGAAAATTTGGAGTCAAAATATTGAAAATTACCAAAGTTATGCACATGCATAGAAAAATTTCAATGAACACTTGTAACTTGGCCATTTTTAGGATTTTTTTTCACTACATTTTCAACATGGCCTTTTTGGGACCCCACCTCATGAACATTGGTGGTGAAATTTCATTATTCACCCCAAAAAGGTGATTTCATGCAGCGACCACGAAATCATCTTTTGGGCCCAATTAACAAAATTTCACTGACAGTGTTCATGAGGTGGGGTCCAAAAATTGCCATGTTGAAAATCTGGTGAAGAAATTCCCAAAAATAACCAAGTTATTAACCTAGGTTCAAAACACCCTTGAAATACATAAAATGGCACTTACCTGTATTCCTCAGTTCACAGTTTGGCTTTGAAGAGTGCAGATGTACCTTGGTCCACAGAGGACGACAGCGTTTGACGTTGGTTGGTAAATATAGGGTGGGGGGTGTGTGTGGTGGTGGGTGCTCAGTGAGAGGGTCAGGATGGGGTGATGGCGACGACAAGGGACCGTTTTCTTTATTTCAGGTAAAAAAAAAGATAGTACAGGACGATTTTCTGTATTTCAGCAACAGTATTCAACAACAGAGAGTGGGGGGTGCCACCAGACACCAGTGCAAAGGGTAAAACAATGGGGACAGTGACCTGAGGGTGGGGGGTGCCACTAGACAACAGGGCAAAGGGTCAAACAACAGGGACAGTGATTGGAGGGTGGGAGGTGCCACTAGACACCAGGGCAAAGGGTAAAACAATGTGGACTGTGGTCAGAGGGTGGGGGGTGCCACTAGACACCAGGGTAACTGCAAATAAAGCTGGGGACAGCAATTGGAGGGTGTGGGTTGCCACTAGACACCAAGGAAAAGGTAAACAAAATGGGGACAGCAATCGGAGGGTGGTGGGCACCACTAGACACCAGGAAAAAGGCAAACAAAACAGGGACAGCAATCAAAGGGTGGGGGGGTGCAACAGGGCACCAGGAAAATGGGGAAAACAAGTGGGGAAAGCAACTGGAAGGTGGTGGGTGCCACTAGACACCAGGTAAAAGGTTCTTACATCTCAAGGTTGCTTTTTTCCCCAGTTATGTATGTCATATCATATACTGTAGAGTTCTGCTATATAACACACCTGTTATGCGAGGTCCTTGCACCCTGATTGGCATTTCATCTGTACACCTTAGACAAACCATACTATGCATATGTTATACTTACTTACAGGGCACGGACACTTACTGTACAAGTGTAAGTGTCAGGGTACATTATGATTTCTACTTTCTCTGTGCATGGAAACTGCACACCATGTATACCTTCATTGTTCTACGATGTAGCTGATTTAGCACATACTGTATAGGACTAGATAACACTGTGTAGCTACCTAACTTTTGGCCAGTAGAGTTAATTTTATGTATCTAGTACTGTTTCTTACAAATGGTTACCATAGCAATTATCACAGTATATAATGTAATATATTGCGTATTCACCCTGGAGACCTTCTACACTCCTTGGGGTATTGGGGAATGCTAGGCTCGGCTCCCAGTATCTTATGGTAAAAACTGCTTAGGGCAACTGTGATTTCCTTTTGGCGTAATAAACTAAATTTATTACCAATATGCAATGTGTCTGTAACTCATTTGCACCTCTGTTACTGCAAAAAATCTAATCAGGGCTAGTCACCCTAACATATTGGTGACCACGTAGGTCTACCACCAGCTTCTTTAGCCCTAACCCTGACATCTCTAGGCCTACCAAGGCCACTCTGATTGCCACCTTGACAAAGGGTGACAGGCAGGAGATTGAGAGGATGATCGAGATCGCCCTCGGCAATTTAGATTTGTCTGAGAGAAGCAAGCATGCTTTCAAAGCTCATATGAAACAAATGTTGAGGGAGGCCGTTTCCCAGGATTCTGTTGTCCAAACTGTGGCCAATGCTGCAGCGGAGGCACTCTTTGCAGTGCACAAGACACTCTTATCCCCGACTGTGTCCCCAGTAATCCCCTTCAGATGACTCACTCTGTATAGCAGATTGCTGACAGCATAGGCTGTATGGGCTCGACTGACAATCTCAGCTGCCATTTGGAGAAAGTGCATTCCAAATGTGAGGTGCTCAGCCTAGTGGAAGACTACCAGGTACAGATTCTCCAACAGACCATCGACCCCGGCCTGTGGGTGAAACTCCCAGATGTAGCCCACCAAGATGCCAGAGCAACTTTTGATCAAATCACAGTGGAACTCATTGCCGCACACAACCCAGGCATGGTTGGGGCAATGCTGGTCCCTCCCATAAAACAAAATGCCAAAGAAAGCCCTGCAACATTTCATCAGAGGTTGTGGATGGCCTATCACCCTGGCAGATGCCTTACAGGTGAAGCTGAAGATGCCGATTTAATTAAATACAAAAATGTGTTCCTCTGGAATAGGCTTCCGGCTGTCCGTGAAAAGGTGGAACCAACAATTTTCCCCACCACAGACAATTTTGCAAACATCCTTCAGAAAACGAAACAGGTTTACCAGCTCTACATCCCAGACCTTGGATCCAGTTTGAAAAAGGTGGTCGCAGTACAGTCTATCAGCAAGTCCACAACTCACTACACAGTGGAGGGCAAGGCCCAAGACAAAAAGTCCACATCTTTGGACAACTAACAGCACTCCCAGTCTGGAGGTGGGAATCGAAACCACAACAAGAACAAACGCAATTGGAATTCTTATTCCATTCTAGGCCATCAAAACAATCGATCAGGCTCTTCCTACCGAGAAATCGCAAAGGAGAATAAAAATCTTCTTGGTCAGGTCCAATCTGTAGTGGATGCGGTCCCATCGCGTGTCATCACAGCTTTAGCCCTGGGACAGCAGGCCTCACTAGGCTGCGGGGACTCTGGAACCACAGGGAACCAAGCCTAAATCCTGATGCTACTCCCTTCGTAGCAGCTGTCCAGGACCAGGATGAGGCCAGACAGGAACAGGCCCAATCACTCTTTCAGGAGCTCCCTGGTACTGGCAGTACAGATTGACAACTACAGGCCCGAGTCCGTATTGTGAACAAGCTTGTTTTGAACACAAGCAGAAGGCCTTGCACCAAGGCCGTGGTCGATGGCCACCAGCTGACAATGCTACTTGATACAGGGGTGGCTGTGTCTGTATACATGAAGATGACCCAGCAAACTCTCCTTGGTCTACTGGGTGGAGGACCAATACGTCAGGCGTAGGTGGTATAAAACTATCTATGTATTGATCAATCGTATCTTTCAGTGGTTATAGACAACTTGAACACACATCATACCTTCAGCATTATGGTGTTACGTGATCACCCCAGTATCTTGAAAATTGATTTTCTGGTGCCGCACAGCTGTGTGGTGGATCTGGCCAATATGCTCCTAATCCAAATCAGAGGACAATACCACACTGTCATGATTTCTGATTCACATGTGGTTGCAGCTATATCCACTAATGACCAGGAATATGACGCCATAGCTCTATTCCAAAACCATACATTTTTGAAGAGAATCCTACCCATCCTGCAGAAGCATCTGGATACTTTTGCTACATGCAAGCATAACTGTGGGAGGATGCAAACCGTCATCAAAATTCCTGCTGAGGCCTTACCATCACTCAAAACACCATTCAGTCACTCCTCAAACAAGGTGTAATTGGGCCTTGTGTCTTGACTGCCAATTTACCTGTTTGGCTGGTGAAAAAGCCCACAGGATTTTGGAAACTCACAATTAATTATAGGAGGCTTAACCAAATCACTCCTAGCTGCTCATCGACAGTAGCATCAGCACCTAATGTGCTCAAACTACTAACCCCTGATCACCAATGGTTTAGCACTCTGGACATCTCCAACGGCTTCTGGTCCCTGCCACTGGCTCTCAAAAGCCTGTACAAATTTGCTTTCACCTTTAAAGGTCGACAGTACACATGGACCTGTTTACCTCAGGGGTTTCACAGTAGCCCCTCCCTCTTCCATCTACATGTAATGGATGTCCTGAAAGGTTTATTAGCCCCACAATGTGTTCTGCAGTATGTGGATGGCTTATTATTTGGCAACTGCCACGAAAAAACAACACTTTGACCTCTTAAATAAATTACTGCCCCCCCCCACAGAACAGGATATAATGGGTCGGTGAAGGGACCACTAGCCACCAGGAAAAACTTTATTACATATTGGGCAGTTGATGGGGTGGCAGGAGGGATCACTAGACACCAAGGAAAGCATTAATATATGGGGTGGGTGCCACTAGACACCAGGGAAAAGGTTCTTACATCTCAGGGTTACTTTTTCCCATTGTGTGTGTCGTATCATATACTGTGGTGTTGTGATATACGACACACCACAGTATATGATATGATACACATAATGAAATACGGCAACAGGACATCATGCTTTTGAAAAATTCAGCTATCTTTAGAATGCTGATTTTTTTTAAAACTGTACATGCTCAAAAAATTTAACTTTCTTTTCAAATAATTTAAAAACTACTTAACTGTGAGAGGTAAAAAGCACAAAAGCTCATACCTTGGGCCAAACTATGTCAAACGTGAAAGATTCAAGTTTCAAATCCTTATATTTTTCAGTTATTGGAGAGCAGAAAAAGCCTTAAAAACTGAGACTTTTATGTTCTTTCCACCTCTGTAACTTTGCCCCCACTGAACCAATCTACATGAAATTGTCAGTATCCAGAGACCCTGGCACAAAGGCTGTGCTTTCCAATGTTCATGTAAATCAGTTGAACAGGGGCAAAGTTGTTAAAGTGCAAAATTTGAGGTTTAACATTAAAGTGCCTACTCAACCCTAGTATACAGGCATTACCATGACTGTATAATATTATACAGGCACGATAGTGCCTGTATATTAGGGTTGAGCAAGCACTTCTATGTTAAACTCAAATTTATGCATCTTAATAACTTTGCCCCTTTTCAACCAATTTACATGAATTTTGGAAAGCTCAGCCTCTGTGCCAGGGTCTCTTGATCCTGTAAATTTCATATAGATCGGTTCAGGGGAGGCAAAGTTACAGAGATGCAAAAACCAAAAAAAACAAAGTCTCTGTTTTAGAACATTTTTAAGACTTTTTTTTGCCACCCAATAACTAAAAAAAATAGGAGGCTTTGAAACCTGAAACTTTCAGGGTTGATGGAGGGTTAGTCCAAGGTACGTGCTTTTGTGGTTTTTAGGTCCCGCTATTAAGTAATTTTTAAATTATTTAATAAAAATGTTCCATTTCTGAACATGCGCAGTTCAAAGAATCAGTGATCTATTCATAACTGAATTTTTGTGAAAGCAGCAGTTTGCACAATACAATACAGCTGTTTTTGTTAAACAGCTGTGTCGTATAGTGCAACCCCTGCTGCTGTCACCACACGTAGGTCAGGGATGGGACTACTGTCATTGTAGCCCCGCCATCCTGACTGCGCTGTGACCTTCAACTGCATCTGCACACCAGGGGCCCCAATCCCGGTGGCAGTGTATTTATTTATTTAATTAATATATTTATTTATTTTCCAACTGCCACCTGCAGCTTGTTGTTTCATGTAATTTACCCCTCTTCCCCCCAGCAGAGTGGGACACTGGGGAGCCCACCCCCAGTGTCCCCAAATTGATACATTTTATATACAATATATACCTGTAAAAAAGAAAACTGTCCCATCTTTTTTGATTTATATATAAACCTGAAATAAAGAAAATGGTCCCTTCTCGCTGCCATTCCCTCCCTCCATCCTGACCCTCCCACTCTCCTACTGAACACCCCCCCACCCACTTACCCTATACTTACCTCCAGAGGTGGTATGCTGTCATTGTCTGTGGACCAAAACACATCTGCACTCTTCAAAGTCGAACCGTGAAAATAAGTAATAATGCTTAGTGCTGTATATTGTATTTCAATGGTTAGGAGACTGTTGCACTATATGACACAGCTGTCCTTTACTAAATGACGGCTGTGTCATATAGTGTAATCAGCTGTTGCCATCACTTGCCCCACAATTTTTTGCAGCTCAATAATGCAGTGCAAAACAGTCTATATTTTAACATGTGAGCATCACAATACAGCACACAAAGAAAATTCTGAGTCCTGAGAGAACCTAACTCAAACTGTGGCTCAACAATTGTTATAAGCTTACAGCACAGCTGCATTTTTTATGAGCTTTTCTTTACGTACACTGCAGTATGTACCATATAGTGTATGACAACAGCTGGTTGCATTATGCTACACAGCTGTCATTTACTAACAAATGACAGATGTGTCATATAGTGAAACCACTGTTGTGACTCCTCGCCATCCTGAGAGTGTGTTGAACAGTATTTGCACATTGGTGTGCCCCAATTCCCGGTGGCAGTATATTTACCAATTTATTTTTTTATGTATAATTTGTCATTATTGTTTCTTTTACTGTCCCTTTGATCCAACACTTGGATGCCCACCCTCAGTGTTGGATACCCCCTGCACCCCCAGCCCATTGTTTTTATATTAAAAGTGCCAACATCAGGGGGCCCAATCCCCATTTTGGCATATGTACACCTCCCCACCAATATGGCTACTGGGGAGCCCACCCACAGTGTCCCGAAATAGATGTATTAATGTCTTTCTATCTGCAAAAAAAGAAAACAGTCCCCGACGTCTTTTTTATTTTTCAGTAACCTGCAAAAAAAATGAAAACCATCCCTCGTTGTCCCCGCCGTCCCCCTTCTCCCATCCCCACCCTCCCACTGAGCTCCCACACACCCTGCACCCCCTTTACCCTATACTTACCACCGAGGTCGGTGCTGTCATCTTTTGTAGACTGGGACACATCTGCACTCTTCAAAGCTGAACCACGAACTGAGGAATAAAGGTGAGTGCTGTGTAATGTTTTTCAACAGCGTTTTGAACTTATGTCGCTATCTCTGGCATTTTTTGCTATTTTTTCACCAAATTTTCAACATGGGCTTTTTGGGATCCCTCTTCATGAACATTGTCACTGTCAGTTCATTACTCGGGCCTGGAAGGTGATTTCACAGTTGCGCACTAAATCACCTTTCAGGACTTATTAACAAAATGACAGTGCCAGTGTTCATGAGGTGGGGTCCCCAAAAGCCCATGTTGAAACTTTGGTGAAAAAATTCCAAAAAATGGCCATGTTATGAGCATGCACTGTGGTGTTTCTACACAGGCACATAACTTTGGTAATTTACAGTATTTTGACTCCACATTTTCAACATACCCAGTGTTTTACACCACCTCATGAACAGTACAGCTGTCATTTCTGATATCCTGCTGGAAAGGTGTTTTTGCACCTGTGGCGCAGAATGGCTTGGTCATTGTGCGAAATCACCTTCCGGGACTGATTAACAAAATGACAGTGTCAGTATTCATGAGGTGAGGTCCCAAGAAGGCCATGCTGAAAATTTGGTGAAAAATTCCAAACAATTGCCGAGTTAAAGCCTGCACTGAAAATTGTCTATGCAGACACATAACTTTGGTAATTTACAATGCTTTGACTCCATATTTTCAACATACCCATTTTTTCACACCACCTCATGAACAGAACAGCTGCCATTCTTCTGAAACGTGTTTTTACACCTGTGACTCAGAATGGTGTTTCAGCACGGATGTGAACATTTTCACTTATGGGGTTTATGAGGTGGGGTCATAAGAAGGCTATGTTGAAAGGCTGGGGTCAAAATATTTAAAAAAAAAAAAATGTATTAAGTAACATTGTTTGCAGGGATGCCCGTGTACCTCTGAAGAACATACTGCCTTACTGTGCCAGTGAGCTGAATGCAGGTGTGAAGTCAGTGAACCTGTTTACTGAAACAAGGCTGATGGGGAAGGTGCTGCAGCATGCCGCACAGTCACGGTCTGGGTAGGGACGATGCTGTGTTTTGGTGCAGACACCACACCCTGTGGTGGTCAGGCAACCTCATCCATAAGATATTGACATGTGTGTTGGGGTCTGCTGGGCCCATGCACTGCATCAGGACTGTCTCCAATATTGTATTTCATGTGTGCAAATGAGGATGCAGTTCCACTATCACAGAAAGAAGGGATATTAGTTGTAAAAACTATGTTAATGCAGAGATTAGGCTTGTACAAGTGCAAAGCGTACAAAGACGGGAAATGAAAAGCATTAAGGATTTGGATCTCCGGAGTATTACTTGGGGTTGTCAACTCTAATGCCCACCTGTACCCTTGATCAGACAAGGTCAAATGTACGGGCCTTGCATGAAGAAAGCTCTGACAGATTATGTTGGTCATACTTTATCACTGTGAGGCACTAGGCTAGAGTTGTATCTTGTGCCTTGGACAGGAGGCTAAGGGCTGGGGGGTGGGCATTAGGTATGACATCGCCAAGTAAGACCCCACCACTGATTCGCCAATACTCCGGAGACTCAAATCCCTAATGCTTTCTCATTTCCTGTCTTTGTACGCTTTGCATTTTTACAACTCTAATCTCTGCATTAACGTAGTGTTTTGCAACTAATATCTATATATAGATATAAAATTATAAAATGGATCAGGATGGCTACAAATACTACTCTCTGCTTGAATGGACCAGGTCATCTGCTATGCTGATACATACGTACAGTGGTACGGCGGCACTTTATCTAAACAAAAAGTTTAATATCAAGCTATTTTATGTATGCAGTAAGACATGCCAGGGTGGGTAATTATGCTGTAATAATTGCATGGCTCGAGGGTGTTACTGGGTATAAGGTGCTTGTTCTCAGTGCCTTTAAACACCCAAAAGCTAAGTGGAATTATTACAGCATAATTATAGATCACTGAAGTGTCTTATCACACTTACAACAGGGTGGGAACGTTTTCTTGATTTCAAGCATAAATGGACTATACAGTTTTTAAATTGTAATGAAATATGCCATTTATTATTGTTACAAAGAAAAAATAGTCCTTCCCCTTACTAGTGAGGGAATCTGCACTGCAAACTGTAATCCCTTCAAAGAGTTAGGGAAACTAACTGCAATCCCTTATAACAGTAAAGGAAATCAAGCTTCAGTGAATAACATTTAAAAAAAAAAATCAGCTTCAGTCAATAATAGTTTTTTCAATGAAATCAGCTTCGGTCTATAGTAGTTTTTTCAATGAAATCAGCTTCAGTCAATAATAGTTTTTTCCATCCTGAACTCATGGGGCTTGATTTTCAAACAAAAAACTGATGCAATGTGCTTGTGCCAAAGGTGTATGATACAAGTGGCACCTTGCACCAAAGTTTGCATCTGTCCTGATTTTCTAATGCTGGCTGTGTCGGAATCATGATGCTGTGCAGCAGAGCCCCCCTTTGCCACCCTTGCCGCTAAAGTGCCTGTGTGCCAGGTCGCAAGGGGGCTTGTGCCATGGTGGGGCTGCACCATCCCCTTTTTTGCTATTCTACAAACCCCACCACGGTTGCAACAGACACTTAGACCAGCCAGGAGGTAGCTTGAGGGCCTTGTGCCACTGCTGGGCATGGCGGCAGTGGGGGGCTGCAACGAGGGGACCGGGTGCAGAAGAAGCACAGGAGTGCCATAGGAGGCAATGGGGGCACAGTGGCAATGTGTAGGGGATGAGGTTGGCACACTGTGGGGGTGACCTATGCTACTACATACAGCTGATTGGACCAGGTACAGGGGGCTGTCAGAAAGGGATAGGACCCGGCCTCAGCAGGATACAGCCCCTGGCACCTGCCCCATAGGTGCCACTAATCCCAACACTGTCAAAAGACAGCAGTTGCTGCAGGTTGTGGGGTACAAGTGGTGGCTGAGAATGGTCCCCGGGCACCACAGCATTCCCCTGGTACCAGGCCCCCCATGTGGAGGCAGGCTGCTGCCCACCAGTGGTGTTGGGGTCAGTGGTACCTCTGGGGCAGGTACCAGGGCTGTGTCCTCCTGAGGCTAGGTCCCAGTCCCTTTCTGCCAGCCCCCTGTATCCAGTCTGATCAGCTGTATGTAGTAGCGCAGGGCACCCCAGCAGGTGCCACCTCATCTCCCACACATTGCCTCCATGCCCCCATTATTCCCTGGGCCAGCCCACATGCACCTTTTGCTCCTGATCCCCTCCTGGCAGCCGTATTTACTCCCCACCTTTGCGGCCCCTCAAGTGTTGCGCCAGGTGGGGGTTGATGGATACTTCTGTCAAACCCCACAAGTGCATCACTTCTTTGGTACAACCCTGTGGATGCAGCAAATCTTAGGTCTTGGGCGCAGGAACCCTGATGCACGCTGAGACTGCCGCAGCCCTAGATCACTGTAACTTGCGGTGATCTATTGGCTCTTTGAAAATTGAACCCATGGTCATTTCTTTTTAAAGCACAACTCTGTCTCTCATTAAAACATTTGGATGAAACCTGAACTTGTGGTCATTTCTATTAAAACCTGAATTCAGTTACTGAATTAAAGTACTTTTGTAAAACCTGAACTCAGACTCATTTTTTTTTTTTTTAGCATTTGTAATTTTAATAAAATGGAACACCACATTACCAGAATTTTGGCAGTTCTGTAGGATGGTGTTGTTGTGGTTTAACCTCTCTAGCACATTTTATTCTACTTTTTTATCCTGTTTTTTTATTATTTTTATTATTCTGTTTATTTTCCATTTCATTGGTGGTGTTAATGATAGTGTTTTCTCCATTCTGAGCTGCTGTGGCAGCTGCAGAGGGGATTTCTAGCATAATCCATTTGTAGTGTGCTTTGTGCTGCAGCTCAGTTTCACAGCTGCTTGGTGGTAGACATGTGTTTCTCCTCATTGGTGATGCCAACCTGAACTCAAGGCTCTGTGATGTCACTTCCAGTGCTTTTGCTCTTTGGAGTGCTGCCGGTAGTAGAAATGGGACCTGGAAGCTGCCTCCTGGTAAATCACTCCAAGTACTTGTTTTCTACTGAGGCAGCCCAGTAGCATTGAAGGCTACTTTTCTTTCAGTGCCGTATAACTGTCATAATGTGGTGTAATTACAGCTCAGTATCTGTTAATGTTTGCACCGCTGTGCTCTATAGTGAGTGGTTAGTGTAGCAGGGACTCAGTGCAGCCTGTTCTGAGAGTTGAGGTAGATAGCCACCAAGTTGTTAACCCCCATGGGTTCTCTACTGTACCACACTGTCTGGCTAGCTCATAAAGGACTATGGGATTGTGTGTGTGTGTGTGTGTGTGTGTAAAAAGAATGCCTTTGCATCTTCAGACCTTTTTCCTGATATTTCAGGAAGCTTTTTATGGCACACAGTGGGTTCTTCAAAAAGAAACCCCCACAGACTCTCTTTGTTCCTTTTGATAGTATCTGTATGTTTTTTTTTGTTGCTGTTGCTGCTCATTAAAATGTAAAAGAAATATATGTGTCTGTTTTCAGCAGTGTTAATTGTGAAACTGTGTTTGGTTAGCTGGCTTTGGCCTTCCCAACCTCATTTTGCTAAATGAAGCTGGAGATCGAACCAGATCTTGTATACAAGGCCTACAGCTGAGTCATGTGAACATGTGGGAGACATTCTAAGCTTTTGAAGATGGGAGTCTGTGATCCGGGTTTAGTGAGCTGTTCTATCTCTGCCTGCTTTTCTTTATTTTTTACTATTGCTGTGAAAACATTTTTGGATGAAGCAAATACTTTAGCAGAGGTGATGTTTAAGTTTCAGGTAATTTCAGGAGAGTTAAGATGATGGTTTATGGCTGCTCTCAGGCAGCTGATGTTCTGACAGCCCTTATTGTTCCACTTTTGCTGCTCTGACAGTTGCACAAAGTTATTTTAAGATTTTAATTTAGTATTATCAGGTTAATAGTTTTGAAATCTACTGTGTTTTTTTTTTTTCATCCAGCCTTGAAACACAGTGATGATCCAGGAAGTTTGTTTTATTGTGTTAGCTTTGATTTTGTCAGTTTCCAGCAGATGAAGTGCTCTTTTGTCTATTTCAGCATCCCTGCACACAGTAGGTGAAGCCTGGTTAGCTGGTTCTGGTAATGGCAGCAGATCAATATCTAGTCCTGGACCCACCAGGTTATTTTCTAGCAAAACACCCTCAGTCTTGTTTGGGAGCAAGGCATTTCAGTCATCTCATTCATTCGGAAGCTGTAGATGGCACAGTGACTGGCATATTAGGCACTGTACAGTGTAGTGGTCTGATGTGGTACGCATGCTCTTGGTCTGAAAGACGTACAGGAGTGTAATGCTGGTCTCATAATCTCACTTCACTGGTCTCTCAATCTACCCAAATGCTTACATTTTGTCACCATGTTGTAAAAATGCAATAATACACTCCAGTGTTCTGTGCTCATTGGGATATATAGGCACTCTCTGCACAGAAGGAGTGTCTAGCTCCCTATGAATGCACACACTGTCTTGGATTATTGTCTACATGCATAGAAATACATTTATGCAAATAGGGAAGCTACAAGGAGAGGAAAATAAACTCTGTCTTCTAGACCTATAGGTAAACACGTGAAAATAAACATTTACTTTCATGTAAGTCCATACAAGTAAATGTTTATTCCCATATATGGTTGTCATCAACCATTTAACCAATCACAAGTAGCTTTTTATATTAGCAAGACTTTTTTGTGTTATGCAGACCAATTATTACGCTGGCCTTGACTGTATCATCAGATTAATTTTCACTCATACCTCCAAGCCTAATTATGAAGTCATGGCCACACCATCCATTAGTTAAGAGGCTTGGAGGTACTCATGAAAATTAATTTGATTTATTTATTAATTTTGTTAACTGGATAGACCCACTGATATACAAACAGGTAGAAATAACAAATGGACAAATACATAATAAGAACAAGTCAGATAAAAAAAAAAAAACAGGGCTGCCATACAAAAGCACACGTTCAACATGTGACAAGGAGTTAATAACAATCTTGGCTTAGACAAAAGTGCAGGGTGCAAGATACAGAAATCATCACTGGATGAGGGAGTAGAATCAAACAGAGTGAAGATCACCTGTTGCAGACACATGGGCTCCGTTCTATTCATAAATCTTTGAGTCCTTTCTTAAAACCCCCAAGGGCTGGACAGTTCAGTACAGTAGTGGGTAGGGAATTCCAAATGATTTGGACTAAAAAGGCAAAGGACCTCTTTCCAAGACAGGTTTTGATTTAAGGCGTTTCCCATAGGAGATTGCTGGTACTGTATATCATAAGACCCTACTGTGGGTCTTGAGTTTGAGTGTCTCACAGGGTAGGAGGTGGGGAGGGACATTTACGAGTTTGTAGGCCAGACAGAGCAGTGGATAGTTGAGTCGACCCTTGAGTGATGGCCAATGCAATGAACGAAGTACATTACAATGATGTTCCCTGGATGGGGCACCTGCGGCATAGCATTCAGTTTTGTTCTACAGAATTTTGAGTTTATTGAGTTCAGAACACCTAAAGGACTATAAGACAGGGGCACCATATTGCAACAGGGGGAGTAGCTTGTCAGTGGCAATTCTGAGTCTTGATTCTTTTGTAATAAAATTGCCAAGTCAATAGAGCAGACCAATTTTTTTGTGGAGGGTAAATGTTATATAGTCTATGTGTGCTCTATAGGAGAGTTCCTGGTCCAAGTGTACCCCTAGGTACTTGATGGACTCAGTTACTTGAATAGGTGTTCTTGAAGAGGTAGTGAGAGTAAACAGGTGTTGCCTAGCAAGGCCCAAGTTCCTTGACCTAAACAACATAACCTTGTTTTTTTGGCATTAAGGACCGGCTTATTGATCAGTTTTGTAACTTAAGGAGGTCAGACTGAACCTGGGCGTTGATGCAGCTGGATCTCTGGAAATCTTATAAAACACAGCATCATCAGCATATAGTAGTATGCTATCATCTCCACAGTTCCCTGGCAAATCATTTACAAATAACGGGAATAGCAGGGGCCCTAAGATAGAACCTTGAGGGACACCATCAAGGGTAGGATTTATTCATGGAGTGATGGCCCTTCTACCTCACCAGCTGTGATCTGTCAGTGAGGTAGTGGGAGAACCAGCGGAGAGAAAGTACATCAAGACCAAAGTTCTGTAGCATCATTAGTAGGAGGCAATGACTGACCAGGTTAAAAGTTTTAGTTAGGTTGATGGAGACTGCACCAGTGAGTAGACCTTTATCCATGGCACCCAGGATATCAGTGGTCAGGTTGACAAGGGCAGTGTCAGTACCTTGATGCCACCTGAAGCCATGTTGCCTATCAGTTAGTTGGTGCCACTGCTCCAGGTAGTCAAGGACCCGGTTATAGACCAGGCATTCTTGTACTTTAACCAGGGAGCAGAGCCAAAAGATAGGCTGGTAGTGTTCATTTGGTTCTACTGTACCACCTTTATGTACAGGAACAACTATGGCAGTCTTCCAACATTCCGGGACTCGTTTTCACATAGGGGTTTATTGCTGAGCATGGCAACTGGAGCAGCTATAACAGGAGCAGCAATTTTCAATAGTTTGGGTTGAAGTTTATCAAAGCCTGCCGATCCTTCCACTTTCAGCCTCTTTAAAAGAACTAGTACTTCCTTTTGAGTAATTAGGTTGAAGTAAAACTCAGGGGAAGGCACCACTGGTTCAACAGGGTTAGAATGGGGTGAGGTGGTACCACAGAGGGAGTTGTATATCTCTCTAGATCTGTGAAGAAGTCATTAAAGGTGTTGGCAATGGCCATGGGGTTACTAACTGACTTTCAGTCCACAAGTATATTGTTTCTGGTGGATTTGGAAATGCCTTTAAATAAGGAGTTAACTTGTGCCCAGAACCTTTTTGGGTTAGACAGATTGTGGCTTTGCATTTGAATGAGAAAGGATCTCTTGGCAAAGGTTATCTCTCTCTCTTTCACAAGTATTCCTAAGCTCCTTATACTTGAGTCAATCCACAGTTAGGACAGTGGACCTGAGGAGCCCAACGCCTTGTCCCTAAGTTTTAAGCATTTTCTTTGCTCAGGAGAAAGCCATTTGGAATGCTGGCCTTTGACCCTAATCTCTTTAAGAGGGGCATGGAGATTAGCTGCAGATAGAAAGTTACTGATAAAGCAAAAGAAGGAGGAAACCACTTTGGTTCTCAAAAACAGTAGCAGAAAAGGTCAAATTTATGTGATGACGGTGAAAGCCTAAAGGCGATCACCATTATCGCGATGCCAGAGTGCCGAAAATCAATTTTGGCACTCTGACTCCCTGGTGCACAGAAAATGGTGCTGGGGACTTGTGTTTTACATGTTATCTGTGGGGGCTGCACTCCTCGCACACCTCCCTACTTAAGGATTCTCAACTCCACGGGGCGCATGTTGGGGAGGGGTGCAAAACATGTAAAAAAAAATTGGGGCCGGGCACAACAAAAACACATGAGCGCCCAGACCCGAACCCAGCACCCTGCCCACTGAAGCCGCCAACTCACCCACCACACCACGGGCCAGCTCGGCAACCCATTGCAGCACCACCCTTCACAATCCCTCCTGCCCCTCACTGTGTGTGCTCTCTCCACCTCCACCACGTACGTATAGTGACATCCCGTCGCTATATCCGCCGCCCCCCATCTGTTCACCCTACCCTGATGACACGTGCCAGGGATTTGGTCACCGTTATTGCAGGCGCCCAGTCGCCGATGTCCATGTCATGGGCTACCAAAAGGTTAGAGCCAAAAGGCTGGCCTTCAGGAAATGTAAGGGAATGCAGCGAGACAAATAGGGAGGCATACCAAACTTCCCTAAGGGAAGCACGAAGACAGTAAGGCAGGCAAAGGTCCAAACTGAGGAAACACTATCACGAACAGTAAAAGAAGGGGATAAGACTGTCTATAGATGTATTAGTGAAAGGAGAAAGTCCAGAAGGGGTATTGCAATGATCAAAGGGGATAAGGGGGAGTGTGTGGAAGATGACCAAGGAAAAGCATCTATCCTAAATAGATAGATCTGCTCAATATTTACTGAGAAGAAGGTAGGGCAGGGCTCACAGCTCAGCACCATGAATATGGGGGGAGGGAGGGAGGTGTGCACTAGTTCTTTCACAAAAGAAAGGGCCCTACAAGAGCTTGCTAAGCTCAGGGTGGCAATGGGACCTGATGGCATACATCCCAGGGTACTAAAGGAGCTAAGGGTGGAACTAGCAGAGCCATTATCAGAACTGTTTAGTGAGTCTCTGAGCACAGTAGAGGTCCCAGAAAACTGGAGAAGAGCTCATGTGATCCCGTTCCACAAGAGTGGTAGCAGGGAGGAGGCAGGGAACTACAGACAAGTCAGTCTTACCTCAGTAGTAGGCAAGATTATGGAAGCACTCCTTAAGGAAAGGATAGTGAAACACCTGGAATCCATAAGAGCACAGGATCCAAGACAGCATGAGTTTACACAGGAAGGTCCTGTCAAAATAATCTAATAGATTTATTTGACTGGGTAACCAGAGTGGTGGACCAAGGGGGTGCAGTTGGTGTCGCCTACCTTGACTTCAACAAAACTTTCGATACTGTTCCACATTGAAGATTGATTAATAAGCTGGGTAGGCTTGGGGTGGGTCAGAAGTTGGTCAACTGCATGGCAAACTGGTTGGTGGGCAGAAAACAGAGAGTGGTGGTAAATGGTATACAGGCAGAAGAGATGTAAGTCACAAGTGGTGTACCTAAGGGATCAGTGCTAGGGCCAGTCCTCTTCAATATCTTCATCCGTGACATTGCAGATGGACTGGAGGGTAAGATTTGTCTGTTTGCAGATGACACCAAGATCTGCAACAGAGTAGATGATCCAGATGGGGTGGGCAGAATGAGAAGAGATCTGGATAAACTGGCCAAATGGTTGGAAGAGTGGCGGCTGGGGTTTAACGTAGAGAAGTGCAAGATTATGCACATAGAGAAGAGAAACCCTGAAGCCACCTATAGGTTGGGAGGGGAGTTGCTGGCAATCACAAGGGAAGGAAGAGACTTGAGCATCATAATCATAGATGACCAGAAAACATCCAAGCAGATCACTAAAGCAGTAGGTACGGCTAGAGGGATGTTGGGGTGTATTAGTAGGGATCTTGCAAGTTGTTAGAGGGAGGTAATAATCCCTCCTTACAAGGCACTGGTTAGGCCCCATTTGGAGTACTGCATGCAGTACTGGAAGCTGCACCTGCACAAGGATATTAACAAAATGGAGGCAGTCCAGAGAAGGGCAACCAAAATGGTGCAGGGACTGCATCAGAAAACATATGATGACAGATTAACAGAGCTCGATATGTATACCCTAGAGCAAAGGAAGGAGAGAGGTGATATGAATAAAACATTCAAACATCTTAAGGGCATTAAGGTAATCCATGAGGTGGGTGCATGAGGAAGGGCGCCATCCATTACAGCTACTTCTTCCTGGCAGCAATCTCTCAGGTGGTGGGGAGGGTAGGGTGACTGGAGGAGGCTATGGTGAACTGGGTGACAGGATGTTGCTATGCGTACGTGCACGGGGGGGTGGGAGCGAGCACAGAGAGCATGGGCTGGGAGGGGGTGGAGAGGCTGTAGGGGGTGGTGCTGCGGTGGCTGGCCGAGCTGCATCGTAGCATTGGGGGTTGGCTAGTTGTGGTGGTGGGAGAGGTACCGGGTTCGGGTCAGTGCGATTTTATTGCACCCGGCCCAAACCTTTATTTTTTTTCCTGCTTTCACCCCCCCCCCGACATGTACTCCCCTAGAGTTGAGAAACCTTAAGTAGGGGGGGTGCGGTGCGGCCTCAATGGGGAGGTGGGGGCAGAGACCCCCCCAAAGAAAGCAGTAAAATACTGTCCTGGTGCCGTTGTCCAGAGGCACTGGGGTTGTCAGAGTGCTGAAAATGCTTTCAGCACTCTGACTGAGCGATAACAGTGATTGTCTTTAGGCGTTCGCCGTTGTCACATAAACCCGGGCATTAACAAGGTCAGAGAGTCTAACATGTTTCAATATAAGAAAAAAAGCAGGACAAGAGGATACAGCATGAGATTAGAGCGAGGCCAATTAAGGGGTAATGTGAGGAAGTTCTTTTTCACAAAAAGCATGGTGGATGCATGGAACAGCCTACCTCAGGAAGTGGTGGATATGAATACAGTGCAGGGCTTCAAACAGGCATGGGGTAGGCATAAGGGAGCAATACAAATGAGTTTGAATAGAAAGACCATTGACAGAGTAAAGGCCTATGGCACATTCTTACATAGAAACATAGAAACATAGACTTTGACGGCAGAAAAGGACCACTTGGCCCACCCAGTCTGCCCATTTCCCTACCTACTGGATAAGCTGCAGATTCTAGTTAACCAACAGCCTGCTTTCTGCAACCCCGCACTAAAATTGCTTTGTGTCTGTCCCAAGCATGTTTGAATTCCCCCACTGTTTTAGACCCAACGACCTCCTCAGGAAGGCTGTTCCATGTATCCACCACTCTCTCCGTGAAAAGAATTTCCTCACATTACCCCTGAGCCGTCCCCCCTCTATCTTTAAACTGTGCCCCCTTGTTCTTACACATCTCTTTTTCTGAAAGATGCTACCCTCCTGGACTTTGTTGATTCCCTTGAGGTACTTGAACGTTTCTATCATGTCCCCCCTGTCCCTCCTTTCATCAAGGGTATACATATTAAGCTCTCTGTCTCTCTTCATATGGCTTCTGATGTAGACCCTGCACGATTTTAGTTGCCCTCCTCTGGACTGCTTCCATCCTGTCTATGTCCTTGCGTAGGTGAGGTCTCCAAAACTGCACACAGTACTCCAGATGGGGTCTCACCAACTGTCTGTATAGAGGGATAATCACTTCCCTTTTTCTACTTGTGATGCCCCTTCCTATGCATCCCAGTATCCCCCTGGCTCTCCTTACTGACTTCTCACATTGCTTACCCACCTTTAGGTCATCTGATATGACTACTCCCAGGTCCCTTTCCATTTTTGTTGTTGTTAGTACCTCCCCTGCTATTGTGTACTCTTCTCCTGGGTTTGTTTCCCAGTTGCATTACTTTGCACTTCTTTGCATTGAATCTAAGTTGCCATATGTCTGACCATTCCTCCAACCTTGCCAAGTCCCTTCTCATCTTTTCTACCCCATCTTGTGTATCAACTCTGTTACAGATCTTTGTGTCATCTGCAAAGAGGCATACCTTTCCCTCCAGACCCTCTGCAATGTCACTTATAAAGATGTTAAAGAGGATTGGACCCAGTACTGAGTCCTGAGGTACTCCACTAGTAACCCCCCTTTCTTCGGAATGTGTTCCATTCACTATTACCTTCTGTGTCCTGTTGTGTCTTAAGGTAGAAAAAATGATCAGACTGGATAAGCCTTGCGGTCCTTATCTGCCTTCAACGTCTATGTTTTTATGTTTCTAAATTGATTGATGTCTTGCCTATCTTGAAAATCTGAAAACATCTGCCTCATACAATGCTAATTAAATTCTATTTAGAGAGCCAAGGCCAACCAATATTAAATGAATCCAGATTCAACAAATTGTTTCTGTTTCTAGATGTAAAATAATGAAGCCTGATCAGCAACTGTTTACAGTGCTCTGTCAATTATTCACCCACGTTAGTGCACGAAAAAAATAAACAGATAGAGTGGAAGAAATTGAATTATAGTGAAAAAAGGATATTGTTAAAATGTTTACTGTTCATAATTTGCACTGTAGGTACTGTATAACATTTTTTAAATCGCATATAAAAACATTTATTCATTTATTTATTTAATTTTATTAACTGGGTAAGGACGCTGGACAAAAAAATCACTTTTGAGGTCTGACTCACATTAAGTCATACCAATATATTTTCACTACATCAGACAGTAGTCTGAGTACCCTGTAATTTACATTTGGTTTACTCTGTCTGCAATGATTTTGTTTGAAGATAAATGTTCAAATACATTTTCTGTTTTATAAGCTTGTTTTCAGACTATTAGGCCTTCTTCACACTGTGCTACTTAAAACGTTTTATCAGTGGTAAAAGGTTTTAAGTGGCTGCAAGCATGGTTTGCGTTCACACTTAGCATGACTTGTGAACTGTTTTAGTGAACCATGCTCAAACCCTGCTTCGAGGTAGGCTCGAGCATGGTTTTCAAAACGGTTCCGATTCTAATTCGGATGTGCCGTCAGTGAGAGCAGGATGACACGGTTTCCAGAGAACAATTCTGCAGCTTTCAGTGTCACCACAAAGCATGATGGTAAGCAGCTTTCGGGTGCTGAGAGTGCCAGAAAACGGATAGTACCAATGCAGTGAGAACATACTGACATGGATTTGTTAAGGAGCCAACACGTTTTCAAACTCGCTTTACACAGTTGAGAACACTTTAAAACGGTAAGCTTTGATCCATTTCTAATAACGTGTTAAAGAACCATTTTCCAGCATCCTGCAGTGTCAACAGGGCCTTAGTCAAGTTTTTATTGCAGTCTTTGCATGTGAGCATCTAGGTTGTGGATTGTTAAGAGAGGGATCACTGCATCTGCACTTCAGGCCTTCTCTTGTGGGAGCAGAGGCCTAATACTCAAGTTCCTATTTAGTGAACATTTCCAACATTTTTACTTGACTTTGCAGTTCTTTTATTTATTTTTTATTTATTCAGTCTCAGATTACAATACTTTTGAGCCCAAGGCACTCGTTTACAAAGGTTCCACGGTGGTGGGGGGAGGGTGAACAAACATATAAAGGTGTCAAGACAAAGACTTGGTATGAACAAAGGTAATGGTACATTATTTGTATACTCATCTAAAACTTTAGAAAGGGAGTTGAAGCAGAGGGAAAGAGCTACAGAAATAAGGGGAGAATGGGGGTAGGCAGCCAGAAGGTCTTGTCAGGACATGAGAAGAATAAGAGCGGAGAGGCTGGAGTAAGGGTAGGGAAGGTAATACTTGGGGGTGTGGGAGAGGGGGTTTGTTGAAACACAACAGTTGGTGGAGATATTGGGTAGAGCAGCCACAGGAACTCTTAGCTGTGAGATGCTGACGGAGCATGTGCTTGAAATGGCCAAGTTTTGGTAAGGTCAAGATTTCTTTGGGAAGAGCATTGAAGCCAAGTCTTAGCAAGCTTTGGACATTATTTTGGAACTGGAAAAACTACATTAAACACTAATTTATATTGTATTTAACTGCTAGATTTTATACGGTGGTATGAGTGTGAGTGAGGTGTTTGATAATGGATTGTTGGTTGAGTGGGAGTGAGCAACTGGATTTTGTTGTTGAGTGATGTTTACGGATGTCATCATCAATATGGTATTAGAGTTGCCTAGATGGTTAGTTCTGGGTGACTTCAATGCCTGGATCAACAATGAACTCACTCATTTTCGAAAAGAGATCCTCCCGTTGAACCATCACTGGGCCTAGCATAAATGGTTACTACTACGACCCATCAACATGGACATGCCTTGGACTTGTTTTTTTTTCCTAGGGCTTGACATCAGTGTTCTTAAGATTGATCCAGTCAGTTGGTTGGATAATTGCATGGTGAAGTTCTCCTTCTGGGTCCCCCTTGTAGTCCATGCCCTGTGGAGATGGTTTGATACTAGCCTATAAGAGGCAATCACTTCAGGCAGTATTGAATGTCATGAATGTGATGGCAGCTTGTGGAACAGGACCAGAGGAGGCAGTGGTGGCCTACAACAGGACCATTACCTCAGCCCTTGATTCTGTCACAGTGATTTGTATATAACCCCATACCACATGCCAGAGATCCCTATGGTTTGACAGGGAGCTCAGGAAGTTGAAGTCTAGGGGTGGAGGCTGGAGAGTTGTTGGAGGAGATCTAGGACTCTTGAAGACAAACTGGTTCTGAGAACTCACTACAGTGAGTACTTGAGGGCAATCACCCATAAGAAGGCAGCATTTCTGTCCAGGGAGATTGCTACAGGGAGGAATCAACTGGCTCATTTCTTCCAGACTGTAGACAGGTTACTTCATCCCGCCTGTCTCCAAGTGATAAGAGTGGGTTCATCTGCAAAGTGGGAGGAATTTGCTCAGTTTTTCTTGGGTAGGGTGTCTTTTATTCAGTCTGGGATCTTACAAACTGGGCTATCGTGACCCAACAGGGTTGAACTTGCATTCCACAATTGCATGCCTCTACCATGGGAAGAGTTTAAGTCAGTTACAATGGAGGAGGTTTGTGGGGGGATCTCAGAGCTGTGGCCCACCTTTTTTGACACTGGATCCAAGCCCAACATGTCTACTCGTGAGCTGTGAGGGTTACTGGGACCAGTGTTCGCTGGATAGTCCGGTGTTTCCTCTTGGAGGGTTTTTTCAAAGCAGGTTGAAAGACACACTGGTGAGGCCCCTTCTGAAGTGACCTACTCTGGACCTAAACTGTCTAGTGAATTACAAACTCTAACCTTCCAGTTTGTTTTTTTTTGCATAGCGGTTGGATTTCCACTTGCGATGCCGGTGACCCGGGTTCGGGAATGGATCTGGGTCATCGGAGGGCCAGCCGGGGACAGAAGGATTGAGCGTCCCTAGGACTGCTCTCCTTCTCCGGGAGGGAGGGGGGTCGAGTGTCTGGTGCATGAGCGGTACCCAGAAAAGGTTGGGTTCACTGCACTGCACCGGCGCCTTCATGTTATCAGGGGTGGGGTGGACGCTGGTCATCATTGCATGTCCCCGCCCCTACTTACAGGAGGAAACATGCTGTGCCGGCTCGTCTCCATGGCACCCTTCCCCTGGGCCTCAATCAGCCTCTGGTACCAGCTCTCCCAACCAGACACAGTAGTATAGCACTGGTAGGGAAACAGTGTCGCAACCCCACCCTTTGGGGGGCAAGCCAGGGGTGACTGTGGAGAGTGTGGTGATTGCCAGAGGTGGAGGTACAGGGGGCCGTGACCAAGGGCTGAGACTGATGCTCCCAGAGCAGGAAATAGCGTATTAAATAAATAACCTCCCAGTTTTGGAGAAGGGTATCAAAAAGATTGTGGAGCAGTAGCTTAAAGCTCACCTCATGGCCTATGACATCTACACACCTCTCCAGTCCAGATTTAGGTCTAGACAGTACTGAGACCACATTGGTGAGGGTGCATAATGACCTTCTCAGTGCAATTTATAGAGGAGAAGGCCAGTTTTTGTCCTAGATCTCTCCTCAGCATTTGACAATGTGGACCATGGGTATTGCTGGACTGTCTGAGGGAGTATTGTGGACTAGAGAGGTGCACAGTTGGTGAAATTAGCTGTGCAAATTAATCTGTGAAGGTCACACAATTTGTAAAGTGCAGAATTTCACCCACGAAGAGTGGAATTGGACCACAAATTGTGCAATTTGTGGCCAAATTTGACACTTCCCAGTGAAAACTATGTGATTTTCAGTGAAGCTGAGCTTGGTGAAGGCAATGGAAACTTCACAAAACTCTACGAATGCAAATTTTGACCACTTCAGAGCAACTTCGCCAGTGAAGTTAAACTTCTGTGCATCTCTACTGTGGATTCACTGGCACAGTCATCTGCTGCTTCAAGTCCTACCTCAGGGATAGGACAAAGAGGTTGGTTAAGGGAATTTTTTCCTTGCTGCCGAAGCCTGTACTCTAATGTATACCCTATGTGTAGATTCTCTCTCCTGTGCTATTTGCAGTGTACATGCTACCCCTGAGAGGGATTATAAAACAGTACAGGCTGGGTTTTCACTGTTAAGCAGATGACACTCAGCTGTATCTGTCATTGGCACCTGTGATGCTGGACATTATGGAAGTGTTTAATTTGTGCCTGGCTTAGATCAGTACTGGATGGCATCATGCTTGCAGAGACTTAACCTGGACAAGACAGAAGTAGTGGTGATTTAGCTGAGTCAAAGGAGGGGTGCAGGGGTGGCTGAAGTAGTGCTGGAGCTTATGCTCAGGTTCTCTAGGCTTGTGGCTTCTATTAAGGTGAAAAATCTGGGAGTCATTCTGGATGAGAAGCTGAAACATGAGGTTCAAGTGCCAGGAGTAGTCTAGAATGGTGTTTACCATCTAAGGAACATCACCCAGATTAAGCCTTTGGTTTTTCTGAAGACCTGCTGTCACTAGTGCACACATTCGTGGCATCCAGGCTTGATTATTTTAATACCGTATACCTTGGGGTCATTGGAGGTATCCTTTGATGCCTACAGCTACTGTAGTGCAGAATGAAGCAGTCTGGCTGCTGCCAGGACTTCCTAGATCCTGACATGTAACCCCTGTCTTACATGAGCTGCACTGGCTGCTGGTGAAGTGGCATATAACCTTCAAGGTCAGAATAGTGATCTACAAGGCCTTATATGGATTGTGCTTGAGTTACCTAGTGGAATTCCTGGTTCCTCATTGATCCATTCACCCCCCTCCACTCCTCCGAGGTGGGCCTCCTTGCAGTTCCCAGGACACGGTTAAACTTGTTTGGGGACTGGGCATTCAAAGTAGCCAGTCCAGTCCTGGGGAAGTCACTCTCAAGAGCTTTGAGGGAGGCCCCCTCAGCAGAGGCCTTCAAAAGGGGTCTGAAGATCCTTTTTATTTATTGAGGCCTTTAGAGACTCTTAGGGTCGCTTTATTTATTTATGTCAGTTGATGCCACCTGCTACTGTTACTGAAATATTTAAATTTATAATTTATTATGGGAATTATAGAAAGGCATACAGGCAAAGTAGACTATTAGAGCCTATTATATGCTCACCATTTCTCAATAGATATATCCCCTGATGTCTTTTGTTTCCAAGTGCCTATCCAGTTGTGATTTAAAGCTGTTGATTGTCTGGCAAGATACTATGGCTTCTTTGAACGAATTTTACATGGTAACTGCCCTCTGTATAAACCAATTTTATTTATTTATGACTTTGATAACCGGGTAGATGCACTGGTCCAGAGGACCGTTTACAGGCACAACCTGGGCCACAAGGCATGAGGTACAAAAAACTAAAACAGGGAAACTAACTAAGGTTACAACACAGAAGGCACATAGCAAAAAATTACAAGTTACAGTTAAGAGTTCGGGTAACAAAACAGTACAGTAATAAATAAAAAATAAGTATGCATCAGTGGTAGAATATGAGAACAATTGGGTACATGGGTAACAAAATAGCAAGCAGATATACCACCAGATGCACAATCCTCCTGCCTATAGAGGAATGTAGCCAGCAGGCACAGAAGGACATAGATGAAGCAAGTAGCAGGTAGGAGACAGATGGGCATGGGGGTGGAAGGGAGCTAGTGAGCAGGGCAGTTGCAGGTATCTTTGTCTTGGAGCCAAGATTTGAGGCTGTGTTTGAAGTTTTGATGAGTGTTAGAGGATCGAAGAGGGGAGGAAGTCCATTCCACAGAGAGGGGGCAGCAACTGAGAGAGGTCTCCCACCCATAATGGTGACAGATTTAGGTACCTAGAGTGTGGGAGCGGTAGAAGAGCGGAGGTTCCTAGTCAGGGATTTGAAGTTGAAGAGGGTAGAGGGAGGAGAAGTATTGCCATATCTAAGGGTGGCATCCACAAAACAGCCAAGGCTATAATCAAAGCGCCCTTGTAAAGAGAGCCAGCCAAGCGAGTGGTTGAGGTCGCTGTGGTGAGTAGAGTAGGGGACCGACAAGACAAAGCAGCAGGCATTATTATAAGTTACCGAGAGCCTAGACCGAAGGGTAGTGGAGGCTCTAGAGTAGATTGGGGAGCAATAGTCAAAGATGGGGAGGAGACTGCTTGTGATGATAGCTAGGTGAGCCTCTTTGGTAAGGTAGGGCTTAGGTGATAGGCAGCACCCAACTTCTGGGTAACCCTGCAAATTGTATGGTTTATGTGGTCATTGAAGGAGAAAGAGGGGGCTGAGCAGTGCTCCCCGATACTTGAAAGAAGAGACATTTTCAAGGGTTGGGCCATCAGGGGGGGTAGATTAGGAGAGAAAAGTTAACACTGAGGGCTTGGATAAGTATGGTTTTCAACCAAACAACATAGCCTTCAGTTTTGTTTCATTGACCAGCAACAGATTAGATGAGAACCAGTTATATGCAGCACAGTAGTTCTGGGCGAGGACGGAGGATAGACAAGGGAGGGATTTGTCGCTATGGAAAATGACAATGTCATCCACCTAGAGTAGAGAGTTGCAGGTAAAGCTGGTGGTGGGGAGGGAGTTGGTGAATATGGAGACAAGCAGGAGGCCAAGGATGAAGCCCTATGGCACACCTGTGGTGACCGGCAGTGGGGGGGACATGGTAGTGCCAATACACACAGATTGGGAGCATCCAGAGAGGTACAGTAGCTCTGAAACCTGTCAGTAGTCTCAGCTGAACAACCGAGCAAGGATAGTTTAGAGAGGAGGAGGGAGTGGTTGACCATATGAAAAGCTTTAGATAGATCAACAAAGACGGCACCAGTAGCACGTTCATGGTCCATGTTGGAGAGAATGTGATTGGTAAAAAGAGCCAGGGCAGCTGATGTGCTGTGATGCTTGCAGAAACCATGCTGTTCGCTGCATAGGCAGTTGTATTTAGTGAGGTAATCAGATAGTTGATGATGGATTACTCTTTCCAGGAGTTTACTTAAAGAGCTAGCGTACTACTTGGAATTAATAGTAATTTTCAGATGCAGTCAGCTATCACTTCCAGTATCTGAAGCATTTTTTTTTATTTTCTATTTGCTAATTAGAAGATTTTCCACCTGGCAGTACTGGGGTGATGTGTGGAGCAGCACTCTGTCTGGAGGAAAAAAACAGTTCTGTTCCTCCCACTAATTCATCAGAAATGAGACCAAACACCCTGAGGCACCATAATCCTCGCAGCCTGAGCAGTGACTTTCACAAGCTACCAATCAACATGCAGGACATTGTGACATCATTAGTAACCTGGGAGAGCTAGTCCCTGATGCTTCATGTGAAAGAGAAACCTGGAAGTGAGAAATGGTTCTCATTGGTTACTGGTGATCGACGTATTAGGAGGAACAAAACTGACTTTTTTTTCCTTCAGACAGAGTGCTGCTCCACACATCACCCCAGTACTACCAGGTGGAAAATCTTCTAATTAGCAAACAGAAAAGAATAGATACTTCTGATATAAGAAGTGATAGCTGATTACATCTGAAAGTTACTATTAATTGCAGGCAGTTTCCAGGCAGTACACTAACTCTTTAAGTGGGGGAGAATAGATATAGGATGGTAGTTGTCGGTGGAGTGGGGGTGACAGGCTTTAAAGATAGGAACCACTCTTCCAGATTTTCAGGAGTCTGGCATGGTGGAGGTAGACAGGGTGAGATTATTTATTTTTTATTTATTTGTAACCCCTGGGCGGCGCCACCCTCAGTGTTACACCCCTGCCTACTGCCCTGGACATAGGCTGAGGGGGATGGGTTCGCTAGCTCATGACATTTTCTAAATCCTTTGTGCAGTGCCTCCACTCAGGGTGCTTTACGTGGGTGAGATGGTGCTGGGTGTAGCCCCCTGAGCTGCTACACCACCCACGGTGACCAGTTACCTTCCCCAGACATGCCCCATTACACAGCTCCCCACATTTCCACATTCTGAATTAAAGACTCTCTCTAATAATATGCTCACACCAGACTTTTAAACAACAAATAACAAGATATTTATTTGGGGGCTAATATAGGAGCTAGGAAGGGGGAAACAGGATGAGTAGAGGTTATCTTATCGTATCTACAAAATATACAGAGATTATTTGGATTTTGCTGGTGAGCCCTCCAGCTGGGTGGCTACATATTAACAGGCAGACATAAATCACATTTTACCATTCAACTTAAGACATCCAGATACCTGGCTATCTAGCTGCTGGCAATTTAGATGTTAAACATAATTATTGTTAATACCCACACTGGTACCAGTCACAGATACAGCAGAAACCCCGCAATCTCATCCCATACTGGTTAAACAGATACCATAGTCCAAGATGTTGCAGGCCTGGAGGAGTTGCAGCTGGTCGAGGTGGCCGGCTATTAATTTGAGGTTGGGGGCAACTTGGAGTTGGATCCTTATCGAGTTACAGACTACTGTTTACAGTCACAGCAGGGATTGCCCTGCACTTGCAGACAAATCAGGGATTGCCCTGCACTTGCAGACTTCCGAACATTCCAGGACAAGCTATGTGGATTTTGCATCCAGAACATTCAGCACAGTACTCAAAAGTCCCATCCAATGCAATGAGAGTGATGCTTCTGTAAAGCATCCTAAACACAGTTTAATACAGTCACATCCAGTACTTTATATAGCAAAAAAGCATCCATGCAGAGTAAGTTGACACTGTCATCAAGCATCCCATACTTTAGTTATAGGCAATCACATCCAGTACGTTCTATATACCAAGAACATTATTCACAGAGTCTTATTCAGCACATCTAGACATTGTATGCTCTAGGGCCTCCTGTCCCATGAAGTGGCAAATGCGTCTTGGCAGTCGACTTCACAATGGCAGGACTCTAACCCACAGCTACACAATTTGTAACACATTTACATGATTCACTATGCCCAGCATCTTGCTGCACCTGCAACTTAGCCATTTGGACCACAGACAAAATGCATCCATTACTTGAACTAGGCAGTCTCTTATGGGGTTAGTAGCCCAGACTGATAACTTCAGTACTTCACACTTAACAGCACACATTTCTCAATGGAGCTTGGGGCCCCCAAGATTACTTGCTTAACTTGTCCCTCACACGGGGGGTACATGGGTACTCACTCAGGTCCTCCATGGGTCTCTTCCGCATTCAAAGGCATCCTGAAGACTTCTTCAGCTCTCTCACCACTGAGGTACTTGGTCAGCACTCTCACCACTGCTGGACAGCTGATCTTTGCCCCACATCTTTCCCCAACGTGGCAGGGAAGGCTAGCCTCTGGAGGACAATACTGGCAACCTCCAGACTAGTTGTTGCAGAAAGTACAGTTACTGTAACTAGTTAACTTTTACTTAAGAAAATAATAAATGCCTCCTAAAGACTGAAAGGGCTCGAATTAAGTGGCCCAGGCCTGGTGGCATGGCTGGAGCCTGAGCCCAGCTCGCAGCAGGCTAGAGCCTGCCCTGGCTGCTCTCTCTCCAAATCTCTCTCTGAATCAGTCAAAAATCTCCAGACAAACTGGCAATACTGTCTCTTTATAGAGCTCCTAGTTCGACTCCTGATTGGTAACAGGGATGGGGTGACATGTCTCCAAGTTGCTGAGAGACCTGTCAATCAGAACACTCGAGGCACAATTGGGTTATGGAATTTGTGCCTAAAATAATGTCCCTGTAAGCCCCCATAAGCACTTGGGTGCTTACCCATAAGATGCAGTGGATGTCCCACAAGTCCTGGCTTTCTATTGCTGGCATTCCAACTGGCTGTACTGCTGGCAGTGGTTGCTTAACCCACTGTCCCTTACAGCAGATTGGATACAGTCCTGAATAATGTCCTAGTGCAGCCAGAAAGATGCAATTATTTGCCCCACAGTTCTGTAGCTTAAAGGCTGCACTTGCAGTCGCTGCACAGATGAAAAACATGGCTCTTTTACTTTTCCTGTCACTACTGCACTAATGCAAGCTCCCCTTGCAGCAGCTGACAGGCTGACACATAGAGTCCCACAATACTGGAATTGCCAGGGAAACAGTATTAATTTTAACTTTAAACACTTTCCCCCCACATGTACAGTCATTCCCCAATATGCAGCAACAGTTCCTTTATTTAAAACATTTCAATTCTTTACTTTTCGGCTGGAGCTGAACACAGCTACCCTGGAGGCAGCCAGACACACTGTTATGCATTATTCAGATGACTGGGGCCCCTCTCAGGCATACTTAAATGAGCCCCGGTCAAACTCTTTTAATTTTCGTCTGAGCGGTCCCCCAGCAGGCTGTCCATGGTCACCGGCTCCCAATTAGGTGGAAGGGATCCCGGGACCCACAGCACTGTCCCCAAAGTGACTGCAAAACAAGCAGCTCCACATCAAAGGCGCTTTGTGCGCCAAAGCAACTCCCGCTGCCCTGGAGGCAGCACTTTTGCAGCGGGAGATCGCAGTCAGCATTTTAAGCCCCAAAGGGCTCGATTTTCATTTGACTGCAAGCTGAGGCACACACAAGGGCAAACAGGACCTGGGAAGCCAGAAAAGTTAGGGGCCAAGTCAGGAGAAGCCCGAGAGACAGCGGGAGAAGGACAGAACAAAACGAGCTAAGGTAAGCCCAGGCTGGCATTTCTAGGAACCCCCATTTGCAAGGGGGATATATATTTATTTAGTTTTTGTTGACCAGGTAAGTGCACTAGACAAATTCTGCCTATTTTCAGGCATGACCGAGGGAAGGGGGATACAGATGAATGCCAACTGACCTTGAACCAGATTAGGCTGTTGGTGGTATTTTTAGTGAATTGGGGAAATTTGGCCAGGGCACCGGAGAAATTCCCCTACTCTTCCTGCAGGGGGCCTTGCTTCCTGTGAGCAGAGGGGACCCCTTTGTCTGTCTGCTGGGAAAGATGTTAGCAGTCAGAGTGCAGAGGTGGCTGGTGTACCTGCAGAGGAGCTGATCTCCCTCTCTGCAGGTCCAGCACTGGAGATTGTGCTATCAAATATATGTTCTACTATAATGCAGAGTGAAGTTGTTGAGATGGAAGGAGAAAGTGGTGATGAGCCTGAGTCGAAAGATTCTTGTGATGAGGAGGTGTTTCTAGCCCAGTAATTGTACTCTCAGAGGCAGAGACTGTTGAAAGCTCTGACAAACCCTAAACTGGAGGCTGAGGCTTGCAATCATGTCGAGAATAAAGCTTCTGGAGAAGCACTCGGTGTAAAGCCAGTGGCGACTGTAACAGATGAAGCTATTGCTGATGCAGCTGCATCACAGCTGCCGACCCAGAAACAGACAACACTCGATTTGACAGAGGCCTCTACAACTGTCAGCTCTGCCCAAGTGAACTCAGAACCATGGGAGGTGGTAAGTGCAAAACTAATTGAAACTTCATTACAGAATGTTGAATGTAATAATTCTACCACGCCTCAGAGGCTTCACTCTGGGAGGTGTGTAGATTCGGGACATAGTGTTACCAATCCCCTGCCTACGCCATTGACTATGTCCAAGGCCCTGACAAAAGCAGGGTGGAAATGTAATAAAGAAGTCATATGGGTGGCAGATGGGGAAGCATTACCTATTCCAGGAACGCCACCTGGGCCAAGTGCAGCACCCCAACAGGGAGCATCTGAAAATATTAATATTGACAGTGATTTAAGGGTGGATGATGTGATTTATGAATCCCTCCCCCCAGAGTTCCCACAGCAGATCCTGCAACTGCACCCGCTTGGGGTGATGAGATGGACCAGACACAGGAGCCAAGGGTTACTGAGGAAAGTTGACCATCCAGGGTTTTGGGCTGGGTTTAGGCAAACAAATTGAAATACGCCAACGGTAATGCCAGATCAACGGAAAAAATGCCATCCAAATTCACTACCGGGGGGGCCTAGATATCCCGCCACACAGGATATTTGTGGGCAGAAAATTGATAAAGGAGTCACTTAGATTTTTTACTAATGAGATCTATGCTCGCATCCATGCTGCAGGAGGTAGTAACTTTGTGAGCTTTAAAACCCCGATGGGACTGGACAGGTTTTGGAGTGCCTATAAAATAAAAAAATATTCAGTACTTTGGCTCCCATGCAAGGTCATCCCCCTAACTAAACCTGCCATTAAGAACATTACAATATTATTCCATAATGAAGGAGTGAATGTGCATGATATCACTCATCGGCTAGGTCAAAAATGTGATATCCTGGGACAGACTCATCCTATCCTTGATGAAGAACATTTGTGGACTGGGGGGTGGGAATACAGGATCAAATTGAAGATGACACCACAGGGCATACAGCATTTGCCCAGTTCTGCCTTCTTGGGGAGGGATAGAGGTCATTGTTTTTATCCTAGACAGCCCACGACATGTTTCAGAGGTGGCTCCCTGCTGCATTACAGCAACGCATGTGACCACATTAAATGCAGTCTTTCTTAGAGTATGGACATCACAGCTCCCAATGTATGAATGAAGTCAAATGCAACCTGTGTGAGGACACCGGGTATGCATATGTGTCATGCCCCTGGGCCTCGCATAATAGGCAAGACAGGCCTGATCAGGACATTATCTTGATGAATGCTCAGAAAGTTAGCATCAGTGCTCAAAGAACTGCTCGGGAAGCACAGGAGAGGCAAGCAGGTGACCCCCAGCCAGTGCAGGAGGTAAGTGATATACTGTAGCTGGTACACCACAGACTCCCATAATTATACATCAGGACCCTGAAACAGACACCACTCCCATCATACAGCCATTAGATCAAACATGAAATGGTTGTTGATCCTCAACAGAAAGAGTCTCTTCCCCCAGACCAGGCTCAGGAGCCTGCACAGGTAATGCCACCCCTAGAGCCTTATAAGACTGTGACGAGAAAAAGGCCCCCTGGTAACAAATCACAACCTGCAGCAAAACTACCAAAGTTTGTTGTGTCTCATAACAAATATGAGGTTCTTCAACCCTCTGAACCAGAGCACGATACGGAATCGGAACATTCCACAACCATAACTTTGCAGCATGGACTCTCCACTGATTCAGACAAGGAGCTCCTGCTGTACAAATCCAGGATGCAAGACAAAAGAAAAAAAAAAACTTAGGCTGCAGGACACAGAGGAGCTCTAGATTGCATAAACCTGGGGATGTTGGATGACTGCATTTTTAGCATTCCTGGATAATTTATCCTATGGGAGCCCCATATCTCCTTAAACTTTCCACAATAAATACAAACAGTATCCATAACAACAGGAGACAGGCAGTACTGTTTTCCCTAATAAAAGACCATCATTTAGATATCTTTTATATACAGGATATGAGACTGCACACCAATTCAGAGGTTGCTGCAGCAACAAGGGCATGGGTGTGGGGGCCTTCTTTCTGCTCACTGGGGATGGAACGCTGTGATGATGTGGAGATCCTTTTCAACAATTATGCTTATACTGTGACCAAATTAGTGGATATTTTGCCAGGGAGGGTGCTACTTCTTGATTTTACTTATAAAAATATGGTGTGGAGGGTCATTACTACTTATGCCACTCAAACTAAAAAGGATAGGGTAAACCTGTTTACGTTAATTAAACCATATTTAATAACTACCAGGAAGTTAGTATGGGCAGGGGACTTCACCTGTATGGTTTTGGACACTGGCACTGCAAGAAAAGCTTATTGTGACATGTATGCCTTGAAGAGGGTTTAGCAGATGGTGACTTGGTGGATGCAAATAGGGCTGTGCATTTGACAGGAGGGTATATATTTTATAGAAAACATTTAGCCACCAGAATAGATTATCTTTTTGTTTCTAAGTCGCTTCACGTTGACTGTGCTGTTATTCCAGTAGAAAATTCTAATCATCTCATGATAAAGATTACTGTGAGTCAGAATGAGGGCCTAACTCTAGGAAAAGAATATTGTAAATTGAATACTACTCATTTAATATCACAGGAAACTGTGTCACACCTGAAAAACCTTTTGGATGCAAGGAAATCTGTAGCATGCCTAGAAGATAACATTAGTAGAGGGTTGGTGGAAACCAAGTCAGATATGAAAAAATTGCTTCAACATACAGCAGTGACACTGTCAAATAACACATATAAAAAATATCTGACACTTGGGGCACAGTTCTATAAAGTCCATAGTAGAGTCAATGAGGAGTATGAACCTCAAATACGTACACTTAAGGCAGAGATGGAAACAATGCAATATGATAGGGCATCCTCACTCCTTTACAAACATAGGATAGCTACCCCAGGGAACTCAGGGGTGGAGAATATCTATGACAGCTGAAAATCCAGACGGAAACACAGAATAATGGATGAAGTCTACACCACACAGAACACGATAGCTAGTACAAGGAGGGATATTATGACAGCGGTAGTGCAGCATCTTCAGACCCTTTATCAAGCCCCAAATCTCGAGGAAGGAACACTAGATACACTCTTTGCTGAGACAGATGGCTCCAGAGTTGAGGAAGCTGATGCAGTACATTTAATTAGACCTATATCTGCCTTTGAAATTGGAGAGGCTATCAGCTCATTAAAAATAATACTACCCCGGGCCCGGATGGCCTCCCTTCTGAATTTTATAAAACCCTGAAACATGAACTTGTGTACGCACTACAGATAGTATTTAATAGCATGCTAACAGACGAGGATGTGGCACCTCAGTTGGGACTCTCCATACAATTACTGATCTATAAAAAACTGGATAGGAAGGAGCTCAGAAATTGGAGACCCCTTCATATATTAAATACTGATCTGAAAATTTTGACGAACAGATTAGCTCAGATAACGCCAAAGCTTATAGACCCTGGCCAAACATTCTCTGTAAAGGGCAGGCATATCCAGGATAACCTTTTATCAATAAGAGAAATAGAGGCCTTGGGAGATCAGCAGAAGAGGGATGGCTTTATAGTGAGCCTTCATCAAGAACAGGCCTTTGATAAAATAGCACATGTGTATATGCATAAGGTCTTGCTGAAATATAGGTTTCCAGAAAAGTTTATACATTAGATCATGGCTATATATCGTATAGCAGCTACACAACAATTGATTACTGGCCATGTAGGACCAACTGTGAAAATTAATAGCTGTATTAGATAGGGCTGCTCCATGAGTCCTATTTTATAGGTTTTCTGTATAGATCCAGTTCTTCGTATGGTAAGTCAAAACCAGACTATTCATAGCATGTATCTTAGACATATGGGCCCTGTCACTAAAATCATAGCCTATGCAGATGATGTGTGCCTGCTGTTACCAGATGTTGAGGCAGTGGACAGAATTGTAGAAATTATACAGAGATTTACAGACCTTTCTGGTATCACAGTCAACAGAACGAAAAGTAGAGGTTATGTGATTAGCGACACTACCCCTACCCCAACCTCCATTAAAGACATACAGATATCACTAGATGATATACCTATACTAGGGGTGATATTTGGGAGGGGAGCAGTCATAGAATGAAACTGGGAGGTAAAGATATGACAGTGTGATGAAAAAGTGCAACAATGGAAACTATGACAACAAACTAAACAAAAAAAGGTATTACTTATCAAAACCTTTTTACTGCCCCTGTTTGCATTCTTAAGCATGATATACCCACCCCTGGCAAATTATGATGTCCGGATTTATAGCTTGATATTTCAAATGGTATGGGGCAGCTGTTTAAATCCCATAAAACGTGAAGTTTTGTACATGACTTATAGGCATGGAAGGCTTAACCTAATTAACCCCCATCAGTCATATTTATAGTCTTTTCATATATGCCACTGTATCTACCTATCTTACCCCAGGATCACAACCCTGGAAAGCCCTAGCCAGGCACTGGTTGGAACCACTACTAGAATTATGGTCCCGTTCATATTTAGACCTTAAAAAATCCTCACATTACATATGTGAACTTGATGGTGGGAAAGATCAGACAATGGAAACTAGAAAAATCCCAGGCACAGGTTCTAAAAAGACATATTCTTTATACCACGATACAGACACAAGCATATGATAGTCCAATTGTGTATAAAAATCTGTGTTAGGGAGTTACCCCTAAGGTAGAACAATATTTAATGGACAAAAGGACACCTTCAAGAATGTGGGATGTAGTTTGGCTATGCATACATGGGAGATTGGGGGTAAAGGGAAATCACAAACATAAAAAATTGGAAGATAGAACGTGCCACAGACCAGTGCGTCACCAACAGGAAAAAACATTGCAACACTTCCTAATTGGGTGCCTTTATGCAGCTTCATTTTGGAATTTATTGGCCACTGGATGGCACCATATAGGTTGGAATGTCCCTATGTATGAACAGGTGGTAACTGGTTATGTGAATACCCTAACAGGACTAGAAGCAGGAACGTTACATTTGATTTTTACATATATTACATTTTTCTTTTATGGCAGACAAGGTGTAAACTGGTTTTTCAACAGGTCACTATGACCCCACTAGCAGTTATCTTTCAAATACAGAAAGAAATATGAAGGCAGAGCGTGTATGATCATTCTACCCTCCCAGCCCCAGTTTGGAAAAAAAGAAGGAAAAAGTATCTGGAAATGTTACCACCTACATGAGGGCACAGTGGCACAATATTGCTGAAATGTTAGATTCATTGATTTTTTATATATATATATATGGAAAATAGTAATGCATCAGTTAAAGTTGTTCCACAAGCATTCAGCAAGGATTCTGATGTTAGGTTGAACTTTGCACCCACCCCTCCCGCCCCCAGCCGGTATCAGGTGTGCTGGGGCCGCCGCCCCAACTCTCACCGCTGGGGGGGGTGGGGTGGGTACAAGGGGAGTTTCAACCCTAACATCAAATTTCCTCACTTTTGTCGCTGTGGAACAACCCTAACTGATGCATTAAATGGTGTTTTTTGCCTCTAATTTCCCTTCTTTTTGAGAATGTGCAGCAGAGGTAGTGAATGGAATGTGATGGTGGGGCCCCACGCTCCCACAACGTGATGTTTTCTGACATAGTAACGGTAAGTGCAAGGGAAACGCAAGCGCTAACGGTTGCACACATGGTGACAGAAACATATATAGTAAAGCAAACGTTAATAGAAACGCTAGCGCAAAGTGATACCAAACCGAACAGTGACACAAAAGGGAGATGCAATCACGTCAGGAAACGCAAACTGTGACACGCACGGTCACGGCATGGCAATTGGAAACGTAAATGGTAATGGTAACAGCATAAATAACACCAAAGGGAACCGAAATGGAAATGCGAACACAAGCACGCACAGAAACGCAAACCGTAACACACACGGTCATGGTACCATAATTGTAAATGCAAATGGTAAAATTAACATGAACAATAACACCAAAGGAAACAGAAACAGAAATGGAAACAGAAGCATGTATGGAAACGCAAACCGTAACACGCACGGTCACGTTACCGCAGTTGTAAATGGTAATGGAAACAGAAATGCAAAAGCAAATGGAACGCATATGGAAACGCAAACCGTAATGCGGATGGGCACAGTAACGCAATTGGAAACTCAAATGGTAACAGTAACAGCAACGAAGACGCAAACCAAAAGAGAAATGCAAATGAAACGGGTGCTGGAAACGCAAACCAAAACAGAAACAGTAGTGGAAACGCAAATGGTAACAGTAACGCAACCACAGGTGCAAACGAGAATGCAGAGGGTAACTCACATGGTGGCGTACACAGGAACAGTAATGAAAACGGGTATGGAAATGCAAGTGGAAATGCTAACTGTTACAGTAACGGAAGCGCACACCCTGTTTTTGCCCAACAGCTGCATAGAGAAACACAGTGTGTACAAAGAATGTATGCATAATGTGGGCCTCTGAGTAGAAAATGAGCTGTTGGAATACTAAATTGCTTATATCTCAGGAACCATGCGACATAGAAAAAAAAATGACATTTCACATGATTCCCGAGTTTCCTGGCTAGATTTTCGCTGAATGCTTAACCCTGCTTCGCATTGTCATGATGAAAATTCCATATCTCACACCGTTTCTGAGATACGAGCCCCGAAATGCGCGGCAAACGCCACCATGTTAGTCTACGGGGAAAAATCGTCAATTTTGGAGTATTGTAACTTTGCATCCGTGCAATATTTTGTCACCAAACCACCAAAAAGCACATCTGAGAGATGTTGGCTGCCTTCTCTCCAAATTTCAGCTCAAAAGACCAAACCGTTCTTTTGCAGCAGGGTGGCAAAGAACTCCTGTCATTTTGGCCATAGTCTGGAAAAGTAGTGTCGCAATTCGCGAAAGCTTTCGCTAGGGCTCTTCATAAAGTGTCGCATGTGCGACACTACTTTTTCCAGAAATTTGAAAAACATATTTCTAGGGTGTTTAACCCCAAAATAAAGACATGGCTAGCATTCGGAGGGTCCGACTAGGTGAACACAAAATGAATTGTTTTCCTAGAGGGTCCTAATTTTAAATGGCAAGCATTTTTCTGATCAGTAACTAGGACCATTTGTGACACTAAAAAGTGCATTTGCGAAAGTGTTGAACTTTTTAACATTTCCCATTGACTTATAATGGGAACTTGTTTTTTTTTAATAACTTTTGAACTGTTCAATATTTTTTCTCAAAGTCTTCAAAAGGCACATCAGGGACCCTGGCTGCACATTTCCTGAAGTATTTGGACTGGTCGCAGAAACTGTGCGACCTGTAGGCGTGTGCAAAGAATGCGCAAAAAAGCATAATTGCGCATTTGGATGTATATCCGAACAGTACAAAAAATGGCAGATCCCAAGATCTACCATGCCCAACCATGCATACCAATTTTCAGGCAAATCCATTGAACGGTGGCAAAGTTATTAAGGTGCCAAGTTTCACCCTTTAACCTTAAAAGTACTACTCAACCCACTATGGTAGCACTACCGTGCTACCATAATATATATATTGTATTTCTTAGTACTCCTGCAAATTTGTTTACCTAGCGGAATATGATTTCTTATTTTCCATATTTACAGTATTTCGGGCCCTAGTGAAGGCTAATTAGAAGCAATGTCTTATGTGAGTTTTACACCGGATTATGAATTAGATACTGTATTGTTTCATTTATTTTTGGTTCTACCCATTTACGATGTAATGTTTCAGTTTATGATTTCAGCCCTGTAAGTGTATTCTATGTGTGAGCAGTTTGCTTTGTTGTATTTACCAATAAAAATTCCCCTACTCTTTTCGAGAAGTGTCATGGGATCTTTAACATCCACCTGAACTATCACCAGAACAGGTAGATGGGACCTCGGTTTAACATCTCATCTGAAAGACGGCATCTCAGGAGTGCAGCACTCCCCCTCATGCTGCACTACAGTGTCAGTATTGGGATTTAACCCAAGTGCCTGGTGTGGGGATAGAACCCACACAGCCTTCTGATCTCCCGACCTCAGAGACAAGTGTGCTACCTCCTGAGCCACTGACACTGATTAAAGAAAAAGGTGAGAGGCTTAGATATCAAGGAGAAGATAAGCTTCAAAAAGGCAGGTGAGAGGCCATTGGAGTCGGGGCTTCCTCGATTTGGTAGCCTCCTTAGGATTCTGTAGGTAACCTTTAGGGGTATGGTCCTGAAGTAAAAAGAGGGGTGAGGTGGGTAATACAAGGAGGGGAGTTGGGGGTAAGGATGAAATGCAGGTTCCCAGGGTAGAGGACAAACAAGTGGGAGAGGGGGTGGGACAAGGAGAGGAGGGAGAGGAGTGGAGGATAGGCCTTTGAGGACCAAATGATGTAGATAGGGGAGTGATCACTTAAGGAGTCAGATAGCGTGCTGGCATGAGCAACCCTATCTCTGCTGTTTGTGATCACTCAGTCAAGGAGTGTGTGGTCAGAGGTGCAGGGGTTGAAGCTGGTAGGGAGAGTGATCATTTGCACCAGGTTGTGCTGTTTTAGAATGTTGGCATAATCAGGTTCTTGAGCACTAAGCCAGTTGAGATTGTAGTCCCCAAGAAGGGTGGATTCCCTAGGTGGGGGGAAAGATCCATAACTAGTTAAGAGGCTGCGAAGGCCCTCTACACCCCATCAGGAGTCTTACAGCAGCAGCCAAGGAAAGGTTTTTTTGTTGAGCCCAGGGTAACTTTGACAATGAGCCAGTTGCTAGGGGAGACATTGTCAGAACATAGGATGATGGTGGCAGTGAGGGGTTCCCCGACAAATATGGCAGCGCCACCTCCCTTTCTTTTGCCAGGTCGATCTTTGCACAGGAGGGAGTATCCAGCCAGCTGGAACATGGTATTGGAATGCTGCTGCTTCAGCCAGATTTCAGTGAGGCATAGGATGTGGGGATTGTAGAGGGAAACCAATGTCTCAATATTGGGGTGTTTTGCGGGGAGACTGCAGACGTTCATATGAGCAATTTTTAAGCCAGAGGGATGAGCCCAGGTAGCATCAGTGGAGGTGATGGTGGATTGCACAGTGCCCGGGTTGGACTCAATATCCCCTGCCAGTAAGAGTAAGGAGAGTAGGGGGTGATAGGTGCACAGCAGTTGGGGGGAGAGTAGTAATAAACCTAGCTGGTGATGTTCGAGGTTAGAGAGAGAGCCAAATATGAGGGTGCCAAGAGGCATTAACTCCCACCTGGCTGGAGGGGGGATGTGACTAGGAGGGGGCTGAACTCAGAAAAGTGGAGAAGATGTGCCGGGTCAAGGGATAGTATGGAGGCAGAGAGGTCAACTGTCAGAAGGGTGCCTACCAGTGAGGCAACCATAAGGGGAAGGAGTAGAGACTTCATAGTGATGGGTATGGTAGGCAGAAGTGCATAGCATAGCAAAGCACAGCATTAGCAGCCATCCAATCGGAACGTGAGCGCTGTTCGGCGTTGGCTTCCAATTGGTTCCTGCAGTCTGCTTCTGTGTCCGTTCTAAACTAAGCATAAATCTGATTTCCATTCCAAAATTTGCCAAAAAAGATCTGTAATTACTTTTCTCCATTACTGTTAAGACCTTTATCCTTCTGTTTAGAGTGCTACATTTAGTGATGCTGTGTGATTACACTACTTTTGGAATTCTGTGCTTGTGCCAGCTTCCTACACGAGCAGCCGATCACTTCTCCCTACTGAAGCTCCTACTAAGCCTCATCTTATGTTCTCCTTAAATATTACAGAAGCACTCTGAATTGATATGACTGATGTAATATTGAGTACTTACTTTGTTTTTTTTTACTTGTGTTATTTGACTCTATTATAAAATATCTCTGTATGCATTGTACCATTTGACCCAGAGCTAACCAGGTCCATCTTGTGAGTGAGGTTGCTCAATGATGTTCGCCTGGATAAATAAAGATTTTGATTGATTTGATTGATAGAGAGAAAGATGCCTACCCAAGTGGAGAATGGATATGACCCCAAGATGAAAGGCAGGTGGTCGATTACAAAAGGAGATGCCAGGGAAGTGTTAGGCAGTTGGGAAGAGAGAGGAGGAGGAGGAGGTAGGAAGTGGGATAGAGGAGGTTAGAGAGAGCAAACCAGAGAGAGAGTATTAGCAGGCAGAACAGGGAAGATGAGGGGAGCAAGATGATAAGATTCTATTGCAGAGAATGGCTCTTTAAGAGGGAGGTGTAGTGGAAAAAAAAATAGTAGCTAATGGGAGGGGAGGTAGGGTGGAGAGGAGGATCAGAAGTGTATTTAAAGAGTGCTGGGACAGGGGGCACTTGACGGGACAGAATTCAAATTCAAGCAGGAGCGAAGTTTCAGAGGTAGGAGAACTCGGACAAAGCAGTCCAGGCTTCAGCTCTATGGCTGGATTAGGAACCATCCAATGAGGGCTCAAAAGCCACGCAGCTGTCCAGTCAGGGAGAAGAGATGAAAGTCGGTGGGCCAACAGTGGCAGAATCGCTTCCTGGGGCCATACCTGAAGTTTCAGCGGGCAGGAGGGGTGTAGCTGGTGGCTAGCAGGAGCGCCACAGACAGGAGTGGTTTCAGCAGGGGAGGGAGCACCATGCCAGGGGCCTCTGCCAGAATTCAAGCAGGAGTGAAGCTACAGAGGCAGGAGAGCTCAGCTGAAGCAGTCCAGGCTTCAGAGCTTCAGAGCTATGGCCAGATTAGGAATCGACCAATTAGGGCTCAGAAGCCACTCAGCTGTCCAATCAGGGAGAAGAGATGAGAGCCAGTGGGTCAGTGGTGGCAGAGATGCTTCCTGGGGCCATACCTGAAGTTCCAGTGGGCAGAAGGGGTGTAGGTGGCGGCTAGCAGAAACGCCACAGACCGTAGTGGGTTCAGCGGGGGAGGGAGTGCCCTGTCAGTGGCTGCCACCTGAAGTTCCAGCAAGCAGGAGGGTGGAAGTGGCAGGTAGCAGAAGTGCCACAGACCAGAGTGGGTTCAGTGGAGGAGGAAGCACCCTGTCAGGGCCTCCGTCTAAAAGGCCTCATTTTATAGTTGCCCTCTTTCAATTGCTTTGCCCGGAGAACTGCAAGGACACACCTTCAAAAATGTCATCCTTTGTTACCAGTCTGAAACAGTCCCATAGGTCCTTGTTCTGGAAGGCTTTGAATACTAGGCACATATCTCCTCTTGGTCTTCTTAGCTCCAGACTGTACATATCCATTTCACTCAACCTTCCCCCTCATTTTCCTTACCATTCTCATAGCTCGCCTCTGTACCACCCTCAAAACGTTTGTCACTTATGCATTGAGGTGCCAAGAACTGCCTGCAGTGCTCAATGTGTGGCCTGTCCAGTGAGTTGTACAAGGGCATTACTACCTCCTTACTTCTGTTGATTATATTCCTGCCTATACTTCCAAGGATTTTGTATCCCTTTCTAGTGATTAATTTACTTTAATTTTCAGACTTCTGATTACTAGTGACATTGATGCCAAGGTCCTTCTCCAAAGTCGTTTTCTTCAGCTTTGAGCCATAAAGTTTATAACTCTACCTTAAGTTTTTCTTACCCATATGCATAAATGTGCATTTGTCATGTTAAGCCCTGGTTTAGAATTGTTAGCCCACTCTTTGATGTTTTCAAAGTTTTTCCTCAGTGTGTTAACCCCCTCCTCAGAGTCCATCACCATACCAATCTTGGTATCATCTGCAAATTTGCACATCCATGCCCCATTACTAGGCAGCATACTGGCTACATAGGTGTTAAAAAGTAACCGCCCCAAAACTGAGCTCTGAGGGACCCTGCTTATCATTGGTTCCTCAGTGGATTCAAATCCTCTGATGCATACTGCCTTCCATATGCTGATCATATTTGAACCCACTGAATTAAATTCCTATTTAGTCTTATACTGTCCAGTTCAGCAGTAAGTTCCTTATGTGGCATTGTATCAAAGGCTTTTCTCTAATCTAAAAATATTCTGACTGGTAGACTGCTGTCAAGTGCTTTGTTTACAGGTTTAAAGAACCTGATATGGTTAGTTTGGCATGGTCACACTCCCTGAAAACCACGCAGTATGTTGCCCAATAATTTGCTGTTTATTGTGATTCTCTATTTCTTCTTTGACAAAAACTTTGAAAATTTTCTCCAGTACTGACATTATTCCAGCAGTCTGTAATTACAAAAGTCCGCCCTTGACCCTTTTAAAAAAAAATAGGTGCAGCTAGTGCTTCCTTCCAGCAATCCACTACCTGCCCAGCATTCAAGGATCTTTCGAACAGACATTTGATATGTCCTAACAATTCCAGTGCCAATTCCTTAATGACTCATGGATGAATTTCATCTGGTCTCTGTGCCTTGTTTGTTTTCAGACCCTTAAGGAGGCTGATTAACCTGCCTACTGTATATCTATGCGTAACTTAGGAGTATCTTAGGAAATTATGATCGCTTCAGTGGCAAGCTGCCCCCTTATGAAAGATGTAACAAAAGGATCAGTTAAATACATTTACCACATTCTCTTCCCTTGAGATTGTTTCTCAACCCTCAATTAGCGGATCCACTCCCTCATATGGATCCTTGATACTATTGATATGTCCATAAAAGGATGTGTGGTTATCCTTAGTGGTTAAATTCAAGAACTGCCTTGCTCTTTTTAATTTCCTTTTTGCATATACAGTACTTTCCAGTTCCCTATATTGATTCCAGTATTCCCTTATGCCACTTCATTTTGCCTTGCAATAAGCTTTTTTCTTTTTCTTCAAACACCTTTTGATTTTACAAGATAACCATGGTAGGAGTTTACCTTTATTGTCATATTTAGTCCTTACTGGGATGTGGGTTTTAGCCAGCTTTTAGATTTTTTATTCAGTTTTCCTCCACGTTTCTTTAAAATTCAGCCCATATAGTTCTTTCTCCTAGTTCCACATTTGGAGCACCTTACTCATTTCACATAAGTTAGCCTTTGAGAAACATTTGAATGTAGTCTTTCCTCTCTCTACCTTTTCATTGTTGCTTAGCACAAATTTGACATCACTTCCTTCTAGCGGTTCTTGCACTCTGCAGCATATCACAACTCTCTCCACATTACTAAGAAAAGGTCTAGTAGTCTTGTTTCTCCTGTAGAGTGTTGTAAATGCTGATCAGGGTTAAGTTCATTTATGTCAATGAACTCCTTCTCTTAGGTAGCTGTGCTTGTCAGAGTTTTCCAGTGTATTCCTAGCATATTGAAATCGCCTACCAGGTACAATCTATCCTCAGTGCTGAAATATCTGAGGGTGCCGTATAATTTCTCAGCCATTTCATTTAGTAGTGAAGGGGGTTTTTACACTATTCCAAAGTAAAACTGTTTTGCTTCTTTTGATGTAATAGCAACCCACAGCATTTCCTGTTCTTCATAAACGTCTCTCTCATTTCAACCACCTCAATGCCTTGGGTTACATAAAGGGCTACACCTCCACCCCTCCTGGCTAGTCTGTCTCTGCTGAAGAGGTTATAACTATCAATTGATTTCCCCCAAGCATCACCCGCTTCCCACCAGGTCTCCATGTCAGCATATGATATATGTCAATATTATTTAAGAGTTCAGCCTCTAACTCATCTTTCTTATTCCCCAGGCTTGTTGTGTCAACAAGAAGGCAGTTTCAATCTTTGCTGATGTTTTCCTTGCTCCTAACTACCTAGTGTTCTTTAGGGGCTTGTATTACTGCAGTACTGAATATATCATATATCACTGAATTTGTCAGTGTCAGTGGCTCAGTAGGTAGCACACTCGCCTCTGAGGCCGGGAGATCAGAGGGCTGTGGGTTCAGTTCCCACATCTGGCACTTGGGTTAATATCCCAGTACTGACACTGTAGTGCAGCATGAGAGGGGTGCTGCACTTCTGAGGTGCCGTCTTTCGGATGAGATGTTAAAAAACCGAGGTCCCATCTGCCTGGATTGGTGGTAGTTCAGGTGGATGTTAAAGATCCCATGGCACTTATCGAAGAGTAGGGAATTTCCCGTGTCCTGGCCAATTTCCTCATTCACTAAAAATACCACCAACAGCTTAATCTGGTTCAAGGTCAGCTGGCATTCATCTGTATCCCCCTCCCCCTCCCCCGGGTCGTGCCTGAAAATAGGCAGGATTTGTCTAGTGCACTTACCCGGTCAACAAAAGCTAAATAAATATCTCCTGCCACCACCCCCTTGAAATTGAGTTTAAATGATGGCTTATGCTATGAGATAATCTGTTTCATAGCATCATTACTCCATGAGGGTTAAGGTGTAACCTATCTCTTGAATACTTTCACCCTGTTAAAGAGCAGCAGCGCTTCACTTTTACTCCGCTGCCTTCCTGTTGCAGTGTGACTTGCTCTGGAAGAATTTTGTTTACACTTCTGAGCCTGACGGCCCACAGATTGTGCCAAAGGGAGTGTCTTTAGGCATGTGGGCAGGGTTCAAAATAATGACATCCTCAGCATGGGCATAGGGGACCACAGTGGATCGAGCGCATCGGTTGTTCACACTGTGGAGTAATGCACTGTATCCAGTACGTGTCCCCACAATTTCATCTGTTTAAAAACTGGTGCTGTGGAACACTTACGGCGATGCAGTGAATGTCCACAAAGCAGACTTTGCAGCGCATCAACCGGAGTGCATGTGCTGATGCGCTGTAAAGTCAGTGGTGTAAACAGGGCTAAAGAGGCATTGTTTGCAAACCTCTCCTAGTTCCTCTGAAACAGGAATCCCTCTTGTCTATACTATCTCCTTAGTCATCCATTGATGTATTTTATTTCATTATTTCTGGGTGTCCATCCACTAGGGAGAGGTAGGATTTCCAAAACAATCACTTTACAGTTACTGGTTTTTAGTATTTTTCCAATCACCACAAAATTATTTAAAGGTCTTCAAAGTGGGTCCTACCCATATCATTAGCTCCAATATGCAAAGCTACAATTGCCTTTTTATTTCCTTTTAGTATTCTACCAGGGTTATATCTTATGTCCTTTACTCTCGCCCCTGGCAGGCAGTTTACAGTAGTTTGTTCCTTTTTGCCCCTGCACATCTGACAGTCCATGTAACATAGGACAGAGTCCCCCAACTATTATTTCTTTCTTACTATCAATCATTTGTGGTGTGGCACCACCCCCCCCACACACACACAGCTCTCTAAATCAACTGTACCCTCGGTCTCAATCCTTTCCTCCCTCAGAAAGGTCACTGGAATGTTAGTCTGGTCTCTGTTGTTTAGTTGCAGCTCTCTATAACTGGCTTGTTTTGCCACACTGGTATTGGATTCAGGTACACTTTGATCCAGTAAGTTTAGTTCCCTCAGCACCTCAAACCTGTAAGATAATTTTAGGCCAATTTCCCTCCTGTGTAATTTGTTACGTCAACCACTTGTGGCTCTCACTGTGCACTATCTTGCTTCTCCCCCACTACCCCATTCTCAGATTCTGTGCTCAGCATTCTTTTCCACGTATCTCTAATAATTACATGACTAGCGAGTGTATCTGCATCAGCATCACCTCCCTCCACCAACTTCATTTGTCTGTCCTGCAGTAACAGCCTAGCATTGATGATGAAATCCTCCATGTCTTTTATTTGTTTATTGCATTCTAACCTGTGTTTCAATATGTTGAGTTCAAGCTCTGTTTAGTTAATTTACACTTGACGCAGTGGCTATCCTGTAACTCCATTGTTTTGCCATACATATTACAAGTGCTGCACTTTATCCAGTTCCCCATGTTGCAACTTACTAAGGCAGCTAAAACAGCAGTCCCCTTCCTTCTTGAAGTCCTGATGACTCTCAGAACTACAATACCCGGTTCATTTTTAGGTTGATAGGATAGAAAATAAAAGCCTTTTTTCAGTTTTTTCTTTTTTGTCTGTGGGGAAGGGCTGATATATTTTACAATTGCGCGCTGATGCTATCAACTAGCCTCTGTGCATGTCGACCTCTGCTTTGTGCTTGCCGACTGCTTGAACGGAAACTGATTTTAAAGGTCTTGCTGACTTATGCCCCTTGATGCTCTTGCTGATATCGCACTGTTAGTGCAATCCTACTTCTCCAAACAAAAGCACTATAAATAAAGTAAACTGTGCTCTGGCAGGCCCTGAACTCTCAACTGCTCAGGAAACTGCAACACAAGTAAAAGAATATTAGTAAAAACGCAGCTAAAACAGCAGTCCCCTTCCTTCTTGTAGTCCTGACGTCTCTCAGGAGAGGAGGTACTGTTCCCAGATCTTTGTTAGGTTGAGTGATAGACTAGAAAATAAAAGTCTTTTTTTGAGTTTTTTTTTCTTTTCTGTCAGTGGGGAAGGGGTGAGTGATAAGATTTTAGAGTGGCACACTGATGCTATCAAATCTCTGCCAGGCGACACAGCCTCTGCTTGCGTCAGCCTCAGCTCTGTGCCATTTAATGTCTATTGTTGTTTTATAGATTGACCTATTTAATGTATACTGGTTTATTTATGTAATTCCTTCTTTACTACATAAGGCACTCTGAGTCCTGGGAAAGGGTGCATTCTAAAATAAAATACTATTACTAATATATGCAAATTATTATGCATGAATTCCCTTTCTACCTTCTGTGTTCTTCAGTTACTGCATTGTTAAAGAAAGGAAAGGGGAAATTGTTTAACCAGGAAAAGCACTCTAAGCCAGATCTTGTTTCCAGGTGTGACCTGGGAACACAAGAAAGCTAAGTGACTTGCCCAGGGTCACACGGTATGCAAGTGAGGGCTGATGGGTTTCAAACCCAGGTTTCCAGGTTTGCAGCACAGTGCCCTTAACCACTATGCTATACTGCTGCTCAAAGAATGTAAGTAAAGTATAAACTAATGGCCATGCAGTTTCATATCACACACTCCTCTTGTACAAAAAGGTGGCACTGGCTCTTAAAGATATCTAAAACTGGATTAAAGCATCTCTTTGAGTCAGCTTTTTGGTGGACTTTTCCTGACTTGCTTTTCTGTTCATGGTGCCTGTATAGCATAAAATGTAACTGTGGTTTGTAATGATGCACCATGAAATGCATTCTATAATTAAGTGTAATGAAACCAAAAAAAAGAGCTTATATTTGAAGTTCAGTAATTATTTTCCCAGTGGTAGCAGTGCTTCTTTGTGATGTAATTATAGAACAAAAATGAAAATCTGCTGTAAAAGTGAAAGACATATTTGGCGGAATTATGAGGGCTAGCTTTCTAGAAAAGTGTGACCGTAAGCGATATCACAAATGCAAGACTTGTGGGGGTGGGTTGTTCAAAAAATGAAGGTGGAAGCACATGAAGTAAAAAAAAAAAAAAAAAATACCTTATTCCAAAATGCTTTATTTAGAACGTTAAATACAGAACTGAAAGACATAAAAATGGAAGCTGAGTAAATTCTTTTATGCTAGCCAGAACAAGTTTTTACTTTTCAGCACTTTTCTATCCCATTTTATTTAGCTGTTTATAATGTAATGCATTTTTTCTACACTTTTACGGTTCTGTGCCCATAAACCTTGAAGGAGTTACTCAGCTGTAAGTAAGCTCTAAATTGCATGGGTCATTAGTAAAACTATTTAACCATTATTTATTGAACTGCCATGATGTAGTCTATGTAGTTTTGAATCACACTGTCTCACAAAGCGCTCTGCTCTCAGGAGCTTGGATTATGCATTTATAATAAAGGAAACCACTGATTTGGCAAAGTAGTTTGTGGTTGTCTTGACTATATGTGTTCAGAGCCTGTGAACTTGTCAAGAGATCTGAGAATTCATAGACACTGCCATTGGCAGATAACCTCATCCGTCAGTTCTGATTAGCTGTCCCTTCCAATGTCTGTGGGTTGCAGGAATTGTATCTCTTGCAGTCCCCAAGGTCTTATTTGAAACCAGTGTTCCTCAAAGACACCCACCAACCAGATTTTATAGAGCAACAAAGTTCTTTAAAACCCTAATTAAAATCTGGCATGTTTGTACCATAAAACAACAGGTCATATAAAGTTTTTAAATACTATAATACACACTGTTTTTCAACACCCGAGCTGTTTCCTGCTGCTCATTTTTTATTCCAACCCCATTTTTATGCTGACACATTTCATGTTCTTCATGATAGTGCTCATGTTATGTGGCTTGGAGTTAAAGGTGATGTCCCCAGTGTCTTATAAGGTCAGGGAGCATTTGTTGCTGCCAACTAGTTCATCATAGCCACAAAAAGGTGATGTTAAGCAATGCATGTTGAAATGCAACAGACAATATTGATGTAAACCTAAAAGCACCTATTGCTAATACACTTCTCCTTTAATTATTTAGAAGGAAAAAATATATTGCAGGTGATACCTCTTTAGAGGACTAACAAATCTGTTTTTGAGACCAGAAACAATGTTGTTAGTCCAATAAAAGCTGTCACCTGCAACACATTTCTTTTTTTTCCTACATCATCACCTGAACTAACACGTCTACCATGTTTCTTTAATTAATTAAAATCTAAAAAAGGTGAAACAAACTTAAAATGGCTTAGCTTTTTCCTTTTGCTTCTATTGGGCATACCTTTGCGTGCTCATTTGCCTCTAACCTGTACCCCATCTGATATACACAGTACTCAATGACAGTTTAGTCAGCGCCAACCGTGGAGGTGAGAGGAAGGCCGTGCTGATACCAGCTTTGTTATGGGAGAGGGGGGACTTGGTGGTGGGCACTACCTGCTGGGGTGAGGGGGCTTGGAGGCCACTAGATCACCAGGGAAAGGGGGTCTTTTGCTATATTATGGCAGTGGCGACACTGGGAATCGGGGAGGGGGCATTCTATTGATTACATAATAGGGTGGCATCCGGGATTGGGAAGGGGGAATTTTATCACTTAATTAATATGGCAGCATGGATCGGGAAGGGGTGCCATTTTATTATTTAAATAGTATGGTGGCGTATGGGTTGGTGAGGCACTATACCACCATGAAGGGGACAGGATATTTATTAATGAATACAGGCAGCATGGGGTTCAGGAAAGGGGGCCATTGAACCACCAGGGAGAGTGGCTGTATTTAAACATTTTAAAATGTGGATTTATGGGGATCAGGGAGGGGGGCCACTAGACTGCCAGGGAGGGTGGCCGTATTTAAACATTTTTAAATGTGCATTTACGGGGATCGGGGAGGGGGGGCCACTAGATCACCAGGGAGGGCAGCTGTGATCAACAGGGAATTGGGGAGGATAGACCCACAGCACATTGCCGCAAAATGCACAACTGTCCCAAAGGGATATATTCCAAGTACCCTTAGACCAGCCCTGGCTGGTCTAAGGATACTTAGGAATTCTCCCCCTGGGATAGTTTTAAGAATCACATTATAGGGGGTGTGACAGCTTGCATCAGCTGCATGCCCCCTTGTGCCATGCCATAGCCAGTTTAGTGGAGCAAGGCTGGCACAAGCCCCCTTTTGCACATGCAGCCTGCGCTTGATGCAGGCTGTGTTTCAGAATAGGTCAGGGCACAATGTTTGATGCAAGGTTCCATTTGCATTATACATGTTTGACTCATATTACCTGGCCTCATATTAGGAGCTTTGGGAATTGGGCCCACAGTATATCAGCATCTCACTGACACCAACAGCGGGAGCAGTCCCAGTAATGTCTCACCTGTGAGCATGGTTCTTAAGATAAATGTTGGGTTGTACAAGCATCCCATTTAATTTTTGTTTCAGTTGGTGAATGTGTGACAGGTTGACCCCTGTCTAAGGTTTAACCCCCCCCACCTTGCTAAAGGTATGAATAAAGTGCCAAGTCCTTATTCTGTGCTTAAAGAATTGATGTGCAAATGATATAGGTGCTTATAAATGCACAGAATTCTTAGATTGTCTTCTTAAATAAGCCACCCTGCAAATCCCCCATTATTGTCTCTGATGCTTTAAAAGATGTAGATGTGTTTTTGTGTTAATGCGCTGTCTGGAAAGTAGAGAAAAGTGCTTTAAATGGCCATAAAGTGCTTATAGTGCCTATAAATGTGAAAGTGTTTAAGAGGGAATTAATGTGCAGAGGTGCCCATTAAATAAAGAAATAAATTGACAAATTGGAACACTCTACCGGGAGTAGGAAGAGTTATTAATTAATAACACAATAGCTGTATCATTCCCTGACCTGTACTATATCTGTTACAATAAGAATGGATATATGAATTAATCGGAATGGCTTGTGTTTTTCCTTTTGTTTATTTTAGCTGTGTATAGTCACTGCTCACCTTGTAATCGAGTCTGACTAGGGGGACACTTGTTTGTTATAGAGAAAGCAGAAAGGGTGTCTAGGGAGGTGAAGTACAGTTTCTAGAAGCCTCTCCGTATGAAAACAACTAAGTACCCTGACAGGAAAAGAGAGGTTTGTCATGGAGCGGTATTTTTTTTTTTTTGTGGTTAATAAGTTTTATTGATTTGACTTATTAAGATAATACAAACATTAAAACAGTCAGATACATTGCAAAGATCTTACAGACTGTTACATATGTCTGTAGAAGCAGAGAACGGAACATTCTGACCAAATAGTAACAAACTGAATATACTAGCCAGGTAAGCAGTAGGATAATACTCTGTGCCTGGATGTACAACACCTATCCAGCTGTAGATTAACTTTGAAAGTATCAGCAGTTGGTGCATTGCATTATAGCTAACTCATACAAACATATCTTACCTGGCCCCATCCTGTTAGTTTCTGCAGTATTTGACAAAGGATCAGAAATCATGAGAGGTCCAGGGCCACTGTCCTCTACTTTATGCCTGCAAAATACAAGAGATCACACACACACAAGGCAAACAGGTCTTCATTGTCAGAGAAGATACTATCCTTTACTGATATTGTACCATGTCTTCCGTAGAGTAGGGTCCCCTATAACTCAGTAACAATCTCTCCAGCAATTGCCCCTAAATGCACCATGAGAGGAGACCATTATAGTTGCATGGTTGTGCCTGTTCAGCCGATTCCCTCCCTAGGTTTCAAAAACAGAAGGAAGGGAGTCCAGAGGGCAGTATATTTAAAAAGGGTATGGGTCACAGTATGTGTTATTCTCGCCCAGTTGGCAACTTGAGCCAAGGAGGTAGGTACCTCCCCAAGGGAGGGGATTATCTGGGACCGCCATTTACACAGTAGGAGTCTTTTAACCTGCATACTGAGTGTCAGAAGTAGTTTCAACTGGGAGAGATGAAGGTGAGGGGCCGGGGTCTGGAGTCCTAATAACAGCAACTCAGGGGACAGAGGCACAAGCTTCCTAAGTATGTAGCCTGCCATAGGGGCTGGATCAGCCTGCAGGACCAAAGTATATGAAACAGATCACCTGGAAGTTCCTGACACCTCCAACACAGGTCAGACTGAGCCAGCTTTGCCTTGGCGAGGACTACAGGAGTCCTGTACCAGGAGTGAATTATCTTGTTCTGTATTAATTGACTACTGGTGTCAGGATATGTCCCGTGAGCTAGTTTTAGGCAAGACTTCCACTCCAGGTTTGTAATAGGGGTATGCAGTGCTTTCTCCCATTTATGCTTGGATTTCTCTTCTTGAGACGGGATGGTGCTCTGAATGGCCACATGTACCCGGCTTGACTGTCCTCTTTCTAGGGCCAGCCATGACTCTACCTGGGAGATTTGTTGCTCTTGGTGCTGCTTATGCCTGTACATAAGGATGGCGCTTCTTATTTGGAGGAATCACCAGAAGTCTTTGGGAGAGATCCCATAAGAGCTCCGCAGGCCCTCAAAGGAATTATGGGTATCTGTACCAGGAATGAGCATATCTCAAAGCAGTGAGATACCACCACGTTCCCATGAGGGCCATGCAATTGGTTGTTTATTGATGGTAATCTCATTATTGCCCCATAGTGGGGTAAGTATTAGGGGAGATGGGGAGGTGCCCAACTTCTTATGCACCTTGGCCCAATATTCCAGAGAGGGACCTATAGTAGGATGAGAGCGAGAGCCCTTAGGAGGATGGTTAAATAACAATAGTACCAAGTGAGTACGCTGACATACCTCTCTCTCCATATCCAGCCACTGGGGAGTGTTGTGTTCAGGGAAAAGGAACCATTTTACCGTCTGAGCCAGCTGAAAGGCCCATTTATACCCCTCTAACCATGGAAGGCCCCAGCCCCCTTCCGATCAATGAGCTCTGAGCTTATTTCTACTGTACCTAGGTTTCTTACCCTCCCACAAAAAGGATCCCAGCAGGCAGTCTAACTTAGTAAACCAATAACGAGGTATTTTCAAAGGAATGTGGTAGAGAAGATACATAATTTTTGATGCTGTGACCATTTTAATTGCAGATATTTTATCTACAAGCGGCAGTTGAAGAGATTTCCATCTGTCCAGTTCTGTACGAATGGAGGCAAAAAGTGGTTTCATATTCGGTCCCAGATTTTATGCAGATTAGGAGAAATAGTAATGCCCAAGTAGGTAATCCCCTCCGAGGTCCATCGGAGCCCATGCTGAGTAACCATTTGAGAGGTACACTTAGAGTTTAAAGGTAGGACCTCCGTCTTGGCGTGGTTAATCTTGAGCACTGAAAATGTAGAGAAATCTGACAAGGTGGACAGTAGGGGAGGAACGGAGGTGACGATATTGGCTATAGGGAGCAACAGGTCATCCACATACATAAGAGTAGGGTATGCCCTTGTTCCCACCTGGACCCTGGAAATTAGAGAATTTTGCCTAATAGCAGCTGCCAGGGGTTCTACTGCCAATACAAAAAGTAGTGGGGAAAGTGGGCAGCCCTGACGGGTACCCCTACCCAGTATGAATGGGGGAGACAGCATCGTGATGGAGTATCCTGCAGCTGGGGATGAATATATTGCCCCAATCCAGGCCCAAACCACGCCCCAAGCCCATAGTGCAAAGTACTTGTTGGACATAGTCCCACTCCAGGAATCAAAGGCCTTTTCAAATCTATTGCAGTGGGCAGCAGCGAGGGAAGATAATGTTTGGGCCTTATGGATTAAATTTACCAACGATCTAATATGGTCCATAAGTAAAGCGCCTCTTAACAAAGCTTCTACTTGGGATGGGTGGATCAAACTGGGAAGGGAGAGGATTAAGTCTATTAGCTAGTATCTTAGCTAGCACCTTGCTATCAGCATTCAATAATGAAATAGAGGCGGTAGCTGGATGCTTTAAGAGGTCTTTACCTTTTTTGTAGGCTAGTAATAGTCACCTCCCTAAGGGATGAAGGAGAACTCTGTTGCAATGACTCAGTAAATACTTGTTGCAATACCGGAGAGATTATGGGATGCAACAGCTGCCACACTTCAATAGGGAAACCGTCCCCTCCTGGGGCCTTTCCCTTTTTAAGGGAGAGGATGGTGTCTGCCACCTCCTGGGTTGAGATCGGGGCATCTAGGGCATTAGCTTGGGCTTCCGAGATTTTGGGGAGATGTAAGGACTCGAGAAATGGGCGGACCCCTTGGGGGTCTGGGGCTGTGGAGGATTTATATAACAAGCAGTAAAAATCCATCATTATTTAATTAATACCTTGCGCCGAGGTCTGGGTCCTACCCCCAGCATCCTCTAAAGCTGCTATATGCCTTTCAGCTTGCTGCTTTTTGAGACGGTATGCCAGCAGCTCACCCCCCCTTTTCTCCCCTTCCCAAAATTTATGCTTGAGTTTAATGATCGAAATCTCTGCCTTTCTAGAGACCAGCTCATTCACTTGCATCTTCAGAGAGGTGACTTTGTGACCTGCCTTTGACCTAAGGGAAGGGACACGAAGGGCCTTAAAAGCAAGCTCCGCTTCTCGGAGTTGTCCTTCAAGCCTCCTCAAATGTTGTTCCCTCCTCTTTCTGCGTCGGCTCGCATACCCTATTATGGCCCCTCTTAGAGTAGCTTTGAATGCCTCCCGTGTGGTACCCACAGAGGTATCTGCTATGAGGTTATGCCAAAAAAATTCCGTTGCTTCCTTTTGAAGCCAAGGGGGAAAGTCTGGGTCACGAAGTAGCAATGGGTCCAGCCTCCATGCCGGAGACTTGGGGAGAGGGTGGCCCCATGTGAAGGCAAGATGCACAGGGGCATGATCCGAGATAACTAAGGGATGAATAAGGGTATTTACAGTGTTACTAGTAATAGTAAGAGAGGTGAGCCAGAAGTCTATTCTACTAAGAGAACTATGTACTGGGGAATGAAATGTGTAGTCCCGCTTGGAGGGGTGAAATATTCTCCAGATGTCCGTAAGGGCCAAATTTTGTTGTAATTGAGCCACTGCCATTACAGCCCTGGAGTGGGGCTCAGTATTGGAAGGGGATCTATCCAGGAAAGAGTTCAGAATAAGATTAAAATCACCCCCTAACAAACCGGGGGTGTCGTCCGGAGATATGGATCCCAGCACCTGGGCCAACTTGTGAAAGAAGGAGGGCAAGTCCTCATTCGGAGCGTATATGTTACCCAGGATCAGAGGGCCTTCCCCAATATCCATGAGTACCACCACCCATCTACCCTCAGGGTCTCTCACTTGTGTCTGCAATTTCCATTGTAGTTGCTTGTGAAGCAGAATTGCCACCCCTCTCTTTCTAGAGGAGGCTGAGGCATGAATGACCTGACCTACCCACTCTCTCTTCAGTCTCTCAGGATCCCCCCCAGTAAGTTTGGTCTCCTGCAGGAAAGTGACCCTCGCTCCTAGTTTCTTAAGGTGGCCCAAAAATTGCTTCCTTTTGTTTGAGGTTTTAAGCCCTCTGACGTTCCATGTCAGATAAGTGATATCACCTGTTAGTAATAGGGAGCAAATATTTAATTAAGAGATATATCAAGAGCAACCAGCAGATGGGGGTCGAGAGCAGCCCAACCAGAAGAGGCAAATTTCTATAGAGCGCTACCAGATATGGAGAGAGTGGGTAAAGTCCATATACCCTGCCCCATCAGAAGACCTTATACTAACAAATAACAAAACATCTATGTGTGTCTCTTGTGAAACAAACGTACATAAACACATTAACAAACTATTTACATTGTGCACAGTGTACCATGCAATTTGGGGATATAGAGGCATCTCTTCAGCCGCAGAGCCCTGCTATAGGCCAGCCCCTCTTCCCAGGGTGTTATCAAGTGGTATGCATCCTTCCTTAGCACTACGGTGAGTACAAGGGGGTGTTCCCCCCTGAGAGAATCAAGTAACCCAATAAGAAGGTTGGACCACGTGGCTCATTGCAACCCCAGAGGGTTGAGAGAGCTGCTCCAGTGGTGTAGCTCAGAAGCTGGGGTAGTTAAAGTGGGACTACACAATGCTTCTAATGAGGTGGGAGTTTGCAGGAAACAAAGTGGGGGGGGGAACTGCCCACTAATTCGGCAAGCCTAGGGTTATTGCTGATGGGTGCCAACATGTTCTCACAACAAAAATCTTGGTGAGATTAGGCTCATCATACCTATGAAGAGAGTACTGTAAGCCACGCAATGCGGGGGCTGGGAGCTCTCCCCTTGATAGAAAAAAATAATAAAAAAAAAAAAAAAAATACCAGAGGGGCACAGGCCTGTGCCATTCACCACTTAGAGCTTCACGTAAAACACATACTGGCTACCAATTCAGCACAACAGTTTACGCATGCTGTCAGATACTTTCATATTATATGACACAGCTTCCCAGCGGACCTCACCCCCCCTACACACAAGTAAGCGAGGTAGAAGGCACAAAAGTTCTGCTGTTTAATCGGATGGTACAAAAAAGGCATTCTTTGCCATCTAGATGTGTCTGAACCTTTGATCAGGACGTCCACTGAGAGCTTGTTGGTGGGCCTCATTGAATCCCTCCCAGTATAGGAGTGAGGCATCTTCTCTGCCATATGGCAGTGCAAGTCAAGGTTGGGGTGAAAAGTGGCTCGAAAGTTCCCTTACATGGGTAACATGGAGAAAAGGTAGCAGATGGGTCAGCCAAGGAGATTGTCCACTGACTATCAATTTAGACACCCCAAACTCGCCCCATACCTACAACTCCCCGGGGGATTAAAAGAACAGGAATAGAAAGAAAATAGAAGGATGACTACTTATCTGACCACGCCGGTGGGTTTTCTCTGATCGATTGCCCTGGAGATGTAGAGCACTCAGGACGGTCCACACTGAAGAAGAGATCTCCGCTGATAGCAGAGGCCTCCCTCATAGCCTTTGGTGGATGCTGCCCTCCGCTATCTGTAGCTCCGTTCTGCAGCTGGTGAGGAGTTGCTGACAGGGACAGGTAGCTGGGCTGCAACATAGGAGTAGGCCTGCCTTCCACAGTCAAATCCACAATGCCTGGGTGTTGATCCGGAGAGCTGGGGCGTAAAGCTTTATATCTATTAGCGGTGTGGTAGGCCTGTAATTGATCTGGAGCAACAGTGTCCATGTTTGTGGCATCCTCTGTGACTGCTTGCCCTCTCTCCGAAGGATGCTCCCGGCGGCCATGTTTTTTTGAGGATTGCCACTTTCAGTGTGCTTTTTGGGGGAGTTCCCACTGTTGCTCGCTGAGGTCCTGCCAAACTGCAGGCCTGCTCACTGATGGAGAGGTGTGGCAGTCCAATCCGTCGGTAGCAGTTTTTGCCGAAGGAGCTACCGGGGTAATGGTGGTGAATTCTTGTGGTCAGTTGCACCATAAAAAATCCATGAGTGCATCAGGAGATTCAAAACTGTTCAGGACCCCATTATACATAACCCGCATTGTGGCTGGGTAATGCAAGGAAAAGGACAGTCCAATACTGTGCATTTTATGCCTTGCCTCAGAGTATGCTCGGCATTTGTCCGACAGATCCTTAGAGAAGTCCTGAAAGATGTGGTTCCTATTCGATCTCCACACTACATGCTGTAACTCATGAGCTCAAGTTAGGACTTTCTCTTTGTCTCTAAAATCAATAAATCAGGCTATGATAGTGTCCTGGGCCTGAGACATGGGGGCTAACGTACGGTGTGCTCGTTCCACCTGGAACGGTATCAATGGGTCCAACTGCAGCATTTCAGCGATGGCTAATTGTAGAAATCCCTCAGTATCTTTGCCTTCTACACGCTCAGGGAAGCCCAGGAAGTGAAGATTATTATGGTGACCTCGATTCTTGAGGTCATCCATCTTACTGCGCAGCATCTGTATGGTCCGTTGTTGATCTCTTAATTCTGCCCTTAAGTCCTGAACATGTCGCTCTGTCGCCAAGACCCACTGTTCGGTAGGCAGCATTCTGGCTTCTAAATTTTGAACCACTTGGGTGTTTCAATTAGTTGCCACAGTGACTTGTGCCACCTGGGTCATAAATTGGCTGAACATCGCCTCAACTGACAGTTGCACCCAGGTTTGTGGCAAGCGGCCTTCAGCCATATTTTCAGGCCTACCTTGTCCAGGAAGCTCTTCAGTAAAATAGCGATTTTCACACAGCAAATGAAGGCTTTTTGTATCAATGAAGCTAAATTAGTGTAGCTTGAGCATTACCCCACAAGTTACAGCGGAGTGATGATATAATACCAGCTGGTAGAAAAAGGATTTTAAAGGTTATTTCCCTCTGGGTTGTGGAGCTGATCTTTAAGCTGCCATCCTATTTAGTGCCCCTAGTGGCCACCTGGTATTTTACTTTTACTTTCATTGCCACTCACTGCTCCGTGTTTCTGCTCTATTCTCCTGGCACCCCTTTACTGAAAAGTCCCTGTGGGGTTTACAGACGAGAGCGAGAGTGTTTTAATATTTATTAAAACAGTGCACGGAGCATGCTCGCTCTTCATTCTCTCTCTTTCTCTCTCTTCACTCAAGCATGATGTGGCAGAGTCAGAGCGGAGCGGGTGAAAACTATCATTTTCAACAGATAGCCGCTCCATTGTTTTGGATAAATAAAGTAAGCACTGGGATTATGGAAAGAGGGACAGGAGCATTCTTCATGTGAAACCACATCCCTGGTGCCCAGAAAAAAATAAATAGAAGTTAAAATGTTTGGCTGATGGCCGACTGGTGGATAATAAAGGGCCCAAATGAAATATGAACCTGATGACTGGGGATTTCAGCTGTCAGAGAACTGAAGAGGGGCTAAGCAAGAAAGAAAAGCTGCTCAGGATTAAATCAGGACAAAGATGTCCCTAGTGAATTGAACCTGGGCTCCTGCAATAAAACAAACACCATAATTAAAACAAAGTGGGCTCAGCATGATTAAATAAAACATGAGGAAATAAAAGACAGATTATTATTTATTTATTTATTCATGAATATCGGAAGACCTTTGAGCCTGAGCTCTTTTACAAAGGTCCCACGTCAGGGTGGACAAAAAATACCAGACACCAATACAGTAGTTACAGATTTCAGAACAAATACAGTTGTTACAGGATTCAGCACAAATACAGTAGTTACAGATTTCAGAACAAATACAGTTGTTACAGGATTCAGCACATTAGGCAGTTAGAGTAGTATATGAGATTTATTGGCAAGTAGTGGAAAATAAATCTATCGTAAGAGGATTTAGGTTATGTCGTGGAAAATTCTAGGGGTGGCTCAGCCTAGAGACGTCGAGAGGTCTATTGATAGACTATGGTTGAAAAGGACGGGGGCCTGTACGCAGAGCCTGAAAGGAGGACTAGTAGCTTAACTGGTGTTCCTGGCTAAGCTAGGATGAGGTCAAGTTTTCTAAGATGCCCACTCTAAACCAAGCTCTGATAAACATTTTAGAGAACTAGAAATAATACGTTCATGAATGTGTTTAAGCAAAATGCTAGCAGGCTGAAAAGAAATGGTGAACTTACCTGAAGTAATGATTCAGTGGACTGTTCCCTATAGGGAGCAGCCGCCCTTTGAGTCCTGTTTGGTACTATAATAATGGATGCTGTCATGCTGACCAGTGGGAGGAGCTTAGCTAAAGTATGTACTTAAATATATTGTACAAACCACACAGGCCAGCCAAAATATAATTTTGGTATTATAAGATTATTAAAGCTCCTTGTAACCCAAGGATTAGAAGCAACCATTTGTTTTATGTATAGGTATGGTTGTGAGCCTTGGAGAGCTACAAAATGTTTAACTGCCTTTTGTGGGTGGACCTAGTATTAAGCGGGAGGGCTATATAAATCCATCAAACCCATGCATAGCCAGATCAGCCTTGTGAGAGGAACCTGGAGGACCTGTGCCAGTGTATGGTCTCAGAAAGAGCACAGAGGAAGGTGGACCTTTGAAACCTTAAAAAGTGATCCATGTTGTGTGCAGTACTACAAGTTGTAGCACTGCTGTTGTAAGAATTGTTTGTTTTTTATTTTAGTTCATTTTTGATCCTGACATTTTATGAAAATAAAATGACAAACGCTTTTAAGTGTTTTTTTGTGCACCTAACGTTTTGTCTGCCTGTTTCTATGAGTTGAAATTCCACATCCCTTTGACAGAATTGGAGTCTTGTTTATTTTGTGAAATATATACTTTGCTGACACCTACTTGTATTCAGTTTGCTTCAGTCATATACTGTATACTCTACTGACACCTGCTTGTATGCAGTTTGCTTCGGTCATATATACTCTGCTGACACCTGCTTGTAGTCAGTTTGCTTCAGTCATATATACTCTGTTGACACCTGCTTGTAGTCAGTTTGCTTCAGTCATATATACTCTGCTGACACCTGCTTGTATGCAGTTTGCTTCAGTCATATATACTCTACTGACACCTGCTTGTATTCAGTTTGCTTCAGTTATATATATTCTACTGACACCTGCTTGTATTCAGTTTGCTTCAGTAACTCTTCCACTGCACACAGCTCTCTGCAAGTTAAAAAATATAAATATTCAAAAAAGTTATTAAATGCAGTATTAATTTTAAAAATGGTTATAAAATGCAGTATTCATTTTATACATCCAAATTTTTTGTTTCATTATTAGTTTATTATTCTTGTGGCATTTCCATCACAATCGGTTGGTAAGATGCCCCAGCCTTTTTTATTGGCAGAAACATCACACTGTGATTTATTTATTTACTGTTAACAGTTTGTAAATGCAACTGATGACAAGGTGGTTGAATGTAATATTAGTACAGCATCATTAGTATATTCTTAATAACTTGCTTGGTTAAAATTAGAAACTATATGATAATTTATGTATATGCAAGTAGAGAGATAAAAGGGCTTTGGGGCGGTAGCTGCAGTTGTAGTTTTGTTAAAACAAGCAGAATCTGTAATGAATTCCAAGATATGTCTTAGTTTAACTTCTGGCATATCCAGCTTAATAAAATGCTGATGGGCCAATTGTAATTATACTAACATACTAAAATGCCAGCAGAATAGGCCTAATGGTCTTTCGTGTCTGCTCGTTTGGTCAGCCCCCACCCTGGGTGCTGACCTTGCTGTCCCCCTCGCCTTCTCTGGCTTCTCCCTTCCCAGTTCCGGATATTCTTGCTGCATTGGATTTTGCTTCCTGAACCCTTCCCTGTACCTGTCCACCCCTCTTGAACCCCTCCACTGTCCTGCCTCCACCAGCTCCCTAGGTGGTGCATTCCATGGCTCTACCACCCTCTCAGTGAAGTAGCACCTCCTCCTTTCTCCCCTGAATCTTCCCCCTCCAGCTTCCACCCATGCCCTCTAGTGGCCCCCTCCTCCTTCCTTCAAGCACCCTCACTGTTTCCTCCCTATTTACCCTCTTCATGTACCTGAGGAGCCTCTTCATGTCCCCCGGTCCCTTCTCTCCCTCCAAAGTGTACATATTTAGCTCTTCTAGCCTCTCTCATAGGGTCCTGTCCCCAAGCCCCAAATCATTTTGGTTGCCCTCCTCTGGACCCTCTCACGGAGGTTAATGTCCCTCTTTAGTGCGGCCTCCAAAACTGCCCATGATGCCTCAGGTGCGGCCTACCAGCAGTTATACAGAGGAGTATCACTTCCCTCCTTCTGGAGTGATCCCCCTAGTGATGCATCCAGCATCCTGTTGGCCTGGCTGCTGCCTCCTACAAGTCTCAGAGTTGTTCATCTTGACATCCACCACCACCCCAGGTCCCTCTCAGCCATTGAGACTTGTAGTATCTCCCCAGGGTGTACACTTGGCCTGGTTTCTAGCCCCAGGTGGGAGTACCTTGCATTTCCCTGCATTAAACCTCAGCTTCCACTTTCTAGACCATCTTTCCAGAGCCTCCAGGTCCCCTGCAGGGCCACCCTCCCTCCTCCCTATCCACCACTGCCCCAGTTTGAGTCATCTGCAAGAGACTCATCTCACTCCTGATTCCTTCCTTATGTCAGATCGTGGCGTTGAACAGAAGGGCCCAAGGACTGATCCCTGTGGGACCCCACTAATGACCCTCCTTGGGAAGAGACTATCCCACCAACTACGACCCTCTGGGTCCGGTCCTGAGCCAATTGCCTATCCATCGGATCATCTGGTTTCCCACCCCATTTCTCTTAGTTTATCCAACAGGCCCCGTGAGAACAGGTCAAATGCCTTGCTGAAGTCTAGAAAGAGGACATCCACTGGTCTACCCAGGTCCAAGGCACTTGTCACCCAGTCATAGAACTCCACCAGGTTTGTCTGACACGATTTCCCGGGATGAATCCATGCTGTCTATCGTCCAGGCACCCTGACTTATCCAGGTCCCCTAGCCTCTCTTGACAATGCCCTCCATCACCTTGCCCACTACTGATGTCAGGCTGACAGGCCTGTAGTTCCCTGCCACCTCCCTTGATCCCCTTGTGGATAGGCACTACCGCCACCTTCCAGTCTTGGGGCACCCACCCTGTCCTCAGAGAGATGGTGAAAAAGCTCTGCCAGGGGTTTCGCCAGGACATCTGCAAGTTCCTTCAGCACTCTAGGATGTAATTTATCCGGCCGTGCTTTCTCCATCTTAAAGGGGCTGAGGGCTTCCCTCACTCTCTCTGCTGTGATTTCCACTTCCAGTACCTCTTCTCCTGCTTAGCCCTCCCCCACCTGCCAGTGATGCCCCCCTCTCCCAGACCTGCCGATTGGTAGGGGCCCCCTCATTATCTCTTCTCCCCCCATTGATGCAGCATCCCCATTTCCCTGGTGAAAACTGAGGTGAAGTACTCATTTAGTACCTCAGCCTGCTCCTCTGGGTCTTGTGCCCATCTCTTCCTGATTTAATCCTGCTAATCTGCCCTTCACCCTTCGTCTTTCCCCAATGTATCTGAAGAACCCTTTTCCCTCTCCCTAATTTCCCTGGCCAGGTTCTGCTCCTTCCTTGCCTTAGCCACCTCACCACTCTAGTGGCCCTTCAGCCATCAGCTCATACTCCCTCGATCCCTTTCACTCCTTGAGCACTTGAATTTCTTATAGGCTGCTTTCTTTCCCCACACCACCTCCTGGACCTCCCTGGTCCACCAACAGGGTTTTGGGCCTAGCATTTAGGTCTTACTCTTGCACAGGTGCTGGTAGCATCCTGCACCCCTCTCCTGATGATTTCCCACCTACTATCAGCGTCCATGTCTGACCCAATCCCATCCAAATGCTCCTTAGGATCCTTCCCATTTCCTTAAAATCCACCCCTGAAGTCGGTTACTTCGTCTTTGTGCAGCCTTCTACCCCTCCTAGGTCCAGGCAGAACCAGACCGTGGCATGGTCACTCCCGCCAATGGGTCCTTACCTCCAGGCCCCAATCTGGTCACTGTCTGCCAGGACCACATCCAGTACCCGTGCCTCCTGGTCGGTTCTCTCACCTGCTGAGTTAGGCAGCGTCTTGAAAGACATCCAACAACCTCTGTTCCTGGTCACAGAGGATGTCATGAGTCTCCCAGTCTGTTCCTGGCATGTTTAAGTCCCCTAACACCACCTTTCCTCTGCCCAGTCTGCAGTGTCTCCTAACATCTGCCGCAGACTGTCCTCCAGCTCCTCCGCCAGAACAGGGGTCTATCCACCACTCCTATTTTACTCTCTTTTACTTGTTATCAAGGTGACCCAAATCGCCTCCACGGTTCCCTCCTTGCCTCTCTACTCCCCTATGCCAATGCAGTTTTTTTACTATCATTGCTACCCCTCCTCCTTCCTCCCCTGTCCTTCCTGAACATGGTATGACCCTCCAGGTTCAGGTCCCAGTCATGTCTTGCAGTGGCCCAAGTCTCAGTGACCGCTGCCCATCCACCTGCTCCTCAGTTAACATCGCCTGGAGCTCAGGCATTTTGTTGCCCAAGCTCCTGGCATTTAGCAGGACTACCTTCCACCCTTTCCTATAGTTCCATTTCCCCTGCTCGTGTTCCCTTGGGGATTCTGTTTTCTCCTGGTCTGCACTTTTGCCAGTTGGTCTTTTCCTGCAATCCTCCTGGTCCCCAGGGGTGGAGACAGAGTCCCTCCTTTATCGGCATCCCCTGACTGCCTTTTCTCCCATCCAACCCCCTTCACAAGTTTAAACCCACTTTTCACCAATGAACTCTCTATTTTTCAACTTAAGGATTCCCTCCCTCCAAATTGAGATGTAGTCTATCTCTAGCATACAGCTCCTTATCCTCCCAGGTCTCCCCCAATCCCCATCAACCCATACCCTCTGACCTCCACCACTCCCTGAGCCACTGGTTTATCTCCTAATTTTCTTTGTGTTCCCCACTGTGTCCTTGGCACTGGCAGGATTTCTGAGAAGGAAACTGTGCATCCTATGTCATGACAGACCCTTGCAGCTCCCTGAATCTTGCCTGTATCTCTAGCTCGCTATTTCCTCAATGTCATTTGTGCCCAGGTGGACTAGTATGTCTGGGGAACCCCACAGTCCTTTGCCAGCTGATATACTGTGGCTTAGCCCTGTGCACTGCTAGTCCAGGGAAGCATCTTGTTCTAACTGGCCAGGCTTCTCCTCTCCTATCCCATTTGATACCCCTGATCATAGAATCCCCAGCAGGAGCACTCTGACCCTCCTTTCCTCCATTCCCCTTCCATGTCCCTCATCCTTTCTACCGCCCTTCCACTCAGCTGGCTCCTTGTTCCTCCCCCTATCTGTGTGCCACATGCCACCGCTCCTTATTTACCATGGCCATCCACTCCCCTCAATCCTGTACTCTCCTCCTCCTGAGTATCCTTCTGTACCTTGTTAATTCCCCCCTCACTGCTCACAACTGGTCCTTCTCCCCCATCTGCTAAACTAGCCTGGCTCATCCTCCCTTCCTTCCTGTCTCCATTTAGTTCCTCCTTGCTCATCGTGCTCCCCTGGCCTACCCCCTCAGCTCTCTTTACTGAATCCTCCTTGTACTTATTGGTTCTGTTATTTAAACATCGGGTTCAGATCCGAGTGGGTCACATTATTTCTTTCTCACTATGCTAGATAGATAGATAGCTAGAGAGACAGACAGACAGACAAATGGACAGATACATAGACAGAAAGATGCAATATTAGATGCGGTATCAACCAATATCAAATACAATTTCAGACACCAGGAACAGTTCTCGGAAACAGTTCTTTGTAAAATACAGAGAACTGTTTCCAAGAACTATTCCCAATGTCTGAAATCACATCTCATAAATCAAGCACAATCTCTTATGAATTCTGGGCTATGTCTTAGTCTAACTCATGGCATATCCAGCTTACTACAATGCCAGTGGGACAGCTGTAATTACTAGTTCTGTTTAAAAAAATATATATATAATTCTATACCACATGCCCTAAAATTAAACTGTAGGCTAATTTTAAACCATTACCATACATAAGGTGTCCGGAATGTTTAATTTAGTTACAGGTATCAAGGGTGGTGGTTGTGGGAGGGGGTGTGGATGGGGCATTCAGTAAAGTTGTGGATGAAGCGTGAATCACAAGCCTGCAAAACCCGTATCAGGTACAAATATTCATGGTAAAGTTTGCCAGTGTGAGTTTCTGGCTTGCAGGCTGGGGGTGGGTCACCTGTTGTTACCATGTATATGAATGAGAGGTGCATCATCTGCATACAATGTTAAGTGTTACTTTAACAAAATTGCTTGTTCAGTCCTCAAACACTGCTATCCCCCAACCAATTCTCCTAGATTTCCTCTCAAAATATATTGGGGGCCAGATATTCAAATATGGAAAAAGCGGAGCTCCAAAAGTTGTGCTGTGCCTTGTGACTGCCTGGGTGCCCGAAGATGCTATATTCTGTCAAACAGCACACCAGCACTGTTCAGCACCATGTTGGCCCAGCACTAAGCCACTTAGCACTGCCCTGAAGTATGATGCCAGAATGAATAGCACCAGAGCAGTATTTGCCAAATTAAAAGGTACCCATACAAAGGATCCCAATGGGCATGCAAGGCACTAAGGAGTCATTTGCATTCCCATTATGGGCTTATCTGTATGAGTAGCGAGGCAGGCTAGTGTGGTGCCATCCCACTCCAATTGCCCGGTCCCAGATGTGTATATATCCCTGGTGCTAGTGGTCCACACCCTCCCACACCAATCACCAGCCTATTCTGTATATTAAAATATCCCTGATGGTAGTGGTCCCTGCTGCCCCAACAGCCCATGCTGTAACATAATATAATTCCTGGTGCTAGTGGTACCCCTTCCCCGATTGCTATCCCCAGTGTGAATAAAATGATCCCTGGTGCTAGTGGTTCTCCCCTCCAGTTGCCATTCCCAGCTAAATGAAATGATCCCTGCTGCTATTGTTCCCCCTTTCTGATCACCAGCCTGGAAGTACAAAAAACAACCTCCCTGGTGTCAAGTGGCCCCCTCGTGGCACTGGGCATACCCAACCCCCACCTAAGCATTATCTGTGGTGCCATGGGAGCATACAGCAACCATCGCAGCCCTCCTCACACCTCCTTGGCAGGCCACCATATGTACTGGCAGGGAGCATGCCTCTTGTTTATAAGACAGGGTGAAACGCCCAGTCCTATAAATAACAGGCATGATCCCTCCCTGTACATATGATGGCCAGATGAGAAGGTGTGAAGAGGACTGTGCCGGTCGCTGTATGCTCCTGCAGCATTGTGGATAATACTCAGGAGAGTGGGAGGGTATGCCCGGTGCCTCGGGGCACTGAGTGATGCACACATATGGTGGGCAGCCGAGGAGATATGAGGAGGGCTCTACTGGTCACCGTATGCTCCTGCAGCACCACAGATAATGCTCAGGTGAGTGCAGGGGGTATGCCTTGTGCTACGGTGGGGGTCACTGGGTGACATGCCCATTCCTATTAATAGGATGCTCCCTACCTGTACATATGGCAGTCAGCTGAGGAAATGTGAGGAGGGCTGCCCATGTAATTGTATGGTCCCATGGCACTGCAGATAATGTTCAGGTGAATGAGGGGTATGCCCGGTGCCACGGGAGGGGAGGAACCACTGGATGCTAGGGAGGTTTTATTTTGTACTTCCAGGCTGGTGATCATTGTGGGGGACCACTAGCACCAGGGATCATTTTATTTATGGTGGGGATGGCGATCAGATGGGGGGGGACCACTAGCACCAGGGATCATTTTATTCACTCCAGGGATGGCGATCAGAAGGGGAACCACTAGCACTGGGGAGCATATTATTTTACAGCATGGACCAGCAATTGGTGGGGGTGCCAAGGATCACAGGGAGTGGTTGTACTCCCCCATTGGCCAACCCACTAGGTGACTGCATTACCTCTAGCAGCTGCTAGGGTTGCCAGGAGTTAAGTCTGGTATTTGTGCCACACAAAAGGACCACGCTAAACCCTTTTGCGCAGCACAAATCCACTGAATATGGAGTAGCATGCATATTCATGGCCATGCCCTTCCCCTTGCCTGCAGGCATACATTATGTTTTGCGCAGGCTCTAACCCTCTTTGCCCATGCAACAGCCCCCTTTTGAATATGGGATATTCCCGGTGATGGGGATGCCGGCCTGGGATAGATGCGAGTCCCGACGAGGGGGAGACACGAGCCCACCTGCCAGCTCCACAAAAACCGGGGGATAAAAACTTAAATAATAAAAAAAAATTTATGTTTTTTTTTATATAGATGAGAGGAAAAATTCAGAAAAAAACACACCATTGAAATCAATGAAAAATATTTTATTTATTTATTTAAAAGTTTTACCAGGAAAGACATATTGAGCAGACTACCGCTTGATTCCAGACACATCCTGGGGGTAGAGGGAATGGGATAGTACATACAAGTAAACATACAGAAGTTTTAGAACAGCAACATTTACTTAGGTTATATACAATATATACAAGGTTTAATAATTACAGTGATAAATGATCTCGAAGTAGTATGTACAAGGGGCAAGAAACAGTGAGAGAACCGCATAATAGTAGGCAGAATAAGTAGAAAAGGTAGTGGCAATCAAAAATTTGATAGTTAAGCATTTGGGTGGACAACGTAGATCACATTGGGTGGTTGGCCATAACATTGTGCACACCAATTAAGACATGGGCCATGCTAGTGCATGTCAAGTTGACATGAGCAGCTTATGGGGACTTGCCCTTTTAGAAGGGAGATTTGTTGCCGAGGGAAGGGGGAGAGCCGGATGTCATATATATTTTTTCAGAGTTTAATGTTTCTAAAAATACTGAACCGATTTACATGAGACTTTTAGGGACTTTGGATTCTATGTAGATCAAATCGTGAAAGATTCACATAAATCCATAAAACTATCTTTCTGCAAGTAACACACAATTGAGTTTAACATAGAACTCACCAGCCACCCTAACTATAGTGCCCATATGATGCTGTGCAGACATGCGCTAATTTACAAGGATAGGCAAAGCACTGTACTCTAAGGACGAATAACTGCTGGCTCGGTGTGATGCTATGAATCCCAAACTGGCAACAGGAAGGGGATATAGCATTTGGATTTGAAAAATAAAACAGTACTGATGGCTGCATGCAAAGCTTGTTGCTTTTATCTTTTCAGCAACAAATGCAAATGTGGCAAATTACTCTCTGTGTGAGACCACAGAACGAGAGGGCCCACTTCAGTCCCAGCATTGATAAAGTGCCAGGAGCAGAAGCCGATAAGCATTGGGGCTCCAGTGGTTACTGTTGTCTAGCCAGCTGCCATTTCCTCACCCAAAATTCCTTTCTGAATTACTTAGTGGTTCAGGAATCCAGTGTTATCCGCCAAATGGAAGCCCTGCATAGAAAGCTTCATTGCAGGCTGCAGCTCAACTGATGTCACTGATTTCAGGCATATAAGCAACTACAAAAATGAATATTGGGTAGTATTAAGCATGGATCCCAAATAAGGAAAAAGTAGGTCTATTTCAAAACAAACACACAGAATAATACACTGTGATAATTAAACACACTTCATACACGCCAACATTAATACATTATATTAAAAATGTAAACAAAAGAGGTTATATTCCTCCAGGAGAAGCCAAGAACTGAATGAGCATGGTCTGAAGAACTACCCTTTGTCACCCACTAGGGAAGGCCCATCAGTAACAGGGTAGGATCGTGTTGACCGGGTGCCAGGGGTAGCTGAGCTTGCACTGTGACTGTATTGTACATGTCATACAGATAAATAAAATATCTTGGTCTATGGTACTGCTAGAAATGCACCTTTCACTGGCCCTACATTCACTACATCAAAATAAATAATAATTCTGTGGTTTTCAGAGCTGGATGTGTCTAACATCATTGTTTTCACTTGGTCTGTTTCTGCCTTCATGGCATCATTATGCAAGCCGTTATGGTTAATGGTATGTAATTGCACACTCAGGACCATGAGCCAAGGTCCTTATATGGCAAAGAGGTACCATTCATGTCCTTTCATAAGAGAGTATGTTTTTCTACCTTCTGACTTCCTTACCTGAGAGCTGTGACTCAAGCAGTACTTGAATTCACAGTGCTTTCTGCATAGTCTTAGCCATGGAAATAAATACAGAACTTCTGCAGTAGTTGCTCTTCTGACTTTGACAGGGTGGAGGCTTTGCAGAGGAGGACAACCAAGATGATACAGGGGCAACAGGGGAAGCCTTACAAGGAAAGGCTGAAGGGCCTCAACATGTAATCCATAGAGAGCGGGAGAGCTGGGGCAGTCTTGTTAATCCATAGAGAGCAGGAGATCGGGTTGGGGGGGATATGTTACAGACCTTTAATACCTTTAATGGGTGATAGACAGGGAAGAGTGCAAGGAGATTTTTATGTTGAGCACAAACGTGGTTACAAGAGGAAACGTAATGAAGTTAGTGGGGGGAGAGAGAGAGATTCAAGAAATAGGTCAGGAAACATTTCTTCATGGAAAGGGTGATGGATAGATGGACCGGTTACATAGGGAGGTGTTGAGGGCAGAGACGGTGACTGATTTCAAGAATACATGGGACAGGTACATGGGTATCGTTAAAGGAAGAATAGCCAGAAGAGGCTGGGGGGAAGCAGGGAGCTGCACAAGGCCCCTTTCCACCACAACAGGTAAGTAGGGATAGGGCATGCTGGATAGGCCTTACGGTCCTTTTATGCTGACAAAAATCCATGTTTATATGTTTATGTGTTATAGCAAAAAGTGTCTTAAGTATCATAAAGTCAAAAAATGGTGACATGCTTAAAAACGAGCTGTTTGAGACTCAAAACACTTTTCCTAGTAAAATACATCTTGATAAATAAAAAAATGAAGATAATACAAAGTTTACAGTAACAGAAACAGTGTGCTCAGCCTAAGTACTCTATGAAACTGTGAAATCAGGCTCTGCAGCTTCTATTTCCTTGGGCTTTATGAAATTTATTTGGGTGCTCAAAGCAAATAGAAATGTTTGCTTATTAACAGATTTAAATAGATATAAATCAGAACCTAAACATGTCCAGTGGCTCTGACACTGCATACTGGGCTGGTGGAGTCCTGACTGAACTGTTCTTATTTCATTTATTTATTGCCATTTTTTTCAAGAAGAGCAAATTGAGCCAAAGTGCATTTTCAAGTCTGTCCTGGGAGCGCTGGGAGGTTATTTGACCTTCTCAGGGTTAACGATATGCAAGTGGAAGTTATGGAACTGAAACCCAGGTCTGCTAGATGCAACAAACTTGTTCAGAACTCATTACTCTAAATTGCTCAAGTTCAGATGGGGTGGGTGGGAGACAGGGCTGCCCACTGTGTGGTATCTCTTGCCATGGCTTAGCAGCATGACCTTGGCTGCCTGGCCAACAACTTGCAGCCTGTTATGCTCCATCTATAGGAGTGATGCTGGAAGCACCTCCTGCAGCAGAGGGGAGAAACAGTGGAGGAGTTCAAACATCTTAAGGGTATTAACAAGGTGAAAGAGTCTAACATGTTTCAATATAAGAAAAATAACAGGACAAGAGGACACAGCATGAGATTAGAGGGAGGCTGATTAAAGGGGAATGTGAGGAAGTATTTTTTCACACAAAGGGTGGTGGATGCATGGAACGGCCTACCTCAGGAAGTGGTGGATATGAATACAGTGGAGGGCTTCATACAAGCATGGGATAGGCATAAGGGAGCAATACAGATGAGTATGAATAGATAGGCCATTGACAGAGTACCGGTCTCTGGCACATTCATAAAGTAGGAAAATGGGCAGACTGCATGGACCTTGCAGTTCTTATCTGCCGTCAGCTTCTGCTACGTTTCTGCATGGCCTTGGAGAAGAAGGCAAATGGGTAAGTGAACTAGCTACTGTCACCATCATCATAAGGGTCATTTTTGTCCTCTTACTGCACCTACTGGACCAGAGGAGCTCACCCCTAAATTGGTACGCCTTCCCTCAGGAGAATGAGCAACTCACCCAGATTCCTTAGGAGCTAGGAGGGGGATTAAGCCCTCCCACTCTGGAGCTTGCCCAGCCATGCTGTGTTGTTGGGGGTTGAGTGTTAAAGCAGAGAAGGAGGCCTTAACTGAAGATGGAAAGGTGGAGTAACTCTACCTCAGTACTGGTGAGCAGACACATGGATGGAACAGTTTCCCAGAGAGGCATCAGTCTTACAGACCATGGAAGGAGGTACTGGCCCTGGCTAAGGGAACAAATTGAGGATAAAGCTAAAAAATATAGAATCTAATAATATGACATGTTTTGTAAGAGGGAGCAGTGTATGCACTTATCTGTAGGAATGTTAATAATTTACAGATATTTCTAGAATGGAAAACTTAGTTAACAAATCTAGTGTTCAGGTAAAGGTTACTGCACATACATATTCTAAAATAAAACTCCACCTACTGCCTTACCACCTTTGAGCCTGAACACATTCATACGTCAGAAGCTAAGAAGAGTCAATCTGGCCTGGTCAGTCGTTAGATGGGAGACCTCCACTAAAAACCAGGTGCTGCAGGAAAGGGTGCTGGTAGCTCTACAGAGGACTTTCTTGCCTTGGTAATAAGTAACCATACCAATGCCCCAGAGTGGTCTTTGAGAAACACTGCGCTGTAGTGAGGTACCATCTTTCAGATGAGATGTTAAACTGAGATCCCTTCTCTCTGTTTCAGTGTTTGTTCAGGTGGATGTTAAAATCCCATGGCACATCTCGAAAAGAGTAAAGGATTTCCTCCGTGTCGTGGTCAAATTCCCCATTCACTAACCCACTAACAGATTAACCTGCTTCAATTACAATCAGTTTGCATCTGGGCACAGAGTTGAAGAGCTGTTATGTAGTGAGTAGTGGGCTGATGCACAGAATGGCTGATGCGTCCTACTCCAGAGGTGCCTGCACTTCATTGATCATTTGGTGTGAGTTCTAGTGTTGATTGCAAAGTGCTTTGAGATCTTTGCATGAACGATGCTATATAAATTAAGTGATTATTCCTGCCACCTCCACAATCGGGCCTTAACCATCCTTGAAAGTGCTGACTGGTTCCTCACCCCTGCCTTGGTTTCACTTCCACACCTACTACAGTTTTTTCCCTCCATCACGAGGTCAGGCAATAACTCACCCCTTAGGTCAGTCACCTGTTATCAAAACTGTTCCTGTCCAGAATTGCTACCACTTGTGTATATGCACTTGCTGGCATTCTTTTGAGCTGTACCACACTTTACTCTCTGCACATATTTTTGTTTTTTGTAGTTATTCAAATTTTGTACTATTTTTTTTGTTACCAAATGTTGTTAAAATGTTTTGCCACTACATTATGTACTATGCTACAGTTCTTACATTAGTCCTCTCCCCAATTGTCACGCCTGGAAACAAGCCTTGGCTCAGTGTGCCTCTCTGTTCCAAGTTTTCAAATAAATGAATTATTAGTAAAAAAAGGTCTAGTTAAGAAGCATGCAGCATTACATTCCATACACGAAGCTCTAAAGTTCACAGATCTGAAAACCTTAAAGATTCTGTCCTGTTCAGCACACATCATGTGAGACATTTCAATCATCAAGATAGAAGACACTTAACATTTAGAAACAGCAGGAGCATTCTAAAAAGACTGATAAGAATTTCAAAGACATCAGATTTTAAATAAATATCAGAAATAATCGCAAGACCTTTTAAATAATCTGTTCGGTCTATAGAACTGTACAGTAAAAACAGTAAACAGACATGAAAGAAAGCTATACTCAAGTGTCTGCCTCCTAGATGATTACTGTAATTCATATGCATTTTGCAGTGTTTTGTTAAGCTTTGCTGTAACTAGAAGTGCTGTGGTGTTGGAGCACTTTGTGGATCCTGTGGGCATTGAAAAGGAATAGATTTGGCCCGTCTGTTACCATTACAGTGTTACATGAATTCCATAAAGCAAAGTGCAGGTTCTAATTTCTGACCAATCAATAAGATGTTTCCCCCTGAGGATTCTTGTTAGTGACATGGCATGCATCTAGCTGGAAAAAAACACCATTAACAAGGTCTTTCCACATTGGCAGGCTCCCTGTTATAGCACCCCCCCACACACACACACACACTCTCTCACACACATTGTACATAGATTCACTCACCCACTACCATCTTAGAGCAGTTGTGGTCATGTATGAAAGAACAGTCATATACATTTATCTCTCTTGACAACTCTATTTCTGGTATTGAGCTAAACACCTGGCAAACAATTTTTTCTTCTATGTAAGATTTGGAATAAGATAGTATAAAATAGTTTTTTTGAGAGTATCCATCTCACACAGAGTATCTACAATCTCTTTGTAAAGCAATGAGCTAAACTTGGGCAGTGCAGTCACACCTCTCATCCATGCATTACCCAAATTTGGGACAAGGTCCCTCAAATGTGTGATACACTGTCATGCTGGTGAAAGGAGCTTAGAACACTGCAGATGTGTGCTGTGCTGTGTTGTCAACGGAGGTTGCTCTTCCTTGAACAATATAGATTGCTATGAATTTTTGCTTTGAAATCTGTTGGTAGAATATGGGACAGCACCCTCTCCATGTGGGTGAGGGGACTTCTGAGGGGGGAAGTGATGGACTTTCCCTTATAATGTGGGACACTTGTGAGATCTTACTGCAGTGACTGTATGCCAGCAAATGGAGTAGACTTTCTTCTTTCAGCAATATACCAGATCCAGCCATGGCATTTGCTTCATAAGAAGCATAGAGACATAAGCAATGATGGCGGAAAAAGATCAGAGGTCCATCCAGGCTACCCAAGTTCCCTATAATCCCTGGAATCTACTGTTCCTCCAGGGTACTTCCCCCTCCTCATCATCTTTCTCTTCTCCTCCCTGGTCCTGTCTCCCCCAATAACCGCTATTCTCTTCATTATGTCCCAGCCCTGCTTGAATCCCCTGACTTTTTTTTGTACCTACCACCTCAGCTGACAAGACTGTTCCAAGGCTCCACCACCCTTTCCATAAAGTAATACTTCCTCACACATCCCTTTTGAACCTACCTCCTGTTAATTTCCATTCATGTCCACCTGACCATGAATTGGTATTCAGGCTAAATAGTACCCACAGTTCACTTTAATTCCTTTAAGGAACGTGAAGGTCTCTATCACATTACCCCCTCTCACTTCTGGTCTCCTGTGAGTACATACTGTATTTGGTGCCTTGAGGCACTCCTCATAGGATTGGCCCTGCTGGCCTTGAATCATTTTTGTTACTCTGCACTGGACTGTCTCTAGCCTATCCTTATCCTTTATGAGGTAAGGACTTCAGAACTGGGCTCAGTACTCTACGTGAGGCCTCACCAGGGATTTGTAGAGGGAAAGTATTATCTCTCTCTTGTTCTGTTATCAGTACCCCTCCTGATACATCCCAGCATCCTGTTAGCCATGCTATAGGCCTTGTTACACTGACTTGATTGCTTAAATGAGTTGCTAATGATAACTCCCAGATCCTGTTCCTCATCTGTAGTGCTAAGTCTCTCTTCTCCCATCCAGTACTCTGTCTTGGGGTTCTTTTTCTCTAGGTGCATTACCTTGCACTTTTTAGCATTGAATTATAACTACCAGACTTTTGACCACCCCTCTAGATTTGTAGATTTCTCTGCATATCCCATATTCTCTCATCACTATCCACCCTCCAGCATAGTTTTGTGTCAAAGAAGACAGGCAGATGGTTATTTGCACAAAGTGCCATTCCAGTACTCCTAGTACCTGAAATGTTGATATAAAGGCTACATGTTTTGTAGGATAAGAACATAATAAACACAAAGCAACAATAAACTAATTCTGAACCTGTTTCACTTAGAGAAGGAATGCTGGCATGGCAATGGGTAGTAATCGCTAATTATATGTAAAAGGCCACTGCAGCCCTGACCATCTGGAACTTAGTTTCTGATACTATGACAGAATCAAACAACTCCATGGCCTTCAAAAAGTATCTGACACTACCATTTCATCAGACTCAGGATATGTCAGCCAATTACCTACTAAGGAAAACTCTCCCAACCTACAAAATCTTGGCTTACCTAACATCCCCTCTCCCATATTTCACCTCCATATCTTCCAATGTCCCACTCTTATTTTATTTTATTTTTTTCAGGATTTTGAAATTAAGTACACCACATATCAGGAAAAAGAAAGAATGTTCAGTATACATATCTCAGTTATGTGTTGCGGTATAAGCAGATAAAGTAGAGAAGGGATATGTACAGTATTACAATGAAATATATTAATAGAATTGTTAGGGATATGTATTAATATGTAATGTATTAAAAAGCTAGTGTACTGACTAAAACTAATATTACTTTTTAAAAGTAGCCAACCATTACCTTTAATATCTGAGCTACTTTTTCATTTCCCTTTGGTTAATTTATCTACCTGATGTTAATAGGCGTGATGTGTAGAACAGCATTCTGCCTGGCAGCTAACATTTTTTTATCTCTAGTCCCTCTACTACATCATTAGCATTGTGATCTCACTGACTGTGATATCACTGCTGCTTAGGACCAGCCACTCAGTAGCTGCCAGGTCAGTCCCTGTGATGTCACTGTCAGTGAGATCACAATGCTGATGATGTAGTGTGTGGGCGGGGGAGAGATAGACACAGACATGTCAGCTGCCAGGCTGAGAGCTGTTCCAGACATCCAGCACAATATTATCACATTGAAGTTTCTTCAGTGAGAAAAGGAAAAGTAAAATACTTGAGAAATAAAAAATTACAGCTGATTACTTCTTAAAATTTGTTGTCTTGTCTGCCTGTTTTGGTTACACTAGCTCTTTAAAGTAACAAGGCCAGTTCATTAAGAAGGGGTTTTACACAATTACAGTAATAATATCTTTATAAGTGCAGATAATGCAGTACACATTTCCTTTAACAGTCCATTATCATTAAACCTTATTCTGGGCCCCCTGTGTAGCCCCATAGACCTGTAATGTTCACTTAGAAATAGGCTCTAAAGATCCATTTTGTCCACCGTGGAAACCATGGTCCAGATTTTCAAATGGTGGCTGAGGGCTTGCCTCAAACCCTGTGTCACAACAGTTTGAAATTGCTGTCACGCCAAACCCTTGTGCTGCAACTGAACCGAATTTTCATAGGTCGGGCACAGTTGTGACAGTTTTCCCAGTTTAAGGCAGCTTGTGCCTAATCTCAGACTCAAGCTCCGTAAAAACAGTCCCCAAGATTGATGCAAGTTAACTAGACCACAAAAAGATGATCAATTGTCGCATAGGATGGAAAATGCCCGTAGGGTGCCACAAGCCCAATGTGCCTGATCTTTGGCATACCTGGGGCTTCTGGCAACCTCTGGGCTCTGAAAATCTGCCCCCATGTGTTTTTCTGAGACAGTGAGGGAGCAGCAATTTTCCTGTTGAAAATAATACTCTCAATGAGGGCAAGCAGCTGGTCAGTTTCAAAATATTTAAACTCTCCTGTCCTTGATTATTTTTTATTAGACAGGGAAGGAGAAAGAACTGTGTCCCAGTGCCTAGTACCTCTTATCTACAGGCCAGACATTTTCTACAATGCTACTGTGTCTGGTAGCAGAAATTGGGGAATAAGCAGTACCTGATATTTTTGTACTACATAACTCCTTGCAATCTTGAGAGTTAAAAAAACGAATTTGCTGTCCAGTTCAAAAACAAATGTTGCAGGGATGGTTGGTCATGTTGGTTTATTTGGTTCCTGGCTTCTCTTCAAAGTCTGAAAGCTCTAACCAGGAAAGGTGGGTTGTCAGCTGGCAGATCGAACGTTTTTGTCAAGATATTTTTACAAGGTCTCTTGTATCTGAAATTCAGTATCGTGCATGTTTGGAATTCCAAAAAGTCTTATATTTCAGCATTGCAGCTGGTTCTCATTCTGTTCCAGTTTCCTAGTCATGTTATAATTATCTTCTAGAATGTCTTGCATTGTTGCTGCCAGCGTAATTGTTTTATTATCCAATTTATGCTGTGCAGTATGCTCGATGAGGACTTTCTCTTTGCCCACCTCTTGTTCTTAAAACTGTTTTATTTCAGATTGCATACAATTGGCTGTCTGGATGAAGGCCTTGAATTGCCAGTCGTGCCTCTCAGTCCAACAAAACAAGCTTAGCACACTTGTTTTCAATTCTATTTAAACAGGCCACATCAAACCTGGCTACTTTGTATCTCTGTACGTATGTATTTACATTTGTTATTGTACTCTGTATTTATTTATTGAATGTTGTTGACCCGGTAAGCCCACTGGGCCTAGAAGTCCCTTTCCGGGGGCGACTGGGGGGGGGAAGGAGGACACAGATGGTAAGCAACTGAAATTAAATCAGATTAAGCTGTTGGTGGTATTTTAGTGAATGGGAGAAATTTGGCCAGGACACACGGGAAATTCCCTTACTCTTTTTCAGTAAGTGCCATGGGATCTTTAGCATCCACCTGAACTACCACCAATCCAGGCAGATGGGACCTCGGTTTAACGTCTCATCTGAAAGACGGCACCTCAGAAGTGCAGCGCCCCCTTCATGCTGCAATACAGTGTCAGTATTTGGATATTAACTCAAGTGCCAGATGTGGGAACTGAACCCACAGCCCTCTGATCTCCCATCCTCAGAGGCGAGTGTGCTACCTACTGAGCTACTGACACTGACTGTATAGCATATTCTTTACATTTTTTTTCCCATAAATCTTTTTATCCCTGACATTGGGCCTTTCAGGCTTTGTTCCACCCAGCCCTGTCACCCCACCATCCCTAGTACTTATGGCTCCCTCTGGTCATTCCCCACAAATTGCACTCATGGCTGGGCCATTGGAGCTGGTCAGGTCCCTTCAGAACAATCCAAACTGGTCCCCGGCGGAGGTGCCTAGTAAGTGGGTGTACCACCTGCAGTGGACCGAGCCATCATTGTACTCGGTTGGCCATCCCTTCCCCCCATTTTCTCTCCAGGGCAGTCACTGTGCAATAATATCATTGTGTTTGCATGTGGAGACACAGTCTTACCACATGACTGTCGGCAACCCTTCCCCTGGTTTTTTTACATGCTGCACTGCCGGCAAGCCTCCCTCTAGTAGCAGTTTGAGTGATGCTGATAACCCCCACCCCCCCCGGGAGATTACAGCAGTCCATGGGATACTTGATCCTCTTCTCTGTCTTACTCTCATGCAATTCAAGTCCTGTCATGAACCGGGGTTGCAGGTGTGGCAGAGTTACTGCCGAGCCCCTGGGCTGGCCATATTCTTTACATTTTATTATAGTAATTCATATCTTACACATTCTGCATGTACCCTGCTGCTGTAAAAGCCTCCCCAGGGCCCTCTTGAAAAGTAGATGTTCCATGTAAATGAAGCTATCCTGGTATACTTAACAAATAAACAATGAAAATAAATAATAAAATACAGGATGTCCTAGGATCTGTAACTTCTATGTAGTAGGATCTAGCAGTGATAATATAGGCAGGGAAAAATGTGCAGACTAGGTGAGCCAAGTGGTCCTTATCAGCTAGCAAATGTTGTGTTTCACAAGGGCAACCACAAGGAACAGGTAAAAGGAACCCTGGTTTAATCCTTCATTGAAAGGACAGCACCTTCCTGAGAGAAGACCTCCCCCACTCACACACACACACACACACAAATTACTGCATTGTAGAGTCCCCGAGGACACATGTACTGTATTATCATTCATTTTAGACTGGAGTTACATGAGAGTAAACATTTTTAAACAGGAAAGGAACAAAACAGAATCACCTTTATGCAGCTGCAATTTTAAACAAGTTATTATTTACAGCATGTGGTCCTATTTGGTCCCATTAAAAAACAATTAAGAAAGGAATTGTTGGTTCAAATTTTGAGAAAATATTTGACTCTTGACGATGTTTTAGCTGAAATGCTTAATTCTTGCTCACCTTTTACCTTGAAGAATTTGATTTTATATTTAAAGAAAAAAAAACACTTTGGTAAATAAAAAGTTGCATTAAGGAATTCAGATTAGCCCAATTATATAAGTCATGTAGAAATTTTCAGAGCAGACAGTGACTCAGTTTTTGTCTTACATGGCATCTATCTTTTAGGACTAGACATTATGAAAACTTGACATGATGAACGTGGATGTAAGTATCCAGACCTGAATTGCTCAGCATGCTTCCATTTACATGTCTGAGAATTTCAGACATTAGCTAGTATGACTCACTGTTTTCTCTCAATTAAATGTGATGCCTCCAAGATATAGTATATATTACTACTGATGTTTCATTATCATATTTATAATCTTAAGTTATATTACTAGTTTGTTCACTAGTAATAGCATTTTCAAGCCAACACTTCCTTTTCAACCCTACGCTTATCTCACACTTAGCTTTAAGCCTAAATTGTCCAGGAAAACATGGGTTTTGTATCTTCTTAATCATCCACGAAAATATGTCAGAAAAACTGAAAGAGTAAACGCAGTAGTGCATGTTGTCCCCCCAAATGCTCCAATTTCTCTTAGTTTTTAGGATGTCCCAGGCACCCTCCTCAATTCATTTGCATTCTCTGTTTTCTTTTTATTTGTTTTAATTTTCTAAAATCTTACATGTAAACTTTATTGGGAGAGTACTGTCAAATCCAACCTTCAGAGTTTCTTGAACCCACCACCACCTTGAATATAATGCTATTTATTATTGTGGTTTTAATATTGTATGTAGGATTTTGTAAAGGCGCCCTGAGCTTGGCAAGGGCACCTTATAGAAATAAACATTTACTTACTTACTGCTACTAGACCAATCTTGAGCAGTAGTCAGAGTAGTCTAGAGGTTAGACAGAAGCCAGAACAATGAAACAAAAGACACAAGTTAATCTTACTACAGAAACTGGCACTGTCTCACTCACAGTAAATCCTTTGCCCACCCTGGACTTTCCTCTACCCAGTTGCAGAACTGGGTAGATGTAGGACCCCACCAAGAAAGAGAGTTTGCATCTGCTGGGAAAACCTAGATAAATGACTTGTGAAATAAAATGTATTTTATTTTATTCCATGTGGTGACCTTTTTAGGGGCATGCTATCACTCCTTCCTTCCCCTATAGATTGTGTTCCTTTTATTGATTTAGTTTGTGGGTGAACCAGCCACCCCTAGTTCCTCTTTTTCTCCCTATTCCCATTTCAAAATTGCAATCTAAGGATGGGAGGGTGGGCAAACAGCTACCTTTGTTGGCTATGCCAATTTTGCTTCCTAGATGGCTGGGGTGTGTGACCTGATTGAATAAGGCCCTGTCCCATTTGTTATTCAGAAAGAGTTAAATGCAAGGGTCTGTTCCATCCTGCTCTTTTCTGTCTGCCTGGTTGCACAACCAAATTTTCTTGTGAGGCCTAGGAACTGATCACTCAGATGGTTTTGCAATTCTGCGCCTCTCGTTATCTCTCTGCCTTCCCTTGCTATTTCTGTCTTTTCTTCCCCCTTGCATATCTGCAGGTATAAAAAATATATGTGACTCTTTAAGTGGAAATGTCACTGATACTGGGATCCCTTTGTTTAAAACTGTATAGTTATACTGTTGAAACAATTTCAAAAAGCTAATTGGAATTCAAGGGGTTAACCTGAATTACTGGTTTGAAAAATATTTCCAGAGCTGTCAACAAGAGGTCAGTTCTGGTTTGCAATGTTCTTTTTGCTGCACCTGCTGAAACTGACAAGAACACTGTGTTAGAAGCAGAATGTTATCTTAACGAGCTCCCTGCAAAGACTTGTTATAAAAATAGCTGCAATGTTTTGCAAGAGAGAGACAGAGACTGAGAGACTGAGATTGGAAATTGAGAAGAAAAATGCAGAAGAAGGACTCTGCTTTCTATGTTTGTACTGCCATTGTAAATAGTTATACTGAACAATTTGTATTTTTTAATTACTGTTAATAAAACGCTATTTGTGAATTTTGAAACTGTTCCTGGTTTTCCTATGCTTTCTGACATGTTCCTCGACAACAGGGTGGGGCAGGTAGTGGAGGTCAAGCAGCTTGCACTCTCCCTTTCAGGGAGCAGAACACACCACCTCTGAGACACAGTGTCTTCACTCCCTGACAGTCCCAAGGAAAGAAACTTAAGTCTGCCCCACACAAACCCCCAACATGGTGGCTAATGCACCAGTGAGCTTGGTTTACTTGGTTTCAAAGGACAAAAGAAGGCTACTGCCCATCGAGATTGTCCCCCACCACATTGGTGGGATAATTATACCTTGAAGTTGTAGGACTCGAGCCAGCAATCCAGCCCCTTTTTGAAGACTGTATTAGAGCTACTGTTTACTAAGTTTTGTGGAAGGAGATTCCACAGTTTGGGGTTCTTACTGTAAAGTAGTTTAACCTTTTCATTGTTTTAGCTTTAGATACAAATATCTGGTTTTTGTGATACAGTGGGGAAGTCCAGCTGGAAGAGAAATGTAAGCCACACGGCGCATTAGCGCCTCAGAATTCTTGATTTTGTACAATAGGAGAATGTCACCTCTTAATGCGTCTTGTGCATAGTAGGTGTAACCCTGTAACTCTTAATCTCTCTTAGTAATCAAGTTTGGATAAATAGGGGACCATTCTTGTGGCTCTTCTCTGCACCCTCTCAACTCCATCGATGTCCCACACCAGGTAGGGGCTCCAGTAGGGGGATCCATAGTCCAGATGGGGCCTGACATAAGCTCTATACAAGGGGATTATGCATTCCTGTGTCCTAGACACAAATGAATGTTGGATTTGAGTGAGCAAGGCGTTAGACTTCCTAGCTATCATCCTGCAATGATCACTAGAGGATAGTTTATTATTAATGGTTACCCCGAGATCACGTTCTAATGGTGACACACGGAGGGCCACGCTGTTCAGAAAATAAGTCTGCCTAGGGTTGTTTTTACCAAAGTGTACAACATGGCACTTATCTGAGTTGAGTGTCATTTTGTTTGAAACTGCCCATTCTTCAATGGATTTTAGGTTATTCCTCATAGTTTTCCTGTTTGTCGATGTAAGAACAGAGCCACACAGCTTGGTGTCATCAGCAAATTTTGAGAGAACATTTTCAAGGCTAGTCTGCAAATCGCTAATAAAGATGTTAAACAGGGTGGGTCCCAACACAGACCCCTGAGGGACCCCGCTGGTCACACTCAGTGGGTGGGAAAGTGAGCCATTAATTCTGACTTGCTGATATCTTCCATTCAACCAACCTGACACCCAGTTGATTATGTAGTAAGAGAATCCCATATCATTCATTTTGTCAAGTAGGATATCATGAGGGACTTTGTCGAATGCTCTACTATAGTTGAGAAGTATCACATCCATAGGAATGCCATTATCCATTGCCGTACTGACATGATTATAAAAGGAAACTAAGTTAGTAGTACAGGAGTATCCCTGTCTAAAGCCATGTTGTGTAGTGTCAGTCAAGTTACCCCTAATAGATTACGTCTCTAGTAGATTCTTAATAACTTTCTCCATGATCTTACTTACAACAGAAGTCAGACTTATTGGCTGGTAATTTTCTGGTCTAGAATGGTTACCCTTCTTAAAGATAGGGACTACAGTAGCCATTGTCCAGTCCTGAGGGATAATTCCCTCATATAAGGATTTGTTGAATATAATTGAGAGTGGTTTTGTAATAGCAGCTGCTGTCTCTATTAGAAATCAGGGGCTGATGTTATTAGGACCTGGACTGGAATTAGGTTTTAGGGATAAAATTGCCTTTAGTGTGTCATCCTCGGTGATGATGTAGGAAGGGGTAACATTGTTTGCAGGTTTGAATCGTTTAGGAATCTCTTTATTGGTAAATACTGAGCAGAATTGTTCATTAAAAGTGTCTGCCATATCTTTGTCTGTTGATATAATTGTGTCATGTATGCATAGGGGCCCCATGTGTCTATTATTTATCTTTTTATTATTAAGGTAGGAAAATAGTGACTTATGGTTATTTTGGTATGGGCAGATGAAACTCAAGTTTCTTTTAGATTGCAGAATAGCTTGTTTTAGTGATTTTAGAGTTTCCCTATATTGGGTGAACAATCATTTTCTGGTGTTACCCTTACTGTTTTTAACTCGTGCAAATAACCTTTGCTTCTTCTTTATTAGAGCTTTGATAGTTTTGTTAAACCACAGGGGTATTTTCCCCTTTTGATTTTTTTTGTTGTAGGAACATATAATTTTTCTGAGTTATAAATGGAAGTTTTAAAAAAGTCCCAAGATTTTTCCATGGTGAGAGAGGATAGTGCTGTATCCCAAGGAATTGAGTTTAATTGGATATTAATAGCATTGAAATTAGCTTTTTTATAGTTTTTCAATTCAGTACAGTTGGTGGTATGATGACAAAATGACAGTGTCAGGGAAATGGAGTAGTGATCACTTGATCCTAGTGGGGCACCAATTATAACCTTGGATATTAGGTTCCCTATATTAGTAATAACCAAGTCCAGTATATTGTTACCTCGTGTTGGTTCTGTAACGATTTGTTCAAGGCCCATATCGACCATGAGTGTGATTAAATCTTTCTCAGCCTGCGTACTTCCAGATAAAGAATACCAGTTTATAGTGGGTAGGTTGAAATCACCCAGTATGAGGATTTTTCCTTTAGAGGTCATGTCTAATATTTCATTATTTAAGCAAGTAGAATATTCTTTGTTTGATGTCGGGGGCCTGTAGCATGTCCCTACCATCAGCTGTGGGTAACCCTTGAACTGGATGTTAACCCAAATTGATTCAGTATCACTTGTTAAGGGATTTGAAATGAGGATATGTCATCTCTAACATATAGAAATACCCCCCATTTGTCCCTGGCGGTCCTTATGATACAGTTTATACCCTGGGATGTGCTGGATCCAGGAAGTATCAGAGTCCCACCAAGTTTCTGTAATAGAGATGAGTCCATATTTATTCAGTTGACACATAGCTTCTAGTTCAGCCATTTTAACCTGATTTAAAGATCTAGCATTTAAACTGAGTACCTCACACTCAGAAGTGTCCTTAGTAGGTTTCTTTAGAGAACAGGATCTTCTGTCACTGATCTCTCCCCCGTGTTTTAGTTTAAAAGTTTGTTAATGGCTGTTGTAAAGCTTTTTCCCAGGAGTGAACTTCCCCTGCGACTGAGGTGGAGTCCATCCCAGCAATACAGTGAGTCCCTTAGTTAGAAGGTTTCCCAATGTGTTAGACAGAGAATGTTCTGTCGGAGACACCATCATCTGAGCCAGTCGTTAAAGGCCTTAATCTTTGTATTTATAATATCAGGCGCTCTCGGTATGGGTAGAATCTCTGAGAAGCAAGCTATGCTATTTTTTTCCGCTAGTACATTATTGAGAGCTATGATGTCTTGTTTGAGTTTATCAATACTACCTCTATTTATATCATTTGTACCTGCGTGCACTATGAACACTTGATTTTCACCTGTCCCTTTCACTATATTTTTAGCAGTAGTAGTGATGTCGGAGACACGAGCACCTCACAGGCTAGTGCAGGTACGGTTGAATTTGTCCACGTTACATATAGGGCTATCCAAGTGTTTAATAATTGAATCACCAAGAACAAAGATTTGTTTGGTTAGTGGATGAGATTCTGTGTTGTTAGAGTTCGGTGGTAAAATAACTGAGTCGTGATTTTGGTGTTTTGTTTGGGATTTATTTTGTTTGGGTGAGGGGAACGCTGTACAATTATTCTCTCTCCTACGGGGAGGACTACTGACTAGGGGGCATTGCAGGTAGAATTGATAGTGACATCATGGGTGAAACATTTATATCCTGGTTGAGTGGATCATATTTATTAAATAAGGGCAGGGGTAACATATTGCATCCAATCTGTCCCCCCTACGTTAAGATTTACCCTTGGGTACCACTGCCCAACTATCAGACTCCTCTTGAAATACAGCAGGGGTAGAGGAGGTCATGACATTAGTACTTATAACAGTTGCTGTCTGAGCCCGCAGATGGGGAACTAAAGATAATGACTGTCCCAACATAAAGTCAATATAGTCCTCCAATGCTTCGATTTCAGGACCAACTGTTGTGGAAGCCAGTAAACGGGCAATTTCTTCCTGGAGGGCTTCCACCATTAAGCATTTATTACATACAAAGTTGGTAGTCTGGGGACCAATAGCATACATAGTGCATGACAGGCAATAGTTATTTGGAGTCTCCATGTTGGTATGTCAAGGAGAACCCTTGGTGAAGTAACTATGTATTATCAAAGATGTGTTTACTTACAGTTTCGGGGCCCTGGTCCCTGCAGTCCCGGTGGCCCATTTAACTAAAAAGAGGGCTTGGCAGTATCTTAAGCCCAAAATGAAACCCTGTGCTCAGGACTTCTATTTGGGGTTTAGCTTCTTAATTTAATTTTAGCACAATTGGGCTATACTTTCGATGATCTTGCTGCTTCTAGCACTAGGAGACAGAGTAGTCTACAGGATAGATGCAGAGATGTGAATCTGTGGAGATCCAGGTTTAAATCTCACCACTGCCACTTGCTAACTCTGTGACACTGAGCCACCCACTGTGCTCAGCCTCTCACCTAACTCTTATGTCTTTCTCTGTCCCTAAAGCAGCAGTATTTAATTATCTTTTTTTGAAGTAATAGTGTTATTTCTGTCAAAAACATCAATGTACCAGTTTAGCTTTTTATTTTCTTTCATTCCTGAGCAGCTGTGATGCATTACTTTGAAATGTTTTTAAGTTCTTGCTCCCTTTCAGTGTCCACCATGAGCAATTAAATACCATGGAGTGGTGCGGTGCTATTTATCATCAGAAACATGTACCAGCATTAGATCTACAATATAAATCCAGTGTGTGCAGTCCAAAGGTACCCTCAACAGAAAATATTTTTAAATATTGTGAATAGCAGCCATCTTTAATGACCGAAGTCATTAAATTAAAAAGTAGTTATAAAATCTATTTCTTTACAATTCTGAGGGAGTCAAAATATACTGATTATAAATCTAAGGATGTCAGAAATACATTTCTACAAAAAAAGATATGCTGCAGAGCTCTGATAATTAACAGATTCTGCAGCTTTTTCATCCCTCACTGCCAACTGGTCACAGATTGTATATAGACAATAGCGCATGGGCAACCATGCACAACAAGGCTGTGTTTACATTAAAGGATTCTGATGACATCATAGGGACCACAACAGCAACGTTTGAGAGGTCTCTAATGTTATACGAACCCTGAGATAGAAATACAACTGAGTTGTGCATTGTTGTCAGTGTGTTATTTCGTATAGAATATGTTTTGAAACATAAATAAAAACTGCTGCTTTTTTTCTTCTAAAGAAATCTTTGGTTTAATTTTTGTATCATTCAAAGAAAAATGCAACCCACCCTCATCCAGCTGTTGCAGACCCTCTAGGGTGAGGGTTGGGTTTCTGATTTATAAAATAATGAAACAGCAGAAGATTGTGTGTTAGGGGAGGGTCTGAGTTATGGCAGGTGGCATGAGTTTCATCCTAATTAAAATAAAAACAAACTGCTGTACTTCAAATGGGTACAACAGTATTCTATGAGCTTTGAACTGTGGTGCAACAGATTTTTAATTACAGTATGATTGAAATCCATACACAACAAGGATGGAAATCCATGCACAGCAATGGGTAACCAAATACTATAAATACTGTTTATATACATATACAGCTTCAGGGAAGAAAGACCAGTGGTCCACTGAATTTCTCCCTTCTACCGGCTTTGTGGGAAGATGCTGGCATCCTGTTGTATTCAAAGTATGCATTATGTCTAAGCTTGAAGCTCATTACAATATTAACTGATACCACTGGCTCTGGAAGTTTGTTGCAAGTGTCCAGCACTTGTTCTGTGTAGTTCTTGTTTTACTTTAGTTTTCCTCCTTTCAAAGATCTTGTATATCCAGGGGTATATGGTGGAATCTCTTATCTAGAGGAACACTTGCCTTTCTCCAAGAAATACCAGTACCTCTACCTTTACCTTGCCACCACGGGTCAGGGCAAGTGGTGACCAGGGACAACCAGTACACACTTAGGGGTACCACAGATGGAAGACAACTCACATACTAAGGGTCACACTGGGAGCTGTGATCAAGCAGGATGCATTTATTAAGCTTAAACTATGTAACCCAACTTCAAATGGCATTACCCTCACATTTTCACTTCCTCTTACAATGTTGCGCAATTATCATGTTCCATTATTACAAACATGGCAGATGCTCACTATACTACACTGTTACTTCATTTAATTCCAGGATTACCTTCCTTTGTTCTATAGGAATATTGCTGCTGCTACTGTTACATTCACTTCCATTTCCAAAATCTTATCTCCCATTTACCAGGGTCCCTGGAGCCCTGGCGTTCCCAAAACCTGTGCACCTTGGCACCGTCAGAAGCAGGGGGAGCTCTACTCTGAGGATAAACATGAATGAACCTTTCTTCCTGTGCCAGCAAGTGGCAGTCTCTATCCTGTTTCACTACATCAACATTATGATCTGCTCCTAAGTTACTTTAAAGTTGGCCTGGCCATATGTGTTCTCTTTAGCAACTACAGTGATAACCCTAGTGACCCAAAGAAATGGACTCCCATGCCTGGTCCCCTCCTGGCGACTTACTGACCCCAGCTCTTATCAGGCCCCCTCTGCCTGATGACATTCCTTTGGGGTCACTCCCCAGAAAATTACCTACTGTACCTACTATCTAGGCTTTTTCTTTTTCTCCCACAGAGCAACGTCAACAAAGGTTAACTGACATGCTTGCTCTTTCTTGTCTGTACAAATGGACAGGAGTAGAACCTCATAGATCCTAGCAACCTCCCTTGTGGGGTAGCCTTCCTTAACTCCCTTGTTGCCATGGGGTTTTCAGTTTTCTGGTTCTCTCAAGGCTAGACATTGGATGCTGTCCACCTCTTCCCAGCTGGAGCTCTGAAGGTCGTCTTCCCATTGGGATCCTGACTGGGTCCTGAGCCTCTAGATGGGACAAATGCCACCCTGACCCAGAGACTTTGCCATCATCCTTGAGGCCACAAGCCCCTTCGGCACAGTCACAAGTGTGGGGGGGGGATTGACTTTCCTGTTCTCTTCTATAATTTGTCCCTCTAGCTCCTCTTGGACCAACAGGTTTCTTTCTTCTCTTGTAGAGTAAAGGAGGAAGAACTGGTCCATGAAAATTCATGCACGAGTTTGCCACTGCTGTCTGAGACAGAAAGCTCTAGCCACAAACTTCAGACACCCTCCCCAAGCTTGGGATCACTAGAGAACCTCTCTAAGGGTCAGACTTAACCCTCTGATTGCTCTCTAGTAACTGGCTTCAAGCTCTGTGAAGAGAGAGAGGTTGGCTATATCGGTTACAAAACACCACACTGAGGTCTTAAGTGCAGAATTATGTTCTGCTTTTAAGACACTTCCAATCCCACCCCCTCCATCCTTTTTAATTCAAAAGTGCCAAGGAATAGAGAGAGACACTTATGCCCCTTGAGCTTTTACCTGATACCTGTGTTTATCTGGTAATGTCTCTTTAAATGCAAAATGTAAAAAAGTGGAATCGAATTTTAAGAATAACTGAAATCAACCATTAAACATTTAAAGTGTCTAGGATACAAGAAAGTAAAACATTGAAAGTAGTATTTTGCGAACATACAGTATTGGTTTGACTAGGAAGCCGTTTTTTTTTTTAGTTTGTTTACACAAGATAGTTCAACTAAGACACAACTTCCCATTACTGTGGGAATCTGCTTCTGCTCATTTCTCACCTGGATACATTTGAGCAGTGGAAGTTTAAGGGATTTGCTCAGGGACATGCAATAAGTAGAATGCTGTGGTTTGGATTTGAATCTGGTTGTCTACGTAATTTAAAAGTCTTTGCCTGTGGTTCACTGGAATAATGAGCTACTCGCTCCACTCCCATTTGAGTAATATTTAAAGACCTTGTTGCAGCAATTCCACATGGCTCCTTGCAGGCATTTAGCAGCAGAAAAACTGATTTTTGGAGACACAATTTTGTTGCCAGGAAGCCAGAATGTACCAGGGAGCTATGCACGTTGTGAACAGGTTCACAGTTCATGCACAGCCCTCTCATGCACACTCTCAGCCCTGGAATCAACAGATACTCTGCAGCACTGTTTTATTTATTCTGTTTCTGTTAACCAGGTAAGTAAGCTAGACATATTGTACACTGCGATGCCTATTTTCAGGCACGACCCAGCATGACACTGTTACAGAAAAAAGAAGCAACAAAATAAACGGGTACTGTACTCATTCGATTTGGGCCATAAACCTGCAACATCTTCTACCCCCAATGCTTTTTCAATGAAGGTCACTGATCACTTTTCTGTGTGATTGCAGTAGGAACCATTGCAGCCGTAACAGTGGCATGCAATTTCTACAGATTCTTTTTATGTTCCTTGTGTAGGCTGGGAATGTACCCAATTCAGTCAACTGGTGCTCCTTTTCAGTTTCACCTACTGTGCCCTCTCCAGGAGCCTACCAGGTGACTGGGAGACTGTGACTTGCCCCCCTTGGTTGGGCTTCTCCCATCCCCAAGGGGGAAGGATCAAGATGCTAATCTGGTCCAGGGCAACACCCAGAGTGGGCCTGAGGTGGTGCATTCATGTGCCCTGGTGTCATTGTGCATCTAGTGTGGTGGGGTGTCCAGCTTGAAGGTTTCACCTGGACACAGGGACGTGCGATGATGTCAGCATGGGGCACACATGCTCTTACATGCACCCTGGAGACTTCTGCCACATCTCCTTCCCATGAGCATGGTCTTGTGCTGGTGTAGTGCCCCCAGCCTTTGCATGGAGCCAGTCTTATGCCAGGTTGCACTACCCACCCTCCCCGAAGGACGACAATCAAGCAGATGCTCAATCCTCCTCCCCCGGCTGTCCCTCCAGCATCTTATGTTCACTTCCAGACTTGGGTCATTGCTGTCATGAGCTATAAAGCTACCAGTGCGCTAGCTTGCTGGCCTGGCAAGGCAATTTTATTTATATGGTGCCCAATCCTGAGGGCACAGGATGCCTTATAATACAACACAATGAATTCAGTAAAATACATTATAGGTAGAAATTGCAGTTAAAAAACTGTCACACAGGAGTTACACAACACAGCCAGGCCAAAACTCAATATAAATAAATGGGGTTTTAAGCGAGATTTAAACAATGCCTGTAAAGGAGCACTTCTCACCTCCAGGGAAGGACAATCCATAGAATTGGGGCAGCCACAAAGAATGATGTGCCTCCCAAGGACTTAAGATGATATCTGATATAGACAAGAGGTTTGCCTCTGCTGACCGGAAGGGGTGACCGGGAGCGTGCAGAGTTAGGAAGTCTTTCAGGTAGCCCGGATCCAAACTATGCAGGGTCTTGTAAGTTAACAAGCTTTGAAGTTAATCCCCTACTACACTGGCAACCAGTGCAGAACTGGCATGATATGCTCAAACTGAGAGGTACCAGCAATCAGATGGGCTTCTGTGTTCTGGACCAAAATCTTGCAGATAACAATAACCATTGGCAATATCTGGGATAAGCAGATATTTGAAATGAACATTTTTGTTTATAGCTGGCATATTCCATCTCAGTCAGTAGAAATCTCACAGATTCTCCTGTCCTAGTACTCCCATTCCTCCGTCTGCTTTGTACAGTCTATGTGTTGCATATATCAATTGTTTTTTTCTTAGAAAGGATTATTTGTTTTTGCTTTTTTCCCTCTCCTCATGCACCCCCCCATCCCCCTGGTCACTTCTGTAAAATAGGTTGCTACTTATTTCTGTAATGCTTACCTGTTAAAATGAGTTCAGTAAATAAATCACATTAGTATTAATATTGACAGGGATTACCATCGCTGGAGAAATCCTGGAGAGTAAAGACATGTTTTTGCCAGTAGGTGGCAGCATTAGTATAGATAAGTAAAGTACTCAGTTCCATGCTGTCGTCACACTCCCTGAACTGACTGTGCTAGCTAAACATGTCTGTTTTTATCATCAAGAAATTCCTGTGTTCTTAGTAAAGAGGGTGCTGCTACTGCTCCACATTGTACCTTGATGTTTTTTTGACAAATTTATATTATCTATACTGTTACTTGAGCATCAGATCCTATATATGCACTCACTCATTTTCACAGTCTGTTTGCGTTCCACTACAGAGGTAGGGACAAGGTGTAAAACTCTTTGTGTGTTGTTCACGTGGCTACTAGACTAACACTTTCGGTAGTTGAAGCTCCAGTAATGGTGGCCATTTCATGCAAGTGTACAGGTTAGGCACCCCGAATGCTGTGGCCATATGACCACTGAAGCATACTGTTTTGTGGCCACTACTAATTCTTATTTATTTAATATTTTTATTTAATGTGTTTACTGGGTAGGCCCCAAGGGCATAAAATGACCATTTTGAAGGGTGCCTGGATGTGAGGCAATACAGTGGTGCAATAAAAAAAAAATACAGTGAATCAAAACAGTTACAGGTCCAGTGGCATTACACGTGTTGATCAAGTGGCACTGCACTTGCATACAGACAAGTCCAGGCAGTGCTCATTTTAACACCAATTTGAACATTGTGTGTGTGCAGTAATGTTTTGTACTGAAAATCAGAGAGCTCTTACTTGAGTGGATGGACATGATGGACCTGGAGTCCTTTCTGACCATAAATCACTGTATTGTATATGGCTGAGGGCTGCTGTGCATGGACTTCAGTGTTCTCTCAAATGCTGTTGTAGCACAGTAGTGATGTAGTTACTATAGAACAAAGACATGTCATTGTACAGTACCACCGTAGCTATGTCACACATGGTGGTAAGCAGATGGGTGTAAGGTAGATTTGATTTTTTTTTTTAAAACAACAGAAGACAATGGAAATTTTCTAAGTTTTGGGGTGGCAATTTCTGTGAGATGCTGTTTCTGTCAATTTAAATAACTGCATACGATATAAAATGATATATATGCTCTGTCATATACAGACAAGGCTGGTGTTTTCTATTCATGGGATGAGATGACATCATAGAGACCGCTTGAGCTTTGCTCTTGAGGTATATGATGTAATTTCACCCCTAGATAAAAACACAGCCTTATTGAGGACGGTTGCCCATATATTATTCTTTATATAGTGTATGGTCCCGCGTTGTTCTTGGCTAAAATCAGTGGAGCCAAAAACATCGTTCTTCTGTAGTAATGACATAGTTACTGAAGTAGAATGACTGTTCATTATGCTGCAGTAGCTACATTACAGTACGACTCTGCCATTTAGCATGGTTCATTGGTTCTGAAGGCAGTTGAACCATCGCGCGGGAGAGCCAAGAGTGTCTCTTTTAGAGGACAGAGGCTGACTGTGCTAATACTTTGAGGGAAAAGTAAGCCTGTCTTCATTTTTAAGGACCATACACTATATAAAACAGTGTATGGTAGCCTCATACTCTCCAAGGCTACTCTTCACCTTGTGGTTTCCATGATGACAGAGGAACCTCTCGAGCTTCACTCTCTAGGTTCTTCTTGTCACGGACACCACTCGGTGTAAGAATAGCCTTGATGTGTATGGGCTGCCATACACTATTCTATATACAGTATATAGAGAATACTGGTTGATCATCCATACACAGCCAGCCTGTGCTGCCATAGAGGGGTTCTGATTACAACAAATGTCAAGAGCAGGCTTGAGACATCCGATGTAATCAGAAGCTCAAGGTAGCTGCACAAGCTGGTTGGGCATGTGGTTGCCCAATCAGTATATTTTATAGTGTATAATTTTTCTGATTTATCTTTTTAGAATAAGAGGAGCTCTGAGTGAGTGGGGAAAGTGAAAGTGGAGCCATCTAAAGACTTGCACTAAAACAACTGTTTAACAAATAGTCATGTTTTAAAACGGCAAGTTAAAAAAAAGAATAAAAAGGTTAACATAGGACTTGAGTGTTTGTTCTGTCGCCAGTTTGTGTCCAGTCTTCCCCACCTACACAGGTGGTTTGGCAGCTTCACTTTACAAAAAAAAAAAAACATTGTGCATGCAGCAGTTCTCAGCACAGGTGGCTTGTGCATTTCTGATCAGATGATATTTTGTTGTACCACAGAAGGGTACAGTGATGTTCCATGACCTTTGAACTGTGATTCAACAATATTTCAGCAAGAATAGAAATCTGTGCTGAGCAAGGGCCCACTATACACTATATACTGCATATGTTTTTGTCAATTCTGTTTTTGCCCTCCTGGCATCTACCTGCAAGGGACCTTCTTTGACCACCACCAGGGCCACCTGCCATCCTGTCAAGGCTCTTTCTAGTTAAGCTTCCTGGGATTCCTAGGTCTCCCTGCAACACACCCCTGTGTTGCTGCCTTGGTGGATCTGCTCACAGCTGCATGGCAGATCTCTCCACTTACCCAGCTACCTACTGTGGAGGTGAACCCCAGGAGCCATCCCAAGTGCTGGGGAGGCAACTACCCCAGCAAGGATATAACCATGTTATTAAGTCCAGCCATGGTTGACCATGCTCTGACTGCTTTAACTGTGGTTGATGACTGTGGTTAAAAATCACTGTCAGTCTAGCATGGTAAGAGTATGGTTAACCGTGGTAATTTTTTTAACCATGACTGACCATGCTTGACTGTGTTCATTCTACATTCATTGGTCTAACTAACAGAACTCATTCATTTTAATTGTTTACTAAATTAAGAATGAAGAAAATTACCTATCAATTTTTGATTTGTTTATTTCATCTATATATTATTGCATTTCCCAGTACGATTCCTGAATGTTCTGGACATACCATGGTCAACCAGAGTTAACTATGGTGTGTCCATGGTTATTACAGCATGGGATAGCAACCACATTTGCATAATTTATTTGCACATCAGGATGCAGAATGTTACCCTTTAAGCTCATAAATATTTACAGTCTAACAGTTGTTTGGAATTTATGAAGAAAGAATAAGGTTTACACAAAGCAATTAATTACGTGAGCATAAAAACATACTATGAGAGCTTAACATATCTTAAAATAATTTAGTTATATGTTGGTTCAAATAGAGATTAAGCAATTCTATCAGTTCTGAGCAGCAGTGGGTAAGTATATGAAAGCTATTTCAAAAGTATGTGTGGATAATATGTATTCATTGCAGAATGTGTAAGGGAATCCACACATTTCCTTATGAAATTATTGTAAAGATTACTATGAGGATCCAGTATGTAAATTGCTGGGTTATATTTAGAAAATATTTTTAGTAAGACAGAAAAATGCATTTTAAATAGGGATGTGGAAGCATCCATTTTGCTGACAGGAAGGGTGTTGTGATGATGTCACTGTCTCACCAGAGTTAACAGTGTGCAGTGCAGCAGGTGAGAACAATTTGACTGTGCTGTCAGGGATTCTGTTATGTTTTGAGGAACACCCAGGATTTTATGTTTGGCAGAGTGTAAGAAAAGAACCCAGTGCTTCTCTTCATGATAGAACAGGATCCCTGTCTGTAGGTGCAGTTTGTTTTAACCTGCTTAATTGCATGCTATTAGAGCTGGTGAGGCAGTGACATCATCATAGCACCCTTCCTGTCCACAAAATGAGTGCTTTCATGTTACAATTTTCAATGTATTTTTCTGTCTTACTGAAAACATTTTGTAAATATAACCCAGCAATTTACATACTGGATCCTCATAGTAACCTTTACAATAATTTCATAAGGAAACGTAAGGATTCCCTTTAAGGCTGTTGAAAACCTGAGATGTGTAGATAACCTGCTGAATTCTGTAATAACTGGATAGCAGGTTATTATGGCATTTTCTTCCTCATGATCTCACTTCACTGCATTTGTATGAATGCAATGGTTGCTCAGGGACAGACTCTCTTGCACAAATATAGCTTATAGTTCTTCCCTCTATTGAAACTTTGCACCAGTTATTATACAAAATAATGCCTGTGCAAAATTTGTTTTATGAGGATTTTTCACACACCCTAAGTGTGTGGCAAGCTCATAAATGCCTTAAGCTTCGCTCTTGTGGTTTATGGATTGTCAGGCACCTCGGGTGTGTGAAAAAGGGATCCGTCCGGTTGCCTGGCATGATGTTGCCTGACAAGCAGTATACCTACATCAATTTCCCATCATGGGCTTTCCCTGGTAAATGATATCCCGCTTGACATTTCCCCGACCAGTGTAGCATTTAACCAAGCAGCAGAATCACCAAGCACCTCATCAAATGTTAGCTCCGAGGAAACAGCATGTGCATATTTTACTGTAGCAGCTTGAAATGTGGTAAAAAAAAAAATACAACAAAATACAATGAAATGTAGGCAGCTTGTGACACAGGGGAATGAGGCAGGTATTTGCAAACATGTTAATAAAAAATCAGCTTGCAACGAAATACAACAAAATGTAGGCAACTTGTGACATAGGGGAATGAGGCAGGTATTTGCAAACATGTAAATAAAAAAATCAGCTTACCGAGTTAATACTGCATCCCATCTTGTCTGTTCCTCGATATTAAATTCCTTATGAAATCCCATTACCACAATGCTTAATGTCAAACTTTATTAAATTACACGTGCACAGTTTAAAATCGGTCTGCATCACAGCGCCATGCTATGTGCTATGCCTCTCACAAAGTCCTTCCTAACACGCTGATGTCTGTTGGCAATAATATTTACAATCTTTTCCTCCCACTTAGAGTATTTCTTTTTTAGTGGTGATTTCGGCATGCCCCTGTTAATTTTCTCAATGTTGGACTCAGTGACCGGCTGCTCATTTCTTAGTGCTTCAATGAAACATAGTAGTCCAACATGAGTGGTCCCTACAAGAGTGCCCAGTCTACAGTGCCACACTTCCACGTTGTTTTGGTTTTTGTGGCATAGCATGGACAGTTTCGTAGTACACCAACCAGAACTGAGGTGGATACAGTGGCGGGGCTCTAACCATAGTGTTGTTCCGCATCCGTCGTCTGATGTGGCCATAAATACAGTTGTCTTCAAACCACTCTAGGACAGGAATAGTGATAGTTGTGTCAGATTTAATTTCCTCGTATACTGTGGGGATATCATCTGGCGGTAGAAATACCAGTGCCACCAATTGCCATATTATCAAGCTAAATTCAGGTTCAGTTCCATACTTAGAAGACAGGCCACAGCTCTGTATCTTCCTCCATAAAATTTGGCCCAGACAAAATAAGCACCCCTTGTTCTCTGCCGAGGGAAATTCAACTTTGGTAGCATTAATGGCAGCCTGCTCAAAGTCCGTGATTATGTATTTTGGAGCAAGGGTGTAGTCAAACTCAGCAGCATCTATGAGGTCTTGAAACATCTGGAGATAGCATTCTTGTGATTTTGCTGACATTAGTCCATATACAAGAGGAAGAATGCGACACGTTTCTGGATTTCCCACCAGGGCATGCACTGAATAAAGTTGCCTTAAAAGTGTAGGTACAGTTTTAAATGTGCCATCCATTAGCCAGTAGTCAGCAATGTTCGCCTTTTCTAAGTTCTGTTTAGTGCTAAATAATAATACTTTTTAATTCCTAGACATTAGCTCATGGAGCAAAAACTGTTGCCCGTTGATGACACTAAGTTCAGGGGGTATTACAATGTCATCCAGCGTTCGTGGCTCTGGGCATATTTTTGCATGTAGCGAATTTGGCCATTTGTTGTAGTGCCTGCTGACTAGGCATATTGTGCCTAACCTCTGCTGACACCTTTGCCAGCTCAGTCTGAATAAGCTGTGCAGGGGTGTCGTGCATGGAAACAGCTCTTGACTTGAGTGATGACACTGCATTAGCAACAAAAAAGTCATTGGCAACCGACGAGTGACAGTGTGGTGCTGTACTTCTAAGGTGGTGCTGTCCCCCAACAAGCACTGTGGAGGCCCTGCCATGACAACAAAGTGACTTCCTTTGTTGACAGCACCAGTACTAAAGGTCTCCATGACTTCGCTCTTTGACGTATAGGAATCCCTCAATGCAGACCTTATCATATCCTCTCTTGGATACAACAACTTTGCAAACAATGGGTTCTGCAGCAGCCATGGTGTAAAATGTAAACAGTAGCTAGGAGCCAGGAGAACAAAATGTCTGCCATTTATTTAATTAGTAGTAATTACAGGTTGCCTGCTCCTGTGCTATAATTGATTGTACCTGCATGATGTGAAATATGGAAGAGGGTGCTGAGATGTGTGCCACAGCTTACATCTGACATTATAAAAAAATCTGAGAGTCAGAGCATGGTGCTGAGATGAAGAATGTAGGAATGATTTAGCCTGATTTTAATTTGTGCACTTGTCATTTTATACACTTTATACACTTTGACATACACTTTGAACGTGGTGTTGAAATTTCACACAAGGGATCGAGTAACAGAAGACTTGGGATGCACTATATACTTGGTTGGCTCATTCAGGTACATATTACAATTTCTGCAAGTCGAGCAAACAATGTTCGGGAAAACATCACGTCGGCAAATAAAATTGCAGGAACTAGATCGCGGGCAATACAGAGTAGGGAAAAGTTATGTCAGGCAACCACACTAGACCCGTGAAAAATCCTCGCAACACAAACCTGCACAGGCATTATTCTCTATTTTTTATGCAGGGTGACCATGGTTATTCAGCTCTCTAAGGGCTTACATTGACCATTGTTGACCATGGATGGTTATTTAACCCTTTGAGGTCTTACAGTATGTTGATTACTGTTGACAAAAGTTGACCATGATCTTTGCCAGTGGCATGTTCTAACCATAGATTACCTTTTTCATTTCACAACAATGTTTAGCCATGACCAAGCATAGTCAAAAGCATGGTTAAACCAAAACTGAACCACACTGTCCTCGCCGGGGTGTGGAGGGGAGTAGCGCTTCATCTCTCCTGCAAGCTGCCCAATTTTTCCTCATTTAATGCCCTCCTCTAAGATGCCACCATGCATGATCAGCATAGCCCGTGCATGCACGTGGTGGTGCCAGTGTGGGTGATGTTTCAACACTGCCATTGCCTAGTTCCTAGTATCACTGCCAGCCTGCCTCTAATGGGTGGCAGTCACACAGTAGGGCACAAAACTCTCCGACCCTGAAGGAAGAGAGCAGTCCATGGAATGCTCTATTTTTCTTCCCCTAGCCAGCCTCTGATGATCCAGCTCATTCCCAAACTCAGGCCACCAGCCTATCAAGTGGTAGCCCCACCACTGCACTGCTGAGATAGCATTTCTAATCATATTTAACAGGGAAAGCAGTTTTACATTCCTTTTAGTTTTATCTCAGAGCTTTTTCAGTGGCACTGTGAATTCACTGTCTGTATCTTTCATCATCCAGATCCCCAACCCCTGTTAGTAGCCAGGCTTTCATTTAATTATGCTACTATCATCACCATTTTCATAAACCGTATTGAAAAGAAGACATGCCTTAATTATAAATCTCTGTAAAGAGTTTTAAAAATAGCAAAAACCCCGATATTTATTGAGGTACAAAGAACATGCAGCACAGTCAATCACATGACTGCTCTGTGCTGCAGACACTTTGTTGTCAAAGTGGAAATAACTTCTCTTTCATAAGTGGGAATAAATATATATAAATTATATTTGCACAGCAGTGCCAGTATAGTTAGGGTTGAGTACCCCATTTAAGGTTAAGTATGAAATTTTGCATCTTAATAACTTTGCCACCACATGACGGATTTGCCTGAAATTTGGCTGTCACGGAGCAATGCCATAGATCTCTGGATCTGCCAAGTTTTGTAATGGTCAGATATACAGTTGCGGAGTTATGAAATGACACTCTGTAGTGCATTTATACTTTTTATCACATTCTTTGCTTGCGCCTACAGGTGGCACGGTTTGCGCGACTGGTCTGAAAACTTCAGGAAACATGTGGTCAGGGTCCCCAATGTGCCTTTCAAAGATTTCGTGAAAACGTATTAAACAGTTCACAAGTTATTCAAAAAACAAGTTTCCCCATTATAGTCAATGGGAAAAGTCAACAAAAAATTCAACAGTGTTGCAAATGCAGTTTTTAGTGTCACAAATGACCCCTGAAGTGTCATGAATCACCAATATTTTTTTTTTAGTTAGTGGTCACAGAAATGCTTGGCATTTAAATTTGGGATCCTCTAGGGACACAATTCTTTTTGTGTTCACCTAGTCAGACCCCAAGGATGCTAGCCATGCCTTTTTGGGGGATTAAACACCCAAAACTATGTTTTTGAATTTTTTTTAAAAAGTGGTGTCACATAGTAGTGTTGCACTCATGACACTTTCATGATTTAATTTGCGAAAGTGTCGTGATTTGCGACACTATTTTGCGACACTATGCCCAAAATACCAGGAATTATTTGCCACCCTGCTGCAAAACAACGGTTTGGTCTTTTGGGCTGAAATTTAGAGGGAAGAAAGCCAACATCCCACAGATGTGCCTTTTGGTGGTTTGGTGACAAAATATTGCACAGATGGAAAGTTCCAGTGCTCCAAAGTTGATGCTTTTTCCCATAGACTAACATAGTGGCGTCCGCCGCGCTTTTCGGGGGCCCATATCTCAGAAACGCTTCAAGATACGGGCTTTTCATCATAGAAATGTTTAGCACCCAGCTAGGGGGCTAAGTACAAAACTAGCCAGGAACGTCAAAATTTTATATGAAATTTTAATTTTTTTCTATGTCTTACGTTTCCTGAGATATAAGCAATTTAGTATTCCAAGTGCTCATTTTCTGCTCCGAGGTCCATTATTATGCATTCATTCTTTGTATTCACTGTGTTTCCCTGTGCAGCTGTTGGTGAAAAAAAGGGTTGTGCACTTTCGTTACTGTCACAGTTAGCATTCCCACTTGCGTTTCCGTAACAGTTTGCGTTAGCATTCCAGTCTATGCCACTGTGTGTGTGTTACCCTTTGCCTTTTTGTTTGCACTTGTGTTACTGTTACCATTTGCATTTCCATTACTGTTTCTGTTTGCATTTTGTTTTGCATCACCATGTGCATTACCATTTGCGTTTGCATATGCGCTTCCGTTTGCATTTCCTTTGGTGTCATCGTTGCTGTTACCATTAGCATTTGCATTTCCTATTGCAGTAGCATGACCGTGCGAATTACCATTTGTGTTTCCATATGTGCTTGCATTTGCATTTCGGTTTGCGTTACTGTGTCCGTGTATGCCACTATGTGCATTACCCTTTGCATTTTCATTTGCGCTTGCGTTTGTATTATTGTTAACATTTGCATTCCCATTACTGTTTTTGTTTGCGTTATGTTTTGCATCACCTTGTGCATTACTGTTTGCGTACGTGCTTCTGTTTGCGTTTCCTTTGACGTCATCGTTGCTGTTACCATTAGCATTTGCGTTTCCTATTGTGGTACCATGATGATGCACATTACATTTGCATTTCCGTATGTGCTTGCATTTGTGTTTCTGTTTGCTTTACCGTTCCCGTCTACGCCACCATGTGTGTTACCTTTTTCATTTTCGTTTGCGCTTGTGTTTGCATAACCGTTGACATTTGCATTTCCATTACTGTTTTTGTTTGCATTTCCTTTTGCGTCACCATGTGCATTTCCATTTGCATACGCGCTTCCATTTGCGTTTGCGTTTCTGTTTCCTTTGGTGTCATTGTTGCTGTTACCATAGCTGTCTGCATTTCCTATTACGTTACCATGCCCGTGTACATTATGGTTTGCATTTCTGTACGTGCTTGCATTTGCATTTCTGTTTTCATTAACATTTGTGCTTGTGTTTGTATTACCATTTGCGTTATTGTTTGCGTCACCTTGTGTGTTAGCGTTTGCGCTTGCATTTGCGTTGCCATTACTTCACTATTTATAGTGCACATTCTCAAAAAGAAGGGAAATTCATGGCAAAATGCTCTGTTTAATGCATCAGTTAGGATTGTTCCACAGCGATAAAAGTGAGGAAATTCGATGTTAGGGTTCCTGCTCCCACCAACAGGCACCGGGGTGTGTGTTGGGGTCATCGGTCCTAACTCTCACCCCATTCTCCTATACTGCACCATCTCAGCTTGTTTGCACATGGGATGGGGTGAGAGTTAGGACCGATGACCCCAGTGCACACCCCAATGCCTGTTTGTGGCGGCAGTGGGGGTGGGTGCAAGAGGGTGGGAACCCTAACATTGAATTTCCTCACTTTTGTCACGGTGGAACAACCCTAACTGATGCATTAAACAGAGTTTTTTGCCATGAATATATATATATAAAACTCTCACCACATTCCATGTGTAAATAAGCTGAGGTGGTGCAGTATAGGAGAATGCAGTGAGAGTTAGGACCGACGATCCCAACGTACACCCAACGCCTGTTGGTGGGGGCGGGATGGTTGTGGGGTGCAAGGGATGGCAACCCTAACACTTAATTTCCTCACTTTTGTTGCTGTGGAACAACCCTAACTGATGCATTAAACAGAGTTTTTTGCCATGAATTTCCCTTCTTTTTGAGAATGTGCATGATAAATAGTGAATGGAATGTGGTGGTGGGAGTGCAGAGCCCAGTATGACTGACTGAAATGAAAATTGGTAAATGAAGACATGTACCATACCACAACATGTACTGTATAACAAATGTTATCTGAATCTGTTCAACAGTTGCAGAGCGTCATGTCGGGAAAACTGTGCAGGAGTGCCGAAAATAAAATTTTTGCCACTTTGCTACACAAGAACCACATATCCAATGGAACCAAAAATTGTTAAAAGAAGACTTGTACCGTAGAACACCGTGTGTCCAGAATTGTGTGTACATCCATTCAACGGTCGCACAGCACCACAAGCAAACAATGTAACATGCACAACTCAGCAACCGTAAGTGCCAGTGACCTGAAAACTGTCACAGTCAAAGATGTATTATAATTCTTTGTACATTCCAAATGCCAGGCAAATTGGACACATGGTTCAGAAGTTATTCAAGCATAATGAACCACATTTTCATTCGTCGGAGTGGTATAATTCCACACCTGTTAATGTTTTATACACCAAACCACTGCAAGGCACCTCCGTACCACCAGGGCTACCTACACTGTAAATTTCAAGCCAGTAGCACCATGCAGAATGCTATGCACAAAATGTTAACTGCATCACACAGTATCTCTGCAGCAGATAGTTTTTCCAACATGTAAACAATATTATTCACATCCCCAGGACATCCACTCAACACCCTCCAGATTTCATGTGAAAAGACCAAACCATTCCAGAGATATTCCATTTTTACTTTTCTGCACCACAAAATGGTGGAAATTACGGCCGAAAATGCGCAAAACTGGCGTACCTGACAGCTGAAAAATCTGTAACTGTGAGGGGGGGTCAACTTCAAATGGCAGTAACTCTGGAACGGAACATTTTTTCACCAAATAAAAATTGGCATGTTCCTTGAACACAGGTCTTTCTACTTGGCAGGTTTCAGATCAATCAACCACACACTGGCTATGCTATGAAACTGCACTGGAGTGCCGTTAAAGTTATTGCCATCTCGCTACACAAGAACCTTATATCTGATGGAACCAAAAATTGTTAAAAGAAGATATGTACCATAGCACACCGTGTGTCCAGAATTGTGTGTACATCCATTCAACAGTCGCACAGCACCATGAGCAAACAATGTAACACGCACAATTCAGCAACCATAAGTGCCAGTGACCCAAAAATTGTCACAGTCAAAGATGGCTGCACTATGCGTCGCGGAAGACAGTGCAGAAAAATAGCAAAAATGCAAACTTTTGCACTGCACTATGTAAACGCAAAAACACAAATGGTGATGGAAACAGTGAGGTAAAAGAAAATAGTAATTCTAACGGTAACGCAAGCACAAGCGCAACCGGTAATGCACATGGTGACGCAAAGGGAAACAACGCACATGGTAAGAGAAACGTAAGTGAACAAAAATGATAATGCAAACGCTAATGGTAACAGAAACGCAAATGGTAGCGAAAACGGTAATGAAAATGCAAACGCTAACACAAACAAAAAGGTAATGGCAGTGGTGACACAGCAGGAAACAGTAACACACTCGACAACGGAAACGCTACCAAAAACACACATGCTAAGGCCAACAGAAATGCAAACGCAAACACTAATGAACATGCAAACGGTAATGGTAACGCAATTGGAAATGCAAACAGTTACGATAACACCAATGATGACGCCAAGGAAACAGTAACGCAAATGGAAATGCAAAACGCAAGTGTGTATGCAAACACAAATGGTAATGCACATGCACATGGTCATGGTAATGCAATTGGAAATGCAAACACTTACAGTAACACCAATGATGATGCCAAAGAAAACACAAACTGAAACATGCACATGGTCATGGTAACGCAATTGGAAATGCAAACACTTACAGTAACACCAATGATGATGCCAAAGAAAACACAAACTGAAACGCAAACACAAGACGTGGTAACGCACACACAGGCGCAAAAGTAAATGCAAACAAAACAGTAACAGAAACACAAAGGGTAACAGTAACGCAATGCAAGTGCAAAGGCAAATACAAAGCGTAACGCACACGCTGACGTAAACAGAAATGCTAACGCAAACAGTTATGGAAACGCAAGTGGAAATGCTAACGGTAACAGTAACACAAATGCACACCCTTTTGTTTCCCAAAAAGGTGCATTTAGAAACACAGTGAATACAAAGAATGTATGCATAGTATTGGCCCTCGAAGCAGAAAATGAGCACTTGAAATACTAAATTGCTTATATCTCAGTAACTGTATGACGTAGAAAAAAATGTAAAATCTCATATTATTTATGACTTTCTATGCTAGTTTTATACTTAGCCTCCTAGTGGGGAACTAAGCATTCTTCTGATGTAAAGTCCGTATCTCGAAGCATTTTCGAGATACGGGCCCCCGAAAGGTGCGGCGGATGCCGTAATGTTAGCCTATGGGAAAAATCGTCAACTTTAGAGTGCTGTAATTTTGCAGCCCTCTAATATTTTGTTACCAAACCACCAAAAGGAACATCTGTGGGATCTTGGCTTTCTTCCTTCCAAATTTCAGCCCAAAAGACCAAACCGTTATTTTGCAGAAAGGTGGCAAAGATTCCCTATTGTTTTGGCCATAGTGTCACAAAGTACTTTCGCAAATCACGACACTTTCGCAAATGAAATCATGAAAATGTCACATATGTGAAAGTTCTTTGTGACACTACTTTTACAAACATTTAAAAATATATTTGGGGTGTTTTACTTCTCAAAAAAAAAAAAAAAGCTAGCATCATCAGGGTCTCGACTAGGTGAACACAAAAGAATTGTCCCTAGATGGTCCCAAATTTAAATGCCAAGCATTTCTGTGACCACCAACTGAAAACAAGATGGCCGATTTGTGACACTACAAGGGTCATTTGCGAAAGTAAAAAGTGCATTTGCGACACTCGCATATTTTGTTAACTTTTCCCATTGACTATAATGAGAAACTTGTTTTTTGAATAACTTTTGAACCGTTTAATATTTTTTCACAAAATCTTTGAAAGGCATATTGGGTACCCTGGCTGCATGTTCCCTGAAGGTTTCAGACTGGTCGCACAAACCGTGCGGGCTGTAGGAACGAGCAAAGAATGTGCAAAAATGCATAATTTGTGTGTGTTTTGGTGCTCCGTAGCTCTACAACTGTACATCCAACCATAACGAAACTTGGCAGATCCAGAGATCTATGAAACCAGACTGTGTATGCCAAATTTCAGGGAAATCCATCATACAGTGGTAAAATTATTAAGCTGCCAAATTTCAGAGTTAACCTTAAATGGGGTACTCAACCCTAACTATAGTGGCACTACTGGGCCACTATAATATATTATATAAGCTCTTTCTTGCCAGGAACTATCCAGCATGCTTACTTGTCAACCCTCCAGCTATGGTCATCAACAAAGTTGTAGTTTACTTTTCGCCTAGTGTCAAAACAGTACGCAGATATAGAAATATAGAATTTAGCGGCAGATAAGGACCGCTTTTCCATACCTACCTACCGCCCATTTTCCCCTACATACATTATTACTGCAAATCATACTTGATCTACAGCTCTTTCTTCCTCCCCCCCTTCCTTTCCACCATGATTCACCTGTACCTATCCCATAAATTCTTGAACCCCACCACTTTTTTTGCTCCCACCACCTCTGCTGGAAGGCTGTTCCAGGAATCCACCACTCTTTCTGTGAAGAAGTACTTTCTCACATCTCTCCTGAGTCTACCTCCCCAGATTCATAGCATATCCTTTTATTGTTGAGTACCTTTATTTTCTTTTTTTTTTTTTATCATAGAAGATTTTATTAAGATTTTCCAGTTTTTCCAGTTTTGCATTACACTTCCATATTCATTCCTCTCATACATGTAGGAGGATCCTCATGGTCCAAATTCTTACAGTACACATTATTTTACAAATGGCTAGACATATACTCTGTGCATATACATTCATATATAAATACAGTCTATCCTTCTTATTTGTAGCTACTCATTTACTAATAGGCAACTAGGGTATGTGAGGTGGTCTACCTAATTGCTGGTGTGGAGGGAGAGCTATACATGGAGGGGGAGGGGCTTTACACAATGGTGAGTTGAGATAAGAATCCCATTTTTTATGGAAGTGAACCATTTGACCTCGGTGAGCATAGGTCAACCTTTCCAATAGTGCTAATTTGGCTATAGCTGCGTGCCATTGTCTTATACTTGGACTGTTAACCTGTCTCCACTGCATTAAAAGGAGCCGTTTGACCTCTAATAAGGCCATCATGACCTATTCTTGGAGTACCTTTGGCAGTGTAGAAAGGCTAGAAATATCTCCTAGCAAAAGTTTAGGGTCCAACTAGAGGTTCCTTATACCTAATACTGAGCAACAGTCTTTCCTAATTGCATCCCAGAAACCAGAGAGTTGTGGACATTCCCACAATATATGAAATAGGTGGGCTCCGGGTTGTTGACATCTCCAACAGTTGGAATGTGGCATTAATTTTGCTGAACATAGAGTGGCCAGAGTTCTGTACCAGCACAGCACTATTTTTAACTGTATTAGTTGGCTTTTGGAGTCTTTATACAGTTTATGTGCATTTTGAAGACATTTAGCCCATGTAGTGCTAGGTATAGTTATCCCCATCTCGGCCTCCCATCAAATTCTACAATGTTCTGTGGGATCTGGTTGAGAGTCCCTCCCTATAGCATAGAATTTACCTATTCAATCCCGTGAGGAAGTTTCCTTATGCAGAGTGGTAAGCCACTTCCATTTAGTATCTGGTCTTACTTGGGCAGAGAGGGCATAGACAAGGCTGCGTATTTGGAGATATCACCAGAAGTCGGTATTTAGCAGGTTAAATTTATCCTTTAACTGGGCAAAGGATAAAAATGTATTTATGCCGGGCATGTACGATCTTTCACAAAGCAAATACTCTTTTTTTTTTTCCCCAACCAAGCCAGTGGAGAGGTTGCCCCTCTAGTGTTATAAAGGTGTTGCACCAAAGCCCTGCATACTCCAAGGGTGGGGCCCACGCATTCTTGGGGGTATGGGAGAGGATCATAATGTGACACCAGGCATATCAGAAGTGACATATGACCTGAGATGGGCCCTTTTCTGTGGAGCCACTAAAGCTCAGCAAGGACCTAAGTGGGGTTGGGGCAGCCATGTCTATTTCAAGGCCAACCCACACTGGACAAGATGTATTGGGCGATACAAACCATCTAGTTATTTGTGCCACAGTACATGCTAGATTGTAGTTCAGAAACCAAGGGGATCCAAGGCCTCCTTTAGTCCAATGAGCCCTAAGTTTATTTTTCCCCCCATCTATGTGCCTTTTTTTCCCATATTAGATTAGAGACCATCTTCTCAAGGGAAACAGAGTTTGGGAGATATTTGTATTGGAAGCTTATTAAATAAATATAGTACCCTTGGAAGCAATAGCATTCACACTGCTGCCACTCTGCCCATCAAAGATAAACGTAGTTTTTTCCATCTTTCTATTTCTGCATTTAGTTGTTTTAGCAGGGGGGAAAAATTAGCTGATTCAAAGTTTGCCCAGTTAAAAGGTATATAGATCCCCAAATAAGAAAAACCTTGCGGAGCCCATTTAAGTTCTGTGCCATGAAGACATTCCCGTGAGCAGAGTGAGTTCAGTGGGGCCAGTACAGTCTTTCGCTGATTGACCTGCAGGCCTGATAAAGCCGCAATGTTTTTATGAACTGAGAGAGCTTTGGTAACGAATCTTGGGGATGAGATAGGGTAAGTAGCAGATCGTCTGCATAGGCTGCTACAGTACAGGATTTGCCGTGTGCCGGTATGCCTGTAATCCCTGCCGTATTATCCAAGGCACAAAGTAGAGGGTCTAGGACAATTAGAAAAAGAAGGGGGGATAGGGGACAACCTTGTTGGGTGCCTCTATATAATGGAAAGGAGGAAGAAATGGTGGCGTTAGTGAGAATCTTAGCTTTTGGATAATTATATAGGGTCGAGACCCATAAGCAGAATTGGGGGCCAAACCCACATACACAAAGGACCTCGTGGAGGTAATTCCATTCTACGGAATCAAAAGCCTTTGCGAAATCAACTGCTAGAGCAGCCATAGGAATTTTAGCTAGTACCTTTATTTTCTGAAAAAATTCTTCCCTCCTGTACCTTATTTACCCCTGTGAAGTAATTAAAAGTTTCTATCATATGCCCAATCTCCTTTCACTCTTCCAGGGTGTACATATTGAGGTCCTTTAGTCTCTCCTCATAGGGCTTTTGCTGCAGATCCAGCACCACTTTAGCTGCCCTCCTCTGGATTGCCTCTATTCTATCTGTGTCCTTCCAGAGATGTGGTCTCCATAACTAGACACACTACTTTAAGTGGGGTGTTACCAATGATCTTTACAGAGGCAACACCACCTCCCTCTTTCTGCTGGTGACAACACTCCCTATGCATCCCAGCATCCCACTAGCCATCCTCACTGCCTTGTCATGCTGCCTGGCCACTTTTAGGTCATCAGATACGATTACCCCCCAGGTCTTTTTTTCAGCTTGGTAGTCGTCAATACCACTCCACCCATTTTATGCTCCACCACTGGATTTCTGTGCCCTAACTGCATTATTTTGCACTTTTTCTCATTGAAACCCAGCTGCCATAGCCTTACCCACTTCTATAGTTTTCTCAGGCCTCTGCTCATCCTTTCCACCCCTTCTCAAGTGTCCACCCTATTGCAGATTTTGGTGTCATTCGCAAAGAGGCAGACCTTCCCTTCGAGCTCCTCTGCAGTGTCAATTATAAAGATGTTAAAGAGGGCTGGTCCCAGCACTGATCCCTGAGTCACCCTGCTGTCACCCTCCCTTCCTTGGAGTGAACTCGGTTTACCACCACCCTCTGTCACCTATGTCCCCCTCAAACACATGCAATAGCTTACTTGGCCCCAAGCTGCCTGCTATTAAAATTCTATTTATTTCTGCTATGTTTAAAAAAATACAGGAGATCGTGTCTGGCTGTATGGAGCCGACAGTCAAAATGCAGCCAGACATGCCCTGTCACTTGCACGTTTTGTGATGTCAGAAAATGAAGAGCATGGGGACCACTCCACAGGGTCCCTGTTAGTCAAGCAGTTGCCTTGATTTCCTATAATGAGAACTCTAAATCATAAAAAAATCCATGTAAAAACCATCTCCACTCAACTCTGTGGAGCAGGCCCTGCACTTTCATTTTCTGACATCACAAAATGTGTGAGCATGGGGGCATGTCAGCCAGTTTGGGAAGCGGCTGCATTTTGGCTGTCGGCTCCACAGAGCCAGATATGATCTCCTGTGCAGAAATAAATTTAATTTTTAGTAGCAGGCAACTTGGGGCCAGGTAAAGCTATCATACAGTATATGTTTGGGGAGGTGAGAAATTGGAAGGAAAGAACCTGCTTTTTAACCAATTTCTTATCCAGTTTACTACCTCTGGATCCACTCATAAGCTATCCAGCTTGCTTACTAGTCTCCTATGTGGAACAGTGTTGAAAGCCTTACTGAAATCTAGATAGGCCATGTCCACCCTAATCTAATTCCTTTGTCACCCAGTAAAGAAATCTATTAGATTAATTTGACCTAAGTGCCCCCCTGTGAACCCATGCTGTCTCGGGCCTTGTAACCCAGCTGGGTTTAAGATATTCCACAATCTTTCCTTCAGCAGTAATTCCATTAACTTTCCCACCACTGATGTCAAACTGACTGGCCTATAATTGTCAGCCTCTTCCACACTACCATTTTTGTGTAGTGGGACTGCACTATAACATCACACCATTACTGGGACCTTGTGATCCCTTTATATAAACTATGCAGGAGGGACAGGGTAGTTGGGAAGGGGGGAGGGGAGGCAGTTTACATCAGGAAGGGAATAACTTGCATGAGGATGGAGTCTGACGAAAGGACAGTGCGGGCATTATGGGTTCAATTACAGTCCAATAAAGGGAGAAAGGTGAGATTAGGGGTGGTTTACAGACCACCCAACCAGGATGAGGAAAGGGACAGGGAACTGAACTCACAAATATTGGAAGCTGTGGGGAAAGGAGAGGTGGTAATTGTTGGGGGGGACTTCAACCTGCTCAAGGTGGACTGGAGTGTACCATCCACAACATATGCTAGGAGTCAGGTGATCCTGGAAGGACTGCAAAGTGGGTTCCTGACTCGGGGCATCACAGAACCAACAAGAGCAGAGGCAATTCTTGATCTGGTGCTCACAAATGGGGAGCATGTGTAGGAGATAATGGTCAGGGAGCCCCTGGGTGGGGGTGACCACTGCACAGTGTAGTTCCAGTTGGATATGGGTAGGGAAAGCATCCCGATTAAGACCAAAATCTTGGATTTTAGGAGTGTGGACTTCAGGAAGATGAGTGAAGTGCTAAGGAGCCATTTGGCAGGCATCAGAACAGATATGGGGAGGGACCAAAGGTGGTTCATCTTTAAGGAAGGAATACTGGTTGCCACAGAGGAGTGTGTGAGGCTCAGGGGGAAAGAACAATAGTACCAAAGCACCCAGCTGGTTCAGTTCTGGTGTTGCCCAGCCAGTAAGGGAAAACAGGAGAGAGAGAGAGAGAACCTAAGTCTGGCGAGCTGAAGGTATTGAGAAGGGGTGAAGGCCTTCTTTCATTATATAAGTGAGAAAAGTGACAAGAAGGACGGGATTGTTAGGCTTAAGAAAGGGCAGGAGTGGGTGGAGGATAATGGGGGAAAGCAGAGATACTAAATGAATACTTCTGCTCTGATTTCACCAGGGAGAATGATGGACCAATGCTTCCAGAAGGGAGAAGAGGAGTGGGGGAGGGGAACACAGATGCAGTGACACAGGAGGATACAGAGAGGTAGGGGCTGCTAGCATTGAAGGTGGACAACTCACCAGGCCCGGACAGAGTACATCCAAAGGTACTAAGGGAACTGGCTGAGGACCTGGCAGTGCCACTGGCACACCTGTTTAATAGTTCAAGGGAGTCAGGTGTCAGGTGTGGCACTGCAGGACTGGAGAACAGCACATGTGGTGCCCTACTCCACAAAAATGGTCACAAGGAATTACAGACCAGTCAGTCTAACCTCAATTGTGTGCAAGCTCATGAAGACCATACCTAAGGAAAGGTTGATAGAATATCTAGAGGAGCATGGTCTCCAGGATCTGAGGCAGCATGGATTCGTGTGGTGGGGGGGGTGGTCGTGTCAAAGGAATCTGATTGACTTCTTTGACTGGGTCACTATGACAGTAGACAAGGGCCAAGTGGTAGACGTCCTCTATCTGGATTTCAGCAAGGCCTTTGACTCTGTGCCCCTCAAAAGGTTAATCAGGAAGTTGGCAGATCTCGGTGTTGGGGATAAGATGGCCAGATGGGTTGAAAACTGGCTGATGGATAGAACCCAGAAGGTGGTTTTGGGGGAAGAATTATCTGGCACCACAGAGGTCACCAGTATGGGCTCGGTGCTGGGGCCTGTGTTAATATCTTTGTCAATGACATTGGGGATGGCATTAAGGGCAAAATGTGCCTATTCACGGATGACACCAAGCTCTGTGGGACAGTGGACACAGCTGAAGGGACTCGTAACCTATAGGATGACCTGGAAATGCTGGGGAGGTGGTCTGGGATCTGGCAGCTTGGCTTCAATGCCAAGAAATTCAGAGTTATGCACACTGGTGCCAAGAATCCCAGGACGGAGTGTTACCTGGGTGGAGTCCAGGTATCTGTATCAGAGGAGGAGAAAGACCTGGGAGTGATGATCACTAGTGACCTGAAGCACTCTATGCAGCAGTAAGGGCAAATACAAAGCTGGGATGCATAGCTAGAGGGATCAGTAGTAGAAGAGAGGAGGTTATACTGCCTTTGTACAGGACGTGGGTGAGACCACATCTAGAGTATGGAGTTCAGTACTGATGCCCACACCTCAAAAAGGACATTAACTTGCTGGAGAAGGTCCAGAGGAGGGCTATAAAGATAATAGTTGGTCAGCAGGGTAAGACATACGAGGATAGGTTGAGGCACTGAACATGTACTCCTTGGAGAAGAGAGAGAGAGGGGACATGATTGGGACCTTCAAGTACTTGAAAGGGATAAATAAGGTGAATAAAGAGGGTATCTTTAAGCTGAGTGGCAACCATAACATGAGGGGGCACAGTCTTAGGCAGGATGGGGGAGGTTTAGGAGGGAGGTCAGGATGCTCTTCTTCATGGAGAGGGCAGTGGACACTTGGAATGCACTGCCGGAAGAGATGGTCTCATTGAAGACAGTGGGCAGCTTTAAGAGATGCTGGGGTAGGTATGGGGGAAGGTAAGGGGAGGCAGTATAGCATAGTGGTTTAAGGCTCTGAGCTGCAAATCTGGAGACCTGGGTTTGAATCCCACAGCCCATGGGTAGGGAGGATGGGAGGATTGGGGAAGGGGGGCAGGAACAGTAGCTCAGGCTGTGGACTCTGCAATACGAACAGACTAGATAGACCAAATGGCCTTCTTTTCTTCTGCCGGTTTCTCTGTATGCTTATATAGAAACATAAACGATTACGGCAGATAAGGACCATAAGGCCCATCCAGTCTGCCCATTTTTTCTACCTTATGAATGTGCCATAGGCCTTTACTCTGTCAATGGCCTACCTATTCATACTCATCTGTATTGATCTCTTATGCCTACCCCATGCCTGTTTGAAGCCCTGCACTGTATTCATATCCACCACTTCCTGAGGTAGGCCATTCCATGCATCCACCACCCTTTCTTTGAAAAAGAACTTCCTCACATTACCCCTTAATCGGCCTCCCTCTAATCTCATGCCATGTCCTTTTGTCCTGCAGTTTTTCTTGTATTGAAACATGTTAGACTCTTTCACCTTGTTAACGCCCTTAAGATGTTTGAATGATTCAATCATATCACCTCTCTCCCTCCTTTGCTCTAGGGTATACATTTTTGAGCTCCGTTAATCTGTCCTCATATGTTTTCTGATACAGTCCCTGCACCATTTTGGTTGCCCTTCTCTGGACTGCCTACATTTTGTTAATGTCCTTGTGCAGGCGCGGCATCCAGTACTGCACGCAGTAGTCTAGATGGGGCCAAAGCAGTGTCTTGTAAAGAGGGATTATTACCTCCCTGTTACTACTTGTGATACCCCGACTAATGCACCCCCACATCCCTCTAGCCTTACATACTGTTTTAGTGGTCTGCTTGGATGATTTCAGGTCATCTGTGATGATGATGCCCAAGTCACTTTCTTCTCTTGTGATTGCCAGCAACTTACCTCCCAACCTATAGGTAGCTTCAGGGTTTCTCTTCCCTATGTGCATGATCTTGCACTTCTTTGCTTTAAACCCCAGTTGCCACTCTTCTGATCATTTTGCCAGTTTATCCAGATCTCTTCTCATTCTGCCCACCCCATCTGGATTATCTACTCTTTTGAAGATCTTGGTGTCATCTGCAAACAGACAAATCTTACCCTCCAGTCCATCTGCAATGTCACTGATGAAGATATTGAAGAGGGCTGGCCCCAGAACTGATCCCTGAGGTGCCCCACTTGTGACTTATCTCTTCTGACTGTATACTGTTTACCACCACTCTCTGTTTTCTGCCTGCCAACCAGTTTACCACCCAGTTGACCAACCTCTGACACACCCCGAGCCTACCCAGCTTATTAATCAATCTTCTGTGTGCAACAGTATCAAAAGCTTTGCTGAAGTCAAGGTAGGCAACATCAACTGCACCCCCTTGGTCCACCACTCTGGTTACCCAATCTAAGAAATCTATGAGATTAGTTTTACGGGACCTTCCTGTTGTAAACCCATGCTGTTTTGCATCCTGTACATCTGTGGATTCCAGGTCTTGCATTGGAGTGCCTCCATAATCTTGCCCACTGCTGAGATAAGACTGACTGGTCTGTAGATTTCTGCCTCCTGTCTGCTTGTGGAGTGGGATCACATGAGCCCTTCTCCAGTCTTCTGGGACATCTCCTGTGCTCAGAGACTCACTAAACAGTTCTGCTAATGGCTCTGCTAGTTCCACCCTTAGCTCCTTTAGTACCCTGGGATGTATGTTCCTATCCAACCTCCTCCAGTCCTCTGGAACCACTCCTGTTTCCAGTGAGCTGTTAAATAGAACTGTCAGAGGTGCAGCCAGTATTTCTCTGAGCTCCCTCAATATCCTTGGATGCGCCCCATCTGGTCCCATATCTTTGTCCACCTTCAGATTAGAGAGTCCCTTCAGGAGTCTCTCCTCCAAAAGACTAATGTCCACCTCCCTCCCTCCCTTCAAAGCTTCTGTTATGTTTTTGTGGCACCTCCCCTTCTCCTTCTTCTATGAACTGTAAACAAAAGTATTTGTTTAGTGTATCTGCCTTTTCCTGGTCTCCTGCTGTACAGTCCCATCCCCCCTTTTCTTTTTAACATTACAATCTCACTCTTGGTCTTCCTGTTTTCACTTACCTAAAAAATGTTTTTCCCCTTTCGTTACCTCCTGCTCTATTCAGTCTTCAGTTTTTGCCTTTGCACTCCTTACTGCTTTCCCTGCTTCACTCTGTTTTCCCGATACACCTCCCTATCCCCCTTCCTCTGTGTCTCCTTATACCTTCTGAATGCTACCCTTTTAGCCTTTACCTTTTCAGTCGCCTTTCTGGAGAACCATAGTAGTCTCTCTTTCCTCTTGCTTTTACTTACTTGTTTGATGCAGAGGTTTGTTGCCTTTACTATATTCCCTTTAAGCTTCGCCCACTGTTCCTCCACACCACCCAGGCCATCCCCCACCAGGTCATCCCTAAGGCATTCACTCATCTTTAAAATCTGCCTTCTTGAAGTCCAGGACCCTCGCCATTGTGTGGTTAGAGTCTGTAGCTGTTCTTATATTGAATCACACCATACTGTGACCATTGTTCCCCAAGGGGCCTCCCACCTTGATATCTGCAATGCTGTCCCTGATAGTGACTACCAGATCCAGTATTGCTCCATCACAAGTGAGTTCAGTGACTAGTTGCTTGAGGACTGTCCCCTGCAGAGAGTCCAGAAACCTTAGACAATAAATATAGAAAATGTGCAAGAGTGGCTTACCAGTGTCCAGCTACTTCTGAATCAATCAATCAAAATCTTTATTTAGTCAGGCGAACATCATTGAGCGTAGCTCATTTACAAGATGGACCTGAGTGGTCATACAAATCAGAGTACAAGTATTTTTTTTTTTTACATGGACAAGAAAATAACAATTAATAAATTGCTGAACAAAATGGAAACCAGAATTGTGCTTTCCACCAGCAAGCAAAAACTTAATGCAGGCAAAGGCACCCTCTCCATTGTGAACATTGGTGGTTCACACCTGGTGAATGCCACTAACTTCAAGTACCTGGCTGTCACTTTAGATCAGTCACTTGATTTTAACACCTAATTATCCCAGGTCACCAAAACTCTAAACTCTATCCTTTACTTTGTGTATCCATAAACAGAACCCTTCTATAGATACTCACTTGACAATGGCACAGAGGATACTTCTACTATTCCTTGAATATGGGCTGATGTTCCATAACAAAGCCACCCATTGAATGAAAAGAAGGCAGATACAATCCCCTTTATAACAATGTACAGTATGCTGCTTTGCTTAACTAGCAGGCCGTAGGACCCATTATTGTGCTTCTATGTTAAGCTGGGTTGGTTACCCCCTGAAGCAGAAAGAGATTTTGTCTCTGGTCATCTTTTTAACAAGCTACAGTACTTACAGCTGCATCCCCAGGCCCCTTATTTGAACTTGTGCAAAAAATAAACAAGGCATTCATGACTTATGTTTTGCTGTTAAAGTCTTGCTTAATGAACCTAGCATATCCATGAACACAGTACGGTGGTGGCCACAACAAAGTTCCCCATTGCTGTGGAATGCTGCAGCAACTGAGGCACTGCATGAGTTCCCCATTACTGTGGAGTAGTGCCACAACTGAGGCACTGCATAAGTTCCTCATTGCTGTGGAGTGCTGCAGCAACTGAGGCACTGCATAAATTCCCATTGCTATGGGAGTGCTGCAGCAACTGATGCACTGCATAAATTCCCTTTGCTGTGGAGTGCTGCAGCAACTGAGGCACTGCATGAATTCCCGATTGCTGTAAAATGCTACATCACCTGAGGCACTGCATAAGTTCCCCATTGCTGTTAAATGATGCAGCAACTGAGGCACTGCAAAAGTTCCCAATTGCTGTGAAATGCTGCAGCAGCTGAGTCACTGCATAAGTTCCCCATTGCTGTGAAATGCTGCTGCAACTGATATACTGCTTAAGTTCCTCATTGCTGTGAAATGCTTCAACAACTGAGGCAATGCATAAGTTCCCCATTGCTGTGAAATGCTGCAGCAACTGAGGCACTGCATAAGATCCCCATTGCTGTGAAATGCTGCAGCAACTGAGGCAATGCATAAGTTTCCCTTTGCTTTGGAATGCTGCTGCAACTGAGGCACTGCATAAGTTCCCCATTGCTGTAGCGTGCTACAGCAACTGAAGCACTGCATAAATCCCCCATTGCTGTGAAATGCTGCAGCAACTGAGGCACTGCATACATTCTCCATTGCTGTGAAATACTGCATCACCTGAGGCACTGCAAAAGTTCCCCATTGCTGTGAAATGCTGCAGCAACTGAACCACTGCTTAAGTTCCCCATTGCTGTGAAATACTGCTGCAGCTGAGACACTGCAAAAGTTCCTCATTGCTGTGAAATGCTTCAGCAACTGAGGCAATGCATAAGTTCCCCATTGCTGTGAAATGCCGCAGCAACTGAGGCACTGCATAAGATCCCCATTGCTGTGGCATGCTGCAGAAAATGAGGCACTGCATAAATTCCCCATTGCTGTGAAATGCTGCAGTAACTGAGGCGCTGCATAAGTTCCCCATTGCTGTGGAATGCTGCAGTAACTGAGGCACTGCATAAGTTCCCCATTGCTGTGGAATGTTGCAGTAACTGAGGCACTGCATAAGTTCCCCATTGCTGTGGAATACTGAAGTAACTGAGGCACTACATAAGTTCCTCATTGCAGTGGAATGCTGCTGCAAATGAGGCACTACATAAGTTCCCCATTGCTGTGAAATGCTGCAGTAACTGAGGCACTTCATAAGTTCTCCACTGCTGTTGAATGCTGCAGCAACTGAGGCACTGCATAGGTTCCCCATTGCTGTGGAATGCTGCAGTAACTGAGGCAGTGCATAAGTTCCCCATTGCTGTGAAATGTTGCAGCAACTAAGCCACTGCATAAGTTTGCCATTGTTATGGAATGCTGCAGTAACTGAGGCACTGCATAAATTCCCCATTACTGTGGAATGCTGCAATAACTAAGGCACTGCATGAGTTCCCCATCACTGTGGAATGCTGTAGTAACTGAGGCACTGCATAAGTTTCTCTCTGCTGTGGAATGCTGCTGCAACTGAGGCACTGCATAAGTTTCTGATTGCTGTGGAATGCTGCTGTAACTGAGGCACTGCATAAGTTCCCCATTGCTTTGGAATGCTGCAGTAAGTGAGGCACTGCATACATTCCCCATTGCTGTGGAATGCTGCAATAACTAAGGCACTGCATAAGTTCCCCATCACTGTGAAATGCTGTAGTAACTGAGGCACTGCATAAGTTTCTCTCTGCTGTGGAATGCTGCTGCAACTGAGGCACTGCATAAGTTTCTGATTGCTGTGGAATGCTGCTGTAACTGAGGCACTGCATAAGTTCTCCATTGCTTTGGAATGCTGCAGTAAGTGAGGCACTGCATACATTCCCCATTGCTGTGGAATGCTGCAATAACTAAGACACTGCATAAGTTCCCCATCACTGTGGAATGCTGTAGTAACCGAGGCACTGCATAAGTTTATCTCTGCTGTGGAATGCTGCTGCAACTGAGGCACTGCATAAGTTTCTGATTGCTGTGGAATGCTGCTGTAACTGAGGCACTGCATAAGTTCCCCATTGCTGTGGAGTGCTGCAATAACTGAGGCACTTCAAAAGTTCACCATTGCTGTGGAATGTTGCAGTAACTGAGGTACTGCATAAGTTCATCATTCTTGTTGAACTCTGCAGCAAGCGAGTTGCTGCATACTGTGGCAACTCCATAATTTTCAATGGGAAGTTAATCCAATTAGCCCAAATTTCCTGTACATACAGTACTAAAACTATAGGATTCCTTACCAGTATTACTCAAGAACATTGTATGTTAGTTGCTATTTTAAACTGAATACAAATAGCATTCTTGAACATGTACAAATGTAAGTGTACTGTGTAAATGTAACTGTGTGGTGTAAACTTGTATACGGTAAATACAGTACGGGGCACAATTTGAAGATAGAGGGGGGCGGCTCAGAGGTAATGTAAGGAAGTATTTTTTCACAGAAAGGGTTGTGGATTCATGGAACGGCCTTCCGGAGGAGGTTGTGGAGTCAAAAACAGTGACTGAATTCAAGCATGCATGGGACAGCCATAAGGCAATTCTAGGGGTTGGGGGGTAGAAAAAAGTAGGCTGCGGGTTAACTAGGATCTGCAGCTTATCCATTAGGTAGGGAAATGGGCAGACTGGGTGGGCCAAGTGGTCCTTATCTGCCATCAAATTCTATGTTTCTATGTTCTATTGCTTCCTTGTTATTATGTTCAGAATATTCTTCTGTTTTTACTGTGCATATCTCCTGTTCACATCTGACAATAGGCTATGTCAGCCTAGTGCACTTACTCGGTAAATCAATCAATGAAATCAATCAATCAGTCAGTCAATCAATCAACAAATAATGGGAATGTAGAAACGTGTGCTTGAGGAGTTCCCTGAGGCCCAAGGACATTTAAGGGCTGAACCTTGTAGGCCATCTGTTGCTGAATAGGCAGGCAGTCTGTGTTTCTGTAAGACAGGAGTAATTTGACTGAGAGCTTTGACTGCTGTAAGGATTCTTGAAGGAGTATTCTGAACATACTGTAAAAGATCAGCTTCCAAGGTAGACCAAGGAAGACCATAACGGAGCACATTTCTGTTGTCTAATCTGGACATCAAGAAGGTATGATATGAATTTAGCATTAGAGCATACTAGTCACAGATGTTGTACATTGAGGAAGTGGTAGAAATGACTGGATGACAGATGACACTAGGGCCCCATACACAATCACAGTTTAGCAGTACACAATGGGAAAGTTGACCACTTTGCACCACTGTTCCTAACTGTGTACATCTGTGACATACAGAAAGGGGACATAGAAACAGAATTTGTTGGCAGAAAGGACCGCTTGGCCCACCCAGTCTGCCCAGATGGTTCCTGCTTAGTCCATTTCCATAGACACTAACTGGTCTCTGGGACCCTCCCTCCTTCCTATTTACTAATATTACCTTAATGTCGATCCCATAGATTCTTGAAGCCCCCTGTTTTTGCCTCCACCACTTCCTCTGGCAGTCTGTTTCAGGCATCCACCACTCTTTTAGTGAAGTAGTACTTTCTCACATCCCTCTTAAACTCCCCCATCCAGCTTTATCACATGCCCTTTGGTCCTGGTACGCTTCATCATTCAAAAGAGTCCGCCCACCTGCACAATGTTCATCCCTGTGAGGTACTTCACTCAAAATACCACCAACAGCTTAATCTTGTTCAGTTTCAGTTGGTTACCATCTGTATCCCCCACCCCCTGGTTGCCCCTGAAAAAGGGACTTCTAGTCTCAGTGGGCCTACCAGGTCAGCAAAATTCAATACAATTTAATACATGTAGGTCTCTATCATGTCCCCTCTCACTCTCCTCTCCTACAGGGTATATATGTTGAGATCCCGCAGTCTCTCCTTGTAGGGCTTTTGGTGTTACCCCCGCACCATTTTAGTTGACCTCCTCTGGATAGCCTTGACCCTGTCTGTCCTTTCTGAGGTGCATCCTCTAGAACTAGACAAAAACAGCTATGTGGGGTCTCACCAGTGAGTGATACAGTGACATTATCACCTCCTTCCTCCTGCTGGAGATACCTCACCCAGTGCATCCCAGCATTGCACTGGCCCTACCTACTGCTTTGTCACACTGCCATGCCACTTCGAGGTCATCATATATGATAATCCCAAGGTAGCTTTCCTGCTTAGTGACTGACAGTACCTCCCCCCATCCTATACTCATTTTCTTGGTTTCTATGCCCTAGGTGCAGGAAAGGATGAAGGGGGTACAATGTTTAACCAGGAAAGGCACACTAAGCTGGAGCATGTTTCCAGGTGTGATCTGGGAGGACAAGGACGTTAAGTGACTTGCTCAGGGTTGCACAGTATGTAAGTGGGGGCTGATGCTATTCAGTCCCAGGTTTCCAGGTTTACAGTTCAGTGACCTTACCACTGCGCTGTATAGCCTTCTACAGGATTTTGAACTTTCTGGCATTGAACTCCAACTGCCATGTTCTTGACCACTCCTTCAGTTTCCCAAGATCTGTATGCAGTCTCTCCACCCCCTCCTGATTATCCACCCTGTTACAGATTGGTATATCTGCAAAAAGGCATACTTTCCCTGTCAGTTCATCTGCAATGTCACTTATGAAGACATTGAAGAGGACCAGTCCCAGTACTGTGACCTGCGGCACCCCACTGGTCACTCTTCCATCATTAGAGTGAGTGCCATTAACCACCACCCTCTATTGCCTATCTGTTAACCAGTTTCTAACCCAGTTCACTGCTGTGGATCCATTCCACCCCTAGGCTGCTCAATTTCTTAATTGGTCTTCTGTGTGGCACAGTGTCAATGGCCTTGCTAATTTCAAATAGGCCATGAACTACAAAAGAACCCCAGAGCAAATGCACTGAGGCATGGATTATCCTGGAGGATATTGGCCATACAGCCAAGTTTTAAAGGAAACACAATTGTACATACCCGAATAATGCAACGCATCATGGGAAACCTACGCAAATCCCCATGAGAGAATTTGGACTGGCTCTACTTTAAGCAGAATTGCATGGTGCCAGAAGGCCTTACAGTGCAATCAGCAAATGCTAAGAACAGCAGACACATACACATGTTTCAGCCTCATTTAGACTCATCAGTGTGCCATATCTGTGTCTTAGCCCAGGGAGAGGGAGCCAGCCACCCCTTAAAGGGGATGTTATTTGTTTAGTCATGGGGATCCCAAAATAGAGAAGGAAAAGAAATACAAAAGAACCCCAGAGCAAATGCCCTGAGGCATGGGTTATCCCAGAGGATATGGCCATGTCCACTGCCCCTTTTTGATCTATTTCACTGGTCACCCAGTCAAAGAAATCAATCAGATTTGTCTGGCATGATCTCCACCCTGTGAAGCCACACTGCCTTTGGTCTTGGATTCCAGATACTCTACTGTGTTTCCTTTATCAGTGTTTCCATTAATTTCCCCACCACTGAGGTGAAGCTCACTGGCTGTAGTTGCTAGCTTCTTACCTGCTGCCATTCTTATGTAGAGGGGACCACATCTGCTCTCCACCCATCCGCTGAAACCATGGCCGATTCCAGTAAGCTGTCGAATAAGGCCATCAGCAGGTCAGCCAGCACCTCCTTAAGTTATTTTAGCATCCATGGGTGTATCCCATCTGGTCTCATGGCTTTGTCCACTTTTAGAGCTGCAAGTCCCTTAATGACTCTTTTCTCTGAAAATTAACTTATGGACGGCCCAGTGGTGTGGAGGACTAAGGCGTTGAGTGCCTTATCTCCTGCCACGCTGGCGACCTGTGTTTGGGAATGTGCATCTTTTCATGGGAGTAGGCTGGGTTGAGGGCTGGGAAGTACTGAGTGACTGCCTGTCAGTTCTTCTCTCCTGGATTTGGGTGACTGGCCTTCTCGACTCTTGGCTGCCAGCATGGGAGCTTGAGAGGCAGATGTGAGTCAGGGGAAGGGTAGGGTAGGGAGCTGTAGTCCCAGAGCGCATGCGCACTGCCATGTGCATGCACTCATCTGAGTATGCCACAGCTGAAGGGGGTGGGGAGAAAATCAAGGAGGAAAATATAGCATGGCAGGCATTAATGATGCCTGCACACCATGCCTCCACCCACCACATTACCATGGGACCTGTTGGCAGAACTGGATTCAGGCATTGGGGGGAGGACAGCCCTCTCCCTCCTGACCCTGCCATGGGGAGCAATGTGTGGAGTACTGGCAATGCAGGTAAGGATGGTAGATGGTAGACTGTGAGGGTGGGGTGGGGCAGGAGCAGATGGGAGCTAAGCCTGCTGTGGCTAGGGAGAATAAACAGAATATGGAAAAGAAAATGAACTTGTGTCCACCTCTCTCACCTACCTTTGTTCCTGCTGATCCCTCGTGGTCCATTCCCCCTCTCTCCACTGTGATGACTGAGTAGAAATACCTGTTCAGGATATATGCTTTTCTTGGCCCCCCTCTGTGCAGTTTCTCCTGCCACCCTCCTTATCCTCATTACCCCTCCCACTTTCCTCTTCAACTTATGTACCAAAAAAGTCTTATTCCCATTTGCTACCCTCTGGCTATCCTTTCCTCTGCCTGCACCTTTGTCCCCGTCACTGCTTTACCTGCTTCCTTTTGTTTTATCTGGTACACCTTCTTGTCTTCCTCCCTCTGAGTTTCCTTGTACCTTCTGAATGCCAACTTTTTTTCCTTCACCATTATGACCACTTCCCTAGAGTACCATAACAATCTCCTTTTCTTTGCTTTTACTCACATTCTTGCACCAAGACTGATTGCCTTAATTATGCCTGCCCTTATTTTTCTTCACTGTTCCTCTCCTTGGCACCCCTTCCCAATTAGGTAGTTTTTGAAGCATTCTCCCATTTCTTTAAAATCCACCTCCTAAAGTACAGGACCCTCATCCTCGTGTGGTTTGCCTCTGCTCCCATCTTAGTGTTAAATGGCGATCACTAGTACCTAGGGACTGCCAATTGTGACATCTGCAATGCTCTCCTGTTTGTAAGTTCCAGGTCCAACACTGCCTCATCCCAAGTGGATTTGTTGACTAGCTACTTGAGAAAAGCCCATTATAGGGAGTCAAGAATGGCCCTGCTCCTTGCTGAAGCTGCAGTGGGAAGGCTCCAGTCCAGTCGTACAAACTGAAGTCCCCAACTAGCAGCACTTACCCCTTATATTTCATTCTGATGATGTCTTCCCTAAGTACATTATCCAACTCCTCTCTCTGTGCAGAAAGTCTGCATACCTCACTTGTATGGATAGCGGCCCCAGCTCCTGTCTCCTGGATGACCCACAGCACCTCCAGTTCTTTGTGTTCCTCCAGGTGCATTGTAGGTCACAAACCTTTCCCTGCACTGCCACAATGGCCTTTATGAAGGCACTGGCAAAGAGGTTGGAGCAAACATGAAAATGAAGCACTGTGCTAAGCTTAGACGCTTCCTGGTCACAGCACAGCGCCGCGATCTGCATGCCACAATGCCACTGATCCTAGTGTAAAGCAGTACTACAGTGGTTGCATAGGTGTATGGCAGCTCCATGGAGACTTGACGTGAGACCAAGATCATCAAGGGACCCTAAGAAAACAAACCTTGTATGGGTGAAGGGCACTAGGGAAAGAGTTCCACTGGACACCAGTGATTAAAACACTGCAGTGGAGTGCTCATGGGTCATTAGACCACCAGGAATGACCAGCAAGGGATATGAAAAATCAATAATGACGTGGGCCACAAGTGGGCCTTAAAGTATGAGTGTAGGGGACTCCTGAAGTGATAACACCTCTCTCCTTGTTCTGGGTGTGGCAGAGGACCACATGTCCTCTCCAGTGTGTCAAAAGGTAAAAGCCTTGTTTGCATCCACTGACATCTGGTGGACTTATACAAATCACAAGTCAGCCACTGGGGGAGACTCCTCCTGCCCTGAAGTCAAAGTCTGGGCTTTCTGCATGAAAGTCTTTGGGGTGGCAGAGTGGGTTTCCTTTTTGCACCCTGAAATTATGCCACTTTACACTGTGTGTATGTATATCTGGCTCCTGATATTCTAGTGTTAGGCTCACATCCGGTACAGTTCTGTCCCTTCTGAAGAGACTTACCTACACCATTTAAAACAGGGATGGAAGCATTACTCACTATGGATTTTACTTCTTATGCCACTTGATTAAGTGTGAATAACCTCATTCTAATTTCATTGTAAGCTATCCTTGTACTTTTTGAATCTCCCTGTGTGCTGAAAATGGCAGCAATATTTTTTCTGCTCTCTCCACTGGATTTCACATGTCCTGTTCTTACTGTGTGGGCATGTACAGTATGTTTTGATCCTATAATATCATAATAAGGCATTGCATCTCAACTGGGCTATGCCAGGCAAATAAATGGTACGATAAAAAAAAAATCTTACAGTATGTTGCCAGCCAATTTTCTTAATGTACTGTAATTCCCCAAATTGGGATTCACTGATCCATTCACTTTGATGTATCATTGTAATTGAACAGTTTTTTATTTATTTCCTTTGTTATGAATATTATCCTATCTCTGGTCCCTTTCTACAGAATGCCCCTGAAAATGATCTGTTCTCAGCTTGGTTTGATTTCCTGGCCAATGCTTAATAAGTAAATCACCAGGAGAAACTGTAATTGTTAAATTATCTCTAACCTGTGATGCTTCTCATGACATGATCTAGAGAAAACAATATGGTCTTGCAAATACCCTCAGTCATGTTCATTATGGAGACATCGAACTATTCTGTCACAGTGTCTTCATCATTTTTTGCAGTCCAGTTTTGCTTTTCATGAGTTAAGGTTGTAGTTTGGCTTCTGTAACAATTAGGCAATTTTTGGTGTATTTATTAACTTTTAGAGTAGTTTTTGAGGATATCTTTCTAATGCCTTCTTCCTGAACTGTCAATTCTATAAGCTCCTCTAAAGGCTGCATCAGCTGGATTCTTAACTAAGGTTTTTTTTTAATTTAGCTTTTAGCTGCAAGTTACATTTTTTGAAAGTGCACAAGCAAGGTTTTGTTTGACTGGTAGTAGCAAGGGGTTGTACAGGGTGTTATACAGCCAATCAGGGGTAGATAACATGCAGAAAAATCTGTCTAAACTAGTAATTAGTTAGCAAGGTTTTTTACATTAAGAAATACAGACATGCAATCGTAATGAATAAGGTACAGTACATGTGTCAGGGTTGATTAGCTTGGTCTCATGGCTCTTGGCTTGACTTTGTTTTGGAAGCTAGACTGATTTTGTGTTTGCTTCACACAGCAGCACAAAGCAAACTTCTTGTTACAATTACAGGGTTTCTGAGGGTGTATCAGTGTCTGGCCTAATGCATCTTAAGATACAGTGGGCACAGCAGTGACAGATCAATAATCAACCATGCTGATCATGACTGTGTTTCTGCATGCTGGGCAGAAATTTGGTGTAGTTCAAAAGAATGAGATGCTCCCATCCCCACCCAACAAGCAGGAACACCCCCCAGCCAAGCCAGCTAGGCTACTCTCACCCTCTGCCTCTCCATTTAAATTCTCAGCATGGGACTGAAGTCCATCACACAAGACAATAGTTACATACAGACCCTGTCTGTGCTGTAATACCATGGCTTCATTTGCAAAGACAAGGCAGCTTGGAACAAGTTGCAGGGCTCATGAAAAGTCCTGAGTTTGCAATAGTGGTGGAGCAGTTACTAATTTACAACTCCGAGTTCTCCCTGTCTACCAGCAGCTCCTATGGAATATATATATATATATATATATATATATATATAGAGAGAGACCTCTACTTATACATCATAATTGAGTACAGTAGTACAGTTTTCTAACAGTTATACAATGTGTTCCCTGTATTCACTGTAGATATTCTTAATTAATGATGTAAAATAGTCCCTCTGCCAACGGTTAGGGGTGGGAAGAAAGTGGGAGGACAAGGACCTGTATGCACCAGATAGAAACATAGAAACATAGAATTTGATGGCAGATAAGGACCGCTTGGCCCACCCAGTCTGCCCATTTCCTACCTAATGGATAAGCTGCAGATCCTAGTTAACCAGCAGCCTACTTCTTTCTACCCCCACCCCTAGAATTGCCTTTATGACTGTCCCATGCATGCTTGAATTCAACCACTGTTTTTGACTCCACAACCTCCTCCGGAAGGTCGCTCCATGCATCCACAACCTCTCTGTGAAAAAATACTCCTTACATTACCTCTGAGCTGCCCTCCTCTATCTTCAAATTGTGCCCCCTTGTTCTTGCACACCTCTTTTTTTGAAAGATGCTACCCTCTTGGACTTTGTTGATTCCCTTGAGGTACTTGAAAGTTTCTATCATGTCCCACCTCTTCCTCCTTTCCTCGAGGCTATACATATTAAGATCCTTTAGTCTCTCTTCATATGTCTTCTGGTGCAGACCCTACACCATTTTAGTTGCCCTCCTTTGGACAGCTCCCATCTTGTCTATGTCCTTGCGGAGATTGGGTCTCCAGAACTGCACACAGTACTCCAGATGGGGTCTCACCAGCTGTCTGTACAGAGGGATAACAACTTTCTGTTTTCTACTGGTGATGCCTCTCCCTATGCATCCCAGTATCCCCCAAGCCCTCCTTACTGCCCTCTCACATTGCTTGCCCACCTTTAAGTCATCTGATATGACTACCCCTCGGTCCCTTCCATACTCATCTGCAGATAGGCTGCAGGTGAGTAAAGAAGGTTACGAGTCCTAAAGCAAAAGCTGGGAGAGTACAAAGCAGCTAGATATAATTTAAACTGAGTAAGGGGGGGTGATGGGTTAGGCAGCAATCAATGTCACCAGGCAAAGGAGTCCATTAGGCCTCCCCCATAACTTGACAGGAAGGGAAGCAGGGGAATTCAAAAAGGGGAGGGGAAAGAGGTGAGGGGAAGGACAAGGAGGGGCAGGGATCACACTGGAGGGTGGTCTCCTTGAATACAAGGAGTCTGGGAAACAAGGCAGTAGAATCTATCTATTTATTTATTTATTAGCTTTTGGTAACCGGGTAAGTACACTAGGCAAAAACACCTGCCTATTTTCAGGTACAACCTGGGAGAGTACAAACTGCAAAATACAGCAATGACAACAGTAATGTAACACAGCAACAGTCAATTATGACATAATGAGGATATCGGTCAAGACATACAATAAGTCAGTATTAAAGATCACAGAATCTTATACAAGACATGGAAACAGTAATACAAATTAGGGTAAAAAGAGTTACAGCAGGAAATTTGCCAGATCACATATCAAATAGCCTGTTTAGGGAAAAGAAAGACAGTAAAACAAAATACCTAAATTAAACAATAACAGTCAAGAGCATCTACACATCTGGTAACAAACAAATATGTTAAGCACAGTTGCAGTTACCAAGAGAACATAGGTGGAAAACAGTGAATGCTTAAAAGTAAGGTGAGTTGAGGAGTTCTTAACACGAAGGGGAGAGTTCCAGAACCTAGGTGCAAGTAGGAGAAAGCTTGCTCACCCATTTTAGATGAACAGGGCCGAACGGAGAGCAACAGGAAGGAGGAGCACCTGAGGGAGCGGGAGTGTGAGTCAGAGGCGAGGGGTTCTAGTCAGTGAGTCAATAAAACAACCTAGGGCATATGAACAGAGAGCACTGGGAAACAGCCAGTTTAAGGCAGAATAGAGTAGGCAGTGATGGGTTAGGCGAGGAGCAGATAAGGCAAATCTACAGATATTGTTGTAAGACATATCCCACTTGCGGAGAACCCCAGCGTTGGCATGAGAGAGTACAGGGAGCGCATATAGCAATTGTGGGAGAAGAACACCTCTAGCGACAGATATTTTAGCCAACAGGGTAAGTGAGTGGCACATGCAAAGGCTGCACCTATCTTGGCATTGACTGGCGACAGACTTCATTGACCTGAGAAGCAAAATCCAGTACTGGGTCTAGGATAACCCCAAGATATTTGAAAGATAAAGTGTTGGAGACAGCAGTACCATCACAGGAGTGAACCTGGGGCTTATGCGACTCAGTGAACACTTTTCTAGTGGACCCAAAAAGCATGGCCTGGGTCTTTGTAATGTTTAGTAATTGATAGTTAGAAGAAAATCCAGATTGTGGGGACTAAAAGTCCTGAGATAGAGTTAGATTAATGTCTTCAATAGACTTGGAGGAAGCGTTAAGCACCAGGTCATCTGCATACATGATTATCCTACTGAGAGGAGAAAGGATAGGAGTGTCATTAAGAGAGGGAGAGCAGGGGGACCAGGATGGGACCCTGTGGAACCCACAGGAGATAGATGTAGGGAGGACAGAACCTTACAGAAAGAGACAGCCTGAGAACAATTATCCAGATAGCTTCCAAACCATGATAGAGTAGCATCAGAGGCACCAACTGACTGCATCTTGGCCAGCAGTAGTGGATGATGTACCAGGTCAAATGCTTTAGAGAGGTCACTGAACACAGCTCAGGTTATTGAGCCCTTGTCCATATTGCATTTGACATCACTGGTAAATTGTGTAAGGGCAGTAGTAGTGCTTTACCCAGCCCTGAAGCCATGTTGTACAGGGGACTAAAGGTTAAAATCGCAAAGGTACTTAGAGACCTGGCGATCAACAAGCTTCTGAAGCAGCTTACTGAGGGTAGGCAGAATTGAGATGGGGCGGTAGTTAGACAGGATTTCGGTGTCACCTTTCTTAAACACAGGTATAGTTCTGGCCATTTTCTAGACTGCAGGTACAGAAGCAGTGCAGATAGACAGGTTGAACAGCCAGGTGACAGGCGCCGCCAGACACGAGGCAAATTGCCTAAGAATTCCGAGATAAATGCCATCTGAGCCGGCGCTCCCACTAGCAGGAATGGTCTTTAATAACTTGAGAACATCCTGGTGCGAGACCCGAGACAACTCAAGGGAAAATGGGGCAGTGGACGACGGTGCAGTGGCTGCCTGAGCAGAGAGGGACTTGGTGGGGGTGGGTAGCATGGAGAAGAGTACATTGAAGGCATTCGCAATGGTGAGAGGGTGGTTACAGTGGGTACCATTTATAAACCTATCATTTGGGGTCATAGGCTTATTGTTCCCTAGAATCTCCTTAATCTGAGACCAGTAACATTTAGGGTTAGAGGTGGAGGCACTGAGCAGATTCCTGTAGTAGGTGCTTTTAGCCAATCTGGTCTCTTTTTTACAGGTGTTCTGAAGGGATCTGTAGGCCTCAAAATCAGAAAGACGAGTGGAGGACTTCCATGTAGACCGGAGTCTATCTCTTAGTTTCAGAAGATGGAGTAGGGAACGCTTGAGCCATTTGGTAGTTTGCCCTCTTACCCTGCGCGTGGTAACTGGAATGTGTAGGCTTTGCAGACACTGATGGTGGAAGGGGAGGTGGACATAACCACCATCACTGAGACATGGGCCACCCAATCCCAGGACTGGGACCTAGTGATCCCTGGGTACAGACTGTACAGTAGGGACAGAAAAAAAGGAAAAGGGGGAGGGGTGGCTATTTATGCAAGGGGTGGGATATTGTGCAACAGGGAGGAAGGGGAGGAGGGCAGGGCTAAAGCCTTATGGGTACAACTCCAGAACTCAAAAGGCAGGAAGGTTAGATTGGGGGTTGTGTACAGGTCACCCTCTCAAAATGAGATTGACAGGGAGCTGGGGGAGCAAATAAGGAGGATTAGTGGCAAAAGCAATACTGTGGTAGTAGGGGACTTCAGTTTGCCAGGGGTAGACTGGAACACCCCAGCTACTTCGAGTGCCAGGGAACAGGTCCTCCTGATGGTCTTCCACGACAGCTTCCTGATGCAGAGGGTAACAGAGCTAACCAGGGAGGGGAACATTCTGGACCTGATGCTGATGGACAGCGAGCATGTCCAGGACATAGGGGTGGAAGGGGTGGAAGTTAAGACCTCCTAACAGGATGCGACTACCGCACAGTGTGGTTCTCCCTCAGTCTAGGAAAGAAGGTAGTCAGAACCAAGACAAAGGTAGTGGAATTCAAAAGAGCAGATTCTGGTAGAATGGGAGTCATACTGGAAGTGCACCTCACCAACATCCACCCAGACATGGATGTCTAGCAGAAATGGGCCATCATCAAGCTGGGGCTGGCATAGGCCACTAACTCATGCACAAAGAACCAAAGTATGAAAGCCAGGACCAAAAACTGAGCTGGTTGAGCAGGGAGGTAGTCAAGAGGATGAAGGAAAAGAGAGCTGCCTTTAGAAGTTATAAGAGATCCAACTGAGAGAAGGACAGGGAGGAATACATGAAGAAATCCAGAGAGGTGAGTAGAGTAGCAATGGCAGCCAAGGCTTCAAGGGAACTAAGGCTGGCACAGGGAATCGGAGAAGGGGAAAAGGATTTCTTCAGGTATATAAGGGAGAAGAGAAGCTGTACAAATCAGATTGTAAGGATCAAGAAAGATGGAGGGTGGGCAGAAAAAGGGGTGGAGCAGACAGAAGCACTCAATGAGTACTTCCGTTCAGTGTTTACCAGGGAGAGGGATGGAACTATGCCCCAGGGGAAAGGTGGGGTGGAATGGGGGAGAGGAGGTAACAGATGGGGTGATCCCAGTGGGCAGGGTGTTGGAAGGTCTTACTGTAGGTCCCTGCAGGTGGATAAGGTGCTAGGGCCAGACGGAGTGCATCCAAGGGTCCTTAAGGAGATGGCGGAGGTCCAGGTGGGACCACTGGTGGATTTATTCAACACCTCCTTGGGTGACGGGTGCATGCCTAGGGAATGTAGGATGGCACATGTGGTGCCTCTCCATAAGAGTGGGTACAGGGATGAACCAGAGAACTACAGACTGGTGAGCCTTACCTCCATTGTGGGAAATCCAATGGAGACTTCCTTTAGGAGAGGCTGGTGACCTTTCTGGAGGAGAATGGTCTCCAGGATGACAGGCAATATGGGTTTGTCTTGGGCACATCCTGTCAAACAAACCTACAGTAGTTGACTTTTTTGATTGCGTGACAAGGGCGCTGGATAGGGGTCATGTGGTGGATGTCCTGTACCTAGATTTCAGCAAGGTTTTGACTTGGTGCCACAGAAAGTTGACCAGCAAGTTGAGAAGCCTAGAGCAAGGGACCAACAGGTTGGGTGGGTTAGGAGCTGGTTACAGGACAGGTAGCAGGGTAGTCATTGGGGAGGCTCTTGGCTCCCAGAGCTGTAACCAGTGGGGTCCCACAAGGATCGGTGTTAGGACCGGTGCTATTTAACATCTTCATTGCTGACATATTGGATGGGATTAAAAAGTAAGATCAGCCTCTTACCAGACAACACAAAGATTTGAATGGATGTGGACAGTGTGGTGGGGGTCAAGTACTCCAAGAATTTGACAAGACATGAGCACTGGTCAGACACATGGCAGCTGGAGTTCAACGCTAAGAAGTGCAAAGTCTTGCACTTGGGTGCCAGAAACCCTGGGATTTGCTACTGGTTGGGGGTAGTGCAGTTATCCACTTCAGTGGAGAAGGATCTGAGGGTTCTAGTAACCAGGTACATGAATCAGTTGGTGCAGTGTAGGGGCAGAGGCAAAGGCAAATAAGATGTTGGGGTGCATTGCCAGAGGAATCGCCTCTAGGAGATGAAGTCATTCTGCCCTGTACAGGTCCCTGGTGAGACCTCACTTGGAGTATTGCGTGCAGTTCTGGTGCCCCTATTTGAAAAGGGACATCAAACTACTGGAGGGTCCAACACAGTGCAACAAAGATGATCCTTGGGCCAGGGGACAAACCATATGAAGAGAGGCTGAGGGAGCTCAACATGTATTCCCTGAAGGATAGAAATGAGAGAGGGCGGATATGACTGAGACCTTCAAATACTTAAAGGACATGAGCAGAGTTAATACTGAGGGTATGTTTAGATTAAAAAGGGGGAGGAACACCAGGAGACACAGTCTGAAATTGGAGGGAGGAAGATGCAGGAGGGAAATGAGGAGGCATTAGTTCATGGAAAGGGTGGTGGCATGCTGGAATGCACTGCCAGAGAGGTGATTTCAGTGAAATTGGTGGGAAGCTTTAAGAGGGGTGAGACAGGGTCAAAGGAAGGTCAAACTGAGGGAAAAATAGGGAGGGTGATGGTGGAAAGGGGCAATAAATTGGAAGAGGCGGGCAAGGGTCGGGAGGGAAGCTGCAGTTTAATAGACTGGGTGCTGCACACTCAAGCAGACTCTATAGACCATATGGCCTTTATTTGCTGGCATTCTCGTATGTTTGTATGGTTGCTGACGATACTGGTGACTTGAAAATTCCCTCCTCTTCTACTGGCTGCACCAGCAATGTAACTGAGCTGCTATGCCACTCTTGAATTAAGAAACCTGCCCAGAGTTTGGGAGGGCGTGTCCAAGAGCTGAGATTGCAGACGCTTTTATGCTGAGCTCCATTTCAGCAAGCCTAATTACTGAATTAAAAATAGAAAAATTGCTTGTTTTCCAAAAATAACTGGATCTATCCTAAGAACAACATCCGGTACACGGAAAAACACAGTTTTGAAACTTTTACTCCTCAGATTCCCGAAGTTATGGGGAGAACCAACAGAACAGCCGATGGAGGAGAAAGAGCCCAATCAAAAGACCCGAAGTCGGGTACAGGCACAGAATCGAAAACGGGGACTGTCTCTGCAGTCTACCAATGCTGCACTCCTTAAAGCAATTCAGCAGCTTGACCAGAAAATGGAAGACTTTACCTTGCAGTGTAAAATACTGGCTACCAAGGTTGGATTATTGAAGGAAGCTACCAAATCTGCATCTGCATCAGCGGCAACAGCCATGACAGTAGCCACGGGTCTCACGAAAGAAACGTGGTGCTTAGGAGATGCTTGGAGAACTTGGAAAATGCTTCCAGAGCCTCACACATTAAAATCTTGGGTTTGCTTGAAGACACTGAAGGAGATGATCCTGCTGCATTCCTGCAGTCCTTCTTCGCTGAGGCTTTACAGATCCAGGAGACCATTACAATCTTAAAGGCCTACAGGGTCAGCCCACTCAGTAGGAGAAGCTGTGCAGCAACTAACCAGCTTCTACCTCGTACACTCCTTGTGGTACTTGGCTCAGTGAGGGAGAGAGACTTTATTATCACTAGGGCAAAACAACGGGGATCCTTGGAGTGGGAAGGCGCTAAGGTACACAATTTTCCGGACTCAAGTTTTGCCACCAGAGAACATCGGAAAAGCTTTGATGGCATTAGAACCTGCCTGAGACAATTAGGGATTCACTGCATTCTTTTGATGCTGGCTAGACTCTGGATTACATACGGGGAGAAAATCTACTAATTTGCAAACTTTGAAGCAGCTAATAAACTGATGGTTCACATAGAATGTGAATTTCAGACTAAAGGGGAGAACAGTGATCATGACTCTGGGGACAATGAGTGAGTAAATCTTGATGGGACATATCTCATTGACCATGTCCAAATAAGTTAGTTTATGGTCTATTATTTCACCCAGTCATGATAAATCTGATGGAGTATGTTATGTTTAAAGTTCTTTTGTAGGTATTGGCCAGGGAAAGTGGGAGGCAGTATAGCACAGTGGTTTAATGTTCTGAGCTGCAAATCTGGTGACATCCAGCAGACCAGCCCTGGGTTTGAATCCCACAGCTTCCACTTGCATACTATGCGACCCTGAGCAAGTCACTTAACTTCCCTGTGCTCCCTGGTCTCTCCTGTAAAAAAGCTTTCAGCTTAGTGTGCTACTCCTGGTTAAACAACTTGGATTAAAAAAAAAAAAGGATAAATGGACTCAGTAGGTGGCAGACAAAATGGAGACTATTGAGATGGCCTAAAGATAAGGGGCTAGACATATTTCTTTTTTCTACTGTGAGGTACTTTAATCACCATTAGAACACTGGACATGCACACTGTGTAGATTCTTTCATGTTTGTGGTAAATGTTCAAACAAAGTTACAAGACAATTTGATGTTGTTCAGTAATCTAATACAAGCTGCAATATCTATTTTCTCTGTCCCCACCCAACTGTACTCTGCCCCTTCCACAGTTCACCCACCTTTCCCGGTGATGTACCCTCCCCACTATCTGATTTGACAAGGTTTTCTCCTAGACTGCTAACTTTTCTCTCTCCCCCCTCCTCCTCCCACCTGCTAGAGGTACCCTCCTGTACTCATTACATTACATTAATGCCTCTGTCAAATGTTATCTTACACCATTGACTAAGCTGATTGTTAATGCTGTAATCTGTGCCTGTTGTTTATGTGCTGTACATATTTTTTTTATTTGTGTAAACTGTGACTGTGTCTGACATGGAATATTTGTAAAAGAGCTCCTGCTCAAAGGTTGTTTCTGAATAATTAATAAAGTGAATAAATAAATACATTTTGTTTTTTATTTCTGTTAACAGACAAGAAGTGGGGAACATATGGGGCTTTTGCTGAGGAAGGGAGCTCTGCTGAAATGTACTAATGTCTAACTAATTGGTATGGTTGAGGGATGTTACACCCGAAATTAAGGGTGATCACTGAAATAGAAATGCTGTGATGGTAATCCTGTTGAAAATCAGATGTTGGGAAAGGTCAAAATATAGTGTTCATCCCCCCCTGTGATGTAACAATATGTAGGGGCTTATTAAATCCTTACTGTAATAATGATGTTTGTATTACACTTATGTTTATGATCTTTTACAAGCCTACCTGTGAGGGTAGTGTACTGTGTATTTCATACAGCTAAACTAATATAAAGAAAGTTAAAAAAAAAAAAAAAAAAAAGAACCCTGCCCACTCGTGCCACCTCATGCTAGCAGCACCATTAACGATCAAATGCCAGTGTTTTACAGATTTACAATAAACACAGAAATTCAAGTCCCTGTGTCATGATTAGTGTTTCCTGAAAATAGCATGCTGTTTGGTTTTGTGGTTTTCTTTAAATTGGCATCTGTTAATGTGCTCTGCAGTACCTAAAAACTGAAGATTTTTCTGTCCCCATCAGTGAGTGATGACATCATTCCTGTCCAGTCTGTTGCTGCAGCAATGAAGTCCATATTTGCCTGTAGTAACTGTTGCACTTTCCAGTCAGAGCAATCTGTAGGGCTAATTGTCTTTACTTCTAGCGTGTTACTAACCCATCTGGTTTGTGAATGTTTGTGAGAAATTATCTGTCTGTACATACCTCTTAACCTTTTGTCCCCCAGATGTGGAACATTGCCTCTCAAAATGTGGAACAAATGGGAAAAATGTGGAACACTTAATCAAACCTTTATCTAGGAGTCTCAGAACATTGTTAAAACATTTGCCTTTATGCTCAAGAAGTCTGTTATTAATTGAATAATATATTTTTTTGCATTGTTTACTATGGCTTGTTGCTTTAAAATCATAACATTGAATGTGGGACAAGTCCTCAGAATGTGGAACAGGGAGCTTTTGTGAAGTAAAATGAGGAACTGTTCCTCATAATGTGGGACAGTTGAGAGGTATGTGTCTGTATCACAGCCGAGTTCTATCACATCCAAGTAAGTCGTGACAGGTTGAATTTAGTTAGATTGCTGCATAGAATCGGCACCTGAGTTAATGCTAAAATGTGGGGGGAAACTTCTTTTGCTGCAAGTCAGTAGTGAGTCTGTTGTCCTTCAGATGCTGAGATACAGCATTTATAAAACTCGTTGATAAGAAACTCTTTTTTTAAGTGCAGTTACTAGTGCTAATGAAATACAATGTAATTATTAACGAACTGCTTCAACTCTACAGTGACAGGTACAACATCTACTAGATATTGACCAGTCTGTCACACCGGGGTAGAGGAGTCTTTGCACTGTCAGCCTTGCTATAATAGCAGCCAGACGTTCCAGGCATAGAATACTTAAATGGTATGTAGAGTATGATCTTCATGTGTTAAATCAGTGCTCAGGTAATCAGGCTGTAGAGGTACTGTATATTAATAAGGAGATTAATATAAGGCTGTCAGAATGCTGACAACCAATCGGTTTGCAGATCACGGAGAGCCTAATAATAATAACAATATTAATAATAGCAATAAGGGATGTCGGGGTGGGGAATTATGTTAATGTCCAGTTATTCACCCACTTGGGACAAACATTACATCCCCAGGCAATGATTAACAGGATAGTAAGACAATCTCCGGTCATTCCAAATTGCTTAATACATACTCTTCATTCTGATACAGATATTGGCTCCATTCATAACTTGAGCAACATTTACTCTGTAAATGGGTTGAAGAGTCATGCTTTCTGTTAAATAAGAGACTTGGAAAAGGCTTGTCTACTTTGATTTTTTTTTTTGCGTCACAATTTTTTCCAATATTATTAATAAAATGACAACATGATGATGATGATGCCGAGCCCCCTTGCTTCGTTCTCCTTCCTCCCAGTCCCCTTTCTCTCAATATCCCAATGTCAAAAGCATTGCAAAAGTTTAGCAAAAGTGCGTGATTGTCAGGGAGGGAGCCTGCCTGGGAGTCAGTGAGTGATTGTGTGCGTGTGTTGTGTGAGTGTCTCTTACTCCTACCCGTTTCTGCTTATGTCCTAGTAAGTGTATATCTAAGCATGCATGTCATGCTTCAGTCTATATTGTGCGAGTGTCTCAGTCTCTGTTTTGGCTTGGCATGAGTGAATGTCTTCAGTGCTGCTGCTCCTTGCCTCTCAGCTGCACTCTCTGTCAGGGAATGGTGATTAGAGACAATCTCAAGTACCCAAGTACCAGTGACTGCACTTAACCTGCATTCTTCCTTTCCACCTTTGAACTACGCTCCCACAGAGTTTGAATGGCAGAAAGCAGGACAGAGGAGGTTAGAAACCCACAGAGTCATTAAGGTATGTGGGGTGCAACATCAGAGTGAACACCATGTGACCCAAACCAAACATTAGGAGGACACACACCATGCAAGCAAACATTCAGCAATGACAAATGCTTGTTGCTTCTGTAGCTGACTCCCGTCAGTCAGGTATTATACAGCCCTTCTACCTAAGGGAGTAGTCTTGCCAGGGTTCTTCAGAGAGGGGTGAGTATACAAAGTGATAGCTATGGGTTCACTTGAACCTTGACACTTTCCCAAGCAGTTTAGCTATATTCACAGTGCAAACTCCATCATCCTCACAGACGGCAGAGTATGAGAGTCATGAAATTTTGCAATTTATTAGATGATAATTTCATTTATTTTTATTGATTTCATTTTATAAGGGTTGTAACTATTGAGCAAAGCTCATTTGAAATGATGACCCTTCTTGCACAACATACTGTACTAACAATTAGACACAAATATTTACAATTACATAGTAAATACAATCATAAATACAAAGGAAAACTAAATAGTCATATGAGTAACCACAACAGCATTTTTCTGTGCTAAATTAGAATCCAAAAAACATTGTTTTACTGCCTTTGTTGATAAATGTTTGGAGTCAAGAAGTCAAAATTTGTGTGGCAGTTGATTCCAGTAAAAAGGGACCATTTGACTGTAAAAGCACATTGACCTTTATGTTTTGGTTATGAGTACTGTTAATTCCACGGGGAGGCAGAGTACTACATTACATTTGTGTAGACTGTGCAGATCTACTTTTCATGCAGTTCACAGATACTTTATGCATTGTTAACACCCACTTCTGTCAGAGGTGCCCAAAATTCTCAATTTGGATTTCCTTGGCGCTCATACAGAACCCATGCATTAATATGGCTCTTTGGCCCACGTAGAATCTTCTGGATAAAGACCTGTAGCACTGGAGCCAAGTTATATCTTCAGCACAGGCCATCTATTTCCCAAGACATTTGGAAATGAAAACACATTAATGAGGGTCTCTCCCTGCAAGGTGCCACCCTCAGTCAGGATACTGGTACTTTTATTATGGTAACACGTATCCAACTTTGGAGTTCCCACTCCAGCTACACTGGTGATACAGTACCAAAGTTCCTCCTTCTGATGTATCCCTGGTACTCATCCACCTTCACCCTGGCTCAAGTTACAATGCAGGTGGCCGATCCTGTTCTGCTGTGATCCAACAAGCCTACTCCTTATTTGTGTCTACTATGGGAAAGAGCCACTGCACAAGCATGGTAGCTCATAACGATGGTGCTGTGCACATACCCAGGAGTGTAAAAAGTAAATAAAGTACAAGGACGCCACTCAATGGAGTGCAGGTCAGCACCAGTAATCACAGGGACTGTAGTCTTCAAACCAAAGGCATCTTAATTAAGCGTATCAAAAAGCATAAAATAGTGCACTATGTCCAACAGTTTGTAGCTCACCCACACAGACAGATGGCTCACAGCATAAACAGGAGGCACCGGTAAACAGCTTGAAGTGTGCTGAACAGTCAAGCAGCACTACATTCAGTGCTGGTTAAAATGCAAAACCATGCAAACCAGAAAATAACAAATTGGGAGAACTTCACTCATTGAACATGCCAGCCCAGTGCCACAGTAGTCTTGCTACTTGCTTACATATCGATGAACTGAAGTATCCTCAGGCTGATGATGATTCAGTTAGACCGATACGTAAGCATGTAGCAAGACCACTATGTGGCTGAACCAACTATCGTTAATAAAATGATTCTCCCAATTATTTTGTTTTGCATTTTAATCTACAGTGAATGTAGTGCTGCTTGATTGTTCAGCACACTTGTTTCTGTTGGAGGAGTTTACCGGAGCCTACTTACCTCCCTGCTCCTGCTGTGAGCCATCTGTCTGTATGTGTGTGAGCTACAAACTGTTGCACATAGAGCACTATTACTGAGGCATCCCTGTTCTTCATGGGAACGAAAGGCTCTGATTTCTGTACCACTGTGAGACCTCAGACTTTTCTATGAACCATGATCTGTGCTGTTAAGCACAAGGGCATCTCCACATTAGAGCACAGACTGACCCAGTTGGCAAACCTCCCCTGAAGCTGGTCTAAGGGATCTTCCTCATTTGTAAATGATGTGGCCAAAGGGCCTTACTCTCAGCCTCCCAACCTTTCACATGAATTCCTCTCAAAAGTCTACCTTCCTTCACTAGGTCCTGGCACCATGCTGGCAGTGGTAACCCCATGGGGCTGTTGCATTGCAGATGCTGCCACTTTACCCCAGGCAGGAGTTTACCTCCTCCTGGAAACTCTGTAATTGCAACTCTTCGCACCATCACTCCCCAGCTGTTTTCTCTCTCTCTCGCTCTCTCTCTCTCACTTTCAACACAGACTGCTAACTCAATTGCCTGTCATCCTGTTTACAAGTCCCATTACTGTTTGCATTCTCAAAATATTAAAGGCAGTCTTGCCCCATTTACTCTACTTGATATAAAACTCATTATAGATTGTTAGGAACCACACCTCAGATGCACATTTGTGGGGAGAGACTGGCTACACTTCCTATTCTACTTGATGAAACTTTATGCACCCTGTTCATATTGGGCCCTATGCAGGGATAAGTTGCCTGTGTACCGCTTATCTGAGGCCCACAGGCAACCCTAAGTGTGAATGCTGCACAGAGGGGGTCTCACGGACCCCCTGTGGCATTCACCAAGGGCACACAGGGCACTTTCATGCCCACTGCCCAAGCCACCCTAGGAACACCATGCTGGGGGCATGTCAGGGGTCTGCCTGCACTACCCGGCACTCACTAAGCTGCATAGCACCGGGTATGCCAGCCAAGACCAGGCATAACTCGGTATGCGCCCCATGTACCTTACCTGCCAGGCTCGGCAGAACCACGAATTAGACCTCCGTGCTGCACCAGCTCACTGTGCTGCAGGGGAGGGCTGGGGCAGCATCTTGGGCGAGTGCCCGGCAGTAGGCCATAGGTTGCTGCTTTACATGGCTGGCTCCTATTCTGTGTGCCCACTGCATGGGTGCAAGGGATCCACTGAGGGACCCAGTACAGGCATCCAACTGGATGCCTACCCAAGACTGTGGCTCTGCCCCTGACCACCCTCGTGACTCTGTGGGCTGAGGGGGGATGGCCGTGGACTGGCACCCCGCAATTACATGTGATTGTGCATGTCACACACCCTGCGCCTGTCTGGACCGCATACGTACATGGGTGGTGTATGCGCCTCAGGCGCGTATAACCCGCCTGTTCATGCATTGGGCCAATTGTGTGGGTTCTGGTTATATATATTGTGTTCCATAATGCCTTTGATCTACACCATTAAAATATCACAATTCTGCTTCAGTGGTCAATAGTATTTAAGAAACCTACAAAATTTGGTTTGATGTAGTGCATTTTACACTCAGAGGGCTAGATTCAGGATTAGCCTCCCTACTTCTGCCTGTTACCGCAAATAATAGCACAGCCCACCTAACATGGTGATGGTCGCATGCAGTGGTAGGCAGGATCTGCATTGGACACATGGGCTGCTCAAGGATACAGATAAGCTTATACTATGTCTTGCATTGCTGCCTGTCCATGTGTTGTAGCACCAGTGTTGGTGCAGAGACCTGTTGTGTATACTCCAAGAAGGTAATGGAGGACTGGACAGTTTGGTAGAGCAAGTAGAAAACAAATACGGAACAGCCTAACTTGTGATTTTTGGATCTGTACTACAGGCATTGTTGTGTCTAGGTCCTCTGTCATTGTTCTATGGGGGGAATCCATTCATTCCCTCTGCTGGTGGACATCTAAGAAGGAAAATTTTCCTTCTTATGTGCCGCCAGTAGATCTGCTGGCCATCCCTATCCTGTGTGCTATGCTCCTGTGAGGAGTGTATGCAAATATACCAGGTGGTTCCAGATCTGCCTTTCTGCTACTGCAGCTTTCAATAGGATAGGCACTAAACAGCGCTTAGCCTGGGACCATTATAAGGGCACCCCCATCCTGGATGGGACAAATACTACTGTAAATACCAGAGGTATTCTATTCATTCTTGAATTCAGCCCACTAGAGGGACTTTTAACACAGTATCAGTGGGTGAGATACTGCAGTGCTGGCTGGGACTCTCTGTACTGGTGCTCAGTGTTCATGCATACAACCATAGACATATACGTTAGAGCCTGTGTACTGAAAGAGGGAATTTCAGCCTGCACATTATACGGACATAAACTTTTAAAAAGTACCATAGGATTGTTACTTTCTACAAGGACAACCACCAGTGATAGGCAGTGGGGCCTCATTTGAATGTCTCATCAGAAGGATAGCCCTTGTAACAGCACAGCACCCTCTTAATACTGCTCTGCAGTGTCAGCATTGGGTATGAGCCCAGGTCCCTGGTGTGCTGAGTCACAAAGACACTGTTCTACTAAGTCAGATAAGGACCACTAACAAAGCTATTGGAGCACTGCCTTAGTGACTACTGGGTTCCACGAAGTTTATATTAACAACATACAATATTACTTTCAAAATCTGGGAACCTGGAATCAATTTTGTTTCCCTAAACTGTTCATACAGTACTTCCAGACATAGCCCTACAAAAAGATTGTACATTCATTCACACAAAAGCAAGTTCTGAAATCTCACTTGGTACTGCACAGCAACTTGTTAAGCAACATTAGTTATGCCATGTTAGCAATGTGCATTTATGCCATGTTAGCAGTGTGCAGCCGTGATAAGATCATCATTATATGTAAAACTATGAAGTCATAATTTTAGGAAAATCACACTTTTTTCAGACTCACTGAAAAGTAAGGTGAGTAAACCATAACAATTGTGCCAATCAATTTTTTCAGGTCAAATTGCCCTGTACTTGAATACCACATACTGCAGCATCGAATAAAAGGAAATGCATTGGGTTCATTAGTACGCCAAGCTACTGCTGACAGCTTTGTGACAAAAAAATTATAAATGTGCAGTCGTGGAAAAGGGAAGCTATTTATTATTCTATGTGTGCTACTACTGTATTTCTGAGAATGCTAGCCCAATTTAGAGAGGATTTCATTCCCCAATTAATTGTTTCAATAGTTACTGCAGTGGTCCTGTAACTGGAGTAATAGATTGCATTTAATAATCGGAGCATAATGCATATACTTTTAAGTAGTGATGTGGCAGCCTCATTTATTTATGTAAACATTTCTTAGTTACTATTTAAGACTACAGTAGTCTTCTAACAGTAACTTACTCAAGAACCTAAACATAGAACTCTATACACAACAGGTGACAATTCACATGCTGGGGAGAAAAATCATAAAAATAATGCTTGAAAAGCCAACCAGGTCTTTAGTTCTCTTAAAAGTCTCTGCAGAGAGGGTTGTCCAAGTCTCCTTTTGGAGGTAGTCCTAGAATCTGTGCCTCATGACTGAAAAGGATAGACCCTATCACCTGCCAAGACCATATCTGAGTGTAATAATGTCAGAATATCTCTGTTAATCCTCCTAAAGAAGCATGTGGGCAACTGGTGGGAATAACACTTGACAGAGACAGAGGACCACTCTGTTATTGGTGTGATACACAAGACCGTGGACTTGACGCTTACGAGGGTGGCATAAAAAGTTCTGAGCCCAACATTCATAACAACTACAGATATCAGGAAGTACTATGTTATTTCTCACCATAGTCACCCTCTTTAACAGTACACTTTTCACATAATTTCTAAAGCTTTTCGATTCCCTCCAGAAATAACTTTTCTTCCAGCCCCTTCAGGTACCCCTGCACAGTCTCCTTCAGTTCATTTTCATCCTCAAAACACTGTCCATGCAGATGCACCTTCAATTTGAGAAACTGGTGAAAATCACTGGGTGCCAGGTCTGGAGAATAGGCAGGATGCTTGAGTTCTTTGACGAGGCATTCCCTGACAGCAGACTTTGCTGCTTTTGCAATTTGTGCTAGAACATTGTCATGCAAAAGCAGTGGTGTGGCTCTCATCTTTCCTCGCCACTTTTCTTTGATTGACTCATGCAGTCAATGGAGCAAGTCTGCATAATATTGACCCCTGATTGTCTCCTTGTGTGGCATGAAGTCAGTCTGCGCCATAGAAACATAGACTTTGACAGCAGATAAGGACCGCTAGGCCCATCTAGTCTGCCCATTTCCCTACCTACAGGATAGGCCTCAGATCCTAGTTAACCAACAGCCTATATCTTCCTGCCCCCCACAAGAATTGCCTTATGTCTGTCCCATGCATTCTTGAATTCTCCCACAGTTTTAGACCCCACAACTTCTCAGGAAGGCTGTCCATGCATCCACTACCCTGTCTGTGAAATAATACTTCCTCCACATTGCCCTGAACCACCCTCCTTCTATCTTTAAATTGTGTCCTCTTGTTCTTGCAAGTCTCTTTTCTGAAAGATGCTACCCTCTTGGACTTTGTTGATTCCTTGAGGTACTTGAAAGTTTCTATCATGTCCCCTCTCCCTTCTTTCCTCAAGGGTATACATATTAAGCTCCTTTAGTCTCTCCTCATCGGCTTCTCTTGCAGACCCTGCACCATTTTAGTGCCCTCCTCTGGACTGCCGCTATCCTGTCTATGTCCTTGCGGAGATGGGGTCTCCAGAACTGGACACAGTATTCCAGATGGGTCTCACCAACTGTCTGTACAGAGGGATAACAACTTCCTGTTTTCTGCTGATGCCTCTCCCATACATCCCAGTATACACCCGCCCTCCTACTGCCTTCTCACATTGCTTGCTAACCTTAAAAGGTCATCTGATATGATTACCCCAGGTCCCTTTCCTGTTTTGTTGTTGTTACTACCTCCCCACCCATTGTGTATTCTTCCCTGGGTTCTTGTTTCCCAGGTGCATTATTTGCACTTTTTGCATTTGAATCCTAGCTGCCATATGTCTGACCATTCCTCCAACCTTGCCAAGTCCCTTTTCATCCTTTCCACGCCTCCTTGTGTATCAACCCTGTTGCAGATCTTTGTGTCATCTGCAAAAGGCATACTTTTCCTTCAGTCCCTCTGCAATGTCACTGATGAAGACATTAAAAGGACTGGACCAATACTGAACCCTGCGGTGCTCCACTAGTAACGCCCCTTTCTTCAGTGGACTCCCATTTACAATAACCTTCTGTGTCCTGTTGTCCAGCCAATGTTTACCCAGGCTACCACCCTGGGACCCACTCCCATGCTGGTTAATTTGACTATCAATCTTTTGTATGAGACTGTGTCAAATGCCTTTTAAAGTCTAGGTGGCCATGTCACAGCCCCTCCCTGGTCTACTACTTTGGTCACCCAGTCAAAGAAATCTATTAGATTAGTCTGACATGACCTTCCCGCTGTAACCCATGCTGCCTTGGATCCTGTGCTCCACTGACCTCTAGGTACTCAACTATTCTTTCCTTCAGAAGTGACTCCATCACTTTCCCTACCACAGAGGTCAGACTGACAGGTCTGTAGTTTCCTGCCTCTGTCTTGGTCCCACTTTTGTGAAGAGGAATCACATCTTCCTTCCTCCAGTCCTCGGGTACCACACCATCCTCCCATGATTTATTAAAAAGAGTAGCTAGTGGTTTCACTAGTTCCTTCATAATTCTTTTTAGAATTCTGGGGTGAATTCCATCAGGACCCATTGCTTTGTCCACCTTCAGTTTTAGGAGTTCTTGCAGAACCCTTTCTTCTGTGAAAGGACTGGGATCGACCCCCCTATCAAGAGTGCTTCTGTTAATTGGATTAGGCACTTCCCCCTCCTCTTTTGTGAATACTGAGCAGAAATATTCGTTCAGTATTCCTGCTTTTTCACTGTCCCCCTCTGCCCACCCACCGTTCATTCTATTCAGCCTCACTATCCCTCCCTTTGTCTTTCTACGCTCGCTGATGTACCTATAAAAGGTTTTATCCCCCTTCTTAACTGAGTTGGCTATCTTCCTCAGTTTGGGCCTTTGCTATTCTGACTTCCCTCCCTGCTTCTTTCTGCCTTAACTGGTACAGCTCTCTGTCCTGCTCCTTCTGTGTTTCCTTATACTTCCGGAATGCTATCTTTTTCTTCCTGACTTTCACAGCCACCTCTCTTGAGAACCATAGTGGCTTTTTCTTTCGTTTTGATTTGTTTATTTGCTTCACACAAAGGCTTGTTGCCTCTGTGATGGCAGTTTTGACAATTCCCCATTGTTGCTCCACACCTCCTTCTAGCCTGTTTGCTAGTGCTTTTCTGAGGCACTCTCCCATCTTGCCAAAGTCAGCCCTCCTAAAGTCCAGTACCCTCACTTTTGTATGGCTTGACTCTGTAGCTGAGTTTAATGTGAACCACACTGTTTGATGGTCACTTGTCCCCAGATGGCAACCTACTTCTAGATCTGAGATCCTCTCACTGCCCCCGTTTGAAGTACGAGGTCTAAGATTGCTCCCTCACAGTGGGTTCGAAACTAGCTGTCTAATGCCTGCCACCTGTAGGGCGTCAAGAATGGCCCTGCTCTTGGATGTGGCTGCAGCAAATGTGCTCCAGTTAACATCTGGCATATTCAGGTCTCCCATCAACAGTATCTCCCCTTTCTCTGCCATTCTAAGAATGCCTTCCATCATATCCTTGTCCATTCCTTCCCCTGACATGGGGGTCTGTACACAACCCCTGTGCGGATCGTGGTGCCCTTTCCAGTCTCAAGGTGACCCACAGTGCCTCCTCTCCTCCTTGTTTACTCTTTTTGTTCAGTTGCTTTTATCCCTTCCTTTACATAAGAGCTACTCTCCCCTCTTCTCCCTGCCTGTCTCTCCTGTAAGTTATGTACCCTGGTATGTTAACATCCCAGTCATGGTTCTCTGTGTACCATGTTTCGGTGACTGCTATGATATCCAGGCATCCCTCTTCCATTAAGGCCACCAGCTCAGGGAGCTTGTTGCCCAGACTATGGGCATTGGTATTCATTACCCTCCATTCCCTGATGGCCTTACCCCCTTTTGCCCCATCCCTGTCCTTCTTGCTTTTGTCACTTTCTCCATTTACCCCTGCCCTTCTCCCTATCGACACCTCCATGTTGGTAGAAACCCAGGAAATAGTGCACATGATCTTGCCTGCTGAGCACTGTGACTTAAATTTCTTGGTGGTTGGGGAATGTGGATGTTTCCACTGCATGAACTGCTGTTTGGACTCAGGGTCATAACAGTAAATCTAGGTCTTGTCACCAGTAATAAATCACCTCTTAAACTTGTTTCAGTCTGCCTTCATCAGGTTAAGGTTGTCGTGCGCGGTCATCAGACACTCCCTCTTCATGCTGCATATCAGCAGTTTGGGGACCTAACAGGCACACACCTTGTTCATTCCCAAATGATCATGCAAGATTGCTGCCACTGATCCCAAACTAATGCCCAAAGTGTCAGCTAACTGTGCAACAGTAACACGGTGGTCTTCCAAAACCATGTCTTGCATAGCCTTGATGTTTTCCTTATTCATTACAGTCGTGAGCCATCATGACCTGGAATCAAGAGTCTTTCAGCTGTGATGAAATGCTATAGCCCACCTTTTAACTGTTGCATATGATGGTGCATTGTCCCCATATACTTTCAACATGAATTTGTGAATTTCCTTTGGTTCAGTGTTCTCCAGCATCAGAAATTCAATGACTGCATGATGCTTGATTTTCTGATTTTCAGCATCCATCTGGTCTACCAGGAATTGACAAAGCATACATAAATGACAAAACAATCTAGAATATTCTGCCTATGTTTTTTGAGTTCTACTCCATGTGGACTATAAGTAGCTGCAACATCAATGGTCTTCAAAGACCATGGTCTTGTGTATAAGGCCAATAACAGAGTGGGTCCTCTATATCTATTTGCCCACATGCTTCTTTAGGAGGATTAACAGAGAGGTTCTGACAATACTGCACTTAGACCTGGTCTTGGCAGGTATACTCAGTCTCACTGACTACTGCAGTTCACATAATGTGGAAGTATTAGGGTCAAAGTGACATTCATGTGAATCCCCCCCTGCCACAGGGGGCTCAGTGCTATCTGTTATCTCCCTGTGTAATCTGGCCAGCCAAAGGATTAACAGACAATCAGGTTTAGGAATGTCCATGTGACTTGACTGCCCTGACTAAAAGAGGGAGCCTAGCATCCATAAGCAGGGTTGTGGAAGCAGGATTTCTGGAGGAGACATAGGAGCAGTGAGTGGCAAGAAGATTCTCTATCAAAGGAGGTCTCATAGGGGCCCTTGCAGGTCCTGGTGCCAGTGCAAAGCTGAGGTCTCAGCAAGATGGGAAGTAAGAAGATGGGGTTCCTCATGACCTGCTAGGAGAAATCTTGGAGTCAGGTTGAAGGAATCTTGGAGTCAGGTTGAAGGAGCACCCTTTTACTGGTGCTGTTAGGGACCTAATTTTGATTGGGTGGAAAGACTCCACAGAAGATGGTGGTGGATAAATGTATAATTGCCCTAATCCAGGGTAGACAGGTCCACCTACATGTTGCTCTATCTGGCACTTCATTAGGGTTCCAGCAGTAATAACTGAGTACTGGGGAAGGATCAACTGTTTGGGGAGCCCTACTTGCCTTGTACAGAGAATCAGTTTTGTGATTTGGTGATTTAGTCAAGGAGTGAAGGTATGGTCTAAATGTCATCTCAGAGTCCAAGTGCACTCCAAGATACCTGAAATGGTCCACATGGTCCACTTGGTCCAGCCTGGTGCAAACCAGGAATTTTCCTTGAAATACCAGTCTAGCAATATTCAATTTAGCCTTTGATCCAGATAACAATTTGGTCTTGGATTTTTTTAATACTATCTGGTTACACATTAGCCAGCTTTCACATTTGCTAAAGTCAGTACCAAGGGACAGGAGTGCCTATCAGTTAATCAGCAGATGAAAAAGGGGTGTAGATCACTGCATTGTTTGCACAGAGCAGGACCTTTGATGTAGTATAAACACTGGGACTGAGTTGATAAAACTAGAAAAAAATATGGGCCCCTTGTACGGGGCCCCGTGGGACACCATATTTGATCATCTGAGGGGCAGACTTAGTACCATATTTTGCAACTTGAGTACAATTGTGCAGATAGTCACTAAACCATTTTAAGGCATAGGGGCCCATTCATATTTCTTTTAGTTTAGCCAACAATACACCATGACTGACTATGTCAGATCGACAAGCACAGTCCCAGTCGACATGCTGGAGTTTATGGCACTATAGATATCATTGGTGAATCTGGCCAAAGCAATCACTGTGCTGTCACTCTTTCCAAAGCAGTGTTGCTGCGTGTGAGTATGTGTCAAAGTATTGCAATAGTTGGCATGGAACTAATTTGTCATGCAGATTTGCCAGTCATTTAGTTGTGCTTGATGAATAATCCAGTTACTTTAAAATCCATGGGTGTACATCTGTAGCAATATAAATATTCACAAGTAAGTTGTTTAACTGCTTAGGACCATAGTAAGCTATTAACCTCATGTCTGTACTCATTCTACAACATTGTTCTTAAAATCTTATTTTATTTGCAGGTCTAGCACTGTGCATGCTTTGATGTACTAGGATATTGTTAGCTGAAGTGGGACAGGAGTTTGTTTTCAAGATATTGTATACAGACCAGAAAGCAATTCTGTCTTCAGGAGAGAATGTATTAAAGTTTACATATAGTACGCAATAATGGATTCTTGCAGGCACCTGAAGAGTGAATAGACAAATGTTATTAAAAGTGGTCTCGTACTTGGTCAGAATTGAACCTGGTAGACTAGACCATACAGGATATTACTACGTTAGAAAATGGGCAAAGAAAATTCTCTCATCTGCTTGGCTGAGACAATTATTTAGGTGGGCATCTATCAGACAATAGATGCCCACCAAATAAAAAGCCCTAGCTCAAACCTTCCTGATAGCCAGCAAAGTATCCTTGTGCCCAGCACCCTGCTTCCTCATTGGCTGAAGCGCTGGGCACACAATTTCAAACTGTCGCCATTTTTTTTTAATGCTTAGCGAGTGACAAGTGAGCCCACACACACACAAAGAGACAAGGACTGACAACCATGTATCAGACAGAGTCCCCTGGCAAATTTTAATTTTTATTTTTTTTATTTAGCAACACCACATGTCAGGCAGGCTCCTGACTACTCGTTCCTGCTCAAAGATGCCAGCTACAGCGCGGCTCTCCTACAGCTCTGCTCCCGCCCCCCCAACCGAGTATCAGAAACAGTTTCTTTTGTTTTCTTACATTACCCTCTTCTCTCGTGGGTCGTTTTTTTGGGGGTGGGGTGGGGAGGTAGTAGAACGAATTTAAGAAAGCTGACAGCGTTCTCGGTCCTCCCTGCTCCAGCAGCCACTCTCTGCCAAAAACAAAGCTGAAATTACAAAATGGGCTTTTGCTTACTGAAAAGATGGCTCACCCCCCAAAAAAGAAAGAATACCGAATCACAAAGCCACATCACCATTTAAAAAAAAAAAATAAAATTTATCGTGCCGATGCCTTTTTTCCTTCTTCCATATTTCCGGGTTTGAAGTCATCGGGCACCCGCGAAGTAACTGCCGCATCTTCCTTAGAAAACAGTCTCCCGACTAATTTAAACAAAAGTGAACAGGTGGCACACACAAAAAGAATGCAAGTCCACAAAGTCACAACTTGGTATAAGTGACTTTTATTACAAATTCCATGTCTTCATCTGCAGTTGGTGGGGGTGAGATAAGTGCAACAGAATATCGGGGGGGGGGGGACACAAGTGATAGCACACCACAGTAACAGGGACTACTTTAGGAGACAAACATTAAAACATCTTAGTAAATATATGTTTTAAAATCTTTTTCATTAATTTTTTTAAATCCTACATACAACTGCAACAGTACCCATTTTCTAAGCACAATAATAACCTCCTGCGGCGTCGGGCCTCATTACGCCCCTGGGCGGTCCGGTATTGCCCAATACTGCCCACCCTGTTGGGTATTATTGCTGACATATTTTACTGTAGTGTCAGTATTAGAACCTGTTTTACAATTATTACCCTTAATTCATCAGTAACAGAATCTTTGTGATGGTGAAATCCTAGCTTTAGACTCCCTTTTTGTTATTCATTTTACAGTGAAACTCGAAGGTTCAGTTCTAGTTCATTTTTGTACCAGAGTACTTAACTGAAGGGACATATTCAAGTGGAATTCCTTTTTGACTCACAATGTTCAAATGTTACCTAGTGTTGGCCATTTTTGAGAGGTTTCCATTTATATAGTTTTAGATTTGCTCTCATTTATAACTTAGTTGTTCTCATTAAACTAGGTTATGAGTTGATCATCACCTATCTGTAAATTCTCCTGGACATTGGGTAATGATCTAGCTACACTAAAAATCCTGTGGTGCCAGCTCCATGGCACTGAGTGATGGTGCATTGCTCTGGCATGCTGGAGACCCAGGTTCTCACTCTGAGCCTGAGATCAGGAATAGAGGTTGGCAGGAAGAGATCTAAAACATCCTTTGGGTACTTCTTTCCTAGAAAGTAGGTAACACAGCTCCACTTGTGTAGTGGCTCCTAGTGGTGGGATTGTGGAGGTGCTCTTGGAGGCATGGGTGACCAGGTGGTGCTGAGTGTGCCTGCTCCGAGGATGTGGCATGGTAACAGGCATGCAGCTGACAGTAAGGGCCCTATAAGCTGGAGAAGGAATGCCACGAGGCTCTCGAAATGAGCTGGCCAACAACCTCCAGTTTTGGCAGGCTGATCAAAGACATCTTACCCTGGTGGCAGCAGGATTGCCCCTTCCCTCTGACAGGGGTAACTCGGAATCTCCAGCCAAAAGAGAACTCTGGGGATTGGAGTTAAGACCAGCAGTGCAGGGTGAGTTTGACAGGCAGCAGAGGGTTTGCTCTGTGGTGTGCCTGAAGAAGTGGATGCCCAGGCCATGGGAGAGAAAAAAAGTGGAAATTGCTATGTCATTAGCATACATCAAGGTTTTAAGGCTTGAGCAGACTTCTGGAATTTCATTTATGAATAATGAGAATAAAAAGGGCACCAATAGTGATTCCCGTTGGACTATATGTACTACCAGAATAGTCAGGTCTTCTGGGGGAAGTAGTGGGAGTAACTGGGCTGCCCTGTGAAAGTTGATGACAGCTCTGACCTGCACATCCAGTTTTAGCTCCAATGTTAGCTTCCCTTTAAACATAACACCTGATCTGTGTGCTGTCTCAGAATGTTAAAGCTCTACCTTTGTACTACTGGGAGCCTCAGACAACAGCACAGTTCTTTGACTTTCTTACCTTACCTCACCAAAGTTATATTTTGAGGGTCTGAAATAAAGATGGCTCTGTCACCTCTCCACTGATTCTACACCAGAAGTCTGAAATGGACACTGTCATGACTGGTTTCAGGCTGGTGGGGCAGGCCAAAGTAATCTTTACATTGGATCATCAAAAAATGCAGTAATCAAGGCTTTACCCAAGTTATGTTTGCTTGCTCGCATGTGCAAGAATCATAGTGCCATAATCCGAGTTTTCGGAGGTGTGGCACCCGTCTTCCAAGTCAGTCAATGTGTTTGTAGGTGCGGCCGCAGTTCTCCAATGAATGCTGCAGCTGTCTATGACAGCAGTGGAAAATGCTGTGCCGTTACAGTTGAAAGAGCTCTGCTTCAGTGAGCACGCCCCCCCTCCACATGCGCATGCATATTGCATGCTCATCGCCCCCCCACGCACACACTGTATGCCCGAGGGGTGCCCAATCCCCGTCAGCTCCAGGCCCCCAAACAGCCTTCCAGCTGCCACACTGGGAGCCCATCCCAGCATGGCAAGCGTCCCGTAGTCTTCCTGAAAAAACAAAACCTGTAAACAAAAAGTTCCCTCGGTGGTCTCCCAGCCCACCCCTGCCCACCATCTGCGCATCCTACCTCCCCACATCACCCTCACCCCATACTTACCTCCGGAGGCTGGTGAGATGATCTTCGGTGGACCGGGGTCACGTCTGCACTCTGCAAAACTGACCGCGAACTGAGGAAATTCCGGTAAGCTGTGTAATGCAATAAATAGGGTTTTTTTCAACTTTAATGCATATCTCAGGCATTTTTTGGAATTTTGGCACCAAATTTTCAACATGGGGTTTTTAGGACCCCTCCTCATGAATTCTGGAACTGTCATGGCGTTAATCAGGCCTGAAGAGTGATTTCACAGTCACTGCTCGAAATCACCTTTTGGGACTGATTAATGAAATGACAGTGCCAGTGTTCATAAGATGGGCTCTCAAAAAACCTATGTTGCAAATTTGGTGAAAAAATTCCTAAAAATGACTGTTTTGTGAGCGTGCATTGTGCAGTTCCTATGCACGCTCGTAAGTTCGCAAATTTTGAATATTTACACTCCAGATTTTCAACATTGCCATTTTACAACACCTCCTTATGAGCAGTACAGCTGTCATTTTTCACATCTTGCCCAAAATGTGTTTCCGCGCATGTAGCGCACAATGGGGCAGTCGGTGTGCGAAATCAATGTATGGGACACATTAAGAAAATCATAGTAGCACTGTTCGTGAGCAGAGGTCTTAAAATGACTATGTTGAAAATGTGGTGAAAAAATTCCTAAAAATGACTGTTTTACGAGCGTGCGTTGTACAGTTCCTACGCATGCTCGTAAGTTCGCGAATTTTTAATATTTACACTCCAGATTTTCAACATTGCCATTTTACCACACCTCCTTATGAGCAGTACAGCTATCATTTTTCACATCTCACCCAAAATGTGTTTCTGCGCATGTAGCCACAATGGCGCGATCAGTGTATGAAATCAATGTATGGGACACATTAAGAAAATCACAGTGACACTGTTCATGAGCAAAGGTCTTAAAATGGCTATGCTGAAAATTTGGTGACAAAAGTCCATAAAATGAGTGAGTCACGAGTGAGCATTGCACAGTTTCCACGCACCCTCATAAGTTCATGAATTTGTAATATTTTCAGTCCAGATTTTCACCAGTGGCATTTTTCCACACTTCTTTATGAACAGTACAGCTATCATTTTTCACAACATGGCCAAAATTTGTTTTCACACTTTCAGTACAGAAATGTGTGGTCGCTGTGGGAAATCATTGTTCGGGACAGATAAAGAAAATCACAGTGACACTGTTCATGATCAGAGGTCCCAAAATGCCTGTGTTGGCAATCTGCTGTAAAAAATCCCCAAACTAATTACATTACGGGTGTGCGTTGCACAGTTTCTATGCATGCTCATGACTTCACCAGTTTTTTTAATATGTTCACTGCAGATTTTTAACATTGCCATTTTTTACACCTCCCCGTGAACAGTACAGCTGTCATTTTTCACATCCTGTTTGGAATGTGTTTTTGCACCTGTGTCACTGTGCAAAAGCAGCTTTCAGCTAGCAAACTGATATTGCCACTGTTCATGAGGTGGGGGTCACAAAAAAACCATGTTGAAAATTTGGAGTGAAAATATCAACGAATGCCTGAGGCGTTAGGGTTTCCGACCATAACGCCTCACCCTGTAGAGAATGACAGGCATCAGGGGTGTGACTTGGGATTCTCGCCTGTAATCTCATACCATTCCACACCCTGCAGCCAGTGAGAGGCATCAAGGTGTGCCTTGGACTCTTATTTAAAGTTCACCCCATTCTTCTATCCGCACCTATCTCACCATATTTCCTGATGGAATGGGGTGCGCATAAGGGCCAAAGACCCCAAGGCACACTGTGACACTTTTCGCTGTCTGCAGGGTAGGGTGTGGTGAAATGGCTTGGCTGTTATGCCTGACAACCCAAAGGCACACCCCAATGCCTGTCAGTCTCTGCAGGGTGGTGGTGGGGTTGGCTTCAGTTCAATGCTTCGCTGCCATTCCTATTATGCAGCTCTGTAACTCCTACACTACCAATGCCAATGCCAGCAAGCAAACATTTGGCATTGACAAATGCTTGTTTTTTTAACTTATAGTACCCCAATTCATTAACAGATGCTAGTTTGATACTGACCTAATTAAAATGCAGCAACATTTTTTCCATGAATAACATGTCATTCAGTTTTAAAAGTTCTCTGTAGTGGTCAGGTCTGTATTTTCAAGGAATTCCAATCCTCCAGCAGGCTGCCAACACTTTGTGGAGTACAAAGGTGCATGTCACTAAAATGTCCTAATTGTTTTATTATTACCACTTTCCACCTTCCACCTTCCAACCATGCCCCCTATCAGCCAAATGGCCTCCACCCAACCTGGTTACCTTATCTTGCACCCTAGGGGTCCATTACCTGGCACGTGGGTTACCCTGCATGGTAGAACCCTCAGGGGTAACACCTCATCTGAGAACCTCAAAGTCAGTGGCAAGGACCCATACAGGTCAGGGAGGTGGAGTGGGCCCGAGCATGTTGAGATGTCATCCTGCCAGGTTAGAACTTTTCCCATGATCTGACCGCCCTCTGATGCCAGCTATGAAAGTGCATCATAGTACACAAGAGACACTCCCATTAGGCCATTCCCAGTTGACCTGCTCCACCTGTGGACCTCCAGGTTGTGCTCTTGCAGCAGGGATTGGACATGCTCCCCAAAACACAAACTGAATGTTCATCATAGTTCACAATTAGTGTGCACAGCATGCACAGCCCTGCGTCATCCCTCCCTTTAAGACAGCCCCAGCTGTGAGCCTCCAGATTGTGCTTTTGCAGCTGGGATCAGACATGCTTCCACCCTGAGAAGGCAAGCATCCAGTGGAATGTTCAGACCTTCTCCCACACCAGACCAACAGTGGCCCAAGTTGGCTCCCAAACCCAGATTAGTGATTGCTTGTAACTCCATCTTGCAGGGCAGTCATGGGGAAAATATCATTTTGCTATCAAGCAATAATGAAATGGAACAACTTGCCAACTGAAATGAACTCAGCCCTTTATATTCAGGTAAAGGTTGCTAGCCTACTTATCATCTGTATCCTCATATAATCGTTACTGATATTATGGTAACACATAATAGCCGCATGTACAAATATATTGGTATGTTATTATTGAAGTCATATGTATTTTTAAATCTGTATTAGAAACTTTTGTGTTTTGGAAAACACCCGGGTTGTGCCTGTAAATGGAACTTTTAGTCCAGTGTACCTACCTGGCAAGCATATAAATGAAATGAGATCTGGGTCACAGGCATCTCGAATGGCAAGGCTGCTACTGTGCTGAGAGGCTGATCAAATGTCATGTTTGTAACTGTCCAAAATCACAGTACTAGTGTGTGCAATGGCCTGCCAGTAGTTAAGTTGTATCAGATGAAGCAGTCAGTAAGATAAAGCAGGGACAGGAATCAGAGGCCCCCATGGTATGCTAAGGTACTGGAGGACTAATGGGAGGCTACAGACAGCTGGGGGATGGTGGGAAAGGAATAGAGTTTCTTGGAAAACTTTTATTTATTTAAAAAGTTACACCAGGAAGACATACTGTGCAGGGAATGCTCATTTCCAGATGCGTCCTGGGGGGAAGGGGATAGGTACAACACTAGACAGTTCAGAGGAACACAATACAGTTCAGAGGTGCAGTCAAATATGATGCTTGCCAGAGCAGGCTGAAATAGTAGATTACAGAAATACAAGTGCTTCAGGTAACAGATACAACTTGACTCTCGGTACAAGATTTTCAGATATAATAAAATACAGGGCACAGCGCTTAAGGAAAAATGGGTATTAGGAGGGGGGGAAAGGGAAGTGGGAAAGTGTAAGGTATAATTAGGAGCAGGGGCAGGTAGGGGAGATGAAGTTGTGAAGTAGGGATGAGAGGGTATGGGGGGAGCAGCATTTCTGATGGGGGGAAGGGCATTCCAGAGTTTGGGGGAAGCGATGGGAGAAAACTATATCCTCAGTCCCAACCAGCGAGATTTATTTAGACCCATGTTTAACAGCTTAGAAAATGCAAATGTCCAATCTGATATATTAGAACAAAATATTATAATTCAGTAAGTAATTATGCTGGTGATCGAGCACATGATCAGATACTGTATATCAGCTATTGCATTATTCGTGCCAATTATACATTGTCAGGCTCTGATAGGCTGCCATCTATGCATCATAAATTTGCAGTTAACTGGAAATGCAGTGTGTAGTTGTCATCTTTTGCATATGCACAAATCTGGTAAAATGTGTATGTTTTGCATAGCCATTTACTGGAGTAAAAATGATTCAAACAACATGAAGTCTTGCTATATTATGACTATTGCAGTTTGTCCCACCATTAGAACTGCTCCGGAGGTGAAAGAGTTAACTTCCATGCAGGGCATGGAACTTAGAGCGCGAGCTCAGTTAGAGAAGCTCTGTCTGGGATATTTCAAACCGAAACTGTCAGATTCTTTACTCCGCCTCACTGAACAGTCGCTCCGAATTCCTCCTACTGTTTGGTTCTTTTCTGGAGTTAAATTCAACGCGATTATCATTATTTTAACATAAACCGATCGGTTCAAGCTCTGTCTATAGTATTGTAAGTAATAGATAGGTTTATTTCTGTGTGGAACTTGTAAATGTTTATCGGTTCGGTTTGAACCAATCAGGTTGTGTGGAAACTTTATTCTGAAAGCATTTAGAGTGTGGTTCAGTTCTTATCGGTTCTAAAAAAAGCGGATTTCATTACGGTTTTCCACGACCCATAACGGTTGGGAACGGTAGGGTGTCTTGCCTGGCACTGCCGAAAAAAGGGCAAGTTTTTGGTTAGGCTGGCATTATGTCTGAGAAACCCAAAAGAAAAATGGGTCCACTGGGTTTCAACACTGTAGTGTCTGTGGGAAGCCTTTGCCAAGGCAGGCCCCACACCCTGTGTTTATTGTCTGGGTTTGACCACCTCAATGCAGACTGCCAGATTTGCAAAATTTCCTGCAGCTACCTAGATAAGAAGTTGGTAGGCTCAGGAGCGAGAGAGCCAAAAAGTCCATGGCCGGATGGCCAGCCGGTTCGGTGCCAACCAGAACCCGAAGGAGGGCTCCTCTGACCAGGGCCAGACTTCCTCGGGCAAAGCGTAAAGCTGACTCTGAGGAGCCAGTTCCAGCAAAGAGAACTAGAAAATCAGCAGGTGTGAGTCAAAATCCCTTCTCCAACTGCTGCAGAGATAGCCAGGGCAATCCAAATTGTCCAGTCACTTTCCCAGTTCCGTCCGAACTGCCACTATCTGGCAAGAGGTCGATTCGATTAGTTCCACCAGTTCAAGAATATGATATAGAGGAGTTTTATGAACCAGAGGAGGGAGGATGATTATGAACAGTGTGATATGACTTTGAAAGTCTGGATGTGCCCATTGAACGGACATCTCCCAGACAGACCTTTAGGAGAATCTCCCCTAGGCTGCTGGAGTCCCTTCTCATTTCTGTTTTATAAAACATTGCTGAAACCCTCCAGCTTCCTTTGGAGAAGCTGTGGATAACAAGAGGAGGCTGACTTTGTAGAGATGATGGATATCCCAGAGTCCAGGAGATTGTCTATTCCTTTACATAAATCCTTTGGAAGCAAACAATAAAAATTTTAAAAGCTCCTAATTCTGTGCCTCCTGTGGATAAAAAGATGGACAGGAGGTACATTTTGTCAGGTCCTGATACAGAATTTCTTTCACAGCAATGCAGCCATGTTGGGGTAGTTCAGGCTGCAGCCTGTGATAAGGCTAATAGTCCCCTGGCTTCACATCCTCCTGACAAGGACTCCAGGAAGATTGATGCCATGGCTAAAAAACAATACATGGCAGCGTCCTTGGGACTCAGACAAGCAAATTATATGGCTTATGTTGCAAGATACCAAAAATCTAGATGGGATACTGTCATGGCTTTAGCCAAACAGGCCCCTGGCCAGCTTGCCAGGAGCTGGAGCAGGTGGCTGCTGATAGTGAGGCATCTGAGTGCAATTCCATGCTGCAGTGGATTCTAATGATGTATCCTCTAGAGTCATGGCTACATCTGTGGCTTTTAGTAGATTGGCTTGGCTCAGGTGTACTAGTTTGTCACAGGATACCCAGGCTAAGGCTATGGATTTTCCTGAAGTGGGAAATTCTGTTTGGGGAGCAGACAGAGAATTATATGAAGAAAATGGATGAATATAGAACCACTTATAGGAGTGCACAAGCCAAGGAATGGCAAGCCACTCCTCAGAGGCAGCCCCCCAGGGGTAGAGGCAGGCCTTTTCACAGGCCTTTTTAACAAACCCAGGCCTCCTTTTCAGCTTATGTTCAGAGGGGGTTCTTCAGAGGGAGAGGCAGATGGGGTACAAGCAGGCCTGCTCCTACCCCTCAGCCTAAAGCCCCTGCCAAACAGGCACCCTGATGGGACGCCCAGGGCAGGTTCTCCATTACCTGTAGGGGCAGGCTGGCTTACTTTGTCCAGGACTGGGAGTCTTTAACATCAGACAAGTGGGTCCTGGAAATAGTAAGCCAAGGTCTGGTTCTCAGCTTCAAAAATTTCCAAAGATGAGAATCAGATCTTTTCCACCTGCAAACCCTCTAGAGACTCTTGCTTTGAGACAGAAGTCTCAGCCTCCTGGCTCTCAGAGCTGTGAAGGGTTTCTCCCTACACCAGGGCAGGGTCTGTACTCCAGGTACTTCCTTACCCCAAAAAAGACAGGAGAGTGGCGGCCCATCCTGGACCTAAGATATCTGAACAAGCACCTTTTAAAACCAAAATTCAAAATGGTGACTCTGTGAATGATTTTACCCTCCCTAAGGCCAGGGGACTGGCTAGCTTCCCTGGACCTCAAGGATGCCTACTTCCATGTTCTTATCAGAAACTCCCACTGAAAGTACCTCAGATTCGAACTGCCCTCAGGCCATTATCAGTTCAGAGCAATGCCCTTCGGCCTTACCTCTGCCCCAAGGGTATTCACAAAATGCCTGGCAGTAGCAGTTGCTCATTTAAGAAGGCAAAGATTGCCATCTTTCCCCTACCTAAGCGACTGGCTCATTGTGGGTCAGTCTCCAGACCAGGTCAAATCACACCTGCAAGTTACCCAGCAGCTGCTTGCCTCTCTGGACTTTCTTCTCAATCTTCCAAAGTCAGTTCTGGAACCTGTCCAGGTACTCACCTTTATAGGTGCAGAACTGGACACAAAGCAGGCCAGAGCCTTCCTTCCCCTAGAAAGATACAGGACCTGGTGGCCCTGGCCTCGTCCTTCACTCTGAAGGTCTCTCGACCAGCAAGGCATTTTACAGCTCCTAGGACACATGGCTGCTTCCACAGCTGTAGTGCAAGGAGCAAGATTTCAGATGAGGACATTCAGTTCCATTTGAGACCTTTTGGTCTCAAAGAAGAATTCCTATCCAAGTTGATCCAGTGACTCGAACCCTGATCCAGGCCCTTCAGTGGTGGCAGGATCAGAGCAATCTGAGACAAAGGGTGCCCTTCATCCCTCTATCTCACTCCTTGACCCTTACTACAGTCGTCCCTCTTGGGATGGGGAGCTCACATGGCGCCTCTCCACCCAGGGATTGTGGTCCCTCAGGAATCTCTGCTCCACATCAATCTGTTGGAACTCAGAGCTGTTTTCTAGCACTTCAGGTTTTTCTGCATCTGTTCAGAACAAAGTGGTACAGGTCAGAACAGACAACACCACCACAATGTGGTACATCAACAAACAAGGGGCACTCGGTCTTGACCTTGTGCACAGGCGATAAGTTGTGGTCTCTGGCTTATTCCTGAACACTTCCCTCATAGCAGTTCACCTCCCAGGCAGGACAATGTCCTGGCAGATGCTCTCAGCAGGATTTCCCAGGGCCATCACGAATGGCCTGTATCCCAGTACTGGGGATAGTTTTTATAGATGGGGCACCCCTCAGATGAATCTTTTGCAGCCCAGACAATCATCAACTTCCACTTTTTGTTGCAGGCCCCAGTGTTGGGCTCCGTCCCCCTGGATGCCTTTCTCCTCGATTGGGAAGGAAAGTTTCTCTATGCCTTTCCCCCCTTCCCTCTCCTGTTCAAGGTGCTAGTCAAAATCAGGTCTCAGCCCTGCAAGATGATCCTGATTGCTCCAGACTGGGCCAGGCAGCCCTGGTACCCACTCCTTCTGTCCTTAGCAGTCCATCTTCCCTGTGTCTCTCAGGAACCACAATCTGTTAACCTGTGCCCAGGGAGAGTCTGGTATCGAATCTCAAATCCCTCAACCTCAAGGTCTGGCTCTTGAGGAGTTAGAGTTTGCTGATCTGCAACTTTCTCAAGGTGTTCTCGAAATCTTGAAAGCTTCTAGAAAGCCTTCCACTAGGGCTACTTATAATTCCAAATGGAAAGGTTTTCCATATGGTGTTCTGGGAAGCATATTTCCCCGGAATCTGCTGATTTGCCCACTGTTTTGGACTATATGGTCCATCTTAATTCTTTGGGACTGAGACCAGCTACCCTGAAAGTGCATTTGGCAGCTATCTCTGCTTTTATTTCAGCAGGAAGCCCTCTTCTCTTTCTGCTCACCCTGTATTTTCCAAGTTTTTAGGGATTGCTTCATACCAATCCACCATTCAGGGCCCTGCCCTGCCTGGGATCTTAATGTTTGCATTGCTCAGCTGATGCAACTCCCTTTGAACCTCTGTCTTGGCCAGAGCTTAAGTGCTTGACTTGGAAAACTGTATTTCTGAAGCCATCACTTCTGCCTAGGCGCATAAGTGAGTTACAAGCTTTGTCAGTGGAGACTGACTTTATTTCCTTTCACAGGGATAAGGTAGTCCTCAGGACTAACAGGAAGTTTTTGCCTAAGGTGGTTTCAGATTTCCACCTTAATCCATCTATTTCACTTCCAGTGTTCTTCACTGACCGTTCCTCCTCTGGTGAGAGGAGGTTGCACAGCTTAGATGTTAAGAGGGCCCTAAGTTAATACATAGAGCGTACCAAGGGTCACAGGTTTGACTCCTCCAACTATTTCTCATATGGTGAGGTTGGGAAAGAAACCTGCTACTAAAGAAGATCCATTGCCAGGTGGATTGTCTCTTGTATCAATTTGCTATCAAAAAACTGGGTAGGTTCCCCTTCAGGCCTGAGGGCTCACTCTACCAGAGGTACAGCTGCGTCTCTAGCTGCTGCCAGAGACATCCCTATCTTAGAGATATGTCAAGCAGCTACTTGGAAAACAGTACACTTTCACCAAGCATTACTCCTGGATATCCAGGCCAGGAGGTGCTCGGTTTGGCACAGCCGTGCTTCAGAGCCTATTCCCTAAGTAGGTTCTGTCCCTCCTCCATGGAGGTACTAATGTGTAGTCTGCAATAGTCATAATATAGCAAGACTTCATGTTGTTTGAAGAACAAATTACTCACCTTAGTAATGTTGTTTCTTCTAACGGAGTCTTACTATATTATGACCTCCCCCCCCAGCCTGCCCCTCTCAGAACTTCTACTTGGGGTATGGGGTGGGCAGTTCACTGTTGGCACTTATTGATGCCCCTTTTTATGTTTTCCACCCCTTCTTTTTGGGGTGTTTGGGTGTTGTGTTTTTATTTTATTTTATCTTATCTTTTTCTGGTCCCCTGACTTGAGTCTTGGTGATGGGACCAGGAAAATGTGTTAATATCTTAGTAGCCAGTTGGCTAGTGTAGCTTACAGCTTCCACACAGAACCTTAGTGAGTTTTGCTCATAAAGATCTGACAGTTTCAGTTTGAAATATCCCAGACAGAGCTTCTCTAACCGAGCTCGCGCTCTAAGTTCCATGCTCTGCATGGAAGTTAACTCTTTCACCTCCGGAGCAGTTCTAATGGTGGGACAAACTACAATAGTCATAATATAGCAAGACTCCATTAGAAGAAACAACATTACTAAGGTGAGTAATTTTTTCTTTTGCACTTATGTACTTTATTGACATGTCTCTGTTAGACACACTGTTTATGTCCATTTGGTTTTAATTCTGTTCACATTTCTTACATGTCCATTACAGAAGTAATATTCTCTGTCAGTACTTGGTTCAATTGTTTTAACTCTTTTCATACCAACAAAGTGGTGTTGCTGTTTATATCCCACACTCAATTAGCACCTTTACCCACCCCCCTTTTCCCCCAGTCCCAACCATTTCCACTTATCCCCATCCCCTTGCCATCATAGCACCCCAAAAGCACCATTCCTTCCACCAGCCTTGGTAAAATTAGTAGTAAAAGTACAATAGTGCATTTACAATAACATCCCCTTTAGGCAAAGACCAGGTTGGGTTTCTTAGTGTTACCAAGCAGGAGTACTACATTAATTAGTTCACAGTGGGAATTCTGGGGGATTCTGTAGCCTCGGTCAGATAGGTTTAGGTATGATTTGTAGTAAATTAGCACTCCCCCTGCTTTCTGGTAATGGTGGCTCACTCTGAATAATGTTAGACTCTGGAAGAGAGCAGGCAGAGCCTGGGACTGTGGATTTCAGTCATGTTTTACTGACACCTAGGATGCCAGGTTTGTAGCATGACACTTAAAGGAGCACTGCACCCTCATATCTTATAAAGGTTATTTGTTTCCTTGTCAGCAGATAACTCTCTTTGTGAAGCTGTTGGGGATATGTGTTTGCGTTAGTTTGTTTCACTGTTCACACCGGCACCAGCCCCGTTCCTAGCCTGGGGGAGGAGGGGGGGATGCACCGTTTTCTGACTGTTGAAATATCATTGTCCCTGAGAGCTGCATTAGTTTCTTTTTTTTTTATTTATTCAAATTTCGGAATTATAATCCTTTGAGTCGATGACTCTTTTGCAAAGGCTCCACGTCAGTACATACATATATAGCTTAAAGTCAATTAGTACATTCCTTACGAGGCAGACATTACATTAGGACATATTAAAGACAAATTGTACATTGCATACTATGCAGATATTGCATAATGTCAAAATATTTGTGGTTACTCTATACAGTTAATTTATTTTACATTGCTTTGTTAGTTCTCTAGGGTTGTTTATGGACCCTGGGTCATTGCAGTGGCGAGGGACTGGTTCCCAAGTTAGAGGCCATGTCCAGTACGGGAGTATGGGTTTATTGGCATCATTAGATTTATTGTTGGCCTTGGTATGGAGTTTAGGGGAAACGTTAGCTATACCATCCCCTACCGTGTTTGTGAGGACTGGTTGTTACAGCCACAGATCTCCGAGTCAATGAGAAATCTCTTGATACCATTTTTGAATAGGCCAAGGCTAGGGGCCTGGGAGATGGTAGAGGGAAGTTTATTTAGCCAGAGTGGAGCACGATACCGGAAGGATCTTTGTCCTATGGCAGTTGTGCAGTGAGGGACTAGGAGTGGGGTGTTGGCCTGGTGCCTAGGGGTGCTCCTGCGGGGGGTAGGTTGGAGGAGGGGGTAGAGGCCCTTTGGAGCAAGATTCATTTGGATCTTTTTTGCTAGGAGGCAAGTGTGGTACATTAGTCTGCCTTCAAAGGTCAGCCAGTCTGCTCGCTTATAGAGCTCACATGTATGGGTTAGTCTATCGCTGCCTGTAACCAGTCTACAGGCTTTATTGAGAGCTAGTTTGATGCTGTTTAGGGCTGTGTTGTCAGACGTGCCGTATATTATTATGCCATAATCTAGCATGGAGAGGGCTGAGCTGGTTACCGCCAGCCTTAGTGCCTGGGGTGGAAGGCAGTGTTTGTGTATATATAATATCCCGAGCTGGATGTTTGCAGAGGTGGAAAGGTGCTTAATGTGTATGTGGTAAGTTAGTGATGTATCCAGGGTGATGCCCAGGTATTTGAAGTTAGGGACTTATTCTATGTGGGTGCCCTGGGAAGTTGAGATTGATAGCGGGGCATTACTGTTAGGGTTTTGATGGTGTGCAAAGATCATTGTTTTAGTCTTGTTGTAGTTAAGTATTAATCGATGATCAGAGAACCAGGATTCTAGTTCTGTAAAGCTGTCTTGCAGGAAATTTTGTAGGGAGTTGGAAATGGGGTGTTTCCAGTATACTACTGCATCGTCAGCATAGAGCAGTAGTTTACCACTGCGGGCCAGCAGGAGGGAGTTTAGATAGAGAGTGAAAAGAAGAGGGCCTAATATCGACCCTTGAGGGACTCCTGCATAAACAGGTTGCATAGCTGAGAGGGTGGTGTTGATTTTGACTTGTTGCTTCTGGTCAGTGAGATAGTTTTTGAACCAGGAGATTGTTTCTTGGGCGAGATGGAGGGAGGGGAGAGAGTGGATAAGGAGTGAGTGGCTGATGGTATAGAAAGCTTTGGTCAAATCCACAAAGATTGCACCTGCTTCAGACCCCTGCTCCAGTGCTTCATGTATATAAGAGGTGAGTTGGAGAAGGGCAGTGGTAGTGCTGTGTCCCACCCTGAAATCGTGCTGTTCTTGGCATAGGTTGTGTTTGGTCAGGTATTCGGTGAGCTGGTAAGCTATAATTTTTTCGAACGCTTTGGGGGGGGGGGATTGTTATGGGCCTATAGTTGCCAGGGTCAGTTTGATCACCCTTTTTTAGGATAGGTGCGATGAGTCCTCTTTTCCAGAGGGATGGGAATTGTCCTAGGTGCATGGAGCAGTTTCGGATTTTGGTGAGGTGAGGCAGGGTCACATCAAGAGTGAGTCTAAGTATTTTAAGGTCTAGGGAGTCGCTACTGAAACGAGAGTTGTGGACGGCTATGGACAAATAGTATTTAGCCTCGTTGCAGGAGATGGATCTTAGCCGGAAGGGAGGGAGAGTACTAGTGGTGGAGTTGATAGGGTGGTCATTTGGGATGGGATCAAAGAAGTTTTGGGGTAGGATGTGGCTAAGATCGGAGAAGGAGTTGCTTAGGACATTAGCTATGGTGGCTGGGTACTGGGAGAGTGCGTCTTGGTGAAGAATTTGCGAGGGGGTAGGGGAATCAGTATTCCCGCAGAGTTCCTTGATATTGCTCCAGAATTTATTACCGGATCCCCTGAAGAGGTGAGCGCTTGGTTATAGTAGGTAGACTTAGCTAGCCGATTGGCCCAGGTGCACTTGTTTCTTGTCTCTCTGTAGAGTTGCCTGTCGTATGAGAACATGATGCCATTTACACCACATATGTCTATGAAAAAACTCTCTAGAAATGCACAGACTGAATGCAGTTTAAAGGAAAGCCACACATTACATCTAAGACAGTTTGTAAAGATAACTGAAGGTAAATGCAGTATTCACACCTTGCTGCAACTTGTTTTATTGAATTCTAAATAAGCAGACAGGCATACTGTGGAGTCTGAAGGGTGCTGACACATTATGTTCTCATATGCTAATGCAGTGCTCAGGCACAATGAGATTTTAACAACCAGAAACTGTAGACCCTAGGATAGTTACAGGGACTGGTTTGAACAGAGGAAATAAACTAAGGAAAACATATCTATCCCCAACAGCTACACAAAAAGAGTTGTCTGTTGACAAGGAAACAAATAACATTTAGAAGATGTGAGCGTGTAGTACTCCTTTAAGCCTCTAACTCAGTTTTATTAGAAAGGAGGACCCTTGTAGGTGGAATGAAATATAAAGGGGGTTGGGGGGCCCAGGGTTAGTTTCCACATTATTGGAGAGTAGAAGACATATAAGTGAGTACTTAATGAATGATAGGCTGATAACTAAGTGATCTGCCAAACAACATTTCCAAGGACCACCTCTTAGAGTGTTCATTTATATAGAGACTGAAACATCTTGGTGTTAGCAGTCAGGTTACATTTGAGGGAACAAAGTTAGCTAACAGACTTTCAGACATACAGTGCCACCTGCCTGGATGAAGTATCACACTTCAGCCAGTGAAATCTTGAAAAATACTGCAGCAACCATTGGAATCCAATGACAATTACTCCAATTTTGGCCCACTGGCAAGTGACATCTTATTGCAGAGGGCTTCATCCTGGTTGCTGGCACTGTACAGTAGTAAAGTCTTGTTGTGAGCCTGAGACTATCCCATCAACCATCATAGCATTAGGAGGGAGGAAAAGGGTCTGAGTTGACTAGTAGACCTAGCAGGACTAGATATGTGAGAAGTACTACTCATAAAACATTAATTCTAATATACAGTACAGGGTTAAAGGGATACCGGCTGACAAGTGATGGAGCCAGCAGGTATGTAGGAGAGAGTAACAGTACCTTGTAGAAACTGGGCAAGCAGTCCAGATTATGTAATGGAGTCATTTGGGCAGAGTTTTTTTTACCACATTCTGACATCTCCTGATGATGCCCCTTGAAGACTCTCTGTTGCTGTATAGTCCTCATCCCTAGAATATGCCATCATGCTGTATTGCACTCACGCTAGCAGCCTGCTTGCACAGAGGACCACGTGGGTCTGGCTGCCACTTATAGTGAACAAGGGTTTCTAAGATGGCCATCAGTGAGACTGATTGGCTTCTGTGAGTCATGTGACCCATCAGATGATGGACTTGGCCAAGCTGGCAGTGAAAGTCAGTTTCTTTCATTATAGGGGTAAAAAGGGCTACAGAGACCAGCACAGACCCTCAATCCTTCCTTTTTGGCTCACAGTGCTCCCATATTGATTTGGCATTTTTCCTGTAACTTCAGGGTGATATTCCTGTGTTTTCCTGTAGATTACATTATTTCCTATGGAAGCAGAATTGCCCTGTTTTCCTGTATAACCAATGCAAGTATATGGGAAGAGTTTTCCTGTAAATGCCTCCAAATCCCTGTAAAATACAGGAATCCCTGTAGATATGGGCTCATGCTGTCTATTGTTGAGGTATTCATGGGTAAATATTTATATAACCAGCCGTGATGCAATGCAATAACTTGCAGTAATTGACATGTCACAAAATACTGCATGACAAAAGGGATCAATTGTCATTGAATTAAACTGTTCTCTGCAGTATACTGCAGCATTTTGTGATATACTGCAGCATTAATGCTTTGCATTCTGCTGGTGTCGCTGTAGTATGACTTACCTAAGATGGCCATCTGCAAGCTTGATTAGCTCCCATGAGTCACATGGCCGACCTGGTCATAGACTCCGCTGGGATTGTAGTCAAATGCCTTTTTCTTGATTGGAGTGGGTAGAGAGGGGATCATTGTGACCAGTCCAAGCACTGACTTCCACCTCTTGTGAACCTGTCATCATACAGAAAATAGCTTTGCATGGGTTATCTTGTTTCTACCCACTCCACAGTTCATTCACGTATCTCACTGCACTGAATCAGGCCCAGTGGAGTCAGCCAGGAGGCAGCCCTCTTATCACAGTTTCTGCCAATGACATGCTGCAGAAATCTGCAGGAACACCATGCAATCCAATGACAATTACTCCAGTTTGTCATGCAGGAAAGTGTGACATGCTTATCACATAGCATTGCATCCATCTGATTCCTCTGTATTGTGAATGCTTGGTGTAGCATACTGTAGAGGCAATTTGTAAGAAGAGCAGAAGTTACAATCCATAAAGGATGCAAAGAGAAAACAACTATCTAAATTGTTTGGTGTCTGCATGCCTCTTCAAACTACATGCATGCACTGTAAGTCCTTAAACCCAATGCAAACCATCATAGATATGCAAATCCTTATGTGGTGCAGACTGATAAGACTTTACCAGAACAAAAGTTCATTGAAACAGACTTTTATATATCCCATTTTAACCTGAGAATGGCAAACAGCAGATATGTGTTTCATTCTATTTGAATTTCTCAGTGTAATGCACTCCCTGTCTCAGCCATCTATTTGGTTAGCCCCCAAGCAATAAAGTTGTTTAGTACTCAGAGGTAGCATGCCCGAGAGGCAGTTTGAGTGTTATGTTTTATCGAAGTTGTGCACAGTAGCACCCATGGGTGGTGATTCTAGCAGCACTATTGTGGACCACACTACTTAAGTAAGAGTCTGCTGTGCCTTGCCTGTACTTTATCAGGTAGAATACTGTACTGAATGTGTGAAATTGCTTATGTTGTATCTTCATTGTGATTTCCCCTCTCTTTTCCCCTCTCTGCAAGGGGTGTTGCAGCAATACTGAGTTTCAGTTCCAGCCTCAATGGTCGGGCTCCCAGTCTGGTCTGCTAGTAAACAAAGATCACCCAACTAGCAAAATATTGTGTTGATGCATTGCTCATAAGGTCCCTTGTTTCACCTTTTTCAAAGATTTCAAGAGTATAAATAATATTAACACTTTAAATCATGTTCTGCCTTTCATACCAAGGTACCCAGAAGTAATTCTCAAAAGCAGATTGTAATATAGCTGAGCACTGAATATAAACATGCCACTAATAGCAATGTAAAAGTTCATCTTGTAGCAGAACAATATTGCAGAAAGCAGACAACCCAAAAGAACCCCTAGTGAAACTTGTACTGTAATTAGGATATTAGCAAAGGTCAGATTAAATAAATGTGCATATTGTCTAGGTTTACAAAATGCTAATAGACACTGATGCCCCAAAATAAGCTGGCAGTGAAAGAGTCAGGGCACATTAGAGCTTTGGTCCTAAGCAACTCTTGCCAAGGTTTTGGAACAATCATTGATTACCCATACTAGTCTAGCTGCTGAAGTCCTTTTAGATAACTCCGGGTACAGTATATGACTTTATCATGCAAAATAGATGCAATTCAGTTTGGAAAGAAACATTGCTGTAGCTTGTGTGTAGGAGCCAAAAGATGGTAGTTTATAAAGTCTTGCATGTTTCAATGCAGTAGTCTTTGTTAGCTAAATTTTGAACTGATTATATTTATTTAGGTAAAGTTTTCTCCAGGAAATGCACACTGAGCCAAGTCTCATTTCCAAGTGTGTCCAAATCAAGGGACTAGAAACAAGGTAAATGTACCTAATAAAATGATGTAGTAATAGCAAGGCTATAAACAAAAATAAAACAAATGACAAACAGTAAATACACTATATACAATATAATTGAGTTCTCTAAAGGCTGACGCTAACACAGCCAGCAGAAGAAATAAAATGGGCAGGCTGGGCAGCATACATTGTATAAGTTGGCAGCAGCAGATATAGAATTTCTTTGGGGAAGCGTGATGGAGGACACAAAGTGGGGAGGGAATAGGCAGCCAGAAACTGGAGCAAGAGTGTTTCCAGAGCAGGAACTGGAAGGAAAGGGGTGGGGGTGGGTGGGGAGGAGTGGAGAGAGGAGGAAGGCTATTCCAGATGAGATTGAGGTGATGGGGAAAGAAGCCTAACCATCAGAGGTTTTACAATAAGACGGGAACAAGAGTTACAGGATCTGAGGGAGTATGAAGATGTGAGAGCAGAAGGGAAGAGGCAGAGATTGCAGAGAAGGGGGCTGAACCAGTATCAGGAAAAAAATGGAGCAGAGGATAGGTTCATGTCTTTGAGCAAAGGGAGAGAAAGGTTGGTGTAGAGGGAGCAGTGGCAAGTGTGCAGAGGGTAGTTTAAAATAAAGCAACAGAAAGACTGGAAGAGGGGATCCAGCCTGGCCTGGGCAGATCTGGAGGCTGTTTTGTAGTAAACAAGTGCAAACACTGCAAGGATCATCTTAAGACTGATCTCACATAGGGCTTGAAGGAAGAGACGGGATTTGTTGTGATACTGTGCACCGATTTTTGAGAGGTGCTTTTATGTGGATGGCATTGATATGGCCAGAGAAGCTGAGGCTTCGATCCAGCCAAACACTGAGTATTTAAAACATTCCATGAAGGAACCATCTAGAGTTTTAAAGATCAGGATAAAACGGAGCTTGGTAAGTTTCTTTTTTTTTTTTTTTTTTTAACAGAGGTCACGGAGATCTTGTTTAGCAATCAAAGAAAGTTCAGTTTGAACTAAACAGGGGTTGGATGCTGTCAGAATTGCACTGAGTGCTGCTTCCAACTCGGTTACCAAAGAATCAAAGGCAAAACGTACAGATGCATGAACAGACATACAGTAGACTGAAGGAAGGTTATTTAGGAAGATCAAGAATAGGATAGGACCCAGGGTGCAACTCTGGAGAACATCTGATTTCATGGGGGTGGGAAGTGTCACCTATGGAAACTGACTTGTGCTGGTCAGATGGATAGCAAATGAACCATTGGACTAAAAAGTTAGACAGGTCAGTCTCTGTGAGGTTTTCAGGTTGGACAGGATGGGTGACAGTGCTGAAAGCCTTTCCAAGGTCTACAAAGCTAGATGAGGGATACAGACCCTGATCCATCCTTATTAGGACAGAGTTACAGAATCATAACAGTGAAGAGACTGTGAGTATGTCTGTCTGAAGCTAGACTGTAAGGCGCATTTTCTCCTCATCGTTGGATCTTCGGAGACGGAGAGGGAGACCTCCTGCATTGGGTCCCCCTCCCCCTGCAACAGACTTGCAGAATAAGTCCTGGCCGAATCTCTGTGGAATGAAATTTTTCTCTGTGGGACGTTTTTGTTTGCACCGGGAGCTGAATAAACTTCATCTCAGTTTAATTTCCTACTTGAAAGCCGAAAAGCCAAATTCTCTCTTCTTGGTGGGGTCAGAGCTCTTTGCTGTGTCGGCAGAGTTTTGGGACTTACAGAACAAGACCAAGGTCAAATTTTCCCACCCACCCCATTCCCTCCTCCCATTAAAAGGGCTCAAACCCCACCTACTACCCTGGGAGGGGGCCAGATTGGCTGTGCCCACAATCAGATCAGCAGGACTTGCGCACACTGAACACTGCTACCTAGGACAAACTAACAGAATTCCTTCCTAACCCATTCTCTTATGCAGTATTTTAACAACAATGAAATTCTATCTACTCTTATACAGTAACTCAATAATGATGCAACACTTACCAAAATGACTTAATGCCTGAATGCGTTACCCTATCTGCTGTCCTCCATACAGCTGCCTGCAGAACTGTTTAGTTAAAGACATAGCAAACTGCATATCAAGCTATCTGACATAACCGATTGTGGGAGGTGTGCTCACTATTCTAGGCCACTCAAAGGGCAGACATTTCTCCCTTCCCTGCCTCCACTGTTATTAATAGGTTGCAGGCTCTGCACTGGAGGGGTAGCTTACTATACTGTTGATGCCTCCTCCTCCAAATTGCTCACTGCATTGCCAGATAATATCCTTCCCATTGCTATTGCCTCCTTCTCCTTGAATCTGTATTGTCCTCCTGTCACTTGGCTTTCACCAATATTATAGCGTAGCTGCTTATCTTTCCTTCTGTAACTAGACTGCCTAAGTATTCAATTGTACCTGATTATTCCTCCCCCCTTCATTGCCAGGGCTTGATTATTGCCCTTCCCCTGGGCCCCCCTGCCGACATGTCTTCCACCCTGTCTCCTCCCCAGTGGCACAATGCAAAGGGCCTAAAAGTTGCACACATCAATGTCCACAACCTCCTAGCTAACCTCACTGAGCTGATGGCTTGGGTTGCTCACTAGAAACCAGACATCCTGGGGATCTCAGAAACATGGATCAAGCCAGCCTCCCCAGACTCTGTCTGCACCCTCCCTGGGTACAACACTATCAGGCAGGATAGGGCAGGGAACAAATGAAGGGGTGGACTACTGCTGTAATACAAGACTCACCTTAACGTGTCTGTCATTCCTCACCCTGCCTCCCCCTCATGCGAGTTCCTACATGCCCTCCTTCTGCTGGGCAACTCAAAAAAGCTCCACCTGTTCTGTGTTTATAACCCTCCAAAATGTGGAGCTCATGGTCTCTCCTACCTCTTTGACTGTCTCAGCCCTAAAGTGGGTACTAGTGAACTCCTTGCATTCGGAGACTTCAACCTAAACTGGCTGGGTGACAACTCCGTGTCATATGAGCCCCTACTGTCAGGCCTAGCCCTTGGACAATTTATCTCCAAACCAACCAGACTATCCTCCTCAGGGGAAAAAGGTAACCTTATAGACTGGATGCTGAGCAACAGGCCAGACCGTATCACAGCGTCTGGCCTCTTCCCAGATTCCATCTCGGACCACTCCCCCCACCTACTGCATTTGGAAAATCCTCACCCCCAGGGTCCCGTGTAAAGATATTCAGATGAGGGACTACTCAAAATTCAACACTAATGACTTCCTTGCTGACCTTAGCTGGTACGACTGATCCCAAGTACAGCCACCAGTGACCCCTCAGCTGCTCTCGAAGGCTTCCTATCCATATTCGCCCCCCTACAGGATTGGTATGCCCCCTCACAAAAAGGAGGGTGAGGGGCACTGTCACAGAATGGCTGCATGGTGGCCTGTTTGCCCTAATGAAACTCGGGGACAAACTCTGGTAAAAATTCAAGGCCTCTGGGGACAGTTCTGACTTCACGGAATACAGGTAGCTCAGGAACTCCTGTAAGAGGGCTATCCACTCAGCAAAGAGTGAATTCTGCAAATCCTCCCTTGAAGCCTCATCCAAAAACCTGAGTAGTTTCTGGCGTACCATCAAACAGACAGTGAATGGCCCTGCCAGCGCTCAGGTCTCCGACATACAATTGGAAGAGCAAGCTGTAACAATGCCCTGACTATCGCAAATGCTTTCAATGCCCAGTTCTCTGACCTGTCTGCCTTCATTCCACCATCTCCTGCCACCAGTGAGATGGACCCCTCTGGAGATGCTGTGACTTCTCAACCCCCCCTCTACTTCAAAACTGTGTCCTGGAGTGAGACACGGAAGCTTCTAGCTGAACTCTCCCCACACACTGGGGCTGGGCATGACAATCTTGAGCCTAAACTGCTCTGCCTGGGGGCCCCCTTTCTTGCCTGGCCTATCTCCCACATCCTCAATTCCTCTCTCATATCTGGGACAATCCCTGCCATATGGACGGTAGCACTTGTGGTCCCAGTCCCCAAGCACAGCAACCCAAAAATTCTTGAAAACTATCACTCCATAGCGATCTTGTCAGCAGTTAGCAAGCTGCTCAAAAAGGTGGTGGCCTCTCAGCTCACACACTACATTCATAACCATGGCCTTCTCTCCCCAGCCCAGCTTGGGTTCCGTAAAGGACATAGCACTTCCACTGCCCTTGTTCAGGTCACCTCTGAGATCAAAACTGCAACTAACCAAGGCAAACTAACTGGTGCCATCTTCATAGACCTGTCTAAGGCCTTTGATCTGGTTAACCACACACTCCTGGGCTCCACCCTTTGGTCCCTTGGCCTCTCTCCTCCAGTCCTAGTCTGGTTTGCCAGCTACCTCTCAGACAGGCAGCAGTACACCAAATTCCAAAAAGCCCTCTCCTGGCTTACACCGTTTACATGTGGGGTGCCACAAGGGTCCGTACTCAACCCTATATTATTCTCTCTCTTTATCAATCAGCTGCCTTCAGTCTCTGCCTTTGGGCATTCCACCCTGTATGCTGATGACCTCTTGTTACTAACTAGTTCACAGGACATCAACGTCATCAACTCCAGACTGAATACTGACCTCGACTGCATTCAATCTTGGCTAAAGGCCCATAAGCTTGTCATCAACCTCCAGAAAGCACAGGCCGTGCTATTTGGTTCCCTGACCAAGGCAAGAGCATGTCCTGCCTCCCTCAAAGTCATTGGAGCAGACGATACCCCCTTACAAGTGGTTGACTCTTTCAAGTACCTGGGGGTAACCCTTGATCCTCAACTTGATCTCTCCCTGCACATTCGCAACTCATGTAAGGCCACAAACTTCAATCTGGGCCTGGCTTACAGAGCCAAAAGTTGCCTCACCCCTGCAGCCCGACTTGCCCTTGCAAAAGGGGTTCTACTCCCCATGCTCTGCTATGGGCTCACCTCCTTCCTGAATGCTCCAAAGACCTGGCTCACTAAATGGGATAAGTGTATAATAACATTTGCTGCTTCACCCTGTCAGCCCTCTGCCTCATGCACCACTGTCAGCTCTACTCAAGGCTAGGGTGGCTGTCCCCTGACAACCACCGAACCTTTGTCATGGGAAACCTTATCGACAATATTGTCAGAATGCCACCCCTCCGGCACTTGCAGAACTGCTCAAGCCTGTTCCCCCTGTCTACCAGCTGATGTCCAGTGACTCCCAGGCCCTCCAGGTCCCCAAAAACTCACTCCTTTGCAGGGGATCATGCCTTTGCTGCCCTCACTCCTAGAACATGGAACCTTCTCCGTGCCCAAGTAAGATCTGCCCCCTCACACACCAGCCTCAGGTCCTCCCTCTGAGGCCATCTGAAGCAAGCATCCTCCTGCCCCTGCACCTAGTGCCCCCACCCTGAGTGGAGGGGGGCCCGGTGCCACTTGGACTTTGTGTGGTTGCCACATGTGCCTAGGGAAAATAATTGTGCATCCCTGAGCCCTCTGGCCATGTCTCGATTGATGCCTCAATGTCCTCGACTACTGCTTATGTGCTTGATTCACTGTGTCACATTCTGTTAGGGATAAATGTCCCCCTGCCAGGCTAAGCAGCCTTGAGTTTTATCCAACGCCCCCTTCCACTTGCTGCAATTCCTCTTCAAATGTTCCACCCCCCTTGCTGTACATGTACCAATACTCTTTGCCCCCTTGTGTTCACTAACTGGGTATCCCCACTTACAGGCCTAGCTGCTATCTAATCCTATTTTTGACTGCTGCTTGTTGATTGCTGTGCATTAACTCTGTATCATTATAATCCGGCACCTGACAGTTTTACTTGTTGGTAACTGTGTCTTGACTCTGTATTGTTATTGCCTGTACCTTGTACCTTGTAATTGTCCCGGGTTGCACCTGAAAATAGGCACTTGAATGTCCAGTGTTCTTACCTGGTAAACAAAAGCTAAATAAATAAATAAAGAAGGAGTAGTGCAGGAAAGAGGAGCATTGGGAAAGCATTCATTCTGGCAGTGTGACGAAGCAACAGGAAAGGCTAGCAGGAGGTTGGGATGCATAGGCAGGGGAATCACCAGCTGAAACAGAGAGGTAGGAATACCACTATATAAAACATTGGTGAGGCCACACCTCAAATACTGTGTTCTGTTTTGGAGCCCCCATCTATGTAAGGACGTTGATAGGTTGGAGGCGGTGCAGAGGAGGGCAACCAAAATGGTAAAGGGACTACATCACAAACCCTATGAGGCTAGGCTGAAGGAATTGGATATGTACTCCCTGGAAGACAGGAGGGAGAGGGGGGATATGATTGAAACATTTGAGTACCTCATGGGGAGAAATAAGGTACAGGAGAATACAATTTTCGAGAGAAAAAGATGCTCAAGGAAGAGGGGGCACAATATAAGACTGGAGGTAGGTTCGGGGGAATGTGAGGAAGTACTTCTTCATTGAGAGGGTAGTGGACAAATGGAATAGCTTGCTGGCAGAGGTCATGGGGGCAGAAACAATTACAGACTCTAAAAATGCTTGGGATAAGCATAAGGTGATACTGGTAGTCGGGGGGAGGGGGACAACCCAATATCAGCAAAGCATAAAAAGGCACAATTGTTAGAGATAATGAAGCAGAATAGGTGGGCCAAAGGCTGTTATCTGCCAACAACTTCTATGTTTCTATCTACCAGAGCAGGAAGAATGAAGATGGACTGATAATTCTGTGGGGTGAAAGGGTCACAACTTTTGTGGAAGTGGAGAACTTTGGTACTTTTCCAGCCTGAGAAAACCTTGCAAAGAAGGAGAGAGGTTCAGAAGGTGAGGAGAAAGGTGAATTGATAGCAAGGGTGGTGATGTAGTGGAGCCTAAAGTCAAGGCTATCAGGATTGTGGCCTTTTAACTGGATGGGACATAATAAGACAGTGATGTAGATTTATAGACAATGACAGCAGAAAAAAGGCCTGTTAGCCCATCCAGTCTATCCACCCTACCCACCCTACCCAAGTACTCTGCGCTGGCCTAGTGGTCATCTCTCCCCGTTACTTGATTTAAAGTTACTGTACCATTTCTGTACATGTAATAAGTTGAATGCACCTTGTTTATCTTCCTACTGCGGTCCACATTTCATTTGCCTCTTAGCTGTGAGTTCATCAACATTAACTGAACAATTACAACGAAACAAAAAAAAAAAAGGTTAACTATAGTGAACTTCAGTCATTTAAAACCATTAACTTTGGTTACTTGAGTTCATTTGGTTTCTTTGTGTATTCCACCGTTATTGTTTGTATAATGACCGACTGTTACATTTTAAACTCTGGCTTCAATCTGTGTTCGTTTTGTATGTCCCCTTGTGAGTACTCATGGCATGTCTATTTGCAGCTCAGCTTGCCCAGTAATTATGTATCAGGCATCTCATCCTCCACTTCTGCCATTTCCATTCTCTCCGTGCTGCTCCATTGTACCCAGCATCGCCATCTGCCTATTTGCTTGTCCACCTGTATATTAAGTCTGGCTGCCAGTAGTTCCGTTTGATAAATTTTGGTTATACATCCAATCCATTCCTCAATGGTCGGAATGTCACTTGTAGCCAGTGAGCTTGATACGTTTCCATGCAGCTGCTACTAAAATCGGCATCAATTTGTGCTTCTCAGCTTTCTAGGGGATTATCATAGAGAACCCTAGCACACATTCTGAATATTCTAGTGGCACTGGAATCCCTGTGATGTGATGTGCTGACCTCTGCAGCTCTGTTCAAAATGGTTGAATCAGCCTACAATCCCACAACATGTGCCAGTGATTCTGCTCGTGATTCTCTTCCTCTCCACACAGTCCCCAGCACTGGGCTGTGTTAGTCACCTGATAGTGTTTAGTAACTGTTGATGCTCTGAATAACCTTATAAGGGACCTTCTAAAAATATTCACTTCAGATTGGGGCTGATGTTATCTTCTAGCCCTTTTGCAATCTCCCTCCTCAGTCTGCATCTTGGATTGCGCATGAGACCTCTCTTTCCCAGGTCTCTTTGGCCTTATCTACTGTGGTCCCTGATGCCCCCTGGAGCAACTGATAGATGTCTAAAATGTACCTCTGTGACCCAGTGATACTTACCACCTACTATACATATTCTTCCCATTTGGAGATGGGCCTGGATAGTTTGCTTATCTTCCCTGGCAAATTAATGAAGTGCCACACTTGCATGTACTTGTGGAACTCTGTGTTTGCCCACTCAAATTTTTCTTTTGCTCTGGTAAATGTTATGCAGGCTTCTTGTTCAGGCATTATTACCAAGGAGTATGGTGTGCAAATCTGTTTGAAACACCATTTTAGAAGTGAGAAAGAAATAATTTCCCCAGCTGGAATTTGAACCCAGGTCTGCGCAGAATGCTGTTCTGCCAAACTATCCAGCTGTGCTACCAGGACAATTGGATCATGAGGATGCCCAAGGGTACTGAACTTTTTCTCTAATGCACACCCTAGAGCTGCACAAATCAGAATTACATCTCTATTATCAAGGGGTGTAGTGTGTATATATGTTTGAAACACAATTTTAGAAGTGAGAATAAAGCTGGGGCACTAATTTCTTTCTCACCTCTAAAATAATGTCTCAAACATATATGCACACCACACCCCTTGATAATAAAAAACATAATTCTAACTTATCCAGGGTGTGCATTCGAGAAAAGGCTGAGTGCCCTTGGGGAATCTCATATTCCAGTGGTCCTGGTAGCTTAGCTGGATAGTGAAGCAGGACAGTATTCTGAGCAGACCTGGGCTCAAATGCGAGCTGAGGCACTTATTTCTTTTTCACTTGTAAAACTGTGTTTCAAATAAATAGTATGTGCACACCACACTTCAAGATAATAAAGATGTAATTCTAATTTGTGTGGCTTCCAGGGTTGTGAATAAGTAGTTATCACCCCCTTAACTATCACCTTTAGGGCACTCCATCAGACTGCATGTGATGCCCCCCCCCTTTCAGGACTGTTTACCAGGTAGTCTTGTATTGTGGTCTTTACCTTGTCCCTAAACTCTGACAAGTTCAAGTGACCTTCTTTCATATGCCAGGTCCAGTTCCTCTTGGATGGTGCCATTTCCACTGTCAGTTTCACAAAGGTGTGGTCTGATGTCATTTCTGAGAGAATGGAGCTGCTTTGTACTCGTGCTTCCACTCCTTTGAGACCAGAAACATATCATTACTGATGTAACCGAGTCTGTCTGAATAATGTGTGTAGTACTTCATGGTGCCATTCAAATACCGCCATATTTTAGTCCATCAGACCTGTCCCAGACAGTCTGGCTGGAAACTTCTCTTGCATACTTTCATGCATCTGTCTTTCCCCCGTTTATCCATCTTGGTGGACATAATGGTATTATAATTACCGGGCATCAGTTTTTTCAATGTGCCAACCCTGTTGATATTTGCCATAGTAGCCAGCCAGTTATTACGGCAAACACACGCACAAAATGTTCACATTTAGCACACACCTCTGTCTTTCAGTCACGCAGCTCACTTCAGTATAGTGTTTGCATAGCCACCGAAATAAAAATCGAAACTGCTTACTCTGTCTGTCACAAAATGAAACCTGCACTATTTTACCTAAAAAAAAAAAAAAAAAAAAAACTTGGTTACCTCACACTTTTACCATTGCAGTCCCTTACCATTTATCTCCCCACAAGACCCTTCATCAACACCTTGTGACAGCAGTCTTCATGGTGACCATGCTCACTGAAAAATGCAGAGGCAAACTAATCTTTCTTATTATAGTATTCACATTTTTTGCAAAAAGTGCAAAAGTTCAAACTGCTGTCCTATTCAAAACAAAAAGATTTGCCACACACATTTGTTTGGTGACATTTAAAAAAATGCTAGTTACTATCTCTTTCAACACTATAAACCACTTGCGATCTCTTGCACTGAATGTGGCAGGAAAAAAAATTGATGCCCAGTAATTGTAAAAAAATAAGGCAAGGGATGGTGTGCATACTCAAATTTAATGCACAACCTCTGTGTGGGATGCTTTTATAGACCCCTCTAGCTTCATTCTCGGGATTTATGTAGCATCCCACACCTTCGGTATGCATTAAATTCTTGTAATGCACACCACCCTATGCATTATTCTCTATGAAATCTCCCCAGATAATGTACAGTTTGCCCTGCTTTTGTACTGTGGTTAAAATAGCATCTTTCAGGAACACTATATCTTCCTTCTCATTATTTATGTAAGTTTTTAAAAGAGTGCATCTAGCATCCCTGTATACACCATGCAACTGGACAAATCTGCCCTTTGGGTCTAGCACTACCTTATCAGATACCATATTGATCACATACAGTATGCTACTAACCCGTGCGCTAAAACATACATTTTATGATTTTTCTTCCTCATTTGTTGATTCAACAAAGTCTAAGAGGGTAGCATCTTTCAGAAAAAGAGATGTGCAAGAACAAGGGGCACAATTTGAAAATGAAGGGGGGACGGCTCAGGGGCAATGTGAAGAAGTATTTTTTCACAGAGAGGGCGGTGGACAAATGGAACAGCCTATCTGAGGAGGCAGTGGGGTCAAAAACAGTAGGGGAATTCAAGAATGCATGGGACAGACAAAGGCAATTCTAATGGGGAGTAGGAGGAGGTAGGCAGTTGGTTAACTAGGATCTGCAGCTTATCCAACAGGTAGGGAAATGGGCAGACTAGGTGGGCCAAGCAGTTCTTATCTGCCGTCAAAGTCTATGTTTCTGTGTTACCACACTTCTCTAAACCACTTATGTGGTGGTGGCTCTCTCCTCCCTTTCACCAATGCCAGTTTCCTCTGATGATCTGTGCTGACCTCATGCCACTGGCCATCTTTAAGGTTTGCAGTTGGAATAACATTGAGACTGATATAAAAGGGATACCATATGTACAGGTTCTACCCCATTTTGTCACAGATATCATGCCTTATTCTCTCCTCTACTTTTTCCTTCATCCTCCCATATTCCTGGCACTGTGAACAGTTTTTTTCAGTGTTCCACGGTGAGTGGGGCAAAATCATGTTTGAAGAAAAGTTTTTGATACCCCAAAATAATCTTCTTTTTCGCCTTTGTTTTGCATAACACTGCTACCATTGTCTAACAGTCAAGGAATGCTATAATTGCCAATCTCTGTCTGGCCTTGGGCTTGGTGGGGGTCTAATGTGGGTTCTACGTGCCTGGAGGATGTTAAACTGAAAGTCCGCTTCCAGATTTAGGACCTCTTGGATGAAGCTGTCAATAAACAGTATCAGTATGCTGATGACCTGGTGATCTATGCCACCTCTCATTCTGTCCCAGACATTAGTGCCCACCTGTCCTCTGCGTTCAAACAGATTCAGCACTGGCTCTCCTCCAATGCACTAATTCTCAGCCTACCTAAGACTGAGGCCATGTTTTTTGGGTCTGCTAGAAAAGTCTCTGCTGAGTTTTCTAAGCTTTGTGTGCTTAGCTGTGATGGGTTGGTTGTCACGTCTACTGTCTCCTTCAAATACCTTGAAGTAACCCTTGATCCTGTTCTTGACTTCTCTGCACATATAAATGAGGTATGTAGGTCTTTTGATGCCAAGTTAGGAGCAGCCTACCGTGTGCACCACTCTCCCTAACTCCTGTTGCCAGAATCTCTGTGGCACGTGGGGTACTGCTTCCTAAGCTTCTGTATGCTCTCCACACTCTCTCCATGCAAATTCAGGTATCCTTCACAAATGGGACACCTCCTAGAACAACATCTGTAGATTCGCCCTCTCTGCCCCTCACCTTACCCCCTGTTGTCCTCTATACTCCACTTTGCCCTGGCTATCCCCCCAATCCCAGTGCTCCTTCTCTCTGGTTTGTTTTATTGACTCCATGAACAGAACCCCCCCACCCAGACTGTATTGGGGCATGATCACCCCTGCGACTCGTTCCATACACTAAGGTCATCTAACTTGTCACTGTTCTCCGTCCCTTACTGCTCGACTAAAATGGGGGAGCAAGCTTTCTCCCAGTTCGACCCTAAATTCTGGAACTCCTTACCGGCCAATTTAAAGGGCTCCTTAACTCACTCTGCCTTTAAATCTGCACTTTTTTCCACCTTCATGCACTTGATTCCTGTGACTGTACCTGATCTTCCCTGAACTCTGCTTCCTGCTTATCTGATCCTGCTCTACCTGTTTCTCTGAACTGTACTGTATTGCCTGACTGTGTCTAATGTCCTATTCATCCCTGCCAGGATGGCTACTGCTTATGTTGTAGCATGACTCTCTCTGTGGGGGGGTCAACATTGTTATGTAGCAACTATTTGTGATTGCTTGTTAGGACTGTACTCAATGTAATGACTGTTCCATTGGAAGCCTGTAATTTCTAACTATTTGTACTTGTTTTATGTTGGCTTCTATGTTTGTATGCTGTACTCTCCCAGGTCGTGCTTGAAAATAGGCAGGTTTATTGCCTAATGTACTTACACGGTTACCAAAAGCAAATAAATAAATAAGTAATCCCTGTTTCTGTCTTTTTGGTTATCCTGTATATATGGATATTAAACCCGAGAAACAACAGAGGCAGCTAATAAGGACACCACTGGAGCCACGGGCATGTGTGATGCTCACAAAATCTCCTCCAAAGTCAGGCTATGAAACTGTCTGCTGGCAGAAAGGACCATTAATCTTGGTCAAATAAAAAATACTTTATTACAAAAGCTTTAAAAATACATAGCAAGCAGCGCCCTCACCACCATGGCACGTGAACATGTATACCCCTGAGGAAAGGAGGGAGAGGGGGGACATGATAGAAACTTTCAAGTACCTCAAGGGAATCAACAAAGTCCAAGAGGGTAGCACCTTCAGAAAAAGGGATGTGCAAAAACAAGGGGTCACAATTTGAAGATAGAGGGGGGACTGCTCAGGGGCAATGTGAGGAAATATTTTTTCACAGAGAAGGCGGTGGACACATGGAACAGCCATGGTGAGGGTGCGGCTTGCTATGTATTTTTAAAGTTTTTCTAATAAAGTATTTTTTATCTGACCAAGATTAATGGTCCTTTGTACTGGCACACTGTTTTGTAGCCTGACTTTGGAGGAGGTTATATGGCTAGTCACCACTGTTCTCTAGATCTTCGATATTTTGGTGTAAAAGGAGCTCTCTGTCATGCAGCTAGAGTATTGCTCCATTGTGCAAGTCCACTGTCTCTGATAAGCCCGATACCTCCCCCTCCAACGCTCTCATTTTTGCTCCTGTATTTTAATGCCCCTCTGGTTCCTGTTATATGTGGTCCGGTGTGTCTCCCAGGTTGCACAATTCTCTATACAGTTTTTTGAACTTGATCGTAAAGGCTGCCTTGTTCTCCTCTATTTTGCTTCCACGAGGCCTGCTCTGTCGATTCTGCCCACCTCAAGGAGGAGCGACTCCTGATCTGGGCCCACTCCACAAGGGCGGATTTCTGCTGTTTGAGGGTTCCAGCCATAAAGGCTTTCATTCGTTGCTTTGTTTCCATCCTTATCTCCTTGATGGTGTTTGAGGTCAGATTGTTTATTTTAGCAGCATGGATTTCAATAGATGAACTCTGGGGCTTGCAGGAGCTCAAAGTGCCTACTCCTCCATTGCACAGTGACATCACCAGAAGTCACTTTAATACCCCTTTTATAGTAAACATTGCACACATCTGGAAAATTGCTCTTGATCTCTGATGAACTTCTGTTCTTATTTTTATCCTTTTCCTCATCACAAGAGGCATGCCCACTGTGCAATGCCTAATGTTCACCCTGTATTAATCTCAATTCTCTGTTATTGTACTGCTCTTCCAAGACACAAAGACAGCTTGTAGGTTTGAAGTTTGGTATGGTGTGGTGTGTCGCAGGGCTGCACTGTTGCAGGCAGAGTGGCATGTTTACATGCCAGTAAATAACACCTGAACCAGTACAGCTGCCGGGATCATCCTGCACCACAATAGAACTGCTTGTAGCACTCTCCAAGCAGTTTATGCTGCCTGACCTGCACTGAAGCAGCTCATATATACCTCTCACAGTGGTGTAGAGCAGGTAGTGTAAATGGGCCTTTGGATATCCTTAATCTACAAAGCAGTACAGTATGATCAGAAGAAGTAGAGACTGTCCAACACCCCCAAAATGATTTGGTTAATTCTATCTCTTTCTTTCCAGCATCCCTACCCTAGATTGTAGTCTTTGGGGGTCACAGCCTCTCTACTTTTCCCCCATTGTTCTGATTGCATATAGCCAGGGGAGATAAAAAAGATCACTGGAGCCCCTAATTACTGTAGGTTGTATGTGCTGCAACTACATACACACAACCTAATATAAATTCCAGGTTCCAGTAGTTTTGGCAGAGCTGTGGTATGTGTAGAACTTTCTATAGCCCAACGTGATTCTCAATGCGTAGAAGGTGTTGGGTTGTGTATACATGTAGAGCACACAACCTGCTTACCCTCAAGGATACTGAGCATATTGGCAGCTTTAGTTACTCTTACCCTCACCGCCAGTTACTGCTGGAGCAAGCAGGAATGGGATGCAACCCCGAAGATCACAGGGGAAGGTTAAGGGTATGTGAAAAAGAGGAAGGCAAGATCAACCACATAAAAACGTATAATATATTCTATAGGGAGGGACAGGTACAGCTAGAGTTATGGAGCATGAACAGAACTATAGTACAGCAGATTTGACCTTGGAAACATGGGCAGTTTATTTCATCAAAAAATATTTACATTTTTATGAGGTGGTGATTTTTACATAGGTACACAGACAATGTCGGCAGATAAGGGCCTATGGCCCACCTAGTCTGCCCATTTGAGTTTGTAACTTCAGTTTGTTTTCCTAGAACTCTGTTGCCCCTTACCCCTGACCACCAGAATTCCTTTATGTCTATCCCATGCATTCTTAAATCCCGTGATTGTTTCAGTCCCCACCACTTCCTCAGGTAGGGTGTTCCACTTGTCCACCACCTGTTCTGTGAAGACATTCTTCCTCACATTTCCTCTGAATCATCCTCCCTCCAACTTCATCCCATGCCCTCCAGTCCTGGAACATCTTTCTAGCTTAAAAATAGTGTATTCTTGCACCGTGTTCCTCCCTGTCAGATACTTGTATGTCTCTATCATGTCCCCTCTCTCCCTCCTTTCCTCCAGGGAGTACATATTCAATTCCTTCAACCTGTCCTCATAGGACATAGGATTTTTAGGGACCATCCAAATAAATTATCTCCTTAAAGCACCAGTTCCAAATTCTTACTAAACAAATTAGTTGTCCCAGGTTCCAAAGGCCCAGATACTCATCTAATTATGCTATTGTTCAAGAATGCATTACCACAGTTATATATCAATATATCCCCCAGAGCCACTCGTTGCGGGATAAGAGTGGTTTCACATGCGTTCTGCTCCTACTAGAACAGTGAAGCGAAGCTGAGCTGTTCTGGCTGGAACAGAATGCAAGTGAAACCACTCTTATCCCACAATGAGGGGTGACAGGGGATGTATTAAAATATTATAGATCGAGGGAGTGCCCGGTGTTATTAAAAAAAAAAAAAAAATTGGGATATGTGTGAGTTTGTGTTTCTTTGAAACTTGGCTTTGCTGCCAATGCCCTTTTCAGGTAATCTTTGCCTCAATGCTTTTGTGCTGAGATTCTTTTTCTTGTTAAATTTGTTTTGCTGCTTTTCTGTATTCTCCCATGTTGTACCTGAAGTTAGACATTTTAATTGTTTAGTGTACCTGCCTCGTAAACAAAACCCAAATAAAACTAATTAACTTAATTAACTAACTAACTAACCTAAATACTCAGATGCAGAAACACATTTGAGGGGAAGAAACATATTTTTCTCCTCTTTTTCTAGAGTCTGCAAGACTTTGGTAACTGGCTAAACATCTGGGACTGGATTTTCAAAACCCCCAGAAATTGGCACAGATGCAAGAAAAACTGGTGCAATTGGGTCTTCACTTGTGGAGCTGCATGTTTTCCTACATGTGCCAGACTTTCAAAGATGGAGCCCTTTTATAGCCAGCTCCATGATTTACAGCATCTTGTAGCCATTTCATGGTGTAGCCACATCAAAATGTTATGCCTGGTTGGACCAGGCATAACATCCTCTTCAGCTGTGCCTGCTGCCCATGCAGAGCACAGGCTGAAGATTGGAATGCCTGCAAGTGTGGAGATTTTTCTACCACACTGGTGGCTGCAGAGTAGGACTTTGTCCCAGAACCACTGAAAACCCGGCCCCAAGTCTTCACAATGTGATAGTTTTGCATTTACTTCCAGATATGACCTCTCTCAGGCATCTGAGCCAAAGGGACCCCATCTGCCTTCTATTCCATCCACCTTGGTCCATAACTTGACCCTTCCATGCAATAGGAGTTATTTCTCTGTTTCCTCTTTAAAAATGCAACTGCGCAAGTGTTCAGTCTGGGAGACCCAGGCTGCTGTCATACCAGGGGCCACCCAACCAGGTTAATCCTAGTATTACCACCAGCAGACACCACCAACACTCCAGTAGCTAGATGCTAGTCATAGCTGAAAACAGTGGAGGGTGCTGACAGCACGCTGTGCAGTCATGAAAACTCAGCCAGGAGGCAAAATGCTTTATCTCTGCCATGCCTCTTGGTCTCTGTCACCCTGAGGTGGAACTCCTCAGTAAGCATCACCAAACATTTTTTTTTCCACTTTAAAGAGAAACAAACCACATACATATTTTTGTCCTGGTGGGACTCTACAGAGTAGTGCAGTCACCATTTCAGCATAAGGCTAACCCCAGAGGAAATCAGATGTTTAGTACACTCAGCAGTATAATATGGGAGAGGCAGTTTGCAGGAAGAGCAGTGTGTAGGTTTCATAACCATATTCAGGGAGAAGAAAAGGGAAATTGTTTAATCAGGAAAGGCACAATAAGTCAGAGCTTGTTTCCAGGTGTGACATGGGAGCACAACGAAGTGAAGAGAATTGCTCAGGGTCACACAGTGTACAAGTGGAGGATAATGGGATTCAAACCCAGATCTCCAGGTTTGCAGCTCAGTGCCCCTAATCACAATGCTATACTGCCTCCTATATAAAGGGAGAGCGCAAGGCTTGGATTTTCAGAAGCCCGGACACAGGACTTGCAACAGTTGTACTGCCACTGCTGCATCACTGTAAAAGTAAATTGACACATAAATATGCAGCCAGTCTATCGGCACTCAGAATAAGTGAATGGAATATTACCATCTTCTTGGGCCAAACCATTGTGTAATTTATTAACAAGCAGTGCAAAATCATACAATCACATCTCATTCCTTCATCTCATAAATATGCGGTAAACACACTTTGTATGAATGTGTAGTTGATGTGGCAAACAAAGTCTCTGAAAACACATTACTCTTTCTCCAGTAGTAGTGTTAACTTCCACAATGACCTTCCTTTTGCTTCCAGCTTTTTCATATTGTGGATAATTCTGCCTTCGTGTGCTTGTGTTGGAACAGTTAAACTCCATTTCAAGGTCCCGTGGCATACACATACTCATAAAGCATATACATTTCTATAGTCCCCAGGCCAGGGGCACCTTACTGCATGCAGCTACATATACATGCCTCCAGTGTTGCACCTAGCTCAGAGCTCTGAGGGTGGGGTCATATGACTCCGAAATGTCACACGTCAGATACTCTAGCTAGGTGTAACACCAGAGGCAGGTACCTGTAGCTGCATGCAGTGAGTGCCCCTTGCCTGGGGACTACAGAAATGTATATGCATTGTGAGTACATGTGTGCCCCAGGGACCTGGGAGTGGCATTTACCTGTTCCATTGTAAGCACACGAAAGCAGAATTATCCACAATAGAAAAAGCTGGACACAAAAAGAAGGACATTGTGGAAGCAGAGACATCACAGTGGATGAAAACAACACCACAGGATTGGGCAATTGAGCCACAATCAACTACTGGAGAAAGAGTAATGCGTTTTCAGAGACTTTGTTTGCCACATAAACTACACATTCATACTGAGTGCGTTTACTGCATATTTATGAAATGAAGGAATGAAATATTGATTGCATGATTTTGCACTGCTTGTTAATAAATTACATGATGGTTTGGACCAAGAAGATGGTAATATTCCATTTATTTATTCTGAGTGCCAATAAGCTGACTGCCTATTGATGTGGCAGTTTGTTTTGATTTAGTCCCTGCTACTGGGCATCAGCAACACTTCTTGATCCTACAATAAAGATTTTTTGAGCTCAACAGACACTTTGATTTTCCAGTTGTGTCCCTGTAAACGTGCCAGAATGTTTGTGGGTAGTTTTTGAACACACTACCACGTTTACTACCCTGTGCTCAAATTAAGCATACAAAACAATGCATGCATCATTTTCTATGCGTAACATGAGACACTTAGACCAAGAAGTTAGTTCGGTTTTCAGTGGTTTAACAGTCTTGTCACAAGGTTGAAAGCACAGCCAAATCATGCTGCAGCTGGTGGAAAATTCAGCCCCAAACATCCAGACTGTTTGATTTCTCTGTGTGTGCCTCTCTCTCTAACCACATCTATAAACTCTAATGCCTGAAACCCAATTCAAATCCTTATATAGAGATGGCTGATAAGGCTGTGTCCCTCTGGGGAGGCCTGACACATGGCTGAGCCAGTGACCACACTACTCAGAGGAGACCCAAAAGAATGAATCTCATGTCTGTAGTCTGTGACTCTCCATTTAAACTAGAAATAAATGTAAACGCTGTTTTTTGGGTAACATTGGTTCAGGTGACAACTTGTCAGCATGGGGGGTTGGGTAGGAGGTATTGGCTGTATGCCCATCTGGCTTCTGGTTGAAAAGAAAAAAGAAAATATAGTGAAATGCAAAACAATACAGGAAACTAGACAAAAACCTGCTCAATGGGTCTGCATGGGACTCCGTAAGGTAAACCAAGGCAAAGAAGAAAACAACAGCACTCACCCACTCTCCAGAAGGGGAATATACCCTACACATGGATATCAAAACACAAGAATAATATTCCCAAAAAAGTTTATATAGCAAAAATCCCTCACAGACACTGCAAGACAGGATCTAGAGAATGTGATGGTAGCCAGTTAACGTGTTTCATATCAAATGCCCCTTGGTGAGAAACGTGTTAGGTTGGCTACCGTGGCTACCATTGCATTCTTTTTATGAAGAGTGGATATTCCCTCCTGGAGACTGGTAAGCACTGTCTTTGTAAAATAGTACATTCTGGTGCATATTAACATGGAACTTCAAAAATTATTTAGGTTTCTATTCAAGAACATTTTACATGTCTTATCCCCCCCACCCCCCAACACACACACACACACACACACACACACACACTCACACACATATAGAAACATAGACTTTGACAGCAGATAAGGACCACTTGGCCCACCTAGTCTGCCCATTTCCCTACCTAGAGGATAATCTGCAGATCCTATTTAACCAACAGCCTATTTCTTCCTACCCCCCACAAAATTTGCCTTATGTCTGTCCCATGCATTCTTGAAGTCTTCCACAGTTTTAGACCCCACAACCTCCTCAGGAATGCTGTTCCATGCTTCCACCACCCTCTCTGTGAAAAAAATACTTCCTCACATTGCCCCTGAGCCGTCCCCCCATCTTCAAATTGTGTCCCCTTGTTCTTGCACATCTCTTTTTTCTGAAAGTAACACACACACACACACAAATATTTTTTTATATTTTTTGGTAACCAGGCACAAGGTCTACTGGATGTACCAAGCTCGTTCACAGCTCCTTACTCAAATGTCTTTGCTATACTGCCAGCCCCATTTTACTGCAGAAATGTAAATGTAAACCTTTCCAATGAAATTCATAGTCTTCTCTGTTTCTGCAAAACTACTTACTGGATGGATGGAAGTGAATATTGATGAGAAACTAGTAAGACACTGTGCACATGGGAAATGTGAGTTATTCCCCTGGAGTCTCTCTTCCTGCTATAATATTTGACATTATGAAAAGATGCCACAACTGTGACTGCTAATCCAGTTTTATCAATAAGAAGTACTTTAAAGCAGCAGTGCAACATACGGAGCCAGATCTAGATCTATTCAGGTCACATTGCACTCTATCAATAGCTTTCTATTACAAGAATGAACAAGCAGGCTGGAGGGCACAGTGTCAAAGGGCAACACTTGCTTTATTGTGTGTGAGAGAAGGTAATTAAAAGTTAAATATGCTGTAGCTTAACATTGAGTAAAACTAATAAAAATAGTTTAATATAACAGTTGTCAATAAATGGGGCCAGATTGCAGTGTAATCCAAGGGTATCAAACTGGTCCTGTTCATTGCACTTTTGTTGTTTTTTTTTTATTTACATTTTCTCCCATGCAGTTGGCCACCACTTCTACCTGCCTTTGGCCAACTACAGGTCTGCCTGATGGCTTCACAGGTCACTCCATTCAACTTGCTCACAAGCTGTCTGGTAGCCACCCACATGATGGGCCCCGAGTCAGGGCGATTCAGCCAGTTCCTACTTTGTACTATAATTGATGTTTAGCTTGTTGTGAGTCAGTGGTTGATCTAAGCAGGTGTCATGGGCCAGCCAGTATTTATCTCCCCATTTTTGTCCTTTCTATCTCCCACTACTGTGGAGCCGTTTCCCAGTGCTGACTGGTGGGGTGAGTGGGGCAGAAGGTCACATGGTTACCAGTGGTATCCAGTGCCATTACTAACACTCCACAGGATGCGTTACTGCAGCAACACTGAACACAAGGCAACTGGGGGGTACCAAAAAAAAACAAGCAAAGTGCTGGTGATAAATGTGGTACTGAGCCCCCGCTGAAGCCTCATTGTTTAGAGGCTAAGTGCCTGGGCAGTTAGAGCTGCAATCTTTCTACACTGGCTCAGAATTAAATTTATCATCAGCACTTTGCTTGTTTTGTTTTTTTGTTTGTTGTTTTTTTGTACCTCCAGTTACCATGAGTGCTTCAAGCTTGTGTTCAGCGGAAAACCACAGGGTCTGAAGCACTCTCTCTAAAACGATCCATGCAGCCATAGAAATTCAGTCTTATGCAAAAACACATAGGAATAGTACACTAAGACAGTGAGGATCTTTACAAGAGTGATGGTAAATACATCTTTAATTTGTCAAGATACCTAAGTGCATCTGTCACATTACCCCAGCATTTTGACTCCGCAGACGAAGGCTTTGTTAGTGGGCGGAGACTGCTGAGTAGGACAGCCCTTTATTTAGTTCTAAAGGTATATGGTGTAGCTGTCATAGAAACATGGAATTTGTCAGCAGATAAGGAGCACTTGGTCCGCATAGTCTGCCCCCCTTTTTTTTCAGCCTATATTTTAATAACAGACCCTACCTGATCTCCGACTACCAGCTGCTTCCCAACTAAGATACCCTCATGCTTATCTCTTGCATGTTTGAAGTCCATCACTGATTTTGCCCCCACTACCTCCTCTGGAAGACTGTTCCAGGCATCCACCATTCTTTCATTGAAGAAGTACTTCCTCACATCCCTCCTAAATTTTACCCCCTCAAGCTTTGTTGCATGTCTTCTTGTTCTTGAGCACCTTCTCCTCTGAAAAACACTCCCAACCTTTACCTTGTTCAACCCCATGATGTATTTATAGGTCTCTATCATATTTCTTCTCTTCTACTCTATTCCACAGAAACATAGAAACATAGAAAGTGATGGCAGAAGGAGACCATATGGTCCATTTAGTCTGCCCATAGGCCTGCCCCCTCCCTTAACTGCTAGTCAGTGTGGCGGTGCCTTTGTACCTGTCCCAAGCATTCTTGAAACCTACCACTGTTTTTGTCTTCACCACTACCTGAGGAAGGCTGTTCCATGCATCCACCACCCTCTCGGTAAAGAAAAGCTTACATGTGTTACCTCTGAATTTGCCCCCCCTCCAGCTTCATGTTGTACCCCGTAGTTCTTGGGTTCCTTCTGACTTGGAACAGTTCCTGAACCAGCACCTTGTTTATTCTGTTTAGGAATTTTTAGGTCTCGATCATGTCTCCCCTCTCCCTCTGCTGCTCCAGGGAGTACATGTTTAGGTTTTGCAGATGCTCTTCATAGTTTTTGTTCTTCAGGCCATGTATCATTTTTGTACCTCTCCTTTGCACTGTCCCCAGTCTGATATCCTTTTTTAGGTGTGTTTTCCAGAACTGTACGTTGTACTCCAGGTGTGGCCTCACCAGAGATCTATAGAGTGGCAGGATGACCTCCCTTTTCTTTGCTGGTGATCCCCCTGCCTATGCAGCCCAATATGCCACTTACCCATAGTGCCACTTTCTCACACTGTTTGGACATCTTTAAGTCATCTGTTATAATTATTCCCAGATCCCTTTCCTGTTTGGAAGATTCCAGTTGTACTCTTCCCAGGTAGTTGTCCTCTCCTGGGTTGGCCCTCCCTAAGTGCATGACCTTGCTTTTTTTGTGTTAAACTTTAGTTCGATGTGCTTACACAGCCAGATGAGATGTGCGATGCTTGTGTAACTTGATTTATTTTGTGGCTTTCCACCTCTCTATCTGTGGGATATACCACTCTGTAGGGGTACGATGCAAGGAAACCTAGAGGAGGGTTCCCCTCCACAGGTACCTCGGGAATGATTGCGTCAGCTAAAAGTAGGTTAGGAAGAAGCCCATGGGTAAGAGAGAGAAAAGCCACTGGAGGAGGATGGGTGGATGTGGGCAACGAAAAATGAATCCTGGATGGGTTCCAGGATGCGTGACCTTTTATGCCCAATGGGGAGTGACGACGTTGCTCCGCCCATCAAACCTCTGGCTTAAAGCCCTCCCATTCGATGTGCTTACACAATCGGATGAGATATGAGATGCTTGTGTAACTTGATTGATTTTGTGGCTTTCCGCCTCTCTATCCACGGGATATACCACCCTGTAGTGGTACGACGCAAGGAACCCTAGAGGAGGGTTCCCCCCCTACAGGTGCCATGGGAATGATTGCATCAGCTAAAGGTATGTTAGGAAGAAGTCCAAAAAGAATACCCAAAGATGTCAAGCATCAAAGAGGCGATGATGATGAATGAATTCTGAAAAGATAAGGGCTGACTTCCTAAGGAGAGAGGGGAAAACTGGAGCCACCATCCGCCTCCATCCAACAGTGGAACCTAACTAACTAACCTGAAGAAAGCACTAACTAACTAATATTTTGACCAGTGGCATGGAGGAGAGGGAAAAAACCCTTTAAGGAGGAAACCTCTGGGGATCCAAGGCCTAGGTCACCTTTCCTCTAGGCTGACAGCGTTTGATTTGAGGATGTATGTTGGTCAAGAGAATAGCTCATTAATGAGAGATATAAGTAGGGAGGATGATGACAGAGGAACATGAGGCAGTAGGGACCCAAGAAGGGTATTTGCGAGTATTTGATGGGAAGGAGTAGATCCATGTAGAAGTCAGGGGAGCAAGGGGTATCCATATGTTCTGATTTAAGGACGTATGATGCTAAATAAGTATATGAGTAGGGAAGATGATGATGGGATAGGTAAAACCCCAAAAGAAAGCACAGATCAAAGAAGGAACATGAGGTAGCATCGACCCAATAGGGGTATGCTCAAGTAGGCAAGGGGAAGGAGGAGATCCATGTAGGGGTTGGATGAGTGAGGGTTATCCAGATGCGGGAAGAATATGGAAAATGATGAAGACTGATGATAATGATTGCATCATGAGTGCGGCAGTGCAATGAGCATAAGAAGTCGAGTGATCGATGGATGCAAAATGGATGATGGAAGATGATGGAATGAAGTCTTGAGAGAAGCTAAGAGTGGAGTGAAGCCATGGTGGCTGGTACTAGAAAAGGCACTAGGACAAGGAAGGCAAAATTAGGAAAAGAATGAGGTACGATGAGGATTGAAGCCATGGGGCTGGTAGCTGGTACAGGAAAGTGAGGTATAAAAGGACAAAGGATGGTAGGGAGGTCAAAGGGGTAGCACAGGACCCAGCCGATACAGGATGAGAACTGCAGTAGGGCAAGCCAGATGAGGTGGCACGCAGGCCAGATTAGAGGGAAGGCCAAATGGAGTCAACTATAGACGGCCTAATGATGTGAATGGCAAAGCAAGCGAATAGGTAAAACTGTGGCATGATTAGAGATAGAAGCCTTGACTGGAGTGAATCCTTGACGGCTGATGAAGGATGGAAGCAGGAACCTGATACATGTGGCATGAGGGCTGCGAATTGACGAGGTGAGCATATGAGTAATGATAGGTATGCCCAAACAGAAAAATCGGCAGGAGAGCGAGTCGGCGGAAGAGACATGATAGGATTGGTCAGCCCATAAGTCAGCAACGAGAAACCAGAACGAAAACTGGGGACGAAGTGAAGGAAGTTGATCATTCAAGGGCAAATGGAGCCACTGTCTGGGCAGGAGGAGAACTTGTGAGAGACAGAGCAGGAAGCCTCCCCAGTTAGGTATGATTGCAGTGCACCGCACTGGTAGAGAAAGCATCCAGGTAGGCTGTACCAGTAGACACACAATAGAAGTCCAAAAGAATGCACCAGAGAACCGCAGACACTCCACAAATGAAGATGCAGAGAGGAGACCTATGGAAAGAAACACAACCATGTGGCCCGCTAGTCCTAGACATTCAATACTGTAAATGCACAGCACAGAGAGGGTGAGAGGTACAATACCTATGCCCCCCAAAAAAACAGCAATTGCAGTCATGGGCAGACAATGCCACCTGCTGGTCAGTAGGAGAACTGATGCACAAGAAAGCAACAATCCCCCAGATGTAGACTGGACTGCAAAGTAGCAGATTGGTAGAGAAAACATCCTTCTAGGAACAGTATGCGATGGGAGGCAGTGAAAGTGCAGGATCCCCCCCCCCCCAGAAAATATGGTAAGGAAAGCAACCAAGGCAGACAATCAGATTAATGAGGTACAAGTACATAGTCCAGTACAGTATATGTAATGCTGCCATACAAGAATTGGGAAGCAGGTGGAATAGCCTTTGCATCCCTGACACGAGGCTTGATTACATCCCAGAATAGGAAGGGAACCAGAGGTACAATGATGGCTGTCCTGACAGACGCAGACTTACTGGGGAAAGCAGAAGAATGAGCCCCAGGGCCAGGAAATGCAGCCGTAGATGCGGGCAAAATGGAAACATGAGGGAAGCAAAGACCACTAATGGCAATACAGGAGATACGGAAGCTCCAGGATTGGCGGAGCAATGTGGAAGGACAAAAGCAGAGCGGAGGTCAGAAGCAATGGCCAGGAAAGGAGGGAGGTTCAGCATGAAGAAGACCACCAAAGGAAGCAAGCGGGCGAGTGATGCACCGAGAAAGAGTGAGCAGGCAGAAGAAGGAGGCGAGTGGAGGGAGGGCTCAAAGAAGGAGGGCAGAAACAAATGGGAGCGAAACAAAAACAGAACGAGATGGGCCTTGAATGCACGAGGAGAAAAAATGAGGAAACAGGAAATGAATGTGGGGGGGGGGAACAGAAATGAGCAAATCAGGTGAGGAAGAATGAGGAAAGAAAGGAGGGGGACAGAATGGAAGCAAGAAGAGGTGCGGGAAAGAACAAGAGAAAGGAAGAGGCAAATGGAAGGAGAGCCAGAGGAAAAACGAATGGTGGGGGGAGAGGCCCAACAAACCAGCCAGCATCTGCGGAAGCAACAGAAGAGCACAGAGAGCGGAGGAAAGAGGACTACAGACTGGAGCAAGGGAGGGCAGCTCCTCCAGCTGCAAACAAAAAATGAATCCTGGATGGGTTCCAGGATGCATGACCTTTTATGCCCGATGGGGGAGTGACGTTGTTGCTCTGCCATTCAAAACCTCAGGCTTAAAGCCCTCCCATTGCCATATTTCTGACCATTTTTCCAGAGCCTTAAGGTTGACCTTCATCTTTTCTACTCCACCTGGAATGTCTACCCAATCGTTTATTTTTGTATCATCTGCAAATAAGCTCACCTTCTCCTCTAGTCCCTCAGTTATACCACTAATAAAAATATCGAATAGGATCGGAACAAGTACTGATCCTTGTGGCACGCCACTATCTACTTCTCTTTCTTCTGAAAGTGAGTCATTTACAAGTACCCTCTGTGTCCTTGCAGTGAGCCAGTTCCTTTCCCATTTCACTACTTGCTGTCCTACTCCAATTCTTTCCAGTTTTTTGAGTAGCCTTCTGTTTGGGACCGAGTTGAAGGCTTTGCTGAAATCCAGTTATACTATATCTACTGCTCCTCCCTGGTCTATTATTTTAGTCACCCAGTTAAAGAACTGGATCAGATTGGTTTGGCATGATCTTTCTATTGTAAAGTTATGCTGTTCTGTGCATAATTTGTTGTTTTCTTCTAGAAAGGTTATAATCCTCTCCTTGAGCAGGGTTTCCATTATTTTGCCCACAATTGAGGTTAGGCTTACTGGTCTGTAGTTGTTTGCACTTTCCCTGCTTCTGCTTTTGTGCAGAGGAATAACTGTTGCCTTCCTCCAGTCTTGGGGGATCTCCTTCAGCTTGAATGATAGGTTGAAAAGATCAACCGGGGCACTGCCAGATCGTCTCTTAGTTCTCTTAGTAATCTAGGGTGAATTTCATCTGCTCCCATGGCCTTGTTTGTACTGAGTTTCTCTAGTTCCTTTAGGACCCTTTCTTTCGTAAAGGGACCCGAGCGTATTCCGACTCCTTCCTTGTGTGCTGCATTGCTGGGTCTCCTTGGTGAATACAGAGCAGAAGTAAATTGAGGATTTCAGCCTTGTCCTTGTCGTTTTCTGTGATCTCCCCATCCACCCTTGTGAGTCTGACAATACCTTCTGATGTCTTTCTCTTCTAACTGACATATCTATAGAATGTCTTGTCACCCTTTTTGACCTCCTTGGCTATCCTCTCCTCAGTTTCTGCCTTTGCTGTCCTGATCACTTTGTTTGCTTCCTTCTGTGTCTCCTTGTATTCTTCTCTATCCTTGTCAGATCTGGTTTGTTTGTATTTCCTGAACGCCATTCTTTTCTTCCTGACCTTAGTGGCTACTTCTTTGGAAAACCAGAGTTGTTTTCTTTTCTTTTTAGCTTTGCTCACCCTTCTTATGCAATGGTTTGCACTATTTAGTATAGCCCTTTTGAGCTGTATCCAGTAGTTTTCAGCATCTGTCCCCCCGTAATGTTAGCCAGACTCAGCTTAAGACTTTGCTTAATTTTTGTGAAGTTTGCTCGTCTAAAGTCCATGGGGGCTATTCACCTAGAGAGCGGGGGAATGTGGAAAAGTCGCATATCCCACCCATGCACCCTGTGGACAGGTGTGCACATGCCGGCGTTCATCAATGCCAGCCATCTGTCCACAGTTCCTCCCCAATGCGCAGGACTCTGCACAGGGCAGCTGGGAGGGAGGAGTTGTCCTTGGCGGGCATCCAATAGGATGCCCCCCTGGGACCTGTAGTGGGTCCCATGTGGTGGTTGGTGCAGGTCTAGGGCAGTGCATGCTGACTGCAGGCACCTGGACCTGTGCAGCAACATGGTGTACCTGTGTTGCTACACCCAGACTTGCCAGGCACTTGCCCATACAGCTGCCCCTGCTGCCTCCTGCTGCCCAGCGGTTAGGGGCAGCACAGTGTGTCCAGTCCCGGTCCTCTGGCAACCAGCAGCCTGTGTCCATGGGTGCACGCAGTGGGTTATAGCAGGGTCAGCCCTGGCATACCCTGATCCACCCTCTGCACCCATGCGGCCAGCACTAGTAGGTTGGTGAATCCTGCATAGTGTTGGCTCGTCCCCGGAATACCCCCTGAGTGGAGCTGTCTACGGATGAGCAGGATCGGGTTCAGTGGGTCTGCGTGCCCCCCCATCCTGAATGCCACATGGGAGATGCAGTGGGTGCGGAATGGCTGTGCGACCCAGATACATGCGCATAGCCACTCTGCCCCAATAGTGCGTAGCGCCCCATGACTTTTGTTTTTGAGTGCTTTGTGTCTGTTTTTGTCTTGATCTAGAACCAGATCATACAGTGGTCACTGGTCCCCAGGTGGCTCCCAACCTCTACCTCTGTGATATTGTCCCCATTTTTTTAATAGTAGGACAAGGACCACTCCCCCCCCCCTTATTTTGTCCTTTACAAGCTGTTTCAGGCCCAATACATGCAGGGCCTCTAGATAGTCCTTGCTTCTGGTTGAACTTGCTGTACGTGTATACCAGTTTACATCAGGTAAATTGAAGCATCCAGTACAATCACCTCCCCTTTGTCACTTATTTCATGTATGTTTTCCAATATTTTCTTGTCCCCCTCTACACTCTTTTCTGGGGGTGTGCATATTGAGATCCCTTAGCCTTTCCTCATAGGGCTTCTGATGCAACCCCTGCAGCTTTTTAGTTGCCCTCCTCTGTACAGCCTCCACCCTGTCTATGTCCTTTTTGAGATGTGGTCTCCAGAAGTGGAGACAGTACTCCAGGTGGGGTCTCACCAATGATCTGTACAGTGCAGCACCACCTCCCACTGCTCCCTATGCACCCTACCATCCCACTGGCCATTCCTACTGTCTTGTTGCATGCCTATTCACCTTGAGGTCCTAGATATGATTACTCCCAGGTCTCATTCCTGTTTGGTGACCATCAATACCTCTCCCCCATGTTATACTCTTCCTTCTGGGTTTCTGTGCCCTAGGTGAATGATTTTGTACTGACACCCACATGCCATACCCTTGACCACTCCTTGAGTTTTCTCAGGTCTCTGCACATTCTCTCTCTACCCCCTCCTGGGTATCCATCCTATTGCAGATTTTGGTGTCATTTGCAAACAGGCATACCTTCCTTTCTAGTTATTCCGCAGTGTCACTTATAGATACATTAAAGAAGACTGGACCCAGTACCGAGCCCTGAGGTACCCTACTGGTCACCCTTCATTCTCCTGCATGAATTACGTTTACTGCCACCCTGTGCTGCCTATACATCAACCAGTTTCATACTCAGTTTACCACCTTAAGACCCACCCCAAAGTGCCTAGTTTCCTATTGAGCCTTCTATGTGCTACGGTTTCCAAGGCCTTGCTGAAGTCTAAGTAGCTAACCAGAACTGGAGACAAATGACCCACTCACCGGTAAATTCTATAAATATTTATTTTTATTATAACCATTCATCCCACCACAATTTGTTCAGTGTTTCGTAGTGATCCCACTACTTCATCAGGATCTCATGTAGTGAATAGAATACTGTCAGTGTCGAAAATCTGTTCACTTTCTTACTTTGAAGATCCTGTCTTGGGTAATGTCTTCTACATTTTGGTAGGCCATCAGATGCCAGGGGAGCCATACTTCCTTGTCAGTGTGCAGTGAAGTCTAAGTAGGCCACGTCCATCGCCCCATTCTGATCTAGTTCCCTGGTCACCCAGTTGAAATAAAATGTATCAGGTTCATCTAACATGACCTCTCCTTGTGAATCCATGCTGTCTTGGGTCTTGTAACCCACTGAATACAAGATACTCCACAGTCATTTCCTTCAAAAGTGACTCCATTAGCTTCCCCACCACTGATGTCAGACTGACTGGCCTATAGTTGCCAGCCTTCTCACAGCTTCCACTTTTATGGAGCAGGACTGTATCTGCCCTCCTCCAGTCCTCTGGAACTACTCCTGTTTCTAGAGTTTTTTGAATAGGGCTGTCTGAAGTGCTGCCAGTACCTCCCTGAGTTCCCCGAACATCCTTGGGTGCACCCTGTCTGGCTCTATAGCTTTGTCCACTTTCACATTTGCGAGTCCTTTCTATACTCTCTCCTCTATAAATGGATTTGTGTTTGCTTCCTTCCCCCAGTGTTCCTGCTTCTTTTATGTGGCCCATCTATTTCCTCTTCCACAGTGAAGACTAAACAGAAATATCTGTTTAGGGTATCTGCTTTTTCCTGATCCTCCTCTGCACAGTCCACCTTACATCCACCCTTTTTAGTCACACAGTCGCAGCTCTTTCCTTTCTTTTCTCACTTATGTACCTAAAAAAGTTATTTTTCTCTGTAGTTATCCCTTTGGCTATCCTTTCATCAGTTTGCAACTTTGTGCTCCTAACCACTTTCCATGCTTCCCTCTGACTTTCCTAGCTCACTTCCCTATCCTCTTCCCTCTGTGCCTCTTTGTACCTTCAGAATGCTACCCTTTTAGCCTTAAGCTTCCCAGCCACTTCCCTTGAACCATAGTGGTCTCTTTTTTTTTTTGTTTACTTGTTTGTTGCCCAATTCCTTTGCGCAGAGGTTTGTTTAATTCACTAAGCCATCCCTTAATTTGGCCCCTTGTTCATCCACCCCACCCCAGCTATTTCCCCCTTCTAGATCAATTCTGAGGCATTCACCCATTTTTTTAAGATCTGCCCTTCTGAAGTCCAGGCCCCTTGTCCTTGTGTGGTTTTCTTCTGCTGCTGTCCTTGTGCTGAACCACACTGTAAGGTGATCACTGGTCCCCAGGTAGCCTTCCAACTTGACATCTGCAATACTGTCTCAGTTATTGAGCACCAGGTCCAGTATTGCCCCATCCTGAGTAGGCTTTCTGACTAGCAGACTGACAAATACCCCCTGCTGGGAATCTAAGATGTCCCTGCTTCTAGTCAAGGCTGTGGCTGGGTGGCTTAAATCCACATCCGGCAGAGTGAAGTCCCCTACCAGCAGTGTCTCCCTTTTTTCTGCCATTGTGCTAATGGCTTCCTCCAGTGCCTTGTACAGTTTGTCCCCCCCCCCCGTGTTTGAGGTCTATTGATCACTCCAGAGTGAAACGAACCTCTAGTGCCTGTCTACAGGATGACCCACAGTACCTCCAACCCCTCCTTTCCATTCTGGTTTACCTGAGTTTCTGTTGTGAAGGGGCTGACCACTGCATACCAGGTGATTTCCCACACAGTAGGTACTTTCTTTTTATAAGGACCATTATCTCCCTGCTGTTACCCCCTTATCCTCCTCCAATACTTCCTACACAGGCAGCAGCAAGAAAATGGGTACTGTACCTTATCTTACTGGACCGTCAGAGTTTTTTTTTTCATGCCTGCTGCCCCCTGTGGATGCCTAAAATGCCAATCCTGTTCCACTTCTCCTCTCTTCCACTGACAGTCTATAACATGAGTACGAGGGGGACACGCTGGGAGGGAGTTTTTAAATTCCGCTACTGGAGCCTGCTGATTGGTTCGACCTCTGTTTCATCTTTCCACCCACTTTCTTCAGGTTCCTGCTCTGAGCCCCAACCTGTAATCTGTAGATAAAACAAAGCAAGAACACTCATCAGATTAGTTTCAGTAATCTGTCACTCACAAATCTCAAATGCTAATCACAATTAACCCTTGCTGTGCTGCAGACTGATATATCTGTCCAGATTTCCTATATGTTCAAATTCTGTCAGTAGCCCAGGGGTTAAAGGGACTGTTTCCAATAACACAGATTATTCCCTTTAATTGTGACTAGCTTTTTGAGATTTGTGATTGGCAAATAAAATATCTTTACCAGCACTCTTATAAAGATCCCCATTGCATTAGTGTGCTGTTCCTATGTGTTTTTGCTTGTGTTCACTGCATCTGGTTCTTGGTCTCTCTGTAAGCTCCTTCTGTTTTCATTAACAAGTACTTCTCTGTGCTGCATATTACTGCAGCCAGAGAGTTGCTTCCCTCCCCTCTTTGGCATCTGAGAGGCATCTGCACTCTTCCCTATACTCAGCTGGATCAGGTAGGTGAGTCCAATTCACAACACAAAACCTGAGATTTCAACATGGTAGCTGGATGTGCTATTGTCCACACCATGGGGCCTGCACTGTGATTTTAATGTAAAAGTAATGCTGTGTTGCCTTTACATTATGAATCATAGGCAACAAAGTTTTTTTGTATCATGCCACTCGTGTCATTTAGAATTATTTGCTTGATGCAGTGAAAAAGCCGACATCTCGCCCTCTTTCCAAATCTGTTCTCTGTAGTATATTATAAAATGGATTGGGAAAATCCTGTGCTGTGACAGGTGGAATCTGAATGCATGACTGTGTGTTATCCCAACACTTCAAGTAGATTGTTCCCTTAAGACCTGGCCTGAGACCAGTTTGTTTGTTGCATCCCCTAAGATCTGGCCTGAGACCAGTTTTTCTGCTGCACTTAGTTTTTTTCTTGCATGGTATTATAACCTTTAGCGTAGATTTACTATTCCAGCACTATGCTGCCAGGAATCACTACTCTTGGGAACTTTGAGGTTAAAAGAATTTTAGGGTACTCAGGATTCAAACCCAGACCTCTCCTGGATCACAATTTTGTATGCTTGCATGATGACGAACTGTAAGTGATTGTATACAGTGGGATTCTGTGCAACCTTATGTATGTAAGTGCTGCTGCTCTCATTTAACCCCCCTGAGACCCTCTTGATTATTAAGTATTTGCCTAAATAAGGCTATGCTGGTGCTAAATCAGTGAAAAAAACAAAACTAAATTACATTATGTAGCTTTCATGGGTAGGTGGAGTAGTTGCAAGCAGAGGAGGTGGCATGATAAACACAAGAAGGAGCATTGCCAGCAAAAGAAAATGTGTCCCCAAAAATTGGTTTAACTCATTGCCTCCTAGAATACACCTGTAGGTGGTAGTAAATGTACTGGGAGGGCAGTATAGCCCAGTGGTTTAAGGCTCTGAACTGCAAATCTGGTGACATCCAGCAGACCAGACCTTAGTTTGAATCCCACCGCTTCCACTTGCATACTGTGTGACCCTAAGCAAGTCACTTAACTTCGCTGTGCTCCCTGGTCACTCCTGTAAAAAAAGCTTTCGGCTTAGTGTGCTACTTCTGGTTTAAAAAAAAAAAAATGTACTGCAGTGTGTCCTAGAAGTCACCTGTAGACTTCCTGTGTGTCCTAGTAACATCTGGAGATGTCACTCATGTGTTTTAATATTACTTGCCAGCCAGAATTGATTAGAATTGACTGCATAGCACCATTAGAAAGACAATATCATGCTGAACAACTTTGCCATTGATGCTTTGTGTGTATCATGTTCACTTTAGGAGTTATTCACATTTGTTTATGACATGGTGTGTATGGTAGACATTTTGTCCATCAAGAACCACCTAAGCACTCTGAAGAAAACAGGCATTCTGGTTATCCCAAACAGTATAAAACAAAAAACCAAACTGAGCACAGTTGACTGCATAGTGCCATTAGAAAGGTAATTTTGTGTGGAACAAATTTGCCACTGATACGTTGTGTGTATCATGTGTACTTTAGGAGTTATATGCATTTGTTTATGGTATGGTGTGTATGGTTCAGATTCGTCCCTCAAACCTAACCAACACACCTTGACTAAAATGGGGATAAATTATGTTTAATACTGCAGAAATAGCTGTTTTTTTTTTTTTTACAAACAAATTATTAAAGCTACATCTAAAGTCTGGATGCTTAATTGGTGTTGATATGTTGCATATTTCCCAACAAAAAGATGCTTATGGTGCATATGTTAGTGGACAAAATATTTTTTTTGCTGTTTTGACCAGCAAAGAAAAAAAAAACTAAATTACCTATTATTACTTACCACCATTGGAAAGGTGATTTTATGCTGAACAAGTTTGCCACTCATACTTTGTGTCTAGCACTTACAGTTTTTATGCTATTAGTATTTGTTTGCGGCCTGCTGATTATGGCTTGATTTTGCTTAGAAAGGTCCAGGATTCACTGTTAACAGAATAGAGGAGAAAAGTGCTGCAACTTCAGAGAGCTGCTAAGGAGGCAATGAGTTAATATGCACTCAAAACCAAAAAGAAATCAGTTTAATGTGCAACAGTTACAATAACAATTTGCTTGTAGTTAGAGCTAAATCAGCCAAAACCAGGCCAGAAAATGGAGCCCTGGCACTTTGAGATCGTTTCTCTTTATCAGCAGGTGGGTGGGTCAGGGCTGTGAGCCTGTCAGTTTTCTACACCTGTGAAGGGGTGGAGCATTGTTACTGACCAACTGGCTCACAACAGTACAAAGAAAATTGAGTGACAAGTCACTGTCAGGCAATGAATGGTTGGCCAACATTGAAAAGAAACAGCTGGAAAGACTTGATTGCTTCTGAGTACTGATTGACAGGACTGAAATTTTGTTATCAAAGTGGGATAAGTATAGAAAGTGCAGTCCTACTGAAGTATTACATAAACATAAAAAGTTAACAAACAGTTAAAGAGGTATTGCCATGGATGCTGAACTGTGCTAAGCATTTATTTTTTTTTAAATCGAATTTTTTTTTCCATATTGCATTCTTCTCCCATGGGAGGCAGGCTCACAGCCCAGTCCCCACTCCCTGCAACTGACTTCCGCCTCCCCTGACCTGCAGGAATCAAGTCTTCCATGGATTACACCTCCACTGTGGCAGGACCAGGAGGGGGAGGACCATCCTCCCCCACCCTGTACACACAGTCCAGAAGGTTCCGGGGGTCAAGTGGCAGTACGAGCCATGAGGGAGCGAGCAGGGCTTCATGAAGTCCAGGCAAGTATGTCTGCCCCACTGCAAGGCATGCTCGTCCAAAAACAGCAATCAGTGAGGCAAGATAAGACAGCACCACCCCGTTTTAAGTTAGCAATTACCAAATGGAAAAAAGATGCAATAACATCAAGAAATAGTTGCAAAGAAGTTTAATATAAAAATCACTTGGTATGTAGTGATCAGCCCCTTCATGGAGACACCAGGCAAGACATACAAAGAAACTCTGACCAGTTTCACTAAGGCATCATCAGAGAGCATAGATAGCAGCCTACTGCACAATACCTTGCTGGTTCTGATTCTTTCAGTTTTTGACTACTAGCACTTTTGATATTGGCTGTTTAATTGTTCTGCCCCATACACTGCTATTTTTTAATATCTTTGTATTTGCATTGCTGTTATCTGGTATTTTCTCACTATATTTTTCAGTGTTGCATTATGCACTGTGTTATAAATTGAATTACAATTTGCACATGCACTGTCACTTTAAGGCTGGGAGTTTAAATACCAGCACAGCAGGGCTGCCGTCTACCCTCCCTGATGATGCCTTAGCAAAATTGGTCAGAGTTTCTTTGTCCTGCCTGGCATCTCTGTGAAGGGGTTGAGTACTATGTACCAGGTAATTGCTGCACTAAACTTCTTTGCAATTCCATATTTTTTGATGTTATTACATATTTTTTCCATTTGGAAATTACTGAATGAAAACAGGGTGGTGTTGGCTTATCTTGCCTCAGTGGGGGCTTCATGAAGCCCACCTTCCCTAATCTACATTTTCTCCCATCCCCTGCGTCATTTCAGAACATTTGTGTGGAGGTGTGCTTGCCCTGCAGGTCCGCGGCTTTGCCTTTTTGAGTTGCTTGGGACCTGCCCTACACTGAACCTCCACCCAGTGGCAGTTATAGGCTGAATTGGCAGGCCATCCCTCACCAGGAGAGAAGACAAGTCCCTGGGATGCTCAGTCCTCTACCACCCCGGCCGACCTCCAGCAACCTGAGTCCATTCCCGAATATGGGCCACCAGCATGGCAGCAAGTAAGGGGCATGGCACCTCAGCCTTCTGCACCACTGGTCAGGCTGAAATATCACTGGTTTAACTATGCCTGGAGCATATACACTTAAAGAGGTACAGTCAGCACTACAAGCCCCATGCCCATGTGTGGAGCTGGTTCTGAGCTGCACTTCATGTGATGTGTGTGTAAAAAATAAAAAATGTTTTTACTTACAGTTTGCTGCAGTATCATAGATTGTATCAAGATAATTCTGCTGACATATGAGCTGACATTTGCTATAACCTGAAATCTCAGAATCCCCAAATCCCTGCAGCTGACATCAGAGCAGGGCTGCAGCAGTAGGTGATTCAATAGCATGTTGAAGTTTTTATAAGCTCTGATCTTTTGTTTGCTGGTCATGTTGCTCTGCCAGGGCTAATTACAGTCACAGAGGCTGTACTGGGAGAACAGCAGGATAGGCAAACATCTGATGCAGTTGCATCAGGCTGACACATACTGTATTTTATGCATAACCACTGATGAACAGCGGTGAATGGTATGAGGTAATGTTTCTTATTCTGTGAGGGACATAATCTGCTCGAGCTTCACTCACACGGATTATAGACATCACTCATACAGCTTGAAAAATTACCACACTGTTCATCACTGTTTGTCAGTGGATGTCATCTTCAGTATATTTTTAGACAGGTACTAGTGCAAATCAAAGCACAGCCCCATAAAATATTGGTGTTACATTAGGTGCAGCAGGAGTTGGAGCCAAAGTTAGAAATAACCTGGTGAGAGTTAAAAGATGGTGAACTTTATCTTCCAAAGAGGTCTTTCCTAATTTCCAGTTTATAAGTGCAATAAGACAATCCAGAGTATGTGATGTTTGAAGATACCTGTACTTCCTGGGGCTGTAAGGCCCTCCACCACCATTGTCAGACCTCACTACACCCCTGGGTATGTGGGTGTCCTCCAGCACCACTCACAGTCACCACGTTTACACGCTGTTAGTTTTCCGATTCATGTCTTGAATCAGGTTTTTTGATAATCAGATTTTTTTAATGAGGCTGGTGTTTACATGATGTTTTTTGCCAAATTCCTGAAAACTCTGTCAGGCAACAGCACATTTACATGTTGCACAGTATTCCGATAAAATAGTTATTCCCAAGCATGTGCTGTTTGACTTTGAGCAACTGTCGAGTGTGACACTTTAGACTGTCTTGAGACCGTCATGCGCAGTTGTTTTTCTAGCAACCTGGCGTCTGACCATGACAATTGCTGGAAGGATGATAAATATTTAATAGTTTTCTTGCCTGGAAAAAATAAACATATACATACAGTGCAGCTGTTTATTGTGTATTTGAGTATAATTTATCTTGTTATGTATTGTTCGTATTTTCCTGGGTTTTGTGCTCCTTAGAGAAACATTTTCCTGTGATGCCTCGTTCTGCAGTAGCCAGAATTGTGCTGATTAACTACAGTTATATAGTTCAAGTACTGCTACAATAGCTTTCCAAGACATGTACTGGTAATCCCTGATACAGTGGTCCAGTCCTCATCCCATTCTGCAAATGCAGGGTGGAAAAAACATTGCAGTATGATTGTGATGTGAAAAGAGGACTGCAGTTTGATCTCTGGTACTGTGGATGAGAGACTTGAACAGTGGTGTTTTGATAAATTGTATTATGGTGTTTTTCCAGATAGATTAGGAATTTTCCATGTAAATCCATCACAGTTTCCCTGTATTGCTCATGTAGAATTTCCAGTATGTTATAGGATTATCTGCAGATCTGGTAGCTAAATTTTTGAAGGATCATGTTTTGAATATTATAATTGAAGATGTGTTTGTGTGTGTGTGGGGGTGGGATTCAGTTTCACTGCCTGTCCCCAAGTCGACATAGCGGAACTTTTTTTATTTTGTATATAAATGTAATGAAATGACAATTGGTGTGTGTCGGTGGCAATGTGCTACCATGTCCAGCGTCAATGTCCTACCATTAACCAGATTCGGACTGTTCTACCCACTTTGCAAGTATCATTCCTGCCTGATCTGTCCCGTTAGTGCATTAATATGGTGCTAGTATGACACATGTGCAACCCTGCTTACAGTATGTGTGCACAGACATTTCTGTCTCTGCATTTCTTTTCCTCCTTGCTGTGGTTACATACACATCCAGACTACAGTGTGTAATTCAGTTAAAATTTTGTAAGTCTGTTTAACATTGCTGGCATCCATAATAAAAGTTGTCTTAAATACATGGAATAACCAGTATATACACTAAGGAAGTATGGTTTAATATACTTCTTACCAACTGACCCAGTTTGCAAATAGTTGTGTGTGTCAACATTTTTTTTTTGTAAGTGCTGCAACGTTGTTATTTAGCTCACTGCTTGTGAATAGAATGAGTTTATAAATGTTATGGAATGACTTAATATACATTATGTCCCATCCTACTTTTATTTGTACAAGGACTAATCTGTTCACATCAGACTTCTTTAGTGAATTAAGTAAATCATGTCAGCATAGTGTGAAACTGCGTTTAAGACAAAACGTACAAATCAATAGATTAGAAATCAGTCTCGCACTGCATACTTTTAGTATCAAAACAGAGTTGATTTTCATCTTTATTAGGCATTTCAAAATTTTTTAAGAATGTAGGAAAAAATAGTTTTCAGTCGGTAATTGGTAATGAGATGCACTTGAATCAGTATCAAACAGCATAAAGTATATAGAAATCAATAAAGTAATGAATATTTTATTCTGTGTTTTTCTTCCTTGCAGGAGCATTCATACTGCAAGACATTGACATTATGAACCTATTTTATTTTATTTTTTTTTACAGTTCCTTTTCTAGCACCAGTGCATTCAGGCATCTCTCAGAGGTGCCTGCTCAACTCTCAGTCCCTGCTACTCCCCAACGTGATGCTCCATTACAGACTTCCCCCCAAGTCGGGAGATTTCCCAGCACCTCAGATCACCCCATGAGGCAGGGCTCGCCTCTCCTACCTGGTGGCATTTATCTGAAATTAGAGGGTCCATCTCCCTCCGGGTGGTCAGCCGTGGTTCATCTGTGTGGCCATCCAGTGTTGGGGATGTGAGGGAGGTTCCTGAGGCCCTCGTCGCCTCCCCCCTCCCCCCATGCAGAGCCTGAGTGTGCAGTGATGCCAGGGATGTCCGGCCCGGCTGTGTGCCCCTTTATTGTAGACCTGGGCATTGCAATAGCTCCAGTCTCCACTGGGGGCTGCTCTGATGCTTGGCAGTTCCTGGCTCCCCCCCCCCCCAAGATAGGAGAGCAGTCCTATGGATGCTCGATCCTCTCTCTCCCTGGCTGACCCCCGACAGCCTGGGCTCATTCCTGAACCTGGGTTACCGGCGTGGCGCGAGGTGTGGCGTCCAGTGCCTCAACCCTCAGTGCCACCTGGCCAGCTATTATGAACCTATTTAATTGTTTGATAAATTGATATCAGGACTTGTTATTTGTGTCAAGTTTGTTTTTGCATGCATGTTTGTTAACTGTATTTATTTGAGAGAAAGTGGAGAAAAAATGTGGAAAATTATTTTTACTACGTAGTTTTTAAATTAAGCACATACAGTACAATACAGAAGTTCATAAGTAAGCATTGAAATTTCATTGAAAAAAATAAAACATGTTTTGATAAAGTGTGCAAATTGTGTTGATCATTTCTGCAAGCAGAGGCTAGTCTGGAATCCAAGCTTTAGGGATCCTGTATGACAGATTGTTATTTAAAATTTGCTCCACTAGGAATGAGAAATGGGGTGGGGTTACCAGCCCCCCCCCCCCAGATATTGCTAAAATGCTGGGCATGATGGTGATAGGTGAAGGGGGAATGGAGGGGGGAACCTGATTGAAGGGTTTAGTAGCCAATGCCTGGAGTTTAGGAAATAAGATAGTAGACATGAGGGCCATCATGGGGGATGAGTGGGCTAGCTATAGTATCAATAAGCTGGACCTTGTGGACAGAGCATCACACCTGGGAAATTACAATTCTGTGTTACAGACTTTTCAGAAGGGTAATGATGAAGAGTGTGTGTGTGTGTGTGTGTGTGTGTGTGTGTGTGTGTGAGTGTGTGTGTGTGGGAGGGGGTTGCTATATACATCATAGAAGGCATATGTGTAAATGAAGGACAAGAAGAGGATGGGGAGACAGTGGATGTGTTTAACGCTAGGCAGGAGGACAGGAGAATCCTTGTGGCTAGGGTCATATACAGGACACCTATGCAAGTAGAGGAGGGCAATTGATGGTTAACTCAGGCAACCACAAGGCTATCTTAAAAAGGAGCACAAGTACTGGTAGGGGGCCTAAACTACACAGATGTAGACTGGAAAATTCTGAATGCAGCTCTGACAAGGATCAGGAAGATATTAACCATATTGCAAGGGGGTATTCCTTCAACAGCTAGTCACTCTTTGGGAGATGCCTAAGGCCTTATAGTACCTGTCCTCTTACCTTGAGATAAGTGCAGTCCATTCCCCATGTAGTCATGGCTATAATCCCTAGTTGGACACGAGGTGGGGGACCTTACACCCCAAAGTCTTCCTTGTTCTTGTCGGGATGATGATACTGGGACAGGTAGGGGCATTGGGGATCAGGGCTTTGAGCTCCATGTATCAGAAGCACTGCAGGGTATTTTCTGGTATTTTCTGAGCATGCTGTGCTCCCTGATGTCAAGGTGTTGAACACCGACATCCAACATACCACCCACAAATGTGGCTATCACCTTTACTCAATAGAAACCTTCAACTAGGCCATAAAAAGAAAACGGTATTATAGAGGATAATGCCTGAGTAACAGTGATTAACCATGATGTAATCACCTCAAACAGTTGCCAGGACAACCAAGTAAACCTCAAGAGCGCAGCTTGAGAGGTTTACAGTTGTCATGGCAACCGCAAGAGGTGATTACGTCCGTGGTTGACCACCATTACTCAGGCATTGTATTTTATAGCATATGGAAAAACTAGCCATTGTGGTTAAAAAAAATCATTTTTTCAATGTGCATTTGTTCTCCTGCTCAGCTCTGAATGCTTCCTGGGTTTTAGATTGAGCAACTGAAGTGCTGAAATTAGTCATTGCGATCTATGCTGCAGTGGGTCTGTAACTATCTGAATACAATGTGTGTGTTTTGAATGAATGTCCAAGCAGCAGATCACCTTTTCATTCCAAGAATTTTGACAGGTGGTGACATTCTATCCTGTAATCCCATCATTATGACATAGTTAAGACAGGTTTACAGCATACTGATGTCATAGCAATGGGATTATCAGGTTATAAACTGAATGAAAACAGGGGTTAATAGACACTGTCCATACATTATAAATTTTTATAAAATGGGCAAAGGAAATCTGGAATCCTGATTGGCTGGAATCCATTTCCAGCCATGTCCTTATCAGGACATATCCTAACAACCGGCACTACTTGTGCCAACCAAGACACGGCACATGTGGAAATCAATGCATGCCACCAGTCTCCCGCTATGCCTCCTCAGCTAGCATTCGACAGAACAGCTGCAGTGGGAGAGTGGTCACAGTGGCAGCAGCAGAGAAACGAGGGGGGAAACACAAAACTGTTTTCTTTCAAGTTCTGTGAAAAAAAGGCAGCGTATGCAGGGTTCCCCATTGTAGAAACCCCAAACGTTTAATTTATGTGAACAGCTGACTGCCCTGCCTGTTCATGCCATTGCTCCCGCTAACTATTCTATTCAGGATACATGGACCGTTTCTTTGATCTGCGGACTCCCGCACATTCTTGATATTCTGTAAAGGGACAAGTGCCTATCAGAAGAGTCAGCATATTACTGCCAGCAAAGAAAAAAAAAACCTTAAACAAGTTATTTTTTATACCAGTTACAGTTTGAAAATGGCAATGCAAGAAATCGGTCTGTAAGACAGCTGCTGTGTGACACATTCACTCCTAGTCCAAGCGCAGGCGGCTTAGCGGACCGCCCCAACACACCAACAACTTCGTTTTTTGTCAGTAATTGCCAAGATCCTGACCTGTGTTCTCTTCTTCTGCGCTGCTTGGTAGCGATGTAGTCTACATCAATCAAGCCGCTGAATGGATTCACACAGAATTCAAATCCTGCTACATCCCACTCCAAACAGGTCAGCGCTACGTGCATCAACATACTCTAAGAAAAGAAAAAACAGATCTGCTCCCCTACGCTGAAACTTGTATTAACGTCCGATATAACTTTCAAAAACTGCACCACACTGTATTAATTTTAAATTAATTTCCTCACTGTTCAGAACCAGGAAGCAAGCGCTGTCTGTGTATGGCGGCTGCTGAGAGACATGCTCGCTCCCACTGCAGCCAGCTGTTTACTTTAAATAACACAAAAAAATCACCTAAGAAGAGAAATTTTAAACAAATGACTAAATAGCCACACAAAACATGCAGCTTGGGAACGAAGGGAGTACCAAGTAACAACACAGAATGGGCACAGTTCGCTGACATTTGCTCTAAGTGAATCTGGCTGCCCAAAGTAAATTATTTAAAAATGCAACCTCTGCAGACAACAAAGAAACATACAGTATGTGTGTGTGTGTCTCATTTTTTTTGTGGGGAGAATGTGAAATAGCAACTTAACCTGGCCAGAAAGTGGCGGGGAGGATCTATTACTGAACAAGCTAACAGTACATAGAGGGACTACTTTATCTTTCTAACTCAAAAACTCTCTTTCCCTCATCTTTTCACTTTCACAATGTTTTCTTTTATATATTAAATTTTTACTTGAGGAAGGGCCCGTTTTATAAGTGGAATAAGCCACTCCGGGTGTGGTTTATGGCTTGATAAAACACTTCCCAGGTGCTAAAGTCACTTGGCGCAAGCGCCTCGTGCCTCATTACGCACCTGGGGCGTGCTCTTATCAAGCCATAAACCACACCTCGTCATGTCTTATTCCTTACATAAACATAAGATTTAAATGTTATTTGCCCTCATAGTACTTTTGTTACACACACATACAGAACTTAAAAAATGAGGAACTACAGTACTTAGAATTGTAATAGTGTATGGTGGAGTGTGGTTCTGTATACAATTCCGTCCCTTTCAAAATGCTGTTGTACCACAGTTCAAAGGTCATGGAATGTGATTCTACACTACTATAGTACATGGTTAGGGTTTATTGTGGATGGAAAACAATGGTTTTCCAAATCTTGTTGTAGGACAGTTCAAAGGTCAAAAAAGTTGTTGTACTATTGTTCTGACATCACATCAATAGTACGGCAACTTTTGCCCCTTGAGCTCCTACCTGATTGGTAGAAACAGTCCGTGATTAAAAAAAATACATTCTAAAATGGCGGATTCACTTAGCGAGTGGTCGGGCGAACAGACAGTTTGGACACGGACTGCCATAATTGGCTCTGTGTGTCCAAACTCTCAATTTGCAGTTTTTTTAAATCTCTGGCATAGTTACGGTGAAAGCAGAGTGGGACCACAGCGATTAATACCGCTCTATTCGGGGACATGTCCGAAAACAGAGCGTAACTGCAGTGAGGAGGACTGGTATCTCGGGGGACAGGACTCGAGCGAGGACCAATGCAGGAGTGTCAACGCAAGGTATGAACCTTGTGTCCATTTTGGGGGAACCATATACTATAAAAAACAGTTGTTGGTTGACTATCCACAACTAAGTCTGTTTCCATCTCGGGAGTTGATGCCATGTAGACCTCTCAAGCTTTGCTCTCGAGGTCTCTATGACATCATCAACTCACTCAATGGAAAAGCAGCCTTGTTGTGGATAGTCATCCATCCATTATTCTATATGTGGTAGAATAGCATGCTAGAACCTCTAGATACTGCATGAGTCAGTTTCATTTGGAAAGAAAAAGAACTCACAAATACATATTTCTCACAGTACTGTACACTATATAACATACAGGATGAGCAACTCTATGCACAACCAGTGTGTTCTGCCACAGAGGGGTTATGATTCCCCCTGACCTGAAGAGCGGTGCAAAAGTGGCAAACACACACTGGTTGTGCACAGAATTGCTCATCCTGTTTCTATTTATTTTTATTTATTTAGTTTTTGTTGACCGGGTAAGTGCACTAGACAAATCCTGCTTATTTTCAGGCATGACCCGGGGGAGGGGGACACAGATGAATGCCAACTGACCTTGAACCAGATTAAGCTGTTGCTGGTATTTTTAGTGAATGAGGTAAATTTGGCCAGGACAGTGGGGAAATTCCCCCACTCTTTTCGATAAGTGCCATGGGATCTTTAACATCCACCTGAACTACCACCAATCCAAGCAGATGGGACCTCGGTTTAACGTCTCATCCGAAAGATGGCACCTCAGAAGTGCAGCACCCCTCTCATGCTGCACTGCAGTGTCAGTACTGGGATAGTAACCCAAGTGCCAGATGTGGGAACTGAACCCACAGCCCTCTGATCTCCTGGCCTCAGAGGCGAGTGTGCTACCTACTGAGCCACTGACACTGCAAACTTTTTGTAGTGGTGTACACTTTTTATAGTGTACAGCACTGTGTGAAATATGTGTTTGTGAGTTCTTTAGCTTTCCAAATGAAACTGACTCATGCAGTATGTAGAGGCACAATAGCACTTTGAAAGGGATGGAGTTCTATTCAGAACAACACTCTATTAAATACACTATATGGTGTTTCTTTGCTGACCATGAAAATCCTCCTCCTATTCTCAACTTCTTACTAGGGAAATCTGTGTTGTTTATGCTGTAGCAGATAAAACTCAAGCCCTGGTTCCATCTGAGGCCTTCTGTTCCGTGCTAGTGGGAGTAAACATTCTTCACTCCTGTTAAAAAAAAAAAAAATCAATAAGGCATTCCCAGGAGTTAAATTAACAGTCAGTTAATCACCACCTAGTGGAATTATGCTGCACCTTGTGCTAAATTGCACCCCTAGGGGGTGATTAACAGACTGTTAATCTAATCCCTGGTTATGTTTTATTGCTTAATTCCCTTGTCCTTTCAGTCAGTAATGATTCATTACCTTGCCAACTTCTGATGTCATGCCAACAGACATGAAATGTTCTGCCTATTCTCTATTTCCACTGTTATGGAGTGGGACCACATCTGCCCTTCTCCATTGCACCTTGCACCTCCCATTGTTTTCAATGAAAGGTTGAACAGGGCTGCCTTATGTGCAGTTAGTTGATCCCTGCACTACCTCAGCATTCTGTGGTGTATCCCATGTGTTGCCACTACATTGTCTAATTTTAAGTGCGCTAGTTCACTAAGGTATCTATCTTCCGTAATGGTACTAGTGTCTACCTCCCATATCTTACTGTCACTGTTTTTTATTAGTTGTCCGTTTCCCACTTCCCTATTCCATATGTAATCCCCCTACAAATGGTGGTTCCTAAAATGTCTTCCTGGGATTGCCAAATGCCCACTGCCAGGCTGCTGTTCTGTGTCTAAACAGTTTAAAAGTACTTGCAAGTACTTGTAAAGTATAAGATACACCCATCTCATAATGTAGCACACTTTCCATAACTCATCTTTATCTACAGTGGTTTTCTTAATTTTTGAAGTGAGGGGTATCTGGCCAAGAATAGTACAGCTCTGCAATTTTAACTGTTATAAAACATTTCCTGATTATCTTTATTGTTAACTATTAATTTAATGTTTTGAAGGAAACTAATTACTGCTTAAGTAATGTAATTTTTTTTTCCAGATAGTTACACTGACCTTCTGTCATTACATTTACTGCATCACAAGTTAATTAACATTTTAAAACCATAGCTCCATATACAGTGAAGAAACTGTGTGATATAAATAATTGATACATAATCTATAATTAGCTTCAACCCTTTTTGATAACGCTGGGCAGGAGCCAGAAAAAACAGGGTGAAGCTGCAAGGGATCATAAAACCCGGTTACATATTTTTTTACAAGAAGAAAAGATATATTTAAGTTGTAATGTACCAAATTGATTAACGTATGGTAATCATGATGTCCAATTTGCTGTATCATATACTAATGTTTAAAAGAGACTTGGAATGTAAATTGTTTTCAATGCTGCAAATGCAACGCCATGATCAGTATGACTTCTTAATTTCATGTTACAATGTAGATGTATTAAACTGTAACATGATACGTGCAGCATCTGATTGTCATTTTCATGATTGTGCAATTTGGATGAAAGTTCGCAGTCAGGACTGATGGGAGAGAATTGTTTTATCTCAGTTCAATGATGTGGACTGAAGAGAGAGAATTTTCGAATGCCTCTAGTATCCTTTATGAATCTTGCTCACATTATGGCACCATATATGGAACCAGCTGCTGCTTACGTATGTAGGCCAATACCACTACTGATGAGAGTAAGCTTGGTGTTGTACAAGCTGGGTAGCTGCTTCAAATATAGATTGGTTGATAACCAATTTGGAATTCACAAATCTACTGTATGTAAGTAGAGATGGGTGAAGTGGCACCAATTCGCTCTGTGAAGTGATTCGCGAAGTGAAGGCGAGTTCGTGGAGTGCTCCGCAACGTGAAGCGGGATACTTTGCGTTGTAATGTGTAACGCGAAGTCCATTGAAAACAATGACTTCGCATTACTCTGCCTTCCCAAAACACTACTCCATCAATTCTTAAGGCGAAGTACATTGAAAATAATATACGTCGCCTCACTTCGCCTTGTTTTTAAGCTCCAAAGGCGGATTTTGCAGTGATTCATGGGATTTCAGGTCACAAGGGCTCTAGATTGTTCTGCATGTCCTCAGTGTGGGGTACTGTGTGTAGGAAGCTATAGGAGCCAATCTGCACTGAGAGCTCTCTGTGATTCAAACCTTCTAAAAGCTGTTAAAAAAGCCTTTTTGTCTTTTTTTTGCTGAAACTTTAGTTCATCGATTATAGGAAACCCTCCTGTGCTCATATCATCGAGCGTTTATTGTTTGTATATGGATTTTGAATGTTAATATACAACATTCAGTCTGTGTACTGAGAGACAGTGGAAATGTACTTTGGGGGAAGGGCGTATCTCTGGTGTAGGTAGATTAACTTGGAGAAAAAGACAGTACTTTTAGTTTTGGTGATATTTTTCTTATATAACTCTGTTAATGTACACACTGTAATCTTTTCAATCATTCTTTCAATTTTTTTGCTGATTGTTGTGGTGCAGCAGTGCATAATTTGAGTTTGTTTACAATATGTGGTTATATTCCTGAAGTTTTCAATTTGCTATGCATTACTTAGTGTGTGTGAGTATGTGTGTGGCGCGTGTCATCAAATCAGACTTCTTTTATTGTGCCACATAATAATTTCAGCAATGTGAACCTGCTATCCACTGCAGCTGTATGATTTTTGTACTACTTTTTGGTATCTTTACTGGTACTAGTACTAGTGACTGTTACTGCAGCAGTGCAGTACACTGCCCCCCCTCGTGGCCTGCCCCAACCGGCAAAGGTATTCTTTTCCAGATTTGAATTTCTGATGGTGAGCACTGGTTAGGTGTTGTGCCTTTGTGTCTGCATCTCTTCAGTGTGCAGTGCAATCTTAATCTGTCTGTGCATTTGCATCTCTTTAGGGCCCAATCTCCATCTGTAACTTAAGTCACAGTTGTTTCTTTGGCTTCCCTTCAGAGTACTGGACAGGTGTGGTGCATAATTCTGCATTAACATTGTACTCATTAATATGCGTTTTTAAGTCAGGACCATCATCACAAATCACTTGTGATACAAATCATGTTCTTCATCATCATGGTCACAAATGCTGTCACAAATCACAATTCACGATCAGGTCATGAATCACAACATTAATTTTTTTACTAGTTACTTAGATGTATTGTAAGCCTGTTTTGTAGTATCTGTCCAGGTTTCACCTCCCCACCATTGCACTCATTGATACGTGTTTTTAAGTCGGGGAGTTTTAAGCTACAGCTCATTGGGGACGTACAGCCATAGGCATTTGCGTTCCCAATACAGTTTCATACTGGTTATCTCACACCATCGACACCGAATTACGTTCTTCATTATCACAGTCACAAATGCAATCACAAATCATGATTCATGATCACGTCACGAATCACAACATTTATTTTTTTACTAGTTACTTAGATGTATTGTAAGCCTGTTTTGTACTATCTCTCCAGGCTTCACCACCCCACCATTGTACTCATTAAGACGTGTTTTTAAGTTGGGGAGTTTTGTGCTGCAGCTCATCGGGGAAGTACAGCCATAGGCATTCGCATTCCTTCCCGTACAGTATGAGTTACAGTACTATAAGCAGTGGTGGGCGAAGTGACCCCACTTCGCTCCACGAAGTGATTCACGGAGTAACACGGAACCCATGGAGTACTTCGCTTCATAATGAGGAACTTGAAGTCCATTGAAACCAATGACTTTGCGTTACTCCGCCTTCCCCAAACCACTTCTCCACCAGTTTTAAGGTGAAGTACATTGAAATCAATGTAATTCACCTCACTTCGCCTTGTAATTGAGCTCCAAATGAAATTCTGCAGTGATTCATGGGATTGCAGGTCACATGGGCTCTAGATTGTTCTGCACAGCCTCAGTTCTGGCCTGGGTAGTGTGTGTGTGTAGTGTTAGCTGGAGACAGTTTGCTCTCAGAGCTCTGTGATTCAAAACTTCTAAAAGCTGTTTAAAATGCCTTTTTGAGTCATTTTTTTTTCTCAAATTTTACTACATCGATTGTAGGAAACCCTTCTATGCTCATATCATTGAGTGATTATTGTTGTGTGTGGATTTTGAATGTTAATTTAGAACTGTTAGTCTGTGTACTGTGAAGTGTGCTTTGGGGGAGGGGTGTATTTGTGGTGTTGGTACATTAACTGGGAGAAAAAGGCAGTCTTTCTGTTTTGGTTTTATTTTTCTTGTATAACTGTGTTAATGTACACACAGTAATATCTTCAGTAATTGTTGACATTTTTTTGCTGATTGTTGTGGTGCAGCAGTGTATAATTTGTCTGTTTAGAACATTTGGTTATATTGCTAAAGGTTTTCAATTTGCTACGCATTACTTGTAGTGTGTGCGCGCGATGCGTGCCATTAAATCAGACACCTTTTATTGTGCCATAGAGTAATTGCAGCAGTGTGAACCTGCTATCCACTGCACCTGCATGAATTTTTTATACTGCTTTGTGGTATCTTTACTGGTAGTGGATTGTTGCTGCTGTGCACTAATCCCCCAACTGGCAAAATGCATTCCTTTCCAGATTTGGATTTGTGACTTGTGTACACTAGTTAGGTGGTGTTGTGCCTTTTCGTATGCATCCCTTGAGTGCGCAGCACAATCTTAATCTGTCTGTGCATTTGCCATGCACCATTAATTCTAGGTGACTGCATTTCTTGTTACGCTCTCATTTCACTTCATCAGCACTGGGGAATTTTCTGGACACAAGACAGTAGCATTTTGGGGATGCACATTAATTCTGGTGACTCTGTGTGTGACCACTGCATGCATGACTGAGTGCGCCATTAATTCTGGGAGACTTTGCATTTCTTGGTATGCTCTCATTTCACTTCGTCAGCACTGGGGAGTTTTCTGGACACAAGACAGTAGCACTTTGGGGATGCACATTAAATCTGGTGACTGTGTGGGTGGGGTGCTGCCAATATTGTTGTCACTCTGCCTTACTTCGTGTTTAAAGTGTAATGACAACATGAAGTAATAATAACAAGGCAAATGAGCCCTTCCTATGGGGCACTCTGCATAGCGAAGTGCCAACACGAAGTAGCCACTTCGCATTCACTTCGCAGGTGGATTTTAAATTAGCTGCATCTCTATACATAAGTTAGTACACTTGTTCTGTGTATCGTTCTTTCAAAATGTGTTACCAAATCTGATAAAGGTTCCAATGAAATCAGAAGCCATTGAAATAGCTTTTGCAGTCGAAAAATTGCATGGCTTACCGCAGGTCATAAGTTGTGTGGATGGTACACACATTCCCATGCAGATACCAACAGAAGGATATAGAGACTTTGTGAATCGCAAAGGCTGGCCATCATATGTATTGCAAGCTGTTGTTGACCACAAATATTGGTAATTCATTTTCTCCCTTTTAAATTAATTGGCTGTTAAGGAATCTAAACATGTATTTTTTTTATTTTGATAGATACCTGAGACATACATGTCTATATGACTGTATTACTTATAATTATAATAGGTACACATAACTTCAGCAATCTGAGTGGCCTTTAGGATCCCAACAGACTTACATCAATACCCTGTTACACTGTCATGTACAACCTGATCACCATGGCATATGAATTCTTCCTTTCATCAGTATATCCTCTACCATAACTGAATAATTTTAATGTTATAATGGCAGTCTACACTTCCTGTATGTGAATCTGGGACCCGTGGCCAGGTTTCATTTCTCTTTTTTTTCTTTTTCTTTATGTTCCTCTGGTCAGCCACTCATCTGACCGAACCCCCCTAGTCCCATTACCCAGAATAGCCGGTGATTAACTTGTGCCCAGCCCGGGAGCGGAGCCTGTGGGGAGTTGGTCTTCATCCTGCTGCCGTCATTTTTCTTTCCTCCGGGTTTCTCCCAGGGGCCACAGGAGTAGGAGCGCATGTGCGTGGAGGCATTCATGTGCCTACAGCCCTGGTCAAAACCCCTTTCCCCCACCCTATGGCCTAGCGCCTGGTACCCTCTGAACCTGTGCCACCCCTAGCCTCCACTAGGGGCCTCCATTGGCCGAGGGGTGCTGCATCACCTCCCCAGAGCAGAGATCCTGCCCACCGGCTGCTCTATCCAGCTGTTCTCACCCCTCTCCCTCCTGCTGCTGACCTCCGATGACACGGGTTCATGCCTGAACCCGGGTCACTGGTGTGCCGCGAGGTAAGGCGTCCAGTGCCTCAACCCTCAGTGCCACAGGGCCGGCTCCAGGTTTCATTTCTAACATACATGTTCCTGGTTCCTTAGGCTCACAAGTTGTGGCTACAGTGTCAGCGCATCACATATGTTGTGCACATCATTGGAATGCTGCAACATCCACTAGCCTGATGGTGTGCTATCTGTCCCCTGTGATGGAGTCATTTCATTAACTTGTGTCTACCGCCATCAGCAAGACCCTATATGTCCATTTGTTGTCTGGAAATTTACATTTATATCTAATACCCTCTCTTAAAAAAACAAATTCCTGGTCATTGGACCCTTCAACCACCTAAAGGTTATCGTGGGTTACTGAGTAGCACAATACTGCACCACTAGTAGTGAACTGATGTAAAAGTAATATAACATCTTAAAATATCACTTATGCATAATTAAGCAATAAGGCACTACAGGGTGTGCGTCGTTTCTGAATAAAGTCACACCTATGGTGGGTCGAAGCACGAGGCTGCAGGGCGAGTTCTTCCGCCACCATAGATGTGACGTTATTCAGCAAATGACATACACTCTGTAGTGCCTTATTGCGATTATGATATGATTCTTTTCTGTTTCCTTGTTTTTTTAACTGGAGTGAAGCCTGTCCTAATAAACAGAAGAAAAAACACAATTAAGTAATAAGACATGACAGGGTATGCATTTTGGTTGGATAATGACACACCTCGAGTGTGGCATGAGGAATTGCTGAGTGCCTTCACTTCAACCACCCAAGAAGTGCCATTACCCAACCACAATTAACACCCTGGAGTGTCTTAGTGTGATAATAAAATGGGTATGCATTTTTTGTTAAAATAACCCCAGCACATCCCTGCACTGGCATGCCATCTCAGGTTTCAATGTTATGTACAGCAACATTCATGTATTTTCAATTAGCTCATAAATCCTCTAGTTTCCCCCAACCCACCCCCTTTTACCCATTCCCTCACCTATCTTTCTTCTTCTTTATAATATGTTCTCCCTTTTCTCTGGCTTGTTTAATTATTGGTTTATGGCATGACATACCTAAAGCACATATGTAGGCATGTGTCATTTAACAATATATTGTTTAATGGATATTTTTTGGCTTTTGGAAAATAAATTATGGTTCACCCGGAAGTGTTCATGATCCCAAAGTGTCGAGGAACTCCATATTATTCACTCGTTCTGAAGAGCTTCCAAAAGTAATCATACATTCACTTTTAAAGTCAATTCATCATTTTTGATTCTGTATATAACTAACCTACTTGTTATTTGTTAATCAAATATAGGATAGTGTCTGGATAATTAAGCAATAAGGTGCAACATGGTGTCTGCTGACCAGCAGCTGTTGATTGATGCTGCAAACCAGGTCAGACATCGGGACAAACCGACATTCATCACCACATCCCCCATCACTTAGATGGCTGGCGGTTATGGCGGTGACAGGATGGAGGTGTCGATGGCCATCTAGGCTTGCAGCACATATTGTCTGGCAGGTTGGGGATACCATTAATGTTTGAGTTGCTGGAGGTGGGTGTTTGAATGGGGTCATCCATTGCTCTATGGTTACCTGAAGCATGGAAGTGTGACTGGCACGATGGTGACAGAATGCATAGACTTTCAATCAGTCTTTACTAAATTGTCCTCTCTTGCAAATATAGAGATTAATGGATGACTATCAGTAACACACTGATTAGTTCATCGAGAGGTTCCTATGGTGACTGTTTGAACCTTGACAGCACAGTTCAAGAGGTTTGGTCGCCATGGCAAACTTGAGATGAACTAGCCGGCTTGTTACCGATCTGTTAGTCATCCATTATTCTTTATAGTGTATGTTGAAAAACATAAGAGCTGGGGTAAGATGATTTTGCCTTACTTTGGTATAGCTTGGTTTGGCACTTGCTCCTTTTTCTCTCCATCAGGTTTGCTCTTGTCGCACTGACCACTGCCTAGTAGGGAGAATATTGCGCACCGTGCATGCGCGATCATGTTCTAAGTTGTTATGCTGCACAAGCTGCATAGCTAGTACAGTATAACAAACTAGCTGATGTGGCTAGTACAACATAACAACATTTTAGTATGGATGGATTCCCATCCATAACAACGTTCCAACATACACTACAATACCTTAGTCATGTGTAATATGAGCTGGTAGAATAATGGGTATCATTGTGGCATTGGCATATGCAGTCATATGTCATTATCTGGTGTGTATTTCCTGACAATTCGTGCATATGCACAGTAGTCTTTATTATAAAAAGGGTCTCAGAGATGCTGCAGTCTGATCGGCTGTTATGATTCCAATAGCCTTACATTAATCCCTGTTACACTGTCATGTACAGCCCGATCACCATGGCACATGCATTATTCCTGTCAGTATTCCATCTTCTAGCACTGCTAAATGACTGGAATGCTGCATTCTGATTTTGAACCATCATTCTTAAACTGTTGGTGGAAGACATATTTTATTAAAAAATCTATCTCTCTAAAGGAAGAAAACATTCAGAAAGTATACTTTTAACACTTTTCTTTTGGAATAATGTTTTATAATAGCAATAAGGCACTCCCAGGACTTAGATTAACAGTCAGTTAATCACTCCCTAGGGGCAATATGGCACTTGGTTTCACCTTGTGCCACATTATACCCATGGGGTTGATTAACTGATTGTTAATCTAAACCCTGGGCATGCCCTATTGCTTAATTGTAAATCTACTGTACGCTGCATATGTAGTGGCACTATATAAAAGTCTAGTTATGAAACAGAATATTAAACTTGGTGGCTACCATTTTTTCTTCTTGAACATGAACCATGGTTTATAGACAATCAACCAATTAACATGTACATTGTTGGTGACCCAGCTTACCGTCTAATGGAATGGCTAATAAAGGGTTATTTGAACTCCTCTCATCTAACACATGCTCAAGAGCCTTTCAGTGTATATCTGAGTTCTGTACGCGTTGCAGTTGAAATAGCATTTGGTCGTTTGAAAGGCAGATGGCGTGTGCTACTAAAAAGGATTGACTTTGACTATCAATTTACTCCATATGTGATTACAACTTGTTGTGGCCTCCACAACTTCTGTGAACAGCAAAAAGATCAAGTACACTCTGGATGGTTAGAGGATGTTCATAGTTCTGAACTTGATCATCCACAACCTATAAACAACCGATGTAATGTGGAATTTACAAGTGCCACTCATATTAGAGACGTTTTGACAGGATACATGGCTACCAATTTTCCACTCGGAAAGCAGCATTACCATTAGACATTGAACATATTCTACTGTCACTAATTAAAGTTGAAATAAAATAACAAGAACATTCAAGAAAGAGAGCAGTATGTGTTCCAAATATTTCTTTTTATTAATATGTGTTATGACAGATATATATAGATAGTATGTGTTAAATTAATATTTATTGCAAGTTAAACCTGGTATTGCTATATAGCTTATCATTTACAGATTTATTCAGCTTGGCTATTTAACTATGATGTCTAGATAGACAGGTTTTAAACTGAAATGCATTTACAATTAACTCTTGTAAAGTGCAAATATTCATATAATACTATTTAGCTTTTAAAGTTTTGCATTAAATTACTGTCAATGTAATATATCATAACATAGTAATCATTTAGTATAATTATTCAAAGAGTTATTTACATTAACATTGATTCAGTTAAACATCAGTCATACTGACATATTGGAAACTATGTTTAATTATTTTTATTTTTTTTTTATTTTTTATTTTTTAGTCTTTGGTAACTGGGTAACGCCCACTAGGCACACATGCCTGTTTTCAGGGATGACCTGGGAGTATTGGGCAGTTAAGTGACTTGCTCAGAGTCACGCAGTAGGCAAGTGTAGGTTGTGAGAATCAAACTCGGGTCTGGTCTGCTGGATGTACCAAGCTTGTTCACACCTTGTTCCTCTAACCTCTAGGCTATACTGCCAGCCCAATTTATTAATAACAAGTATAATATCGTCTTTTGTTTAATTACATTGTGGTAATCATTAAACATGCTAAAATGAAACCAATATGCAATTTTTTTTATTGATAATTTTTACTGTACTTTTTCCTTTTTTTGCCTTCTCGTGCATGTCTGGGGCACCAAACATGCGCATGTGAAGGAACGTACACATCAAGCACTGTGGAACAATGCAACATTAAGTAATGAAACATATGCACTTATATAAGATATTGTCACTTTATGTATCATTTTCAGTTTAAGCTTATAACAAGTAGCGACTATTAATCTGTATGTGTGTGCACCCACACACAAACACACACACCCACACCAGGCACTTAGGTTAATATCCCAATACTGACACTGTAGTGCAGCATGGGGGGGGGGGTGCTGCACTCCTGAGGTGCTGTCTTTTGGATGAGACGTTAAACCAAGGTTCCATCTGCCTGTTCCAGTTGTAGTTCAGGTGGATGTTAAACACCCCATGGCACTTCTCGAAAAGAGTAGGGGACTTTCCCCAGTGCCCTGGCCAAATTTCCCCCAATTCAGTAAAAATACCACCAACAGCTTAATCTGGTTCAAAGTCAGTTGGCATTCATCTGTATCCCCCTTCCCCGGGTCATGCCTGAAAATAGGCAGAATTGGGCTAGTGCACTTACCCGGTCAACAAAAACGAAATAAATATATATTTATTTATATATATTCATATTTTTAATATAATAAGCAATATCATTAATAACTGGACTTCAGCTGAATCTACATTTATATTACCAAATTCAAATAACTTTTCAGACATTATTTAAGTTGCTGAAGCACATAATCGACCTCATCAAACTGTTAAACAGATGCACTGTTCCTCATACTATATTGTGAGTTAAAATCTGTCTGATGAGTCAGTAGATATGGTGAGCTAGTGCGCTGGAAATCACCCCCAAAACTGAGTCCTCACTTGATACATATCATTCTGAGGGATTTGTTGGTATGTTGCTTGACCAGGATCTCATCTTTTGACTCCAGAATATTTCAAACATTTTGAAAATATATAATGTGTTAAGCTGTAATATTTTATATTTAGTACTAAACAAACAATGCTCATGTACACCCATTTTATATGCACAGTAATACATTAAAATGTGTGAAGCATTTGGACTTTTTCCAGAACTTTCAGAGGCTGCAATGCCCACTACGTGATGTTTTTGGTCTCTTTATAACTATGGGCAATACAGTGCAACCAAATGCTGCCCACACTGACAGTATTACTGCTTGCTTTTAAACCATTTCACGGGCCATGCCATTTTTGTGTCTGCATATTTATGTCTTCTCATCCACCATCCATCTTACTGAGCATATATTTAAGTGGAAAGGCATGATAGGGTGTGAACTGTTGCTGACTAGCATCACACCTAGAGTGTGTCGATGCATAAGTCCACAGGCTGAGTGCTTCTGCCACCCTAGGAGTGATGGTATGCAGTGACGATGCACTCCCTGAAGCATCTTACTTTAATTGTAATATGGCTCTAAAAAATTTGGATAGACTTAAATAATTAAGCAATAAACATAATAAACAAAAATGAAATTATAAGTGTATTATAATTAATTTTACCATGAAAGGACGCCTTTTGGATGAGACGTTAAACCGAGGTCCCATCTGCCTGGATTGGTGGTAGTTCAGGTGGATGTTAAAGATCCCATGGCACTTATCGAAAAGAGTAGGGGAATTTCCCCGGTGTCCTGGCCAAATTTCCCTCATTCACTAAAAATACCATCAACAGCTTAATCTGGTTCAAGGTCAGTTGGCATTCATCTGTATCCCCTTCCCCCGGGTCGTGCCTGAAAATAGGCAGGATTTGTCTAGTGCACTTACCCGGTCAACAAAAGCTAAATAAATAAAAATAAAATATGTACTGTTGTTGGATAGTGCTGCATCACGGGATATCAACATTGAGTTCTGAGCTCTTTAATCAGATTAATGGATTTTTTATCACCATATTATAATCTAGCAAGATGACACATGCTATAAATGTTAAACATCCAACAGTCAGTCGGCTAACATAATAAAAGAATTATAAAAAACTATGTATATTAACCTGTTTTGACTGTGGGTGATTGGTGACGGATTAAAGATTAGATTATGCATCCCTTGAAAGAATGAATGCATAAATTCCTTAAATGCGTTTGTTGATGCTTCAATAAAATCTTTCATAATTTTTTCATTCATTTTCTCCTCCCAGTCCTGTCATGCACGTCATTGCTTATCTAATGATTTAATAAAGTAATGCTGCTTCCGAGACCAGTGGTTCATTATTTCATCTAGTTTGCCCCCTTTTTTTTGCAGGCAATGGTCCTAAAAAAAATGAATAACATCTTAATATCTTATGACAAAAATAATAAAATAATATAAAGGGCTACATTATTTAAGCAAAAAGGCACAACAGGGTGTGGGTTGTTGAGGATTTACCCACACCTTGTGTGGTGTGTCACGAGGTGCAGCAGAGTTACTTACTACACAAGAGGTGGGTAAAATCCCCAATAACTCACACCCTGGAGTGCCATATTGCAATTATACAATGGACCCATGTGTAAAATAAATGTAAAATTGTGTTTAATTATGTTTTTTATAAATGCAATTCCTCAGCCATGCGTAATGCAGGATTTACCCATGGTCATGTGGCATGGTTTGACCAATCAGGTTACAGTATTTTCATACACCATTGTATAATTTCCAATAATTTGTGACTGGAGATGGAAGTTATGATGCCAGGTAGCAGCAGTTGTGAGACAATGGGCAGATGATGTAAAGCCATGTTTACACGGCGGCAGCACTGAGTAATGGGCGCTGTCCCCTTCTGGATTTTGCCAGCTGCTGTTGGATTAACACAGCCTGTCCCTGCAGTGCTGCAAGTTGTTCCGAAGAGGGGCTGAGAATGCAGTATGGGCTGAACTTAAACAGCCTTTGTAGCGGTCTTCTGAGTCAGTTAAAAAATTATCCGAGGAGCACTTAAGGCACTTGGTAGCATATTGTTAGCTTTAGCGATCAACCCATGCATATGGGTTGATGCGCTGCAAAGTCGGCAGTGTAAACAGGGTTTAAGATCATATTTATTCTTATCACCAGAGTGGGGACCAGGTTCATAGAGAAAAGGAAAATGCAAAACAATGAACATTTTAAAATTGTCACATGGACTGACTGAGCGATGACCATATACTGCACTGTCTTGCTAGGCATGTAGGAAAGAAAAATGGTGGCTCTCGTGTCATGTGCACAGGGATGTGAGGTGGTTGTGGATCTTTCCATGAGTTTTTTTTTTCAAATGTCTTTAACGAATATGTGTAGTGAATTTTCAAGATATTTTTAAGTTATATTTAGCTAGACATCATAATTTGAGTAATACTTCCAGTATACATACTTGATAGTGAACATGAACTGCATCCTTCCCCAGCATCATTGTCCTCAACTTTCATCTTCTGATGTATTTTGAGGGTCTAACACTGAGCAATGCTTACTTTCAGCAGGCTCTTCAACATGTGTTGCATCTTCAACTGCATCTTGTTCAATACTTTGTTTATATTGCTCTTTGTTTAGTAAACAAATCTGCAAGATATTGGTTAAGTGTATTTAAACTTTTTGTTGCATTTAGAATACGTAATGCAATATTTTTTTTTATTTTTTTTATTTTAGTCTTTGGTAACCAGGTAAGGCCCACTAGGCACAAGTGCCTGTTTTCAGGGGTGACCTGGGTGCACTGGGCGGTTAAGTGACTTGCTCAGAGTCACACAGTATGCAAGTGGAGGTTGTGAGAATCAAACTCCGGTCTGGTCTACAGGATGTACCAAGCTTGTTTACACCTCGTTCCTCTAACCTCTAGGCTATACTGCCAGCCCGATATAATATAATATGCCAGTTTAGCTATTGAATCGAACATGGATACTAGTCAAAAATAACAAATAAAAATTAGATGTATTGTCAATAGACTGAATGGATGGAATGATGACTATACCTGAAAGCATTCATATTTCTGACTTTTACAAAAACATGAATTCAACAAAAGGAAAAAAAATGAAACAATATATCACTGTTAAAATAAGAGTATTCCAAACATTATGAAATACACAATTTAATATATAACATAGGCAAAGAAATCCCTGTGGCCTAATTTACTGATACTCGGTTCCATCAATTGCAGTGAACGGTATACTTATGGAATAATACATATCTTAAAATTTTTCTGCTCCATGGTAAATAATCACACAACGTATTGACTATGAAGAAAGACAGGCGACTGACAGGTGGAAAACACCTGTGGAAGGACTATTTTACATTATTCAGCAACATGTGTACAGGGTGCAAAGGGGAGGAGGTGGAGGCTGAAATCCCGGTAGACAGAGTGAGGGAAGCCCTCAGTACCCTTCTTACAGAGAAAGCACCTGGGCAAGATGGGATACATCACAGGATGCTGAAGGAACTGTCTGATGCCCTGGCAGTCCCCTGGCGGAGCTCTTCAACATCTCTCTGAGGACTGTATGGGTGCCCCAAGACTAAAGGGTGGCCCATGTTGTACCGATCCACAAGGGGGGGGGTCAAGGGAGGAGGCGGGACATTCTAGGCCTGTCAGTCTGACATTGGTGGTCGGCAAGGTCCTGGAGGGTATAGACAAGGATAGGCTAGGGGAGTTAAGCCTATTCTGCTGGCATTTTAGTATGTTAGTATACTAACATACTAAGAAGCCTGCAGAAAAGACACAATGGTCTATCACGTCTTCTATATGGTCAGTACCTTCCCTGGGAATGGTTTGTAGCCCCCCCACAAGGTCCCCCATTTCCAAGTGAGGCTCCAAAATGCACACTCCATCTATACCCATCCCAACCTTTATTGAACTCATCCACAGTAGTAACAGTCACCAACTCCTCTAGCCAATTACATATCCACCTGACCATCTGCACGCCACCACCATATTTTCGAGTTTCCTCAGTCTCCCATTATATGGCACTGAGTTAAATGGCCTACCGAAATCCAGAAAGAGGACATTCACCTACCTGCCCTGATCCAGAGGGGAGCTAAAAAGGTCCACCAAGGTTGTGGCCAGAATATCTGACAGCTCTTTAAGCACCCTGGGCTTTATCCCCTCTTTACAGGCTTGAGTGCTTCCCACACCCTCCCTCTAGGTATTTCAACATCCATTTCCCCCACTTCATCTGCTTGTCACCTGATATACCTGAAGAAATATTTTTCCACCCTTGTAATCCCCTGTGCCAATCTGAGCTCCATCTCTGCCTTAACCGACCTCACCACACTGGCGACACTCCTTCACCACCCCCAAAGGCCATCAATCTAAAATCTACCACTGTCACTCTTGTCTGTTCTGTACACCACCAACTCGTTCTAGGTACAACCAAACCATGGAGTTGTGATTTCCTGTCAGTGGGTCTTAAACAATTAGGTCCCTGATGAGATCTCTGAAAGACAGGACCACATCCAATATGTGCCCCTCCCTCATATTGCTTTATGGTAGTTCGCACAGAATGAGAATCTTTTCATAGTACCACATCACACATTTAACTAACCTGTGGATGACTCTGTAACCATGTGATCATCTTCGGATGCTATGCAGGTGTCTTGGCCCCTATCAGGAAAACCTACATCAGGGTTATTAGATTCCATCATAGAAGACGGCCTGTGGCCTATCAACTCATCCATTTCTAAATAGAATGTAAAAGTTGACCCTGACGCTCCACTTTGCCCGTTGTTTTTCTTTGCCTTGAAGTATAATGTTTTAAGGAACTACTATCTATGTTTGACTCGAGCGACAGTTCTTATAAATCTTAATGTCTTCATTTTTTCAACTACTTTCCTGTATATATCATTATTCCATGCTTTTCTGCCATCTAACTGCCTAATGATATCCAACTCTTTCAAGCAGTTAATAAGTGCTGCTGTTTCCTCATCTGACCAAAAGTACAACTGATTCTTTCCAGGTGACATTTCGATATCTACTGAAGTTAAATTAAAAAAAGAAATATTTTTAAAGGACACTGGAAAATATATAGTTTTCTATATACTGTACACATTATAATATCCTAGTGCTAATAATTGTGTAATATACATGTATAGCTTAATCATGATATACAAAATCACACATGCCCCCACAATGCAAAGCACCATGGGCTGCATATGCAAATCCATTTGCTGGTCCATTCCACTGGGGTGTCAAACAGACGAGGCATACTGATGAGTCCTGGTAGGACGAAACATGTGTCTATGTCTTCTGTTAGCACCCTTTGCAAACTGTGTGAGAGGCCTTTCGGCACCATGCAATTCTGCTTAAGTTGGACCAGCATAACTCTGTGGTGATTTTGCATGGCACGGCCCATGGTGCTTTTGATAATGAAAGAGGCATGTGTTTGTTGTATTTTCTTTGAAACTTGGCTTCCCAGCCAAATGCCCTTTGGGTAACCCTTGCCTCAGTGTTTATGCACAGAGGTTCTTTGTCTTTAAATAGTTTTTTATTTTAATGGGTTCACCACAATATATCCCAGGCACACTGCCTTAGGGGTAGCTGGTCCATTGCACTGGGGTGTCAAACAGACGAGGCATACTGATGAGTCCTGGTAGGACCCTTTGCAAACTATGTGAGAGGCCTTTCAGCACCATGCAATTCTGCTTAAAGTTGGACCAGCATAACATTCTGTGGTGATTTGCATATGTAGCCCATGGTGCTTTGCATTGTGGGGGCATGTGTGATTTTGTATTTTCTTGAAACTTGGCTTCCCAGCCAAATACCCTTTGGGATAACCCTTGCCTCAGTGTTTATGCACAGAGGTTCTTTGTCTTTTAATCATGATATGCCTCTTAATTATGTACTAGATTTTTCTCTTCTGTACAGTACTTCCTTGTACGATGGATTTCTAACTACAAATTGAGTTGGCTTCATAACTTTTTTTTTTATAAAATTGGTCAACATACAAGTGACACTTACTTTACTATGGATTGGACACATTTTTCATCAGTAGGCTATGATGTTTTTGTACATCAATTACTTAAAATCACTTATATTACTAAAATGAACTAGCATACATCAGATAGAGCTCCCTAACAGTATGGGACGGTCAATGACCAGAAAAAGCTTGGATTATGTAAGCAGTAAGACACTCCATGGAACATATTTTACCTCAAGGCCAGAGGTGTATTAATGCATGAGGCCTCATGCCAAGTGACTTTAGCTGATGGCCATGTGGTATAATATGTTCCACGCACACCCTGTAGTGTCTTATTGTGATTATAAAATGAAATGTTACAGCTTAAGTTTGGGCGACATGCATTACGTAAGCCACCACGTAGGGTGGTAGTGTGCAGCTACATAAACATACCATGCAGCAAGTACACAGGGTCATGGTAGTGTAACACCATGCATAAGTGACAATTGCATGCATGCACGACACAGCATACCATGCACAGCGGTGTGGAGCATGGCACAAACACATACACAACTGGGAGGGCAGACACAAGGGCATGTAGAACAAGCCCCAGTCACCTGCTGGAGGTGGAAATGACCACCAAATCACCCTCCAACAGATCAGCACACCCAATGCTGTCTCATGCAGAGCACCACTTGGGCAGTTACATGGGTACGGCAGCACCCAGGCCACTAATACCCATGTGGGCATGCCAAATGGCCATGGAGCCGACACACCACAAGGCACATGCTGAACAAGTGTGTGCACTGTGTGTAAATGTGCACTACCACTGTCAGTGTGCCACACGGACAGGCCCCACCATGCCGCCACCAAAAAGTGGCCTGTGTCATGACGAAGTCATACTGCCACTGACTGCCAGCCACTGCATGTGCCCGTAATGGGAATGTCAGAGGTGGCGACCAACACAGGTGGCCTAATGAAGTGCGGCCATGCCATGGTGCATCAACATTACACACCACCCAGGACAGACAGCCAGGAGAACAGCACACTTCAACAGGAGTGAGATGCTGTGCTGCCCCAGAAATGGACACTGCACCAGCCAGGCATGCGTGGGCATGCACAGTCACCCAGCCACCCCCCAGGACCAAGCCAACCTCCGCAGCCATGCATACCAGTGAAACACACCCTTATCCACCCTTCCACACCCTGGACACAGTAACCACACCAATGTGCATGGTACAAAAGTTTATTCAATCACACTGGCATCACGTTATGAAAGTAATGCTGTAAAAACACATGTCACATGGAGGGCAGAGGCAATCGGTGTGTGTGTGTGGGTGTATGTTTGTGTCTATGGCAGCACTAGTGCCATTGTGTCCAGGTCCACACTCATCAGTGTGGTGTCTTCTGGTCCATGGCAGCCCCCACAGCCACTCCGCCTCACTACTGCTGCTCACATCTGTCACCTCATTGGGCTCCCTCCCAATGTGTATCAGCATCATCTGCCAGATGGTCTCTCTGCAGTGTTATGGAGAGAAAAGACACAGTAAAGACACACTACCTGGCCCTTGCAAAGGGCCCACACCACCCCTGCCAGTGCATGGCAGAGGCCATACAGGCCTCCCCTCCCTCCACCCCAGTGGGGCAGCCACTATGGGACATACATGGACACATGGCCCAGGCCATGGGGGTTACATCTCTCCCAACATCCATGTGCCCCAGTGGGCCATGCAGTAATTGCAGATGACCCCTGGTGGCATGGATGGCCACTGCATCATGTGGTGCCATGCACAGTCACATGGAGGCTGCATGGTAAGGAGGACACACAGAGATGGCACTTCCAAAATGACTTCTCTCCCCACCCCTCATGTATCTGTTCCTCACTATCCCGCATTTCTTTTATCCAACTGCAGCTATCTGATCACTAAGATGTAGGGTGACAACATTTGGCACTGTATGTATCTCTGTCACACCTCGCTTACATAGATGCACAAAAATGTGAAGACAGAAAAGGACCACCAGGCCAACCTGGTCTACCTACTTTGCCCATTAATTGCACCTGTCCCCCACTAACCACCCCCCACACACACACACACACACACTCACTTTTTTCTTCCTCTGTGCAATTCTATGCTAGATTGGATGAAGAGGTCTATAATTGACACCATGTGTGTTTCAATCCCTCGCCTCACCTGTGTTTGTTCTCTAGTCTCCCACACTTCTTTTACCTCCTATACATCTCTTCTATAAGGTAGATGAATGGGGACTCAATTTCACACCGTGTGTGTATCTCTCCCCCTACAGTGACACATTATTTAAAAAGAATAATTAAAAATATATATATCTCCAGCACTAGTCCCTGATTCAACTCATCAACCAGTCTTAATCATTAAAATAAGTATTATTAAAATATACATTAAAAAAAAAAATTTCCACTGCCCTCATTCATCTCACCTGTCTGCACTCCAGAAAACAGCTGTCATATAAACATGGTGAGTGTTTTCAACGATGGGCGGGGGGAGGATGATTGGCTCCATTTTGCACCTTGTGTATTTCTATCCTCATGCACTGAACTTGCTTAGTACAGTAATAACAAACGTGGTGCCATTTGAGAATGTATCAATAGGAAACTGTGGCTTATTTAACCAGGTGAGGCACACGAAGTTGAAACTTGTTTCAAGGAGCAACCTTGTTGTACAATGAAAGTAAAGTGAACTGCTCAGCATCACGCACTACATAAGTGGGGGCTATGGGATTCAAACTCAATTTTCTAGGTGATCAGATCCAAATATGATGAGGTTTAAGTTGGTATATAGGGGTTTATCTCAGCATTTTAATAACCTGAGCTAACTAGAGGAGATCACTTTCATTACTTGAGATATGTGCTGGGTGTCAACATGTGATTACTTTAAATTCATTACCCCTTCCCCCAGGTTCCATGTTCCACTCCCTACACCAGCATGTCTGCTAGTCGACAAGGAGCACTGCCTATCAACAGCCTTTAGGTGCTGACAACAGAGTGAACTGGCAGAAAAGTTGTCAGCATACACTACAAGCCCGTCATTTCAGCAAATGAAATTGTAAAGTATGCCTAAAAATGTACTTACAGTTCAGTCTGTGGGCAGCTGTAGAGGTGTTGGGATAGGTTGTGCTGCTCACTGACTACAGGAAATTATAGGGAAGATATTAACTACATGGGACTTTACATTCCATGATGGGTGAGAATTGGGGGTGGAGAGGGGGGAATTTCAATTGAAATTAGTGTCAATACATATGGGCCTGGATATTCAAACTGCGCTGAAAACTGGCGCAACAGTAGGAGCAAGCGCAAACCAGTTGCGCAAATGCGCAACAGGTGCGATATTCAAACATGGAGCAGAGCAAATTGCGCAAGCAACCAACGTCTCAATATCGCACATACTGCGCCATCGCGCAACCAGGAAGGAGAAGTTGAGCCAAAATGCTGCACTATGGCGCAACCATGGAAGCTCAGCTGAGCATTGCAGAGCTGCCATAGCGCAAGCACAGCCCCCAGAGCAATGGAACTGCACATCCAGGAGGCAGGCTGGGCCCACCGCCAGCCATGCCACACATGGGCACAGGAACTCACTGCAGAACCCACACCACACTGGCACACCCAAGCACAGCATCACTGGGGTGGGACGGATGATCCACGTGCCCATGGGGACAAGCCAACTAAAGCATAGCAGAGCCATGACACCCCAGCACAACCACTGGCAGGCAGAGTGCCACACACCAGAGGGTTGACAGCCACAGTGCACATCAGTCCCCGTCACGCTACAGCACAGCGTGCACCGTTGCTCAAGACACCGCTCATGTGCAGTGACAGGCACTGCAGGAAACACCATGCACCCCGTGCCACACGCCAACCCCATGCTGCAGAGAAGCATACCAGCCAGACCCACCCTGTGCACCCAGCAGTGGGTGGCAGCAGATGGCAAGAGCAACAGAAAGGCAATGCTATGCTGGTGATACCTCCCCATGGACACACACACACACACACACACATATATACCCAGGACCATAGCAGCCCAGATGGCATGTACACCCCTGCAACGGAGCACCCATAGCCAGTTGCAAAGCAGACACCAACACAGCAGTTGTATCAAAATAGAAATGTATATTTCAAAAACAACAGATAAACAATAACAGCTGAAACTATGTACAAGGTGGGGGACGGGTAAAAGGCAGGGGTGTTCAAGGGGAAGGGAATAAAAACTTGGAGAGGGAAGGCAGGGTGAAAGGGATGGGAGAAGTGGGAACGGAATGTGGGCTACGGCCCAGCTGGCTCCTGGTCTTCCCCCTGCTGGCGCCCCTTCTGTGCCGCCTCCACCGTTCACCCTGGTGCAGCATGGCCTGCAGGAGCTCCCGGTTGTCAAGTCCGACCTGGGTCAGGCGCCGCAGATCCTGCTGCATGTGTCTCAGCACCCCGAGGCCTAGGAAAATGGGAACACAGTCAATGGCTGAGACTGACCACAACCCTGAACACCACCCAACCTGCAACCCATATAACCCAATGTCCTGCACCTGTGATGGCATGCACCCACCCACAGTGAACATGCACATGGCCATCACAAACAGGCGGCACCAGCTATGCGCACCACCGCCCACACACACTGCCCACGTCAATCACAGTACAAACTAGGCTGTCAAGTGATGTGGCAACGTGGTGCAATGCCAGTTACACAGCTATGTGCCCAGTGCATGCCTGGACCACCTGTGATGCATACACAGACGTGTCGTGATGCTGCACTGTGATGCAGGTCACCTGTGTCATGCCTACATACATGGATACATAGACAGTGTCGGCTGATAAGGGCCTATGGGACACCCAGTCTGGCCATTTGGCCTTGTACGCTCACTCTGTTGTCCTATAAGTCCGCTCCCCTCACCCCTGACCTCCAGAATTCCTTCATGGCTAACCCACGATACATAAATCCCGTGAACCAAGTCAGCCCCCACCACATCCTCTGGCAGGGTGTTCCACTTGTCCACCACCCATTCTGTGAAGAAATACCTTCTCATGTTACCTCTAAACGAGCCCCTCCAACTGCATCCCATGCCCTCTAGTCCTGGAACATCCTTTACGCTACAAATATTGTTTTCCTGCACTCTGTTCCCCTGTACAATACTTGTATGTCCCCATCATATCCCCACACCTCCTCCTCCAGGGAGTACATGTTCAGTTCCGTCAACCTGTCTGCATAGGACTTGTGATGCAATCCATGCACCATCCATGTCGCCCTCCTGTGAACCCTTCCACCCAGTCCATGTCCATACGCAGGTATGGTCTCCGAACTGTACACTGTACTCCAGTGTGGGACTCACTAGTGTTTCAGATAGTGGAACTATGACCTCCCTTTGGTTGTGTCCAGCATGGTTGGTGGTCTTGCCCCCAGCATGCAATAACATCCATGACGTAATGATACTCACACCTCCAGCAGCTCGGTTCGCCGCTGCTGCTGCTGCTGCTGCTGCTGTGGCACGACATCCCGTGCACTGCCCTGGCATGGCCCACATCACGGCGGGGTCGGGTGTCCCTCAACCGCCTGTGGGAGACATATGGTGAGACAACATCAGTGTGACTCAAAAGCAGAGTGCCCCTGCCCCAGTGAGAGGTCTCGCCCACACAGCCATAACCATCCATCGCACAGCTGCACACAGTGACACACCCATGCACAGCCACCCAAGCACACACACACACCCCTACAGAGAATATAGGTGCATAGATGGTACACTCACGCGGCTCAGGCACCAGGCCCCACCTGGCACGTGAACGCAGCGCCGCCAGCAGGTCCGCTCCTCCGGGCGGAGGTCACTGTACCGTGCCGCACTGCTCAGCAGACCGCCCCGCCAGTGACCCCACCAGGTCAGTGGCCACTTGCTGCCACACATGGGTCTCTAGGCATGGTGAGGGGGCTCCACCATACAGTGCCTCACAGTGGGGTCCACTAGCCACCAGGTTGGCCACTTCAAGTGGGCTCCAGGACACCGCCCTCCTCCTAGCCATGGCACCAACTTTACAGCAGGCAATATGGCGCCCCGCTGCGCTGTAACCCCACGTGGAGTTGTTGCGCAATAGACCAGCACAGGCTCCAATCGCGCTGTTCGAACAGCGCCGTCACTTTACATGGCGCTGTCACCAGACAGCGCAACAGGGACGTACACATGGCATGTCAACAGCGCCAGGGTCAGAGGCATACACAAGGTCACTGCAATGACGCAGGCTACCACAGCGCCATAGGATGTATAGGCATCCCGCGCGACTGCTAAGCAGAGCACCAGTGCCACAGTGGACTATCCAGCAGAAGTGCCACAGCCGCCTCATAGTGCCCAGTGCTGTAGCGCCACTGGCACAATGGTGGCTATGGTCGAATCGCCTTATCGCGCCAGCAGGTCTGCAGCGCCGACAGACGGCGCGAATATGTCTGGGCATGCGCAATGGTGTAGCACACAGCCACAAACATGCACCATCGCTCAGCCGACCTTCCAGATGGCGCTAAGCGCAACACGCGATATTCAGCCGACATATGCAAATCAGTCGATCAGCCATTCAAAGGCGCAGTGGCGCGATTAGCATGTCATTAAAGTTGCGCCACACCTCATTTGCATGTGTTGCGCTATAAATATGCGACACTGGGTTGTGGCGGCCAGATTTGGTTGTTGCAGGTGAGAGGTGAGTTACATGCTGTGTGATGCTCAGGACAATGCTCATGGGCAGGGGTGCTGGAGGATGATATAGGTTGAGGGGGCTGAGCATGATGAGGGCACTTAGAAAGGGGCAGAGGGCACCCTTTCCATCAGTATCTGCCATGCGAGGAAAGGGGGTTTCTGCCCCCGGCCGGCAGCTATGCTCATGGGGAAATGCTGTGGACTGCACAGTGACAGGTGTTCACTTCCACCCATACAGATCACCATGACTGACGGGAACCAGGCTGAGGCTGTGGTCGATGGAGGAGGAGGCCGAACTTCACCACAGCAGAGACTGAGGCCCTCTCCAGGCCTACCTGGAGGATGAGCCACTTTGAGTGGGCGAGGGGCACCCTCAGCAGCGCAGCTGCATGGGAGGGGTAGCTCTGGCGCCAACCTGCACGGAAGCCACCAGCGCCCGTGCTGGAATGCCAGAAAAGATGGGGACTGACTGCAGGAGGCTGAAGGAGAAGGTGGCAGCCTTCAGGGTGAGTCGCGGCTGCCACTGGTGGGGACCACCAGTGGTGTTGCAGCTGACCCTGACTGAGGAGACACTGGTCGCGCCATGCAGCCGAGTGCCATTGCTGGTGTTCCAGGCAGAGGATTCCAGACAGGTGGAAGCCCATCACTGCACGGTATGACATGGTGATGTTGTGGGGGTTGTTCACATGCACTCACATGTACTCTCTTTCTGTTTCAGATCCTGTCTGCCTGCAGGAGACGGTGGTGGTGGTGGTGCTGACAGTGAGGCAGACCTGCTGGACCTGGAGGAGGGACCATCCACCGCCAGCAGCCTGCAGGCACTGCAGCGACATGCAGGCTGGCCCAACAACTCCGGCGGCAGTGATACGGGTGCAGGGGGTGCACAGCCTGTGTCACAGCAGTCTGGCATGCAGGTATGCCAGCATGCTGTGCCTATGGCAGTGGCACGCACCGGCACTATTGATGATAGCAGGCCTGCAATGGCCAGTGTTAGGTGTGTGTCCCACGACGGACACATGGCAGGCCAGCATGTGCCCCTGGGCCATCCTGCTCCACACCTGTGTACCAGCATGCTGGCACAGTCACAGGCTGTGCCTGTCAGCACCGGTGGGGCAGCATCAGTGGCTGAGGAGGTGTCTGGCACTGTTGACAGCACAGGTGTTGAACAGGTGGACCTGGGGGCTCAGCAGTTGGAGGGGCGGCAGCAGCAGTTGCACACCAGGCCTGGGGGGACAGCGTCAAGCAGTGGCACTTGTCCACCGCCTCTAGATCCGCCCATACCTGGTCCTGGCGAACAGCGCCACCTCAAGGGGTGCTGTGCACCAGACCGCCCACACCCTGGGGGTCACGATGCTATTGGGGCACAGTACCATTGACGCCGACACCCGCCTGCTGCAGAAGTCGGTCCAGCTGCAGGGTGGGTTGCAAGGTCCGTGGAGGCACTGTCTGTGTCCGTGGAGTGGCATGGCAGGGAGGTGCTCGACCGAGCCGAGCTGGTCCTTATGCGGACGGATGTGACCGCTGCCATTGACAGGCTGACCCAGGCAGTGGTCTCTGTCGCGACGCACACACTGTCAGGTGCCCCTGTACCACACACCCCACACAGTGCGCCTCACCCCGCTCGGCGCCGCGGCGACACCAGGCCTGTCGACGCCGGGTTCTGCTGTGGCATCCCGAGCACCCTGGTGCAAGTTTGTTTGGCGGGATGCAGACCCCTGTGCGGGCAAGGTCGCGGTCGCACGACTGGGACCCCTGGTGGTGCACTAGCGCCACCTGATGTGGCCCTGCTCAGCCTGCCAGTGCTGCTAGGCCACGGCGGGCCGCCCACGCATCCGTGGGGCCGTGGGACAGTGCTCCTGACTGAGCTGTCTCCCAATGCAGGCCCTGTCTGGTGCTGCCCTGTGTGCAATGTGTGTCATGGTGGGCAGTGCACTGCTGGGTGCTCTGCTCACCAAGCTGACACACAGACCACCTGCACACCTCCCAACTGCTGTCCACAGGTGCGTGGATGATGATGCCTGCATTGCACTGTACACCAAGGTGCAGGTTGCCCAGGTCCTGACACACGACGTGGACAGTCCAGGTGGTGGGGGTGGTTGGTGGTGCTGTGTTGGCGATGTCATTTCCGCAGTGCTGTGCTGCTGCCCCTGTATGCTGCCTGTGTGTGTGTGTGTCCATATGAGTGCTCACCCTCTCTGATGGTGTGTTGGATGCCTGGACCCTTCAACTCCTGACCTTCATGCACGTGTGTTCTGTGTGCCTGTGGTTTGCTGCATGGACAGTGTTGCCTGCACATATCCCCTTGACTTACCTGTGTGTAGCGTAGTGCTCTTCTGCAATGGTGTCCCGGTGCAGCTGGGCCTGCTGTGTCAGTCGGGGGTCCCTCCATCCTAGGGGGTGGCTCATCACCCACATCACCGGCGCCACTGGCATCCCCATCGCTGTCCCCCTCTTGGACCTGTACGGCTATCCCATGGTCTTTGGCCATGTTGTGCAGGATGCAACAGGCCAGGAATATCCCACAGGCCTTTGGGGTTGTACTGTAGGGCTCACGGAGGTGTCCAGGCATCAGAAGCGTGCCTTGAGCATCCCAAACACCCGCCTATGATGTTCCGTGTTATGCATGTGCCTCATTGAAACTGTGCTGCACTGGGGTCATGGGGCGCTGTATGGTGTGAGCAGCCAGGGACGGAGTGGGTATCCACAGTCACCTGTGTGAGATAGTGGAGATCAGTGTCAGGTCAGGTCCATATTGCCTCATATCCTTGTGTGCCATACCATGGCACCTGTGTGTCATTCCCACCCTTGCACAGAGTTTGCATTCCATACATGTGTACTCACCCACTAGATGACCCGTGGGGATGTTCCCACCTTGAGTCGATGGCACAGTGCAGATTGGTGCCATATGAAGGCATCATGCTCCGCCAGGGTGTGGCACAGACATTGATGATGCGCCCAGGCATCACACACCACCTGGCAGTTGACACTAGAAAAGCCCTTTCGGTTCCGATAAGCTTGGCCATCGGGGCCAGGTAGGCGTCGAATGGCCACATGGGTGCAGTCTATGGTCCCTAGCACGCCAGGCATATGTGCTACCCTGTGGAACTCCTGCATGTTTGTTGCATATCGTCACGTGCTGGGGAAATGGATGTACTCCGCAGCATGAGGCAGCAGTGCGCTGAGGAATTGGGTGAGGATGCGACGGGCCGACTGTGTAATGCCTGTGGTGTCCCCGTCGGCCTCTGAAGGTGCCTGCGGTGAGCAGGCACATGCAGGCTGTCACCTTGGTCTCCACGGACAGAGCATGACTGCCGTGAGGGTGCCCTGCATCACATCACTGCACAGCTCACTGAGCCGCCTCAGTATTGCCCTGTTCAGGCGGTACCGCCCACAATCTTGACGCCTGTGTAGCAGCTCAAGCTGATGCGGCACGATATCGCCTGTCGGGGCATACCACGACGGGCTCCTCTGCGGCCACGCCCCTGCAGCATGCTGTCTCACCCTCATTACAGCTTCCATGTGGAAGCTGACACTGTCCATCTCCCTGGCTTCTGCCCCCAGCTGCTGTTCCTGTGTTACCCCCACTGCCCCCACTGCTGCTTCCACTGCACCGGCACCCCCACTGGCCTCTCTGTCCTTCAGGACCCACTGTCCTCTCTGCCCTTCCTGCTCCTGTCTCTCTCTCTCTCTCTCTCTCTGTCTCTCTCCCCAGTTTGCGGCCTGCTAGGGTTCTTGCGCTGCTCCCTTGAGCCTTTATTTTGGCTCTCCATCCGATCACTGCGCATCCTCCGGCTGAGCCACTCTTGCGCATTCTGCGCAGTGTTCAATATCGCATTGCGCACTTTATGGCTGGACCCGCCTCTCGGGTTGGCGGATCCTTCATTTCCATTGCGCTGTTGCTCAGCATGTTTTCGGGGCAACTGGCCCCTTCTGAATATCGCAGAATGGCATGATTGCTGCGACGCTAACCCTGTTGCGCATGGCGCAACCCTTTTGAATATCCAGGCCCTGGAGTACTACTTCTATAAAATAAGGGGGGCCCTAATACAGGACGCATCGTTAATTGACTGGACAATCAGGCAATTGTGTGTGTGTGGGGATGAGGGGAGCCATATGGATTGCTGTTTTTCAATAATCAGATGTTTGCTCAGAAAAAAATATTTACAGCACATCAGCATTTACCAATGGTAAAAAATATGTTCTGTATTCAAACATATAAATTAAAAAAAAATTCTGAACACTCTTAAGATTACAGTACATTTACTACAGAAGTCATGATTTCGGGAAAAGACACTTACATGTCTGATCGTAGACAATTGCTTGACAACCTGTCAGCCTTTTGAGGTAAACATGGAAGTAGGGAAGGAATGCATGTGTGTGCATTACATTTACTAGGCTGACATTCCAGAACATGTTAAACAGCGCATGTTCAAGAAATACTTATAGGAAAACAGTGTTTACATGCAGTATTTTTCTGATAATAATGAACATTTTCCACCCATAAAAAACAGAAAACTGGAACTATCGGATAATGAAAAACAATGGATAATTACGGTTTACATGACTGGCTTATTTCCAATACAGATTTCTGAAATTTCAATAATCCAACTGTATTCAGAAAACAGCTGTCTTGTAAACGTGGTGTCTACAGTTTATTTTTTGCTTTGTTGCAATGTTGTACTAGCATCTGTCAGAAGAAAGAGGAATTCATTTTATCATGGTATCTGTGTATTGATTCCTCTAGGGATATCCAAACATGCCATAAAAAATGGTTAGCTTGTAGGCACCATTTCTTGAACTAGGGGCATCTGTTACCTTAAAGAAAAGACCACAGCATTTAAGATCTGATGAGACCCTGACACTCCAAATACCCCACTTTAAAACTGTAAAAAGGTCAAACATTTTTTGCTTATAATGCAGCAAAAAACTGGAATGCAATAAGTCCTGACGTAAGAAATACTAACAGTTTAAATCATTTAAAAAAAAAACTGTATAAATGTTGTTTATTGTCTGAAGAAAATTGTAACACTGTCTAGTATTTGTTATTAAGTTATAGTCTATGCATGTATTTGTATTGGTGTCCTGGGCCGTGCCTGTAAAAGGGCCAGGTGGTCCAATGAACTTACCCAGTTAACAATATGAAAATGAAAATAGAGTTAAAAATACGTTTTTGTTGACACCATTACGAAAATGTTTCAAGATCCTAAGTCTGCAGTCACATATGTAGATAGCTCAGTAAATGAATCAGTTGTGAACTTGCTCACTAAAATGGCTTGTGTCTGTAACACCTGCTAGAATGTGCACTTTGCATGTCAAACTGAAATATTGCTGGGTCTGTTAGCTTAATAAAGAGTAACTAATTTAGTCCTTTAGATTTTATAATTATCTACCTGCCATTAAATAATGAGATATATGTAAGCATTAGTCACTGACAGAGGAGGGCTCTACCGGTGGATTAATGCCCTGCTGAGGGGATTGGTGCACGCGGCCAAAGGCCGAGTGCTTCCAACCACCCAGCGGGCATTAATCCCCGGTGGAGCCTGACGCTGGAGGTGATTAATGTGCTTGTAACATGGCAAGTGCGAGTGGAATTTTGTGCGGCTCCTATTTGAGTTCTGAGGAGACGAACAGTATGTGACAGTAGTAACATAGAAACATAGAAGTTGACTGCAGATAAGGACCACAAGGCCCATCCAGTCTGCCCATTTCTTTTTTCTACCTTATAAATGTGCCATCGGCCTTTGCTCTGTCAGTGGCCTATCTATTCATAGTCATTTGTATTGCTCCCTTATGCCTATCCCATGCCTGTTTGAAGCCCTGCACTGTATTCATAGCCACCACTTCTTGTGGTAAGCCATTCCATGCATCCACCACCCTTTCTGTGAAAAGAATTTCTCACATTCCCCTTAATCGGCCTCCTCTAATCTCATGCTGTGTCCTCTTGTCCTGCTATTTTTTCATATTTAAACATGTTAGACTCTTTCACCTTGTTAATGCCCTTAAGGTGTTCTAATGCCTCGATCATATCACCTCTCCCTCCTTTGCTCAAGGGTATATATTGAGCTCTGTTAATCTGTCCTCATATGTCTTCTGATGCAGTCCCTGCACCATTTTGGTTGCCCTTCTCTGGACTGCCTCAATTTGGTTAATGTCCTTGTGAAGGTGTGGCCTCCAATACTGCACACAGTACTCCAGATGGGGCCTAACCAGTGTCTTGTAAAGAGGGATTATTACCTCCCTCTTACGACTTGTGATACCCCTACTAATACACCCTAACACCCCCCTAGCCTTACCTACTGCTTTAGAGGTCTGCTTGGATGATTTCAGGTCATCAGTGATGATGATGCCCAAGTCTCTTTCTTCCTTTGTGACTGCTAGCAACTCCCTCCCAGCCTATAGGTGGCTTCAGGGTTTCTCTTCCCTATGTGCATGATCTTCAGTACTTTGCATTAAATCCCAGTTGCCACTTTTCTGACCATTTTGCTAGTTTATCCAGATCTCTTCTCATTCTTCCCACCCATCTGGATCATCTACTCTGTTGCAGATCTTGGTGTCATCTGCAAACAGACAAGTCTTACCCTCTAGTCCATCTACAAGGTCACTAATGAAGATGTTGAAGAGGACTGGCCCCAGGACTGATCCCTGAGGTACCCCACTTGTGACTTGCATCCTTCTGACTGTATACCATTTACCACCACTCTCTGTTTTCTGCCCGCCAACCAGTTTGCCACCCAGTTGACCAACTTTTGACCCACACCAAGCCTACCCAGCTTATTTATCAATCTTCTATGTGGAACAGTGTCAAAAGCTTTGCTGAAGTCAAGGTAGGTGACATCAACTGCTCCCCCTTGGTCCACCACTCTGGTTACCCAGTCAAAGAAATCTATGAGATTAGTTTGACAGGACCTTCCTTTTGTAAACCCATGCTGTCTTGGATCCTGTGGCCCTATGGATTCCAGGTGTTGCACTATACTTTCCTTAAGGAGTGCCTCCATAATCTTGCCCACTACTGAGGTAAGACTGACTGGTCTGTATTTCCTTGCCTGCTCCCTGCTACCACTCTTGTGGAGCGGGATCACATGAGCCCTTCTCCAGTCTTCTGGGACCTCTCCTGTGCTCAGAGACTCACTAAACAGTTCTGCTAATGGCTCTGCTAGTTGCACCTTTAGCTCCTTAAGTACCCTGGGATGTTGCATGCTACAGTTTCCACCACTTCTGTTGCTGCAGAAGAGTGAGAGGATGTGAAACTGTGTGCGTGCACGCCTCGTACTACACATTTATTTACATAATGTCTGCTATTTGAGTTGCGACGCCGACAGTAGTATTACCTGTGAGACGACAACGACGCTACAAATCAGTAATTCGTTCCAACAGTTTTCATGATTTCTCCTTCTCCATGAGATCCCAATGTTGTATTGCAGCAGTGCACTGTGGGTGATTTGTTTGGGTGGATGCAGTGAGCATAGAAACTATGCATATGAGTAGCTGTCACTGTGTCTCATGGGTATCTCTACCGATTTCGCCACACTTGTAGTTCAGATCGACATATACAGGTAAGGAGAAAAGTGATGGTCTCGTTTGTTGTCTTTGTTTGGTGGTGGGTCGTCTTGTCTTTGTGTCTGTGTACTGCTTCCCTATTTTACTGTATGGCTGTGTTGTTCTGTTTGGCTCATTGTCTTGGTTGAGGACTGTGATCTAGACAGAAACACTCTGTGATGGTCAAAGACACATTACAACAACTAGTAGTTCTTTCTGCTGTACTTTTGGTTTTCCGTGATCACGGTGTTTGTGCCTGTCACCTCTGTAACCTCCTGATTGCTGCTCCAGTGCTGCACCATGCAGCTAGTTGTGGAACGGCGCCAGTGGGTCTAATACAGCACTTCTGCATCTCTGTCCTCTCCATTGTCTGCGCAGTGCTGCACCCTGGGGCTCATGGACAGTGCAGGTAGTACACAAGTGGGCTCTAATGGGCTACTAGCACTGTGGACACTGTAGGTACTACACAAGCGGGCTCTACTGCTGGCTTAATCACTGCTCATTTTCAATCACATGACACCTTTGGACCAATCCACAGTCTCCATTTGCCTCATATATTTAGAGCCATGTTACAAGATGTAGTAATATGTTTCATCCTATAAACGTACACATTTTTCCCCTTTGTTTCTTAACACAGAGCAGAAGGCAAGGATTACTTTAGAATGAACTGTTGTGTCCTGTTGTCTTTTCTATTTTTTTGCTATGTTCATTTATGATAGGATTAAAGTGATCTGAAAATCAAATAAAATATAGTAAGTATGTTTTCTGGGGAATCAGCTTCAGAAATATGCTTCTATGTCCTTACAATGAGAAGCCTCAATGCTACTGTTGCTGTGAAGGACTTTGCAATGATATCACAATGAGGAGGTGTTAGTGTTATCACAAAGCACATCAGCCTGGGTCAAAGAGTTATATTTATGAAGAACAGAGAGTGCAATAAAATGTTTAAATAACATTGAGATGACAGTACACATAGAGACTACAACTTATTGAATTTATTATTAGTGTCTTCAAAACCTCAGCAAACCCAAATGAGTCTAAACAAGAATCTTGAGTTTTTACACTGGGTTTGACTTTGTGTTTACTTTCTCCTTTCATTCTTTACTTGGTGGACTTTCCTTCCATCTGTCCACAAACATTTGATCCAGTCCCTATCAGATCAGTGAACTTGGCATTGTTTAATCCAATAGCAATTTCTATTTGCAATCTAGAAAATTTTAAAGGAACACTGTAAACTCCCCAACACACACACACACACACACACACACACACACACACACACACACACACCAGTTTTGAGTCTTTTAAATTAAAGAGTTGACAGTGTCATAAGAATTGTTAACGATGTCTCAGTAATTTAGAAATGATACTCTTAGCACAGTAACACAACAGCACACTATCAGCATTGCTTAGATACCAGGAAAATGTTATTTTACCAAACAGGTGCCTCTGTGTTGGTGTTCCCATAGCAATACAACATCCTTTGTTACATAATTTATTTATTGAATGGATCACTATAGCTGCAACACATTCTACTCTCTCATTGGATGAAACAGTTTACCTGACATTTGTATATGTACTCACGTATGCTTGTGTCTGCATTTTCTAAGTCACAGTCTTTAATTCCTGGCCATTTTATAAGTGCCATAATGCACTGTAGCATACTTTGTTCATTGGCAGATCTTGGCACTCTTTAGGTATGTGCTGAGGAGCACAAGGCTACAGCACACATCATAGGAGTTTCTATATTTCCTGAAGAACACATACCCTGTCATGTGGTGCATGATCATGTCTGTCTGTCTGTCTATCTATTAATGTTATAGGGATAGGATAGTCCCCATCTAGTTAAGGTTACAAATGTTGTTCTACAGTATGCAAATTATATTTGTACATTAATATCATGGCCATCCCTCGACAGATAAACCTGAAATTTGGCATGCTTGTTTTCAGACCATTGCCTCTCTGGCGTGTTTCGCAACAATGTCCATATTAAAAAGCAGTTTTTTAAAAAAATGCTGAAGCATACACATGTGCAAAAGAAAAACAGAAAAGCCAAACAAAAATATATGAAAAATCATAATCCTTTTTACTATTCATGATAATGAAATGAATGTAACCAATGCAATAGAATGCTAAGATGCATAGGAAAGCCCTTCTTAAGCAGGAGAAAGGTCAGTCTCACTCTGTATAGATCATTGGTTTGATCACACCTGGAGCACTGTGTTCAGTTTTGGAATCCACACATGAGAAAAGATGGGGATCACCTGGAGCTGACACAGAGAAGGGTGACCAAGATGCTTTAGGGGCAACGAGGGAGACTGTATACAGAGAGGTTGAAGGATTTAGGTATGAATGTATTAGAGACTAGAAGAGAGAGGGGTGATATAATTGAGATGTTTCAATATGTAAAAGACATCAGTAGGGTGGAAAGTGATGGGCTATTTACACTTAACAAGAGTAATAATTCAAGGGGGCATAACATGAAGCTAGTAGGTAGTAAGTTTAGAAGGGATGTTAGGAAATACCTTGTTACTGAAAGAGTGGTGTAGACAAATGGAACCATCTTCCACAAGAACTTGTTAATGTTCAGTCAGTAAATTCTTTTAAACATTGGTGGGAAAGATTCATGGGATTAGGGGTAAGAAGCCAAATAGGGTTTGTTTAAGGGAAAGTATGGCTAATTTAAGCATTTACAGTCTCACTAGTGTTAGACTAGTATCAGGACTGAGGTTGGGATCGAACAGACTGGGTGGACTGTTGCACTTTGTCCCTAGAATTCTATGTTTATGATTAACTAAACTGTAAGTCAAACATAAATGAAAAAGTCTTGTTTTTGAACCATCAGACCATCCACCCCCTGAATTTTCTGAAAACCAGTGCCCAGTCCTGATATAAACTCTCCCTGCCCTTCCTGACAATGGATTCGCAGCCCCAGTATTGGGTGTATGTTTTTTTTTTTAAGTTTTTTGTAGCCATAAGCATAGAAGAGGGCAAAGAAAAGGAACAATGCAAGGCAATGAGTTTTATTTATTTATTTGTTGAGTATCGGAATTATAACCTTTGAGTCAGAGACTCCTTTGCAAAGGCTCCACATCAGACAAAATTAGACTTTACACATCAACAGGTGATAGGAGCAGCAGTACATGGGTAAGTGAAAGGCAGGTACAAGGCAATGTACAATAGAAACAAGTGGACAATAACAGGCAAATATTATGTACAGGTTGCTTATATACAAACATGTTGTGCAAGACACATTAGCAGGTGGTGTTAGCTAAAGCAGGAATTCATACCAGGCCATGCAAGGCCAGGTAAAGCAAGAATTCATAGCAGGTCATACAAGGTAGGGTACCCAAGGCCAGAGCCTAGGAGCAAGGCTAAAGCAATCAGAGGAGACTTTATCAGGTGGGAGGGGTCTAGAAACAATCACAGAGGCTGGAGGTGAGTATGTGCTCCCTAAGTTTTGATTTGAACAGACCAAGCTTAGAAATGGGAGAGAGTTTGGATGGGAGGGAATTCAACCAGAGCAGAGCTTATATAAAGGACCGCTGGCCTAGAGACATCCTACAACGTGGAACAGTGTACTGGAAGTTTGCAGAGCTTCTTGTGGCATGGGTAGATGGGGCCAGGGTAAGAAGGTGGTGAAGACCAGGGGGTTGAGACCCTGGGTCATTTTTTTGGCTAAGAGACATGTTTGATAGTATATCTGGCAGTCAAAATTTAGCCAGTTAGACATTCTGTAAAGATCACAGGTATGGACTCGCCTGTCACACCCCGACACCTGACCAGGCTGGGAGACAAACTGTCACCCATTTCATCCGACATCTCTTTCTCTGAGATCCTGCCAGTCTGGGAGAGGGGGGCAGATGGACGGAAGGTCAGAGAAGAGGAGATAGGGGAGCTAAACATGTGGCTCAATGGCTGGCGCCAGGAAAAAGGGCAGAAATCTGTAGGTAACTGGCAATAGTTTTGGGAGCGAAAGTTCTTTAAATTGGATGGACTTCATCTGACTAAGGAAGGAGTAGATTGGGGCAGAAGTTTGACGTCTTTGCAGAATATTTAAACTAGCCAATGGGGAGAGGGGTGCAGCACCTGATACATCAAATGGGAAGAACACTCCTCCTCCTCAGCTAGTGATCAAACAGGAGTTCAGCATGTTTGCAGTTCATTTGCATCACCAGATAAGGAAAAAGGTCTGACTCACCATATGACACACAGGGAAAATGTCGGGCCTCGTCAAACAACTAATGCACCGAAATCTGGCCATGGGAAAACCATGTACACAAATACTTGCAGTCTGGGAAACTAGATCCCATACCTGCAGGCAACAATGACAGAGGCTAAACTGCACATAGTAGCCATTAGCGAGACATGGTTCACCAGTAACCACACTTGGGAGACTTCGGTACCCAGCTATGTACTGTTCAGGAGAGACAGAGGTGCAAAAAAGGGGGGAGAGGAGTAGCCCTTTATGTCAATGAAAATATCAAAGCTACAGAAATTCAGAATACATATATGGAGCCATAAGAACTGTGGGTCACCATGGAAACGGGACAGCCATATGAACTGGGCTTGTCTACAGGCCTCCAGACCAGGGGAGGACATAGCCACGTTACTGTTATTAGATATACAAAACATGACAGCTAAAGGGGAGGTTCTGATAATGGGAGATTTCAACATGCCAGATACAGATTGGTCAATACCAGCAGGAACATCCACCAGAACTAGACACATAGTGGATTTCCTGCTGAGGGAGGGTCTCAAACAACTGGTACAACAACCCACAAGAGACAGGGCTATCCTAGATCTAGTAATAACTCATGGGGGAAAGGATCACAGAACTCCAGGTAGAAGGTCACCTGGGGGCCAGTGACCATCACATGGTATGGTTCAATTTGGCCACTAGAACTGAATCATCCCATTCCAATACAAAAATATGGGACTTCAGAGGAGCTGACTTTGATAAGATGGCCAACAGAGTTAAGCTAGCCCTGGCAAGAAGAAATACAGTTGAGGTGGTACAGGCAAAGTGGGCACGCATTAAGGATGAAATACTTGAAGCAACATCCCATTGTGTTAGGGAGAAAAGCAAGAACAAAAGAAGTGGGAAACCACTTCGGTTCTCAAAAACAGTAGCAGAAAAGGTCAGAGCCAAAAGGCTGGCCTTCAGGAAATATAAGAGAATGCAGTGTGATGAAGATAGGGAGGCATACCAAATTTCCCTAAGGGAAGCAGGGAAGGCAGTAGGGCAGGCAAAGGCCCAAACCAAGGAAACACTAGCACTAACAGTAAAAGAAGGGGACAAGACTTTCTATAGATACATTAGTGAAAGGAGAATGTCCAGAGGGGGTATTGCTAAGATCAAAGGGGATAAGGGGAAGTGTGTGGAAGGGAACCAAGGAAAAGCATCTATCCTAAATAGACACTTCTGCTGAGCATTTATTGAGGAGAAGGTAGGGCAGGGCCCACAGTTCAGCACCATGGACACAGGGGGGAGGGGGGTGTACAAGTCCCTTCACAAAAGAAAGGGTCCTACAAGAGCTCAGGGTGGACAAGGCAATGGGACTGGATGGCATACATCCCAGGGTACTAAAGGAGCTAAGGGTGGAACTAGCAGAGCCATTAGCAGAACTGTTTACTGAATCTCTGCGCACACAAGAGAGGTCCCACAAGACTGGAGAAGGGCTCATGTGATCCCGCTCCACAAGAGTGGTAGCAGGGAGCAGGCAAGGAACTACAGACCAGTCAGTTTTACCTCGGTAGTGGGCAAGATTATGGAGGCACTCCTTAAGGAAAGGATTGTGCAACACCTGGAATTCATAGGAGCACAGGATCCAAGACAGCATGAGTTTACAACAGGAAGGTCCTGTCAAACTAATCTCATAGATTTCTTTGACTGGGTAACCAGAGTGGTGGACCGAGGGGGTGCAGTTGATGTTGCCTACCTTGACTTCAGCAAAGCTTTCGATACTGTTCCACATAGAAGATTGATTAATGAACTGGGTAGGATTGGGGGTGGGTCAAAAGTTGGTCAACTGGGTGGCAAACTGGTTGGCAGTCAGAAAACAGAGAGTGGTGGTAAACAGTATACAGTCAGAAGAGATGCAAGTCACAAGTGGGGTACCTCAGGGATCAGTCCTGGGGCCAGTCCTCTTTAATATCTTCATCAGTGACATTGCAGATGGACTAGAGGGTAAGGTTTGTCTGTTTGCAGATGACACCAAGATCTGCAACAGAGTAGATGATCCAGATGGGGTGGGCAGAATGAGAAGAGATCTGGATAAACTGGCAAAATAGTCGTAACAGTGGCAACTGGGATGTAACGCAAAGAAGTGCAAGATCATGCACATAGGGAAGAGAAACTCTGAAGCCACCTATAGGTTTAGAGGGGAGTTGCTGGCAGTCACAAAGTAAGAAAGAGACTTGGACATCATCGTCACAGATGGCCTGAAATCATCCAAACAGACCACTAAAGCAGTAGATAAGCCTAGGAGGATATTGGGGTGTGTTAGTAGGGGTATCACAAGTCGTAAGAGGGAGGTAATAGTCCCTCTTTACAAGACAGTGGTTAGGCCCCATCTGGAGTACTGCATGCAGTGCTGGAGGCTGTACCTTCACAAGGATATTAACAAAATGGAAGCAGTCCAGAGAAGGGCAAGCAAAATGGTGCAGGGACTGCATCAGAAAACATATGAGGACAGATTAACGGAGCTCAATATGTATACCCTAGAGCAAAGGAGGGAGAGAGGTGATATGATTGAAACATTCAAACATCTTGAGGGCATTAACAAGGTGAAAGAGTCTAACATGTTTCAATATAAGAAAAATAGCAGGACAAAAGGACACATCATGAGATTAGAGGGAGGCCGATTCAGGGGTAATATGAGGAAGTTCTTTTTCATAGAAAGGGTGGTGGATGCATGGAACAGCCTACCTCAGGAAGTGGTGGATATGAATACAGTGCAAGGCTTCAAACAGGCATGGGATAGGCATAAGGGAGCAATATGGATGATTATGAATAGATGGGCCATTGACAGAGTAAAGGCCTATGGCACATTCATAAGGTAGAAGAAAATGGGCAGACTGGATGGGCCTTGCGATCCTTACCTGCTGTCAACTTTTATGTTTCTATGTCACAAGCCTAGAAACCTTATTCAATGCAACCTTGACCCGTTGGAGTGCAGTGGGTGTGTCAGACCCATATAAGACAATCCTGTAGTCCACTAATTAAGAGTACAGAGCTGGTGACAGCCAGCCTACGTACTTCTTGGGGCAAACAGTGATGGTGTCTATAAAGCAGCCCAATTCTGGCATTGATAGCAGAGCTGATTAGGTTAATGTGGTATTGGTAAGTGAGGGAGGTGTCAAGGGTGACTCCAAGGTATTTAGAGGTATTAACTTGTTCCAGAGAGGTAAGATGATGGTTTAGTATTTGAACGGGGGCATCACAGTGTCTGTTTTGGCAAAGTGAAAAGATCAATATTTTGTTTTTTTATAGTTAAAGACAAGTTTATGGGAAATAAACCAGGATTTGGCTTTGGTAAAGCACTGTTGTAGATTTCTCTGGAGATTGAAAGAGTCAGGGTGGCTATTGAAGATTACTGCATCACTGGCATACAGGAGTAGATGACTAGAGCAGGCTTTAGACAGGGTATTTAGGAAAAGGCTAAGTAGGAATGGTTCCAGGATAGAGTCCTGGGGGACTCCAGAGCAGACAGGGAGATGTTCCAAGAGGGTAGTGTTGATATTGACTAGCTGGGATGTGCCACTTAGGTAGTTCACCAACCAGGATACCGCACCAGTGGATAGGCCCAAGGAGGATAGGGATTGAATTAAGAGGGTGTGATTTACCATGTCAAATGCCTTAGTTCAATGTAAACTGACCCAACAAGGTGACCATGATCAAGTGCTTTGTGTATGAAGTCTGTGTATTCAGTTAGGGCAGTCATGGTGCTGTGTCCTTGCCTAAAACCATATAAGGGTTGCTTATAGAAAGACAGCAATGGAGTGCAAAAATTACATAAGGAAGAAAAAGAGCAACTATGAACTGGGCCTTGTCCAAAAGGTTAAAGATAACTATAAATCATTTTATGCTCATATCAACCATATCAGGGGAGCGCGTGTGAGGGTGGACCTACTGGTTAATACTAGACGGGAGCTAATTACTGATGATAAAGCTATAACCGAAATGCTGAATGAGTATTTTGTGTCAGTATTCAATGATAAAACAGACACCGCAGCCAAGGGGAAAATAACTTGTGGTGAACCACCCAGAACATTGCAGGTGGAGGACATCAGGAATAGATTAAGGGGTCTGAATGTTAATAAATCCTCAGGGCTTGATGGGGTTTATCCAAGAGTTCTTTGTGAGTTGGTGGAAGAATTGGCAGGACCTGTAACTAAAAATTTTCAGGAACCATTAAGGTAAGGTAAAGTGGTTAATTCACATGGAGGGGGGCAACAGTGGTGCCTATGTTTAAGAAGGGATGTAGGGAGGAGAGTAGTACGTACAAACCTGTCAGTTAAACGTCAGTCTTGTGTAGGGTACTTGCAGGTATTATAAAGGAAATTATCAAGAAACATCTTAGCACTACAGATGCATGGGATGGGTCACAACATGGTTTCACCTCTGGCAGGTTATGCCAAACTAGTCTCTTACAGTTTTACAAGGGGGTGAGCAGGGAACTCGACAGAGGTCTGCCTGTAGATGTGATCTTTCAAGACCTTAGTAAGGTATTCGATAAGGTGCCACATAAGGAACTTATCGAGGCATTGATCAATTTAGGACTGCATCAAAATATCATCAATGAGATACTATCATGGCTCATAGGTAGACAGCAGCAGGTCAGCTTGAGATGGTGTACTTTGAAATGGGAGAGGGTGACTAGCAGAGTGCCACAGGGGTCTGCACTGTGAACATCCCTCTTTAACATATACATTTCATCCATGAGGTGTGGAGAGGGGGTTTGATTGACAAAGTTTGCTGATGACACCAAACTAGGGTGTGTAGTACAGAATTCCTCTGACATACAGAAGTTACAGTCAGAGCTCACAAAGTTAGAACACTTGGCCAAGAAACACAACTTGGTAATCAGTTTGGATAAATTTGCTGTCATGCACCTGGGCAGCTCTAATAAAGTGGCACAATATTCCAATGGGGGGAGGATACTGAGGAAAACCTCTGAGGAGAAAGACCTGGGGATAATAATCACCAGTGACTTTAAGAAGAACAAAAACTGCCAAGTAATGGCAAAAAAAGGCCAGAAGAATATTAGGTTGTATAACAAGGCATATTGCTAGCAGGGATCAGAGGGTTCTGTTGCCCTTGTATACCTCATTGGTGAGATCCCACTTGGAGGACTGTGTGCAGTTCACATCTCCGTTATCAAAAACTGACATCTTATTGCTGGAGGGTATCCAGAGAATGATCAAGTTGGTAAAATATCTAAGATATGAGGATATACTGGCAGCACGGAATCTATACACATTAGAGTATAGCCATTTGAGGAGAGACATGTGCCTAGTCTATAGGGCATACACAAACAATGACCTTTTGGGAGTGTCTGGGACTGTATCATAGGAACAATTGTCACAATATGAGACTGCATGACCTTCAGCTAAAGGGTCAAAGATAGAGAACAAGGCAAAGAGCAGGATATTTCACCCAGAGGGTGGTGGATGTATGGAATAGGTTACCATTGCATGTGGTGGGCAGTGACAACATGACGACATTCAGAAAGGGCCTAGACACGTTTTGTGCCTCATAGTCCATAGGAGGATATTCCCTTTGAGTCAAGGGTAAGCTGCACATGGGCTACTTGGCTCATATATTACTATGAAAACTATGAACTCTAGTGGTTTGTTAAAAACGTTATACCTCAGAAATTACACAAAATCTCCCACCCTCAACCATCCTCTGCCATCGATGACACCCTCCTTCCTTCCCTCACCACCAAGTAAATGTCTTCTCCACCCCCTGTTCAAAAGTCCCTTCACCTACTTTTCAACAACCCAGCCCACTTCTGTAAAATTAACACCCACTAATCCACATCCTGTGATACCCATGCTACTGTGCTGTCTCCACGGCCACCGTGGTACATGTATGGTTTGTGGTCCCATGGTGGTGACCATCAAAGTCCTTCCTCCACCTCCTTAGTATCTATCTTCTGATTTGGTCCCATGCTGCTGATTGGTAACCTTAAAGAAAACAAATACAAAAGAAAAAAGTCTGAAAAACCCTACTGTGCCTAAGCAGGGACTTATTTCTTTTTGAGGAAAAAGGTCTGTGTTTGCTGTCCCTGAAAATCATTTTGGGCCAAATCCAGGTCATGGGGTGGGGAGGGTGTTAAACACCCTTGCCCTTAATTTTGAAAATAAGTAAATAAATACTAAACAAAGTTATGGGTCTTTGAAATCCTCTCAAAAACGTCCACAAACTGAACTGCACATATGCTGGGACATAGGGTTTTTGGACTGTTTTTTTCTAGTTTTTATACTGTATATAATGTATGGGCGAACTTTGCTATGCTTTGATTTTCATCACTTTATAAGGCTGTTGTACCATTGCAGTGATGTCATGATGTTGTTATATCATCATGGCTACTGTATGGAACCATGATGGTATAACAAAAAGGAATGCCCACGCACTGCAGTAACCATGGCAGCACCAATGATTGCTTGTTCCTCTTGTTTGAAACTCACAGAGTGCAGTGAGTTTTGATATAAGTGTAACCCCCCTGCAAATGGGGGTTCCCAAAAGACTTCCAGGAGCTTGCTTGAATGCTCCAAGCCTGAATGGTGTTTGGCGTTTAAGCCATTTATCAGAGAGTGTTTTTAGAGCCTCTGGTACTGTCTCTTTAAGAGCTGTCTGCTTGCAGACATAATTAGTTTGTATGGGGGGACTGTGTGCTTCTCTGAGTACCACTTAAGCTGCTGCCAATTCACTTCATTTTTGCAGTCACTAGGAGTGCAAAGGGAACCTATCTCAAAGATGTAACTGTTTGCCAGAAATTATTTAGAGTAATAATGAAATTACAGTTTGTCTAACCTGCTTTCTTTGCAGTCAGAACTGTGTCTGCTAGTTCCCCATTCTAGTTTTGAACTGCTGAACTGGACCAATCAGTGTGGGGTAAGCTAGCTCTAAAATGGTGCCTTGGACGAATCAGAACTTGGACTCATAATCTGAGCCAGCCACAAGAGGATTGTATGGGCAGTGACTCTGGGAGATGTAGTTTAGACTTCAGTGCCTTTTGGACCAACAGCAGCAGTCTATTGTGAGTGACAGCCAATCCAGTCAAGAACTGGAGGAACTCAAAGGCAGTGCCCGGTTTTGTCGGTTGGAGCTTCAGTTGAGCTTTGGCAGTGAAGAAGGAAGGAGCCCCTGTGCTTTTTCAGTGTGCAGTTTTAGTCAAAAACGGTGTAAATCCCAGAGTTCCGGTCTGCAGCTTGTGTAACAGCTTGTTAGGACTGAATCGTCCCTGTGAAAAGAATCAAAGGATCTCTGAAGAGTAGAAACCAGGCTCACCCTGTAGAAGACTGGAAGAATTGCTGAAAATTGCACTCGGTCTGTCAGGAACTGAATCTGCTTGTGTGTTCTCCGGTATTGTGCAGTAATTGCGATCGGGATAAGATGCAGCCTGCCTGGTATAGTACTTTCTTTTATATGGATGTGTGAAGAGGCTTGTGTACCTCAAGTGAGCCCTGCTGACATTGAAGGACCCTATCTTATTTGGAGGTCGTGAGTACTAATTCAGGGTCGCTCCTGTTGAATTGCCACATTAAATCCAAATGGAATTACTGTACTGCTGACTGTTTAATTCTCCTTTCTCTGTGTGAAAGGGCCCTACCAGCTGCCACGGTTTGGACTAGCCACTAGGGCTTGGGTACCCAGGGACAGTAACTGATAGGGATAGGCTGTGCACAGAGCCATAGGTAGATTATTAGAGTGATAAGCTAATTAACCTGATTTCCCCCTGTCCTTGTTATATCCCCCTAAATAAATCAGAGCTGCTTGTTTCAGCAAAGTTATACTGCCTGAGGTATTTGTCTATGTTAAAGTACTGTACTGTGATTGTTGCACTGTATCTCATTTCACAGGAGGTCCCAGTGCCGGAACCAGACCTGGGGGTAAGTGTATACTGTGAAGGTAATTCTGATATATTGTGTGGGCCACTAGTGGGAAGAAAGGGGTTGCAGTGTCCCAGAGGGCTGTGACCAAGTTAGTTTAACTATTGCAAACCCTGACCTCTGGGTGGCGGCACCGCCATTGGATCCAGGCCCCTCAACCTGTTAGTGGCAAATCAGGCAGGGGTAGTAGCCCCTGGGATAGCGCCATCTAGGGGTTACATCTTGAGGCTCACCGCTGGGATTGTGTGTCCTCTAGTGGCCATATTTACGAACCACTGTTAAGAAAAAATGGGTACCTCGACAGAAGTGGCTGTGCACCGCTGGTGGAGTGGTGTACTGGGGAGGAGATCGACCCCAAAATGCTATGCTTATCCTGGACATCCCCTGGGTACAACACGGACACTGTGCAGGAGTACTTTCCAAGGTGGAAGGTTTACAAAACCCTGTGGTGGTGGGTCGGCATGCTAATCTGCTCACCCACACTTTCCTGGCCCTAGTAGAGTTTAAGGATCCCATAGATAGCTCCAAAGTGCCACAGACCATTACCCAGAGGGAGCCCTCACTGCTTGGAGAGTGATAACTAAGGACAGTAAAGACCGGGGAATCAGCCCCCACCACTATCTGAAACTTTGAGGAGAAATTTGCTGAATGGTTGCTGGGAGAGGGAAACTGTGGAGGACTTGAAGAAACTATTCTTGCCACCTGGGGTGTTCTCCCCAACACCTCTCCTGCTCCAGTGCCCGTAATGGTGGCTGAACCAATGCAGACTCCTATTTCTGCACCTGCCATTAGTCACGACTCTTACCGAAGGTTGAGGATCTTCTCTGGCACCCTCCCCACCCCCCAAGGGGAGGATGACTGGGAGACCTGGATAGACTATGTTGCCCCCAAGTGCTAGAATGGCAATGCTCGGAAGGCAAGCAAAGAGGGTTAGTGAGAGCCCGAGGTCCTGCCCTGGCTACCATCCGTGCTAAACGGGCCAGTAACCCTGAAGCGACTGCACAGGCCTATCTTGAGGCCTTGGAGAATGTGTATGGGAGCCCAGATTCTGATGAGGACCTATGGTGGAGAGTAAGAAATGCACAACAGTACCAAGGGGAGTTGTTGTCCGTGTATGTCTCTCGGCTGGAAAAATTGTTGCAAGAATGCCTCAGAAAGGGTAGTTTGCCAGCGATTGAACTGGACCGAACCAGACTGGAAAGAATCCTTAAGTCTGCCCCCTTCTCAGAACTGCTGTTGCTTCAGTTACGCCTGGCAAATCGACTGAATCCCACCCTCCTATGATGAGTTAATGAGAGAAATTCGAGGAGTTGAGAAAAGGCGACCTCGGGAGGTACCTGCACCAACAGCTGTGGCTACGACCCGAGTGACTGAGGGTGACCCATCAAGTGAAGTTCAGGGGCAGAGGTTGACAGTCAATGAGTACTCTGACAAGGAAAAAGATATGCCACAATGGGGCGAACTGTTGAGAGAGATCCGGGAATTCAAAAACAGTCCCTTTATGAAGGCCACGCCTGCAAGTATGGGCCCTGACCTATATCCGACTGCATCTGCTATGGGGGTGGGGGTACCCACCCATGTATCTCCTGCTGATAACAGCTCCAAACTCAATTCCTTGACCATGGAAGTGGAGAAACTGACGAGATGTCTCCAAATGCTTATCACGCCGCAGACAGAGATGGCACCCAGGTTTCCAGTTAGTAATACCCCGCCCTGGCTCCCAGTGTGGCGCCTCGGCCAGCTCAAACTCCAGAAAGTATGTTTTGCTATAATTGTGGGAAAGATGGGCACATGAAAGGGAATGCCAGTCCCCAAAAGACACTGACAAAGTTGCATATAGGCTACAAGGAGAGCTTCGAGAAGAAATCAGTGGTTAAGAGGTGCACGACATGATCCCAGTGAGGGCACCAAAAATGCTAATTCACGTCCTTTGTGGCAGGGTCAGTTGCCCAGGCCCCCACTACCGCCTCTCCAGACTGGTCCAGAATAGTGGGTCCCTCCATGGAGACCACTGTAAAGGTGAATGGAGTGTCTACAAGAGCTGTATTAGACAGTGGCTCCCAAGTGACAATTATGTTCCAGGATTGGTATCAGAAGCATTTGTCAGACGCACTTACAACCATTAGAAGGACTGCATGTGGGGTTAAGTGAGAAGGCCTACCCTATTCCGGTATATCCGATTTGGCTGTCTTTCCCCCCTCCGTGGCTGGAGTGGCCGAACAAGTAGAGACCCTAGCCTTAGTGTGTCCCCCACTGGACTGTATGATGGTGTCCCTTTGTTGATTGGAACAAATGCTCATATGTTGGAAGGCTGGCACAGTTGTGTTATGAAAAACAGGGGTCAAAGACTAGTAGAGCTTTAAGAGTTCCGCTTTAATTAAGAAGGCCTATGAGGCACAGAGATGCTGAAAAACAGAACCAGAGGAACCGGGTCGGAATTGTATGGAAGAAGGATCCTGAGTCTCTGATCCTGGCGCCAAATGCCCAGTGTACCTTACAGGGAGAGGTCCGTATCAGAAAGGATGTTAAGAATAAAATATTAATGTTGGATGCACCAGGCGATGAAAATTGCCAGAGGGACTGCTGGTCAAGCCTAGTATTTTGCCCGCTAGAGCCCATGCTTATGCCAGAAGGGTAATGGTCCAAGTTCATAATGTGTCTGAAAGAGACATTCGAGTAAACAGAGGTTGCATCCTGGCTAATGTGCATTGTGCAGACACTGCAGTGCTACCAGCAGCAAGAGTTCAAGGAAGAATGACAGAGTAACGCCTGACTTGTTTGATTTCGCGACTCCCGCTGCCAGCTGAATGGAAAGTGAGGATCAGTGAGAAGCTTGCCCAGAGAGACCAGGTGTTTTCTTTAAAGGAATGGGATGTAGGATGGCAAGGAGCTGAGCACAATATCCGCTGCATGACGAAGACCATTTCGTGAGAGGTCTCCGACGCCTGGCACCTGCTGACATAGATGATGTGAGACGGCATCTGCAAGAGATGTTAGCTGCTGGTGTAATACAAGAATCCAGAAGCCCTTATGCTTCCCCATTGTGGTAGTGAGGAAAAAGAATGGAACAGTAAGGATGTGTGTGGATTATCGCACCTTAAACCGTGCGGACTATCCCTGATCAGTACACAATGCCCGCATTCAGGATGCTTTGGACTGCCTAAGCGGGAGCAAGTGGTTCTCTGTGCTGGATCTCCAGTGGGTACTACCAGATCCCGATGGCCCCAGAGGACCGTGGAGAAGACGGCCTTTATCTGTCCGCTTGGCTTCTATGAATTCATGAGGATGCCTCAAGGGATTTCAGGTGCCCCAGCCACTTTTCAACGATTGATGGAGCGTGCAGTGGGGGACATGAACTTACTAGAGTGCCTGGTATACCTAGATGATGTTATTGTGTTTGGCAGCTCACTGGAGGAACATGAGAGCAGATTATTTAAGGTATTGGACCGACTGGAGGACTTTGGCCTTAAATTGTCCATTGATAAGTGTCAATTCTTTCAAACATCAGTAAAGTATGTGGGACACATAGTATCCACCGAGGGAATAGAGACCGACCCAAGTAAAGTTGAGGCCTTGACCACCTGGCCACAGCCCAAAAATCTAAAAGAACTGCAAAGATTCCTGGGATTCTGTGGTTATTATCTGCGCTTCATCAAGGACTATTCAAGAGTGATCCGCCCTTTACTTAACCTTACTCAAGGGTATCCCCCAACCCACAAAAAATACCAAAGTCAGCGCCCTCAAGACTGAAAGAGTGTATTTTCATCCAGTGAAGTATTTGGGACCCGCTGGACTCCTGATTGTGAGACTGCTTTTCATGAGATCATATATCAACTTACCCATGCTCCAGTGCTGGCCTATGCCGATCCAAGAAAACCTTACGTCCTGCACACTGATGCTAGCTTGCAAGGGTTGGGGGCTGTGTTGTACCAAGAGCACGAGAATGGCCTGAGACCAGTGGCCTTTGCCAGTAGAAGCCTGACCCCATCCGAAAAGAACTATCCTGTACATAAGTTAGAGTTCCTAGCTTTGAAGTGGGCTATTGTTGACCAATTCCATGAGTACTTGTATGGGGCTAAAATACTAGTAAAAACTGACAATAATCCTTTGACCTATGTGCAGACCTCAGCTAGTTGGATGCCACTGGCCATAGGTGGCTTTCTGCATTATCTACATATGACTATGCTCTCAATGAGGCAGGTCTGAACCACAAAGATGCTGATGCTCTCTCCCGGAGGCCTGTTCCCCAGAATGATTGGGTCCGATTGGCAGAACCTGACATTCGGGCACTCTGCCGGAAGTTTGACAGGGAGGAACAAATGTCCACGGACGCAGTGGACTGCATGGTGGATTGCTTGGGAGCCTCTGAGAATTGCATACCTGCTGCTTATTGCCACTTTTCTGCAATAGACATTGGTGCACTGCCTCAGCTGGACAATGACAGTATTCGGCGGGCTCAATCCCGCGATCCCATGATCAAAGCAGCTTTAGAAGCCCTCTATGCAGGAAAAGATGTGTCCAAATTACGCTCCACTGATTTGAGAACAGCACTGTTATACAAAGAAGGTCCTAAGTTGAAACTGATCAATAAACTGTTATACAGAGAAACAGTAGACAGAGGGGGACAAGTAGACAAACAACAACTAGTGCTGCCCACTGCCTTTCGAGACTCAGTACTGAGGTCCTTGCACAACCACATGGGGCACCTTGGTATAGACAGAACACTTGACTTGGTGAGATCCAGATTCTATTGGCCTAAGATGGGGCTGATGTGGAGCAACACATTCGACCTTGTAGTCGCTCATTACAGAGGAAAGCTTTGCCTCTGGAGGCTGCCCTCCTTGTTAACATCACCACCAGTGCACCCATGGAGCTGGTCTGTATTGATTTTCTGAGTTTGGAGTCAGATCAAAGAAATATCAGTAATGTGCTGGTGGTCACTGACCATTTCACGAGATATGCCCAAGCTTTCCCACCAAAGACCAGAAAGCATCCACTGTGGCCAAAGTACTTGTAGAAAACTTTTTGTTCACTATGGGGCTCACAAGAATCCATTCTGATCAAGGAGAGACTTTGAGAGTCGTCTGATCAAAGAGATGCTTTCTCTGTGGGGAGTGCGAAAGTCCAGAACCACTCCTTACCACCCCAGGGGACCCACAGCCTGAACGCTTCAACGCACTTTGCTAGATATGCTAGGCACCCTGCACCCAAAGGATAAGCCTAGATGGAGCCAACAAATTAGCACCCTGGTACATGCTTATAACTGCACCAAAAGTGATGCCACTGGATTCTCCCCTACCGCCTGATGTTTGGAAGAGAAGCTCGACTACCAGTAGATGTGTGTTTTGGGGTCTCTCCTGATGGGGTTCAAGCTGACAACTATTTACAGTATGTGCAAAGTTAAAGGCCCAGCTAACTCATGCGTACCAACTGGCTCAAACCATGGCTGCCAAAGAAATCTGCCAACAAAGAAAGGTATGATAAAGGTGAAAGCACAGGAACTCCAGGAGGAGATCGGGTATTGCTAAGAAATCTGGGACTGCATGGCAAGCACAAGATTGCTGACAGATGGCACCATCTCCCCTCACATTGTAGTGGGCAAACTAGATGATCTGCCAGTGTACAAAGTAAGGCCTGAGAATAATTCAAAAGATGTAAAAACAATGCATAGAAATCATTTACTGCCCATTGGACAAATCCTGATTGAGTCTGAGCCCCAGAAGATGCCCCTCTGGACCAGTGACTAGAGCTGCTGCTAAGAAAAGACCAAGGAAGTCTGCACCTACAGAAGCAGAGTTAAAGTGTTCCCCTCACAAGTCCCAGTTGAGTGACTGTCAGTCCATATCAGAAGAAAGTGAGGTGACTTTGAATACTATCCTTCTTACTAACTGAGTCAATTATTTCGGGGCAATCCCTAGTCAATACTTGAGATGAAGCTGGGCCTTCTGACTGTCCAAGCCCCTCAGCCTCTCCGGGAGCCAATGCTCCCAGAAAGTGAAGTGCAAAGCATCAGATCAGATGAAATGGAATCATTGTGCATGGTTGAACTGTTTGAGCTTTCAGGAGGAAAATGATAGATTGGGGCAGACTGGTGATACACCGAACAAGAAGAGTATTTTGAGTGCCCTGACAGTCCACTGCCAGTGTCCGAAAGCTCTCCATGCGAGCCAAATGTTGTGGACTCAGAAACTGTAACTCCTGGAGCTGAAAGTGCCCCAAGTTCTAGCCTCTACCCCATGGAGACTCCCTGACAAGTGAGGACAATGCTGAAAATGAGGCTCAGAGTGCAGAGACTATAACAGTTCCCCCTAGAAAGACTGGCCGAGCTGTAAAGCCTGTGGTGCACCTCAGTTATGATTCACTTGGGAGGCCTGTGGACTTGCCTCAATGTTGTCCATAAAGGGTGTATGTGTCCCAGGCTCATTGCCCAAACTGAGCATCCAGTGCTAACTCAAGTTACTTGTGTTGCCCTCTAAGTATGGTGCCCTTGCCCCATCCAGCCCCAAGGTAACTGATAGGAAGGGCCCCCTCTTCAGGTTTCATGTACAAGAGGTAATAACTGAGTTATGGTACAATGTGTATGTATTACTGTGTAAAGAGGACGACTGCAATGTTTCAGAAATGTGTTCTTGGTAAAATGATATATTGACTGATGATTACATGTGCAGCCTAATGCAAATGTATATGGTTGCAGTTGAAACTTATGGGGTACTTGCTTGACGCGACGCCAAGCTTTCCCAGGCCAGGAAGGGTGTAACCCCTGCAAATGGGGGTTCCCAAAGACTTCCAGGAGCTTGCTTGAATGCTCCAAGCCTGAATGGTGTTTGGCGTTTAAGCCATTTATCAGTGAGTGTTTTAGAGCCTCTGGTACTGTCTCTTTAAGAGCTGTCTGCTTGCAGACATAATTAGTTTGTATGGGGACTGTGTGCTCTCTGAGTACCACTTAAGCTGCTGCCAATTCACTTCATTTTGCAGTCACTAGGAGTGCAAAGGAACCTATCTCAAAGATGTAACTGTTTGCCAGAAATTATTTAGAGTAATAATGAAATTACAGTTTGTCTAACCTGCTTTCTTTGCAGTCAGAACTGTGTCTGCTAGTTCCCCATTCTAGTTTTGAACTGCTGAACTGGACCAATCAGTGTGGGGTAAGCTAGCTCTAAAATGGTGCCTTGGACGAATCAGAACTTGGACTCATAATCTGAGCCAGCCACAAGAGGATTGTATGGGCAGTGACTCTGGGAGATGTAGTTTAGACTTCAGTGCCTTTTTGGACCAACAGCAGCAGTCTATTGTGAGTGACAGCCAATCCAGTCAAGAACTGGGAGGAACTCAAAGGCAGTGCCCGGTTTTGTCGGTTGGAGCTTCAGTTGAGCTTTGGCAGTGAAGAAGGAAGGAGCCCTGTGCTTTTTCAGTGTGCAGTTTTAGTCAAAAAACGTGTGTAAAGCCCAGAGTTCGGTCTGCAGCTTGTGTAACAGCTTGTTAGGACTGAATCAGTCCTGTGAAAAGAATCAAAGGATCTCTGAAGAGTAGAAACCAGGCTCACCCTGTAGAAGACTGGAAGAATTGCTGAAAATTGCACTCGGTCTGTCAGGAACTGAATCTGCTGTGTGTTCTCCCGGGTATTGTGCAGTAATTGCGATCGGGATACAGATGCAGCCTGCCTGGTATAGTACTTTCTTTTATATGGATGTGTGAAGAGGCTTGTACCTCAAGTGAGCCCTGCTGACATTGAAGGACCCTATCTTATTTGGAGGTCGTGAGTACTAATTCAGGGTGCTCCCTTTTGAATTGCCACATTAAATCCAAATGGAATTACTGTACTGCTGACTGTTTAATTCTCCTTTTCTGTGTGAAAGGGCCCTACCAGCTGCCACGGTTTGGACTAGCCACTGGGCTTAGGATTAGGGACAGTAACTGGATAGGGATAGGCCTGTGCACAGAGCCATAGGTAGATTATTAGAGTGATAAGCTAATTAACCTGATTTCCCCTGTCCTTGTTATATTCCTAAATAAATCAGAGCTGCTTGTTTCAGCAAAGTTATACTGCCTGAGGTATTTGTCTATGTTAAAGTACTGTACTGTGATTGTTGCACTGTATCTCATTTCACAGGAGGTCCCAGTGCGGAACCAGACCTGGGGTAAGTGTATACTGTGAAGGTAATTCTGATATATTGGTGGGCCACTAGTGGGAAGAAAGGGGGGTTGCAGTGTCCCAGAGGGCTGTGACCAAGTTAGTTTAACTATTGCAAACCCTGACCTCTGGGTGGAGGCACCCGCCATTGGATCCAGGCCCCTCAACCTGTTAGTGGCAAATCAGGCAGGGGTAGTAGCCCCTGGGATAGCGCCATCTAGGGGTTACATAAGAAACAGAGCGATTGAGATGGCTGCCTCTGCATTATTAATGAGGTGCTCATGTCAAAGGAGGGAAGGAGTTTTGGTGTTTTTTTTTAAAGCACAATGTACTGAACTAAAATGAAGGCACTGATGCCCATACACTGTGTAACCAGGGTCCGGGTTGGTATTATTATTATTAGCACGGTGCCTCCAATTTGTAAACCATTACCTGGTTAGCCTAGGTTCAGGGAGAAAACATTCGCTCTGCATCAGGGCTAGGTTTGCACTTCTGGTCAGGGGTACCCAAGTAATTCCGAACACAGAAAGCAATAACTGTAAATGTCCAAACCAGGAGTGGGATTCTAAAGTGGGGCTTTTATTCACTGCAACACAAGAACACAAAGCAAGATGGATCCCCACGGGGCTACACTCACTGGTTGTGCAGATCTAAAGAGGTTAGAACACATCTTCTTCTTCATCACAACAACCCTCAGGTTCTGAACACACTGGGCTCTCAGCCCGAACTGGGTACTCTCTCTCTCTTGGATTCCCTGGCATGGCCCTCAGCCAGCACTGGTACACTTTTTCATATGTCATGGACATTTAGTGGTGGCTCCCTCAACCACCCATGAGTGCTTATAGCTCTAAAGGGAAAAACACATTTTAATCCCACGTCTGGGTACTTTCTGCAGACACTGGCCAAGTGCCTGGGGGAAAGTTATAGGTGCCCAAAGTGAATCCATAGAGATAAATCTGGTTACTCCAGATGGGGGGTCTCCCACCTCTTATCCCCAAATCCATACCCGACCATTCATTTGGAGTCAACACCTTTCCTTTGAACTCTCTGTTTGTAGAATGCTATCTCGAAATGTATATCACATTTAACAGTCAACTTTCCATGTAACTGGTGTTCTGACTTGCAACGTTCTTTAAGTGGCTATGTCCATCCCTGTAGACCCCCACTGGATAGATGCATTTCAAGCCATACACATAACTTCAAGTACTGTACTTGGCTGTCCTTTTCTGACCCCACAGTAGCAGATACTTAACCCAACTGTCTCTGTGAAAACATGGGCTGTGTGTCAGAGCAGACTCACCATGGTTCGCTGGTGCCCCAGGGCTTCTCACACAGAAATCACACATCTGGTACCTCAGTACAAATTCTCTCATCAGGCAGCTTCTCCTCTTCCAGCAGGGCCAGGGGGTTGCCCCTGAAAGCTGGTCTTTCCCCCCCCCCATCCCTCCAGGGATGGGGCACCGGAACAAACCGGGGAACAGTCTCAACCACTTCTATGGCTTTCTTCTGTGTCCTTCTCTAGGGCAAGAACACACACCCTCTTCCCATGGTAGCTCTATTATAGAGCTCGGCTCTGAGGGGCTGCCAACTGCAGTGCACCTCCTCCTTCCACTGAGTCTCCCACTAGACTAACTTTGAAATCCCCAACATTCTAACCTAACTCCCAGCTGCAGCATTCCACTGTGGCTTAAGCTGCTGTGAGAATTCTAAGTGATGTCATCCCTCCAGCTCAGCTGAGACTGAGGACAGAGAGAGAGACAGTGTGAAACCCATTTAACTGGTGTCTCACAAGCTGCCTTTCCCTGCCTGCCACTAGATCTAAGTAGGATTCTAGTAACTCCCGGTGACAAAGGGGTTACAACTGTAAAAGACAATGTATGGACATCGGTGAACAACAACTCTATGCCCGCTTCTCGTGGTTGCCATGGCAACATAAGTAAACCTCTCAAGATTTATCTAAGTTGTCATATCAACCACCCGAAGTGAGCATAGAGTTGTTTTTCACCAATGTCCATACATTATTCTCAATATCATTTTCAAATTAAGGGAATAAACCTCACCCCACCCCAGCATGGCAAATGTCCCACGTCGCACCACTGTGTGCTGGCAGCGCCTCACGCCCCAACCCCAGCGTGGCAAACCTTGTTTTGGCCGACGGGGGTGTCCAATCCCCCATCGTCTCCACGCCCCCCCAGCCATCCTTCTGCCACGCTGGGAGCTCACCCCAGCGTGGCAAACGTCCCGTGTTGTCTTTTTTTTTTGTAAAGAAAAAACGGTCCCACGCAGTCTTCCTGCCCCCTCCCCACAACCCGCACCTACCCACTGCACACCTTGCCTCCCCACACCCCCCTCACCCCATACTTACCTCCGGAGCTCAGCGTGATGATCTTGGTGGACCGGACACTTCTGCACTCTTCAAAGCCGACCTGCGAACTGAGGAAATGCCGGTGAGCTGTATAATGGGCTAGATGGAGTTTTTTCAACTTTGTTGCATATCTCAGGCATTTTTTGGAATTTTTACACCAAATTTTCAACATGGGGTTTTTGGGACCCCTTCTCATGAATGATGTCACTGTCATGACGTTATCCGGGCCCGAAGGGTGATTTCGCAGTCACTGCGTGAAATCACCTTTTGGACCTGATTAATGAAACAACACTGCCAGCGTTCATAAGGTGAGCTCTCAAAAAGCCTATTTTGAAAATTTGGTGGAAAAATTCCTAAAAATGACTGTTTTATGAGTGTGCGTTTTGCAGTTCCTACGCAGGCTCGTAAGTTCTCGAATTTTCAATATTTTCACTCCAGATTTTCAACATTGCCATTTTACCACACCTTCTTATGAGCAGTACAGCTGTCATTTTTCACATCTCACCCAAAACATGTTTCCGCCCATGTAGCGCACAATGGTGCAGTCGGTGTGTGAAATCAATGTATGGGACACATTAAGAAAATCACAGTGACACTGTTCATTAGCAGAGGTCTTAAAATGGCTATGTTGAAAATTTGCTGAAAACATTCTTAAAAATTACTGTTTCACGAGCGTGCGTTGCGCAGTTCCTGCGCACGCTCGTAAGTTCGTGAATTTTCAATATTTGCACTCCAGTGACTTTCAAATACCTAAACAGCGCATAGAAGCATAAGGTGGGCTCTCAAAAAGCCTATTTTGAAAATTTGGTGGAAAAAATTCCTAAAATGACCATTTTACGGCGTCGTTTAAGTTCCTCATGCCTTTCGCTAAGTTGCAATTTTTAATATTTTCACTCCAGATTTTCAACATTGCCATTTTACCACACCTCCTCATGAGCAGTACAGCTGTCATTTTTCACATCCTGCCTAAATCATGTTTCCGCCCATGTAGCGCACAATGGTGCAGTCGGTGTGCGAACTCAATGTATGGGACACATTAAGAAAATCACAGTGACACTGTTCATGTGCAGAGATCTTAAAATGGCTATGTTGAAAATTTGGTGAAAAAATTCCTAAAAATTACTGTTTTAGGAGCGTGCGTTGCGCAGTTCCTACGCGCGCTCGTAAGTTTGCCAATTTTCAAATTTCCACTCCAGATTTTCAACATTGCCATTTTACCACACCTCCTTATGAGCAGTACAGCTGTAATTTTTCACATCCTGCCCAAAACATGTTTCCGCCCATGTAGCGTACAATGGCGCAGTCGGTGTGCGAACTCAATGTATGGGACACATTAAGAAAATCACAGTGACACTGTTCATGAGCAGAGGTCTTAAAATGGCTATGTTGAAAATTTGGTGAAAACATTCTTAAAAATTACTGTTTTAGGAGCGTGCGTTGCGCAGTTCCTACGTACGCTCGTAAGTTCGTGAATTTTCAATATTTGCACTCCAATGACTTCCAAATACCTAAACAGCACATAGAAGCAAGCAACATTCGGCATTGACAAATGCTTGTTTATTTTTGCATTCACTTGCATGCATGTGCAAGGAATGTTTTGGGACAGTACGACTCTTTGAAGGTGTGTGACCCTCCGGTCCAATGCAGTGCTCAGTGTAACGTGTGCAACCCTACTGCACCAATGGATGCATGAGCTCTCTATGACAGCAGTTTGGCTGCAGTGGTCTTCAGTTAAAGGAAAAGCACCACTGCAATCAACGGTGGTAACGTGCATGTATTTAACATATTGACGTCACCCTTTTCCCTCTGGCTGCTAATAAAATCCCTCCCACTTCCTCCCTCTGCTCCCTTATTATTGCCCCACAAACACATTGTATGTGCAGACGGAGTGCCCAGTCCCATTGTCTCAGGCCCTCCCAACAAACACCCAGGTGGCATGCTGGGAGCCCACCCCAGCATGCCCGGCCCAATCCTGTAAATGGGAAACTGTCCCATAACATCTTTTGTTTTTAAACCTGTGAAAACAGAAACCGTCCCTCGCTGTGTCTTGTGCCCCTCCCCAGACCCACACCCACCCTCTGCATACCCCACCTCCCTCACCCCCATACTTACCTCCGGTACCTGGCGCAATGATCTTCAGTGGAGTGGGAACACGTCTGCACTCTTGAAGCCGAACGCAAACTGAAGAAATGACGGGGCTGTATAATGGCATAAATGTTTGTTTTTTTCAACTTAGGTGGCTATCTCGGCATTTTTGCAAATTTTGGCACCACATTTTCAACAGGGGGTTCTTGGGACCCCACCTCATGAATTCAGTTACTGTCATGTGAGTTATTCGGTCCCCAAAGGTGATTTCATGGTCACTGCACAAAATCACCTTTTGAGATTGATTAACTAAACAACAGTGTCACTGTTAATGAGGTGGGCTCCCAAAAGCCTATGTTGCAAATTTGGTGAAAAAATTTCAAAAAATGACTGTGTTACGAGCGTGCGTTGTGCAGTTTCCACGCACACTCATAACTTCGAGAATTTGAAATATTTTCACTCCAGATTTTCAACACTGGCATTTTTTCACATCTCTTTATGAACAGTACAGCTGACATTTTTCACATCCTGGCTGAAATGTGTTTTGGCACATCCAGCGCACAATGGTGTGGTCACAGTGAGAAATCAATGCTCAGGACAGATTATGAAAATCACAGTGACACTGTTCATGAGCAGAGGTCCCAAAATACCTATGTTGCAAATTTGGTGACAAAAGTCCACAAAATGACTGTGTCATGAGTGTTTATTACACAGTTTCCATGTACGCTCGTAAGTTCGAGAAATTGTTGCATTTTCACTCCAGATGTTCAACATTGCCACCCCTTCACACCTCCCTATGAATGCTACAGCTGTCATTTTTCACATCCTGCCCGAACTGTGTTTTTGCACATGTGGAGCAGAATGGTGTGGTCGCTGTGGGAAATCAACGTTCAGGACAGATTAACAAAATAACAGTGGTACTGTTCATAAGCAGAGGTCTCAAATGCTTTTATGAGGTGGGGGTAACAAAAAGGTCATGCTGAAAATTTGTACTGCAAATACCAGCAATTGCACAGGGCAGTAGGGTAAAGCACCATACGTGCCAAACACCACTGCAAATACCTGCAAGCGAACGTCCGGCGTTGACAAATGCTTGTTTATTGTTGCATTAGCTGCACATACAAGGTTATCCTGCTGATGCTGTTCGGCTAACCACATCTCCTATTATCTTTCTGACAGGGTTTTCTGCTTTCTCTCTCCTTGTTCTGTTCTGCCTCAACTCTCTCTCTCTCTGCATGACTGTAGCAGCATTACTATGCTAGGCCTTAGGCACATAGTGCCCTACCAACTTGAGTGACACCCAGTGACTTTAGCCTCCTCCAGGACAGGATTTGTCTTGGTTACTCTGTCTCCTTCTAGATTAGATTACTGTACTTCATTCTACTACCATCAGTTGTTTCAGTCCACCTGCATAATTCATCTAACTGACATCCTGTCTAAAATGTTGTAGTTCAGCTTAGTCTCCCTGTGCAGTCATCAAGGCTTTCATCCATTGCTACTTGCCCTGTACTGTCTTCTTGGCACACCACCCCTTTTAGCAGGGTGGGGACCTAAGGTGGTGCAGACCACATTGAATATGGTAGCCTTTTATATCATCATCATAATCATCCAAGTGCCATTCTTCAGCCTTGCTAGTCACTTGCTGAGACCTCTGCATGCCCATGCCATGGTTATGCTGATATTTAAGAACAAGCTGTGCTGTTGTAACAAGCAGCAGCCTTGCTTGCTTGTTCCTACAACTGAATCCATTCCCCAGAGCAATAGTTGAGATGTTTAGGGTCTTCTGCCCATAGTAGAAAGCTCCAGGAGGCAGCTCCTCAATACTCAGTGATTTACATTTTCTGAATTTCATACACCGTATATCATTCATAACTCTCCTGTTTGTCTCACTCCAGATCCGGGATTCCACTCAAACATGCCAGCATCGCCTGAACTGCATGCTTGAAATTCTTAGGACTAGGAAGATGCAGAGTCCATCCATACTGAAGCCTCTTGCCTTTGACATAGACAGGCTACATCCAAGTCCCATTATTCTATTAAAGAATGGACTGTTCCCAAATTAGTTTGTGGCTCTCCAGTACTTGAATGTCCCCATTTCTGCTTTAGCCAAAAGCAGAAATTATTGGACCTTTCTGTGACTGCATCCTATGCCAGCCTGTCCACTGAAAAAATCATGTCTTGTATGCTTCAATTCTTGCAACATTTTAATTTAAAGAGATTCAAGTCCTCATTGTTCATATGCATTTCTGTGTTCTTCTGGAGTAAAAAATGGCAGCTTAGAACTTTGTGTTTTTTCTCTTTTAGATAATTCCCTAAGACTACATTGTTTCTAACTCTATTTTCTATTTTCAGCATGCATTAAATATTAGCTTTTTGTTTTGTTTCAGCTCTAGAAACAGACTTTGATGGCAGATAAGGACCGCTTGGCCCACCTAGTCTGTCCCTTTCTGTTCCTACTGGGTAAGCTGCAGATCCTAGTTAATCAACAGCCTATTTTTTTCTACCCCCCACAAGAATTGCCTTATGTCTGTCCCATGCATTCTTGAATTCCCCACTGTTTTTGACCCCACAGACTCCTCAGGAAGGCCATTCCATGTGTCCACCACTCTCTGTAAAAAAATACTTCCTCATGTTACCCCTGAGCTGTCCTCCCCCCCCCTCCCCATCTTCAGATTGTGTCCCCTTGTTCTTGCACATCTCTTTTTCTGGAAAAATGCTACCCTCTTGGACTTTGTTGATTCCCTTGAGGTACTTAAAAGTTTCCATCATGTCCCCCCCCACCTCCTTTCCTCAAGGGTATACATATTAAGCTCCTTTAGTCTCTCCTTGTATAGCTTCTGTTGCAGACCCTGCACCATTTTAGTTACCCTCTTCTGGACTGTCTCCATCCTGTCTATGTCCTTGTGGAAATGGGGTCTCCAGAACTGGATGCAGTACTCCAGATGGGGTCTCACCAACTGTCTGTACAGAGGGATAACAACTTCTTGTTTTCTACTGGTGATGCCTCTCCCTATACATCCCAGTATCCCCCCAATCACCCCTACTGCCTTCTTACATTACTTGCTAACCTTTAGGTCATCTGATATGATTACCCCCAGGTCTCTTTCCATTTCTGTTGTTGTTACTACCTCCCTCTTCATTGTGTACTCTTCCTCTGGGTTTTTGTTTCCCAGGTGCATTACTTTGCCCTTCTTTGCATTGAATCCAAGCTGCAATACTTCTGACCATTCCTCCAACCTTGCCAAGTCCCTTCTCATCCTTTCCACCCCCTTATAGAGTGTTGCTTGTCTCCTGATCCTTCTACGTCCATGCTCACTTCTCTACCAGTACTTTCTTAGTTGGGATCTGAACTGGCCCAGCAACCTATTCCTGTACTGACCCCTAGACCTTCTCAACCAATCGTTTCTCCATCTGATATTCCACTTTCATGGCTTTCTCCTGTGCCAGGACCTAAGCCTCCTGTTGTTCCACCTGCTGTTCTGCCTCCAGTACCACTCTATGTATCAGCACTTCAGCCTCCTATTGCTCCACCTGCTATTCCAACTCTAGTGTCATCTTTTACGCCAGAATCTCACCTTTTATTTCCAACAGGTAATGCTAATATTCCTCTGCTTGGTCTACTTTTTCAGTTCTATTCCGTCCTCTGTGTGTCCTACCCACCTGCTCTTTAATCACCTAGGGAAGGACATAATTGTGGAGAAAGATGGCAACTTCCTTACCTCCTCATTTTGTCTCATGATAATATTAAGAATTAAATGATTTTATGCAGTGATATACTGCTGCATTAGTCATACTGAAACTGAAAGAACCCTAGTTATAAAATAAACCTACCATACCTGAATATCTTGCTGCTTTTAGTAGCTTTCTAGATGCCCATTGTTTTGCATATTCATACAGATGGGAAGAACCCATTTCATATTTATATAATCAGTGTCATCCTGACCATTCACTGTGGGACCCTCTTCCTTAATGATATCATAAATCCTTCTCAGCCAAAGCAGTATCTGGGGGAAGATTACAATATGGTCACTAACTGAGAGCAGCCTTTGTTTGGTGCTTTTCAAAGTATTCTGAAAAATTCCAACCTAACTTGGCACTGGCACGTGATAGATCGGTCTCCACAACAAGACTCAGAGCTTTCAAAGAAGGAGTGTAGAAGGGAGAAATAAAAGAAAACATGAAAAGAGATGGTTATATCACCTACACTCATACCAGATCAGGTAAAGCCTTGCAAAGGGAGATCACTGGCCCATTAGACTGCTTCCTAAGAGTTGCACTGTCAGATACTGTAGCTTTGAGGGTATGGACAATCCAGCTGAAGCAGAGTTCATTGGCTTCAAACTTGTAAATATCTCAGCTACTTGTGGTCACAAGCTGAAGCAAACAGTGGTTCCATGTATTGAATCCACTGAAGCTGTGTTTAAGTCATATCATGTCCTGGTGCAAGTAGTTGCAAAGTTTGAATCTAAATTTGATATCATTGTTGCTAAATCAGATAAAGTAGACCACCAAACAAAAGAGTTGGACAATGCTGTTCAGCAACTCCATGAGGAGAATGCTGCTTTGAAACAAAAAACGATGTTAACAACTGCTTTAGTTTCAACTTTCTTCATAGTTGTACTCCAAATCACAAAACGGAGAATCTTGAGAACAATATTAAAAATTAAAAATCCATCCCTACAACCAACAGCAGGCAAGCACCAGGATACAGCCATGGTGCATACTGTAAAAATAGCAAACAGAAGATGAGAAACAGTTAGCATCCCATGGCAAGGACAATAAAAACACACAAAAATGGTATTAGAGGCTTTCTCACCATTTATTATTGCTTCGCTTTTGTGCAGCCATTAAATTGACTTCATAGCCTGGAGTACACCCATAGCACCACACCAGCTATGACTGGTGATGACAGACCTAATGTTCTGCTCAGATGCCCCCCAAGATTCATCAGATTGATGGTGCACTGTATTATATACCATGTGGAAACCACAGTAGAGTAAAATCATATTGAAATTTATACAGTGTCATATAGTGGTAGTGCTAAACGCCATTCATTTGTATACAGTGGAGTCTGCCAATTTGAAGTGCAGTAACTTGCAGTAATGACATCACAAAATCCTGCATGACAAAAGAGCTTAATTACCATTGACTTACATTGGCCCCTGCAGTAAACTGCAGCATTCTGTGATATTCTGCAGCATTTCTCTGTTGCATCCTGGCTGTCACATCTCTATTTAAAATAGAATGTGCAGATATAAAGCTAACTAAAAAACTGGACCAGAATACACTGGTCAGGTGCCATACTTTAGGTAAACGTGCTCATAGGTTCATAGGAAATATGAACTCAAGAGACTAGCCCATTTGAGAACTCACCACCCAATAGCCTGGGTGGAAATTATATTTAAAATCACCCATATACAAATCAAGATTTATTTTGAATAGCTGGAGAGTGTTACTATACACCACTTCTAAAGGTAGTGAGTTCCATATTGGTACTACTCTTTGTGTAAAAAAGTGATTTCTTCTGGTTGTCTTATTTATACTTGATTTGAGCTTTAATTTATGAGACCTAGTATTATTGGCAGTTTGTTGCCATTCCATACAAATTGATTCAAACAAAGCCATATCCCTTGTTGCTTTGTAAATAAAACATAAGTCACCTCTTAAAGAACGATATTTAATGGAGTGAAGATTCAGCCCTTTTCATCTATTCTCATATTCTAATGTTTTCATATTGGAAACATATCTAGCAAATCTTTGTTGAATTTTTTCTACAGACAGTTTATCCCGAACCAGAGTAGGAGCACAAAAGGAAGAGTGAGAGTCAAGATGAGGTCTAACTATACTACAATATATAGGAAGTATAAATTCAGGCTCTCTAGATTTAATATTTTTCATAATGCAATTAATTAATCTTTGATATTTTTGAACAGTTTTGTTAGTGTGCTCTAAAAAGTTATTAGTTATGTAAACCCCTAGATCTTTCTCAGTTGTTACTGTACATAGCTGAATATTGTCCATAGAGTAGTTTACAAGCCTATTAATTTTACCAAAATGAATCACTTTGCATTTAGAAATACTGAAGGTTAGTTTATTTTCTTTTGCCCAAATAGATAATTTTTTCAAATTGACCTGTAACATGTAAGCAATAGTAGTATCATTAACTATACAACCTAACTTTGCATCATCTGCATATTTATATAACCATACTCCATTAGTTGTATTCATACTAGAGATGAGAATATTAAATAACATTGGACCCAACACAGACCCCTGAGGCACTCCACTAGTAACTATACTCCAAGTAGACTTATATCCCCCCGATACTAACTTGTTGCTTTCTAAAAGTTAACCAGGGTGAGATCCACCTAACAATATTCTTGTGTAATCTCATATTCAGTAAACACTCGATCAGAACTTTATGCGACACTGAGTCGAAGGCCTTTTCATAATTCAAAAAGACCACATCAACTGGAAAGCCTGCATCCAAAGCTGCACTAATGGGTTCGAAAAAAATTAATTAAATTATTATGACAAGATCTACCTGGTGTAAATCCATACTGGGTTATATCAGTCTACCCATTAATTGTTATGTGTACTTATTTCATGTAATAATTTTTCCATAACTTTATCTATGCAGGAGGTCAAGCTAATGGGTCTATAATGCTTGACATTTTGTTTTGTACCCCACTTATGGATGGGGACCACCAAGGCTTCTTTCTATTCCTCTATACATAGAAACATAGAAACATAGACTTTGACGGCAGATAAGGACTGCTAGGCCCATCTAGTCTGCCCATTTCCCTACCTACAGGATAGGCCGCAGATCCTAGTTAACCAACAGCCTATATCTTCCTGCCCCCCACAAGAATTGCCTTATGTTTGTCCCATGCATTCTTGAATTCTCCACAGTTTTAGACCCCACAACTTCCTCAGGAAGGCTGTTCCATACATCCACTACCCTCTCTGTGAAATAATACTTCCTCATTGCCCTGAACGCCTCCTTCTATCTTTAAATTGTGTCTCCTTGTTCTTGCAAGTCTCTTTTTCTGAAAGATGCTACCTCTTGGACTTTGTTGATTCCCTTGAGGTACTTGAAAGTTTCTATCATGTCCCCCTCTCCCTTCTTTCCTCAAGGGTATACATATTAAGCTCTTTTAGTCTCCTCCTCACGGCTTCTCTTGCAGACCCTGCACCATTTTAGTTGCCCTCCTCTGGACTGCCTCTATCCTGTCTATGTCCTTGGGAGATGGGGTCTCCAGAACTGGACACAGTATTCCAGATGGGGTTTCACCAACTGTCTGTACAGAGGGATAACAACTTCCTGTTTTCTGCTGCTGATGCCTCTCCCTATACATCCCAGTATACCCCGGCCCTCCCTACTGCCTTCTCACATTGCTTGCTAACCTTAAGGTCATCTGATATGATTACCCCCAGGTCCCTTTCCTGTTTTGTTGTTGTTACTACCTTCCACCCATTGTGTATTCTTCCCTGGGTTCTTGTTTCCCAGGTGCATTATTGCACTTTTTGCATTGAATCCTAGCTGCCATATGTCTGACCATTCCTCCAACCTTGCCAAGTCCCTTTCATCCTTTCCACGCCTCCTTGTGTATCAACCCTGTTGCAGATCTTTGTGTCATCTGCAAAGGGCATACTTTTCCTTCCAGTCCCTCTGCAATGCCACTGATGAAGACATTAAAAGGACTGGACCCAATACTGAACCCTCACGGTACCCACTAGTAACCGCCTTTTCTTCAGTGGACTCCATTTACAGTTACCTTCTGTGTCCTGTTGTCAGCCAATGTTTTACCAGGCTACCACCCTGGGACCCTCCCAGGCTGGTTAATTTGACTAATAATCTTTGTGTGGGACTGTGTCAAATGCCTTGCTAAAGTCTAGGTAGGCCATGTCCACAGCCCTCCCTGGTCTACTACTTTGGTCACCCAGTCAAAGAAATCTATTAGATCGTCTGACATGACCTTCCGCTGTGAACCCATGCTGCCTTGGATCCTGTGCTCCACTGACCTCTAGGTACTCAACTATTCTTTCCTTCAGAAGTGACTCCATCACTTTCCCTACCACAGAGGTCAGACTGACAGGTCTGTAGTTTCCTGCCTCTGTCTTGGTCCCACTTTTGTGAAGGGGAATCACATCCGCCTTCCTCCAGTCCTCGGGTACCACACCATCCTCCCATGATTTATTAAAAAGCGTAGCCAGTGGTTTCACTAGTTCCTTTCTTAATTCTTTTAGAATTCTGGGGTGAATTCCATCAGGACCCATTGCTTTGTCCACCTTCAGTTTTAGGAGTTCTTGCAGAACCCTTTCTTCTGTGAAAGGACTGGGATCGACCCCCCTATCAAGAGTGCTTCTGTTAATTGGATTAGGCACTTCCCCCTCCTCTTTTGTGAATACTGAGCAGAAATATTCGTTCAGTATTCCTGCTTTTTCACTGTCCCCCTCTGCCCACCCACCGCTCATTCTATTCAGCCTCACTATCCCTCCCTTTGTCCTTCATTTCACGATGTACCTATAAAAGGTTTTATCCCACTTAACTAGAGTTGGCTATCTTTTCCTCAGTTTGGGCCTTTGCTATTCTGACTTCCCTCCCTGCTTCTTTCTGCCTTAACTGGTACAGCTCTCTGTCCTGCTCCTTCTGTGTTTTCTTATACTTCCGGAATGCTATCTTTTTCTTCCTGACTTTCACAGCCACCTCTCTTGAGAACCATAGTGACTTTTTCTTTCATTTTGATTTGTTTATTTGCTTCACACAAAGGCTTGTTGCCTCTGTGATGGCAGTTTTGATAATTCCCCATTGTTGCTCCACACCTCCTTCTAGCCTGTTTGCTAGTGCTTTTCTGAGGCACTCTCCCATCTTGCCAAAGTCAGCCCTCCTAAAGTCCAGTACCCTCACTTTTATATGGCTTGACTCTGTAGCTGAGTTTAATGTGAACCACACTGTTTGATGGTCACTTGTCCCCAGATGGCAACCCACTTCTAGATCTGAGATCCTCTCACTGCCCCCGTTTGAGAGCATGAGGTCTAAGATTGCTCCCTCACGAGTGGGTTCCGAAACTAGCTGTCTAATGCCTGCCACCTGTAGGGCGTCAAGAATGGCCCTGCTCTTGGATGTGGCTGCAGCAAATGTGCTCCAGTTAACATCTGGCATATTCAGGTCTCCCATCAACAGTATCTCCCCTTTCTCTGCCATTCTAAGAATGCCTTCCATCATATCCTTGTCCATTCCTTCCCCTGACATGGGGGTCTGTACCTAACCCCTGTGTGGATTGTGTGCCCTTTCCAGTCTCCAAGGTGACCCACAGTACCTCCTCTCCTCCTGTTTACTCTTTTGTTCAGTTGCTTTTATCCCTTCCTTTACATAGAAGCTACTCCTCCCCTCTTCTCCCCTGCCTGTCTCTCCTGTAGGTTATGTACCCTGGTATGTTAACATCCCAGTCATGGTTCTCTGTGTACCATGTTTCTGTGACTGCTGTATCCAGGCATCCCTCTTCCATTAGGCCACCAGCTCAGGGAGCTTGTTGCCCAGACTACGAGCATTGGTACTCATTACCCTCCATTTCCTGATGGCCTTACCCCTTTGCCCCATCCCTGTCCTTCTTGCCTTTGTCACTTTCTCCATTTACCCTGCCCTTCTCCCTGTCGACACCTCCATGTTGGTGTTTGCCACACTTACTACCGTGATTGTTTTGGGGGCTAGGATTTTCCTGCTCCTTTCCAGTGCCTCCCCTTGGCTAGTTTAAAAGCTTGCCAATGACATTTAAACCTATCACCTGGATTCTGGTTCCCTCCCGGATAGATGCAGCCCATCATGCCAGTATAGGCTTGCATCACTCCAGGTGGACCCCAGTCCCCAATGAAGCCAAATCCCTGAGCTCACACGTTTTCAACCACTGATTGAATCCCATGGTAGGGAACACCTAGCCTCTCCTATACCATAGATGGGTAGCACCTCCAAGAAGGTTACCGTGCATGCTACTTGACTAAGGCCCTCCCCAATTCCACAAACTCTTCCTGCACTTCTCTAATCCCTTTCTTAGCCAGGTCATTTGTCCCTAAGTGGACAATGACATCCAGCTCCCTCCCTGTGCAGCTGTTCCGGCAATCCTGAGGATTAGCTCCCTGTCCCTCAAGCCATGGCGCCAGGCAGGCACTTACCTCCTCTCCCTTCCTTTCCCAGTTCTACCTTCCTAACAATGGAGTCCCCACCAGGAGTTGTTTCCTTCCTGCAGGGTCCCCTGCCACCCTCCTGTGGGTCTCCTTTGTGGAGGTTCAAGCATCCTCCTTGGTCTCCACTGTAGGTGCCTCCATAGAGGAACCACACTTTGCCAGAATGGCATAGAATTGTGGAGAGGTACAACTGGAGGGATGTGCTCTGTTCCACCACCCTCACCCTCCCTGAGCCCACTGTGGTCCAACCGCCTCCTCTTTCTGGCAACTTCTGAGGCAACGGCAGTGGCACTGGTGGTCCCTGGATGGAAGAGGAGGTGCCACAAATCCTGGGCAACTCAGCCTGGAGATGAGCAACCTCTTCCCTCAGCCCAGAGAGGTGCCTGCAGATGGGACAACACCCCAGTTCTAATAGATTCATTAAATAAGAAAGTAAGAACCCTTATAATCTCAGATGAAATTTCCTTAAGAAAAACAAAGGGGATATTATCTGTTCCTACTGAAAGTGAAGATTTTAAAGAATTAATGGCAGAATAAACTTCAGAGACTGTAAATCTAACTTCCTGTTCCTCCAAAGTGTAATCTATTTTATTCATGGATTCTCTAGGTTTAAAGATACTGGAAAAATATTTATTAAATTCATTAGCCATTTGTTGTTCATCAGATATCAAGTGATCATCGATTTGCAATGGACCTACTTTAAATAGATTCCCTCTCAATGATCCAATATAATTAAAAAACTGTTAATTATTATCTTTATTTACCGTTGCAAGTTTATACTCCATATCTTTCTTTGCCTTACGAATAGCCGCCTTAGTTTTATTAGCTTTTTGTTTAAACTTATTCCAATTAGCATCAGATTTTTGTTTTCTATATTTATTGAAGGCCTTTTTTTAACTTTCACAAATTGGCTGATCTTAGACGAGAATCAAAGAGGAAGCCTCTTATGATTTTTATATTTTTTACGTTCCGGAACCCAATTATCAAAACAGTATTCCAATTTTACTTTTATTTTGTCTCAGAGATGTTGTACATTAAGATTTAGTTCCTGCTGTCAGTTCCAGTCTACGAAGAAGGACTTTATTGCCCTGTAATTAGCTTTAGAAAAGTCCCTCATTTTTGTTATACCCTTAGTGATTGTTTTGTAATAGTTCATAGTGCAAAGCACCATAGAATGGTTGCTGTCACCCAAAGGTTCAAGTATATTTGGTGTTTCTACCTGCTCCTTGATATTAGTAAGATTTAGATCAAGGATATTATCCTTCCTGGTAGGTCCCAGAACCAGTTGATCCAAACCCAAATAAGCAATTGTTTCCAAGAATTTAATTTCCTGATTACAGGAGCCCACTAAAGTGTCCCAATTAATTCCTGGATAATTAAAGTCTCCCATTAGTATAATATCATCCAGGTGATACATTTTTTTGTAAATATTCCATAAGAGAGTGGTTATCATTTGATTCTATCATTAAATTCCAATTTTAGTTTGACCAATATAATTTCAAGACCATTCGGGGTCGGTATATCCAGATTTACTTCCTGACAGATTATACAATCTTTAACATAAACTGCTACTCCACCTCCTCTTGAGTGGGTACGATTCTGTTTAAATAATGTATAGCTTTGTATGTCTTGCCCCCACTGGTCTGCAGTGAACCAAGTTTCAGTCACCCCACACACATCTATATTATAGGTGTTTAATACAAGATGAAGTTCACCAATTTTATTAACTGGACTTCTGGCATTCAATAATAATATTTTGAATTTGGAATGATATTCTGTATATTAGAGTTAAATTCAGAATAACCAGTGGGTGTTGGATTCAGTTGGTTACTAATACTGCCTGAGGTGTTACCTAAAGGAATAGCATATGCTACACCTTTATCCTGTGCCCTCCCCTTTATAAGTTTAAGTAAGAGTCAATTGCAGCATTGATTGTTTTGCCCAGTAATTTAGAACCCCTTTTATTTAAATGAAGGCCATCACCAGCAACATATTGCCAATTATTATTATACTGTTCCCAGTGCATCAAACACTTAATATTCTGCTTCAAGCACCAGCCCCATAACCAATTGTTAACTTGTTTAATTTTAACTTCCATATAATAATCAGCCCTTGGCACAGGTAATATTTCTGAAAAGACTATGTTGGCCCCAGTATCAGATAATATGTTTGTGAGCCCTACAAATGCTTCCTTAATCTGCTGGATTCTTTAATGTCTGATATTATTAATTCCTGCATGAATAATAACCATGGGGTCCTCGGAACAATTTTTCAAAATGTGTCCAGTCATTTTAGCAATATCTTAAATTTTTGCACCTCAAAAACAAGATAGTGTGCTGGTTGCTTTATTCATGTTACAAATTTGTCTATCAAGTTTAGATGTCATGGAGTCCCCTAACACATAGATGTCTTTAGAACAATTAGACACCATGCCTTCATTCAGAATATATTGTCCGTTATTAACACAGTCTGTAGGTTCAGAGAAACTAAGTAAATCACACTGTCCATTATTGCTGTTGTTATTATAGGAGGGGGTGTGGAGTAAGTCCCAGGTTACTGACAGTATGCTCTGATTGTTAGTGGGCCACTGGTAATTCTTCAGCAAAATTTACTATGGTGGGTACATCATTTAAGTTAATAAGAGGGTCAAAATTATTGCTTATCGTTGTATAAAAACATTCAGCTTTCCTGTCTTTTTATACCAGTTTGCTGTATTGCACAGTATACCACTCATCTTCATTATCCATTAAATCTGGTTCAGGTCTAGGCCTCTTACATAGGGATACAGCAGGACCAACAGTAGTACTTGCGGTCTCTCCTTGTACCGCCTGACAAAGATCAGAAGAGAAGGTAGACTGGAGTCTTTTTTTGGTTTCCCTCTGCTTATTTCTAGAGCCCGTAATCTACCATCAAACAATTAATCTAGTAATCTCTTCTTCTAGTTCTTTATTTTTTACACATTTTGTGCAAATATATACTGAGCTGGTCATAATATTTAAGTCAGAGTTATACATATTACATGTAGAGCACAAAGTGCCTTGTCTTCCATCAACGTTTTTTATTACAATGTCCATCATACCATGCAAAAGTACTCAGCAGTAACTGCTAAGTTATACTAATGTATACCTTGTTAAAAAGGATACTTGACCTGCTACCCTTCTAACCACCAAACACATGCCGTCGCGCGTGTCTTTGCGCACGTTTTCATGCACGATGATACGCGCTCGTCCTGCTTGTGCTCACCCTGCTCACTGCAGGGCTTGTAAATATAGCCCTAGTTGACCTGGAAGTGCCTCTAAAGGTCAGGTGGAGTCCCAAGGTAAAACTAAATAAAATATAAAAGTAAAAAACCTATGGTGCTTTTAAATGTAAAAACACCACTAAAACTGTGGCTAGTTCAAGTCTGAGTGCCTACCTGTAGCACCCAAACACAAAATGAGTGCACTACAGCGAGTTAGCAGTTCTGGATGGCAACTGTTAGGGCTACAACTCCTCTACCTAGCTGCAGTAACTTGCTAGGGCGCCAGGAGCTCTCGTAACAGTGAGAGCACACAGTACTACAGTTCAATCCCAGTCAATGTTTCATATAAAGCAACTAAGACGTTGCAGGACTCAGCAATACATGTAGTTTCACACACAACAGGCAGCAATTCTGCAACAAAGCTGTTGCTCACTGCAGGGCTTGTAAATATAGCCCTAGTTGACCCGGAAGTACCTCTCAAAGGTCAGGTGGAGTCCCAAGGTAAAATTAAATAAAATATAAAAGTAAAAAGCCTGTGGTGCTTTTAAATGTAGAAACACCACTGAAACTGTGGCTAATTCAAGTCTGAGTGCCTATCTGTAGCTCCCAAACACAAAATTAGTGCACTACAGCGAGTTGTTAGTTCTGGAGGGCAACTCTCAGGACAGCTCCTCCTCTACCTAGCAGCAATAACATGCTAGGGCTTCAGGAGCTCTCATAACAGTGAGAGCACACAGTACTACAATTTAATCAACTTGTAACGTTACTGACTGGCTAATTCTTTAAAGACAGAGACAATCTGACATTCCACTGCTACACACAAATTAGAAATGTCCAGATTATACTTTATAGTACTTTTTGTCCTCTTCATTCCACATCAATCATGCTTATTGACACACTATATATATTATTTAGAGATAATAAGTTGTATTGTACATTAAATATATTCATTTCCTATAACCAAATCTTGCAGCTGGAACACAATACATAAATCCCATACCTAGACCTTACAGACACACTTATTACACTCCACACATGTTCCCTATTATTCCCATCTTAGAAACAGTCACTCCAATATGTACACATCAGTTGTCTATGACTGTGTGATGGATGTTGTACTAGACCCATACAGATATTAGCTCCATAATTAATCAAATATCCATTTACCCTTGTGAAACAGAATAATTCCTGTCAAATTCCATACAACAGTAAAGAGGAACTTTTCCTTGTTTACAGAAATACAGCTAAATCAATATTCTCATTATGTCCCAAACCTTTTCAGGCCTCCAAAATGTATATCCAATAGAACTCTCTATATCCTATTTTTTTGTTCTCAGTTTCCACCACATGAACCCTGTCTCACTTTTCTCTCCCCCCATAAAGGTTACATCATGGTTTGCACTAGTGGTGTTCCTCAAGTGCCTTAACTATAGCATACCTTAAGTCACCCTTCTGGATAGCCCAGATATGTTTGCCAATCCCTATTTTAAACTGGTGTATGGTACATCCAATATAGAAGGCACCACAGGAACACAGTAATTTGTGCACTACCCCTAATGTATTACAGTTCACAAAATCTTTCAGATGTATTTCTACCCCAGTGTTAGGATTGCTAAAAGATTTGCCCTGTTTGATTTATCTACAGTACATACATTGGCCATACTTGTATGTACAAAATGGGAGTGCTGGCAGTCATTCACCAGATGCAGTCTTTAGACCCAGAGGCAGACTTGACACCACCCTATCTTATCTGTAGGGAGACAACAAACACTACCTTTAGCCCTTCTCTCACTACATCCTGCAATTTTGGCTCCAAGCTATGAATTCACCAATTACTGGCAATAATCTATTTAACCTCTTTAGCCATGACACTGTATGTGGTCACAAAAGGACATTTTGGGACCTCAGATTCCCCCTGTTCTTAGGACTTGGGACTAGAGATGACTCCCTTGATATGTTCTCTACATGTTGTACAACCCTAACAATAGATGAATTACTATAGCCCGGTTTTTAAAATGAACAGTCTGATTCTGTTTTTCTAATTCAAAATCCTCACTAAGTGTGCAGTTTCTTACATTTTGATAATTTGATGTTTTGGAATATTTGCTGCAACATAGGGGGATGACAGCTATTATGTCTATGCAAACTGTTTTTATCCTGGCTTGTGAAACAAGTTTGTGCCCACTTGTCCAACCCTCCCCCCAACTTTTTATGTTCAGATTCAAGAATGCAGTACAATCTCTACTTATAGTACAGTACATTTAACCACAAAACAAAAGCTATGCCAGACAACAAGGATGTCATCTATAGAGCAGCGCCACAAATCCAAACTGCCATGATAAGGATTTGTAGTGTCGCTGTATAGGTTGTCTGCCTCCCACTTCCCCAAAAGAAAATTTGCATAGCTGGAGGCCATAGTGACCCCTCCCATAGCAGTACCTCTTTTGTTTATAGTACTTAGATTTAAATGCAGAAATGTTGGAGTCCAATACCATGCCTGCCATGTCCACCAGGAGCCTGGTGGGGAGGTTAACATGTGACATCTGATCTGCCTTATCAAGGAAGAAAGTCAAAGCTTTATGTCCTTCATAATCCGGAATTACAATATACAAATGTCAACATCAAATGTAGGGCAAATGGTAGCACAACACTACATTGAAGTTATTTGGACAATTCAGTTAGAGCGACTCCATTAGAGCGCATGTAATCACAGTGACCATGTCAATACAGCGAAGAACAATTAGTGCGAATGCAACTTTATAGTGATCCCCCCAGGCAAAGTATGCCTCAGAATTAGAATCCATTAGATGGGAGTGGTCAGGGTGCAGGGGGGTGTAGCCCCCCTGCTTAAACACACACATGCACTGTTGATAGGATGCACCCATCACTCAAGATGGCACCGCACACCTGCCTTCACTTAGCTGCACCAGGGTCTGCTGTACCTGAGCTGGAGGAGGAGAAGGTGAGATGAGAAATATCCAGGGGTAGAAGTGGGGAGGGAATGATGGAGCACTCTGGTGCTGCTGTCCAGGATGACTGCTGCTAGGGTCTGGATTCACTGATGCGAGTGGCTGGAACAGTGTAGAGAGCTGGGGAGGATGGGAAGGACAGAAAGAGAGAGACAGTAATTGGTAAGGGGAATAACTATTAAATCACACTAGGGAGGCAACTAAAATGTTACAATTTACTGGGCATAGAGAGCAAGAACACAGGGGAAATTCATAGTAAAAGTTGTTATTTAGTCGCTGAAATGTTCCACGCTGTAGTTTGCAGTCACCCAAATGATGGGCACTGTAAAAGATTAGCCCAAATTGCATTCACTCTAATAGATTTGCCCAATTGACATGGAACCAGGGAAAATGCTCTCATCCTGTATGTCCAACTTTTCAAGCAAATTTACAACTTCCATACTGTCCCTGATGTATGAGGGTAAAGATTAAACAAAAGGTTTCAACTGTCCATCCAGGAATATTGAAAGGGTTTTCTTTAACCATCTAGTCTCCAAAATAATGGGTCAACCTGGGGGGCACTGTAGATTATGCATTATTGGTAGTATATAAATTGTTGCTACAACAGGAAGCGATACTATACCTGCACAATATGTATTCTCTTGTACATGCAGTATCCCTTGATGTAGCCCTCATTCAACAAAATACTGACTCTGTCCTTGTAATAATCAGTTTAATTACCAGACAATTTAGAGTAAAACTGTCGGTCCTGAAGCTGGTGCAGAATTTAAATTTCATATTGGAGAGTGTTCATGACCACAATTGCCTCGCCCTTACTGTCAGGTTTAATTGTGATTGATGCATCCTGGGCAAGTTGTTGTAATGTCTGTTTTTTAGAATAGGAACAAATATCATGATATCTGTTCATTAGAGTGTTTTTAAGTGTCTCTAAGTCCAAATCACATTTTTTTCGAGAATGTACTTACTCCTGGACTATGTGATGGCAGTACAGTGACTTAGGTTTCAATGCAGGACGACTCAACAACATTAGTACTTTGTATCTGGTCTGGTAAAGCACTGTCAGTAAAATGTATACTTCTCTGTGTCAGTGCCATTTTGCAAATCTATGTAGTTCCGCAGTTGTTTGAAAAAATCCAATTTGGCCATCAGTGAAAAAGAGAGCCCCTTATTCAGGACAGAGTCTTTTGCAGCTGTCAGTTTTCTATGTGATATGTTCCCAAGCAAGGATTTATTTGCATCAACCATAGAGGGCTAGTCAGAGGCATCCTGTGAAGTTGCATCTGGTGTTCCTATGTTGTCATTATCAACTACATTTTGGGGCAGTTTTTTTTTTTTTACTTGCCCGGCTCCTCAGCTTCAGAGGGGGGGGCTCGTACCCCCTCCTACTCCATCCACCAGGTCCTTTCAAGGCTTCCCCACCCAGTTTCATGTTACATATTGGGCTGGGGATGTATGTATTTTTCTTCCATTTTCACCCGGTACCCCTGAGGACGCCAGTGCAGAGGACAATGTCCAGATGAATGACGTGCTGATACACACCGTCGTCAAGTGCCTGACAGCATTCTCCCCTCCCCAACTCCAGAGAGCCATGTGCCCCTACTGCCCCGTGCTTCCACAGCCAGAGGAACTACGGGTGCTGTATGTAATCCAGTAATCCACCCCAGGAGGAGGAGAGCATCCGTTAGGATGCTCAGTCCTCCTCCCCCCATCTGATCCCTGGTAGCCTGTGTCCATTCCTGAACCCAGGTCGCCGTCATAGCGCGAGGTGTGTCATCCAGCGCCTCAAACCTCAGCACCACTGGGCCAGCTGGGACAGGTTTTTTAATATGTGCCTCTCCTTTTGCCTCTTCCATGCCCTTCCCCCCTCCTTGTCTGCCTTGTCTGTTGGGAGCATGTCTCGTGCTGAATCCACTGTGGTATCCCTTGTTGTTGCTGGTTCAAGCCCTGCTTGGGAGCTTTTTCTAAAAAAAAATACTTGAGGCAAAACTTTCAGTGTCTGATGGCCCTGTGATGTAATCTAGCACCATTCCTTGTTATTCTTTATCGAGTTTATTTTTTACGATGGATTTGGGTTGAGGACTTGAGTTATGCTTATTTTGTTGGCAATCAAAAACTTGATTTAATTTATAATCATTGGCACCACAATCAAATTTCTGTTGTTTAGCCTTTTTAATTTGTTTATCATATCGCATCACTTCCTTCCTCAGAATTCAATTATAATTTTCCAATTCTTCCTGTCTTGCTAACTTTTTAAAGATTCCTCATGCATGCTGATGTCTCTTGCAATCTGCTTCCTCACTGGAGCAGCCCGATCCAGGATAAGTTCAATTGATTTAAGAGTGGACTCCTCCAATCATGCATGCTAATGAGACAGACATTTCTTACCTTCTGTTTGCCACTTTTTTAAAGCTGCGTAAATCTTGAGGCACCCTTTCAACCTCAAAATATGCCTCTAACGTAACTTTATGCCACTATGTCATTTTACCCTTTAATATTATTTTTTCCAAGGGTTTTTTTGAACACTTCTGGTATCAGGTACTAAACTGGTTGTCTGCTCATCTGTCTCATCCATAAAACAAAGGATTTACTGCTCTGCTGTCTTGAAAAGCCAAGTCTGCAAGTTCACTAATCACTGGTACATAGCATTTCCTCTGGCATTGCCCGTGATAAATTTACTACCACTGCCAAGAAAAGAAATATATACCTAAGAGGAAAAGGTTCCTTGTCAATTCAGTGAATGCAAAATTACAACAGGAAAAAATGGCTGCCTGCAATACAGTGAAGCGCAAATTCAGACTGGGATACACAGCGATCGCTGAAATGGTGATAGTGTATTTCTGTGGGGGGCTTTGCCTCTCGTATCGCCCTTGTAGGGGGCTTTGTCCCCCACACACCCCTTTACTTTTAATAACTAACTTCGGGGGGGGAGGCACAACTTGGGCATGGGTTGAAAGCTGTAGCTCTCCGTCTTGGCGATTGCCATGTTTCCCCATCACCCTTTATGCCTCGCTGTATTGTTGGCAGCCATTTTCCCCATCCCATTATTATTTTTGCTGACTTGACAGGACACCATAGGAAACCTGAAAAAGGGGGATGGTGTAGCTAAAAATCACCTTTATCCCATGGCTAAGGGTCAAAATTGCAAAAACAGTGTAAGAGACATAGAAAAATACATCTTGTCTTGGGCTGTAGCTTGTCCTTTTGTACCCCACTCGGAAGCCTGTGGTGCTGGTAAGTATGCTTCTAAGTGTTTTACTCGTCTTCAAAATGAAGAAAATAATCCCCCATTTTGTGGGTTTACCAAATTATTGGCAACACAACACAGACCATCAAAGTCTAGATCCCCGTTAACTATTCTGGTCACTCATTCCAGACTAAAGCAACTATAACAGTAACAAGAAAGAACATTCCAGATAATATTCTTAAAATCCTCGGCTGATGATCATTCTCTTGCTATGAGTTATACATTAGAGACCCAATAACTGAACTTTTTCAGACATATATGTTAATCTCCTAGTAGTAAGTCCTGAGGGAGAGTAGATGTAATGGTCTCACCAAGTGCTGTTGTTATACTTTTCGATATTTATAATCTGTCTTGTGTTTTGTTTTTGTGTCTACTTGGCCCAGGTCATGCCTGTAAACGGTCCCCAGGACCAGTTCACCCTACCTGGCAAACAAAGTCATAAATAAATAAACTAATTTAAAAAAATGGCATGGTTCCTCATGGGAGAGGGGGTCCTCTCCTGAGTCCATCAGGTCCTCATTCCTTGAGTTGAAAGAGATGGTTCATTTTTGGTTTCATATCTTTATCTTTGGGCCTTCCACCATTATGTAAATTTCCGTCAGCTTTGAGATTCCTCCAGTTGGCACCTCTACCAAGGGTGACAATTCCTAAAAGAGAGCAAAGACAAATGTACATTCACATAAGCAGTACATTATATGGCCAGCTGACACATTGAATTAAAAGGCTTGCCTGTTATTCCATGGGGCAGCTGGCTAACTCTGCAGCCCTTTCTAGAACACACTCTCTGTCTTAGTTTGCCTTAACCTTTCCTCTTCCCTCCTCTGGTATTCTCTTTTCAGTTTTCTGGCCTTCAGTAATCATACAACTTTCCTTTACACTTGAGATCCCTTCTTTTGGCACCTTTACTGAGGGTGGAAATTCCTAAAAGAGAGCAGAACCAAATGTATGTTCATGTACATGCTACATATGGCCAACTGCCACACTGAAACAGAAGATCATTTGATCATTTCATGGGGCATTAGTCACATGGATTCATACTACATCAGATGACGGTAAGCATAGCTATATCTCTAGGTATCTTTTGTATCTGGTCACTAATTCAAAATAAATCCAGTAAATAAGCTTAGCACCATGGTAAGGCACACTGTAGTGCTGAGTAGAACCACTGTATGTTTTTGGAACCTATGATAAGCTGCAAAAAAGGACAATACTCAGCTTATAATAAGCTGAATCTATGAACTAACACCCCCTGAGATGATCCAATGATCACTCCTCCCTCCCCCCTCCTCCCCCTCTGTACCCTCTTGTAGCTGCTTTCACTTCTCTCCTGTTACTATGCTGTATACCCTTCATGCTCTTTCTTCCCTTAATCTTACTAAAGGATCTAACCTTGATTGGCTTGAGCCTAAACTTCTTCAGTTCTCTGGCCCTACTATTGCTGTTCCCCTCACCTATGTACTTAACCTCTCCTTCTCCCACTGCAATGAAAATTTACCAAGGTACTTCCTCTACACAAGGGTGGTGATCCTATCTCCCGCCTTCCTATGCTTGCTAAGCTACAAGAAAAAATAGTCTGTTTCCAGCTTGCTGACTTCTTCTACTTCACCAGTTTCCTCTCTCCTTTAGAGTCCAGCATCCATAAAAACCACTGCACTGTATCGAAAGAGACCTAGGAGTAATTATATCAGATGACCCAAAGGTGGGCAAGCAATGTGAGAAGGCAGTAAGGAGGGCTGGGAGGATACTGGGATGCATAGGAAGAGGCATTAACAGTAGAAAACAGGAAGTTATCCCTCTCTACAGACAGTTAGTGAGACCCTATCTGGAGTACTGCGTGCAATTCTGGAGACCCCATCTCCGCAAAGACAAAAACAGAGTGGAGGCTGTTCAGAGAGGAGCAGCAAAATGGTGCAAGATCTGCACCAGAAGACATATGAGGAGTGACTAAAGCAGCTTCATATGTATACCCTTGAGAAAGGAGGGAGGGGGACATGATAGAAACTTTCAAGTATCTCAAGGTAATTAACAAGGTACAAGAGGGTAGTATCTTTCAGAAGAAGAGATGCGCAAGAATAAGGGGGCACAATTTGAAGATAGAGGGGGGATGGCTCAGGGGTAATGTTAGAAAGTATTTTTTCAAAGAGAGAGTTGTGGATGCATGGAACAGCCTTTCTGAAGAGGTTGTGGAGTCAGGAACAGTGGGAGAATTCAAGAATGCATGAGACAGGCATAAGGCAATTCTAGTGAGGGGGCAGGAGGAAGTAAGCTGTTGATTAACTAGAATCTGCAGCTTATCCATCAGGTAGGAAAATGGGCAGGCTGGGTGGGCTAAGTGGTCCTTATCTGCCATCAAATTCTATGTTTCTATCCTCCCTGCTGTTTGTTACTGACTCCATCCTCACTGGTATGAACTGAGGACACATCACTGCTGCTATCTTCATTGACCTTGCCAAGGCTGTTGATTCAGTAGTTCAGCCTCTCCTTCCTGGAGAAGCTGAAATCCTCGGGTCTCTCTACCCCAGAAGCTGACAGGTTCAGATCCTACCTCTCTAATCATCTCCAGTCGGTGCAGATTGGCGATGACTTGTCTCCTCCCCTCCCTAACCAGTTTGAAGTCCAACAAGGCTCCATTCTGGGTCTCATCCTATTACTGTATCCATTTTCCTTAATAACCTCCCATCTGTCTGTGTTGATTTGCATATTCACATGCATGCGGCTGACGCTGTCTTCAGGCGCCACAGTCTTAGACCTGGAATCATCACTGCAGCATATCAATGTCCAATGCTGGTTTCTTTCTAAGCAAGTTCATGTCAACACTAAGAAACTTGTGTCAATGACCTTTGGTATCAGACATAAACTTGTCAGGCTTTCTTGTTCTCTTGTTTTCTTCACCCTGGATCTCACTGCCCTTGAAGTTGTCCCCTGCTTCAACTATCTCGATGTGTGGCTGGATAGTAGGCTTGAGTTCTCCACCCATATTCATGCCATCCACAGGAAGTGCTGCCCTAAACTTGGTACTCTTCACCATACCAAAGACTGCCTCACATCCCAAGGCCACCATGAACTTGTCACTAAGATGGTGCTTCTGGTGTTCGACTATGTAGTGTAGTCTATGGCACTACTCCTTCCTCTTACCTTGTCAGACTGGACACCCTTTGCAATGCCTTCTGCCACTTTGCTGCTAATGCTCCTCCTTATACTCATCACTGGTGCCTCTATATTTCCCTCTTTATCTCTCCTCTTCCCGCCCAGTGCCTTATGCACTGTGCATCCCTTGTCTCTAAATACTGGTTTGACTTTCTGCCTCTGTAGAGTTTCTCCTCCCCTCCTCTTTCCCGTTCCCTCTGCCTCTTATGCTCTTCTTTTGTGTAACTCTCATACCTTTTACATTCGATGCTTCAACTGTGCTGCTGGGTAGTCTGCTGTCTCCTCTCATCGTCCTTCCATCTGGAACAATCTCTCACATACCCTCTATCTCTGACCCTCCTATGTTTTCCCTAAAGCATCAGCTAACATGTCTTGCTGCCCTCTCCTGCTCCTGCACTGGTCTTACTTCATTTTTACCCCCTTGGTATTTACTGTCATGGGCCATGCTACTTTCCTGTTTTTAGCCTTAGCACACTTGCACCAGTTCCACTGTTTTATCTGACAGTACTGTCTATTACCATATATGTATTTTTCTGAGGTTGCTGCAACTTGAAACCATGTTTTACTCTGTTTTTTGCACTTTACCATCTTGTATATTTTGTGTATTTTGCACCTTTCTCCCCTCCCCATCTGGAAATGAGCTTTGGCTCACTGTGCCTTTCCCACTTACCAATTTTCAACAAATAAATTTGAGGGTAAGCATGATAAAGTGTTTTCTCTTATGTTTGCATTTTCAATAAACAGAAATATTAAAAAGCAGGTTGTCTAATTGTGAGGCGGGGGGGGGGTTGGCAGGCTTGATGCTGCAGCAGCTGTGCTGTGTGATACCATGTGGAAGTCAGATAAGCTGCCAGCTGCCAGCAAAATAACACTGATATGTGCTGTAGATGTAGTCACTAATTATGACTGGAAGATTAGTGCTGCTGCAGTGTCTGCCATTACAGGAGGGCTGTCAAGGGTCAGTGGACACAGCATTAATTTGGACAAAGAAACCCCAAAGCCCTTGCCATCAAGGCCACCAAAGTTCTGAGTTACGTTTGGAAGGAAAGGAGACCACAGCATGCACAAGTTCAAAGCAGCTGCTGATGGGAAGGAGAGTTTGTCCTGAGCACCATGAAACAAAGAAAAGAGCTTATCTAGTATTTAACCAGAGAGGAGAAATTCAGGTCCATTTAGATGCTGATAGCACAATATATAGCACCCATAGATGCTGGTTCAGCACTGGTGCTCAGATATATAAATAATGAGCTATTGCAAATGGGGCTTCTCAATGAAAAAAGGTGGCAAGATTAATGTCTCAGACCTGAACCTGTGGCCCCACAATTCTTGTACATGGATTGTATTGTGTTGACAGTGCACAATCAGAATGGAATGGAGTGAGTAATGGAAACCCTGAGCAAGAGCTATGGACTGGGCAGAGCTAGGTTATTGTAAGGGAAGACAGCTGCAGTCTTTAAAGGGACAGCTTCAGCTCCAATTAGACCTTTAACATCTGCCAAGGACATAGAACTACAAATGCTATTTGCAATCCAACATCGCCAGTTATCGCCACAAAGCACCATGATTTTTTTAAAAGCCACTAGTCTGTTAAAAGTCATGAAATATTAGCATATCTGTTAAATGTGCTTCCTGTGTTGTACAGTATCCTGTATGTTTTTTTTTTTTTATTTTATTTTCTTGATTCCTTGCAGTGTGTTCCATGGCACTGCTATGCTGCTTACAGGGAAAGGCTGCTGGGACATCTGGCTAGTAGTGCCTAGGAGGGTATATTATGTGGGCTATGAGAAACTGAAGTCTGTTAATGGGAACGGGCATAGACAAATGTAAAGAAACCAGGGGTGACCATACTTTTCCTTGAGACAAAATGAATTTTGAGCATTAAGAAATATTAATGGAACTGACATATCATACACATTAATGGAATTAGAAATTGCCTGACATATTTTACATTAAAAGGGTAGATTAGATTTTCCCCACACTTCATTGCATTGCTTACTTATTCAAATGATTTGTTTTATGATGTATGCTTTCAGGTTATAAAATGCCGACTTCAGGGATAAGTGAACAGAGAGGCTAGTTCTCCACTGAAAGTCAGGTTCATTCAGCAGAAAAACAGCTAACATTTTATTTTAGACAATTAATTAAATTAAAATGTGACCATGCCCTTATGTGTTTCGGTTTTCTAAATGTGCTTACTTGCATTTTATTAAAATAATTGCCTTTCTGTACAATACGTCTCTGCTGGCATACCATTAATACCAATATCCTCTGTTCAGCACAAGAGTAAAGCACCAATTATTGTTTTGATTGTGAAAAGTCAAATCAAGGTGTGCTTGTGTTTATACTAATTGTCTGTTCTGACCAGTTGATAGATTCACCATGAACCCTTGCTGGGTATCAACATTATGCATAGCAAGTCCTGAAGCCAGCAGATCTAATTATTCAACTTAAAGGAAAAGTCTGTTAGCTGTCAAGTTAGGTTAGACAGTGCTTTTAACACTTTCCATTGCTTTTGCCTTTTACAGCTAGAGAGCATGGGTGTTGCATAGTGTCACCTCTATAGGCATCTGTAGTGTATGGCAGAACATTATTATATGCTGAATTTGATTGAAAGCTAACCTTGTACCATTGATGTGATGTCAACTTGCTGTTTTGCCATCCTGAGTATGTCACATCGATGGTACAACAGCAGTGAACGTGTTTGCGCATGTGTATGCATGTTACTAAAGCACAGCACTTCAAGAAATGGCTGCAGTGGTGAGACATGGACCTGAAAGTGAGCAGTGATGAATAAAGGAAGGCAAAGTAAGGGCATATTCTTGATTTACCATTGCTCGCTAAACAGCAGGAGTGTGTAAAATGATATATAGAAGCACTTAGTGTGTGAAATTGGGGGACTGGGGAAGGAGTGGGGCTTGTGCTTAGGTTTGGGGGGAGCCCAAAGTCTGAAATAGCATTGTGACACATACAAAGTGGACAGCTATTGATTCACTGTTGCCCATATACTATAAAAGACAATGGATGGGCAACAGTGAACAACAATGCTGAGTTCACTTCTTGAGGTTGTCTGACAACTGAAAACCTCTTGAGCTTCGCTCTCGAGGTTTACTTGGTTGTCATGATAACCACTCGAAGTGAACACAGCATTGTTCACTGTTGCCCATCCATTATCCTCTATGTCATTGCAGTGTCTTGCATCATGATTGCACTCCTCACAGATGGCTATTCACATGTGCACCATATACAGTACTTCTCATTTTTATGCTCACTTGCAAAGCATACAAACATATTGGTATTATCCCCACTGATGTGGAAGGCCTGAGTCACAGTTCAGTTTTCAAAGCAACAAAATCCCTCCCAATCCTAAATCAGAAACTTCGTTCACAATCCCAAAGATACACAAGCCTGGCAACCCTGGCCAACCTATCATCACATGCATTGGTATGCTCATCAAACAAATATCTAGCTGGGTTTAGGGCATTCTAAAATCAGTAGCACAAAGGACTGAAAGCTTTCTCTTAAACATAGTAACATACAACTATAGAATTTGTGGGCAGAAAAGGACCGCTTGGCTCACCCAGTCTGCCAGATGTTCCGTGCCTAACCTGTCTCCGCAGACCCTAACTGGTCTCTGGCGATCCTCCTTCCTCCCTGCCTATTTACAAATATACTCTTATGTATATCCCACTCATGCTTGAAGCCCCTTACAGATTTTCCATCCATCATGTGCACTGGCAATCTGCTCCAGGCATCTGCCATCCTTCCAGTGAAGTAGAATTTCCTCACCTCCCTTTTAAACTCCCCCCTCCAGCTTCTTTGCATGCCACCTGTCCTGGTGCTCATTCTCATTTGAAAGAGACTCTCCTCTGGCACCCTGTTCATCCCCATGAGGTAACTGTAGGTCTCAATCATGTCACCTCTCATTCTCCTCTCTCCCATGGTGTATATGTCGAGATTCGTCTCTCCTCATAAGGCTTTTGGTGACTGTCAGTACCTCCCCCTGTCCTATACTCAGCTCTTGGGTTTCTATGCCCTAGGTGCATGATTTTGCACAATTTGGCATTGAACTCCAACTGCCATGCCCTTGTATACTCCTTGAGTTTCCCAAGATCCCTGTGCATTTTCTCCACCCCCTCTTGAGTGTCGACTCTAGTGCAGATTTTGGTATCATCTGCAACAATGCATACCTTCCCTTCCAGTTCTTCTGCAGTGTCACTAATGAAAATTTTGGAGAGGACCTGTTGCAATACTGAATCCTATAGCACTCTGCTGGTCAATCTCCCATCATAATAGTGAGCACCGTTAACCACCACCCTCTGTTGCCTATTCATTAACGTGTTCCTAACCCAGTTCACCACTTTGGATCCCTCCCTAGGCTGCCCAACATCCTTAGCAGTCTCCTGTGTGGCATTGTCTGTGTCGGAGGCCTTATTAAAGTTCAGAAAAGCCACATTTACTGCCCTCCCTTGTTCTATTTTCCTGGTTACCCAGTCAAAAAAAAATGATCGGTTTCATCTGGCAAGATCTCCCTCCTGTGAGTCCATGCTGCTTGAGGTTTTGCTGCTCATTTGATTTAAAATACTCTACTGGTATTTCCTTTACCAGGGTTTCCATTAATTTTCCCACCACTGAAGTTAGACTGAAAGATCTGTAATTGCTGGCCTTTTTCCTGTTGTTTTTCTTATGCAGAAGGACCATGTCAGCTGTTTTCAAGTCCTCTGGAACCATGCATGTTTCCAGTAAACTGTTAAATATGGCTGTCAGTGAGGCAGCTAGCACCTCCCTGAGTTAGTTTAGTACCCCGTGTGTATCCCATCTGGTTTCATAGCCTAGTTCACTTTTGGAGCTGCAAGTCCCTTCAGGACTCTCTTTCTACGAAAATGGACTTGTGTCCACCTTTCCTGCCCCCGTTCCTGCTACTTTCTGGTGACTTGTCCCTCCTCGCTCTACTGTAAATACTGAGCAGAACTACCTGTTCAGGATAATAGCTTTTTCATGGTGGTCTTCTGTGAAGTCTCCCCCTTCTGCCCTTCTTATTCTCACTATCTTTCCCCTTGCTTCCCCCTTCTCACTTATATATCTGAAGACAGTACTATCCCCTTTTGTGAACTCTTTAGAAATCCTTTCCTCTGTCTCTACCTTTGCTCCCCTTACCACCTTTTCTCTGTTTTATTTGGTATATCTCCTTGTCTTCCTCCCTCTTTGTTTCCTTATGTCTCCTAAATGCCACCCTTTTTTTCCTTTACCACTTTGGCCAATTCTCTAGACAACCATTACAGTCTGTTTTTCCTTCTACCTTTACTCACTCCCTTCATGCAGAGGCTGCTTGCCCTAATTATGCCCCCTCATATTTTTCCCTGTTGTGCCTCTACTCCTCCCTGGCAATCCCCCCATGAGGCACTTTCAGAGGCAGTCTCCCATTTCATTAAATTCTACCTTCCTAAAGTCCAGGACCCTTGTCCTTGTGTGATTTACCTCTGCTCCTGTCTTTATGTTAAACCACATTATACGATGATCTCTGGTACCTAGGGGGCTGCTCACTACAGGGGCTTTTACAATGCCTACCAGATCTGCACTGGTGCCAGCAGTGTAGCTCAGTTGCACCAGTCCAGATCCAGCAGTGCAAAGATCTGCTGGGGTGTTACAAGCTGCTCTGTTTTGCTCTGTTGCGGCACAGAGCATTCCCTAGTTTGTTGAGAACATGGACCGATGTGCACTGATGCAGCTGTTTTTTGCAAGTGTGTAAAAACACTGCTTTGCCTGCACCAGTGCCACTGCCATTCACAAACCCCTCTGCTAGAAATGCCCCCCAAACCTGGGCAGGCTGCTGGGAATGCTGCACAGCTGCAGTGTGTAAGGAGATGAGGCCAGTAGTATGATCGAAGCATAGGACGCCAATTCAAATGTCATGCTCCAGGTAAACTGAATGTGAAAGTGCCTTCTGCAATGTAGTGCTGCCCCTATTTGTAATCACCAGGTCCAGTACTGTCGCATCCCTAGTGGGTTCACCGTGAAGCACAATTGATTTTTAAACAGTCCCCAGCAACTGAACACCCTACTTGACAATTCCCTTCTTGTCACTCTGGATGTGGAAGCCCTTTACACCAACATATTCAATTCTGGTGGGTTAACAGCATGCACAGTTTTATTACAAAATGACCCCTAATACCAAGCAGTTATGGATATAGTTTTGGAACTAGCAGAGTTTATATTAAAACACAGCTGTTTAAAGAAATAAACATTCTAGACAGCATAACTACTCTGGAGCAAGGGAGAATAAAACTTCAGTTACAGAAAACCGACATATCACTACAGCTGTTTACACCACCCAAGAGCGCACCATCAGTACCCGAAAAGTGTCAACATTTACAGCTAGGCCTTCTGCTACCAGAGGACGTGCTTGTTTGAATCTGACAGGGATAGGAATGTGGAGTGAGTCTGATGGGCTTTTATCGATGGAATATATCCTACATGCATAGCTGAAAAACAAATTTCAGGGGTACCTCAAATCCCACAAGAGGAAACTAGTGAAATCCAAATGCAAAACAATCAAAGTAGACAGCAGTGGTTGTTGCAAATGCATACAACTTGTCAGACCACTGTGAGAATTACCAAATAACTGTAGCCCCTGTTACAGAATGATCATGAGAGATTATGTGAAATATTTAGAGAAGCACAAGTAATAGCATACAGACAACCATACAGCTCAAGTAGAACTCTGGTGAGAAGCAACATTCCCAATAGATAGGAGGAAACACCTGGAACAAAGAAATGCAATACACCCAGGTATAAAACAAGTGCAATGATTGAAATATAGGATTCACTTTATCCCATACATGCCAAAGGAGGAATACAGAATAAAAGGATCATTCAAATCATGTGACAGCATCAGTGTGAATTACAAGATCAGATGCTACAAATGCCCGCATGCATGGCACAGGGGTTGGGGGATGGTAAACACTCAAGAAATGAACAAGTAGACATAGATTCCCTGTTGGATACACAGATAACAGGCTCCTGTGGGTGAACATTGTTAGTGATTTTAAAGTTGCAGCTCTTACAGGAAACTTCAGGAACCACTGAGAAATGTTACTGTAGGAGTCCAGAGTTATAAGGCTCTTTGGAACAATAGGCTTTCTAAATTGCTAGTTTTAAATGAATATTCCTCCTAACAGTGTTATTCAAAATACTTTATACCATTGTGTTTCTGTAAAATATACAACATTTTTTACTTTTTCACTAAAAAACCCAAACAAAAAAACAGACTTTCTGAACCTGCATAAGTGTGGATGTTTCTGATTATCCTAACCACTTATTTACCTAAATAACCCTTGTCTGTCTAGTCTAAGAGCTGAATTCAAGTTGCATTATACATGGTGCAAGGTGATTCGCTTAGACCCCATGGTTACCGTCGCGCCGCCATGCGATGTCTAACGCTATCTAAGTTGTGGCTTCGCGCCCGTGGCGGATGGGCTTGCACCAAAGGTAAGCTATGCCACCCACCATGCCTGCAACCCACTGTGGCATGGCACAAGGGTGCGTTATGGCAGCACCTGTGCCCTATTCCAAAAGGGAAGCTGCCTAACCCACTTACGAAATTGCAAGTCCTGCAATGGCACTGCGGATTAGACCAGCATGGAGGTGTTCTAAGGGACATCCGTCCTGGCAAAAGGATGGATGCCCCCCCACAGTGCTGTGGAACACTGATTGATGTGCTCCATGTACCCCCCTGCACATTGCTGCCCCCCACCCCTCCTGATTTTGGGGTGCCACCCAGGTCGGTATTGTGTCGTGCCCCCTCATGCCCCCATGGGATTGTGAGAGTGTTCCAGGGTGGTGGGGATCTGGGTGAGCAGTTAGATGTGGGCTGTAACTTGTGGCACCCAGGTCCATTGTGCCATTCCCGTGGCGCAGGTCTGCGGCTGCCACAAGTTGTGGGTCATAGTTGCTGGGGACCCTGCCTGTCTTGGAATAGAGAGCAGGGTCCCCGGCATAGTGCCGCATGCCGCAACTCACATACACCCGTGAGTTGCACCATACGACTTGGAATAGGGCCCCAAGTGTTGTTTTACCATCCTTAACTGGCACATTTATGTGGACTCCTCTGGACAACCACATCTGTTGTGACAATTGTTTTAATATGTATGTTTATTGGAAACAAGCTCTAATTAGTTTAATTTAAAAATAGTTTAGTTATAATTTAATCCAGTATTCTGTCAGTGGCTCAGCAGGCTGCACCTTCGCCACTGAGGCCACACAATTAGAAGGTTGTGAGTTCTAGGCCCACACCAGGAACTTGAGGTAAAACCCAATACTGACACTGTAGTGCAGCATGAGAGGGGTGCTGCTTTCCTGAAGTGCCGTCCTTTGGATGAGACCTTTAACCTAGGTGCTGTCTGCCTGTTCTGGTGGTTGATTCAGGTGGGTGTTAAATATTCCATGGCACTTTTAGAAAAGAGTAGGTGAATTTCTCCAATGTCTTGGCTAAATTTCCCCATTCTCTAAAAATACCACCAACAGCAGCTTGATCTGTTCAAATTTCCATTGGTTTCCATTGGTATCTCCCCCCCCCCCGCCAAATGAGACTGAAAATAGGCAAAACTGCCTAGCCCTCCTTTCACAGTCTACAAAACAAAATAAATATAATCAGTAGAACTCATGTATATAAGCTGTGAGATGCTGGTTAGTTTTCAAGGGCCCTGTGTTAGCAGCAGAAACTTGTGTACAGAACATTCTCTTGTTTCGTCTAAAGCAAGGCATTACATATTTGTTTGTTTCTTTATTTCAAAAGTGGGAACAGGAAAGAGTTACTGAGCTCAAAACAGCTCATTTCCAGATGTATCCTGGAGGAGGGGTATTGAAGATAGTACAAAAGGAGCAAATAGTACAGTAACAGTTATGCAAAAATATCAGTCTATACAAGAACATCAAAAATAAGCATAATCTTAAACAGTGCATGGTAGAACAGAACAACAAGGTGCATGTGGTAGATAACAAATTGAGCTTGGATTGGCAAAAAGAAATTGCCCCAACCAGGCATAATGGGAGAAGGGGAGCAGCATTGCCAGGGGGTTCATTAAAGGTAATTGGTCAAGGACAGTTGCAGGTGGGAGTTGAAATGTCATGAAGAAGAGACTTAAGGGAGAAGGAGAAGAGGCAGAGCAGAAAGACAGGGAAAGAGAGGACCAGAATTTAGGAAAATGATATTGGAAAGCAGTTTGACCAGCAGTACATTTCCTGGATGGCATAGAATGGGACTGGGAAACATTGCTGTGGAGAGGGCAGGAGTAAGTGAGGTAGAGCACATGAGGAAAGAAAGATAGGAAGTAAGGGAACCAAACCAGAATTTAGATTTGAAGGGGGCAGAGTGGGGAAGGCACCTGGCATCAAGGGAGTGGAAGAAGAGAGCAGAGTAGAGAAAACAGTGATGGGTAAAAGGGAGGCAGTCCAAGGCAAAATGACAAAAGGTATGAAAGAGAGGGTCCAGTCTGGGAAGGAAGGATTTGGGAGCTGCAATATAATATATCACCATAGTTAAAGATGTGGAGTATCATCTTCAATACAAATCTCATGGAAATCAGGAAACGGGATACTCACGTTGTTCTTTAAAAGCGCACCAAGCTTGTGGTGGAGCTTAAGGTGGATAGCATCAATGTGTGCCGAGAAATCAAGATGATGGTCCAGCCAGACACCAGGGTACTTAATGGGGGAGACATCCTCAAGCACAGTATCATACAGGGTATGGAATGATGTGAGGGAGGTGAGTCTGGTAAGCCTCTGATGGTTGCCAAATGTAAAAGAAACCTTTCTTTTTTCTTTGCATTGGACTGTTAGTTTTACCAGAATCAGTACTGAATTTTGTCAAAATCAAATTGTAGCCGGGCAGTAAGATCATGGCAGAGGAGCCAGATGCAAAGAGCACTGTATCATCAGCATACATATAAATGGACACAGGGGAACAGGCAGAAGGGAGGTCAGATGGGGTACGTCAGCAAGTGCAAAGTAATGCACCTGAGAAATAAAAATCCAGGAGAAGAGTGCACAATAGCAGGGGAGGTACTAACAACAACAATAATGGAAAGGGACCTGGGGTAGTCATATCAGATGACCTAAAGGTGGGTAAGCAATGTGAGAAGTCAGTAAGGAGAGCCAGGGGAATACTGGGATGCAGAGGGAGGGGCATCACAAGTAGAAAAAGGGAAGTGTTTATCCCTCTGTACAGACAGTTGGTGAGACCCCATCTGGAGTACTGCATGCAGTTTTGGAGACCTCATCTATGCAAGGACATAGACAGGATGGAAGCAGTCCAGAGGAGGGCAACTAAAATGGTGCAGGGTCTACATCAGAAACTATATGAAGAGAGAGACTGTGAGAGCTTAATATGTATACCCTTGATGTAAGGAGGGACAGGGGGACATGATAGAAACTTTTAAGTACCTCAAGGGAATCAACAAAGTCCAGAAGGGTAGCATCTTTCAGAAAAAGAGATGTGTAAGAACAAGGGGGCACAATTTAAAGATAGAGGGGGGACGGCTCAGGGGTAATGTGAGGACATTTTTTTTCACGGAGAGAGTGGTGGACACATAGAACCATCTTCCTGGAGAGGTTGTGGGGTTTAAAACAGTGGGGGAATTCAAACATGCATGGGACAGACATAAGTCAGTTATAGTGGGGGGTTGCAGGAAGTAGGCTGTTGGTTAACTAGAATCTGCAGCTTATCCAATAGGTAGGGAAGTGGGCAGACTTGGTGGCCAAGTGGTCCTTATCTGCTGTCAAAGTCTATGTTTCTATGTTTCTATTACATTTAACAATTACATTCTTTTTATTTTGTAATTTTCCCAGCATGGAAGCCCATCCCCAGTGTCAGCTTTCAGCTTTATTCTTTAGTTTTATTGACACCATGAGCTCATTCCCCAGTGTTGACTAAATGTGTTGTGTTTTATTGACCCCCCCCACCATTTAATATTTTGCAAGTGGCACTGGGTGCCCATCTACAGTGCCTTCAAAGCCCCATAAACTGGTTCACATCACCCCAGATGATGCCTGCTTCAAATCTTCAGACCACCTTCTCAGTTAGCCACCCTCTGCATATCATAAACTACTATATTGGTGGATATATCAATACAGATGTTACAAGACAACTCATTAAAAATCATGCAGGTGCTACATTGCTATACAGTATACCATGATACATGCCTGTATATAAGTACATTATTTTACATTAGTCATAGCAGACCATTGAGGATGTGAGATGGGGGTTTGTGCCTGCCACCCTCTGGAGGAGGGTGGCACTGGAAACAGGGTAAGGTGGGGTGCCACTGGACTAGCAGGGGCTGCTAGGCATGGAAAAGGGTGAACAAGTCATACCAGTGAATGCTATGTACTTATTTTGCTATGACTAGGTGGGGTGGATTGTCACTTGCACCATTTTAGTTGCCCTCCTCTAGACTGCCTCCACCCTGTCTAGGTCCTTTCTGAGGTACAGCCTCCAGAATTTTACGCAATACTCCAGGTAGGGTCTCATCAATGAGTAACACAGTGTCAACAACACCTCCCTCCTTCCACTGGAGATACCACTCCCTGTTCATCCCAGCATCCCATTATCCATACTCACTGCTTTGTCACACTGCCCTGCCACTTTGTGGTCATCAGATATGATAACAAGTTCCCTTTCTACTTAGTGACTGTCAGCACCTCCCCTCCATCCTATACTCAGCTGCTGGGTTTCTGTGCTCTAGGTAAATGATTTTCACTTTTTGACATTGAACAACAACTGCCATACTCTTGACCACTTCTCTAGTTTCTCAAGGTCCCTATGCAATCTCTTCACCTCCTCCTGCATATCCACCCTAGTACAGATTTTGGTGTCCTCTACAAATAGGCATATCTTCACTTCCAGTTCTTCCACAATGCAGTAGTAGTAGTAGAGTTTGTCTATTTGGTGCCATTCCCTGGAGGCTCAGGGCACCATTACAATAAGAATGGTAGGAAAAAAATAAATAGAACATATATGTATATGTATATATGGGGGCAGCTCAGAGGTAATTTAAGGAAGTATTTTTTCACAGAGAGGGTTGTGGATGCATGGAACGGCCTTCCGGAGGAGGTTGTGGAGTCAAAATCAGTGGTGGAATTCAAGCATGCATGGGACAGTCATAAGGCCATTCTAGGGGGTGGGGGTAGGAAGAAGTAGGCTGCTGGTTAACTAGGATCTGCAGCTTATCCATTAGGTAGGACATGGGCAGACTGGGTGGGCCAAGCGGTCCTTATCTGCTGTCAAATTCTATGTTTCTATGTATATAGCATAAAATATAGTGGCAACACATTATCTTAATAAAAAAATAAATAGCAGCATAATATACAGTGTATGTGTAATTTCATGGTGATTTGCAGATACATCCCATGATGCTTTGCATTATGGGGGTTTGTGTGCTTGTGTGTGTGTGTGTATATATATATATATATATATATGTATATATATATATATATATATATATATATCTATCTCATAGAACTTGAAATTTTCACTGACAAATAATTTTCACTATTTTCGCTGAAGCACCAATTTGCATGAAAATAAATTTGCACTAACTAGCACTTTTAGTATATTTTTTACATTATAGTGAATGTGGTTACTGTGACTTAGCGCTAAAATAAATTTATGCAGTTATGTTTGCATTTATATTTGTGCTAAATTTACTTTGTGTGAAAATAACAGTTCTACAGTATATTATAGGGCGCAGTCTTGCCCATATAGTTAGGGTTGAGTAGGCAGTTTAATGTTAAACCTCAAATTTTGCACGTTAATAAATTTGCAACCATTAAATGGATTTGCACAAAATTCAGAATGCACAGTCTCAGATTGTAGATCTCTTGAGTTGCCAAGTTTCGTTATGATCGGATTTGCGGTTTTCATGCAGCGAAGTGCCCCAAACACATTTTTCACTTTTCTTTGCTCATTTTTTGCTGATTTTTGCCAATCTTGCTGTGGCACACCGCTTGGAATGTTTGTCTGAAATTTTCAGGGTAGAAAGAAGGTTGCCCAAAAAATAATCCAGTGTCGATTTGGTGAACAAATATTAGTTTGTTAAAAAATTATATAATTTTGAATTTTCGGGTTCTGAACATGCCCTGTTCAGTCTTAGGTTTATATATATGTTTTGCAAAAGGGGATTGGGCTCACGATCAACAATTTTGTCACCTGGTGAACGGGGATTTATTAAATCCCCATTCATGAGGAAAAATTCCCCTTTCATGAGCCTCATCTTGTTTTCAGTTTCCCCACAAATGAAACATTCTAACTTCTCCCAGGGGTGTCTTGTGTGGTGTTACTAGTAAGGATTTTGTTCAGGGAGATGCCCTGTACAAACCCATGCATTTGGTTTTGTTTAAAACAGCCATTTTTAATAATAAAAAATCTTTGATTATCACTTGCTAATGATCTTTGATTATGAGGTGACAAAATCCCCATTCGTGAGCTATCAAAACACCAACAGGCATCGGGGTGTGCCATGGGGTTGTTAGGCCTAACTCTCACCCCATTCCATTTGTAAACAGGCTGACATGGTAAAATATATAGGAGAATGGGGTGAGTGTTAGGGCTAACAACCCAATGGCACACCCCGATGTCTGTTGTTGTGTGGAGGGTAAAGGAGGGTGGGGGTGGGGTGGTAGAGGTGGTAACCCTAATGTGAAATTTCCACACTTTTGTTGCTGTGCTATCAACCCTAACTGATGCATTAACTAAGTTTTTTTAAATGAATTTCCTTTCTTTTTGAGAAAGTGGAATGTAACTAGTAACTGGTATGGGTTTGTGGGAGCCTGGGCCCTGTTTTCCCCTGACACTGCCCATTTTTTCCTAATGGCATGCATATGTGGGAATGCAGGCCCTCTGGGCCCTGTGCTCCCACTTACACATAAATATGGAGCCATACAGCAGCCCCGTAGTACTAAAAAGGAAACTTTGTAACACTTTTTTGGTAATATCTCAGTAACTGTAGCAACTATGAAAAAAATTCTGCTGTAGTTGTAATCATGACCTCAAAACCTCCATGCGGGCTTAGTTCACCTAAAGGTGGACTTAGCTGGGGGGTAGCAAAAAATCCATATCTCGAATCGTTTTTGAGATAAGGGTGGCGCAGTGTTACCCTATGGGAAGTTTCTCTACTTCAGAATGCTGTAACTATGGGCCCGTTAGATAGTTTGGGACCAAACCACCAAAAGGCACATTTATGGGGACAGGGCTTGCCACCCTGCAAATTTTAGCCCAAAAGCACAATCCACCTTGGCACAATGAAGTAACAAAGAAAACAACACATGGCACAATGTTTTCGAGCATTATTTTCTCAACAACAAAAATGTTTTCACGACGGCAAAAATGTTTTCGTGACACCCCTATACCTTATAATGAAATATTTTCGTGCACAAAATAATGTTTTTGCAAAAGTTTTTGCATTGCACATATAAATTTTCCCATAGGCTAAAATGGGATATGAAAAACTTGCATAACTTTTGGATGGAATAAGATTTTTTCACCAAATCTTCAAAAGGCACCAGTTTAACCCAGGTCACATATAGACATGCAAATTTGAATCCACTCAGACACATTCTTCAGTCCTTTAAGTCCGACCAAAAAATGTGCAAAAGTTGAGAATTTTTCACTTTTTTGACACGCTACAGTTCCGCAACCACATATCTGACCAAGCATGGAAAATGTTGGGCAAATCTGACAGACGGTTGAAAAGTTACAAGTGTAAATATTTGGGTTTAACATTGGAAGTGGTCCACCAACCCTACTCCCTAACTATATACAGGTGTAATTTGTATACATATATACATATATATATATATATATATATATATATATATATATATATATATATATGTGTGTATATGTATATATAATATGTCATCGGGGGTGCTGGGTGCTCATATAGTTAGGGGTTGAGTGGGCACTTCAATGTTAAATCCCAGATTTTGCGCTTTAATAACTTCACAACCATTCAATGGATTTGCATGTAAAATTGCATGCACTGTCACTCAGGGTAGATATCTAGATGAGGCAAGTTATGTTCTGGTTGGATGTGTGGCTTCTGAATTCTGGAGGAGTGGAAAAGCATTTGTTTGCTCATTGACTTAGCTGTTTTTTTTCTCTCTGAACTTGCTTACAGCCCAGACAGTTCGGGATCTTGATCTGAAAGGGACTAGACCACAAATCTGCCTTTTGCTAGTCTGGTGAAAAAATAAGCCATTTGAAAGTTATTGCATTTTTAATATTTGAAAAAAATAATTTCTGAACATAGAAACAAAATTGTCGGCAAATAAGGACTGCTAGGCCCATCCAATCTGCCCGTAAGCCCTGTACTTGATTATGGCTTCTGACCCTCCCTCTGCTTTACCTCTATGGTTCCCCTATGCCTGTCCCATGCATGTTTAAATCTAGCCACAGTGCTCACTCCCAACACCTCCTGTGGCAGACCATTCCTTGCATCCACCACCCTTTCCATGAAGAAAAACTTTCTCACATTCACAGTTAACCTGTCACCTTCCAGTTTCATGTCATGGTCCCTCCTTCTTGTACTCCTCCTGTGTTGGAAGATGTCTATCCCCTGCACCTTGTTTATGCCCGTGATGTAATTGAATGTTTCTGTCATGTTCCCTCTCCTTCCTTTCCTCCAGCGAGTACATATTGAGGCCCCTTAACCTCTCCTCGTAAATTTTGTGGTGCAAGCCCTATACCATCTTAGTCATCCTTCTCTTTCAAAGGTGCAGCCTCCAGAACTGCACACAGTGCTCCATGTGAGACCTGACCAGGGTTTTATATAATGGAATCACTACCTCCTGCCATCTGCTAGTGATACCCCTACCCATGCCACTGGCCCTCCATGTTGCCTTTGTACTCTGCTTTGACATTTTCAGGTCATCTGAAATAATAATCCCCAGGTCCCTTTCTTCCTTGGTGACTGTCATCAACTCCCCCCCCCCATCCTGTAGCTCTCTCCAGGGTTTCTATGCCCCAGGTGCATAATTCTGCACTTCTTTGAATTAGACCTCAGTTGCCACTCCACATATCATTTCTCAGGCTTCCCCAGGTCCTTCCTCATTTTCTATACCTCTTCTGGGGTGTCCACACTGTTATAGACCATGGCATCATCTGCAAACAGGCAGACCTTTCTTTCTAGTCCCTCTGCAATGTCACTAATGAAGACATTAAACAGGACTGGTCCAAGGTCTGATCCCTGAGGTACCTCGTTGGTCACCCTCCTCTCCCCAGATTGTACCCCATTTACCACCACCCTCTGCCTCCTGTCCATTAGCCAGTTTTTACCCAGTTTACTACCTTGTCTCCCATGCCAAGACTACCCATCATGCTCAGTAAGCACTTCAGGATAGCTGTATGAAATGGAAAAGGAATCATGTTTCGGACTGCAGTATTCTTTTTTCGTTTTTCAGGCCCAGACAGAGTACATCCAAGGGTACTGAAGGAACTGACTGAGGAGCTGGCACAGCCACTGGCAGACCTATTTAATAGCTCTCTAGAGTAAGGCGTGGTACCTTTGGACTGGAGAACAGCACATGTAGTGCCCCTCCACAAAAGCGGTCCTAAGAATGACCCAGGGAATTACAGACAAGTCAGTCTGACTTCCCCTGTGGGCAAGCTCATGGAGACCATACTAAAGGAAAGATTGGTGGACTATCTAGAGGAGCATGGTCTCCAGGATGCAATGCAGCAGGGAGTTCATGGGGGAGAGATTGTGTCAAACAAATCTGATTGACTTCTTTAACTGTGTCACTAAGACAGTAGACCTGGACCAAGCCGTAGACATCCTCTATCTTGATTTCAGCAAGGCCTTTGACTCTGTGCCCCACAAAAGGTTGATCAGGAAGTTGGTGGATCTTTGGGTTGGGGAAAGATGGCCAGATGGGTGGAAAACTGGCTTGGGGGACAGAACTCAGAATGTGGTTGTGGGGGGAGAGTTATCTGGTACCAGAGAGCTAACCAGTGAAGTCCTTCAGGGCTCTGTGTTGGGGCCAGTGTTGTTCAATGTCTTCACTGATGACATTGGGAATGGCATTAGAGGCAAAATGTGCCTATTCATGGATGACACCTAGCTCTGTGGGTGAGTAGACACAGCTGAAGGGATACTGGGACCTACAGGAAGCAAGCAATCTTTATTTTTATAGCGCCTTTCAAAATCAAGGTGCTGTACATCATATAAAATAACAGTTTAAAAACAGACGATATAATAATTATTTAAAATCAATCCATTAATTAATCAGAGAATGCCAAAGAAAATAAATACGTTTTCAGCATAGATTTAAAACTGTTGATGGTCAGGTATTCTCTTAACCAACGGCAGAGAATTCCACATGGTCAGTGCTGCAAATGAAAAAGCACGAGCTCCAGATGTTTTAAGACAAACCCTGGGAATCTCTAGCAAACCCTCATCAGCAGATTGGAGAAGGCAATTGGGTGAGTAGGGAGTCAGGAGATCTTTCAGATAATCAGGTCTCTGTTCATGTAGGGCTCTAAAGGTAAGCAAACCTGCCTTATAGGCAATCAGACACTGAACTGGCAGCCAGTGCAGTTCGCGAAGCACAGATGTAATGTGACTGGTCCTAGAGGTACAAGTCAACAGCCTGGCTGCAGCATTCTGCACTAGCTGCAAGTGGCGGATGTCAACCCCAGACAGCCCTAGGTAGAGGGCATTGCAGTAGTCAAGATGGGTAGTAATGAAGGTGTGGACCAATGTTGGAAGGTCGCCCGTTGGAATCAGGTGTTTCACACGGGCTGTATTCCTCAGATGGTAAAATGAGGATTTGACCACAGCTGACACCTGAGACTTCAGGGTCAAGCCGTCATCAAAAATAATGCCCAGGTTACGCACCCATTCTGAGGTAATGAGCTGGACACCATCAAGCCATACACCCGACATGTGCCCAGCACCAAAACCTGCCCCCGGGTGGCCCGGATCCACAACAAACAGCTCAGTCTTATCCGGATTCAGTCTTAACCAACTCGAGCTCACCATGTGTTTGATCACAGAGAGGCAGCTGTTTAGCATAGAGATTGCATCAACCTGTCTGGGCACAAAGGACATATACAGCTATGTATCATCTGCATAACAGTGAACACTCAAGCTGTATTGCCTGATGATATCTCCCAATGGCAGCTTATACACTGCTAACAACATGGGCACCAATATGGAGCCCTGCGGCATCCTGCAGGATCGGGGAGGGCGTCAGAATAATAAATTCCAGTGACCACCCAGTGGGACCTGCCTATGAGGAAAGATCAAAACCATTCAAGGACTGTACCCAACAGTCCACAAAGGAAACCACAGGGTCTTCAGAAGCACTTCATGGTCTATAATGTCAAAGGCTGCTGAGAGATCGATAAGGACCAAGATGGTACGAACCTTTCGATCTCTCACCATTAGGAAACCGTTTAATACCTGAACAAGGGCACTCGCTGTGCTATGCCTCTTCCTGAAACCAGACTGGAGGGCTTCATAGACATTGTGAGTTACCAGGAAATTGTCCAGTTGCAATTCAACCACCTTCTCAGTAACCTTCCCCACAAAGGGCAGGTTAGAGACAGGTTGGTAGTTAGCTGGATTGATGGGATCCAAGGAGGGTTTTTTAAGGAGTGTTTGAATGACTGCTTCCTTTAAGGGGTCCAGAAAGATTCCATTCTCCAAGGATCTCCATACAGTTTCAGCTAGGCTCGGGTAGATAACATCTACACATCCCACCAAAAGAGAGGTAGGGCCCAGATCCAAACTACAGCAGGTTGAGTATAAAGTCTGGACAATCTTCACAATGTCCATGAATTACGGTCAGCTGAAATCCATCGAGACAGACCGGGTGCTCACTACCATCCATCAACCTCCACAACCCCTCATGGAGGGAGCCAGGCCAGTTCCGGACCCAATGCTGGCAACCTTATCTGTAAAAAAACGAGCTAGCTCATCATACTTAATTTGTGAAAAAGCTCTTCCAAACTGGAGACAGACTGGATTGCACAATCTGTCAACAGTTCGAAACAGTTGAGCTGGTCGGTTCTGTGCAGCAGAAATCTCCCTGGAAAGGAACAGGTGATTTCTGATTGCTAACCCTTATGTTCCATCAATCTAAGCCTGTCAGCATCCAGGCTGGACTTCCGCCATGCTCTCTCCAGCCTTTGACCAATCCACCTCAACTCCTTCAAGGACCCAACATACCAAGGGGGAACTTGGGTGAAGAGTGAGTGGTCGAACACGAACAGGAGCAATCAAGTCCAGGGCATCTCCCACTGCCTTATTATAGGCTAGTACAAGGTCCTCTGGACTTGTGCTTTCACCCAACAATCCCAATAGGTCCAGCACTGCCGATAGACCATCTGGGGTAACTCTCCTCAAAGGGCAGTACCAGATCATCTCCGAAGGGGTAGGTCCATTTGGGGGGGGGGCACAAAACTGAAACCTATGGTGTGATGGTCAGACCAGGAAGATCTGGAATAGCTGGGGAGGTGGTCCAGGATCTGGCAGCTTGGCTTCAATGACAAGAAATGCAAAGTTATGCATATTGGGAGCCAAGAATACCAGGACAGAGTACTACCTGGGTGAAGTCCGAGTATCTGCATCAGAGGAAGAGAAAGACCTGGGAGTGATGATCACTACTGACCTGAAGCACTCCATGCAGGGCAAGAAAGCAGCAGCAAAAGCAAACAAGATGCTGGGATTCATATCTAGGGGGATCAGTAGTAGGAGAGAGAAGGTTATACTGTCCTTGTACAGGTCACTGGTAAGGCCACATCTAGAGTATGGATTTCAGTATTGGTGCCCACACCTCCAAAAGGACATTAACCTGCTGGAGAAGGTCCAGAGATGGGCTACAAAGATAATAGTGGGTCAGCAGGGTAAAGCATATGAGAAGAGATTGAGGGCACTGAACATGTGCTTCCTGGAAGACAGGAGAGAGGAAGGGGACATGATTGGGACCTTCAGGTACTTGAAAGGGATAAGTAAGGTTGATAAGGAGTCTCTTTAAGCTGAGTGGCAACCATAACACTAGGGGACACAGTCTTAAGCTGGAGGGTGGGAGGTTTAGGTGGGAGGTCAGGAAGCACCTCTTCGTAGAGAGGGTGGTGAACACTTGGAATGCACTACCGGAAGAGGTCATCTTGTTGAAGACAGTGGGCAGCTTTAAAAGAGGCTGGGATAGGCATCGGGGGAAGGTTAAGATCATGGGTAGGGAGGATGGGAGTAGTGAGGAGTGAGGGAAGTGACATTAGCTCAAACTGTGGACCCTGCAGTACTAGCAGACTTGATAGACCAAATGGCCTTCTTCTGCTGGATTGTTCGTATGCATGTTTGTATGTTTGCAGCCATCTTGTGTCTGTTTTAAAAAAAAATAATTCAAAAGCTATAACACTGGCATCATTTAGAGGCTCCAACACATCTATCTGGGTGATCGGGACCCCCTTAGGTGTAATCTGCACTTCATAGTTGGAAACATGCCCTGGAAATGTTTTTTTTTTTACTATTAGGAATCATTTTTCATGATCGCGTGATACAAAAAATAATCCTTTTTTGTATCATGAGTCATGAAAAAGATTCCTTTTTCCTGGTTCGAGAATCCTTGCTTGTGTTTCTGATTGCTGTCCGCAGTACTGTAATGTTTGTTCCTGGTGTCTGAGGTACCCCCCCCTCACACTCTAATGTCTATTTCCTCAAATATTTTTCTTTCCCTGGTGTCAAGTAGCACCCCACTTGCCGATCATGGTCCCCATTATAGAACCACTTTTATTCAGTCTGGATTTGCTTAGGTTGCAGCAAACACATTTTAATGTGAGGGGGATGGTCCCTCCCAAAAAATAGCAAATTTAAAAAATACATAAACTAAACCTGCCACCGCCACCCCCATGCTTAGACTAGTGCCTGCAGTGCATACTACTACAGCCTGTGTTTTACTGGTTCAAAACCTAGCACAGCAACATAAAATGAGCTAGTCTTTGAACAATAACTTGAACTACTTAGAGCATTCCTTCAACAGAAAGAAAGCGGTTATGGGCATAGAACATCCTTAAAACAAAAATCAATGTGTTTATTTACCTGAGGTAATACTGTACCCCAAATAAAATTTTTATTTCCCCATAAACATTGGATTGGTTGAATGCACACAGGCATCAGTAAAAAACAGCAACAAATGGTCTGAATAAAATGGGGGCTCAGCTGTGCTTCTTTTTTTAATTGTGTACACTGATCCACATGCAATGCATCATCAATTTAACATCCACTTCCTCTTCACGTTGCCTGTCTGTGGCAAAGACACTGATGACAGACAGCCCTCAAACAATAGAAGAAATTGCAATTTGGAGTACACCCATTATTATCCCAAAGTGAGTGGTGTATAAATTGTTGTTTAAATCCAATAAACAGCCACATCTATGCATAAACTTTCAGTTTTGTAATAATAGCTTGGCAATGCTGTCACCATCTGATTTGAGTTTCTAGTATTCAAGCCTACTAAAACAGCAGAAATGGTCTCCCTTGAGAAAAGACTTAACAGGATCACAAGCCAGGGAATCGGCATATTTTATGAGGAAGGACATTTTTCATGACTTGTGTGCATGTCTCAAGGTTGCTGACTAAAGTGACGGGGCCCAATTCCAAGATCGGGTATGCTGGTGTAAGCTGAGATACACCAAACCCCTTGGTGTATCGTGCAACTTGTGCTAAGTGGTATGCCAGCCGGTATTCCAAGTGGCTGCAGGCTATGACAACTGTGGGTTATGCTACCCACTATGCTGGAGCCCACTATGCCATGGTGCAAGTGCAAGTGCAGGTTACAGCAGCAACTGCACCCTATTCCAGAAGCGTGGCCACCATAACCTGCAAGCATGAATCTGAGAGCCGTGCTGGCTGTGCTAAGAGCAGCCCGGAGCTGCTCTAAAGGGCATCCGACAGTGCTATCCATCAGTTTCCCACCCTGTGGTGGCAATGAGCCCCTCATGCCCCCAGAGGCATACTCTTGCCCCCCACCCCCCCGATGTCTGGGACCCCTGGGCGTACATTCTCTAGCACACCCCCCGGATGCCTATGCCACCTGTCCTGCCCCCATGCCCCCTGGTGTGTACTGTGGTTTTCCAGGGAAGGGGGGCTTCAGGGGGTTTCTGGTAGCTCAACGTTACTTGCAACATGCGGGACCTCTATGCCATGCCTGTGGCGTATGCCTCTGCATGGCATAACCCGCTTGTTGCAAGTGCTGGGACCTTGCAGCTCTTGGAATGCAGTGTAGGGTCCCTGGCATAGCAGCAAATGTCGCAACTCGCATACGCCAGTGAGTTGCAGCATTCAACTTGGAATCGGGCCCCTGATGTCCAGTTCACACCTGGCCAGAGTCAGGGCAGAATCAACAAATTTTCACAGGATATTTCCAAAACCAGCTCACATCCCTGATGATGGAGAAGAGTATTTCCCTGGTGTCTAGTGGCACCCCCACCTTTGATCCCTATACACATTAATTTCCCTGGTATCTAGTGGTACCCCTACCTTCTGATCTGTATTTCCCTATTGTTTTCCTGGTGTCTAGTGGCACCCCCACTGGCTGATCGCTGTCTCCCTTCATGACATATATTGCCTTGGTGTCTAGTGGTATCCTGCCACCCACAGATGCTGTAAAAGTAACCTGAAATAAAGAAAACCATCCTCAGTGGGTTTTTTTTAACACATAAAATGGTCCCTCGCCGATCAGCCCCCATAACCCCACCTCCCACTAAGCACTCACCCCCCCCCCAGTACACCCCCACACACCTTCACTCACTTGAACAGGTCCCAGATTCAAGATCCACTCTCCAATCGAAGGCATGTCTTGCTGCTGGAACAAGCGACTGCAATATGAGAAACTAAAGCAAATGCGGTTCAATGTATTTCAATGGGGGTTTCAACTTTTATGCACAACTTTGCCATTTTTTGACATTTAGACCCCAGATTTTCAACATGGCCTTTTGGGGATGCCACCTCGTGAATAATATGACTGTCATTATGGAACTCCCGGCCGAAAGGTGATTTCACAGTTGGTTAGTGAATTCACCTTTTGGGTGGGATTTGTGTAATGACAGTCATATTAGTTATGAGGTGGAATCATAAGAAGGCTATAATGAAAATTTAGAGGCAAAGTACATACAAATGGCAAAGCTATGACCATTCATTGCAATTTCATTATGCACACTTGTAACTTTGGAAATGTTAAAGAGTTTGACCCCAGATTTTCGACACAAACTTATTATAACCCCACCTCATGTATGTCATTGCTGTAATTTTTCAAATCCTAGTCAAAATGTGTTTTTACAACTATGCTGTGGAATGGCGTTCCAGTTGTGCGGACTTGTTTTGGTGGGGGGTTTGAAAATTTTCTGCATTGGGTACATGAGGTGGGATAATAAGATGGCTATGCTGACAATTTTTTTGCTGTTGTCCCATAAATGGTAGCACAGGGCCCTTTCAGAGTGACATACGTATACGCATCTATTGAGGTATGGGGGCCCGGCACTCCCACAGGCAAATAAGGCTACGATTACACTATTTTAAAAAGTAAGGAAATGATTTACAAAAAAACGGTGTTAATGAATCTATTAGGGTTGATATCAAACCATAAAAAGGAGGGAAATATGATGTTAGGGTTTCCAGCCCCTAATTCCATCCCCACCTTGCACACACCAACAGACATCTGGGGTGCATTGGGGTCATCAGCCATAAGGTGAAGGAAGGAAACATATTCAATTCAGTGCTTCAGAGTAACTGGTAACTGGTATTTTTCTTTTAAACTTAGATTGTAGGCTTGTAGTGACACTATACTTTCTTTCTGTGTTGTCTTTACTTATAATTGTTTTTGGGCTGTTGAAAATTTAAAAAATAGTGGTGGTGTAATTCTGTGCTGTCTTTAATTGCTGCAATTTTGCCCCCACCCCTTCCCCCAACTCTTAATTATATGCCCTGATAAATCTGATTGACAGGAGCTAAACACAGGGTATAGTAAGAGGTGTGAAGTAGGAGGGCATAAGGGGAAGAAGACCACCTCAGCACAAGTGTTTTGACTCATTTATTTATTTATTGGTTTTTTTTCCTTAAAAAATATATATCTGAGGATCAGTTACAGGATTTTTAGTACTGTAAATAAATAAAAGAGAACTAAGAGAGCTTCAGTAGCAGATAAGTAGTGGAATTGCAGTATAATGTGGGAGTGTGCAAATGCAGTGGCTGTGGGGCAGCCATATTCAGGCAGACCTTCTGGACACTGAGGTGCTGCCCTATCTGCATGCATCTCTCAGGACTGAGGGATGAGGTAGCCAGACTCAGAGCGGAAGTAAACTGGGTCAGGAGTACCATCACCCCTGTCCAGGAACCACCCAGTCCAATGCAGCTGCCTCAAAGGATGCCGAGAACGAGGAGCACTTGGATGACAGTGGGCTCAGGAGGGTTAGAGCAGTCAGGCAGAGGCACATCCCAGATCCTATTCCTCTCAAGAACTCATATGCCACACTGGCAAATGAGGACAACCAAATAGAGGTACCCAGGAAGTGGAAGGAAAGGATGTGGAGGTTAGCAAGGAGGTGACCTCAGTGGGAAAGCAGTGGACCCCAGAGGAGGAGGAAGGAATCCTGGTGGGGGACTCCATCATAAGAGGGATCCAGCTAGGAACACAGGAGGGGAGGACAGGGAGGTGAGGTGCTCACCAGGTGCCACGGCATGGAGGGATGGAAGGAAGATACTGGGGATCACTGGGAAGGCAAGACAGGAGGGTGAGCTGGATGTCATTATCCACCTAGGTACTAATGACTTGGCAAATGGGGAGCCAAAGGAAGTTCAGGAAGAGTTTAGGAAACTGGGAGGGTCTCAAGCAAGTAGCTACTTCTGTCACTTTCAGAAGTACTACCTGTGAGAGGCAAGGAGAGCATAGGAGTGCATGCACCAGGAACTTTAACTCATGGTTGAAGAACTGGTGCTGTGAGGAAGGGTTTGGATTCATTGGTGACTGGGGACCCATCTGGAGGGATGGAGGTTTGTTCAAGCCTGACGGCCTGCATCCATCCTGGAGGGGAATCCAAGCACTCAATGATAAGTTTAAATGCTACATTGACAAGCATTTAAACTAGCAAAGGGGATGGCAGGCCAGCAAGGATGGTACCTACTTGCTCACCCCCACAGCTAGTAATGGAACCAGTGAACCAGAGGAGTGGCTATCTCTGCAAAGCAGCGTGCAAAAGTTGGAGATTAGTGTCCAAAAGGTGGATAAGCAGAAAAGGGCAAAATCAGCAGAAGGGCAGACAGCAAGGAGAACCAGGGATAAATGACAACCAAGGAAGGGGCTGGAGTAGAACAGTGAAGCAGTCTAGGAGGTCAAATCATGGAAAGCCATGTGTGCAAATGCCAGGAGCCTTAGCAACAAGATGGAAGATCTGGAGGCTGTCATGGTACAGTCAGACCTGGACATTGTGGCCATCACTGAAACCTGGTGTAATGATAACCATGACTGGAGATGGCCATACCTGGCTACAACATATTCAGAAGAGACAGAGCAGGCAGGAAGGAGGAGGAGGCACTGTATGTGAAAAATGACATAAGGGCCACAGATCCAGGAGGAACAAAATGGGGAGAGATACTGTGGGTTGCTTGAAAGGAAAATGGGGCCAGCTATCCGCACAGGTGTGGTCTATAGACCACCAGCCCAGGAGGAAGAAACAGATAGGAGTTGATGCTAGCCATCCAAAGGATGGCAGACAAGGGTGAGGTAGTACTGGTTGAGACTTCAATATACCAGACGTGGACTGGAGCATCCCAGCAGCAGCATCAACTAGGAGCAGATTTATCCTGACTCCTTCAGGGTGCTTCTTCAGCAACTGGTCATGGAACCAACTCGGCAGAAGGCAATACTGGACCTTGTGCTCACAAACAGGGACAGTGTGATGGGGGTAACAGTGGGGAGCACCTGGGTAACAGTGACCACCAGTCATTGTGGTTTGAAATCACAGAAAGAGCAGAACCAAACCACACAAAACACGTATCCTGGATTTTAGGGGCAGACTTTGGGAAAATGGGGAGATGCTTGAAAGAGGCATTAAGGGAATGGGACAGGAATCAGGGATTGAGGAACAGTGGGCAGTATTTAAAATGGGGATTATAAGAACAACAGAATTATGCATTAAGCAGGTTAGCAAGAGGAAAAGAAAGAGGAGACCTTATGGTTTTCCAAAGAGGTAGCAAAGAAAGTGAAAGCCAAAAGACTGCATTCAGGCAATACAAAAGACACAGGCAGAAGGGGATAGGGAGAAGTACCAGGAGAAACAAGGGAGGCAGGGAAGTCAGTAAGGGAAGCCAAAGCTCAGACAGAAGAACACATTGCAAAATCAGTGGTTAAAGGGGACAAAACCTTTTACAGGTACATAAGTGAAAAAAGAAGGACAAAGGGAGGGATAGTGAGACTGAAGGGGGAGGATGGGAGCCGCGTGGAGGATGACAACAGTAAAGCTGACATATTGAACAGGTATTTATGCTGTCTTTACTGAGGAAGAGGAGGGTAATGGGTCTGAATGGAGTACAAGGGGTGAGAATGGTGCAGAATGGACACAAGTCCCTTTACACGAGAAAGGGTCCTGAAGGAACTGGAAGTAATAAGAGTTGATAAAGCAGTGGGGCTAGATGGGGTGCACCCCAGGGTCCTTAAAGAACTAAGAGAGGTGGTGGCTGAACCTCTGGCTATCCTGTTTAGCCAATCACTGGAAACAGGGAGGTACCCAAAGACTGGAGGACAGCAGATGTAGTCCCCTTTATACAAAAGTGGGAACAAAGAGGAAGCAGGGAACTACAGACCAGTCAGCCTCACCTCGGTAGTGGGAAAGATCATGGAAGCACTACTGAAGGAGAGATTGGTGGAACATCTGGTTGTCAATGGACTACAGGACCCAAGGCAGCATGGTTTCACCAGGGGAGGCCATGTCAGACCAACCTCATTGAATTTTTGACTGGGTGACTAGGGAGGTGGATCAGGAGGGCAGTGGACATGGCCTATCTGGACTTCAGCAAGGCCTTTGACACTGTGCCACATAGAAGACTATTACACAAACTGGGAATATGGGTGTGGGCAGGACAGTAGTGTGGTGGGTAGGTAACTGGCTGGGTGGCAGGACACAGAGGGTGGTGGTAAATGGCTGTCACTCCACAGAGGGAAGAGTGACCAGTGGGGTACCACAGGGATCAGTGCTGGGACTGGTCCTATTCAACATCTTCATCAGTGACATTGCAGGATATAGAAGGCAGAATTTCACTGTTCGCTGATGACACAAAGCTCTGTAACAGAGTAGACACACCAGAGGGTGTAGACAGAATGAGAAGGGACCTGCAGAAACTTGAAGAATGGTCAAGGGTTTGGCAGTTGAAATTCAATGCAAAGAAGTGCAAGATAATGCATATGGGGCACAAAAACCTGGCACAATATATCAGTTGGGGGTGAGGATATAGCATGCACCAAGCAGGAAAGGATCTTGGGGGTGTCATCTCTGATGACCTCAAGGTAGGGAAACAGTGTGACAAGGCATCAGGTAAAGCAAATAGGATGCTGGGATGTATAGGCAGGGGCATCACCAGCAGGAAAAGGAGGTCATAATTCCGCATACAAGACACTAGTGAGGCCCCACCTGGAGTACAGTGTACAGTTCTGGAGACCATACCTACGTAAGGACATAGACAGGGTAGAGAAGTTCAGGAGGAGGGCAACAAAGATGGTGCATGGGTTGCATCACAAATCCTATGAAGACAGGTTGAAGGAACTGAACATGTACTCCCTGGAGGAGAGGAGGAGAGAGGGATATGATAGAGACATACAAGTATCTTACAGGGAGGAACAGGGTGCAGGAAAACACTATTTTTAAGCGAAAAGATGTTTCAGGACTAGAGGGCATGGGATGAAGTTGGAGGAGGACGATTCAGAGGAAACATGAGAAAGAATTTCTTCACTGAACGGGTGGTGGACAAGTGGAACACCCTGCCAGAGGAAGTGGGGGGCTGAAACAATCACGGGATTTAAGAATGCATGGGATAGACATAAAGGAATTCTAGAGGTCAGGGGTAAGGGGAAATAGACTTCTAGGAAAACAAACTGAACTTACAAGCTCAAATGGGCAGACTAGGTGGGCCATAGGCCCTTATCTGCCGACACTGTCTATGTATCTATGTATCTAACGCTCACCCCATTCTCCTATACTGTACCCATTTCAACTAATTTATTTATGGAATGGGGTGAGCACTATGGTTGATGACCCCAGGCACACCCCGATGCCTGTTGGTGTGTGTAGGGTGGGTTGGGGTGTTGGCGTTAGAAACCCTAACGTATTTCCCTCCTTTTTACGGTTTGATATCAACCCTAACTGATGCATTAAAGTAGTTTTTGGCAAATATATATATATATATAAATTGGTTGGAGGTAATATATATAAATTGGCTGGAGGTATAATAGACATATAGCTACAGTTATTCCTAAATGGTTGGTGAAAGACCTAAGACCCCTTTTAACGGCCTCTACCAAGGAGACCTCACTCAGGGCCCTTGAGAGTGAGTTACAAAGGACTGGGCCAGCCACCTCAGATGCCTGATCTCCCAAGATTTTCAGTCTTGCCCTGGGTACTAAAAGTAGGCCCTTCTCAGTGGAACAAAGAGGGTGCGAGGACACATAAGGATGCAGGAGTTCACACAGGTAACCCAGGCCCAACCCATGTAGGGCCTTGTAAGTCAGTAATCTGACTTAAAGGAGAGATGCCAACTAACTGGCAGCCTGTGCAGTTCACACAGTGCCAGGGAAACATGACACAACCTTGTAAGTCCAGTCAGCAACCTGGCAGCTACATTCTGCACCAGCTGATTTGCTGAAGCACATCTCCATTGACCCCTAGGTATACAGCATTATAGTAGTCGAGATTGGTAATCAGAAATGCATGTACTAGGGTAGGCAGGTGTCCAGGGGGAATAAGGGATTTTATCTGGTTGACATTTCTAAAATGGCAAAACCCACTGTGGAATACTGCTGAAACCTGAGCCTCAAATGTCAGCCCCTCATCCAGAATGACACTGAGGTTCTTCACCTTAGAGGCAGCTACCAGGTCAGTGGAACCAAGCTGAAGCCTACTCCCACGCCCGATGGCCACCACTCCACCCTTTATGACACGGTTCCACGACTTGTTCTTAAATGTTATCAGGGTTAAGTCTTAATCAGCTTGAGGATATCAAGTCCTGGATCTTGGTCAAGCATCAATTCAACACATCAACTGTGACCAGCATCCTAGGTGCAAAAGATAGATGGAGCTGGATATAATTTGCACAGCAGTGAAATCCAAGCCCATACTTTCTAATCATCCTCACCAAGGGCATACTATACACCATAAACAGCATACATGAAAGGGCCACACCCTAGGGTATGCCACAGGGCAGCAATACTAGGGATGAAAAGAAACCTCCCAACATCACCCTCTTTGTCATGCCACTGAGGTAGGACACACACCAGCAGATTACTTACATAGATACATATATAGATACATAGATGTTGTCAGCAGATAAGGGTCTTGTGGTCCATTCATAGAAACATAGACTTTGATGGCAGATAAGGACTGCTTGGCCCACCCAGTCTGCCCATTTCTCTACTTATTGGATAAGCTGCAGATCCTAGTTAGCCAACAGCTTACTTCTTCCTAACCTCCACCAAAATTGCCTTATGTATGTCCCATGCATTCTTGAATTCCCCCACTGTTTTTGACCCCACAACCTCCTCAGAAAGTCTGTTCCATGCATCCACTTCCCTCTCCATGAAAAAATACTTCCTGATGTTGCCCCTGAGCTGGCCCCACTCTGTCTTCAAATTGTGCCCCCTTGTTCTTGCACATCTCTTTTTCTGAAAGGTGCTACCCTCTTGGACTTTGTTGATTCCCTTGAGGTTATTGAAAGATTCTATCATGCCCCCCCTTGCTCCTTTTCTCAAGGGTATACATATTAAACTCTTTTAGTCTCTCTTCATATGGCTTCTGATGTAGACCCAGCACCATTTTAGTTGTCCTCCTCTGGACTGCCTCCATTCTGTCAATGTTCTTGTGGAGCCGGGGTCTCTAGAACTGCAAAGCAGTACTACAGATGGGGTTTCCCCAACTGTTTGTACAGAGAGATAACAGCTTCCTGTTTTCTACTGGTGATGCCTCTCCCTATACATCCCAGTATCCCCCAGTCCTCCTTACTCACTTCTCACATTGCTTGCTTATCTTTAGGCCATTTGATATGACTACCCCAGGTCCCTTTCCATTTTTGTTGTTGTTAGTACCTCCCTCTCATTATGTACTCTTCCCCTGAGTTTTTGTTTCCCAGATGCATTACTTTGCACTTCTTTGCATTGAATTTAAGCTGCCATACTTTTGACCAGTCCTCAAACCTTGCCAAGTCCTTTCTCATCCTTTCTACCCCCCCCTTGTGTATCAACCCTATTTCAGATCTTTGTGTCATCTGCAAAGAGGCATACTTTTCCTTCCAGTCCCACTGCAATGTCACTTATAAAGACATTAAAAAGGACAAGTCCCAGTACTGAACCCTGTGGTACCCTGCTAGTAACCCCACTTTCTTCAGAGTGGACTCCGTTTACTATTACTCTCTGTGTCCTGTTGTCCAGCCAATTTGTTACCTAGGCTACTACCCTGGGACTCATTCCCAGGCTAGCTAACCTGTTTATTAATCTTTTTTGTGGGACTGTGTCATATGCCTTGCTAAAGTCTAGGTTTGCCACATCCACAGCCTTTCCCTGGTCTACTACTTTGGTCACCCAGTCAAATCTTAGATTTGTCTGACATGCCCTTCCCGCTGTGAATGCATGCTGCCTTGGGTCCTGTGTCCCACTGGCCTCTAGGTACTCAACAATTCTTTCTTTCAGAAGTGATTCCATCATTTTCCCTACCGCTGAGGTCAAACTAACAGGTATGTGGCTTCCTGCCTCTGCTTTGCTCCCACTTTTGTGAAGGGGAATCACATCCGCCTTCCAGTCCTCAGGTACCACACCATCCTCTCATGATTTGTTAAAAAGGGTAGTCAGTGGTGTCCTAGTTCTCCCTTTAATTATTTTAGAATTCTGGGGTGAATCCCATCAGGCCCCATTGCTTTGTCCACCTTCAGTTTCAGGAGTTCTTTCAAAACCCTTCTGTGAAGGGACAGGTATCGGCGCCCCCCCTAGCCAGAGTGCTTCTATTGATTGGATTAGGTACCTCCTCCTCTTCTGTGAATACTGAGCAGAAGTATTCATTCAGTATCCCTGCTTTTTCACTGTCACCCTCTGTTCACCCACTCACCCTCCCCTTTATTAAGCCTCACTATCACTCACTTGGTGTTTCTTCACTCCTTAATGTACCTACAAAAAGGTTTTATCCCAATTCTTAACCGAGTTGGCAGTCTTTTCCTTGGTTTGGGCCTTTGCTATTCTGATTGATACTAAATGAGAAAAAGACCGAGGTAGAAAGGTCAGTGGGGGATGCTGCAACAGAAGGTAAAGCCATCAAAAAAATGGAGAGCAATGAGTACCAATGCCCATAGTCTGGGTAACAAGCTTCCTGAATTAGTGGCCTTGATGGAGGAGGAACATCTGGATATCGTGGCAGTCACAGAAACATGGTACACACAAAACCATGACTGGGACATAAACATACCAGGATACACTATCTACAGGAGGGACAGGGAGGGTAAAAGAGGAGGAGGAGTAGCTCTTTACATAAGGGAAGGAATAAAAGCAACAGAACAAAAGGGTAAACAGGGAGGAGAAGAAGCACTGTGGGTAAATTTGGAGACAGACAATGGCACCACAATCTGCACAGGGGTTGTATACAGACCCCCTTCTCAGGGGGAGGAAATGGACAAGGAAATGATAGAAAGTATATTTAGAATGGCAGAAAAAGGGGAGATAATGCTGATGGGTGATCTGAATATGCCAGATGTTAACTGGAGTGCAGTTGCAGCAGCCACTTCAAAGAGTGGGGTTATTCTAGTTGCCCTACAGGGGCATGCCTTAGACAACTAGTATTGGAGCCCACTCGGGAGGGAGCAGTCTTAGACCTGGTTCTCTCAAATGGAGATGGAGAGAGGATCACAGATGTAGAAGTGGTTAGCCATCTGGGAACTAGTGACCATCGAACAGTATGGTTCACAATAAACACAACAATAGAGTCAAGCCATACAAAGGCAAAAGTACTGGACTTTAGGAGGGCTGACTTTGCCAAAATGGGTGAGTGCCTAAGAAACGCACTAGCAAATGGTCAGGAAGGAGGGGTGGAAGAACAATGGTGAATAATAAAAACTGTCATCACAGAGGTAACGAGCCTTTGTGTGAAGCAAATAAACAAAACAAAACGATGTAAGAAACCACTATGGTTCTCAAAGGAAGTGGCAGTGAAGGTTCAAGAGAAAAAGAAAGCATTCAGGGAGTACAAGGAATCGCAGAAGGAGCAAGACAGAGAATTGTATCAGTTAAAGCAAAAGGAAGTTGGGAAGGCAGTCAGAACAGCAAAGGCCCAAACCAAGGAAAAGATAGCCAACTCAGTTAAGAAGGGGGATAAAACCTTTTATAGGTACATCAGGGAGTGAAGGAAGACCAAGGGAGGGATAGTGAGGCTTAATAAAGGGAGGGAGGGTGGGCAGAGGGAGACTGTGAAAAGGCAGAGATACTAAACAAATATTTTTGCTCAGTATTTACAAACGAAGAGGGGGAGGTACCTAAAACAAACAGTAGAAACACTCTGGATACAGAAGTTGATACTAGCCCATTTACAGAAGACAGGGTTATGAAAGAACTCTTAAAACTGAAAGTGGACAAAGAAATGGGGCCTGATGGAATTCATCCCAGAATTCTAAAAGAACTAAGGGTAGAACTAGTGACACCACTGACTACCCTCTTTAACAAATCATGGGATGATGGGGTGGTATCCAAGGACTGGAGGAGGGCAGATGTGATTCTCCTTCACAAAAGTGGGAGCAGGAAACTACAGACCTGTTAGTTTAACCTCAGTGATAGGGAAAATGATGGAATCACTTCTGAAGGAAAGAATTGTCGAGTATCTAGAGGCCAGAGGGGCACAGGACCCAAGGCAGCATGGATTCACAGTGGGAAGGTCATGCCAGATGAATCTGATAGATTTCTTTGACTGGGTGACCAAAGTAGTAGATCAGGGAGGGACTGTGGACATGGCTTACCTAGACTTTAGCAAGGCATTTGACACAGTCCCACAAAGGATTAATATACAAGTTAGCCAGCCTGGGAGTGGGTCCCAAGATGACAGCCTGGTAAGGAATTGGATGGAGAATAGGACACAGAGAGTAATAGTAAATGGAGTCCACTCAGAAGAAAGAGGGGTTACTAGTGGGGTACCGCAAGGTTCAGTATTAGGATCGGTCCTCTTCAATGTCTTTATAAGTGACATTGCAGAGGGACTGGAAGGAAAAGTATGTCTCTTTGCAGATGACACAAAGATCTGCAACAGAGTTGATCCACAAGGTGGGGTGGAAAGGATGAGAAGGGACTTGGCAAGGTTAGAGGAATGGTCAAATGTATGGCAGCTTAGATTCAATGCTAAGAAGTGCAAGGTAATGCACCTGGGAAACAAAAACCCAGGGGAAGAGTACACAATGGGGGGTGAGATACTAACAACAACAAAAATGGAAAAGGGCCTGGGGGTAGTCATATCAGATGACCTAAAGGTGGGCAAGCAATGTAAGAGGGCAGCAAGGAGGGCTGGGGGGATACTGGGATGCATAGGGAGAGGCATCACCAGTAGAAAACAGGAGGTTGTTATCCCTCTGTACAGACAGCTGATCAGACCCCATCTGGAGTACTGCGTGTAGTTCTGGAGATCCAGTCTCCACAAAGACATAGACAGGATGGAAGCTGTCCAGAGGAGGGCAACTAAAATGGTGCAGGGTCTGCACTGGAAGACATATGAAGAGAGACTAAAGGAGCTTAATATGTATAGCCTTGAGGAAAGGAGGGAGAGGGGGGACATGATAGAAATGTCCAAGTTCCTCAAGGGAATCAACAAAGTCCAAGAGGGTAGCATCTTTCAAAAAAAGAGGTGTGCAAGAACAAGGGGGCACAATTTGAAGATGGGGGGGCAGCTCAGAGGTAATTTAAGGAACTATTTTTTCTCAGAGAGGGTTGTGGATGCATAGAACGGCCTTCCGGAGGAGGTTGTGGAGACAAAAACAGTGGTGGAATTCAGGCATGCATGGGACAGTCATATGGCCATTCTAGGGGTTGGGGGTAGGAAGAAGTAGGCTGCTGGTTAATTAGAATCTGCAGCTTATCCAGTAGGTAGGGAAATGGGCAGACTGAGTGGGCCAAGCGGTCCTTATCTTCCGTCAAATTCTATGTTTCTGTGTTTCTATTATATTACCAGCTTCCTTCTGCTTTAACAGGTACAGTTCTCTGCCCTTCTCCCTCTGTGTTTCCTTATACTTCCTGAATGATACAGTATCTTTTTCTCTCTAACCTTCCCTGCCACCTCTTTTGAGAACCATAGTGTTTTTTTTTCTTTGTTTTGATTTATTTGCTTCACACAAAGGCTTGGTGCCTCTGTGATGGCAGTTTTGATGTTTCCCCATTATTTCTCCACACCTTCTTCTTGCCCATTTGCTAGTGTTTTTCTGAGGCACTCTCCCATTTTGCCAAAGTCAGGCCTTCTAAAGTCCAGTACCCTCACATTTGTTTGGCTTGACTCTATGGATGTGTTTATTGTGAACCATGCTGTTTGGTGGTCACTTGTTCCCAGATGGCTATCCACTTCTAAATCTGAGATCCTCTCTCCATCCCCATTTGAGAGTACCAGGTCTAAGATTGCTCCCTCCTGAGTGAGTTCCAACACTAGCGGTCTAAGGCATGCCCCCTGTAGGGCATCCAGTCTGCACTATCCCTCTTTCTAATGCTTAAGGTACCCTAGATGTGACAAGTTCTCCCCCTTTTCCCCTGGATTGATAATTCCCATGTGCCTATCCCGTGCGTTCTTGAATCTCTGAACTATGGCTGTCCCCACCACTTCCTGGGACAGACTGTTCCATCTCTCCACCACTCTTTCAGTGAACTAGAATTTCCTCAAGTTCCCCATAAGTTTTCCCCCTTTCAATCTCATACTGTGCCCCCTTGTTCTGCTGTTTCCCTTTGTGTGAAAGATGCTTCCCTCTGGTACCCGGTCAATCCCCTTCAGATACTTGAAGGTATCTGTCATGACCCCCCCTCTCTCCATACTTCTCAACCTCTTGCCTCATGAATCAGGGACAAGGCTTAAAATAATCAGGGACAAAGACCCCAAATCAGGGACACATCTTAAAAACTGGTACTATTCAGTGAGAAGGCTGATAGAATAAGGGGATTTGTGTTAAGATGCATTTTCTGAAGAAGAACAAGTCTGTAACTTTAATGTTTGACATTATTCTGTGTTTTTAATCCCTGCTGTTCTGTCACAAAAACACAGATTTTACAAGGGACAGAGGAAAATTTTGAGGCAAAATCAGGGACATCCCTGAAAATCAGGGACAGTTGAGAGGTATGCCTCTCTCTCCTTTCCTCCTGGGAGTACATATTGAGAGCTCTGAGTCTCTCCTCATATGACTTATGTTGCATCCCAGACACCATTTTTGTTGCTGTCCTCTGTATCATCTCCATCCTGTCTGTGTCTTTTTGGAGATGGAGCCTCCAGAGCTGAACACAGTACTCCAGGTGAGGCCTTACTAGGGAGTTGTACAATGGTACCACCACTTCCCTGCTTCTATTTGTTATACCCCTCTATATGCACCCTAGTATTCTGTTAGCCTTTCTGACTGCTTTGTCGCACTGTTTAGCCACTTTGAGATTGTCTTCTATGACTACCCCTAGATCCCTTTCCTCTGTGGTGGCCTCCAGTGTTACATGGAAACATAGAATTTGATGGCAGATAAGGACCACTTGGCTCATCTAGTCTGCCCATTTTTCTACCTAACAGATAAGCTGCAGATCCTAGTTAACCAACAGCTTACTTCCTCCTTCCCCCCACTAGGACTGCCTTATGTCTTTCCCATGCATTCTTGAATTCCCCCACTGATCTTGACTCCATGACCTCCTCAGGGAGGCTGTTCCATGCATCCACAACCCTCTCCATGAAAAAATACTTCCTCACATTACCTCTGAGCCATCCCCCCTCTATCTTCAAATTGTGCCCCCTTGTTCTTGCACATCTCTTTTTCTGAAAGATGCTACCCTCTTGGACTTTGTTGATTCCCTTGAGGTACTTGAAAGTTTCTATCATGTTCCCTCTCTTCCTTCTTTCCTCAAGGGTATACATATTAAGCTTCTTTAGTCTTTCTTCGTATGTCTTCTGGTGCAGACCCTGCACCATTTTGTTTGCCCTTCTCTAGACAGCCTCCACTCTGTCTGTGTCTTTGCAGATATGGGGTCTCCAGAACTGCACACAGTACTCCAGGTGGGGTCTCACCAACTGTCTGTACAGAGGGATAACAACTTCCTGTTTTCTACTATTGATGCCTCTCTCAATGCATCCCAATATCCCCCCAGCCTTCATTACTGCCTTCTCACATTGCTTGCCCACCTTTAGGTCATCTGATATAATTACCCCCAGGTCCCTTTTCATTTTTACTGTTGTCAGTATCTCACACCCCATGGTGTGCTCTTCTCCTGGGTTTTTGTTTCTCGGGTGCATTACCTTGCACTTCTTTGCATTGAATCTATTAAATCTAAGCTGCCATACATTTGACCATTCCTCCAACCTTGCCAAGTCCCTTCTCATCCTTTCTACTCCATCTTACGTATCAACCCTGTTGCAGATCTTTGTGTCGTCTGCAAAGAGGCATACTTTTCCTTCCAGTTCCTCTGCAATGTCACTTATAAAGACATTAAAAAGGACCAGTCCCAGTACTGAACCCTGCGGTACCCTGCTAGTAACCCTTCTTTCTTCACTGTGGACTCCATTTACTACTATGCTTAGCGTCCTGTTGTCTAACCAATTTTTTTGTCCAGGCTACCATCTTGGGACCCACTCCAAGGCTGGCTAACTTGTGTATTAATCTTTTATGTGGGACTGTATCAAATGCCTTGCTAAAATCTAGGTAGGCCATGTCCACAGCCCTTCCCTGGTCTACTACTTGGGTCACCCAGTCAAAGAAATCTATTAGATTCATCTGATACGACCTTCCCATCGTGAATCCATGCTGCCTTGGGTCCTATGCCCCACTGGCCTCTAGGTACTCAACAATTCTTTCCTTCAGAAGTGATTACATCATATTCCCTACCGCTGAGGTCAAACTAACTGGTCTGTAGATTCCTGTCTCTGTCCTGCTCCCAGTTTTGTGAAGAGGAATCACATCCACCCTCCTCCAGTCCTCAGGTACCACCCCATCTTCCCATGATTTGTTAAAGAGAATAGTCAGTGGTGTCACTAGTTCTACCCTTAGTTGTTTTAGAATTCTTGGGTGAATCCCATCAGGCCCCATTGCTTTGTCCACCTTCAATTTTATTAGTTCTTTCAGAACCCTTTCTTCTGTAAATGGACTGGTATCGACCCCTGTCTTCAGAGTGTTTCTCTTGTTTGGTTTAGGTACCTCCCCCTCCTCTTTCTTTGTGAATACTGAGCAGAAATATTCATTCAGTATCCCTGCTTTTTCATCATCACCCTCTATCCACATTCCCTCCCCTTTATTAAGCCTCAGTATCCCTCCTTTGGTCTTTTTGCGCTCCCTAATGTACCTATAAAAGGTCTTATCCCCCTTCTTAACAGAGTTAGCTATCCTTTCCTCGGTTTGGGCCTTTGCTATTCTGACTGCCTTCCCAGCCTCTTTCTGCTTTAACTGATAAAGTTCTCTGCCCTGCTCCTTCTGTGTTTCCTTATATTTCCTGAATGCTGTCCTTTTCTCCTTAATCTTCCCTGCCACCTCTTTTGAGAACCATAGGGTTTTTTCCTTCATTGTGTTTTGTTGATTTGCTTTAGACAAAGGCTTATTGCTTCTGTGATGGCTTTTTTGATTACTCCCCATTGTTCCTCCTCCTCCACTCCTTGCCTGTTTGCTAGTGCTTTTCTGAGGCACGCTCTCATTTTCCCTCATTTTACATCAGCCCTCCTAAAGTCCAATACTCTTGTTTTTGTATAGCTTGATTGTATGGCTATGTTTATTGTGAACCACACTGTTTGGTAGTCGCTTGTTCCCAGATGGCTACCCTCTTCTAAATCTGAGATTCTTTCTCCATCCCCATTTGAGAGTACCAGGTCTAAGATTGCTCCCTCCTGAGTGGGTTCCAATATTAGCTGTCTGAGGCATGCCCCATGTACGGCATCAAGAATGACCTTGCTCTTGGATGTACCTGCAGCAAAGGTGCTCCAGTTAACATCTGGCATATTCAGGTCCCCCATCAACAATATCTCCCCTTTTTGTGCCATCCTAAGGATGCCTTCTATCATTTCCCTGCCCATTCCCTCCCCCTGAGATGGGGGTCTGTATACAACCCCCATGTTGATTGTGGTGCCATTTCCTGTCTCCAGGGTAACCCAGAGTGCCTCATCTGCTCCCTGTTTACTCTTTAGTTCTGTTGCTTTAATCCCTTCCTTTACATAGAGAGCTGCTACTCCTCCTTTTTTACCCTCCCTGTCCCTCCTGTCGATTGTGTATCCTGGAAAGTTGACATCCCAGTCATGGTTCTCTGTGTACCACGTTTCTGTGACTGCCACAATATCCAGGCAACCCTCTTCCATCAAGGCCACTAGTTCAGGGAGCTTGTTACACAGACTATGGGCATTAGTACTCATTACCCTCCACTTTTTGATGGCCTTACCACTTTTAGCCCCATTCCTGTCATTACTGCCTTTGCCTTTTTTTCATTTTCCTCTGTCCTGCTCCCTAATGACTTCTCTACCTTGTGTTTACCTCACTAATTACTGTGTTTTGTGAGGGGAGGCTGGGATTTCCCTACTCCTTTTCAGTGCCTCCCCCTTTGGCTAGTTTAAATGCTTGCAAACGAAGCATTTAAACCTCTCACCTAGGATCCTGGTTTCCCCCCGGAAAGTTACCCCGTCTAGTTCATATTCGACCCTAGGATTCCCTCTCCCCAGGTGCATAATCCTGCACTTTTTGCATTGAAACCCAACTGACATTCCTTGGACCAGTTTTCTAGCCTCTTCAGCTCTCTCCTCATTTTTTCTATACCTTCCTGTGTATCTACCCCGTTACACAGCTTTGTATTGTCCACAAACAGGTTAACCCCTCTTCTAAACCTTCTGCAATATCTCTTATGAAGACATTGAAGAGGACTTTACTGTTGAGTACCACGTACTATGTGAGTCTGTCCAGTAATAGCCCATGGTATCAAAAGCCGTGGAGAGATCAAGGAGAATGAGACTTGACCATTCGCCTGTCTCACTTTGACCAAATCATTGTGCACCCTGACCAGCGCAGTCTCAGTGCTATGCTTTGACCTAAAACAAGGCTGGAGAGACTCATATATGTCAAAGGCAGTGAAATGTGCCTCAGGTTGCAACAGAACCACTTTCTCAATAACCTTGCCCAAAAAGGGCAGGCTAGAGACAGATCAGTAATTTGTCAAGACAACTGGGTCCAGAGTAGACTTTTTCAGAAGGGGTCTCACCTCATGTCACTTATGAAGGTATTGAATAGGACTAGTCCCAGTACTGAGCCTTGAGAAAAGTAGTTGGTCACTCTCCCCTCGTTAGAGTGAGTGCCATTAACCACCTCTCGCTGTCGCCTATCCATTAACCAGCTTCTTTCCAAATTTATTTCTTTGGATTATCTCTAGACTTCTCAATTTGTTCATCAGTCTCCTGTGTGGCAGTGTCAAAGGCCTTGCTAAGTCCAAATAGGCGACTTCCATTGCCCTCTCCTGATCTATCTCCCTGGTCACCCAGTCAAAGTAATCAATCAGATTCATCTGGCATTGCCTCTCCCCACTGAGTCCATGCTGCCTTTGGTCTTGTAGCCCATTGGATTCAAGATATTCTACCAACCTTTCTTTTAACAGGGCTTCCATTAATTTTCCCACCACTGATGTGAGACTGGACCAGTCTATAGTTGCTAGTCTCCTCCCTGCTGCTGCTCTTGTGGAAGAGGACCACATCAGCTGTCCTCCAGAACCACACCTGTTTCTAGTCAGTTGTTGAATAAGGCTAGCACCTTCCTGAGTTTCTTTAGTACCCTTGGGCACATCCCATCCGGTCCTATATCCGTGTCCTCTTTCAGAGCTGTAAGTCCCTTTAGGACTCTTTCCTCTGAAACTGGACTTGTGACACGCTCTTCCCTTTGTTCCTGCTGCTACCTTGTGGTCCATTCCCCATCTCTCAATAGTGAAGACTTGAGCAGAAGTACCTGTTCAGGAAGTCTGCCTTTTCCTGTTGTTGTTCTATGCAGTCTCCACTTGCCATCCTCCTCATCCTTGTTATCCCTCCTCTTGCTTTTCCCTTCTCAGTTATGTACCTGAAGAAAGTCTTATCCATTTTAGCTACCCCTTTGGCTATCCTTTCTTCTGTTTGCGCCCTTTGCTCCCATCACTGTCTTACCTGCTTCCCTCTGTTTTACCTGGTACACCTCCTTGTCTTCCACTCTCTGCATTTCTTTTTACCTCCTGAATGCCACCCGTTTTTCCTTCACCACTATGACCACTTTCCTAGAGTACCATAACGGTTTCTTTTTCCTTTTGCTTGTACTCAGTTCCTTCATGCAGAGGCTGGTTGCCACAATTATGCCCTCCCTTATTTTTCCCTACTGTTCTTCCATCCCTCCCTAGCAATCCTCCCCTACCAGGCAGTTTCTAAGGCAGTCTCCCTTTTCCTTAAAATCTGCCCTGCTAGGGATCACGTGATGAACTAGAGGAGAGAGGACGTGCTGAGTACTGCTCTAGGGCCTGAGCTGATTTATCTCACTAATAAACACTATTTTTTGAACTCCTTTGGGCCAAACTCATCTTTACTGGGTCAATTACAAATATTATCTCATCCCTGGACAACAGATCGACGTGATTTTCGGCTTTTTCACCGCTACTGCAGAGCTAGCTATTGACCAGGCCGCATGGCCCGAGATGGAGTGTGGAACCCTGGAGCCTATGTCGGCCCAGGTCCTGGCAGTTAAATGCCCAAAACCCCTCTCGCCGGTGCCGTAAGACCAAGAGGATGAGGTGAAAGCAGAAAAGGGAGACAAATCATTATCCACAAGAGTGGTAGCAGGGAGGAGGCGGAGAACTACAGACCGGTCAGTCTTACCTCAGTAGTGGGCAAGATTATGGAGGCACTCCTTAAGGAAAGGATAGTGCAACACCTGGAATCCATAGGGACACAGGATCCAAGACAGCATGGGTTTACAAAAGGAAGGTCCTGTCAAACTAATCTCATAGATTTCTTTGACTGGGTAACCAGAGTGGTGGACCAAGGGGGAGCAGTTGATGTCGCCTACCTTGACTTCAGCAAAACTTTTGACACTGTTCCACATAGAAGATTGATAAATAAGCTAGGTAGGCTCGGGGTGGGTCAGAAGTTGGTCAACTGGGTGGCAAACTGGTTGGCAGAAAACAGAGAGTGGTGGTAAATGGTATACAGTCAGAAGAGATGCAAGTCACAAGTGGGGTACCTCAGGGATCAGTCATGGGGCCAGTCCTATTCAACATCTTCATTAGTGACCTCGCAGATGGACTAGAGGGTAAGGCTTGTCTGTTTGCAGATGACACCAAGATCTGCAATAGAGTAGATGATCCAGATGGGGTGGGCAGAATGAGAAGAGATCTGGATAAACTAGCAGAATGGTCAGAAGAGTAGCAACTGGGATTTAATGCAAAGAAGTGCAAAATCATGCACATAGGGAAGAGAAACCCTGAAGCCACTTATAGGCTGGGAGGGGAGTTGCTAGCAGTCACAAAGGATGAAAGAGACTTGGGCATCATCATCACTGATGACCTAAAATCATCCAAGCAGACCTCTAAAGCAGTAGGTAAGGCTAGGGGGGTGTTAGGGTGTATTAGTAGGGGTATCACAAGTCGTAAGAGGGAGGTAATAATCCCTCTGTACAAGACATTGGTTAGGCCCCATCTGAGTACTCATGCAGTATTGGAGGCCACACCTTCACAAGGACATTAACCAAATTGAGGCAGTCCAGAGAAGGGCAACAAAATGGTGCAGGGACTGCATCAGAAGACATATGAGGACAGATTAACAGAGCTCAATATGTATACCCTTGAGCAAAGGAGGGAGAGAGGTGATATGATCGAGACATTTAAACACCTTAAGGGCATAAACAAGGTGAAAGAGTCTAACATGTTTAAATGTAAGAAAAATAGCAGGACAAGAGGACACAGCATGAGATTAGAGGAGCCGATTAAGGGAATGTGAGGAAATTCTTTTTCACAGAAAGGGTGGTAGATGCATGGAATGGCTTACCACAAGAAGTGGTGGCTATGAATACAGTGCAGGGCTTCAAACAGGCATGGGATAGGCATAAGGGAGCAATACAAATGACTATGAATAGATAGGTCACTGACAGAGCAAAGGCCGATGGCACATTTATAAGGTAGAAAAAGAAATGGGCAGACTGGATGGGCCTTGCGGTCCTTATCTGCCGTCAACTTCTATGTTTCTTCTATAATGGAGATAAAACAAATGCTTCAGGGACATGTGGTAGATTTATCCACGGTAAAACCCACTTTAAATGCCTTTGTGTGGAGGCTGGGGGATGTGGAGGTCAGAATCTAGTCTCAAGAATGAAAAACTTTGACACTTGACCAATAGGTGGTCGCCATGCACAAACAAATTAAAAAACTGGAAGTTCAAATTGGGGATCAGGAATCACACAGCAGGAGGAACAACTTGATCCTGGCTGGGCTACCGGAGTGAGCGGAGGGGACCGATTGTGTCTCCTTCATGCAGGAGCTGTTTTTTAAGGTAATGGGCCCAACACCATTCGGGGATGCATATGATCTTGAACGAGTGCATCAGGCCATCAGAGAAATTCTTCCTCCGGGTGCGAGACCCTGGGTACTAATCATGAGATTCTTAAACTACAAGGAAAAAGCCCATGTCCTGAGCAAAGCTAAACAGTTAAAAAAACTTACACTGGAATGGGGCCTCTCTGTGACTGTTTCAGGACCAGACTCCATCAGTCTGAGATCGCCAGAAGGAATATACCAAAATTAAGAAGAAGCTGTATTTAGCGGGGATTAAGTTCCGAATGCAATATCCAGTGACACTATTGGTGAAACTTCATACAGGAGAAAAAAAAATACCTGACTGCGCGTGGTGCTATGGTCAGCCTGCGGTTCGAGCTTCCATCTCTCTTCAAGGCCCCAACCTGAATATTCAGTGGACATGGCGTTCTGGTCTTTTTTCTGGAACTGGTGAAATGAGACTGTGGAAATTCCTGCATAGACTCTAAAAGTTCTAACCCATCCCCCCCTTTTTCTCCCCTTTTCTCTCCTTCTTTTCTTTCTTTCTTTTCCTCTCTCCCCTTATCTTCTCTTTTCTTCCTATTTTCTTTTCTTCTTCGAGCTGACCTGCACAAATGCTAGGGGGAATTGGATACGCTTGACTTTGGTATGGTAACTGTGCATGGGATATTGCTGGAGTATGGAGTGTTTTAGGGTACAGAGTTATGTGGTTTGGTAGGGGGGAAGATGCTCGCTGGGGGATTTTGACCCCATGACAACATAGGGAGTGAGATTGGGAACTATTGAGTTTTACTATTGAGGGAGGGAGGCATTAAAATAATTTGTTTCCCTTAAGCACAAGAACGGATCCACCTGTTAGACTCCAGAGGGTTCTAATAGGGGGGGTGGAGGAAGAGTACTATGGCCCTCTCTTGCTCGGTTGTACCGACTTTGAGAATCATGGAGGTCTGGTAGGCCAATCGATCTCTCCTACAACTATATTGGGGAATATTCACAAGCGAGTTATGCAGAATGGCTTTATGGGAAGAAATTGAGAGAGATGTGACCTCTCACTGTTTTACCAAAACGGCTGGTTTATATCCTCTCTGTCACTCACGATTACATTCTCCTACTGCCCAATATTCTGTTCCCCTGGTTGTATTTTAGAAGGGGGATGGAGGGCTTCGGCATTTACCCATGAACAAGGGGAAGAGGAATCTTGCCCTTGCATATGACCCTCCTTTGTGCCTCCCCCCATCTTGAATCACTCTATTTGGGGGCTTGATTGAACTGATCTTTGCCCATATCCACTACTCTCCCACTCTGGCATGGGACTGGGCTTATGGGCAACCTTCAAATAGTAGACTTCTGGGGTGAGGGTAGTGGAGTCCTTAGGCTTGGGGGAACTGGTCTTAGGGGAGGGAGGAGGTCTATGGGAGATTGACCCGCTGATCATAGAATACATGCCATTTGGGGGACGATTCCTCTCCCTTCAATTGGTTGGGAAGGATTCAGGCTGGGATTAAGGGCCAGGGGGGTACTCAGGGTAATGCTCTAACATGGATCGAACTCTTCCAGGAGGGCGATCAATGGATCGGGGTTTTATGTGTGAGGGAAGGGGTCAAGGGAACTGGTAAGAGAGAGTGTCCGAACTTTAATATAAGAATGAATGCAGATTTTGTGAGAATGAAGAGCAGGGGTATGACTATATACTATGTCCTATATTAAAATTATCTCTTGGAATGTTAAAGGCCTTAGGGGTAGATGGAAGAGATTGGCAATTTTACGACATATCCAACACATGCGGGCTCAGATAGCAACTTTACAAAAGCGCTGGGTGGGACAGGTAATAGGAGTGGGAGGTGCCCCGTCCTTGGGGGTTGTTGCGATCCTGGTGGGTAAAGCTTGCCCATACACGGTAAGGCAGGTGGTGACCAGGGAGGATAACAGAGGGATTTTTATCTTTGGCACTATCTTGGGGATCAACCTGTCCATAGCTTCTATTTATGGCCCAACACCTTCTAGGCCTGATTTTTTTTGCTTCATTAGAAGTGGATATAGAAAGGTTGCCAGTGCAGCCCCTTATATTAGCAGGGGACTGGAACTTATGTATAAATAATTGGGATGACAGGAAACCACCTTCCAAAAAGCCTCTATCTGGTGTCCAGGTGGCCATGAGTAGGTTTCTTGAGGCCAATGCTATGGTGGACCCTTATAGGTCCCATAACTCGGGAACTAACAGTATGACTTTCTTTTCAGGGGCCCAAAAAACCCACTCTAGGATTGATTTCTTTTTTGGTTAATTAGGCAGCGCTTACTGGCATTAAGGAGATACTTACCCAACCTAGACTTGTATCTGACCACTCCCCAGTCCAGTTGACCTGGGAGGTTAAGAAAACCCCACCCAGACCTTTTAGATGGAGATTGGATGAATCTCTCCTGACCAACTCTAACCTGAAAGAAAAACTGGATGGCACTCTTCAAGAGATCATTCAGTGTCAACTTCCCATGTTACAGCATAGCAAACTTGCTTGGCCAACCTGTAAGGTCCTATATTCATGAATAGCCCAAAGATGTACAGTACATCGAGAAGAAACAGATTGAGAAGAGCTAAGGAAGAGTTTCTTAGGTGCTATAGACTCCTTTGCCCCCTTAGAAGGGTCATCAACAGAATTAGATGCCGAGCTTACAGATCTTAGACAGGAGATGGCCGATATAGTATATGGTAAGGTGGACTATTGGCTGGAGAGGATTCAGGCTAAATATTTAATACAAGGTGATGTTCCTGGTCACCTCCTAGCAGCAAGAGTGAAAGAATGGGAAGCAGCCAGAACTATAACTTTAATCATGGTGGAAGGGGCAATTATTACTGAGCCCCAGGTAATGGCTAACGCTTTTGCGTCTTATTATAAGGGGATTTACCAAAGGGGCGGGACTGACACTGAGATTGAAATAAAGTCATTTCTGGATGGTATCTCCCTCCCTGTGTTAGATGTGGACCAGGCTATGGAGCTAGCAGCTCCAATAACAAATGGGGAAATTTTTAGTGCGGTCAAATCACTACCAAGTGGTTGAACCCCAGGACCGGATGGTCTCACTGCCCAATTTTATAAAGCACATCTCTCAGTGATACTTCCCCTCCTAAAGAATATGTTCACTAAGATAATGCAGGAAGGAGTTCCCTATCCCCTACTTTATCAGGCATATATCACCCTTATCCCAATGCCAGATAAACCAAAAGGCATACTGGAGAGCTACAGACCCATAGCATTGATGAACCAGGGCATCAAGATACTCACCAGAATCCTGATGAATAGAATCCTTAGGGTTGCTCTGTTCATAATTTGTCAGGAACAGGTAGGGTTTATGCTGGGCAGAGGGGCACACAATGCACTCAGGAAGCTTCATCATATTCTTAACTTAGCATCTGACTCCCAGTTACCCATGGCACTAATATCCCTAGACGTGGAGAAGGCCTTTGATAGGGTCTCCCATGCCTTCTTATTTGCCACTATGAACAGGATGGTGTTCCCTGAGGGGCTTATTAGGGGAATCAAAAACCTGAATGTGGCCCCCACAGCTAGAGTTTTATGTAATGGATACCTATCACAAGAAATTAAGCTAGAAAACTGAACCAGACAAGGATGCCCCTTAACTCCCATTTTGTTTAATATTTATTTGGAGCCTCTGTTAAGGGCACTTAAACTAGAGCCACAAATTCAGGGGATAAGAGTGGGGGGAGGAGAACTCAAATTTTCTGTTTTCGTGGACGATGTGCTCTTACATTTGCAAGATCCAGCAGAAAGCTTTAAGTGCGCTATAGAAATTATACATCGATTTGCTGCCGTATCGAATTATAAACTAAATTTGAATAAAATACAACTTTTTCCCCTTACCCCACATATGTATAGGGTAGACTTTGAACCACTCCAAATTCACTGGGTACTGAAGATAATTAAATATCTGGGCATCTGGATCACTCCAAATATAGAGGAGGGGGCGGAAGCAAATATGGGAAAACTCCTGCCAATTATCAAAGGGGACATACTTAGATGGAATAAACTCCCCTTGAATTTTACTTCTAGGTTGGGACTGATCAAAATGAACTTAATGCCTAGATTACTATACCTGATTCATCTAGCTCCGTATATTATTCCCAACTTTTGGTTTATTAAAATCCAGAAACTCTTATCTGATTTGTTATGGAATTCCAAACCTCCCAGGAAAAAACATACTATTCTTCACTTTCCCTATTATATGGGAGGATTTAAACTTCCAGATCTTCAGCTCTATTATGTGGCAAGACAGCTAGGCATACTGGGACATTGGGGTAAACAAAATGAGAGGGCGGATTATGTGCCAACATGGCTGCAGATAGAGGCAGATCTTAAAAGAAATAAGTGTCTCCCCTGAAGCGCTACTTCAGTCCAACCCGGAAGGGCTCCCAAAAAAAGGTAGGATATCCCTACTCGGTAAAACACTCAGTGCCTGGTGGTAATTCCTAACCCCAGCACAGAGAAAGACACAATTGAAAGCATGGGATCGACCAGTGTTGGGAAACCCTAACCTATGTCTTGGAGGGCAAGTTATCTCAACACGCTGGGCTAATCAACTAGAGGGACTCAAACTCTCTGAATGTATGACAGAAGGTAAAATAGTTCTCCCACCTTGTTGCAATGGCTTACAATTCTTTAAGAGGATGCAGCTTACTAACCTCCTAAGTAAAGTGATGGTAGGGCTAGAGACCCCCCAGGGAATTTGTTTTCATGGGAGCGGCTAATGGAGCTAAATCTTACACTTAAACTGATTTCACAAGTTTATAGGGTGCTCTTAGATTTTAGTGGTTCTGATTCCCTAGCATGAACCCCTTATTGGGATAAAGTTATGACTCCCCTAAGGCCTAACTGCCAACATATCTGGAACAGCTGTAAATTCCTACCTATACCTAAATTTAAACATATGCAATTATTCATCTCTTCTAATATGTACTATACTCCTGCTAAGCTTTGTGATAGATGCCTCAGACAGACGGACCTATGCTTTAGATGTGGCCAGCAGCCAGGAGACATCCTGTATGTGATGTGGGACTGCTCCAAAATCCAGACCCTCTTGGTTGCAATTAAACAGAACATGGACCCCATTCTAGACTACTCAGAGTTTAGGCTATCTGGAATTTGTGTATTGGGGGACTTGACCCAAGTTACTGGGGTTACAGCAAAACATTACCTATCCTTGTTAACAGCCTTGGTTAAATCCTTTGTTTTGAAACATTGGAAAGATGATCTTATCTATACATATGATCAGTGGATAGGAGACCTTATGAGTTTGCTGGGAAAAATTAGGAAACAGACGATTGGAGAAGGTAAGAAAGCATTATATAATAAAAGATGGCTGTCTCTAGAAGCAGTTTATTCTATACAACTTAAATGTCCCCAGAACAGAGGACTGTCTGTCAGGCTGAGATCAGTAGATGATTGAGGTTTTAATTACTGAACTATGTTTACTCCCATTCTTAGAAGAGGTTCACATACTCTTAGATGTCTCTAGTGTCAGTTATTTGTACTGGAACATAATGATCTGCTAAATATTTAGGGATGGGGGAACTCTCTCTCTAAACCAGGGGACACAGCTGCGTGTCACTTAATTATTGCTGTTTTGCAGCAGATGAGCCACCTCACTAACGTAACCCATGAGGTGAGCTGAGATAATATTAGTTTCAGTTGGTCTTACAAGGCTGATATTTACCTACTGCATATTGCTTGTCTCTGGACCAGTTTAAAATACTGCTATTATAAGGCCTGCTAATGCAGCTGTGCATGTAGATAGTTAATGTTGTGCATGATAACCACAGCCAATTTGGGGCTTGGGTCCCAGGGCTAGTCCTTGGATGAATGTCTGTATGTTTATGTTTTATCAAAATCAAAATACAATAAACAGCATTTAAAAAAAAAGATCCGCCCTGCTTAAGTCCAGGACTCTTATCCTCATGTAATTTGCCTCTGCTCCCATCTTAATATTAAACAACACTAAACAGTCATCACCGGTACTCAGAGGACTGCCCACTTTAACATCTGCAGCGCTGTCCCTGTTTGTAAGCAGTAGGTCCAGCACTTCTCCATCCTTAATGGGTTTGCTGAGTAGCTGCCTGAGAAACACCCCTTGTAGGGAGTCAAGGATGGCCCTGCTCTTTGTCAAAGCTGCAGCTGGAATGCCCCAATCCACATCTAGCAGGTTGAGGTCCCCAACTAGCAGCACCTCCCCCTTATTTGACATCTTGATGATGTCTTCACCATGTGCCTTATCCAACTCCTCTCCTTGTGCTAGAGGTCTGTATATGACCCCTGTAAAGACAGTGGTCCCAGATCCTGTGTCCCTGGATGACCAGCTGCACCTCTGCTATTTCCGTCTTGATTCTCTCCCTCACATATGATACAACCACTTCTCCCCTCCCTCTCTCTCTCCTGAACAGACAGTAGGCTGGTGTTGCCATGTCCCACACATGATTGTCAGTACACCACAACTCAGTTATGGCCACCAGATCCAGGTTAACCTCCTCCATGATGGCCTCCAGGTCTGGAATTTTATTTCCCAGACTCCTTGCATTGGCGCACAGGGCTTTCCATACCTTGCTCTCTCCCTATCTTTATCCCCTTTTTTACCCCAACCTGTGCTGTTCCCTGAGCTTTCCCCTAATCCCCCCTTTCCTCTTCACCCTGTTTCCTGTCTGTTTTGCTCCTCACTTGCATTTTTTATACACCATTGTCCTCTGCCTTGTCCTTACCCTTTTCTTTAATCAATCAAAATCTTTATTTATCCAGGCGGACATCATGGAGCAAGCTCATTTACAAGATGAACCTGATTAAATCCGGGCCAAGTAGTACAGTACATACAGAGGTATTTACAATAGAGACAAATGATACAAGTAGATAACAAATAATGCAAGTAAGTACTCAATGTTGCAACAGTTATAACAGTAAAGAGTGCTGCAGCTCGTAGGAAGAGCTGGCGCATACACAGAATTTCAGAAAGGAGTGTAATCATATGGTTTCCCTAAATTTAACACTCTAAGCAGAAAGATAAAGGTTCTAACAGTCAGGCAAATAAGTGATTACAGCTTTTTTAAGCATATTTCAGCAAAGAAATCAGATTTTAGTTTGGTTTTGAAGGAACACAGATGCAGACTGCAGAAACCAGTTGGTAACTAGAGCCAAAGAGCACTCGCATTCCAATTGGATAGTGGCTTTTGCTGTGCCTTGCTAGTGGAGGGTCCAGGATTAGGGTCTCAGGCAGCGGCTTAGGCAGCACCAACCTCCCGCTACTTGAGTTTCTCATGCCTGTGGGACAGGGAGCCTGTAGACAGCGTGTCCTTGGCAGGGAAGAAAAAGAAGAGGCCAAGTGTAATTGCTGGCCATGGACAAAGGGACGTCTGTACCAGCAGAGGGGCCAAAACAGCAGGACAAACGAGATGTGAATTCCTTTACCACCTAGAGACTGGTGTGAGCACAACGATTCAGAAAAGGGTGTAATCACACAGTTTTCCTTCTTATAACACTCTAACAGTGAAATAAAGGTCTTAACAGTCAAGCAAATAAGTAATTACAGCTTTTTTGAGCAGATTTCAGCAGGAAAATCAGATTATATCTAGGTTTAGAAGGAAACACAGGAGCAGACCGCAGGGACCAATCGGGAGTCAGAGCAAAAAGTGCTTACATTTGGATTGGTTAGTGGCTTTTGCCATACCTTGCTGGAGGAGAGTCTGGGTTTGGGGCTTTTGGGCTGCAGCAGTGGAAGTGTCGCCCTCCCGGTGTCCGAGGATCCCATGCCTATGGGGCAGGGAGCCCCTATGGATCTTGTCTTTGGCCGGGGAGCAAGTTCGGGGAGAGGGGATGTAATAGTGAGAATAGAGTACAGAGTCTGAGAATGCAATGATGCAGTAGTTAATTGAGACATGGTAAGGGAAAAAGAGCCACAGATTAAGCAATGTGTAAAGACAGTAGGGTGTCTAAAGTCTAGCGGTCACAACAGCCACGAGGAGCTAAAGACCATTCAGGTTTCTATATGAGTAAAAACATTTAGAGTCATAAGTCTTTTTGTGCTTCTGCCCTGGGGGAGCTTCTTCTGCTTGGGCCCACCCTCCATGTTGCTTCATCATGTGGGGGGCAATTTTTGCCTCCTTTGGTAATATAGCCTCCCCCCTTCCAGCTAGTTTAAGTACTCATCCAAATAACATTTAATCCTCCCTTTAAGGGCTGTAGTCCCCCTCCTGGATGCAGGCCGTCACCCTTATAGTGGTCCATATCCTTCTAGGATGGCCCTTCAGACCCCAGTATGGCCAAAGCCTCCCTCCCTGCACCATGTCTTCAACCAGTTGTTGAAAGTCCTAGTGTGGAGTGCCTTTCCTGTCCCTGGCCATACACAGGTAACACCTTGGTGAATGCCCCCTTGTGCATTACCTGCTTCAGACCCCTCCATAGCTCCATGAAATTACCCTCTACTACCCCTGCCCAATGCCTTGCCAGGTCATTTGTCCCCAGGTGAACAATGACATCTCACTCTCTCCCATTACTTGTCACCCTAGCCATCCTCTGGATCCACAACATATCCCACTGAGCCAAAGGGCTTGGGAGGCACTTTGCCTTCCTCTCCCTTCCTCCTTCCACTCCCAAGTCTCTCCTCCTCTTGATAGAGTCTCCCACTAGCAGGTGCTTCCCTCTCAGCTTGGGCTCTCTTCCTCCCACCTCCTCAGATGCCTTCTTTTTTTCTCAAACCTGCTTGCAGTTGTGCAGCCACCAGTTCTCTTGGCCATGAGAAAAAAACAAAAGTGATCACTGAAACACATGCCACTTTATCCCCACTACTTTCCTTCTTTTAAAAAAATGTTCTACCTCCACTTCTCCCTCCATTCCAGGCTGCACTTGCAAACACATAAAGCACTTTCCCTATCTGTGTCTGTCTCCACGTCTCCACTTCTGGTCTATGCTTCACCATCCCCTGTGCTCTCTCTCCATGACGTAGCTGACGCTCTCTCTCACCAAAGCCACCAACATTCTCTGTCTTACTGGTGCTAAGAATTCTGAAGAAAAAAAATGAAAATCAGTCATTCTTTCTCCAGCTTGCCTGAGTGTAACACAATTCCTCTCTATGTTTCTCTCTACCTCAAGAAAAGAAAAAAAAAAGAAAATGAATAGGAGTGATGGGGTGGGGAGTGGTTTGGAACAACAAACACGTTTTTTTTAAATGTTATACCAGAGGCAACACTGTTTGGAACATAATTCAAAATGTTATACAATTTAAAGAAACAGAAATGGGGAGGGGGGGTTACAACATTAATTACACACACAGAGCCCTATGCAGGAAAGATGATGGGAAATGACATAGCGGTAGTGTACAGCTGGGCACTGCGCAGCGGATGGCGGCTACGTGGCATGCACAAAGGTGGGTGCGGGCAGGGGGCAGGGACAGACGGGCTGCTCAGTACACCATGCAGGTGGAGTGGGTGGACCCGCACAATGCAGGATCGTCCCTTGACCCCACCATATAAGGTGAAGGCACACCCCTGGTGCAACCGCACATTGATGAATGCCACAATACACAGCCAGCAGGACGCAATGATGGAAGCCCAGGTGGATGCAGAGGAGGGGGCGGAGAATAGGGAGGATGGCAATGGAAGAGGTGGCGGGGCACCGTGAATGGGAACGTGGCCGAGCACGGGACAGGAATAGAACCCGCTCCACAAACTTCAGCGATGGACAGATCGCCACCATGGTGACAGACATCCACCAGCATTACATCACACTGTATGGTGCGCAAGCCCCCAACACACCGGTGGAGGTAAAGGCCAGGCTATGACTAAACATACAGGCCACCGTGAATGCCACCGGGTCTGAGGCATGGACCCTGGCGGTGATCAAGCACAAGTGGCGGGACCTGAGGGCAGTGGTAAAGTGCAAGCTAGCCACTGGTGGGGGTGCCCGCAGCAGGTTGGAGGGGTGTCCGCCCAGCACTGATAGGTGGCTGACATCCCTGGATAGACTGGTGGCTGACTTGCTGATGCCGGTTGCCATCCATGGAGTAGCAGAAGGGGTAGACATGATGGCAATTAAGGAATGAAGCACACAGCCAGCTGCAGCATGCCACCAGCACTACAGCCCATGTAACCCCCTGCACTGTTCCCACCGGCAGCGCTGGCCCAGGGCACCAAGGAGTGGCAGGGAGCAGGATGCCCACAGCACCAACTGTGGCAGCGCCAGAGACCATAGGCCTGGCAGCGGATGTGGGGGGTACATATGCACAGCTTGTTGTGTGAGGGGATGGCAACCATGTGCAGTGAGCTAAGCAGCGCCCTGTCGCCCATACAGGTGCAGACCCAGAGACACAGGAGGACATGGCCAGCAAGAGGAACAGCACATCCAACTCAAGGGAGGAGGACAGTGGCACTGGCAGCAACATAGCAGCGGTGATGGACATGCAGCGGACAGCACCTGCACTGTGTGACACAGGCCACACTCACCGGCCCCCACACAGTGACCCCGGCACATGCACTGGGCCAGTGGGTCATGCTACCACCACACACTGCCGTGCAGCGGTGCCAACACACAGTGACAGCAGGGGCGAAGGACCCTAGGATCGCACTTGGGCAGAGCACCGTACGCCGTGGCACAGCCGTACATGGAGGAGCAGTCCCAGCAACTGCAGCAGCTGGAGCGGGACAGGCTTGTGAAACAATGCAGAACAGCAACCACAGCGGAGGCACAGACTGCAGTGCAGCAGAATATACATACCGCCATACTGAGGTATGCAGCCGCACTGGAGGGCATGCAGGACATGCTGCAGACCGCACACAACAGGGCTGGTGAGGAACTGCCTGCATGGCTGGCATCTGTGGACCACAGCACACAGAGACATGCAGAGCACAGAGGGGACTGGACACATGAGTCAGTCCACGCAGCACGGCATGCCAGGGCCAGGCACGCACACATCTCATGGGTTGCAGAGATCCATGGCACACGCCGCACTGCCAGGCATGGACAGCGGGGACACAGGTGGACGGAGCACATGGACCCCACCACCACTGATGGTGGTGGGTGGTGTGGCAGTGGTGGTTTGCAGATGTGCACACCAGCATGGCGGCTGTGCACCAGGGCATCAGCACGGTTTGTGGACCGCTCGGGTACTGAAGGGCCGGGATAGTGATGCCACATCATGCCATGGGTGTCCGGCACATGCACAGGTGCACCACCAGAGCCTGCCTCCCTCACACAGCCATGAGTGTGCCCACCCACCCATACACGCACCCCCCATGCACCCACCTACCCATCCACCCAAGACATAGCACACTCAGGCATGGCTTCTTCATTGTGCACCACCAGCATGCACCAGCCCCATGCAAAGTGTGCGGTCATCGTGTGAACATGCCCTGAACGAGCACCTGCCAGGCCGCATGGCCACCCGCCATGCCCTGGACCCTGGCAGGTGCTGTGCCAGCATCATCATCCCCCTTGTCACGTGGTGCATTGGGAGCATCAGCAAGCAGTGGCACATTCACACACTTCATGATGTTGTGCAGCATGGCACACACTGTGAACACCTTGCATGTCTTTACTGGGCACAGCATGAGTCTTCCTCTGGTGTGGTCCAGGCATCTGAAGCATATTTTCAGTTGGCGGATGGTCCTCTCCATGACTGCCCACGTCTGTCTGTTTGCCGTGTTGTAGGTGATCCCTACAGGAGTGGACGGTGCATGGTATGGCTTCAGCAGGGTTGCCCTCAGTGGATAGCCGCTGTCACCTGCAAGGGGAATTAGTGAGATGTCAGTGTCTGGCCCTGTGGCATGTGCTACACCCACACAACATGGTTGCAGTGCCTCACCCAGCAGCCATAGAAACATAGAAGTTGACGGCAGATAAGGACCGCAAGACCCATCCAGTCTGCCCATTTCTTTTTCTACCTTATAAATGTGCCATCGGCCTTTGCTCTGTCAGTGGCCTATCTATTCATAGTCATTTGTATTGCTCCCTTATGCCTATCCCATGCCTGTTTGAAGCCCTGTACTGTATTCATAGCTACCACTTCTTGTGGTAAGCCATTCCATGCATCCACCACCCTTTCTGTGAAAAAGAATTTCCTCCCATTCCCCTTAATCGGCCTCCCTCTAATCTCATGCTGTGTCCTCTTGTCCTGCTATTTTCTTATATTTAAACATGTTAGACTCTTTCACCTTGTTTATGCCCTTTAGGTGTTTGAATGCCTCGATCTATCACCTCTCTCCTCCTTTGCTCAAGGGTATACATATTGAGCTCCGTTAATCTGTCCTCATATGTCTTCTGATGCAGTCCCTGCACCATTTGGTTGCCCTTCTCTGGACTGCCTCAATTTGGTTAATGTCCTTGTGAAGGTGTGGCCTCCAATACTGCATGCAGTACTCCAGATGGGGCCTAACCAGTGTCTTGTACAGAGGGATTATTACCTCCCTCTTACGACTTGTGATACCCCTACTAATACACCCCTAATACCCCTAGCCTTACCTACTGCTTTAGAGGTCTGCTTGGATGATTTTAGGTCATCAGTGATGATGATGATGCCCAAGTCTCTTTCTTCCTTTGTGACTGCTAGCAACTCCCCTCCCAGCCTATAGGTGGCTTCAGGGTTTCTCTTCCCTATGTGCATGATTTTGCACTTCTTTGCATTAAATCCCAGTTGCCACTCTTCTGACCATTCTGCTAGTTTATCCAGATCTCTTCTCATTCTGCCCACCCCATCTGGATCATCTACTCTGTTGCAGATCTTGGTGTCATCTGCAAACAGACAAGCCTTACCCTCTAGTTCATCTGCAAGGTCACTAATGAAGATGTTGAAGAGGACTGGCCCCAGGACTGATCCCTAAGTACCCACTTGTAACTTGCATCTCTTCTGACTGTATACCATTTACCACCACTCTCTGTTTTCTGCCCAGTCAACCAGTTTGCCACCCAGTTGACCAACTTCTGACCCACCCGAGCCTACCCAGCTTATTTATCAATCTTCTGTGGAACAGTGTAAAAGCTTTGCTGAAGTCAAGGTGGCGACATCAACTCTCCCCTTGGTCCACCACTCTGGTTGCCAGTCAAAGAAATCTATGAGATTAGTTTGACAGGACCTTCCTTTGTAAACCCATGTTGTCTTGGATCCTGTGCCCCTATGGATTCCAGGTGTTGCACTATCCTTTCCTTAAGAGTGCCTCCATAATCTTGCCCACTACTGAGGTAAGACTGACGGTCTGTAGTTCCCGCCTCCTCCCTGCTACCACTCTTGTGGAGTGGGATCACATGAGCCCTTCTCCAGTCTTCTGGGACCTCTCCTGTGCTCAGAGACTCACTAAACAATTTTGCTAATGGCTCTGCTAGTTCCTCCTTTAGCTCCTTAAGTACCCTGGGATATATGCCATCAGGTCCCATTGCCTTATCCACCCTGAGCTTAGCAAGCTCTTGTAGGACCCTTTCTTTTGTGAAGGGAGTAGTGCTCACCTCCCTCCCCCCTGTGTCCATGATGCTGAGCTGTGGGCCCTTCCCTACCTTCTTTTCAGTAAATACTGAGCAAAGTATCTAGTTAGGATAGATGCCTTTACAGGGTCCTCCTCCTCACGCTCCCTTTTCTCCATTAACAGCAATACCCCCTCTGGACTTTCTCCTTTCACTAATGTATCTATAGAAAGTCTTGTCACCTTCTTTTACTGTTCGTGCTAGTGTTTTCTCAGTTTGGGACTTTGCCTGCCTTACTGCCTTACCTGCTTCCCTTAGGGCAGTTTGGCATGCCTCCCTATCTTCATCCCGCTGTGTTCCCTTATATTTCCTGAAGGCCAGCCTTTTAGCTCTGACCCTTTCTGCTACTGTATTTGAGAACCAAAGTGGTTTCCTTCTTCTTTTGCACTTCCTTTTCTGTCTAACACAATGGGATGTTGCTTCAAGTATTGCATCCTTAATGCTTGCCCACTTTGCCTGTACCCCCTCACCTGTGTTTCTTTTTGCCAGGGCTAGTTTAACTCTGTTGGCCATCTTATCAAAGTCAGCTCCTCTGAAGTCCCATATTTTTGCCTTGGAATGGGATGATTTAGATGTAGTAGCCAAATTGAACCATACCATGTGATGGTCACTGGCCCCCAGGTGACCTTCTACCTGGAGATCTGTGATCCCTTCTTTGCTAGTCAGTACTAGATCTAGGATAGCCCTGTCTCTTGTGGGTTGCTGTACCAGTTGTTTGAGGCCCTCCCCCTGCAGGGAATCCACTATGAGTCTAGTTCTGGCAGATGTTCCTGCTGGTATTGACCAATCTGTATCCGGCATGTTGAAGTCTCCCATTATCAGAACCTCCCCTTTAGCTGTCATGTTTTGTATATCTTCTAACAGTAATGTGCTGTGTCCTCCCTCTGGTCTGGGGCCTGTAGACAACCCCAGTTCTTATGGCTGTCCCATTTCCTGTTTCCAGGGTGACCCACAGTTCTTCTGGCTCCTTATGTGTATTCTGAATTTCTGTAGCTTTGATATTTTCATTAACATGGGCCACTCCTCCCCCTTTTTGCACCTCGGTCTCTCTTCTAGTGAACAATACACAGCCAGGTACTGAAGTCTCCCAAGTGTGGTTACTAGTAAACCACGTCTCACTAATTGCTACTATGTCCAGTTTAGCCTCTGACATTATTGCCTGCAGGTCTGGGATCTTATTTCCCAGGCTGTGAGCATTTGTGTACATGATTTTCCATTGGCCAGATTTTGGTGTGTTAGTTGTTGGGTGAAGTTTGGCATTACCCCTGTGCGTCGTATGGGGAGACAAACCTTTTTTTCTTACCTGGTGATGCAAATGAACGGCAAACATGCTGAATTCCTGTTTGACCACTAGCTGAGGGGGGAGGGGTGTTCTTCCCATTCGACGTATGGGGTGCTGCACCCCTCTCCCCATTTGCTAGTTTAAAATATTCTGCAAAGGCGTCAAACTTCTGCCCCAATGCACTGACTCCCTCTTTAGTCAGATGCAGTCCATCAAATTTAAAGAACTTTCGCTCCCAGAACTGTTGCCAGTTCCTACAAATCTGTGTCCTTTTCCTGGCACCAGCCCTTGAGCCACGTGTTTAGCTCCCTATCTCCCTCTCTGACCTTCCATCCATCTGCTCCCCTCTCCCAGACTGGCAGAATCTCAGAGAAGGAGATGCCGGACGAAATAGATGATAGTTTGTCACCCAGCCTAGTCAGGTGTTCCTTGGTGTCCACAACTGACCGGCTGGCGAGATCGATTAGTCCTATGTGTACTAGGATATCCATGTTTTCTCCTGCTTTGTGAACAATTTTAAGCAATGCGGTCAGTGTCTCTCCATGCTGATGATGTATCTGGGAGACATCTGACCATCACTATTTCTGGAGATGGGTAGCAACTCTGAATCATGGAGTCTCCTATGATCGAAGTTTTTGGATTTCCTTTGTGCTTGTTTTGTTTTGGTTCCTGATTTGGGTGAGTTTTGTTGTGCTAGCTCCTGTGCCGCAGTGTCCTGCTCTGCAGTGTCTTCTGCCTCTTTATTTGATTTCAGAGATAGAGGCAGATACCTGTTTGTAGTGTTTATATGGTTTTGGGTAATGTGTTGGAGAGCAGAGTGATGGGGCACCTGATTTGCTCCTCCTAACCACCTGCCAACCTCCTGGACCAACTACCCTCTGCTTGGTCGAGGGTTTTCTGTTGGATGCTGGGGAAATGGTGGGTGGTTCTTATAATGTATTTCCTCTTCAATATGAAATTTGAGGCGTGCAATCTCTGCCCATGCTGCCCGGAGCTGAGCCCTAAGATCTCCAAAGGCCCAGCATGTAGGACAGTGTCCTAAATCCTGTAAGACTGTCCTTCTGAAAATTGTTCCATAGTACCTGCAGTTAATGAAATCCATTCCAAATAAGTTGCTGGGTTTGTAACCTAGTCAGAGTAATTAGAAGGAAAAAAAAAATGCAAGTAATGGTTTAATTGTGCTTTGTTTAACTTGTTATAACAAGTTAAATTACTATTGCCCCTGTAAATGAGATCACCTTGTGGAGGCCCCACTGATCCGCCCCTTTCTGCTCTGCCACAGGAAATGTCACAACTGTGGTACCCTATAAAAGGGCCAGCCATCGAGGTGCCCATCACGGAGGTATGCACCCATGCCCAATCCTTCCAGGATGTAGGAGTCATGCGTTTAGCCCAGGTACCTGGCACAGACATCCGTGAATATGCCATGTGCATTGCACACCACCTGGCAGTTGACACTGTGGAACCCCTTAAGGTTTCTTTATGCCTACTCATGTGTGGTGGGCATGAAGATGGGGACATGTGTTCCATTAATGACACCGAAGACATTTGGCATGCTGTGTATGGCATAGAATGCCTCCTTTGTAGCCCTGACCTCTGCAGCCATCCTCGGGAAGGCGATGTGTGCCCCTACATGCTGTACCAGGGCATCTGTCAACCATGCTAGGGCCCTGGATACAGAGGACTGGCTCACCCCCATGGTGTTGCCAGTGATACGCTAGAATGACCCGGTGGCATAGTAGGCCAGTGCACACAGGACCTGTGTCTCCACCGTCATGGCGCATGACCAACGCATCTGTGGGCCCACCTTCCCATGGATGGTGTTGCACTACATGTCGATGGTGTCTCACGGTAGGCGGAATCACTTGATGCAGAGTGTGTCCTACAATGCCACCATATCCAAGCAGACATGGAACACCCGTGGGTGGTGCCGTCATGACTGCCATCATTCTGTTATCTTCTCCAGTAGGTGGACATGCAGTAGCATGCCTGGACACATCTCGCTACCGATTCAGTCCAATCTAAGCGGTACTGCCTCTGTGCTGCCATAGCATCCACTGTACTGGCAGACAGACGCTGGAATGCCCAGCCATGGGCATTTATGCAAGGCAGAGCACACCTAGTGGCATGTGCCGCACTGCATGAATGTTGTGGTGGTGTGTGCAGTTGGCATCACGGCAGGGCGAATGGTGGAACGAAGGGCCATAGTTTCCCTGGCACCTATTCCATGTCACCGGGGGTGAATATGCGGACAGGGTGGATTCAGCGCCCTGTGGACTGTCAGGGCATTCGACCGGGTGTGTATCACATGCCATGGGGGGGGGGTGGCGGTGCTGGCAGCAGTGCCCTGTATACTTATGATTGTTCTTTCCCTTTCACAGGATCGTGGAGGCGTGTCTGCCATGCTAGAACTCACCCTGCAGGTCCAGCTAGCTGGGGCGCAGGTGCTGGTGGACTCCAGGGCAGCACAGTGGCAGTGATTCTGGGTGTGGCTGTCACAATATCTCATCCTGAAAGGCACCAGGGATGACCTGTATTATGAGGATGGGGGCTATAGGGCCTGGGACGTGTTCGACCCCTCACTGGTAGGTATGCATGCAGGGCCTATGCCGTACTGATGTGTGTCCTTTTGCCTTTCAGCATTACTGTGGAACTGTGAGGTGGATGGTGCTGTGCCAGGGTGGTTGGAGGGGACAGCCATCACCATCAGGGAAGCAGGAGGAGTTGCAGGACAGTGGCAGCTCAACACCAGCATGGCCATGGCCGCTCCAGCTTGTGGGTGGGCCTGCCAGAGGCACCTGACCATGTGGCACAATGGGAGGTTCACACACACACCCCTGAATGGACTGGATAACCTTCTGGGCAGGGGGGCACCTGTTGGCTTACAAAGTTCACTGTTCCCTGTGTGGTGGTGTTGCCTGCAAGTGGGTGTGGGGCAGGGATTACCAAGGGTTGTGCCTCTCTGTGCTGTGCACTTATGTAATAAACATACTTGTACCATATCTGTGTGTCATGCTTGTCTCTGGCGGGGCGGGGCACAGAGAGTGCTGGGCTGCCATATAGTCTGGGCCTGCAGGTGGGGGGGATGCCACACGGTGCGTGTATGTGTGTGTGTGTGTATGTTGGCCTGGGCTGGCAGTATTGGGTAGGGGTTGGTGTGCTGAGCCATGCATGGGCGTGGTACATCCGGTGGGCCAGGGTTTGGTTCCCACATCCTCCATATGCTGACCCGTGTGTCTCAGAGCTGGGTACGTACCCTCTCCAGTGCTCCCTGGTTGCCCTTTTTTGGACAGGCACTTGGGGCTTATGGTCCTACTGGGTTGCCTTGGTCTGCACTACATTGGGATGTCACCTGCATACCCCTGTGTTTCACAGTCATGGCCCATGTGCCTGTGGCTCAGGTGCATCTCATGGGGGCACATACATGCTGCGGTGGCACTCCATGCCTGTACTGTCCCTGTTGCATGGTGTTGCCACTGTGCAGGTTCGCATCCGTTGCTTGGCTGTGCCCGGCAGTGTGGGGGGGGGGCCCGGGGTATCCCAGGCATCTCAGAGGTGTGCATGCTGTGTTGCTCCATTGCCACAAGTGCCACAGCAATGTGGCCCTGCTGGTTCAGCATCTGCACGTGCCATGGTAATGCTGTGTGCCTGGTGCGGCATGCCCCTAGCACTGTCATGGTGGTCCGCTGGTGCCTGCGGGTGGCATTTGTGTCCATGGGGTGGTGTGCCTCCGCCGGTGCTGTGCCTGCAGACTTGGTGCCCCCGGTGTGTCCTGCATGTGGGTGTGCTGGTGCATCTGTGCCTGTGGGTCTGCCCACTGTGTTGGCCTGTGCAGGTTCACACCAGTGTGTTTGCACGGTCCGGTATGCCACCTTCTCCTTGGCATATCCTTTGCACTGCAACCTGCATGGCTTTTCATCATGCATGTACATGATGTTTGCCTCCACGCCTGTGTGTATGCAGCTCCTCCCATATGAATCTGCTTGGCACAGTGGCTGCGTAACACTATACAGACTTGTTGCGTGCCCACTACATGCCAGTCGTGCATGCTGCTGTGCATTGGCCTATGTGTTGGTGTGTTGTAGCACTTCTGCACCTGCCTTACACACGTCTCACGTATCCATTGTGCATAAATTCCACATGCAATGGGTGATGTGGAAATATACCATTTATTTCCATTGTGAGGCAGCAGGTCTTTCCATAATTCCATTGTAAGAGAGAGAAAGAGATATCCTTGTGTTAGAGATGTACCAAAAAACTTTTGAAAATCAAGCTCTATGTGTTAGAGTCAAGGCAGTGGGAATGTGGCAGAATTCTGCTGCAAGGCTGCAACACCTGGTGAGGACTTTTAAAATCCTGCCCATTATTGACTGATGAAGACATGAACACAACAAAGCATGTTGACTTCATCTATTTGCTTCCTCCTTAATATTATTTTTAGCAGAAGTACTGTATTGTGTTTAATCTGGAGTCAAAACAGTATGCAGGCATAAAAACACAGAAGAAAAACACGTTTTTATTACAGTTGTAAAAGTAACAGGCGTTTTGTTTCAAACTGATAAGCAGGCCTCAGCAAGTCATGAACATAGTACATATAACTTTTATAACAGCAGAAATGACAGCTTGTTTTTTTTTCTTGTTTTACTGTCCAAGTATTGTTTTAACAATAGTTAAATGCTTCTACTACAAACTGTGATTTGTGAAGTGCATCCTGTTTGAATAAAGTGGATTTTTCGAATTGATGGGACCCATACGCAGTTGCAAATGATTGCTACTAAGTGGTTGTAGTCACCACTTAATGCTAGTTTTTTGCAAGCTTTTCGCTGTGTAGTCTATAGTGATATTGTATTCATGCAGGGAAAGGGCTAAAAGGCTGCCATTCCAGTTGCCTGCAGGGCCTTGCACAGACCATGGCAGTCACTGGTGCCGGAAGGGTCCGAAAAGTGGTATGGTCAAGGATGTAAGGGGTAAATTCTTCCCTAGTAATAAATTAACACTTGACTGCAAAAACCTGGTAAGGGCCTTGTAAGTGGCAGGGCCATGTATAGTGCCCCCCCGCCCCGTTGCGGCACCTATGATGGCAATCAGTCAATAACATAGTTTTGTGATACCCACTGCCATTAGAACTGCACAAGTGGTGGGGGTTGTTTCAAAACAACACCCACCTCAGGGGGAGTCAGCAAGGGACCAAGATCCTCTTAGGTACAGACAGAAAATATCAGCATGTGGGGAAACCAGCCTGGCAAGGAAATGACCACTGGTCAGTAGGGATGAAAGGGCATTCAGGGAGCAGGAAGGGGCCACTGGACCACCAGGGATGTACTAGGGACACCATGAAAAATCTATAAATCTTCAGCCGAGAAGCAGGCCCAAAGGTGACGGTCCGGTGGGTAAGTGATAAGGGAGAAAAAGGAAGCTTGCTACTCAGGTGTTTGTAAGCAAAGGAAGTATGTCCCTAGTACAACAAAACTGAAAAGTGTCAGCACACAAGACAGCAGAACATGAGTTAAATTGCTCAGTGAATCATTTTTAAAGGGAAGGTCCCCCTCAGCTTTTTATTTTGTTTACCTGAGTAGTTCGTAGGCATGAACAATGATTGCCTCTGTTGCACCATCCTGATTTCATCAGGATTTAAATGTAAATGAAGGCACTTAAGTCTGGTGTGAAAACCTGCTTCACTTCATTGCATAGGTCATGATCCACCTCATGTAAGGCATCCTCAAATTTTATGATGTTTTAGTGCTAAAGTCTGCAGTAGTTATACTGTATTAGGCAGTGCTGTTTGTGTTCTCTGCAGTCCCTATGTTCTTGTCTTATGCTGTCCATGAAACTTTTCAAGGCATAGTGAGTGCTCTGCTGTTTTCTGTAGTTTAAAGTGTATCTGAGTTAGAAAACAATGCTTTTAGAGAATACAGGGACTTCACAAGAAATTTAACAGAACTGAATGAGAGTATAACTTCTGCTGGCTTGTGCAGGTATGCTTCACCTGCTCCCATGATGCCTTGCATGAATGGGGTCATGACCTTTGCAACCGAAACAAAAAGGTTTTCACACTAAAGCAGAACAGTTTTGAAGCAGCCTCATTTATACTTAAATTAGGATGAAATTGGGGAATGCAAGACAGGGAACTGTTCATGCCAACAAACTACACAGGTATACAGAAAATAGGTTGAGGGGACATTCCCTTTAAAAAGCACGATGCAGATAAGAAGGTATGTAGTCATGCTAGCATATAGCTAGCACGTACATAGTGAGAAATGTAAAAAGTGCTACTGAGCATTACAATAGATGTCGGGAAGACAGCTGGCTAGACCAATACCCCTTTGTTTCACCTCCAAATTGAGTTTTCAGCTGGGGGTTACATAGAAACATAGAAAATGATGGCAGGAGACCAAGGGTCCATCTAGTTTGCCCATGAGTTTCCAACACTTTCAACGGGTCTGGTTCCTATCCCCCTTGTGGTATTTGTCCATCCCTGTTACAATGCTTTCCCTTGTTCTGTCCCCCCCAAGCTTGAACACCTCTACTGTCTTAACTTCCACCACTTTGACAGGCAGGCTATTTCATGGTTCCATGACTTTTTTGTTATTGTAGTGTTTCCTCAGATCCTTCCTAAAGCTTCCTCCCTGCAATTTCCATTTGTGACCTGTAACATAGAAATATACAATTTGACGGCAGATAAGGACCGCTTGGTCCACCTAGTCTGCCCATTTCCCTAACAAATAAGCTGCAGATCCTAGTTAACAAACAGCCTACTTCCTCCTACCCCCAACTCGAATTGCCTTATGTCTGTCCCATGCATTCTTGAATTCCCCCACTGTTTTTGACTCTACGACCTCCTCAGGAAGGCTGTTCCATGTATCCACAACCCTCTCTGTGAAGAAATACTTCCTCACATTACCTCTGAGCCATCCCCCCTCTATCTTCAAATTGTGCCCCCTTGTTTTTGCACATCTCTTTTTCTGAAAGATGCTACCCACTTGGACTTTGTTGATTCCCTTGAGGTATTTGAAAGTTTCTATCATGTCTCCCCTCTCCCTCCTTTCCTCGAGGCTATACATCTTTAGTTCCTTTAGTCTTTCTTCATATGTCTTCTGATGCAGACCCTGCATCATTTTAGTGGCCCTCCTCTGGACAGCCTCCACCCTGTCTATGTCTTTGCGGACATGGGGTCTCCAGAACTGTACACAGTACTCAGATGTGGTCTTACCAACTGTCTGCACAGAGGGCCAACAACTTCCTGTTTTCTACTGGTGATGCCTCCCTATGCATCCCAGTATCCTCCAGCCCTCCTTACTGCCTTCTCACATTGCGGGCCCACCTTTAGGTCGTCTGATATGACTACCCCCAGGTCCCTTTCCATTTTTGTTGTTATCAGTATCTCACCCCTCATTGTGTACTCTTCCCCTGGGTTTTTGTTTCCCAGGTGCATTACTTTGCACTTCTTTGCATTGAATCTAAGTTGCCATACACTTGACCATTCTCCAACCTTGCCAAGTCCCTTTTCATCCTTTCCACCCCACCTTGTGTATCAACCCTGTTGCAGATCTTTGTGTCATTTGCAAAGATACACACTTTCCCTTCCAGTCCCTCTGCAATGTCACTTATAAAGACATTAAAAAGGACCAGCCCCAGTACTGAACCCTGCGGTGCCCCCACTAGTAACCTCCTTTCTTCCTCTGGACTCCATTTACTATTACCCGCTGTGTCCTGTTGTCTAACCAGTGTTTTACCCAGGCTACCACCCTAGGACCCACTCCCAGGCTGGCTAATTTATTTATTAATCTTTTGTGTGGGACTATGTAAAATGCCTTGCTAAAGTCTATGTAGGCCATGTCCACAGCCCCTCCCTGGTCTCCTGCTTTGGTCACCCAGTCAAAGAAGTCAATTAGATTTGTCTGACATGACCTTCCTGCTGTGAATCCATGCTGCCTTGGGTCCTGTGCCCCACTGGCCTCTAGGTACTCAACAATTCTTTCCTTCAGAAGTGATTCCATCATTTTCCCTACCACTGCGGTCAAACTGACAGGTCTGTCGTTTCCTGCCTCTGTCTTGCTCACACTTTTGTGAAGAGGAATCACATCCACCCTCCTCCAGTCCTCAGGTACCACCCCATCCTCCCATGATTTATTAAAAAGGGTAGTCAGTGGTGTTATTAGTTCTTCCCTTAGTTCTTTTAAAATCCTGGGGTGAATCCCATCAGGCCCCATTGCTTTATCCACCTTCAGTTTTAAGAGTTCTTTCAGAACCCTTTCTTCTGTGAAAGGACTAATATCAACCCCGCTATCCAGAGTGCTTCTATTGACCGAATTAGGTATTTCCTCCTGCTTTTCCATTGTGAATACTGAGCAAAGTATTCATTCAGTATCCCTGCTTTTTCACTGTTGCTGTCTGCCCAACCACCTTCCTCTTTGTTCAGCCTCAGTATCCCTGCCTTAGTCTTTCTTTGCTCCCTAATGTACCTATAAAAGGGTTTATCCCCCTTCTTAACTAAGTTAGCTATCTTTTCCTTCGTTTTCATGTTTGATATTCTGACTGCATTCCCCGCTTCCTCCTGCTTTAACTGGTACAGAAGGTCCCTAACTGCTTTGGCATTGTCCGCCCTCCCACTGAGTTTCATGTCTTCCGCAAAAAAGGACAAGCTTGTGGGTGGGTAGGGGATGACTGAGGCTGTTATGGCCTATGGAGATAACATAGCACCATACAGCTGATGCTGAGCCATGCCCAGACCACTGTGGGTGGTGTGCATCAGCATGTTAGAGAGCAACCCTCCCAATTGCACCCACTAGCATATGTGACTCATAATTGTATTCTGCTTTAGCTACTGGGGTTATTTCTCCCCAGTGAATGAGGCAGTGTCTTGGGTATGGCTGTTTTTTGGTGGTGGCACAGTGGGGATTGTATTTGCACTCCAAAATGGTACCACCACCACTGCAACTGTGTGGTTGAACCCTGGCTGGGCGCTAAATATTTATTATAAAATGGGTAGGGAATTTGATGCATCCTGATTGGCTGAGATGGTTTGGAGCCCACTGCCTAATGTGGAGACAACCACTGGGTAGGGAACCCTTCTGGCAACTAGGATCCATTGCAACTAGATATCCATGCCTCCCAGAATTTTTTTTTTTTTTTTTAAGATTTCTGGCAGCCATGTTTGTGAAGTGCCAACCGCACCCATACCCACTTGCCATCACTTTCAAAAAAATAGAAAAAAAAATGCACGTCTGTCTCCTCACCCTGCCACCCCATACTACAGCTATATACATTTAAAAAAAGTCAAACTCCTCATTTGACTTTTTTTCTTTTTATTTCAGGCCTGTAATCCGCTATTAGGAACATAGCATGTGCCTGCACTCCCACTCCCTCACCAGAAAGCCGTAACATCAACTGTGGCCACAGCCTCGTAAGCACTTCCTTCACTAACAGATGCAACAGTAAAACTTTAAATTCCTACCGGAATCTGCCACATACTTGTAAAACACTTCACTTCATGGAGCTGTGACCACTCTCTGCAAGTTTCTCATTTTCTCTCCCCAGTCTCTCTCACTCGACTGCATTGCATATCCTTCTTTGCCCAACTCCCTGCTGTCACTCAACGTGTATTGCTGAGAGACTGACACTGAGTGCTATGGTGTCACACTCTTAATTAGCTGCATAAGTTCCTATAAACAATAAAAAAAAGTTTCATTAAAAAAAAATATTAGGAAAAAAATTAAAAGGGGGGGTTGGGGAATGAACTTGTAGCACAGCTGCTTATAACAGTGCCGCATAGCAGTTTTTACAGGGAAAGCTGTAGTGGGGACTATTTTGTATCTGAGCAGAAAACAGTTTACATTTATATGCTTTAATATGTATTTTTAAAGCAGCAGGGCAAAGAAATTGGGCAAAATTTGACCTATAAAAGATTCCAGGCATCTTCCAGTTTTATTTGGAGGTAACATCTTCTAGTTCCACTATAATTTTAGTCTTTTATAAATGTTAGTTTTTTTCTCAAGAAAAAGAAAATGACCACCACATTTGGCATAGAAATTCCATTGCAGATCTGGTAACATAGAAACATAGAAGTTGAGGGCAGATAAGGAATGCAAAGCCCATCCAGTCTGCCCATTTCTTTTCCTACCTTATGAATGTGCCTTCGGCTTTTGCTCTGTCAATGGCCTATCTAGTCATACTCGTCTGTATTGCTCCCTTATGCCTGTTTGAAGCCCTGCACTGTACTCATATCCACCACTTCCTGAGGTAGGCCATTCCATGCATCCACCACCCTTTCTGTGAAAAAGAACTTCCTCACATTACCCCTTAATCATCCTCCCTCTAATCTCATGCTGTGCCCTCTCGTCCTGCTATTTTTCTTATATTGAAACATGTTAGACTCTTTCACCCTGTTAATGCCCTTAAGGTGTTAGAATGTTTCAATCTTATCACCTGTCTCCCTCCTTTGCTCTAGGGTATACATATTGAGCTCCGTTAATCTGTCCTCATATGTTTTCTGATGCAGTCCCTGCACCATTTTGCTTACCCTTCTCTGGACTGCCTCAATTTAGTTAATGTCCTTGTGAAGGTGTGGCCTCCAGTACTGCACGCAGTACTCCAGATGGGGCCTAACCAGTGTCTTGTAAAGAGGGATTATTACCTTCCTCTTACGACTTGATACCCCTACTAATACACCCCAACATCCCCCCCCTATCCTTACCTACTGCTTTAGTGGCCTGGTTGGATGATTTCAGGTCATCTGTGAAGATGATGCCCAAGTCTCTCTCTTCCCTTGTGACTGTCAGCAACTCCCCTCCCAACCTATAGGTGGCTTCAGGGTTTCGCTTCCCTATGTGCATGATCTTGCACTTCTTTGCGTTAAACCCCAGTTGCCGCTCTTCCGACCATTTTGCCAGTTTATCCAGATCTCTTCTCATTCTGCCCACTCCATTTGGATCATCTACTCTGTTGTAGATCTTGGTGTCATCTGTAAACAGACAAACCTTACCCTCCAGTCCATCTGCAATGTCACTGATGAAGATATTGAAGAGGACTGGCCCCCAGGACTGATCCCTGAGGTACCCCACTTGTGACTTGCATCTCATCTGACTGTATACTGTTTACCACCACTCTCTGTTTTCTGACCATCAACCAGTTTTCCACCTAGTTGACCAACTTCTGACCCATCCCGAGCCTACCCAGCTTATTAATCGATCTTCTATGTGGAACAGTATTGAAAGCTTTGCTGAAGTCCAAATAGGCAATATCAACTGCTCCCCCTTGGTCCACCACTCTGGTTACCCAGTCAAAGAAATCCATGAGATTAGTCTGACAGGACCTTCCTGTTGTAAACCCATGCTGTCTTGGATCCTGTGCTCCTATGGATTCCAGCTGTTGCACTATCCTTTCCTTAAGGAGTGCCTCCGTAATCTTGCCCACAACTGATGTGAGACTGACTAGTCTGTAGTTCTCTGCCCCCTACCTGCTAGCACTCTTGTGGAGCGGGATCACATGAGCCCTTCTCCAGTCTTCTGGGACCTCTTCTGTGCTCAGAGACTCACAAAATAGTTTTGATAATGGCTCTGCTAATTCCACCCTTAGCTCCTTTAGTACCCTGGGATGTATGCCATCAGGTCTCATTGCCTTGTCCACCCTGAGCTTATCGAGCTCTTGTAGGACCCTTTCTTTTGTGAAGGGACTAGTGCACACCTCCCTCCCCCTGTGTCCATGGTGCTGAGCTGTGGGCCCTGCCCTACCTTCTCCTCAGTAAATACTCAGCAGCAGTATCTATTTAGGATAGATGCTTTTACATGGTCCTCCTCCTCACATGCCCCTTATCTCCTTTGATCTTAGCAATACCCCCTCTGAACTTTCTCCTTTCACTAATGTATCTATAGAAAGTCTTGTCACCATCTTTTGCTGGTTGTGCTAGTGTTTCCTTGGTTTGGGCCTTTGCCTGCCTTACTGCCTTCCCTGCTTCCCTTAGGGAAGTTTGGTATGCCTCCCTATCTTAATCCCACTGCATTTCCTTATATTTCCTGAAGGCCAGCCTTTTGGCTCTGACCTTTTCTGCTGCTGTTTTTGAGAACCAAAGCGGTTTACTTCTTCTTTTGCACTTCCTTTTCTCTCTAACACAATGGGATGTTGGTTCAAGTATTACATCCTTAATTCTTGCCCTCTTTGCCTGTACCCCCTCACCTGTATTTCTTCTTGCCAGGGCTAGCTTAACTATGCTGGCCATCTTATCAAAGTCAGCTCCTCTGAAGTCCCATATTTTTGCCTTGGAATGGGATTATTTAGTTCTAGTGGCCAAATTGAACCATACCATGTGATGGTCACTGGCCCCCAGGTGGCCTTCTACCTGGAGATTTGTGATCCTTTCCCTGTCAGTCAGTACTAGATCTAGGATAGCCCTGTCTCTTGTGGGTTGTTGTACCAGTTGTTTGAGGCCCTCCCCCTGCAGGGAATCCACTTCGTGTCTAGTTCTGGCAAATGTTCCTGCTGGTATTGACCAATCTGTATCTGGCAAGTTGAAGTCTCCCATTATCAAAACTTCCCCTTTAGCTGTCATGTTTTGTATATCTTCTACCAGTAATGTGTCAATGTCCTCCCCCTGGTCTTAAGGCTTGTAGATGACCCCAGTTCTTATGGCTGTCCCATTTCCTGTTTCCACGGTGACCCACAGCTCTTCTGGCTCCTTGTGTGTATTCTGAATTTCTGTAGCTTTGATATTTTCATTGACACAAAGGGCCACTCCACCCCTCCTTTTTGCACCTCGGTCTCTTCTGAACAGCACATAGCCGAGTACTGAAGTCTCCCAAGTGTGGTTACTAGTGAACCATGTCTCGCTAATGGCTATGTCCAGTTTAGCCTCTGTCATTATTGCCCGCAGGTCAGGGATCTTGTTTCCCAGACTGCAAGCATTTGTGTACATAATTTTCCATTGGCCAGATTTCGGTGTGTTAGTTGTTGGGCGAGGTCTGGTATTTCCCCTGTGTGTCATATAGGGAGCCGGACCTTTTTCCTTACCTGGTGATGCAAATGAACTACAGACATGCTGAACTCCTGTTGGATCACTAGCTGAGGGGGGAGGAGTATTCTTCCAGTTCGACGTATTGGGTTCTGCACCCCTCTCCCCATTTGCTAGTTTAAATATTCTGCAAATACATCAAACTTCTGCCCCAATGCACTGACTCGCTCCTTAGTCAGATGCAGTCCATCGAATTTAAAGAACTTAAGCTCCCAAAACTGTTGCCAGTTACCTACAAATTTGTGTCCTTTTTCCTGGCACCAGCCCTTGAGCCACATGTTTAGCTCCCCTAACTCCCCTTCTCTGACCTTCCATCCATCCCCCCTCCAGACTGGCAGGATCTCAGAGAAGGAGATGCCAGATGAAATGGATGATAGTTTGTCACCTAGCCTGGTCAGGTTTTCCTTGGTCTATACAACTGACTGGCTGGCGGAGATCATTAGTCCCTATGTGTACCAGGACATCGTTTTCTCCTGCTTTCTGTACAGTTTTAGCAATGTGGTCAGTGTCTCTCCACGCTGATGTACCTGGGAGACATCTGACCATTACCTCTGGTGGGAGATAGGTGTCAACTCCCCAAATCATGGAGTCTCCTATGATGAGAAGTGTTTTGAATTTTGTTTTTGCTTTTTTTGTTTTGGTTCCTGATTTGGGCAAGTTTTGTTGTGCTAGCTCCTGTGCTGCAGTGTCCTGCTCTGCAGTGTCCTCTGCCCCTTTGTTTGATTTCGGAGTTAGAGGCAGATACATGTTTGTTGTTTTTATATGGTGTTTGGAGGTGATATGTTAAAGAGTACGAAGTGATGGGGCACCCGATTTGCCCCTCCTGACCACCTGCCAACCTCCCAGACCAACTACCCCCTGCGGTCGAGGTGCTTCTGTTGGATGTTGGGGAAATGGCAGGCAGTTCTTATAATATATTTCCTCCTGAATATGCGATTTGAGGTGTGCAATGTCTGCCCATGCTGCCTGGAGCTGAGCCATTAGATCTCCAATGGCCCAGCATGCAGGACAGTGTCCTAAATCCTGTATAACTGTACGTGCAGTTAATAATATCCATTCCAGATAAGTTGTTGGGTTTATAACCTGGTCAGAGTAATTAGGAGGAGGAAAATGAAAGAAAAAGTTTGATTTTGTGTTTTGTTTGTTTTTGTATAACTTGTTATGGCAAGTTAAATTACTTGTGCCCCTGTAAATGAGGTCACTGTGTGGATACCCCCCTCTGATCCTTCCCTTCCTGCTTTAGGATAGAGACAATAACAAAAACACATGGGGCCCAATTTTCAAAAGTTGATGCAGGGCTTGCATCAAACCCTGCATCAACCCCGATGTTTGTCACAACTGCACTCAATTTTAATACCTTGGGCACAGTTACGAAAGTTTCCACAGTTTATGGCAGCTTGTACCAAATATTTGGCACAAGCTCTGTAAAAAGGGCCCCCCCAATCAGTGCAAGTTAGACTAGGGGAAGCCGGTCTAACTTGCGGCATTTGACGCAACTAACTGAGAATTGCGATTGGTGCTGCAGGAATGCTGCAAGCCCCCTGCACTGTATGTTCAGTGCACCAGGGACTTGTGGTATCCACAAGTCTTTTCAAAATCAGTCCCATGGTGCACAGTACAGGAGGTGCCTAAAAAATAGATATGACAGGTATACTAATATTTTATAACGTAGCTGAAACTATCTTTTTGGAAAAACATTTTTTTGCTGCACTGCTGCTTTAAGTTAAAATGTGTGTTAATGTTTTTTTTTCCTTACAAGGGGCTCATGTTATAAGTGCAATAAGACACTCAGCATTGGTTGTCTGTGGTCAGTGCACTTCCAGATGATAAAGGCACTTGGGGCAAATGCCTCTTGCCTCATTATACACCTGGGTATGCAGTAACCACAGACAGTCAACGCCCTGTCATATCTTATTTCTTACATGTTTTTAAGACATGATCTGAAGGAAGTACTGTTAATTAGTCCAGGAGTCTGAAGACAACATGCCGTTCCAAGAAATGGAAGTGGCATTTGCGGTGCAGGAGTGAATGCAGAGAAAGGGTAGCCAAGCCTTAAACAAACTAAAGAGACAGAATACCCGCACTAAAGTCATGAAGGTAATACTGAAAGTTATGTATACAGTGCAACAAAATCAGAAAACAGTGTGCAAAAAAGGAGCAGTAAGACAATAATGATACCCCAGTGCTTCATATCCTAGACCAGATTCTTTGTCAAGGGGTCAAATGCCTTGGCACTATGCTCCAAATAAGCTTCGCTCCCTGATGAAGCTCATTTGGAGTGAAGTGTCGGGGCTTTAGGGCAGTCTCCACATGGTGGTATTTGTTACTGTCAACAATTTTTTTTTTATGTTCACCATACACACAAGCACAGTGAACGTTTTGCTGCGAGAGTGGCTTTTGAGGGTGTGACACTGTCAGTCCAATGCAGAGTGGTCTGCAAGGGGCTTGCAGTGTCACACCAAACATTAGCCAGGCTGATCATGACACTGTTTTGGCTTGCTGGGCGGAAACTTCTTATAGTTCAGAGGAAAGAACTGATTCAATCATAGGGTGGTTCTTTCCTTTGATCTTATAATGCTGTTCAGAGATCACAGCTGATCTGTCATGATAAGCTTGCTGTGGCACCCCCCCCATGTCATCCCCAATGCCATCCTCTGGCACCGCCCCATTCCTATTTTCATTGTGCAGACCAAAGATGCCACCCCCTGGTGCCGCCAAATGTAAGAACCCTGTCCCCTCTATGTCACAATTCTGGCATGGGGTGCCCATTCCCCATGCCAGCTGCCACCTCCCCCCACCCTGCCCATTTTCATTATGCAACATCGGGAGCACATCCCCAGTGCAGCCAAACATAATGACTTCCTCCATGTTAAAATTCTGGCACGGGTGAAAGTTCCCATGCCAGCAGCTATCCCCCAATCCTGCCCATTTTCATTATGCAACACCGGGGAGCCCACCTCTGATGCCACCAAATATAATACCAACACTGGGGTGCCCAATCCTAGTGTCTACCTGATAGAAAGAAAACCATCTCTCATAGTTTTTTTAAAAGCCTGTAAAAAAGAAAAACATCCATCGATGTCTGTTGTTGCTGCCATTATTGTCCACCCACCCGACCATCTCACTCAGCACTCACCACCCCACATTCCCCCAAGCTGTTACTTTCCCACCAGGTGTCAAACGCCATAATCCTTTCTGGATGGCAGACACGTCTTCACTCTTCAATGCCAGGCTGCAAACTGAGGAAATCAGGTATGCGATTCAATGTATTTCAATGAGATTTTGAACTTACTGGCGTAACTTGGGCATGTTTGAACATTTTTGCCCCACATTTTCAACATGCCATTTTTGGGACCCCACCTCATGAGTGTGGCAGAGGGAACTCCCTGTCACGGTAATGAACCATCTTTTCTCATTTACTGAAACTTCTGTTGTGACAGTTCTCTTATTTCTCCTTTTAGTCTATCTCTGTATTTTCTAGTCTAAAAGACTGGCCACCATTAGGCACCCCCCCCCCCATTTTCCCACAGCTATCATCCACTTTTACTTCCTTTTTTCCTCTTTAAAGGTCCAGCTATTGGGAGGTTAAGAAAGTGACCTCTGCAACATTTTGATAAAAGGAGCCCATGTGGGGATTATAAGGAAAAGTACTGGTACCAGTAATGAAATTCCCTGAGCAACAGTACACTCAGGACAGGAACGTATAAACTGTTATTTGCCAGAGCGAATGGCTCAGATGTTTGGTTAATGGAGCACCCCCTTTTATGTTTCTGTATCCCTTTAGTTTCCCTGCTGCCCCATAATATATATAAAACTGCTGAGATATTAAACTGAGTCCTGGCTGGAGAGAGATGTAGCCTTGGGTCCTGGTTAAGTACACTGGCTTTCTGTGCATATTAACCTAGAACAAAACTAAGAGAACTGTTTTGATATAAGAATAACAAAAACTTGTCTGTTTCTTTAAAATGTTAGCTGCCCATTTCTAAGATATCTTTTGCAGCAGACAGCATGTTCCTGCAGGAGAGTTTGGGGGTACAAAATGTTCTGACCTCGGGTCTGACCTTTCCCAGTGTTGTAAACAAATCTGCATGTGCCCACTGAACTGTTCTCTATGGAGCAACAGTGACTCTAGTGGCCAATTTTATGTTATGTCAGATGTCTATCACAGGGGAGTGGGACTTTCTTAACTTTTAGAGAGCCTATAGAAGCTCCAACTCAGTTCTCAAATGAGTTTTAGACTGAGACTGAAAGAGATAGGTTCAGTTCCTGCTGACTGGTGTAGGTAGAGGACTGAGAGGAGTCCCATACTACTGCTGAGTGGAAGTTTAGAAAAGTTTGCCACATCCTAAGAATTTTATCTGTGTTCATTTTCTGTTTATTTTTTATGACCTTTCTTTTGCATCTGCTGTGAATAAATGTTTATGAAGCAATAAACATCACACTAGACAAAGTGTGTTAACTGTATAAGAACTGTATTGTGTCCATCTGTTATTCCACACTCCTACAATGAGCAATGGCAGTGACATTAGGCAAATCTGTCCTGAAAGGTGATTTTGTGGTTGGTGTGTGAAATCGCCTTTCAGGTAGGAGCTGACATTTTTCTCTGCCCTTGTTTATGGGGTGGGGTCATAAGAAGGCTATATTGAAAATTTGGGGTAAGAAATATTGAAAATCAACAAAGTTATGAACCAGCATTGAAATTTACAAACAAAGGCTTGTAACTTTGGTAATTTTAAATATTTTGACCCCAATTTTCAACATAGGCATTCTTTCACAATAACTCATGAATGTGACAGCTGTCATTTTTCAAATCCTGGCCAAAATGTGTTTTCGTACTTGTGGCACATAATCACCCATTGAGCTGGATTTAAACATTTTCTCCACCCTTGTTCATGTTTCTATGTTTCATGAGAAGGCTATGTTGAAAATTTGGGGTAAAAATATAAGAAAACAACAAAGTTATGAGTCTACATTGCAGTTTTTCAGTGCACGCTTGTAACTTTCAGTATTTTGACCCCTAACTTTTCAACATAGCTATTTTTTCACACCACCTCATGAATGTGATAGCTGTCATTTCTCAAACCCTACCCACAATGTTTTGTGGCACAGAAGGATGTTTTAGCCATTTTTTTATAAATGACACTGGTCATGATCAGAAGGAGTGGTCAAAAAAAAAGATTATGTTGAAAATTTGGGGTAAAAATGTGAAAAAAACAGCTAAGTTAATAGGAAACAAATTGTTCCAACATTTACTCATAATTTTATTGTTTTCACATTTTGGCCCCCTAATGTTCAGCATATCCCTTGTGTTACCCCACCTCCTAAACATATCAGGTGTCATTTTTCAAATCCCCTCCAAAATTATTTCCACAGTTGCACAGTGAAATCACTTCTCAGATGGGATTTTAAAAATGTCACCTCTCTTGATCATAACGTCAGATCATAAAAAGACTGCTAGATGTTTTAGGTCAAAATGTGGGAGCCCACTTAAAAGTAGATATTGCCTCTCAGCTGCCCTATCCTGGGTAATTACAATCTAACAATGTGTTAAAGCAGGACACCTCTGAAAATGAGACATCGCATCTCATCTGCTCTGTGCTAGGTAAATAGTAAAAATGTGTACAAGCAAGACCCAGTGCAACAGTAATGCCAGGGATGAACATTAGGCATTGACAAATGCTTGTTTTCACTATGGCTATATGCTATTTGAGGGAGCTCTGTATTTGCAGCAGAGGCATAAAACTTTCCTGTTTGTACCATATCCATGACTGGCAGTCTTACTTTCACCACTAGAGTGCAGGTAGTCTGTGTGCTTAAAACATCTCCGCTCTCTAGACTTGCACCTTACCTTCAAGTCTCACTATAATGCTGGGCTGTTGGTTGAATCCAAATGTACCTGGTCCACTGGGTGATCCTATGTGTTGTGAGTCTCAATCAATCTGTACCAAAGCCAAATGGATCCTGTTGCAGTATGCTGAACATTTTTATGTCTGCGTTCCCGTAACAGCGTGTATTTTGCACTTGCACTTTATTGTATTCATAGAAACATAGACTTTGATGGCAGATAAGGACCGCTTGGCCCACCCAGTCTGCCCATTTCCCTACCTAGAGGATAAGCTGCAGATCCTACTTAACCAACAGCGAATTTCTTCATACCCCCACAAAAATTGCCTTGTGTCTGTCCCATGCATTCTTGAATTCTGCCACAGTTTTAGACCCCACAACCTCCTCAGGAAGGCTGTTCCATGCATCCACCACCCTCTCTGTGAAAAAAATACTTCCTCACATTGCCCCTGAGCCGTCCCCCCTCTATCTTCAAATTGTGTCCCCTTGTTCTTGCACATCTCTTTTTCTGAAAGATTCTGCTGTCTTGGACTTTGTTGATTCCACTGAGGTATTTAAACGTTTCCATCATGACCCCCCTCTCCCTCCTTTCCTCAAGGGCATACATATTAAGCTCCTTTAGCCTCTCCTCATATGGCTTCTCTTGCATACCCTGCACCATTTTAGTTGCCCTCCTCTGAACTGCCTCCATCCTGTCTATGTCCTTGTGGAGATGGGTTCTCCAGAACTGGATGCAGTACTCCAGATGGGGTCTCACCAACTGTCTGTACAGAGGGAAAACAAATTCAGTTTGTTATATTTTATGTACCATTCTCTGCTAATGTAATCGAATTGTCTGTATTACACATGTGCCATCTTCATGGCCCGGGTCATGCCTGAAAATGGTCCATTGGATCAGTGCACTTACCTGGTAAACAAACAAATAAATAAATAAACATGTTCAAATATTCCGTGTATTGCTAACAGTAGGATGTCGATCAGTTTCTGTGTCTTGGGGAGGGAGGGGCTACTCTATGTGTCGTGTTGTGTCAGAAGCAGTGCTGAGCAGATTGAACTATATTGATTTAAAATGCATTTCTCTGCAATAGTTCTTTGCCTTAAGGAAAACATATATTTTTTTGTTATGAGAACTGTCTCTTCTGCTTTCCTCTGTACATACTGTGCAACAGTATTTTGCTGATGTGGATGGTGACTGTACAGCTCAAAATTTTCCCCCAACTCACCAGAGATACAGAAGCAAGAGAATAAGAGAAAAGCATGGCATGGTATATGAAAGAATATATACTGTATAACATGAGCTTTGATGATGTTCGAAAGAGCTTCTCTAATTGGGGTGATTTGTAAAACTGAGCAGTACAGCTCTCAGGTGGCAAATATCAATCAAACAGAGAGGTTCATTTTATCAGAGCTTCTCACAAACCTGGGTGATTATTATGAGCCAGAAAGGAAATGTTACAGCAGAGAGGTATAGGTTTTACACTAGCGATCGGCATCTGGGTGACACCATGGCAGAGTATACTGCATGTTTGAAGAAACTGGCTTCTTCCTGTAACTATAGAGCTTGTCTGGATGAAATCAAGAACCAGTCTGAATGCACTATTATAAGTCAGAAACTTTGCATCTCTTTTCGGAACGAATCTTACTTCAGTGCTGCCCTTATCTAGAGATCATAAAAGAGCTAATTCTAAATGGCTACAGAGTGCTAGTTTCATTACTAAAAGCAAGCTAAAACTAACATTCTGGGGCCACAGAAGTCCATGCTTACCAGTATAAAGCCAGTGCACTCCACATCCAATTACTACCAGTGCAACAGGATGGATAATCACAGAGTTGCTGACTTGCGTTATCTCTTTGTAAGACCTGCAACCAGATTGAACATCTGACCTGGGCCTGCAAGCAGAAGGGGTCACCTCACCTGCCATGGATGCAAGCTTGTCATTCAGTAATTTACTGTCTGGAAGCTATAAGCACTGCCACATCTATGCATCAGGGTTTTGCCATCTGATGGTCTTGAACAGTGCAAGGGAAATCATTCTGCAGAAGAAATGTGACTATGCTCAATTGGGACGATAATAGTTTGTGAAAGCCTATTATTTAATGGTACAAAAGAATTACATAAAGGGATGAAAATTGGTACTTGCACAGTAATTGCCATTCTTTCAGAAAGACAGTGCACACACAGATTTAGAACAGTGAAGCTTCTGATAATAAGTTGTATGTTGGAAACTGCACGGATAAAGTATTGCATTAACTGGGCAAAATTCAGGTTCTGGTTTGACGAGGATGAGAATACGAGTTTAGAGCTGTCAGTCATAAATGGTTGTGGGGGAGGGGAGGCAGTATAGTGCAGTGGTTTAAGGCTCTGAGCTGCAAATCTGGTGACATCCAGCAGACCAGACCTGAGTTTGAATCCCACAGCTTCTACTTGCATACTGTGTGACCCTAAGCAAGTCACTTAACTTCCCTGTGCTCCCAGGTCGCTCTTGTAAAAAAGCTTTCAGCTTAGTGTGCTACTCCTGGTTAAACAACTAAATAAACTTCCGTGGGCCAGTTCTGGGTTTGGCAGCTAAATGTTAGACTGGTTTGAAGTTCCTAAAGTCTACTGTGCACAAACACTGAGGCAAGGGTCACCCCAAAGGGCATTTGGCTAGGAAGCCAAGTTTCAAGAAAATACAAAATCACACATGCCCACACAATGCAAAGCATCATGGGCTGCATATATAAATCACCACAGAATGTTATGCTGGTCCAACTTTAAGCAGAATTGTATGGTGCCGAAAGGCCTCTCACACAGTTTGCAAAGGGTGCTAACAGATGACATAGACACGTGTTTCATCCTACCAGGACTCATCAGTATGCCTTGTCTGTTTGACACCCCAGTGGAATGGACCAGCTACCCTTCGACAGTGTGTCTTGGATATATTGTGGTGAATCCATTAAAATAAAAACTATTTAAAAGACAAAGAACCTCTGTGTGCAAACACTGAGGCAAGGGTTACCCCAAAGGGCATTTGGCTGGGAAGCCAAGTTTCAAGAAAATACAAAATCACACATGCCCACACAATGCAAAGCATCATGGGCTGCATATGTAAATCACCACAGAATGTTATGCTGGTCCAACTTTAAGCTTTACAGCTACTGTGTTCAGTTCTTGGTCTTCAAAACAGATATGAGTTTGTTGAAAGGAGCCAACACTAGATTTCAGGCATTGGACAAAGCTATTCAAAGTTCTATAAGTCTAGACCAGTGCCTTATGCATTGTCAGGAGCTGTAAATATGTACAACTCTAAAACTAATCTGGAACAGGAGAGCATGATTTACCGAGTAGCATACATTGCAGGAACAGCAGTAGCATTATTTTGTGCACAGCATTTTGATTAGAAATATTAAATAGAGGGATTAGAGGCAGCCCCATGGCACATTGGGAGAGCTACTACCCCCCCAATGCTGGAGATCCGGGTTGAGGAGCAGACTTGGATTGCTAGGGTCGGCAGGGGTGGGGTGAGGATTGAACCCCTCATGGATGCTCTCCTCTCTTAGAGGCTGGAGACTTATCCACGCTGTTGACTGTCACCAGTTGGAGGTCTGGTGATAGTGCAGGCTGGGGTGATACATAAAGGGAAGGGCCACCAATTTGGTGTAGCGGGTATGTACCTCCATACAATATGCCCTGTTGCCTGTCTACAGCAGGAGATGGGGGGCCAAAAAAGAAGACAACATGTGTGGGCTTTTTGAAGCCCCGTCCATTAACCCTCACCCTGCACCATTGGCGGGGACTGCAGTGCCGACTCTAGATATGTGTTTCGGGGGGGGGAAGCTCTCCTCTTCCTGGCCCCACCATGGAGGGGACTATCTGTGTAGGAACTCTGGTGTGATGGCGAGTGCCAGGCAAGGTGGTCACCAGTTGGGGAGTGCAGGGATGGGGCTGATAGCCTGGCAGCACATCACTGGTTAGAAAACTTCACAGAGAGAAAATAGGGTCTCTGGGAATTACATGCTTAATCTAAGTTTTCTACTGTACTTACAAGATTTCCAGTTCTGAGTGAACTTATGTTTAAACAGACAAGCAGGTGCAACCATTTTTGTTGAAGAATAGTCCTAGCTGTATTACAACTGTTTAGGGTAGCTGCCCCTTCACTTCCACCGATAGTCTGTTCCACAGCTCCACCATCCTTTCCATGAAGTAAAACTGCCTCATGTCTCTCTTGAACTTGAATATCTTCTTTTACTAAGTGAATATAGCTGTTTATTTGAAAAGTGCCTGTGCGTGTTCAAGAGCAACTGCTAAAGATGTTGTGTACTACAGTTAAGCATTTCTTTGGAACTACTTATCTTGGGTCAGTTGATTTGTTGATTCTGTGAACACAGTGCTAGTTAGTTATATTTCTTGTGGGAGTTTTATTACAGACTCATGTAAATTTTTGTTTTTGAAGCTGCGTTTTTGTACGTTTTGTTTTTCAGGACTACCTCTTTCATTTAGTCGTGTTACTATATGTTAAAATTAGGCAGCAGTGTTACTTTGGTACTGTTGCAAGCAGGTCCCTTTTCCTTTTTGCAGGCAGCTCAGTTCAGCTCCACAACTTAGCCCACAGCCGTGTCGGACACAAGTAAATTGATTCAAGGAACAGGAACAGGAGCTATACAGCGACTGTTTTTGGCTTTTGGTTTGCTCTTCTTTAATAGGGGACCAGCACATTTATTTACCTTACTTACATAGGGACCAGTGTGGGAGGGAAATGACCAGTAACGAGATTCTGGAACAGACTTACATGGAGGCTGGTAGTTACTCATTACATTTAGCAAGGGGCTTACCTGAACTGCTGCTGGCTTTTTCCTTTTCATTCTAACAGGGGACCAGTGATTGACAGGAGAGCCAGACACATGACTTAGCACACAGACTTGCCCACCTGCCCACTTTTCCAGTAAACTACTTGTGCCTTGTCCTATTATATAGGCACTCAAATTTGACTGACATGTGAAACTTCCTGTTCAGGGCAGAAAGGGCGAGAACACCAGCACACATATACAGTTACCTGGCTTGTAAAGGCAGCTGCAGCTGCTAGAGGTCAAACTCGAAGCAGGGAAGGATGAGAAGGAGAGCCAACTACAGCTCAAAACACACAACTCAGGAGGACGAAGAGAGAGAGAAGGAAGAAAGAAAGAAAGCAAGAAAGAAAAAAATTACAGAGCAAATCAAGGCTAGACATCAAAGAAGAGGAAGATGATGGGAGTGGTACAATGTAGCTGCTGTGGTGCGACAGCCTTCAGGAGGACCTTCTGGATACTGCAGTGCTGCCCCATCTGCAGGCACCTCTCTGAGATGAGGGTGGAGGTTGCTAGTCTCCGGTGCGAGTTGGCTCAGGTTCAGGGAGCCTCTTCCCCCACCCAGGGACCACCAAGTCTTCTGCCACTTCCTCGAAGGTTGCCAAGGAGGAGAATTAGATGAACTATGGTTGGCTTGTGGAGGGTGAGGGTGGTGAGGCAGAGGCTCATCCCCCATCTGGTGTATCTACAGAACTCCTATGCCATCTTGGAGGAGCAGGAAGGTCTCACAGTGACACCTGAAGTAGTGACCACAGAGGAGGAGTGAGTCCTCCATAATGGAGCCCCAATGGTGGGTAACAGGAGACCACTAGAGAAGGAAGCACATCCTGGTGGGGGACTCCATTGTCAGGGACAGATTTGGAGATGGGTAGCAAGGGGGGGAGGGAGGTAAAGTGCCTACCTGGAGGCACGGTTGGGAGGGATGGAGAGCGGATCCTGAAGATTGCCAGGGCAGTAGCGAGGAAGGTGGAGCTGGATGTCATTGTCCATCTGGGGACAAATTACCTGGCAAGGGACAAGGCAGGGGCAGGTATAGTACAGGAGGAGTTTAGAGAGTTGGGGAGGGGTCTTGGGCAGCTATTATTCTCTGTGACCTTCTCAGAGGTACTGCCTGTCTTCGGCAGGGGGGAAGGTAGGGAATGCCCCATCAGGGATTTCAACATATGGCTGAAGGAATGGTATGGTGAGCAGGAGTTTGACTTCATTGGGGACTGGGGCCCTACCTGGAGGGATGAGGGCCTGTAGAAGGGTGATGGCCTGCATCCAGTCAGAGGTGGAACCATGGTCCTCTGTGAGTGGTTTAAATGCTTCATTGACAAGCATTTAAACTAGCCAAGGGTGGAGGTGGAAGAAGGCAGGAAAACAAACAATGCCCAAAGCTCCCCCAAGCTCATGAGGTAAACAAAGAGTATCCTGAGGGACAGAATACCCAAAATGGGGCAAACAACAGTGAATGCCAGGAGATGCAAAGTATGAATAAAACTAAAAAAACATAGAGGACACAATAAGGTAGGGCAAAAGAGAATAAGGGTACAAGGTGGCAACATAACCTGGAGAGCAATGTGTGCAAATGAGAGAAGTCTGAACAAGGTTTTTGATTTGTTTAACCAGGAGGAGCACACTAAGCTGAAAGCTTCTTTATGTGTGTGACCTGGGAGTACAGGGACGTTAAGTGACTTGCTTAGGGTCACACAGTATGTACGTGGGGGCTGTGGGAGTCAAACCCAGATCTCCAGATTTGCAGCTCAGTGCCTTAAAACACTGAGCTAAACTGCCTCCCTTAGGTTGCAGACCTAGAGTCTACCATGGTATCAGTGACCTTTGTACCATCTTACAGGGAGGAACAGGGTGCAAGAAAACACTATTTTAGTGAAAAAGAAGTTCCAGGACTAGAGGGCATGGGATAAAGTTGGAGGGAGGGTGATTCAGAGAAAACATGAGGTAGAATTTCTTCACAGAATGGGTGGTGGACAAGTGGAACACCATGCCAGAGAAAGTGGTGTGGGCTGAACAAATCATGGGATTTAAGAATGCATGGGATAGACATAAGGGAATTCTGGAGGTCAGGGGTAAGGGGCAACAGACTTCTAGGAAAACATAAACTGAACTTACAAGCTCAAATGGGCAGACAGGGTGGCCTTAGGCCCTTATCTGCCGACAGTGTCTATGTATCTACTGTATATCTTATGAATCCCAATGTCCCGACTGAAGACAGGTCACTGCAGATATAGATGCAAAAACTTATTTATTTCAACAAACAGTAAAAACAAGCAGTGTGTGGAGCCAAGCTCTGCCCCAGCACTTTGGGTACTGCTACCCTTCTTCAGGAGGTGTGGCTTTCAAGTGTATACATCACTACTTAAATACTATACATTTAAGTACCAGCACTTGGTCACAATTGACTGGTTATAATGCAAAGTACGTTTTCAAAAATACCTATTGTGCAATTCATGAAATAGAAAACATAACACCCATGTGGAAAATTACAAAAAGTGTTACAAAAAATGTGATATAATGTTTTAGTCTGTAGTTTTCTAGTTTGTTGTATACAGGTGCATTTTATTTAATATACAATTATAATAGTGTTTTTATGACAAGCTCTTGTATATAAACAAAACAGAAAAGAAAATATCACTTTTAAATGAGATATTGTTCTGTATATATTAAATATTTCTTTATTTCTTTAATGTATGTATTCATTATTTTATTTTAGTAGGGACTAGTTTATCAGAGTTCCAACAGAAGTTTTCTAGGGCAAACACATACATAATGACACTTTACTGAAACATTTTAGCTTTTAAATCCATTTATAGTTTCAAAGCAAAGTAGAAATAATCTATTTTCAGGTAAGCAGGACTAAAAAGTCAATGACAGTCGAGAAGAGAGAAAGTGATGGGAGAAACACAGATACCAAAAATCTCAAGAGAAGAGGCTAGTGCTAAACTCAGGACCAGTGGATCTGAACACATTTCTGGGCTTCTTTGAGTTGATCTACACCTTATCCAAAATAGCTCTGTAGCCAAATAAATTCCTGAAATAGAAAAAAGAATAAAGAAAAATCAATTCAAAGTACACTACATAGTAGAAATATGATCACGTTGCATCTTTACATTCATATTTACATAATACAACTGTAAAGTAGCAGAGGTCAATCTATATGCAAAAGGTCACAGACATAATGGTTTGAGGGTAGATTTTTTTCATAAAAACAAACAGTTCCTTCATAGTATTTTTGGAATAGATATATCTAGGTTTTACTGATTTAAGGGGGGGAGGGGAATTTTATAACTGCGGTTTAAGGTCCAACCATTCATTCAGTCCATTTGGTTTAACAGATTTCAGGGTATATATATCCAGTAACTTTCCTTCTTTAATAGCAAGTCTTTTCTGCTACCACCATATTTTTGCACTGGTATATATCCAATGCCTACAAATGTTATATCATTGATGATTGATCCATGCTTTTCAATAACATGTGCCCCTACAGTTGTATCTGTCCTGGCATTTATCACAGATTTAATATGTTCTTGTACCCTTTGCTTTAAAAGGCACACTGTATAACCAACATAATCCAAGATACATGTGCACCACAGTGCTTAAACACAGAAGGGTGTGTCACAGGTTATCAGTTATCTGATTTCCATCTCAATATCTCAAGCAACTCGTATTGGATCTCGCTTGCGAGGTGGCACTACGGGACCTAGTGCTGCTCAATGTTAGGCTGGTTATCAAAGGTAAGAGAAAATGGAGACTAAAATGGTTCTCTAAGGAGGTAGTGGAAAAGGCAAGAACAATAAAAAGGGCATTTAGAACACACAAACAAACCCAGAAGGGTGGAAATAGGGAGACTTACCAAGAGAAACAAAGGGAGGCAGAGAAGGCAGTTAGAAGTGCAAAGGTGCAAACAGAAGAAAATATTGCCAAATCAGTGACAAAGGGAGATGCAAATTTTTTTCGATACATAAGTGAAAAGAGAAGGACAATGAAGGGATAGTAAGACTGAAAGGGGAAGGAGGGTGCAATGTGGAAGAGGACTGCCAAAAAGCGGATATATTGAACCAATACTTCTGCTCAGTATTTACGCAGGAGGGGGAAGGAAACAGGCCAAGGATAAAGGACAAGGTTATAAAGGGATGGGAAGTAGATACAAACCCTTTTACAGATGAGAGGGTACTTAAGGAACTAACAAAGTTAAAGCTAGACAAAGCAATGGGGCCAGATGGATTGCACCTCAGGATACTGAAGGAACTGAAACAGGAGCTGGATGCACCTCTGACAGCCCTTTTCAACCTGTCCTTAAAAACAGGGGAGGTACCAGACCACTGGAGTAGGGAAGATGTAGTCCCACTCCATAAAAGTGGAAATAGGGAGGAGGCAGGAAATTACAGGCCTGTCAGCCTGATGTTGGTGGTGAGCAAGGTAATGGAATTACTATTGAAGGAAAGGACTGGGGAATACCTTTCTAACAATAATCTGCAGGATCGGAGGAAGCATGGATTCACAGGGAGGAGATCTCACCAGACAAACCTAATCAAATTCTTTGTTTGGGTAACCAGGGAAGTGGATCAGGGAGGAGCGGCAGCCATGGTCTACCTGGATTTCAGCAAGACCTACGACACCTTTCCACATAGAAGGCTTTTAACCAAGCTGTGGAGTCTAGGAGTAGATCCTAAAGTGGTGAAATAGGTGGAAAATTGGCCTGGTAATAGTAGTCAGAGGGTGGTGGTAAATGGCATCCACCGTGGAGTAGGCAAAGTGATCAGTGGAGTGCCGCAAGTATCAGTACTAGGGCCAGTCCTCTTCATTGTCTTCATTGGTGACATTACAGAAAGGCTGGAAGGGAAAGTATGCTGTTCACAGATGACACAAAACTCTACGACTGAGTGGACACACGGGGAGGAGTGGAAAGAATGGGGAGCAATCTAAAAAAAACTGCAAGAATGATCAAGGGCTTGGCAGCTGGGTTTTAATGCAAAAAGTGCAAAATAATGCATATGGGGCACAAGAACCCAGGGGCAATATACCAACTGGGAGGAGAGGTATTAACAGTCACAAATCAGGAAAGGGACCTGGGGATGATCATTTCTGATGACCTGAAGGTAGCGAATCAGTGTGACAAGGCAGTGGGAAAGGCTGGTGGGATGCTTGGTTGCATTGGCAGGGGAATCACCAGCAGGAAGGGGGAGGTAATGATACTCCTGTATAGATCACTGATGAAACCTCACCTCAAGTACTGTGTACAGTTCAAGAGGCTCCACCTCCACAAGGACATAGAGAGGATGGAGGCAGTACAAAGAAGGGCAGCCAAAATGGTGCATGGCCTGCATTAAAAGCCCTATGGGGAAAGGCTCAATGAATTAAATATGTACTTCCTTTAGGAAAGGAGGGAAACGGGGAATATGATAGAAACATTCCAACACCTCACAGGTAAAAACAAGGTACAAGAAGTAAGCATATTCCAAAGAAAAAGATGCTTGAGGACAAGGGGTCACACTATGAATACAGAAGGGGAAGGCTCAGAGGAAATGGGAGGAAGTACTTCTTCGCGGAGAGGGTGGTGGATACATGGAAAAGTCTCCCAGAGGAGGTGGTGGGAGCTGAAATGGTTACAGGATTCAAAAATGCATGGGATAGACACAGAGGGATCTTAGAGGTAAGGGGAGGGGGAAGACAGGAGATTGAGTAGGGTCTGTGGTGTCACTATAGGCAGGGAAAATAAGGCAGACCAGGTGGGCTAGTAGGTCCAGGTCCTTATCTGACGACAGATTTTATGTTTCTCTATCTATGTTAGAGTGTGTGTGAAATCAGTTTGGGGAGGGTCAATGTTACTTGGTACTGCTGTAAGTAGTTCTCTTTTACTTTTCTTTTGCAGGCAGGCACAGAAGTGTGTGATGTAATTGCAGTGGGTAATGTATAATTAGCATATAGAGGATAATGTATGGGCAACTATTGGCAACAAGTGTGTGTAGCCATCAAAAGGTTGCCATGGTGACCATTTAAACCCTGAGAGCAAAGCTTGAGAGGTTTTGCTCAACATGGCTACAAATGCTACAAATGGGTGGGGACAGTATTTTCTTAAATTGCCGCCATTGCCGCAAGTCGCAGTGAGTGGTAGCGCTACTGGAATTGAAAATGTATTAGTAATAAATGGAAGAAAAAGGGTAGGTCTTGCTCTTTATCCCTTCTAAGTAGTGTTAAAGTTTATTAATTCATATCTTATTGTTTAAAAATTATTATTGAAGAAGGGAATATTCTAGCCAGACAGCATTAGTGTGAAGCAGTTGTGGTTTGTTTTAAATGTTAATTGATAGTAGAAGTTTAGTTATTTAAGTGAGCTAGGCAGATATTTTAGATATAAATTGTGTTTGCTTACAGTCTGATAGCTAAGTACTGTATTAGTTGCTTGGGATGTGTAGGGGCTATATGGGAAGATTTAAGGGGGCCAGGATTATTTATGGGAGCTCACTGTTGCATGACTTGCACCCTTTTATCCCCCTCCCAGTGTCAGACAGTATTTTCAGATGCTGTTGGGAAGTGGGGATTGGAGTGGATTGTGCTGGTCATGGACAGTGGGGAGACCTATGTATGGGTGGTGGTAGAATTGGGGTTGTTAGGTCCAGAAGGCACCCTGGGTTACAACGGGCATCTGGGAGAGGCCAGACATGGTTGGTGCCCATCTCCAGGGAGTCCACCAGATTGAGTATCCTGGTAACCCGAGGGGCTGCACCACCCTCCAATCCCCTGATGGCAGTGCTTTGCAATGCCAGCTCGATCAAAATAAGATGGCAGTGTGCTGCCTTGATTTCTTGATTGATCTGGCTTGCATCAAGGAGACCTGGGTGGGAGATGATGCGGGCCTGATTTTGAGGCCGCAGTCCCTCCTGGATATACCGTGGTGCACTGCCCCAGAGTGGAACGCAGTGGTGGCAGTGTAGCTATTTGTTTTAGATCCAGTCTGACCTTCACCGTGCACCCAGTGAGAACTCCAGGTTCCTTTGAATGTGTGGCTATTCGTGGAGGACCTGATGTGGGCTGCAGGATCTTCCTTATCTATCGCCCTTCTGGGTCGATTGGGAATTTCCTGCAGGAGATCACAGAATTCATCGCCGATGGAATGTTGGAATCCCCCAGATGTGTTTTTCTGGGGGATTTCAATGTTTGGGTTGACGACGAGAATCATAGATGCAGCTGTGATTTTCTGCAGACTATGTCCTCTTTAGGATTGACTCAGGCTGTTACTGCGTCAACTCATCAGGATGGCCACATGTTGGACCTGGTGTTCTCACTGGGGCTTGAGATCAGTGATCTCAGGATTGATCGAGTACATTGGTCCAATCACTGCACGGTGCAATTCACGCTTGGGGCTCCCACCATAAGCCCTTCCCCTGCTGAGATGATTAGCTGTCACCCTTTGCGAGGTTTGACCCCTGAGGGGTTTTTGGCGGCAGCTAAATTGTCTAGTGTGGGTGCTGCATGCGTTGGAGGTGTTGATACCTATAATAGGGTGCTATCTGACACCATCAACTCCCTCGCTCCTGTCCGTGTATGACCCAGAACTTCATACCTGAGGTCCCCGTGGTTTGACGGGGAGCTCAGGGAGATGAAGAAGATGGGTCTGAGATTAGAGCACTGCTGGAGAAGATCCTGCCTGGAGGTGGACAAACTGGTCCTGCATGCACATTATAGTGCGTACCAGGAGGCAATCAACCGTAAGAAGGCAATGTTCCTGTCTAAGGAGATTGCTGCCGGGAAAATCTGACCAGCTTTTCTCTTCTGGACTGTGGACAGGCTTCTCTATCCTGCTTGTCTGCAGCCGGGAGGGTTTTTTCTGATTTAGATTGTGAGGAGTTTGCTCAGTTTTTTTCGGACAGGGTGTCCTCAATCCAGCGGGTGGCTTCTTCAGCTAGTAATATTATAGCTGACAGTGGTCACCTGATGTGTTCTGAGAGCACTCCGCCTAGTTGGGGAGAGTTTAGACCAGTGGAGGCTAGTGAGGTTATTGAGGTGGCAGACAACATGAAGCATACCTTTTGTGAACTGGACCCGGTGCCAACGCGTTCTTTTAATGAGATGCGTTGACTCTGTTAGCCCGGTGTTTGCCTTGATTGTACGGTGCTCCCTTTCTGAGGGTGTCTTTCTGGATGCCTTGAAGGAGGCTCTGGTGAAACCCCTCTTAAAGAAACTATCTTTGGACCCGGAGATCAAGGCAAATTACTGTCCTATATCCAACCTTACATTTTTGGGGAAGGTGGTGGAGAAGGTGGTAGCGCTTCAGTTGGAAGAGCATCTCGTGTCTCACGAGTTGTACGAACCCTTCCAGTTGGCATTTCGGGCCAGACATAGCACAGAAACTGCACTTGTTCGGGTGCAGAATGATGATCTCAGGGCTAGAGATCGGAGGGACAAGACAATTCTTGTTCTCCTCGATCTCTCTCCAGCATTTGACACTGTGGACCATTCTGTGTTGCTTGTCCGCCTTAGGCAGCTATGTTGTCTCACCGGTACTGTCATCAACTGGTTTGAGTCCTTTCTTACCAACAGGAGGCAACGGGTTATGATGGGGAATTCTTCATCTACACCCAGTCTCCTTTTTTGCGGAGTCCCTCAAGGATTGGTACTGGCCCCAATGTTGTTCGCAGTGTACATGCTGCCCCTGGGAGGGATCATTAGAAAGTATGGTCTGAGTTTTCATTGTTATGTCGATGATACTCAGCTATATTTTTCCTTTGCCCCAGGAACATCCAATGCAGTGGATGTGCTTAACATCTGTCTGGCTGAGATTAACGACTGGATACCCTCCAGTTGGTTGCGATTGAACCCTGGCAAGACGGAGGTATTGGTAGTGGAGTCGAACAGAGTTTGTGATAGGATGGCCTCTGACTCAGAAACTAGGCTTGTCCTTGGAGTTGTGTCACTGAAGGCCTCCTCTTGGGTGTGAAATCTGGGAGTGATTCTGGACAGGAACTTAACCATGGAGGCTCAAATATCCTCCACAGTACCTGTTTTTTCCATCTCAGAAACATTGCCAGAATTAAGCCCCTTGTTCCGCCTCTGGACCTCCCTACCTTGATACATGCCTTAGTCAGATCTAGGCTTGAGTACTGTAACGCGCTCTATCTTGGGTTCACAGGAGGATCTCTCCACAGACTGCAACTGGTGCAAAATGCAGCTGCCTGGTTGTTGACTAGGCAGCAAAAGTTTTGTCATATTACACTGGTTTTATGCGAATTGCACTGGCTGCCAGTCAGGTGGAGAGTCCTTTTTAAGGTGGGTCTTCTCACCTATAAGACCCTACACGGGCAGGGCCCTGGTTACCTGTCAGACCTTCTGTCACCTACCTTCCCCACCCACCCTATTCGATCTTCTAGTGGTGGCTTCCTGACCATTCCCAGAACGAGGCTAAAATCAGCTGGTGATAGAGCCTTTAGTTTGCGGCTCCCGTTCTGTGGAATTCTTTGGCAGCTTGGTCAGGAAGCCCCACAGTGGATATTTTTAAGGCCCGCCTGAAGACTTTTCTTTTTTCCCAAGCTTTTGATATTTAGATTAGTATATACAGTAAAGACTGTGATTGTATTAAATTTAGTTATTCAATCTGTATAAAATTTTGTGTTTTAAATTTGTGCTTTTAAAATTCTGTTTAAAATTTGTGCGGCGCCCAGAGCCTCCGGGACTGGGCGTCTTTTAAATAAATTTTGCCTTGCCTTGCCTTGCTTTGTTGCTGATAGTGGACCATACACTGTCTTTTATAGTGTGTGGACCACATAAACATCAAAAATAAGTCAATTATATTTAAAATAAAGCTGCAGGGTCCTTACTTTCGCATTTTGTCACCATCACTCTCTTCCGGGTCCAACTCTCACTACAGTGGCTGATTCAGGAAGAGCGGAGGATCATGTAGCGTGCACATACCAATGCATTCCATGTTGTTGTACCATCGATGTGACATACTCAAGATGGTACAACAACATCGTAATGTCACATCAATGGTACAACAATGCTGGGAAATGATGGAATTCAGTTAATAATAACGTTCTGTCACACTACATCAGTTATCTCGCTATTATTCTCTGAAGTAATGTCACTTCAGTGAGTAACAAATGGAATAATAGATAGTACCATCAAAAGGTTCTGGTGACATGTGAACCTCATGAGCAAAGCTCCAGAGGTTCCAACATGTCACCATTGCCTCTCAATGGTATTACAGCTGAGTGATGCATAGTCCCCTATTTTTTGTTGTATGAGGACCCAGGAATGTACCCTCCTCTCCTCCAGAACCTCAGTAGCTTATCTTTTCATCCATTTCTCCAGTGTCTTCATATGTCTGACAGGGCTTCATAGCTACAGCATGCAAGTAGCGTGATTTCTTGATAACAAAAAGAGCTCTTTACTTAAAGTGAGTGATTCTCTGTTTAATGCCCCCAAGTCACTGTGGCTTCTATCTCTCTATCTCTTTCTCTGTCATTCATTTTATCAGGAAATGAGAGCAGGGAATGAAAGCAGCTTGAAGAAAAAATCCAGCTTTTTTACCTGTTTTGGGGCAGTGTTTAGGGCAGATATCAGAGACATCCAAGAAGGGAAAAGAAACCTACAGCGGGATTTAAACTACAGACTGCTACCCATTCGCATGCTCGATAGTCATTCACTGTTAACAGGGCTTCAGATCTGCAGCACGCAAGCAGCATGATTTCTTAATAAAATAAACAAAAAGAGGCAGCATTCATGAAACAAAGCCAAAACTGACCTTGCTATTGCCTGTTCTCAAGTCTTAGTCAGTGTTGCCCTGTCTTACACTGCAGGTTCCATTTTTGTGTCAATCTTCTAGTCAGCGGGAGTCAGTGTTTACTGTACATGGAAGATACAGTAAAAGCTGGCTTTCACTGATCACTAGGATTAGAGCAGTGCACGTGGAGATGGATCTCTTGTAATACTATCATTGAGAGTTCAGAATGATAGTATTATGAGCACTGAACAATAGTATCATGGGAATCTAACTATAGTATTATGGGATTTTAAGTGTAGTATTAAAGGAAGTTTTGAAATGGATTTCAGCAGTATTATGTGGCTTATCCATATATTACAGTATGCTTATTAACATGTTAATCATGTGTTACCCACTGCGGTGATGTCTTCAGAATGGGTAACTAGATTTCTCAGCAGCTGGAAATTATTGGGTAGTAATGGTCAACCATATAATATAACTTTGTTTTTGATTATCGGAGAGGGGTAGTTGCATCTATAATAGCCCTTGACACATCTGGAAATACTTAGGAAAATTTAACTTTAAACACAAGTCTGCGTATCTTTAATTTTTTCTGTAATTATCAAATTTTTTTAATTTTTTTTTATCATTAAGGGCATTTGAAAGGAAACCAGATCTCTGTCATACCGGCTCGGATTGTTTATCTATTACTGAATTCTGTTTATGATATTACAATCTGTTGCTGTGGAGATAATTATGAGGTCATAAACAGGAGATTATGATGCCAAGTGTAGATCAACAGCAGAGATGTGGTGAAATAAAACTTTGCCAACAAAGTCACTGCAAAGTGGACAACTTTACACTTGAAAAAGTCTTTGGCTTCCTGACAGTCTATATAAAGCATAACTTTGCTGTGGTAAAAGAAAAGGGCTCTTCATTTTATATAAAACAGAAACCTTCCCAGGACCATGTAGCACCTATCCCACTTTTCTACCCCAGCCAGCCTACAAAGAAGTTTAAATTTAACCCCCTTTTTCATCCCTCCTAGTATCCTATTCCACCCTTCTTCCCTTCTCGCCATCACACAAATGTAAGTTAAACTAGTACTGCTTCCCCACTCCTAGGAGCACTGCATTCCAGCCTTCTGTGCTCACCCAGCCCATAATCATAAGTAAAAATAGTACCCCCTTCCTCAACCCTTGTAGCACCCTATCCCACCTTGCTTCCCTTCCAGTCAGCCCACAAACAGTAAAAGTAGTCCTCCCTTCTCTCACTCCTTGTAGCACCCTAGCTCACCCTGCTCCACTTCTAGGTAAATCACAAACATAAGTATAGATATTATCTCTTACCACCAGCCCTCGTAGTACCCCATTCCACCCTCCTTCCCTTCCAGCCAGTGCACAAATGCAAGTAAATGTAGTGCCCCTTTCCCTACTCCTCATAGCACCCCATCCCATCTTCCTTCCCTGACAGCCAGCCCCAAACATAAGTTAAAATAATGCCCCTTCCCCAGTCCTTGTACTATCCTGTTCTGCTCTCCTCCACTCAGCCAGCCCACAAGCAAAAGTAACAGTGGTTCAGTACCCCTTCCCCAGCCCTCATTGCACCCCATCCCACCCTCCGCAGCCCCATTCCTAGTCCTGCTATATAGTGTAGTAAGGTGTGGGGTTAGTAACTAAGGAGAAAAAGGCCTTTTCTGATTGGTTGGCAAGAGGCACAAACGCTATTGCACCACCTTGAGCAGCCATTGTCTGAATGAATGAGAACATGAGAATTAGCATTCACAGGTGAGGAAGGGAGGATGTGTGCTACAGAGCCTGGAGAATGGGGTAAACGTAAACCTATGTTTGTGGGCTGGCTGGGGGAAGAAGTGTGGGATAGGTGCTATGAGAGTGGGGGATGGGTTTTACTGTTCGTTTAAAAAAAACTTCTCAGGTCACCCTGATGACTTAGTACCAGCATGTTGTGCTGCTGTGCAGATAACCTGCTTTTATTTTATTTTATTTTTTTATTTTATTTTAGTCTTTGGTAACCGGATAAGGCCCACCAGGCACAAGTGCCTGTTTTCAGGGGCAACCTGGGAGCACTAGGCAGTTAAGTGACTTGCTCAGAGTCACACAGTATGCAAGTGGAAGTTGTGAGAATCAAAACAAGGTCTGGTCTGTTGGATGTACCAAGCTCATTCACAGCTCATTACTCTAACCTCCAGATTATACTCTAGGCTATAGGACTGGGCTCAGGTCACTCACATCGGGAAGCAGTCCAGGCTATGTAGTTGTCCTGCAGCAGTGTGCCTCTTTCCAGGGAGGTTGGCAGTGGGCTCTGTTACACAGTGACCCTTGCAGCTGGGCCAAGGAGACTGCTCCTACTGCATATGCACAAGCAACAAAGTGGCTGCTGCCATGCTATGTGAGGTGGGAGGTGTTGGGGAGTAAATGAAGGAGAAAACTCCCAGATCTCACCAAAGGATGATAGCTGTCACAATGTCCAGGCCCCACATCATTCAGCTCCACTGCCCATAACTGGATCTGGACTTGTACCCGGGGGGGCGGTTGGCCCTTTCCTCACCCCCCATACTACAGATTGCAGAACTGTGGAAGACTGCAGCAGCAACAAGGTTAGTGAAGGATGTGGTGTGGCAGTTGCTAGTTATAGCTGAAGGTAGGACAAGACTGGTAAGAAACAAAATAAAATTCCCTGTGACATGAAAGACTGAGTTGTTGAACACCTCACTTCCTACCACACTGGTGGATAGTGTTTGGGAACAAGCACAGATTGCTTGGGGTCAGGAGTGGGCTGGAGAGGTTGAGCATAAGACTGACTACTCTCCTTCCCCGTGGTGGGGTGGCATGGTGTTTCAGTCCTTGGCTGCCACCAGAAGGAGGCCTGCGGAGTAGTACCATGCTCAAGCAGCAAAAGAAGCATTAAGGGAGGGTGCCGTCATTCTGTGCCATGTGTGCACCACCATGGCGGCGAGATCACATGATGCCCATGGAGGAGTAGCAGCACATCGATGCAGCTCCGCTATCAACGAACGGCTAAAATCATTTACTTCTGCTTGATAACTACTCAAAATAGTCTCCTACCTTCTCAGGAATCAAGTGATTTCCAGGGACAATGGACAACAGGACAGGAGATCTACAGCGAAATATGAGTCGAGATGCATCAGAAGAAGAAAACACGGATGTCACGGTGGGGCTTGAGGCAAAAACGCCCCCCAGAAGCACATCTCCGGATTCAGACCTGACTCAGCATATCTCCCAGATAACTCAAGATCAGTTACAGGAGGATATCTGTACTATTAAGACAGCTCTTTTTTCTCTAATAACAGAATTCAAAGATTGGAAAGCTGCATTGTCTGTCTTGGGCAAACGAATAGAGAACATGTCACCATGGCTGAGGAAACCAGGGAAAAAATGGAAAATAGTTGGCATGGGCTGAATAAAGTCCTGCCCTCTGGCCCTCCATCCCGTGCCACTGCCTAGAATGCAGGACCCATCACTGGATTTGAGTTCCCATGTGGGGGAAGACACTCCTCCTCTGCCTGACCCGCCATTGGGGGGCAATCTGTGGGAGTCTCTAGGTCTGGAAGAGCTGGGTTGAGGTGGTTGCCAAATGGGGGTGGAGACAGGGCTGAGAGAACCTGCTCATGCCTGACCAGCCAGGAAAAAATCTCTGTGGGGGAAAAAAAAGCCTCCACAAAGTAGCACTTTGCTGGATTTGTTTCCTTCATGAGTGCAAAAATATGAAAAGTGCCCATTTCATGTTTGAAGTGCCCCTTCCCATGCATGTCCCCCCTTGAAGTTCCCTCTTCTCTTTGCATAAAACAATGTGAAGCCCTTCACAAAGTATGGGAACTTCGACAATTTTTCGCCAAGTGAAGTCAAGTTACTATACACATCGCTTACCAGCAGGCAAGGGCAAATAGTCTGTCTTCTTAAAACTTGTCTTAGTAATAAAGAAAAAGTAATGGAATTGTGTTTAAATTGCACACTTTTTTTAAGTTTTCCAAATTGTGTCGGGGCTCTCCTGTTAAAGTAATATTAAGCTAGATGCCCTGTTAGTCCATGGCTAATTAATATTCAGTGGGCTGGGAACAGTGTGCTTTCTAGCACCCAAGGTTCTGCAGATTGCTAATAAGTAGGATGCAGGTTATCCTTTTTTTCGTTAGTTTGTGAAGCTGTTATGTGAGCTATGTTGTGATAGAACTGGTACTATGCAAACTGTGAATGAACACTGCTGCTTTAAGATGCACTTTTCTGTTTAATAGTTTTTGACTTATGAGAAACATAAAGTCTTCTTTGTGGTAACTTCTTCCTCTGGCTTCTCCGTAGACACAATACAGAGAATACTGCTGCATAGTATACTAATGAAGTAATTGCTTTTTAGACCTTATCTATTCCCAGTTTATCAAGTGTGGGGCTCTTTGTTTTTCTTACTTGCCAACTGCATTTGCTTACTTAGAATTTCTGAAACCTGAGCATATTAACATTAATCTTTTAAATTGTAATGACAAAATGGCTGAACAATGAAACACTAAACTGAACGTACCATTAATCTTTTATGGTGGTGCTTATACTGTCTGTACAGTGGATTCAGAGAGAAAGGATTATAGCAATTGTTGCACCAATGCAGCTTATTACTAACCTGGAGGAATCTCTGTGCTCATTTAGTCTGGGGAGACATTTATTTTTAATTGGTTTAAAAAATGTGACCATGAACACTTAGGGAGTTGACACTTGTACTCAAGAGTGCCCTTGTAGACCTACAGGCCAAACTAAGTTAAGATTCACATACTGCCATTTACCAGAAACTGGGTTCCGACAAACAAACTGATTTTACTTCTGTCCTGAACCAGGATGCCAACCGAGATCTTCAGTGGTGAAACATAAAATAAACATAGAAACATATAATTTGATGGCAGATAAGAACACTTGGCCACCCAGTCTGCCCATTTTCCTAACCTACTGTATTACCGTAGACACTACTTGATCTCCAGATTAGCTCTCCCTTCCCTAATGACTAAAGTTCCCTTATGTCTATCCCATGCATTCTTGAATCCCGCCAAAACTTTTGTCCCCACCACCTCCACTGGAAGGTTGTTCCAGTTATTCACTACTCTCTCTGTGAAGAAGTACTTCCTCACATTTCCCTTGAGTCTACCTCCTCCAACTTTATAGCATGTCCCCTTGTTCTTGAGCATCTTTTATTCTGAAAAATGCTTCCCTTTTATTATCTTATTTATACCCATGAGGTACTTGAAAGTCTCTATCATAGCCCCCCTTTCCCTTCTTTCTTCCAGGGTGCACAAATTAAGGTCCTTTAGTCTCTCCTCATGTGGTCTCAGGTGCAGACCCTGCACCATTTTAGTTGCCCTCCTCTGGACCGCCTCTACTCTGTCTGTGTCCTTCTGGAGATGTAGTCTCCAGAACTGGACACAGCACTCCAGGTGAGGTCTCACCAATGATTTATACATTGATATCACCACCTCCCTCTTTCTGCTAGTGATAACCCTCCCTATGCACCCTAGCATCCCACTGGCTCTCCCCATAGCCTTGTGTCACTGGCCATCTTTAGGTCATCAGATATGATTATCCCCAGGTCTCTTTCCTGTTTGGTGGTCATTAGTATCACCTCCCCATCTTGTGCTCCACCCCTGGGTCTCTATTAGGGCTGTGCATCCCCTGAATATCATTTTCCAAATACCACGAATAATGGGCTATCCGAATATTCGGACTCGAATACTGAATAGCCCACTGTTTGAGCGGTATACGGTATTCAGCCAGGGGATTGCCTAAAATGAAAAAATAAAGCCTTTTTTGGCTCCCCTCTCCTAGCCAACAGTAGAACAACAAATATAATCCCTGGTGTCTAGTGATCCCCCCTCTCCCACTGATCACCTGGCCAAACTGAAGAATCACCCCCCCCACCACTGAGATTGCCATCAATTTCCCAGTCTCCATTGTCTAAAAATAAAAAAAGTCCTGTTTCCCTGGTGTCCAGTGGACCCTCCACCCTTGCACCCTGCCGACAAATATAATCCCTATTGTCTAGTGGTCCCACCCCCTGGCTGATCACCGTCCCAAACTGAAGAATCCCCTTCCCCCGCCAAGATTGTCATCAATTTCCCAGTCACTATTGTCTAAAAATAAAAAAATAAAATATGTCCTGTCTATCTGGTTTCCAGTGGACCCCTCACCCTCCCACCAGATAAGTTTCAGTGCACACACACCCTGGTCCTCCTCCTGTACCCCGAGTGGGCCAACGACACAACCCTCCACTCACCTCCACGGCCGGCAGCCTGACTGAGCACTTCAATGAATGAGCACATTACATGCTCATTCATTGAACTGTTCAGATGGGCTGTCAGCCATGGAGGTGAGTGAAGGGCTGTGCCGGTGGCCTGCTTGGGGTACTGGGGGGGGGATGTGTGCACTGAAACTTGTCCGATGGCAGGGTGGGAGGTCCACTGGACACCAAGGAGACAGGACATTTTTATTATTAGTTTAGACAATGGGGACCAGGAAATTGATAGCAAACTGGGGGGATTCTTCAGTTTGAGCTGGTGATCGGTTGGGTGTGGGACCACTAGACACCAAGGACTATATTTGATGGGGGGGGGTCTACTGGACACCAGGGAGACAGGACATTTTTTTTTATTTTTAGACACTGGGGACTGGTAAATTGATGGCAATCTTGGCGGGGGAGTGATTCTTCAGTTTGGGCTGGTGGTCAGTGGGGGGGGGACCACTGGACACCAGGGATTATATTTTTTTGTTCTACTGTTGGCCAGGAGGGGGGAGGTTTTTTTTTCCACATTTTAATCGATATCCCTCCTAGCCACGAATATCGAATACTGAATATTTTGGCCCGGAATACCGAATATTCGGAAAAAGGTATTCATACAACCCTATTCTCTATGCCTTAAGTGCATGATTTTGCACTTCTTCACATTGAAACTTAGTAGCCACATTCTTGACCACTCCTTAAGCTTTCCTAGATCCCTATTCATTTTTCCATCCCCCTGGAGTGTCTATCCTATTGTAGATTTTAGTGTTATCTGCAAAAAGGCATACCTTCCCTTTTAGTCCTTCTGCAATGTCACTAATAAATACATTAAAGAGGACCGGAGCCAATACTAAGCATTTTGGCACTCCACTAGTCACCCTCCCTCCCTTCCTTGGAGTGAACTCCATTTACCACCACCCTCTGATGCCTATCCCCCAACCAGTTTACCACTTTTGGCCCCACTCCCAGGTGCCACAGCTTGTTTACTAGTCTCCTTTGTGGAACGGTGTTGAAGGTCTTACTGAAATCTAGGTAGACCACTTCTACCACTCCACCCTGATCTACTTCCCTGGTTACCCAGTCAAATAAATCTATCAGATTTGTTTGATGTGACCACCTCCTGGTGAATCCATGTTGCCTTGGATCCTGTACTTTGCTGGTATCAAGATACTCCATAATCCTTTCCTTCAGCAGTGATTCCATTAATTTCCCCACCACTGAGGTCAGGCTGACTGGTCTGTAATTTACAGCTTCCTCCCTGCTACCACTTTTGTGAAGTGGGACTACATCTGCTCTCCTCCAGTCCTCCAGGACCACTCCCATCTCCAGTGAGTGGTTCAACAGGACTGTCAGAGGTGCAGCCAGGACCTCTCTGAGCTCCTTCAGTATCCCTGCTTGTATTCCATCTGGCCCCATTTCCTTGTCCACTTTCAGATTTGCTGGATCCTTTAGGACTCTCTCCTCTGTAAATGGACTAGTATCCACCTCCCTTCCTTCAATGCTACTGTCACTTAATTGTTGTCCCTCACCTTCCCCTTCCTCCCTGAACACTGAACAAAAATATTTTTTCACAATATTTGCTTTTTCCTGGTCCCCCTCCACATACTCCTCCCCTTTCCTCCTTAGCCTTACAATCCCTCCCCTGTTTTTCCTCCTTTTACTTACATATTTGAAAAATGTCTTATCCCCTTTCTTTACTACCTGTGCTATTGTCTTCTCTGTTTGCACCTTTGTGCTCCTGACTGCTTCCCCTGCCTCCCTATGAATCTCATGCTACACATCCCTACAGTATACTCCTCCCTCTGTGTCTCCTTATACTTCCTGAATGCTAACTTTTTTGCCCTTACCTTCCCAGCCACTTCTTTTGAGAATCATAGCAGTCTCTCTCTTTTTTTATCTGCAACAAATATTCTGAAAAACCCTTGTTGTCTTGCCAAGACATACAGTAAGGTTTTTCCTGACAGTTTTCAGGGTGAATACAGTTAGTGCTCTTTAACAAGCTGCTGACATGATTCAGGGCAGCCAAGTTACACCAGGATGTTGCCGGTCCAAGGGTTTAAATAAGCCATCTTAATATGTTTTCTTCCCACAGAATTTAAGAAGATTTTCACCTTCTTATGTTCCACAGCTCTGCTCTGCAGATTTAAACTGTACTATTAAATCAGTAAACATAATAAATACTACTCCCATAAATAAATGATGGCCTGCAGACTTTAGTAACGTTATTGTACACATCCCCTCCCTCCCTGATTCCTCACTTAAGCTGTTTTTGGGTGTGGAGCTACGGCTTGTCTCTCCAGAGCAGTACAGGGTTGTGAAACATAAAAAGGTTTCAATCATTATAAATACTATGAAAAAATGTTAAGAAGGCTTACTTATAATCTTGGACTGGCAACAGCCTGGTGTGACGTGTCTGCCCAGCATCATGTCGGTTGCTTATTAATGTACAGAAATTGTGCTCACCGTGAAATCTGTCAAAATAAGCCTCATAGAGTCCCTCAAGATAAGGGAGCCAGGGTTTTTCAGAATATTTGCTGCAGTCTTTATAAGAATCTTACACCCTAGTGCCAGTATCATCCTGTTGTGACTTGCTTGCCACGTGGTAAAAATTGCCAGCTGCGACCAATATTTTTTGGCAAAAAAATGTCATCATATTTTTTAATAATATTGCAGTTCTGATAAAAAAGTTACTAGACTCATTTTGTATTTCATTTTATGTACAGTTTTCCTGAACTGAGACATCTGACACCAGATATTCAAATGTTAGCATGGGTGCTAAAGGTATTTGTCCACGTTAACCAGGTTTTCCACCCAGTTTGTGAGTAAAGTCTATATTCAGAGACACCTGTAGCCTGGGCAAAACCCATTCGTGCCCAAGCACTAACATAATACTATGCCCGTGAAAGTGAGGGGTTCCCCCCTGCATATGGGTGCAGTGGCAATTTCAGACATTCGCATTGGCGATAAATGGCATCTACAAGGGTGCTATTTACCGTCCTTTCAAACCTAGTCTTAACTGGGTGCAAAGCCCTGGTGGTGGGATGGCTGTACTGCTCCATCACCCTCTGAACTGCTGTACCGGTAAACCAAAGAATGCCCTGGTTCATGTCAGTGTTTCCCTGAAGTCTAGTGGCATCCCATTCTCCAATCCCTGGGAACATCCTGTCTAGTGGCACATCCCACCTTCTCATGCCCCATCCTAGTCTGTGTCAATGTTGTCTTGTTGTATAGTGGCATCCCCCACCCTTTGACCCCCCCCGGTACTGTGCATAGTCTCCCTGGTATCTAGTGGCACCCCTACCCTCTGATCCCTCACCCCGGTACTGTGCATGTACTCCCTGGTGTGAAGTGGCACCCCCTACCCTCCAAACTCCTGACCCAGTTCTGTGAATGTGCTCCCTGGTGTCTAGTAGCACCATACACCCTCAACCCCCATCCCAGTGATCTCATTGTAGTCCCTGGTGTCAAGTGCCACCCCCCACACACCAGTCCCAAGGCACCCCTGCCCTCTGAGCACCGATCCCCCATCCCGCTCACAATCCTGTGTCTGTAGTGTCCAGTGGTACCCCCCACCTGCCGATCACCCATCCCAGTGCCTGCACTATAGTCCCTGGTGTCTAGTGGCATCCCCACCTGCTGAACATCAATCCTAGTGCTACCACTGATTCCCTGTTGACTAGTGGAGCCCCCCCTCCATCCTCCTGGGCTTTCAGAGTTCCCTGCCCCCCAGATGTTCAGCTGCTTCCACCCATTTCCCAACCTATATCCCTAGCCTATCCCTCACATTCAGTGGTACCCCCTCCGTGGACTGCTGGTCACCACACAGACTGCTGAACAGTGGCATTTCCATGGCCCTCCACCCACTCTGCCCACACCCTGCACAGCACCCACCACAGCCCCTCTCTTTCCAGCAGGATGGGACCGTGTGGCCCATACCTCTGTGGTGACTAGCACAGCCCTCCTCTCACCTCCTTGGTCAGCCACCGTATGAGCTGCAGTGAGCACATGTATAGTATTTCAGCTCATATAGTGGCTGGCTGAGGAGGTGAGAGGAGGGCTGTGCCAGTCATTGTAGAAGGATGCACTGCATGGTTCCATCCTTGCCCATAAGGGGGGCTTAGGGTGGATGCTGTCCTGGGTGCAGGTGCACCACTGTTCAGAAGTCTATGTGGTGACTGGCAGTCCAGGTTGTACCACTGGATGCCAGAGATAGGCTCAAGAACATTGGGCCAGGATATGGGGGGATGCCACTGGACACCTGGGGGACAAGGAATTCTACAGTCTGATAGGCCAGAATGGGGGGTCCACTAGCCACAGGAAACTAGTGGTAGCAGCAGAATGGGTGCTTGGTGGATGGGTACTACTAGCCTCCAGTGCATACATAAGCATTTAGGGGATGGGGGTTGGGGGGTTCCCCTAGACACCAGTGACTATAGTGCAGGCACTGGGATGAGTGAGGAAAGGGTGGGAGTTGCCACTGGACACCAGGGACATGGAATATTGTACAGGATGGGGGTTCAGAGGAGATGCTGCTAGATGTCAGAGACTACCTTGCAGGCACCGGGATGAGTGGAGTGCCACTAGACACTAGAGACATTTTCCATCATTGGAATGGGTGTGTGTGGGGGGGCACTGGACACCAGTGACAATAGTAGGATCACTGGAATGGGTGTTGGGGTTAAGGGGTCCCACTGGGCACCAGGGCACACATGTGCCATACCAACTGGGTGATTGGATGGTGGAGGTGCCACTTGACACCAGGGTATACTTGTGACATACCAGGATTGGTGGTTGGAGGATGGAAAGTGCCTCTAGTACATTGGCGGGACAGGTATTCGGGGGTTGGGCATGACACTAGCCACCAGGGATAATGTCAGGTTGGGCGCAACCATGCTGCTGCTTCCAATGCAAATAAGCCCATAATGGGCATGCTAATGGCCCCTTAACACCTTGCATGCCCAATGGGCTCATTTACATTTTTGCGGCTGAATATTTTGCCAGGACTCCCAATGCTATCTGATCTAGGGACACAGTTTCCTGTGGTCTGTATACTGCCGAGGTACATGTTGGGGCAGAGCAACTTGACTTAGTGCTGTGACAACATGGGCCAATATTCAGTCGGATAGCAACAGTGCACTATCAAATTGAATATAGCAACCTCTGTGTCAGGTGCAAATGCAGCGCAAACCTTTGCGCTCTGCTTTTGCACCTTTTTGAATATCTAGCCCCAAGTTTTAAAGTTTTTTAAAATTTCTGGTCTCTTGCAATGCTGACCATAAAACAAACAAAAAAAAAAAGTGGTGTGCTGCTGCGGTGTTTACCACAGAAATGTGTGCTATCCCCACCCTTATATATCCACAGTATAAATCTCACTTTTACTGTCAAAGAGTAACCTCAACAGATGAGAGGTTGAAAATGCTAGTGGGACCATTATATTGATTGGAATCATTACTTGCAATACAAGTAGTAAACAGTGTTTTAAAAATGTCTGAAGGAATTTAAAATACACAGTTGAAGACTCTGTGGATGTCAGAAATAAATATTGCTTAAAAGCTCTATGATTATTTTTTCTTTTATTGTTGTTGACTAGCGAATAGTACTGCTTTTTTTAACTTAAGCTACACTGTAGCCATCTACTGGTTAAAGACTGAAACATCAAATATAAATTAATAACTTCAGGCCTGATCCACAAAGGTATCTCGGATATGTGTGAATTGGGCATATCCAGCGTGTGAACCTCTGCACTGACAGATACCAGCAAGCATACCTTGGTAGCCCCAGTGCACATGAGAAGTGAAGTGCACAGGCACCAGGTTTGTGCCAGGGAGCAGAGCAGGGCCAGATTCTGAACATCCCATTGAATGCCTGGGTTGGCTTCCAGTACAGATCCCCTGCTCTGTATGCAGTCAGGTGGAGCAAGGGATTATGGCGTATGAAAAACCTTCAAGAACAGCCTATTCCAATCGTAACTTTTTAAACAAATAAAATTAAAAAAGTGAAGTTATGCCCTAAGCTTTCCATGCCAGCTTGCACAGCTAGAAACATAGAAACATAGAAGTTGATGGCAGATAAGGACCACAAGGCCCATCCAGTCTGCCCATTTCTTTTTCTACCTTATAAATATGCCATTGGCCCTTGCTCTATCAGTGGCCTATCTATTCATACTCATTTGTATTGCTCCCTTATGCCTTTCCCATGCCTGTTTGAAGCCCTGTACTGTATTCATAGCCACCACTTCTTGAGGTAGGCCATTCCATGCATCCACCACCCTTTCTGTGAAAAAGAATTTCCTCACATTCCCCCTTAATCGGCCCCTCTAATCTCATGCTGTGTCCTCTTCTGTTCTATTTTCTTAGATTAAAATGTTAGATTTCTTTCACCTTTGTTAATGCCCTTAAGGTGTTTAAGGTGTTTAAGGGCATTAACAAGGTGAAAGAGTCTAACATGTTTAAATACAAGAAAAATAGCAGGGCAAAGAGTGGGGGGGGGGGCAATTGGGCCCCCAGTAACTCTTGGCAGCTTTGCAGAAGGGTGCAGCATGAGTCCCTCTTCATGTAGCATGTGGCCCCTGCACTGGCTTTTTATACCATGCTGAAACTGGTGGTTGGCACAAAAGATTGCCTCACCCTTGTGTTCACCCCTGACATGGCCATGTAGAAACATGTGAAGCACAGGATCAGGTGTAGAGGGTGTGCACAAATTGATTTAAGTACAGATGTTATTTTGCAATTTCTGGCAGCAAGCAATTAATAAAATTGACACAAACAGTCTCCTCGTAAGGTTTAAGAACCTGCCAACTATAATGACTTTGCATTCTCCAGTTTTAAAGTCTCAGTGGTTCATCAATTTGCAGTTTACATTCCTGCAAAATTAAATTTTAAAATGTTGTGAAAGTTTGACTACTTTTAAATCAGTCCCATTTAAAGCTGTTAATATGAACCTGGTCAGAAATGACAATGTGGTATAGTAGTTTAAATGTTTCAAATTTGGTTAAATGTGCATATGTTGTTCTAAATTTAGAGGGAAATAACTAAAATTAAAATGTTGGCAACATGTTTGGCAGGCTATAATTCAGTCCCATATGAAGCTAGAAATATGAAACTAAGTACATATATACATGTAGTGATTCCATGCACATCTGTAAATTTTTATAACATTTCAGCACATTCTGTCAAAATTATACTAAAATAACAGAAATCTAAATTTTGGCAAAATGTTGGCTACCTATAATTCAGCCCCCTTTGAAGCTTGAGACTTAAAACGTGGTGTACGTTTTTCTAAATCCTGAAACTGTGAAGAAGTTTGGATAAGAAATTATAAAATGTTTAGCCACCCATTACTCCTTCCTCTTACAACTCTGAAATTTGGTACATTTATGTATGCTATTATTCACTGTTGACATATTAAATTTGGTGTAATTTATACACATACCTTTAAAATAAGAGCAATATAACTGACATTTAAAAGTTGGTGAAATTCCACAGATGTTTCATGCAAATTCTGCAAAATTCCTCAATCAGAATGATCATCCCATGGGCATTGAATGGGCAAAATTTTAAGTTCCTCACAGCTCCTGGGGATGGTCAAAAAACTCACCAAACCCGTCAAACTAGAGCAATAAGAAGCAAAATTACCACATGCACAGTTGTATGTTTATGTGCTGTAAGTCTACTTCAGAAGCAAAAATCAGGCTGTATCACACACATGAAAGTCCTAACAGGCTGAGCGTACTGATGTTTCCGTGTCAGGAGGTGGCACTTTCTTCAGAGCACTGAAACATCAACATGCTCAGTACTGTACATTTGGAAGTCATGTCTCACTGTCCTCCATGCTCATCTTGTAACCTCATATGAGGTGCTTTAAATGTGTGGCAAGTTCATTTTTATGTGTGTGATAACAGCTTGATTTTCACTGCTGAAGTGGATTTATAGGAAATAAAGAAGATACATGAAGTAATTTTGCTTCACTGAGTCCTTATTGTCCTAATGCAACTTGGGTCTGATGAGTTTTTCAACTACCCCCTCCTTTTATTTTATTTTTTACTTGCTTCATAAACTAACATGGAAAGCCCACTCTAAACAAGATTACTGTTCTTCACAGGGAAAAAAATTGCATCCCTGCTTTGATGATCATTTATTTATTGATTTGTTTTTGATTACTGGGTCGGTGCAGTAGACATAGAAAATGCTTATTTTCAGGCATGACCCAGGAGGGTCTATGACAACTCACTCCCGACTTTTCACTCCTGCCATACTCACTCCCTCCATTATGCTCCCGCGTCAACTCACTCCCTATCAAATTCACTCCCATGGCACTCACTCCTGTAATGCTGTTTTACTCACTCCTGTCATTTTTAACATCAGATGCAACAATCATTAACAGATCACAACATAACATATAGCCTCCCTTTCTTGGCTCTTATTTGCTTTCCATGTTGCTACATTTTGAAAATGGCTGGGCGTTTTATACTGTCTAAATGAAACAGGAACAAGCTTGTGGATGAGAATAATTACTTCTACACAATGCATAAAAGGGTCCGCAAAAAAAAAAAAAGGCAATATGTGAACGCTAGGGTGCACACAAGAGAGCTTACCTGGCAAATATGGATTGTCTTGGCTACATAATAGATAAATGCAGCGAAGTGAAATACTGTTTTTAAATGGAAAAATACTGATTACACAGTTTTAAGTACATAAACATACATTTCTCTTGTCCGGACAAACGTAGTAGAGTCCCTTCTCCCAGACAAAAGTATTAAATTCTGTACACATCATAACTGCCTAATCAAAACAGTCCCTGAGTTTCTCCCTCAGACAAAAGTAGTGGAGTCTCCAGTAATCCCAATAGTACTCCAGAGAATTGGCAAATTCTGGTAGGAATAAATACTGCATTGTGTATCGGAAGAACAAATTGGAGAGTGAAAGGGGCAGGAGTGAGTTGTCGCAGGAATGAATAGACACTGGAGCATATTGTCGGGCGCCAGTTGATGCAGAGCGAGTTGTCGGGAACAAATTGTCATGCTCCCGACCCAGGAGAGTACACATAATTACAATTAGAGTCAATACAGAGTAGTAAAGGTACATTAAATACAAAGCCATGAACAGTTCAAAGAGAACAAAACAATCCTTGCAGTCAATGTAAGACACCAGTAATGTACGAAAGTCTGAGGGACTAGTATTATACAACAGTAATGCACAATAAACAAAGAAAGTAAAACTTATATCTAAGATAAGATGGCAGGACAATATTAAACAGTGATGCACAATAAACAAAGAATGTAATACTATCATGGTAGCAGGACTTTAACTCAAAGGATGAAATTAAGTTTCATGTTCATTGACTTTTCTTTATCACCTTATTTCAGATGTCTTTATAGAACAAAATGCAAGCATGATATCATTATTTACTAAACATCTAAAGTAGCAGTGCAATGAAATTGGGGAAAATTGGGCTCCTACCTTTTTTCACTATAAAAGATTTCAGGCATCTTACTGTTCAATTTGGTGGTAATATTTTCTAGTTTTATCAAAATGTTAATATTTAATTAATGTTTTAATAAGTTTCTCTTCTCAAGAAAAAAGTGGGCCACCACATTTGGCTTAGAAATAGCATTGTAGGCCTGTCAAGGGCTAGGGACGAGAAAATGAAAGAAATTAATGCTGCATAGCATAGGAGGTATGTCAAAAAGTAGTTCTGAAAGACATTGTAATATTTTTATTAATTATAGCGGAAACTAGCATTTTTGCTGCACTGCTGCTTTAAAATTATATTTTGGCTCGCAGTCCAGAATATATGCCACAGCTTTCAATTTGGGGAATTGTTCTCTCAGTTTAGGAAACCAAATTATTGGCCAGATTTTCAGTTGCAAAAGCAGTTGCAGTGTTTTCTTCCCCACTGAGTCATGATCAAGAGGGTCAAATGCATCACAAGCATCCACAAAGTAATTTGCGAGCACACAAGAAAAGGAACACTGGCTAATATGCTATTGACCTACAGGGTCATTATGAATTTGTTGCTGACCTCACGTGGTTTGTTGTTGGCTGGAGCAGTTGAAAGGAATTCATGCCTAGTAAAAGTGAAGAGTAGCTCACTGCAAATGCTCATAACCTTGCAAGCTGGTGGGGTGGGGACAGGAGGATAAATGATAGATTAGGGAAAGGGTGGAGGATCAATTGACATTAGAATGTTAAATTCTTCAGAAAGAGGGTTGTAAGGTCTGCATCAGATGTTGGAGGGACTGCATTAGATGTTGGGAAGAGGAAAGGGTTAAGTAATGCATATGGATTGGGGCTGGGGTGTACCACTAGGTACCAGGGAGGGGCTTGAGAGGAGGATGGAGTTCTGGGCATGGCAACATAGTTGCAGTGCCCCTTTACAATTTGCGTTAAACTGTCATGCCAATGAGTTATTTTTGCATTTCTCTGTGAGTTGCGTAAGTGTTGCTGTTTTAAGCACAGCCTTACAAAACCTGTTGCTTAAGAATTGCTATTCAGTTTTGCACTGCGTTGGTGACAGAATGGCAAATGCATTTCAGGTGAGTTGTTTAACAAATGTTACTCTTGAACAGGTTAAGTACTGAAAAACAATGCAATATAAGTTGCCAATTCATTGACAGCTTTATAAAGCAATTCCAAACTATTTGGTTGGTGTGACAGTTTACTACACATTTTTATTAAACAACTCACCTGAAATGTATTTGTTATTCTGTCACAATATGGTGCAAAACTGAGTGGCAACTCTTAAGCTACAGGTTCTGAAAGACTGTTTAAAACAGCAACACTTATGCATGTCTCTTAAACATGTCACCTTGTTACCCCAAGATTTTGACCACACACCAGGTGTACCACTGTAAACATTTAAAACAATTAAAAGAATGTTGAAGAAATGTGATAAAATCTCTGTATGTTAGCCAGGGTTGAGCTGGTGTAATGTTTTAACACTGCATTGCAAACAGGAGAGGTTTGTTATGCCTATTTGAACATATTAAAACACGAATCTTGTATTCCTGAATCTAGTGTGCCATTAGCCAGTGGTAGGTCCAGGAATTAAGAATGACCACCCAGCCCTATCACTGGGGGTCACTTTGCATGTGGCCCACAGCAGAGAAGGGAAGGGCTGCTGAGGTCTTCAAGCAAAGAGACAGCCGTAGACTGGCTGGACCTAGCAAGCTTGAAGGTGCTTTGGGGGGAGGGGCTGGTGCTGGTCTTCACTGATGGAAATGGTCAAGGGGGTATAAAAGGCAAGAATTGTTTTTGAATTTTTCAGTGAGTTGCCTTAATGTTGCTCTTTTAAGCACAAAGTCTTACAAAACCTGTTGCTTAAGAGTTGCCATTCAGTTTTGTACCATGTTGTGACAGAATAACAAATGCATTTCAGGTGATTTGTTTAATAAAATTACTCTTGAACTGGTGAAGTGTTGAAAAACAATGCAATGTAAGTTGCCAATGCATTGACAACTTTATAAAGCTGTGCTAAATCAACTGGTTGGTGTGACAGTTTACTACAAACTGTATTGTATTGTGTTACATTATGGGTTGGGTCAGGGCCCCTAGTGCTCTGCAGCAGAATTTTCTCATTTCTGCAGCAGGGTTCCTTGGCTTCTGCAGCAGCATTTTCTGACTTCTGCGGCATGATTTATTCATTTCTCTGGCAGAATGCAATTCTGCCATTGGCTAAATATGATGTGATGTCATCAATGACATCACATGCTGAGCATAGAGGAGGGGCTTCATGATAAACGAGATGGGAAAGAAAGCCTAACACTACAGAAAAGCAGTATATTTGAATGAAAATTCACCAAAACAATTAATTCTGTGGCACTATATATATTCTGCAGCATGATGCAAATTCTGCGGAAAATTCTGCAACCGCAGAATCGCAGAATTCCGGGGGCCTTGGGTTGGGTGCATGTTGCAGCATTACATAATGCATGATCTGTGCTCCTCACCATGACATAAATGGGTACTATCCCCAAAAGCTTCTGCTAACATCTGGAATGGTGATCTGAATTGGAAAGCACTCACCTAGGAATCAGGCCATACATATGTAAAAAGTATAGATAATGAAGGTAGTTTACTGGTAATTTCAGCTTCATGCCGGGGCTAGATATGGTACATGCCCCAGTAAAAAAAAAAATCTGCTGTGCCAAAACTCTGTCCCATTGGTGACAGACAGAAGCCATGTGATAAATGTGATAAAATCTCCATGTATTAGCTGAGCTTGCTTAAACTTTAACATTGCATTGCAAACAGGAAAGGTGTGGCCATCTCCTAACTGGTGAGCTCCCCAGTGGTCACCTGTGAGCCTGTTTTGGGCCAGAGCACACTACATAAAATATGAAGCCAGAGAGTGGTTTCCACAGAAGAAAGAAAAAGCAGTGGGACTTAAGCTCATATTGGTGTGTTAAAATTTAAAGTGTAGATTCCTGACCAATGAGGAGCTCACCTTGCTATTAGTAGTTGGGCTGACTGTGATTGGCCAAGTGCTGAGAACAACAACCCCTTTAAATGTTAAAATGATAGCAGGAAAGCCAAGTAAGAAAACTGATTTGACTTGAATGAATTGCAGACTTTCAAACAGTTTTGGTGGGCACTAGTACTAGAACTATTTGATCATAACAATCCTCTTTCACCGAACTCCTGATATCCATGCTTTCAACCATACTGTACCTCTTAACCTTTTGCTACTGAAATGTGGGATATTCACACTCAGAATGTAGGAAATTGAGAGACACTGGCCCTTAAGACGTGGACACAGTTTCAAAGATGGAGATAACCACTCAGAACAGTGTAAAAGATGGAAAATAGTGCCTCATTGTGCAAATATTCATCTTACTGTAGTAGCCTTCATTATTTAAGCAATAAGGTGCTTCCAGGGGGTAGATTAACAGTCTGTTAATCACCCCCCTTGTAGGATAACGTGGCATGAGGTGAAGCCGAGTGCCATATTGCCACAAGGGAGTAATTAACTGGCTGTTAATATAACCCTTGGTAGTACCCTGTTGCTATTATTATAATCTGGAATTTTTAAAATTTATTTTATTTAATTAATGTTAGTTTTAGGAACACAAAATCTGTAACTGACTGTAAACTAGTCTTTCTGCATTTGGCATTGAATAGCTGGAATGTCCAGTGCAGAGCTAGTCTTGGTGTACTGGTATCCATGGCAACCTATCACACTCAATAGTGTTCTGTTTCTAGCAGTTGTGTTTTGCTGTGAGATTTAACACTAGGATGGAGGAATATCATGCAAATTACATGCCAGGTGAAGGCACTGTGTGTGTGGAGAGGAGATGTCCTGGGGCTCTTGAATATGAGGGACTGTCGATGCTAAATATTGCCTCATGTCTGTGAATAGCCAGCTGTGATTACAGCCAGTTAATACTGGGAAGACTGCTGGCTGTTTGCAAGTTTGTGGCTGGGCTGTGATGCAATGCTTTATGCTGTGCCCATTATAAAAATAAAGGATGTCCCATTCCTCAATCACCTCAATCGGACCTGCCAGCATAATGTATTAAAAGTGTGTGAGAGCTGCCGATTGTTAGCTGTGAAAAAAAAATAAAGCCATTCCAATGATGATAAAAGTAGAACCACTTCCCCACTCTTATTGGTATTGGAGAAGCTGACAGAAGTAGAGAGAAAAACACATAAAATGTTTATTTTCTTTTTTTTTGTGCATGTGATTTTTACAGTATTACGTTGATTAAGATATCCATTGAATATGATCCTGAGATATTTACTGTATAAAAGCAGTGTGGGGGGCACTATAGTGGCAACCTACAGAATGACTTTTTTATTTAGTTTTTATATGCGCTTAATTGGCATGGAGAGCTGCTCTCATACAATTTTAATAATTTATGCTGGCTTGTCAAGGGAGTTGGTCAAGGAATGGGAATGGGCACAACATAAGTACCCCGCGATACCACTGTGACAGGTTGGGGCACACCACATTTACAATACATAGCAGGAGTTTGTTTTTCTTTACATTTTTTTAAGAATCAACATGATCAGTGGCTTTTACACCATTAATCAAACTATCCTATGCCGTTTGATAAATGTGATCGGTGACCAGGACATTCATTTTTAAAATTAAAAGTTTGATGAAAATAGCCAGGACTTCATTCATAAATATGACTAAGAACATATGCTGTGAAAATTAACCCTACTAGAACCCTGGCAACCAATCAGATTGCTGCAAACATTGCTGCATTCTAATATATGAGTTTGTGCTTTAAAGTTTGAGTTTATATTGTGAGACTGCCACTTCTCTATGAGGCAAAATGCCTTTTCCCTGTGGGACAGAGCAATTCTGAGGAGCAAAATGAAGAAAATACTTTGCAATGTGGGGCAGTTGAAAGGTATGCTTTTAACCGATGTTGTATTCACAACCCAATGAGGATATTCTGGCATGACTGAAAGCTTCAAATCTGGCAAAATGTTTGACATTCTCTACATACTAAAAAAAAACCTCAGCACTGCAGATAGGTGACTAATAACAGGCATGTTAGGCAGAGTTTACACTTGTGCCCTCCAGTCTCTGGGTTTCAGTCGATAGATGCAGAGGAGCTGATGGGAAGAAATCATTTACTACAAACCTGTCATGCCACCACATATAGCCAGGAGCAAACTACAGTGTTGTCAAAGATTAAATTTGAGGCCTGGCTATTTCACTCTGACCTGCTTCTCTACTCATCTAATCACTGGAGCAGTGTTCAAGCAGCATATATTTTTTGGAAAAAGAAAAGCCTCTTAACCCAATTGATTCTTTGCTAAAGAGGAATACATTTCAGGCAGTGTAATGTATGAGGCTGTTAGTTAGAGATGCAATTACATGCCCACAAGCTGTAGAAACATTTTCAATATGGCACATATTAAACCATTCAGACCTGCTGCTTTGATTTTTAATTTTAAGCTCCTGGCAGGCAATCAGGGACTTTAATGGTGTAGGGGCCAGAGGGAGAATATTTCAAAACAAGGAGGATCTTATCATAATGTGCAATTAATGAATAATTATTAGAAACCAAAAATAGCGGGGAAAGGCAGACGAGAGCTGGCAGTGCAGTTCTGGTCTCAGACCTATAATGAATCCCCAGGAGGGAGAGGGAAATATAATATATAATACCATGCAATTAAAACTGCTATATTTCCATGGAACAGTGAGTAATTGAAGTAGAACTCTTCTGTCACTTAACCCCCAACCAAATAATAGCCATTTAAATAACAAAAGTGACATGTTTATTGTTCTGCTATTCCAGAGTCACCTTTATCATACCTTTTTGTCTACTTTTTTTTAATTATGGCTGGTTTAACCTTGGGATGTTCTCAAAGAGGTGGACCAATATCTCCTAGGATGGGGCACTGTTCAGATAGAATTTTGCATAGTATTACAAAATGTAAAAAAATGGCCTTGTGGCTGGATTTAAAAAAAAATCATGCTGTAGAAACTGTAGCATTTATTGTAAACAGATTTAGCATGTATTTCAGTTCCCATGGATAATTCTTCACTATTTTCACTAAAGCTGTTTCTGAGCTGCATGTTCAGTATCCAAGTGCTGCTGTCTTTGTGCGTGGGGGGTCACATGAAATTAAATGAAAACACTGTTTTCTTTTTTTCACATCCTTCTAGGCAAACCCACTATGAGCACTGTACTCTATTAAGTCAGTAGGTAAACACTCATCAATTTTTATGGCATAATGCAGGGTGCTGGTGTATAATTGAGAGTATATACGTGTGTATGTGTATGTATGTGTGTGTGTGTGTGTATGTGGAGGGTGTTAATACCCTACACTATACAAGGAATTATAAAAAGGGTCTAAGAAATATAGCTTCCTTATTTGTTATAAGCATTCTATCAGCCTAATCTCAATCTGTGGTTAACATACTTGTAGAGTCTAATCATATGCTATACTGTACAAAGTACAGCACTATTTAAAATTACCATTTTTATTATAATAGCAATAGGACCTAGGAGTTATGTTGATAGTTATTTTACTTGGCTATACCTTGAGCCTCAGAAAGTCCCTGGTATGTGAGTAACAGGGACCATAATTACTGGTTATGCCTTATTTCTTTGTAATACTATAAGTGGCCGAACACTGCACAAAGAAGCTATACTTTCATCAAGGGAATCTTGTGACACCATAAACCATAAGACTGATGCTGGAATGGTCTATGAGGTCACAAGGTTTGCCAAGATGGGAACTCAGCTTTGATTTTCTTCTTTGCTTAGCCATTTGTTATTTTTTATAGTATAAGGCTGATCACTTGCCCTAACAAACATTTGTCAAGGCTGATCACTTGCCCTAACAAACATTTGTCAATGCTGAACATTTGATGCTTGTTAAACAATTTGTTTTTAATGTTTTGACCCCAAATTTTGAAGATACTTGTTTTAGGATTCACCTTATAGGCATGACATGCACCATTTATAGTATATTGGCTGAACTGTCACTTCTCACCAGAGATGTCAAAACTCATTTTGTGCAGGATTTTTAAAATGACACGTCATGTTTATGAGGTGATGTGCAAATATTGCTATGTTGAAAGTTTGGGGTCAAAATATTGAAAATGACCAATGAAAGTTATGAGCCTGTGTTCGTAAATTCCAACATAGGCTCATAACTTTATTATTTTTTAACATTTTTTTCCCAGATTTTCAACTTAACCTTCTTATGACCCCACCTCATAAACAAGTGCAGAGAAAATTTTCAACTCCTACCTGAAAGGTGATTTCACGCAGCAACTGTGAAATTACCTTTTGGGATATGAAAACACATTCTGGCCAGGATTTGAAAAATGACAGCTGTCACATTCATGAGTTGCTGTGAAGAAATGGTCATGTTGAAAATTTGGGGCAAAATATTGAAAATGACCAAAGTTATGAGCCTGAGCATGCAAACTTCAATGTAGGCTCTTGACTTTGTTGTTTTTTTAATATTATTATGTCAAATTCTCAACATAGGCTTCTTATGACCCCAGTTCATGAAGAAATGCAGAGAAAATATTCAGCTCCTGCCTGAAAGGTGATTTTGTGCTGTGACTGCAAAATCACTTTTTGAGATGTGAAAACACATTTTGGCTAGGATTTGAAAAATGACAGCTGTCACACACATGAGGTACTGTGAAGAAATGACTGTTTTGAAAATTTTGGGGCAAAATATTGAAAATTACCAAAATTTAGAGCCTGCATTCGCAGACTTCAATGTAGGCTCATAACTTTGTTGTTTTTAATATTTTTACCCCAAATTTTCAACATAGCCATCTTATGACCTCACCTCATGAACAATTGTGGAAAAAAATGTTAACTCTTGCCTGAAAGGTGATTTTGCACAGTGACTGTGAAATCACCTTTCAGGACAGATTTATCTAACATCACTTGCATTGTTCATTAGGTGGTTTCCCAAACAAGGTATGTTGAAAATTTGAGGCAAAAAAAAAAGTTGAAAAAATTGCCAAATTCTGCTACTAAGTTCAAAACCCCATTGAAATCAGTAAAATGCTTACATGATTTACTCAGTTTTCAGTCGGGCATTGAAGAGTGAAGATGTGTCTGTGGTTGAGAAAGGAGTACAGCGTCAGACACATGGTGGATAAGTAAGGGCTGGGGGTGGTGGGTGCTGAGTGAGCGGGTCAGGCTGGGGGATAGAATAATGGCATAACAGACATCAATTGACAGTTTTCTTTTTTACAGGTTTACAAAAAAATAAAAATGACAAGGGACAGTTTTCTTTATTACAGGCAGCAACACTAGGGGATTGGGCACCCCCTAGTATCACTGTTATATTTGGCAACACCGGGGGTGAGCTCCCTGGTGTTGCAATACTAAAAGTGGCAAGGTGAGGAGTGGCAGCTGGCATGGGGCATTGGGCACTCCATGCCTTCTTAATAATGTGGGTTGGCCTGGGGTGGTGGTTATGGCAGGAGCTGGAACAGACATCGATGGACATTTTTTCTTTTTTTACAGATTTAAATTATATAAAAAAAAATAAATAAATGAGGAGGGAGGGACACTCGGAGACCGGGCACCCCAGTGTCACTGTTATATTTGGCAGCACCAGGAGTGGGTTCCCAGTGCTGCCTAACTAAAATGGGCAGGGTAGGGGTAGCAGCTGGCACAGGGGATTGGACAGCCCCATGCCAGTATAATATGGGTTGGGCTGGGAAGAGGCAGCTACTACAGACATTGATGGATGGGTTCATTTTGTACAGGCTGACAGGCTCCTGCCCTGAAAGCTGCTCAGCTGTTTGCTAGGCTTCATGTAAATCAAAGGACTGAAGCCCTCTCTGATTAGAGCAGCTCGGTCCTTTGAAGTACACAAAGTTTCTGCCCACCTGGCAGAGTATGATATCAGGACAACAGTGCATGGTCATTGGTGTAGACTGCAGATACCATTCTTTTCTGAACTGCAATGGACTCGGCAGTGCCACACTCCCTAGTCACTCCTAAATAAACATTTGGTGTGCACATGTGCATCCAATGTAAAAATGAAGCACCCATTTCTATAAGTTGCAAACTGTGAATGTGATAGTTTTTTTATGATCTTTGCACAACTGAGCTCAGACTTCTGGGTGCTGTCATACCATTGACCTGCATCAGGACAATAGTGCAACAGCATCCTCATTTCAGAACAATGATAACACCATGGCCACACCTTTGACTCTGTATTCTCGCTGGGGCTTGAGGTCATTGACCTCAAGACTGATCGAGTCACTTAGTCCAGTCATTCCACAATGGAGTTCTCATTTGGGGCCCCTGATAATCCCTCCCCTGTTGAGATGGTCAGCTATTGCCCTTTAAGGGGATTGTCCCGAGAGGGACTTTTGGCAGTAGTTGAGTTTCTGGTGTGAATACTGCATCTGCAATTGGCTTGGGTGAGGCAGTAGTGGCCTATAATGGGACCATCTTCAAAGCACTCAATGCCATTGCACTGATCCATCTATGACCCAGGTTTTTTCACTTGAGATCCCCATGGTTTGATGGGGCTCTCAATGAGATGAAGACCAAGGGTCAGAAGTTGGAGCATTGCTGATGGAGGATGTGGTCCATGGAGGATAAACAGGCTTTGAGGAATCATTATGATGGTTATCAAAGGGCAATCAACCATAAAAGGGCAGAGTTCCTGTCCAGGGAGATTGCTGCAGGGAGGAACAGACTAGTTCAGCTCTTTCGGACTGTGGGCAGACTACTTCACTTGGTCTTTCTACTGCTGAAAAGGGCATTTTCAGCTGCACTGTGCGATGGGTTTGTTCTGTTCTTCTCTGACATTGTATCCTCTATTAGGTCTGCAATCTCCCCAGGGGGCAAGATCTGCCCCGCATTAGAGGGTCTGGTAGGAAAAGGTGCACTCCTTTTGTCTGGATGGAGTTTCAGCTGGTGGAGGTGGCTGAGCTAGCTGAGGTGATTTTGAAGCTGTGGACCACCTTTTGTGAACTGGATCCAGACCTGACTAATCTCTTAGTGGGATGCATTGAGTCTATTGGTCCAGTGTTCACCAGATTATTCCAGTGTTCAGTCTCAGAGAGGTTCTTCCCTGATGCCTTGAAGGAGGTATTGGTGAAGCCCCTTCTGAAGAAACCGTCGCTCAACCTGGACGTCCTGGTGAATTATAAACCTATCTTCAGCCTATCATTTCTAGGGAAGGTTGTCGAAAAAGTGGTGGCATTGCAGCTCAAGGCACACCTCAATGGCCTTTGACATCTATGAGTCATTCCAGTCCAGATTTAGGGCTAGGCATAGGACCGAGATGGCATTGGTTTAGGTGCAGAATGACCTCCTCAGGGTGAGGGATAGAGGAGATTGGTTAATTCTTGTCCTCCTTGATTTCTCATCAGCATTTGACACCATGGACCATATCATGCTTTTGGATCACTTTAGAGAGTTTTGTGGACTCACCAGAACTGTTGTCCACTGGTTGAAGTCCTGTCTTTCTGGCAGGAGGCAATGGGTGGGGATGGGGAATTTCTCCTCCTCCCTGAAGCCCCTGTCATGTGGAGTTCCTCAAGGTTCAATCTTGTCACCAGTGTTGTTCACAGCATACTGTACATGCTGTCTCTGGGGGAGCTCATTAGATGTTACAGTCTGGGTTTTCAGTGTTATACTGATGATACCCAGCAATGTATGTTGTTTGCCCTTGTAACAAATGGTGCCAATGTGCTGAATAAGTGAATGGCTGAAATCCAGGATTGGATGTCCTCTAACTGGCTAAGACTGAACCTGACAAGACAGAGGTACTGGCAATTGAGCCTGGTCATGGGTGGGATGGAGGTTCCTCCGGGGTGGTAATAGGGCTGGTCCTGGAATCTATCCCATTGAAGGCATCCCCTAGGGTGAAGAATATGGGCATTGTCCTTGATGACAAATTGACACTTGATGATCAGGTGTCATCTGTTGTCAAAAGTGGTTTTTACCACTTAAGGAACATTGCCTGGAGTAAACCCCTAATTTCTCCTGAGGACCTGCCATCACTGGTGCATGCCTTCATCACATCCAGGATGGACTACTGTAACACTCTGTCCTTTGGGGTAAGTGGAGAGAATCTTTGTGAGCTGCAGTTAGTGCAGAACGTGGTGGCCAGGTTGCTGACAGGCCTGCTCAGGTCTTGTCATGTGACCCCGGTTCTGCGAGGTCTGCATTGGCTGCCGGTCAGGTGGAGGATCACCTTCAAGGTGGACTTGCTTACCTATAAGGCCCTATACAGCTCATGCCCTGGCTACCTGTCGGGCCTCCTTACACCTGCCATCTTGGTATGTTCTCGCTGCTCCTCAACTGGGGGCCTCCTAGCAGTTCCAAGGGCCAGGCTGAAAACCTTAGATGATCATTCATTCAGGGTGGCTGACTCAGCCCTCTGAAACTTGCTTCCTAGGTCACTGAGGGAAGCTAAGTTGGTGGAGGCATTTAAGAGGGGTCTTAAGACCTATTTTTGTAAAAAGCATATCCTGAAGATTGTTGCTAATCTTAACATAATTCTGAGTTATTTATTTATTTTATTAATTTGTATTTTATGCTTTGTACACTGTCTGTTTTACCCTGCTCATCATCTACTTGTATGGTGCCCAGAGCCTCTGGGATTGGGCGCCATATAAATAAAAACTTACACTTTCTTACTTACTTAAAGCAACAATATTTGTTAGATGGCAAAACATAATATATATTTTTTTTTATTAAAAATGTATTTCTGACACCCTTAGAGTCATCAAAGGTGTAAGTTTTAGTTTTCACAGATATTTCTAAAACAGCTTTCATAGTGAAGTTTGTAATTAATAACACACATCATTAAAGATGGCGACCACTCAGAATTTTTAAAAATCTCTTCTGTTGAGGTAACTGGTTGAATGTACTCTACATACTAGATCGCTACTGTGGATGTATTAGGATGCTGTTACCACAAGTTTCAGAGGGTAAACAGCACAGCTGTTTACCAAGACATTTAACTTTTTTATGCCAGGCATGGCATGGATCCAGAACATTTAAAAACTTGAAATTCTAATATTTTAGTTCAGAAATGAAAGAATACAAAAGGAAAAATGAACATATCGATGTTTTTGGCAGAAAAAAACATTACTGCTAAAAAACGATATGATGACTAACAAATATTTGTTCTTCAAGGCTATGATGCCACTGTTTCCCTATTAGAAAAGTGAACAGCCATACATAGTTGTAGCCATTAAGCTGTAAAGACATTTCCAGATATTTCATCACATTTCTAAGGGAAATCTAATGGTTAGTGGTGCTGCAGGCTGGTAGAACATTTTTCTAGTGATATCACAGAAATTTCAGGAAATATCTGGACATGTCAGTGGCTACAATTATGTTCTTCCTGAGTGCAATCCAGGGACTACTTGCTTTGGTTTTATTTATTTTTTTTTTATCTGAGGACAGATGAAATCCATGACTCACAAGAACATATTTGTAGTAAGTTTCCTGTTAGTTAGACCATGGATATGGTGATTTTCAGAGTTTATTAACTGTTTCCATAGAGTTACCATCTTATAATTAAATGATTTTGTTTTTGCTCTACGGCATGACTGTTCTCCCCTATAGTAATTGCTAGAATATTCTTTGTTTTATTTCCATCCTCACCAAAAGGTGATATTTTGTTGCCTTAAAATGCCACTTTGTCAGAACGATAGGTGGTCCCTTGACTTAAACATTTCTTTTCCCAATCTTAGGTGAATTGTTTATCACTAGGCTTGCATTCACTGTGAGCGTACTTGGCCCTCACTAGCTTCCAATATTCTACTGTCCAAATAGAACTTGTAGTGGCTGTTTACAGTAATGTGGTTGTCCTCCTCACTCACAGAGAACACCAGGTAAAATCCCCTACTGTCATAATAAGAACCATGAGTTCTTTAACTTCCACCTGCACAGCCACCTGAGACAGAAGGGACCTTGTCTTATCTAAAGAATGCCCCCGAAATAGTGCAGAACTACAGTGTCAGTACTGGGTGTTAACACACGTCCCTGGTTTAGGGTTAGAGCCCATGATCTTCTGAACTTCCAGTCTTAGTGGAGGGCATGCAGCCTGCTGAGCCTCTGACATTGCAAATGTTAGGCAGCGGCCAAAGAAAAATATGCTGGTTGTTCACAACAGCCTATGGTCCAGCATTGGTGCATCAGTGTCTTAAGACTAGCAAATGAAACTGAGCCAAAATCTTCACATTGTTTCATTGTTATTTTGTTTTTCTAATTCTACAAATGAAGGGAAAAAAAGAACTGCATGTGCTCACCCAACAATTTTTAAATAAAACTGATTTTTGTTTTGTTTCAAATATAATGTTGTTTCAAATATGATGTAAGACCTTTGCACCTACTGGGTTGACAGTGTAACTCAATGACATGGAGAAGACCATGGCAGCCAGGGAGTCTCTAGTGTTGGAGCTTCATCTTGCAGGAGAGCCAGTAGTGGGGCCAGTCACTGTCCAGGACAGGGCTATGGGCCTTTGCTGCTGTCATTAGCTATGTACTGTATTTATGTAGAACAGGCTAACTAGTGACATTTTGTAAGAACCTCATTCTCATGCTCAGTGTTCTAGTTTTAATTAATAATATACTTTACACGTACAAATAAACTACATTGTTAGCATACTCATTTCGTTTCTATTCACAAAACTATAGACTTTCCAGGGAAGCCACAATAAAGTTAGTTTTAGAGAGGATAAAAACAGAAAATAATTCCAAACAGCACTAGAACAGAGTAAGTGTAAGAAATTAAAAAGCAATGCATTAATAGACACTAAGTGAGCGATAATACAGTAAAATGTAATTACAGTGGTGCTTGGTGTCAGGCTCATTTTTGTCTAGTCATGTTGTGACACTATTGTCATGATGCCATGAGTGATGACTTGACATAATGGTAGGAAGCACTAGCAATTAAGCAATTAGCAGTGATAGCTTTGCTTATTCCTACCAGTTCTTGTCCAAAGGTGTTGACTGATATGCTTGAACAAGAAGGAACCTGACACTGAGTACTACTGTAGAAGGCAAAATAGGATTATGAAAGATTTTATGCTAAAGAAAAATTAAAAGTTAATTTTATTGGGCTCGATTTCAAAGGTCTGAGAATGGTGTAAGGTGTTTGCGCCAGAGAGGAATGATGGAAGGGGCAAGCTGCATCAAAACTTGTTGATTCCAATTTCCTACCACTGCTTGCATCAAAAGCAGAACTGCCTACACCAAAATGGCTTGCATCAGGCTTGCTTCAAAAAATGGGTGCGCCATGTTTCAACGGGGCTTGCATCAAAAAAGGGATGCACCATCCCCCCCCTTTTTTTTTTGTTTTCTAAGGTGGAAGCTGTCCATACTGTGTCGCAGACTGACAGTAGAGCATATACAGAGGCCCACAGCAGGAGGGCAGATCTGACTATGATACAATGCATGGCATTCTGCTGCAAGAGTCCAGCATTATAGACACTGTAATGCTTGCTTCCAGGTGTCATTTCACTGCTGTAATTTTTGACTCAGCTTGCATAATTTTTGTAACATTGCATTATATTTTTGACTCAGTTTTTAAAATCTTTGCTCCATCTCACTAATGCTTGATATTTTTGACTCAGTGTGCATCATTATTTCTCCATCTCATGTACGCATGACATTTTTTACTCAACTTGCACTGTTTTTTCTCCATCTCATATATACATCATATTTTTGACTTAACTTGCACCATTTTGTTCTCCATGTCATGTATGCATCTTATTTTAGACTCAACGTGTATCTTTTTAACCATCTTACACATGTATCCTATTTTTGACTCAACTTGTATAATTTTTCTCCATCTTACTCATGCATGTTATTTTTTATTCAGTTTTCACCATTTTTGCGGTCTGAAATATGCATCATATTTTTGACTCGGCTTGCACCATCGTTGCTCCATCTTACTCCATGCATTGTATTTTTGACTCAACTTGCACCAGTTTTGTTCCATCTCACTCACGCATCTCATTTTTTGACTCAACATGTGCCATTTTTGCTCCATCTCACTCAAAGCATTGTATGTTTTGACTCAACTTGTGTCATTCTCAGCATGCATCATTCTCACCCCATGCATCAGATTTTTGACACAGCGGTCCTCTTGTGTAATTTTGGGGCACTTTGTTACAGAGACTGCTTTTCTTTCAAAACACAGCATACAGTGTTTGATGCACCTGGATTTGATACAAGGTGGTTGTTTGACATACCTTGCATTGGTCTAAGGGCCCTTTGAAAATCCAGCCCCATCTGTTATAGATGGTGCAGGAAAATTAAGATAGATGCCTGTACTACAGCAGCATGGATTTTCTTTTTTTACTTTTGCAGCAAACATTCCTGTAGGAATATTGGTACTAGATCTTATGGAGTGGCAGCATACAGAAGACAAATAAAAATTGTAAATGGGGAAGCTGATTGTAAACCATATCACACAGGGGGATTAAGGTAAAAGTTTACAGTTCTGTGAATAGAAATAATGAATATGTATATTTGACAGAGAATATATAAAAATGTATTCCGTTATCTTTCGTTTCTTTTCTAAACTCTTTGTTCATAAGGGCTCAATAAACCATGCAAAGGATGATCCTCTAAAAGCTCATCTGGCAAGGGGTTGATGATGGCTCTCATGCAGTGATTGTTCTGGATGAGGCGGTCATTAGAGAGGGCCTTTGGAGCACAAAAACCAGCTCTGACTGGAGAAGAATCTTAAAGATCTCCATGGGTGACAAAGTAAGCAATTCCAGAATGTGCCAAAACTAAATGGGAATCTGAAGGGCAGATAAACAATTGCCCTTGGGGACAGCATGCCCCCAGAGTGGAATTGTAGCAGGAGTCAGTGGCTTCTCAGATAATAAAGGCAGCACTGCTCAGAAGAAGTAGGATGTGACAAAGCCAACTGCATCATCAGGGATAATCACCCTCTCTTAAGTGGTGTACAGAATAACGTTCATTCTGTTTTTTTCAGTGCTTGAGAGATAGGACTCCAAATGGAGGTCACTGTGTGCATGAGAGAAGGGCCAGTTATTAGTTGCTGTGTGATCAGATGAGAATTGTCACTGTGTGCAAGGACAGTATTCTAGTGTAAGAACATGGAATTTAAGAAGTTCACTTAGTGTTTTTCCTATTTGTACTTTTGTGTTTAAAACCTATTCATTCTGAATATACTAGTCTGTTTGTATTTCCCATCAGTTTGCATATATATTGCAAATTTAGTGTAAATATTGAATAGGACGGCTCTCCCAAGATTGTGGCCCCTGCCCAGGTGCAGGAGAGAATTTGAAGTTGCTGAAATAACTTTTTGACTTTAACTACATCATCCTTTACCTGGAGGGCTACTTCATTCAGCGTTCTCCTGGAAGGCTAAGAATTGGTCTCTTGTTTGTTCCTGCAGCCAAAAGTTGATTTCCTGAACCCTCTGCTGTGATTTTGGCATTTCTCAACCCTGCCCTTTGTCTCCTGGTCATACCCCACAGACACTGTAACTGACGACGAGAGGAAGGGAGGCGAGGGCGACCTACCCAGAGGGTCCCCCCCCAGCGCGACCAAGAGGTTTTTCCGGATCGCCGAGTGGAGGTGCCGTGGGCTATTGTGAGCTCCGGTGGGCCTCCTTGGCTTGAATAGGATGGCTCTCCCAAGATCGTGGCCCCTGCCCAGGTGCAGGAGAGAATTTGAAGTTGCTGGAATAACTTTTTGACTTTAACTACATCGTCCATTACCTGGAGGGCTACTTCATTCAGCGTTCTCCTGGAAGGCTAAGAATTGGTCTCCTGTTTGTTCCTGCAGCCAAAAGTTGATTTCCTGAACCCTCTGCTGTGATTTCAGCGTTTCTCAACCCTGCCCTTTGTCTTCTGGTCGTATTTGCCGCCGAAATTGCACTGCCTCCCATTGGGCTCTGGCAGTGGTGATGCTTTCCCTCTGATTCCTTAAGTGGGAATGCTGTCCCAACACCCACAGACACTGTAACTGACGATGAGAGAAGGGGAGGCGAGGGCGGCCTACCCTGAGGGTCCCCCCCACAGCGCGACCAAGAGGTTTTTCTGGATCGGCAAGTGGAGGTGACGTGGGCTATTGTGAGTCCGGCGGGCTTCCTCGGCTTGAATAGGATGGCTCTCCCAAGATTGTGGCCCCTGCCCAGGTGCAGGAGAGAATTTGAAGTTGCTGAAATAACTTTTTAGTGGCCCACCCACCCTTCCTGTGTTGAGGGTGAGTTTTTATGCAGGCTGGTGGCCTCGCCTATTTTGTCTTATTACCCTATCAGTCAAGAGGGGAGGTTCTTCCCTGTCAAACAAGGGGGTGTCCCCTGTGTAAATTTCCTCCCTGTGTACTGGATTGGGCAAGCTATCTGACTCTTTGACATTCTCCTCCCCGATTATTGGATGTCATGTTATGTGATCACTGTGTACTCTAATTCTGCAGGACAGTACTGTTGTCTAACCTGATTTATGGACTATTATTATACTATTTCCTGTGTTCACACTGAATCATAGTCGATTATAAGTCTATTTTTCTGCTGGTCAATCCCTATTGCTTAACCTGAGTATAGGATTACTTCAGGTATATTTTTTAGGCAGATACCTATACCTAAGTTGTTGTTGTATAGCCCTGGCTGAGAGTGTCTCCTTCCTCTTTTGGGGCTGTTCAAAGCTGTAGTTCATGTCTCTTGATGTCTAATGCCTACAGCTCCTTGAGTTTGTGGGTGGCATAGGGTCATATTAATACCTCTGCCTGTCCTGACTGCCTTGTTTGTTTATGCCTGGACTTGACTCCTAGGGCTTAGGGCTATTCCCATTTTTCTTTACCCCTGATTACCTAGGCTACCTCGGTTGCCGTGTCTGGACTGGCTCTTTTTAACCTAGGGGGACACAGTCCTGGATTATTGATTGTACTCAGGCCTTTGCCTGCTGGTAGTCTTGCTGAGTTGTGAAATTGCACGTTGTGTGGATATCATCCCTTCCAGGCCATACCTGACTGGGTGTCCTGGGCTTGCTCCCTTATCCTGGTCTCCTGTTGCCTCCAATCAGAGGGGTGCGGTTCCTCCTGTCCTTTCCTATGGAAGGTGGGGAAGCTACCACTGCAGTGCTCAGGGATAGGCCACTGGTCAGCCTTACGACCCCTCTGCCTGTGGTGCTGGCCCTGGGGTTGGTCCTCCTTCAATGTGCTACCTCTCCTCCAATTTTACTGGAAGTCCCAGGGCAGTGGACCTCCCCCCCATGATGACACTGACTTCTCCTTTTCCAACCTGCTTGCAACTAAGGTAATGCACTACTGTAGTATCCTTAGTCTAGACACTAGGTGCCTTATGTGCACGTTCAGGGTCAAGAAAATCCGAAACATTTACTGTCCTGGTGGTCGACCGCTCTTAAGGTGGTACCTCCCCTGGCCCTTCCTCCTTGCACTTCTCATGGCCGGAGATATAGAGCTCAACCCTGGACCCCCTAAGCTGTCCACTAATATTCCTGCAACTTGGAGTGTGAGTAAGGGACTAAAAATAGAGCATATAAATATTAGGAGCTTGCTTCCTAATCGAGATGAGCTCTTAGCGTGGGTCGAGCTATATAAACCAGACATCCTAGGGGTAACTGAGACTTGGCTCAAACCCTCAATTCCTGACTCTGCCTGCTCCCTAAAAGGATATGAGTTCATCCGTCTTGACAGGCCTGGGGGTAGGAAGGGGGGTGGTGCCCTTATCTACTATAGAATCCACCTGAAAATCTCCCTGGTGACTCAGTGTAAACCTGAACATCCTCCATGTGAGTTTCTTCATGTGCTTCTGCTGTTAGGGGATACTAAGAAGCTGCATCTGGTGTGTGCCTATAACCCTCCTAGGGGAGGTCTAACAGGACTTACTTATCTCCTGGATGCAGTCAGGCCCAGTATAGGGGACAACAAACTCATTATTATGGGTGATATCAACATAAACTGGGAGTGTGGCAATATTAGGAAATGTGAAACTCAACTTGCCAGCCTATCCCTAACCCAACTAATTCATGACCCGATGAGACAGGCTGCTAATGGCTCCTCAAGTTCCCTGCTGGATTGGATCCTGTCTAATAGGCCGGAGTGGATAGCATCATCAGGCATGCTATCCAACTCCATATCAGACCACTCCCTGGTGTACTGTGTCTGGAAAATTCCCTCCCCCAGAATCCCACATAAAATCATACAAGTCAGAAACTACTCCAGTTTTGACTCTGAGGGGTTCCTGGATGACTTAAGATGTACTGACTGGACCAGGGTGCTAGAAGCCTCTGACCCCTCAATGGCAACCTCCTGCTTCATTGATACCTTTGGTGATCTCCAGGACAGACACGCCCCCAGGGTCACCCGGAGGGTGAGGGGAACTGCTACCTTCTGGCTGAATGGTAATCTTCTAGCCCAGATGCGTGAGAGAGACAAATGCTGGGCCCGTACCAGGGGATCCAGTGATCCCTCTAATCTCCTGAGATATCGGCACCTCAGGAACCAGTGTAAAAAGGCTATTAGGGTAGCTAAAAGCGACTTCTGTAAGTCTGTGCTGCTTAGCTCTGCCAGAGACCCTAGGAGGTTCTGGAGGAACATTAAATCCCTCGTCAGTGGGCTCTCCCACTCGGGTGTCACGGATATGGTTATAGATGGAGTCTCGTGTAACAATCCCCATACTATAGCCAACCATCTCAATCTTCACTTATCCGACCTCTCGGCCCTTACCTCTCGTTTCACGACTGATGGGGGTAGCTCATTTATTATACCTTCCCTTTCAAATCAGGGTGAACATCCTCCTCAGAGAGTGTTTAATCTCAGGGCAGTATCAGTCCTGGATGTTCGGAACCACCTTGCTGCCCTCTCCCAGCACTCCAGTTCAGGTCTCGACAACCTGGAACCCAGGCTTCTCAAGCTAGGAGCTGCTTACATTGCCTCTCCGGTTGCCCACATCTTTAATCTATCCCTCAGTTCGGGGATAATCCCTGATATCTGGAAGGAGGCAAGGATAGTCCCTGTTCTGAAGCAGGGCAATCCCAAACTTCCTGACAACTATCGCCCTATTGCTATTCTCCCATCCCTTGGCAAACTTCTGGAAAAGGTGGTGGCCGAGCAACTCTCAGAGTATTTGCATACTCACGAACTGCTTTCCAGGGCCCAGCATGGCTTTTGAAAGGGACATAGTACCACAACTGCCCTGATTACTGTAACCTCAAGCATTAGATCTGCCATGGACCAGGGCAAACTGTCAGGTGCTATATTTATAGACTTGTCTAAAGCTTTTGACCTTGTCAATCATGACCTACTGGGGGAGCATCTATGGGCTCTTGGGCTCTCTCCTCATGCCATGAGCTGGTTGATGGGCTACCTGAAGGGCAGAAAGCAGCGTACCTGCTTCAACAAGGTCCTCTCGGAGCCCAGGGCAGTGACTATGGGAGTCCCCCAGGGATCGGTACTAGGTCCTCTCCTATTCTCGCTTTTTATTAATCAACTGCCACTGGTGACCTCTCATTGCCAAGTCACTCTATATGCAGATGACCTGGTGCTAGTGGCCCATTCTCGTGATGCTGCAGCCCTTAACCAGTGCCTGACTGAAGATTTCAGCAGAGTCCTGGCCTGGATTACCTACCATAGACTGGTGTTGAACCTAAATAAAACACAGGCCATGCTGTTTGGTTCCATGGCCAAGAACAAAGCCTCATCAGCTTTGCTCAACATAACGTGTGATGATGGCCCCCTGTTGCCAACAGTGAGTACAATCAAATATCTTGGGATTACTCTTGACCCCCAACTTGACATGGGGAGTCATATCCTCAACATCTGTAGAGCTACAAGGTGCAAGCTTGGCCTGGCCTACAGGGCCAAATACAACCTAACCCTGGAGGCTAGACTGGCACTTGAGAGAGGAGTGCTTCTTCCTTCCCTCAGTTATGGATTCCACCTATTTGCCAGGTCACCCCAAACTCATCTTGTTCGGTGGAACACGGCATATAATGATATCTGTCGGTCTGCATTAGCTGCCCCCAAACTCACCCATCGCTGTGAACTCTGTGACAAACTCTGCTGGATCCCCCCAGCTGAATACTTGAACTTTGGTGTTGGAAGTTTCACCAAGAAAGTGCTTGCTACTGGCACCCCGTTGGGACTGGCGCACCTCCTCCCAAAAACGGACACCATCCCCTACCAGCTTAGGTCCCAGACCTCTGTGTTGCTTAAAGTCCCCCCTACCTGGACCCTTATGGGGGACCATGACTTTGCTGCTTACATGCCCAGACTCTGGAACTCTCTCCCTGATCATGTCCGCTTGGCTCCCTCCCATGGGACCTTTCGCACTTCCCTGTGGTCCCACTTAAAACAATCATCAGTGTGTGACTGTTCTTAGCCTCTGTAATGAAATGAATCCTCAGCAATCACTAATGTCTATCTATGTCTTTTAATAAGTTGTGTAATTGTTGCTTGTGCATCTGCTTTTCTACAATTGTTGTTGTAATTGTTTTTTTTTTCCTGTAATATGTTGTTCCTCCCAAGATGCCTTGTATGTATTCTGTATGTTTGTGCTCTCCCGGGTCGTTCCTGAAAATAGGCATATTACTTGTCTAGTGTACTTACCCGGTAAACAAAAGCTAACTAAATAAAATAAATATTTTGTTATTTAATGTATATCTATGACTGCAATGTTAGGTACTGGTAATCTATTTAATGGTCAATTCCATTGATCCACCTTCCATAGCAATACCATCTTAAAAAGTAAACCTGAATCTGATACCAAAAGGGTTAATATGTACCTGGAGTTACTAAAGGTGTTTCTATGTCCAAGAGGGTTGCATGCTGTGAGCAGGACTCTTTGCTGGGAAGAGAATCAAGCAACCATGAGTGTGTCATGACCAGGTTGGTGACAGCATTGATAAAGTAAGCAATCTATTCCATTCAAGTACCCAGGGGATCTAGGGTGAGTTTGTGACAGTCTGCAATGCAATTTATTTGAACATGCCTATCATTAAGTTATATCACAGGAACACAGATCTTGAGAAAGTGGGGTTCCCCCAAAGTGTTGAGGGTTCCACTATGCTGCAGCGACAGGAATGTCAGCGACCTCCCCTACAGCAACACATGGTTACTGACATCCCTGACACCACTGATATGGACCCCGATCCAAGAGTACACTGACACCTGTTTGGTGTACATGTGGGGTGGGCACCCCACACCCTCCCATGTGGGGGGGGTTCTGCCCCCTGCACCCCCCTAACTTATGGATTCCAACTCTGGGGGGGGTGGATGTCGAGGAGAGTGGTCAAACTCCGGAGTTGATGACTCGGTCATCGCTCCGGCAACCTGGTTGACACTGTGGGTGTTGATGGGTTGGTATCACTGTAACAGCATTGTTGTGTAAGCATCACTGTTACAATGGTATATTAGTGTGGGGAGTTACTATGTGGCCTGTTTTAGTTAAAACAAAATAAAATATATTTTTTTTTTATTTCATTGAGTGCATGAAGTTCTTGTTTGTTTTTTCCTCCATTTGTATTAGTTTGGCCAAAAGACCTTCTCCTGCCCTATATATGTTTTTCTCCCATAGTGCAACTGTGTCTACTGTACCTAGGATTGCCTCTACAGAGTTCCTCATTTTTCCACATTAGTCCCCTTGTCAGTCACCCTGATGACTGGAATTAAAATTGCAGTACCCTTCTGGCTAGGAGGGCAGCTCAGCAGCTGGCTTAGCATTCAATGCCAGTGCCACACCTTGTTCAGTCAGTAGGGGTGGGGATAAATTTTGGTTGGCCATACCCTTCCTCCCCAGGAACCAAGCAGGTAACCTTCATGATGCACTGGGCCCCTAACCAGCTTTAGCCTGGGTTTTGGGACTCAAGTAAACCCTGGTCTCCTATGTGGCAGCCCAAAGCACTGCCACCACACCTCTGAGCTGACTCATGTTTTGAGCTAGTATCAAAGTTTTCCAAATTCAGATCTTGGTGTTGATATCATTTTACATTTATTATTGATGTATTAGAAGTTCTTTTCCACAGGTGAGCTTACTGAAAATTATGTCAACTCATTCACAAAGATATCATGTTGGCAGTAGGGCACAATTCAGAAAGGTCAAGCAGCTGCAATCAATGGGGCACATCACAAATGGTTACCTTAACTGTAAGATGCAAACAGAAAATAAGAATAGAAACATAGTTTTCTGCAGGAGTGATCCATAAAGGAAAATGTAGGCATATCGTAATTAGTAAAGTAAAGATTTTCTTGATTTTTATAAGACAACGATTGATAAAATGAGATCTGAGATTCCTAGAACTGTTAGCCTGTTTAATCATACTCAGTTCTTGATGTAACAAAATGAGATTGTGGTATTTTAATAGACATTAGAAACTGACTGTGACATCCAATCAGAATCTCTTTCAAATAGCCAATAACTCGTGGTAGAAGGTTTATAGAATTGGGAAGATTTATGCAAAACTGCTTGAACAGAGTTGTTAAATCTTTAAAGGGAGACTGGACCGTTTAAAATTACATAGGGATTGACATACATTTTAAACACAGAATACAGGTCTATATTTACAGCAGTTTTAAAAATGAGGTTTTAGATTTGAAAATATAATAGTGTGGGGACAATGGTGTGCTTATACTAGTTATACAGCATTTCATTTGGTTCTTTTCTGCATTTGTATTCTATATTTTAAAATGAGATTGAATTTGTTCACAGCTAGTTTCTTTCTAATTTTATTTTGTTTCTGGCAGCATCCTCTTAAACATGAAGATGACTCAGAGTAAAGTATATGCCCTTTAAAAAAAGGCCAAGAATAGTCATTGGACCCTGATAATTTCCCTTTTTAAGGCAATAGACTCTGTGGCTAACATTCATAAAGATCCTTTCCCAAATTTAACCTAGAAAGTTTGTGAATTTTAGAAAATGTAGTTAAGGAACCTCATTTATCACAAGAGAAACTGAACAACCAAATTTTTGGACATACTTGTATGTCAGCTTACGTCATTGTATGTTTTCTGCACTTGACTTTCATTTGTTCTTTATACCTATGTACATTAACACAACAACAGGATCACTGTGTCTAGACGTCATCTGCTCTGGCAGCTTGTCTACTCCACACTGACATCCCAATCCTCTGCTTGTGACATCACAAGTCTGTTGCTATGTAAGCAATAGCGATGTCACAAAGAGAGGCTTGTGTTGTCAGCTAAGGACAAGTAAACAGAGCAGAGGAAATCTAGGGGACGGTAATCCTGTTTCCATGTTAATGCGCATAGTGATAAGGATTAAACCAGCAGTGCAATGAAATTGGGCAAAAAATTTGACCCTACGTTTTTTAAATTGTAAAAGATTCCTGGCATATTCCAGTTTTATTTGGTGGTATAATTGTCGAATTCCACCAACATCTGAGTATTTTAGAAATGTCTGAATTGAACTGAATTTTTTTCTCAAGAAAAAAAGATGGTTGCCACATTTTGCATATAAATAGCATTGTAGGCCTGGCAAGGGTTAGGATTGAAAAATTAAAAAAGACTTGTGGTGTGCAGCATAGGAGGTATCTATACAAGTTAATTTAACAGTTATACTAATATTTTTTTTTAACTGTAGCTGAAACTAGCTTTTTTGGAAAACATTTTCCGTTGCACTGCTGCTTTAAGAGAGAGCTTAAGGCAGAGAATGTGAAATATAATCAGGAAGGAGTTTGATGTTTTTCTAATGTCTTTCCTGTTATGTCAGGGGCTCATTAAAAGTGCTACTGATAAAGCACTAATAATCTTCACTTATAAAATGGGTTGAAACTTTCCTGAATCCTAATTGGACAAGAAGATTCTGAAGTCATTTGATTCAGGAAAACAACCCCATGATTTCGCACTTCTTAATTTTTTTAACTGAGCTCTCATTTTAAAAGAACAATAAGGCCCTTTGGGGTGTGGGTTTCTTTTCCTGAAGCATACTTTCAGGTGGTCGAAGGCACGCGGTGCAAGCGTTTCATGTCTCACAGTGCTCCTGTGCATTTGGGGTCACAAAAACAAACCCACACATTGTTGTGTCTTATTGCTTTCTTGTTACACTATTTATGGATCAAAGCAGCCATCTGGAAATAATGGATCTAATATTAATATGTTTCATACATGCGGATGCGTCAGAGGACATAGGCACTGCTGGCACATCTCATCTGTTGGACATATTTGTGATCAGTTTTCTAACAACTGCTAATTTTTCAGCTGTTGGAAGTGCTTTGTATCCATGCAGCAGCAACATGGATTCATTCTAGGCTGCAGTAAAAATGATCAGGCAGGTGTTCCTTGGATGAAGAGACAGAAACATCCAATTCCTGGACCCAAATCCTGCGACATTCAAAATATTGGCACAAAAGAGATATGCATCCAGAAATACATTTTGGAAATCCTGCCCAGTGGGTCCTATGCATGAATGCAAGCTGAGTATGCACAATAGGCATGTACCTGATCTGATCATATCTGCACCCATGGACAGGCATGCAGGGTGCACAATTCACTATCATGGGATGCTTATCCATGGTCCTACACTTCCAGTGCATAATTACACAGGAGGTGTACCAGTGGACACACGTGGACATCCAGTCAGATGCCCCCTTTTGGCACGGGGGATCCCCTGCTCCACCTAGAGTAGGGGATGGTGGGACACCGTGCATCTTGGAAAAAACTTTAAGTTGGGCAAGTGCCCCAGTGGCTACCCCCAGCCCTATCTTTTTTTTTTATCATAGAATAATTTTTATTGTTTACAAAAGCATCACATATCATATTCCAAAACAGGAAAACTCCTGCTACAGTAAAGCATTACAGAGTTATTTGCACATGCCAGTATTCATCACTCAGAAAAATATATGTAAGATTCAGAACTACTCCATATAACTAGTAACAACATCTTCGCCTATCTATCCTAATGCACCATATCTCACCTATAACTCATACTCACGCCTAGGTCACATAGGTGCCTCATCCTCAGCATTGGATTTTCCAGCTACATACACAGGCCATCCATATAGTTAAAATCTGGCCCATCAAAGGAGAGTATAGTAGAATAGGATAAGTCAAACCTCAGCGTAGCAGCAGACAAGACCTCCACTGAGAGTGCGCATAGGGATCATCTCCCTGTATTTATATTACGAGTTACATGAGCAGGGGCTATCCCACTAATGGTGGCCTGGGGGGGATGATTACCATAGCAGGGGGAAGGGGGAACCCGGCACAATGCCGAGTTAAGATAGGCCTCCCATTTGGAAAAGTACATGGACAGCTGCCCTCTAGCAGCATAAGTAAGCTTTTCAAAAGTAGCTAGTCTGGCGATAGCTGAATGCCACAACGAAATGGGTGGAGGTAGAGGTTGCCGCCAATGTCTTAAAAGGAGCCACTTAGCCTCCAACAGAACAACCAGGACCCAATTCTGATGCTGTAGTCTTAAATGCCCAAGCGGGGTCCGATCTCCCAACAGCAGCATAGGATGCGAGAGGTCTATGGGCTGCCCCAGCACCCCTGAGCAGTCCATTGCTACTGCTGACCAGAAAGGGACTAAGGCTTGGCATTTCCATAAGAGATGCAGGGTGTCTGCAGAACTGTGTTCACATCTCCAGCATTGTGCATGTGGGAGAGCCCCCCACCTGAATAGGACAGCAGGCGTTCTATACCATCTAAGGAGTATCTTAAGCTAAATTAACTGGCTTCTAGCATCTTTATAGGTGGGCTGCGCCACATGAAGGCAGCGGGACCAGGTCTCTGGACCGATATGACTTCCTATTTCCATGCTCCATGCCATTCTGCACACCTCCGTATGATCTGATTGTGCCTCATGCCAAGTACTGTAGAACCTACCCACTAGCCCACGAAAGGAAGGCTTTAAATGTCATGAGGACAGCCAATGCCATCTCGATTCCCCTTTAGCTGTCCAGTCGATGGCCTGCACTGTGCTGCGAAGTTGCAGGAACTTCCAAAAGTCCTGTGGCTTTAACAAAAAACATGCAGGAAGTTGTTCAAAGGACATTAGGGTACTAGTATTTGGTAGATAGAGGTCCTGCACGATATGGATCCCATTCCCTTCCCACAAGGCCCAAGTCAGGAGTTTGTTGTCCACCCTAATAAGTGGGTTGTGCCAGATGTCTAAATACCTAAAGGGTAACATAGCACCTTGTTTCGATGTCCTGGCCGCCTTCATAAGACGAAACCAGGCTCTCCTAGTAGCGTCCATGACTGGGGTGAGTTTGTCTGGGGATACAGCAGTGCTAGTTAAGAGTGGGCTGACAAATTTGTTTCTCAAACTGTATCCATGGCTGTAAGGTACTAGGAGCTGGAACAAACCATTTAACTGCCTGGGCAGCTAGGAAAGACCAGTGATACCCCCAAAACCAGGGAAGCCCTAAGCCCCCCCCGTGACCAATGTGCTCGTAATTTATAAACTCCCCACCTTGGTTTCCGTCCTTCCCATAGAAAACCTGATATTAACTTATCTAATGTTTGGAATACTTTATTTGACAACACTATGGGAAGGTCATTTAGCAGATACGCTACATGGGGCAGCATAAGCATAAGAAGTGCTGCCACCTTCCCTAAGAGGGACAAATTCAGTCGTTTCCAGTGTGCTACTTCAGTTGTCAGCTGTGCGATTAGAGGGGTAAAATTCCTGGATTCTATATGTCCCCAGACAAAAGGGATGTGTATACCCAAGTATTGCAGGTTGTTGGGATCCCATGACAGTTCCGTCCCCTGCAAACAGTCTTTAGTATACGCCCTATTCAAAGGGGTAACACTGGTTTTCTTTTGGTTGGCATGCAGCCCTGATATACTGGCAAATGACTGCAAAGACTCCAGTACCGGAGTAAGGGACTCTTGTGGGCGGGAAAGAGTAAGGAGTAAATCGTCTGCATATGCCATTGCCAGATAATTGCGATCACCCACCGAGATACCCTGAATCACTTTGTTGGCCTGGAGTACTCGTATAAGAGGATCCAAGACCAGCAAAAAGAATAACGGGGATAGCGGACATCCCTGACGAGTGCCCCGCTGCAAGGGAAAGGGCATAGATATATCTTTATTGGTAGGTATTCTAGCTGTAGGTTTATTATACAAGACATGGACCCACTGTTTAAAATAGGTACCAAAACCATACAAGTTGAGTACCTCATGCAGATAGGGCCACTCAACCGAATCAAAAGCTTTCAAGAAGTCGACTGCTATAGCTGCCATAGGAGTGGGAGATCGGAGGGCTAACCATCTGATGTTGAGCAACAGGTGGATATTATCAGCCACTGCCCTACCTTTAGTGAAGCCGGCTTGAGAAGGGTGTACAATAGAGGGTAGGACCTCCATCATGCAATTGGCAAGTATTTTGACTACGATCTTAGTGTCTACATAAATTAATGAAATAGGGTGATAATTTGCACAATTTAGCGGGTCGTCGGATTTCTTCGGAATGAGAGTAATTAATGCCTCACGCTTTGTTGGTGGGAGGGAACTAGTCAAGTGCGCTTCCTGAAGGGCAGCAAGTAGAGGTGCATAAATTTCAGAGCTTAATAGTTGATATAGTTCGGTGGTCATACCATCCGGCCCTGGAGCTTTGCCCTTAGCCAACCGAGATAGAGCGTCGTGAATTTCTGCCTCTGTGATAGGGGCATCCAAGGCACTTTTTATGGCTTCTGGTAACTGGGGAATATAAGCCATTGAACAAAAGTCCCTCAGATGATCCCTCATATGATCCTTCTCATGGGAGATCTGGGATTGATACAGCTGCTGATAATAACGTGTCATACACTCATTGATTTGCTTGGGGCCCGTAACTATCTCTGCATTAGCAGCCCTAAGGGCATGAATACGGGAAGCGGCCTGCTGCTTCCTTAGTTGGTATGCTAACAATTTCCTGCTGTTTTCCCCACCCTCCCAATATGCATGTTCAATCCCGATCATATGCCACTCAACTTGTTGGTGGAGTATAGTGTTTATCCGGTATTTTAACCCGACTATCTCCCGTAATTTGGTTACGTCAGGGTCCCCGACAGTGGCTATCTTAAACGTGACTCCGTGGCTGAGAGTTCCGCTTGGAGCCCATTGAGTTCCGCCTTTCACTCCCTATTTTCCTGGGCCACATAAGCTATAATGTGCCCCCTTAACACGGCTCTGAAGGCCTCCCACACCATGGTCGTGGATGTTTCCCCCAGCCTATTGTGTGCAAAGTAATCCCGAGCAACATCCTGGACCATGTTCCGAAAGGAGGGATCTTTAATCAATAAGGGGTCACAGCGCCACCTAGTGCCAGCACCCCGATGCCCTGCGAGCTGAAAGGTGCAGGAAATGGGAGCGTGATCCGATACTGTGATATCCTTAATCTCAGTCGCTACAATATCCTGAGCTGTGCATCTATTCACAAGCCAGAAGTTAATACAACTGTAGGTAGTGTGCACCGATGAGAAAAAAGAATAGTCCCTCCCCGTGGGGTGGTCTCTCCGCCAGATGTCTATCATGCCCCATTCTCTCATCATTTCCAGCAGTGTACCCATTGCTTTAGGATGAGTTTGTGGGGTGGGCTTAGACTTATCCAAAAATATATCAAGGGCCAAATTAAAATCCCCCCCCCCATCAGGAGTGGGCTATTATGATAGCCCTCGGTGAGAGATTTCAATGAATGGTTAAGATCAAGGAGTACCTCGGGAGAGTCAGTATTCGGGCCGTAGATGTTTGCTAGCACCACATGCCCCCCACAGAAGGAGAACCTAGCCCCTATCCAGCGACCCTGAGCATCAGCGATTGTTTTATCAACCATCCATGGACAAGACTTCCTGATCAAAATGGCTACACCCTTGGACTTTTCTGAGCCAAGCTGGCAATTACAGTCCCTACCCGCGCCTTTTTGAGCCAACCAACAGTCCTTGCAGTGAGATGCGTCTCCTGGAGTAACTCAATGTCCACGTGCAAGGAGTGAAGGTGTCTAAGAACAATGCTTCATTTAACTGGGTGGCTTAGCCCTTTCACATTCCAGGATATGAGCTTAAGCCCCATTCTGGAGTGTGTCGCTGCTATGCTGAGGTTTCGGTGAAAAAATGAAGTACTCACCTCAGGGGTCCCGAGAAAATAAGATAGGATAAGCGGTCAGGATACCTGAGGTTTGATAGAGTAGTCGGCAAAGGCAAGACCAGAAGAGTGTACCAGGCAAAATGCGACACAAGTGACCTAGTAGCGGAGAAGGAAACACAAGCAGGAGTAAATATACCACACTCTAAACTATTGGGTATTATATAACTTTAAGGATACCTACTAAGTTGTAAGTTATACAGGAATACGTTAACTGTTTAACTCCTACAAATCTACAATACAATAAATCAACAGGTAATAAACACAAGCTAACGAGTCTTGGTGTACGCACAATGGTGCTATTCCCCTGGCCAAATGCAAGGGTAAGCACTCCTCCGTGCTAGCCAAAGGCTCGAATAGGGCAGAAAGAGGTCGAACCGTTCAGCTACTTACAGCTCCGACCCCAGCCGTGCCTGAACCAGATACCATCACCAATACCACCCATACAATAAGATTGGGTGGGGCATCTAAGTTGGGTAAAGAGAGAAAAAAACTTTTTTTTTTAGGGGGGGGGAGGGCCAAGACTTTCACTCATCTTCCGCCCTACCGCCCTGCATCCCTCTCTACTTTCACATCTTCTAAGAGGGACCCTTTAAACCCTGGGCGGTGCCAGTTATGGAAAAAAGGGGGGTAGGACACCCAGTCAAGAGATATTCTCACATATCACTGGGATCAGTACTGGGCAGTCCTTACATACCCATCTACCCAGACAGGATGGCCACACTTCACCACTTCCACACCCCCAGATCCCACTTTGACTTCTACAAGTATATGCTCCCCTTTACGAAAACCCTGAAAGTCAGAGATGGGGAGAGAAAGAAAGGAGAAAACTGGACCCCCTGCATTCTAAGAGATAATATCAAATAAAGTCCTTTTTATCCTTCAGTCCGGTAGAGGAGCTCCGTCATTTGATAGGGATTCCTTGCTTGCACCCTGCAAACCCTTTGAAAGCACTTCCGCAAAAGACAATGTCCCTGGCTTGATGAGGGGGTGAGGAGTTAGTTGTAGGTTCTTCTGTATCTGGCAGATAATCAGCCCAGGACCCCATTTCCACTGCTTCCATTATGGTCTCATCTGGTATATCTTCTGGGTCAGGTTGCACCTTGTGTAGTAATTCATCCTTGGTTAGCGTGGCAGGAAGCGCCATTTCTTGCCCTCCTGCAGAGTCCAAGTCACTATTGGACTGGTGCCTGATCCGAGGTGCAAAATTGGTGTCCCGCCGGGGTTTTGTGGAGGAGGTATCACTAGGGACCGCAACCTGGTCAACTACTCACCCAGAGCTCTCTGTAACTATATGCCGAGATTGAAAAGGGCTGGAGGATCCATTTCCTAGGGGACTCATCCGACCTCTTTTGTGGTCCCCCTAGATGTTTCTGCCTTTAAGTGGGTTCTTGCCATCCTTGTCAGGGTATCAAAGCTTCCTGGGAGAGAGAGTTTTAATAGGCAGGTGTGGCCAGTTCTTGGAGATCCAATTTTCAACCACTCGGGGAGACTCTGCCACTATTTCCTTCCCTTCCTTTGACACAGCCAGGTAAGCAAGCTGGCAGAATCCATATTTGAAGCCGTGTTGGGCCAGTACTTTTTTAACAAGGGAAAAGCCTTCCTCTGAGCTGCTGCCTCAGTGGAGAAATCCCTATAGAAAGAGATTTTTGCCACGTGCCACATCACCTCCTCTAGATCCCTGGCTGCTCGCAGCACTAGCTCCTTCATGGAGTATCTCAGAAAGTATGCCACTATGGGACGTGGCCCAGGTTTCTTTGATCGAGGGCCCCCAGGAACCTAATGCGCTCTCTCCACATATAAAGGCCCATGCCACCTATCCCCCAGCATCTTCAGGATCTCCTCATTTAAGAATCTCTCCACATTTACCCCTTCCGATCTCTCAGGTATGCCCAAGATCCTGATGTTATTCCTTCTGCTGTGATTTTTCTGGTTCTCAGCCCTCTGCCATAAAGTGGCCAGCTTGCTCTCGTGTTCTTGAAGGCGTTAAAGGAGTTTGGCTTGGCCTAGTTCCAGACTTTTGGTCCTTTACTCCACCACATTAAATCTGTCTTTCAAAACCTGCACCTCAGCCACATTTCCAGCAAGAGTGTCCGATAAAGAATCGACTCTGGAGAGCAGAGTCTCCAGCAGGAACATAATGTGTTGCAGGGAAGAGTGAACATCAGGTCCATGCACAGGGGGCTTTGAGGCCATAACTGGCAATCCCCATACAGCTTATGCTGGCAAGGTTTTCCAAAAAGGGAGCGTACAGCCAGGGTTTACCGCGATTTACATTCCTCCACTTCAAAGGGTGTTAAGTCTAGGTCTGAGTGCTTGCTAGCTGTGAGGAGTAGCAATACAGATACTGACCAGCCTTGCAGTGGTGGCGTTCTAGTCACTCAAGTGCAAGGAGTGCATGGCCTTCGTGTGCCCTGCCGAGTCCCGTCTGTGATCACCCATTTTGAGCCATAGCCATGCCCCTAATGCTGCGACCGCCTCACCGGACCAATACTAGTGGCTTCGGAAGTGTAGTGGGGTGGTTTCAAATACAAATTGCGCTTAGATGCCAAACTATTCCCCTGAAACGGCTTGGCTGGGGCTTGAGCTGCCATACTGTGCGGCCATAACTCTCCGGCATCCAAGCCATGCCCCCTCTCCCCAGCCCTATCTGCATGACTGGAAGGCTTGGGCAGCATGGCATGGTGGTCAATTGTCCCTAGGCAATATGGTGGCCACCAACAAATCACTGCACTAAGTCCTGTAACTCTCAGCTAATCAGGATCCAGCATTCTTCTTATCTGTTTTATGATAATAATTAAGTACTGTAAGTAATATACCCCTGCAGAGTGAGATCAGACACTGTAACAAGAAACATGAAAATACAGTAAAAATAAAGCTAGAAACTATGGCAGCCTGTGAGTATAACTACATAATAGTTCTGTTTAGAAAACTGTGGGATCTGTCTTGGGTCTACTAGTCTGACATCTTGTTGCTTGACGAGTAACATATTTCTATTGCTTCCACAACTGCTAGAAATGACACAGGTGTCCCAGGACAGAAAATAATGCTTTTAAATGGCATTGTTCCTGTATGTCTTTCTTTCATAGTTGCAACAAATGGTTTTCTTACATTGCATTGAATGAATTGTAATTTACAAACATGGACCTACAAGATTAAGGTCCTGAAAGTCCTCTGTATTCTACCTTGTAGGTGCATAGTGGTGGGGTGTGCAGTGGCTGTGGTATGGTCCCTGTCCGTATAGCCTGCACACACACCCCCGCAGCACTCCATGCCTTGGTGAATGGTGCAGAGTGTGGAAATGCCTCTGGCCACTCCATTTGCCCATCCACATGTGTAGCTGTGCAAACAGACAGGGGATCAGATGTGGAAGGGGAATGCACCCCTTCCGTGAATGCCGCAGGATCCATGGGACCCCTAAAGTGCAGGTGAGCAACTTAGGGAAGCCCACATGCTGCAGATTTGTGGCACACAGGCTTCATGAACAGACCCCATTATCTTTCAGAATACAGTATTCATGAAATTATTTTTATATGTTTTCTCAGTTTGGTGATGTTTTGGTTTATTATGTCCTAGACCATGCCTGCGATAAACACTTATGGCCCAACCAGGACACATTATTACTACAGTAAACTAAGGTGCTTGTGCCTGACCTAATATAGCTGCCATGTTTATGTACCCTTGTACAGTACTACAGTGTCTCCCCTAGAGAATATGTTGGCCACCAACAACTCACTACAATAAGTCAGGATCCAGCATTCTTCTTATCCATTTTATAACAATTAAGTACTGCAGATAACACGCCATTGCAGAGTAAAACCAGACACTGTAAAAAGAAAATGTAACTACAGTGTGAATAAAGTTAGAAAATACTGCAGCACATAACAACATATACTATCGATTTAGAGAACTGAGTGCTCTGTCTTGGGTCTTCTAGTCTGACATCTTGCCACTTAAAGAGTGACATTTCTGTAGCTTCCACAACTGCTAGAAATGACACAAGGAGCGGGGGTGTCCCAAGACAGAAAATAATGTTTCTATATGTCATTGTTCCTTGATGTCTTTGTTTCATAGTTGCAACAAACATTGTGTTATGTTGCATTGGATGAATTATAATTTGCAAGGGCAGACCTATAATATTAAGGTCCTGGAAGTCCTTTGTAGTCTACCTTTTCAACTGCCTTTCTCAGTTGCGCCAGCTGTAGTAATCCAAGAATCATGTGCAGGCATTCTTACTGGAGTACACAAAAAAACACTCCCATCCCCACAGATACCTTCTCAGATCTCCCTTTTCAGTTTCATAAGAGAAGAGGAGATATACAAATTTAGAAAGAACTTCCTTAAGAAACTGGGCACAGGTACAGACAAGCCTTTATCAATGCTGAATATCACTGCTTGCATTGCTGTTGTATGGGGTCTTGCTTGTACACATTTTTACTATATATTTACCCAGGACAGACCAGAAGAGATGCAATATCTCATTTTTAGTGGAGTCTTGCTTTTACACATTTTTAGATTGTATTTACCCAGGACAGGCCATCTGAGAGGTAATATTTAATTTTCAGTGGGCTCCCAAATTTTGACCCCAAATTTCTAAGTCTTTTTATGACTTGACATTATGATCAAGACAGGTGGAATTTTTCTGAATCCCATCTGAAAGGTGATTTTGCTGTGCAACTAGAAAACAAGTTTCAGATGGAATTGAAAAATGATACCTATCATGTTCACAAGGCATTTGTTGAGTATTAGGGGCCAAAATCTGCAAAAATAAAGTTATGAGTAAACACTGGAGCAATTCAACATTTCCTAATTGTTTTTTTCACAAATTTGACCCCAGATTTTCAACATGGTCTTTTATGACCATTCTTTCTGAACAAGACAGGTAACATTTATTAAATAGTGGCCAAAACACCATCTTGCACCATAAATGTGTAAACACATTTTGACCAGACTTTCAAAAATGACATCTGTCTTGTACATAAGGTGGTGTGAAAAAATGGCTATGTTGAAAATGTTGGGTCAAAATATTAAAAATTACCCAAGTTACATAACTTTATTGTACTGCATATCAGTATTCTTATCCCAAATGTTCAACATAGCCTTCATATGACCCCACCTCTTGAACAATGATGGAGAAAATTTTCAAATCCTGAGCAAAAAGTGATTTCATGCCACAAGTGTGAAACATTTTTTGCCCAGATTTGAAAAATGACAGCTGTCACGGTTATGAGGTGGTTTGAAAAATGGCTATGTTGAAAATTTGGGATCCAAATATTGAAAATTATCAAAGTTACAAGCATGCATTGTAATAGTTCAACATATGCTCATAACGTTGTTTTTTAAAAATATTTTTACCTCAAATTTTCAACATAGCCTTCTTATGATCCCACATAGCCTTCTTATGACCCTACCTTATGAACAAGGAAAGAGAACATTTTCAAATACTGCCGGAAAGGAGACTCCAAACCACAAGTGCAAAACACATTTTAACCAGGATTTGACAAGTGGCAGCTGTCACATTCATGAGGTAGTGTGACAAAATTGCCATGTTGAAAATTTGGGGTCAGAATATTGAAAATTACCAAAGCTATGGGTGTGCATTGAAAAATGTCAATGTATGTTCATAACTTTGTTGTTTTTTAATATTTTTGCTACACATTTTCAACATAGCCTTCTTATGACCTCACCTCATGAACAAGGGTGGAGAAAATTTTCAAATCCTGCCCAACAGGTGATTTTGCAGTCGCAAAGGGTTTGAATACTGCATTTTGGTTGTCCCTTGTGGGTAGCTGGATTGACTACTAGGATTTTGGGACAGAAACTATTTTTAAATAATTTACTGGTGCGTAGGAGTTTGTGATAGTTAAACTATTTTTAAATAAGTTACTGGAGGTTAGTTGAATTACTATAAAGGGCAGTACTCACCAGGTGGTGGAGCAGTGGTGTATTTGATTGTTTCTAACAGTCACCTGTGGTTGTGGACTACCCACCCCCACCCCACCCCCCAGACGTGGCATTTCCTTTATAGCCAAAGTTCTGACATCACTTCCTCAACAGGTCTTGGGGCAGAATTGTCATATTCTTAATAACCCATCACTGTGCATAAAGGGTAAGTACACACCACCAAAAAAAAAAAAATTATATATATTACATATTGTATATTATAAGGGAGAGGGACATGTGGGGAGTGGTGCAATGCACTGGCTGTGAGGCAGCAGTTTTCCAGGAGACATTCTGGAAACTGCACTGCTGTCCTATTTGCAGGCAACTGTCAGCTCTGAGGGAGGAGATTGCCCACCTCCAGGCTGAACTGGCAAGGCCTAAGGAGGTCCCCCCCCCACCCAAAGAGCACCACTGCCTCAGAGGTTGCCAAGTATGAAGAGCAGTTGGACCACAGTGGGTTCTGGGAGGGTACAGGTGGTGGAACAGAGGCAAAGCCCCCTAGTTGTACCTCTACACAAATCATATGCCAGTCTGGCAGAGCAAGGTTCCTCTATGATGGCACCCTCAGTGGAGACCAAGAAAACTACTGAGGACATCCACAAGGGAGACCCACAAAAGGGTGGCAAGGGACACCACAGGGGAAGGAAACAGCTTCTGATAGGTGACTCAATTGTTAGGGGGGTAGAACTGGGGAAGGGAGAGGAGAGGGAAGTAAGGTGCCTGCCTGGTGCCATGGCTTGGAGGGACAAGAAGCGAATCCTCACAATTGCAGAAGCAGCATCACAGGAGAGGGAACTAGATATCATTGTCCACCTTGGGACAAATGACCTAGCTAGGCATGGAATCAGTGCAGTGCAGGATGAATTTGTGGAGTTGGGGAGGGGCCTCAGACAGGTAGCAAGCACAGTTACCTTCTCAGAGGTGCTGCCAGTCCATGGCAGGGGTGAGGCTAGGGTACTGCACACCATGCAGTTTAATGAATGGTTGCAAAACTGGTGCAGAGCACAGGGCTTTGGCTTCATTGGGGACTGGGGGTACACCTGGAGAGATGAAGGTCTATACTGGCAAGATGGTCTGCATCTGTCCATAAAGAGAACCAAGCTCCTAAGTGACAGGTTTAAATGCTTCCTTGGCAAGCTTTTAAACTAGCCAAGGGGGGAGGTGATGATAAGAGGCAGGAAATTTCAAGCCTCCCCCCACAAAACATGGCAGGTAGTAAGGTAAACACTGAGGTACAGAGCTCAACAGAGGGCAGGACAGGGGTAAATGGAAAAATAGACAAGGGCAATAAGAGCAGGGATGGGGGGGGAGGATAAAGCCAACATTAAATGGAGGGCAATGAGTATCAATGCCTGTAGTCTTGGAAACAAGCTTCCTGAGCTAGTAGCCCTGATGGAAGATGAAAAATTGGATATTGTGACAGTCTTGGAAACATGGTACATGGAGAACCATGACTGGGATGTCAACATACCGGGTTACACAGTCTATAGAAGGGACAGGGAGGGTAAAAGAGGAGGTGGAGTAGCTCTATACGTAAGGGAAGGGATCAAAGCTACAGAACTAAAAAGTAAAAGGGGAGGACAAGAGGCACTCTGGGTCACCTTGGAGACAGGGAATGGCATCACAATCTGCACAGGGGTTGTATACAGACCCCTGACTCAAGGGAAGGAAACAGACAAGAAAATGATGGAGGACATTCTCAAAATGGCTGAAAAGGGGGAGATACTGTTGATGGGGGACCTGAATATGCCAGATGTTAACTGGATGACATGTACTGCAGCCACATCCAAGAGCAGGGTCATTCTCGATGCCCTGCAGGGAGCAGGCCTTAGCTAGTGTTGGAACCCACTCGGAAGGGAGCAATACTAGACCTGGTACTCTCAAATGGAGAGAGGATCACAAATTTAGAAGTCAGTAGACATCTGGGAACAAGTGACCACTGCACAGTGTGCTTCACAATAAGCACAACCGTGGAGATAACCCTTACAAAAACAAGGATACTGGACTTTAGAAGGGCTGATTTTGGCAAAATGGGTGAATACCTGAGGAATGCACTAGCAAATGGCCAAAAAGAAGGGGTGGAAGAACAATGGAGAAAAATCAAAACTGCTATCATAGAGGCAACAAGCCTTTGTGTGAAACAAATAAAACAAAGCGGAGTAAAAAACCACTATGGTTCTCAAAAGAGGTGGCATGGAAGGTTAAGGAGAAAAAGGCTGCATTCAGAAAGTATAAGGAATTACAGAAGGAGCACGACAGGGAACTGTATCAGTTAAAGCAGAAAGAAGTGGGGAAGGCAGTCAGAATAGCAAAGGCCCAAACCGAGGAAAAAATAGCCAACTCAGTTAAGAAGGGGGATAAAACCTTCTATAGGTACATTAGGGAGCATAGAAAGGTTAAGGGAGAAATAGTGAAGATTAATAAAGGAGAGGGGAGGTGGGCAGAGGGAGACAGTGAAAAGGCAGAGATACTGAATGAATACTTTTGCTCAGTATTCACAAAAGAAGATGAGGAGGAGTTACCTAAACCAGACAATAGAAGCACTCTGGGTAGGGGGTTGACACCAGTCCATTTACAGAAGAAAGAGTCCTGAAAGAACTTCTAAAACTCAAGGTGGACAAAGCAATGGGGCCTGATGGGATTCACCCCAGAATCCTAAAAGAACTAAGGGAGGACCTAGTGACACCACTGACCACACTTTTGTAGCAAATCATGGGAGGATGGGGTGGTACCTGAGGACTGGAGGAGGGCAGATGTGATTCCCCTTCACAAAAGTGGGAGCAAGGCAGAAGCAGGAAACTACAGACCTGTAAGTTTGACCTCAGTGATAGGGAAAATGATGGAATCACTTCTGAAAGAAAGAATTGTTGAGTACCTAGAGGCCAGCCGGGCACAGGACCCAAAGCAGCATGGATTTACAGCAGGAAGGTCATGTCAGATGAATCTAATTGATTTCTTTGACTGGGTGACCAAAGTAATAGACCAGGGAGGCTGTGGATATGGTCTACCTAGACTTTAGAAAGGCATTTGACACAGTCCCGCACAAAAGACTAATAATCAAGTTAGCCAGCCTGGAAGTGGGTTCCAGGGTGGTAGCCTGGGTAGCAAACTGGCTGCACAACAGGACACAGAAGGTAATAGTGAATAGAACACATTCCGAAGACAGGGAGGTTACTAGTGGAGTACCTAAGGGCTCAGTACTCGGTCCAGTCCTCTTTAACATCTTTATAGGTGACATTGCAGAGGGTCTGGAGGGAAAGGTATGCCTCTTTGCAGATGACACAAAGATCTGTAACAGAGTTGATACAAAAGGGGGGATAGAAAGGATGAGAAGGGACTTGGCAAGGTTGGAGGAATGGTTAGACATATGGCAACTTAGATTCAATGCAAAGAAGTGCAAAGTAATGCACCTGGGAAACAAAAACCCAGGAGAAGAGTACACAATAGCAGGGGAGGTACTAACAACAACAAAAATGGAAAGAGACTTGGGGGTAGTCATATCAGATGACCTAAAGGTGGGTAAGCAATGTGAGAAGTCAGTAAGGAGAGCCAGGGGGATACTGGGATGCATAGGACGGGGCATCGCAAGTAGAAAAAGGGAAGTGGTTATCCCTTTATACAGACAGTTGGTGAGACCCCATCTGGAATACTGTGTGCAATTTTGGAGACCCCATCTATGCAAGGACATAGACAGGATGGAAGCAGTCCAGAGGAGGGCAACTAAAATGGTGCATGGTCTGCATCAGAAACCATATGATGAGAGACTAAGAGAGCTTAATATGTATACCCTTGATGAAAGGAGGGACAGGGGGGACATGATAGAAACTTTTAAGTACCTCAAGGGAATCAACACAGTCCAGGAGGGTAGCATCTTTCAGAAAAAGAGATGTGTAAGAACAAAGGGGCACAATTTAAAGATAGAGGGGGGACGGCTCAGGGGTAATGTGAGGAAATTTTTTTTCACGGAGAGAGTGGTGGATGCATGGAACCACCTTCCTGGGGAGGTTGTTGGGTCTAAAACAGTGGCAGAATTCAAACATGCATGGGACAGACATAAGGCAATTCTAGTGGGGGGTTGCAGGAAGTAGGCTGTTGGTTAACTAGAATCTGCAGCTTATCCAATAGGAAGGGAAATGGGCAGACTGGGTGGGCCAAGTGGTCCTTATCTGCCATCAAAGTCTATGTTTCTATGTTTCAAGCCTTAAAGGAAATGAACAGGGTGAACTGCAGGGAACCATTTAACTTAAATACCAGCTCGTGGTCATGTGGTCATGAGTAGAAGCTAACAGGAGGGAGATTCATGAGGGACATGAGGAAATACTGTTTTACAGAAAGGGTGGTGAAACCCTGAAATAGTCTGCCACCCAAGGTGGTGGGTGCAAAAACTGTTAGTGGTTTTAAGCATGGCTGGGACAGAATGAAGGGTATAGTGGTTGTTAAGGCATCAGATTTGGGGAGGAGAATGGAGGGGGTCGGGAGCACTAGGACCCTGGAGGAACAGTAGGGTGCAAGGCTAAATAGGGGACTCATGCAGATTTGATGGACCTTTGGTCTTTTTCTGCCATCATTGTCTTTGTTTCTTGTCCTGAAAACATTTCCTGTTTCATTGCAGTACTTGGCCTAGGTTCTCCAGTTTATGAACTAGTCTCTTGTGTGATACAGTGTTGAAAGGTTTTCTGAAGTCCAGCTACACAACAGAAAAGAATGTGAATGATGGACTGAAACAGATTCTATGTTTCTGTGTGGACTCCAGGACAAAATCAAGGCTGATGCAAAAAGGTTCATTCAAAAGGTGTATATATACAAGGTTAAAGGCTGAATCTACCCAGTGCTTTGTGCCATGACAGTGACACTTCATCCTGTGCAGAATCCAGCATACAGCATCTCTCAAGTCTAGTTGATGTAAAGGTATAGTGTCACAAATATTGCAACAATTTTGGCAGAAAAAGTTGTTGGGTAAAAGTAGGTCTGTCAATACTCAAAACAATAAAAAGTAGTCTAGATATGATCAAGCAGATCTGGATGCCGAAACAAACAAACTCTGGCCAGAGCTGATAGGGCTACAGCTGAGAAATTCTAGGTAAAATATTGAAAATGTGTTTTTTAATATTTTTACACCAGATTTTCAACATAGCCTTGTTATGACCCTGCCTCATGAAGAAGGACAGAGAAAGTGTTCCACTCCTGGCCTAAAGGTGATTTTGCACAAAGACTGCAAAATCAGCTTTCAGGACCCAAAAGCACGTTTTGGCCAGGATTTGAAAAATGACATCTGACACATTCATGTGGTGCTGTAAAGATATAGCAGTGTTGTAAATTTGAGGTAAAATATTGAAAATTAACAAAATTACGAATCTGTGTTTGCAAAATTCAATGTAGGCTCATAACTTTAGTGTTTTTTAATATTTGTACACCGAATTTCAACATAGCCTTCTTATGACCCCACCTCATGAACAAGGGCAAAAGGTGACTTCATGCAGGGACCACAAAATATTCTTTCAGGACAGATTTGCCTAATGTCAGTTCAATTTTTAAAGAGGTGGGGTCCCAAAAAAAGGCATGTTGAAAATTTGGGTCGAAAATATTTAAAAATGCCCAAATTATGCCACTAAGTTCAAAACCCTATTGAAATACATTGAACCACATACCTGTTTCTTTCGCTCATGATCTGACTTTGAAGAGTGAAGCGGTGTCTGCAGTCCAGAAAGGATTATGGCATTGGACCCCGATGGGTAAATAAGGGCTTGGGAAGGGTGCGGGGTGTTGGGCACTGAGTGGGAGGGTTAGGTGGGGGAGATAAGAAACAACCACAAAAGACATTGATGGATGGTTTTCGTTTTATAGGTGAAAACAAAACAAAACAAAAAAACAACCGAGGATTCCCAATTGTGACACTAGGGGATTGGGCATCCCCAATGCCACTGTTATGTTTCTGGGGCTGGTTGGGGTGGGGTGGTAGGTGCTGAGAGGGAGGGTCAGGTGAGGGGAGAAAAATATATACATAAATAAAAGGTCCAACAAAACACGATTGTGACACTGGGGGATTGGGCACTCCCAGTGTCATTATTATGCTTCTGGGAGGTGGAGTGGTGGGTGCTGAGAGGGAGGGTTGGCTGGTGGTATATCAAAATTTTAAACAAAAAAAAAAGGATCAGCAGTCACGGCAGAACACTGAACACTCCACCATGTCCAAGATGGCCACCACTCACTACTGCACAAGTGCTAGTAGCTACACATGTGCAATACAGTTCTGTGGCCATCTTGGACATGGCAGACAGTGCCGTGTTTTGCCAGTAAATAAAATAGTGCAGTGGCACTTCAGTGCAACTTCCAATGGAGGTAACAAGCAGAGTGCATCATGGACACGGAGGTGACTGTGTTTTAACTCCAACATGTTGTTCGGTCAGAAGGAATTCACTGAGTCCTTTTCTAATAGCAAGAGGGCTATGTGGCTACATCCACTGCAGCCCTAACAATGACATCCATAGGTGATTTAGTGAGGGCAAGAGAGCATTGGCAAAGATGAAATACTGACGGTGTGAGTATTGTAGTGACGAAACTATTGTAATCCCTTATTAAAGCACCCATTGATGATTAGTTTGAAAAATATTAGTCAGCTAATAAAAAGAAATTAAGAGAAAAAAAAAGGAAGCAGAGGAAAGGTTTCTAACTGTTGGTTACCAGAAAGTGAGAAATAATGCCTGGCTGCAGGGCTAAATTGCCCACCCCCATCACACACACACACACACACAAAATGCAGTCTTTGACATGGACCATGACTATGTTTTGGCTCATAAGAGAGGAGCGGATTGAGTGAAAATATTACTCCAACATGAAGCACTTTGCATTTTTACTGCACATGCCCTGTCCCTAGATGGATTGAATGTTGTTCCTTTTGTATGATCATCTGTCATGTAAAGAAAACATTTGAAATATGCTTGTATGATCGTGTGAAAATTATTTTTTCTTATGCATTTCATTTAGGATCAGCAAGATGCCACCTCTTTGATTCTTGTTTGCCAGCACTAAGTCACAGCCTCATCCTTCATCTCAGAAGGCTTCATCTCCTCCTTCTATCCTCATACTGCTTGGTCTCCTAAATGTTTGTTTTTGGCAAGGCTCCTTTGCCCTCATTAAATTTACTGTGTACTGTATATCCTTTTTCCTAATGGCATTCAATTCTGCTTGATCACATCTATGCTGGGTTTTTTTCACTTTGAGCATGGGCAGCCCTAGTTTTGCCAATAACTTATTTTATGCTAAGATAGTTGTGATCTCTGTGTCACTGCATCTTTCAGTCTGCTGTACTGTAGAGAGATGATGCAGGCTGGGCTCCACCTCCTGATGAAGTGCCACTATGATGCTGCAAAGCACTGGGGTAGAGATAGTGTTTTCACCTAGTATATCACCTTTTGAATAGACCTTCTTTTTCCTGTTAGCCTTGATTTTTCAACCTTGAGTATGTTGCTGGTTTCTTTTGGCCTCCTTTTTCTGGTGGTACCCATTCACATGCTTGCATGCATGAATTTTAAGAAATACTAATGTGTCAGATTTGGACTGGAGCAATTTTGAGGCAAAGAGCAGTAGGAACCAAACACTTGCGGAGGCCTTCCAGACTGTTTCCTAGCATAGCATGTAGAAGGACAGATTAGGGTTAGTGCCATACTGGACCTAGTTCTATTGAAACAGGACAGCACAGGAGGGGTAATGGTTGAAGATCCTCTTGAGTCAAGTTTCCACATCAGGGTGTGGTTCAGCATAGCTCTTGAAGCTCTACAGCCAAAATCCCACATGCTAACTCTGGACTTCAGAGGCTAAGCAAAGGCACTGACTCAAGGGAACAGAACAGTAAGAGGGGCTGGAAAACAAATAGAATGCCATCAAACAGGGGATCGAAGAGGTAACTAGAACATGTCTGAGGCAGGTTGGAATGAGTAAGAGGCACGAGAAACCTACCATATTTGGTTCTCCAGGGAGGTGGGAGAGACAGTGGCAGAGAGCAAATAAATTGGCCTTTAAGTACAGTGCTGATAAGTCAGATGCAAGTAGGGAGCTATACCTAAGCAAGCTGAAAGAAGTCTGCAATGCACAGCAGAGCCAGCCAGAATGCAAAACAATAACTTGCAGTAATTTACATGTCACAAAGTACTGTATGGAAAAAGGTCTTAATTGCCATTGAATTACACTGTTCCCTGCAGTATAATGCAACATTTTGCAACAATACTGCAAGGTAAGTTGCAGCTTGACTAGTACCTCTGTAGTGTAGAAGGTTTAGTTGGAGTCAGAACTCAAAATATAGGAAGGGCTGAAGGAAAATAACAAGGCTTTCTTTAGGCACATCAGAGAGAAGAAGAAAACATGGGGGAATCGAAAAGTTGAAGAAGGATGGGATATTTGTGGAGGAGGGGAGGTAACAGACAGGCATGTTCAATTAATATTGTTGCTCAGTTTTCACTGTTGAAGAAGGGAAACCACTGCTGGGTTGCAGCACTGAAGTTGGGAGGGAAACAAGGATGGTGATAAAGTCCATCACCAGAAACACAGTGCTTCAGGGTTTCAGTGGCCTAAATGTGGATAAGTCAACAGGACCAGGTAGGCTCCATCCCCAGGTGCTCAGGGAAGTGGGACAAGCTCTAGTAGAAGCCTTGGCAGACCTGTTGAACTGCTCACTGGTGAGAGGCATGGTCTCCATAGATCAGAGGATAGCTCATGTTGAACTTCTACTCAAAAAGGGGGACAAAGTTTACCCAGGCAACTAAAGACAGGCCAGTCTGACCTCAGTAGTGGAAAAACTGTTCGAAATTATTGTCAAGGGGCAGTTAGTAGACTGGAGAAATAAGTCTCTAGGACCGCAAACAGCATGGTTTCATGAAAGGGGAGTCCTAACAGGCAAACCTCACTGAATTCTTCAACACAGCATCTCAGATGGTGGACTGAGGCCTATCAGTGGGCATCCTGTATTTGGACTTTAACAAGGTCTTTGACGCTGTGCCTCATAGATAACTGACAAAAACATTGGGCAAGTTATGGAAGGGGGGAGACTTAATAAGGTAGGTAGAGATCTGGTTAGGGGAAGAACCCAACAAGGTTATACTAAATAAAAGACACCTATACATAATGAAGGTGACCAGTGGAGTGCCTTGGGGGTCAGTCCCGGGGTCCTGTGCTCTTTAATCTGTTTATATGTGACACTGGAGATGGATCCAGAGGAAAAAGTGTTTCTTTGTGGACAAATAAGACATGTGGCAGGGTGGATAGCAAAGAGGGAATTAAGACATGAAGCAGGACCTAGAGAAAAGAGAAAATAGAAAAGTGGACAAGGATCTGGCAACTTAAATTCAGTCCCAAAAGGTGCAAAGTCATGCACATGGGGAAGAGGAGCACCAAAACACATTTTTGGATTGGGAGTTGCAACAGGATAGTAAGTCTTTAGAGGGAAGGGACATGGGGATTGCCATAAGTGACAGCTTCAAGACCATTGCCAAATGCAATAAGGTACATGACAAAGTTAGCAGGATGCTAGAGTATGTAGGGAAGGCCTTCTTTGCCAGAAGGATGAAAGTGATTTTGCTTCTCTGCAGGTTACTGGTAAGGTCAAAACCTGAGTACTTTGTGCAGTTCTGGAATCCTCACCTAAAAAAGGACAAGGATTGCTTGGAATTGGTCCAGAGGAGGACAACCAAAATTATACATGGGCAACAGGAAAATACCTAAGAGGAAAGTCTAGCTGACCTGAACATGTATACACTGGAGACCAGAAGGGAACAGGGATCCATGACAGAAATATTTCAATGCTTGAGGGAGAGAAACAGTGTGGACTGCCAGCAACTGTTCAGGCAGTGGTGGGAGAGTAGAATACAGGAGGGATGTGAGCAAACACTTTTTTTCATGGGGATGGTGGTGGTCAAGTACAACCATCTTCCTGGGAAAGTAGATAATATGGAGACCATTATACAGTGGGATAGATGTATGGGGTTGGTGAAAATGACAGTGGGGGTCAGCAGTTCTGGAGGGGATCACTCAAATAACAAGGGTACGCATCCAGCAGTGAGTACTGCCTAGGCCTTACTAGTGCTAGACTGGTGTGACTAAGGTAGTGACCAAACAGACTTGATGGACAGCAGGTGTTTTTCTGCCTGTTAAAGAAGATGTCCATAGACTTTCCTTTCTTTAATCTTCTGTCCACATTTTCTGAAATCCCTCATAATGTACAGTAATTGTACTTCTTGCCCCCCGGTGTCATATGGTTATATCTGAGGTTTGCATCAAATCTTAAAAGGTGAATTTAGACTGTATAATAACTATATCAGTGCAGTGGTAGTTCCAGGCCAGAGCCATACAGGGCACATGCCCTACTACAGTGCTGCTGTGCCCCAGTGTTGGCACATAGTTGCCAACAGAGCCCACATACAAAATCCACCTATATGATCAGTTACAAAGCCTCTGTTCAGTCCCTTTGCTCCAGTTACTGTTAATTTCTGGAGCAACCACTACTCTAGTGGATAGTCTGAACTGAAAAATGTTCCACAAATTATCCATTAAGTATACTATAAAATCATAGGATCAGATAAAGGGTATTGGTTCTATTTACCATCTCAATCAATCAACCAATCAAACAGAAGTTTGTTTATTAAAATAAACAGGATAATGACAAGTCGTATGAGCATGAAACTAATTTCCAGTGATCTCCTTGATTCATTCAGTTACATTGTTAAAATGGTACTACCATCTCAATATTGTTGCAAAATGTTGGGGACATGACAGGGACACTAGATGTTTCTGATTTGTTTTCAGTTTGTATCTTTGGCAGACTGCCTACAAATCAAGAAGCATTACAGAAGGCAGTTTAGAGAAAGCAAGATGGCATTGTAGCAGCCCAGGTGGTGAGGAGCTCAGGCACTGACTCATTGCACATTGTCACACATAATTTTCAAGGCAGATGTACTGTGATGTACTCATGCAAAAGTGATATAAAAAATAAAAATGTTAGGCCAACTGACATGTGGTACCTTAGACGAAGGCGTATATTAATGGGTCTCTGACCAATCCCCAGGTCAGGCAAACCAAACAGGTGAGAGTAATTTGACTTAACAATTACTACAAATAGGGAAGGAATGCAGAAATGTTTTGAGTCAAAGTCCCCTCGCCTTGTGTTAATGTATTTCACAAGCATATAAACATATTATTCCAACTTCTCATCGGCACTAATATGTTGCTTAGTATTTGATAAAGTAGCACACACAACTGGTCAGTGCAACACTAAAAATCCTACTTCAGCCACATAAATTTTATGACAGAATTGCTAACAATGATTCTTGTTGATAACATCTCATTTACCCTTTTACAATCCCAGTAGTTATGTCATTAATTCAGTCTGACCAAGGTGAAGAATTGTGAGAGAAACTTTCATGATTAGAGAAGCAGAGAATTAAAATTTCACCGTCGAAGTGCCCATGAAGTGAACACTTCACATTGTCACTCCGCTACGCTGATTGGCCAATATGAAAGGCTCACTTCGCCTTGTAATTATTACTTTGCATTGTCATTCCACCTTAACATGAAGTGAGGTGAAGTGACAACAATATTAGCAGCCCCCCACACACACAGTCACCAGAATTAATGTGCATCCCCAAAATGCTACTGTCTTGTGTCCAGAAAATTACCCAGTGCTGACGAAGTGAAATGAGAGCGTAACAAGAAATGCAAAGTCTCCCAGAATTAATAGTGCACTCAGTCATGCGCACAGTGGTCACACACAGTCAACAGAATTATTGTGCATCCCCAAAAATACTACTGTCTTGTGTCCAGAAAATTCCCCAGTGCTGACAAATTGAAATGAGAGCGTAACAAGAAATGCAAAGTCTCCCAGAATCAATAGTGCACTCAGTCATGCACGCAGTGGTCACACACAGTCACCAGAGTTAATGTGCATCCCCAAAATTCTACTGTCTTGTGTCCAGAAAATTCCCCAGTGCTGATGAAGTGAAATGAGTGTAACAAGAAATGCAAAGTCTCCCAGAATTAATGGTGCACTCAGTCATGCATGCAGTGGTCACACACAGTCACCAGAGTTAATGTGCATCCCCAAAATTCTACTGTCTTGTGTCCAGAAAATTCCCCAGTGCTGATGAAGTGAAATGAGTGTAACAAGAAATGCAAAGTCTCCCAGAATTAATGGTGCATTGCAAATGCACAGATGGATTAAGATTGCACTGTACACTCAAAAGATGCAGATGCAAAGGCACAATACCTAACCAGTGCTCACAAGTCACAAATCCAAATCTGGAAAAGAATACCTTTTGCCGGGTTGGGGAAGGGGGGTAGTACACAGCAGTAGCAGTCCACTGCCAGTAAAGATACCTCAAAGCAGTACAAAGAATTCATGCAGGTGTGGTGGATAACAGGTTCACACTGCTGCAATTACTCTGTGGCACAATAAAAGGTTTCTGATTTAATGGCACACATCGCACACACACTCACACATGCACTACAAGTAATGTGTAGCAAATTGAAAACCTTTAGTAATATAACCAAATGTTTTAAACAAACTGAAATTATACACTACTGCACCACAACAATCAACAAAAAAATGTGAAGAATTACTGAAAATATTACTCTGTGTACATTAACACAGTTATACAAGAAAAATATAACCAAAACAGAAAGACTGCCTTTTTCTCCCAGTTAATCTACTACACCACAGATATGTCCCTCCCCAAAAGCACACTTCACAGTACACAGACTGTCTGTTCTAAATTAACATTCAAAATCCACATACAAACAATAAACACTCGATGATATGAGCACAAAAGGGTTTCCTACAATCGATGTACTAAATTTTGAGAAAAAAAATTACTCAAAAAGGCATTTTTTAACAGCTTTTAGAGGTTTTGAATCTCAGAGCTCTTAGAGCAAACTGTGTCCAGGTACCACTACACACACACTACCCAGAAATGAGGCTGTGTAGAACACTTTAGAGCTCATGTGACCTGCAATCCCATGAATCACTGCAGAATTCACCTTGGAGCTCAATTACAAGGTGAAGTGATGCATCGCCTTAAAATTGGAGGAGAAGTGGTTTGGGGAAGGTGGAAGAATGCAAAGCCATTGGTTGCAATGGACTTTGCGTTCCTCATTATGACGCGAAGTTCTCCACTTTGTGTTGTGGATTACTCCGCAGATTCCGCATTACTTCGCAAATCACTGTGGAGTGAATTTTCGCCACTTAGCCCACCACTAATCATGATGCCTTTTTTCTGTAACATTTGCTTGTTTTCTATCTCTGTCTCCCTCTGTAAACACTGCTTTCAAAATTGAAAGCTTGATGTGCAATTATATACCTTGTCACAACCTAGAGGAAGTTATTTTAGTAGAGTCATACAAAATGATTTCATAGGCAAACATAAAATAATAATAATACATTTTATTTAATATAGTGCCTTTCACATATCAAGGTGCTGAACAAACAAATAAAACCACCAAATACAATAAATACCAATAAAATCAGTAAAATCAAAAATACTTGGAATAAGCTTTGCCGCATAAAAAGGTCTTTAATGCCTGCTTAAAGCACCCCACCATCCTGTACTCCCGTAACTGACAGGGCAGAGAATTCCATAGGGTAGGGGCAGTAAACCTGAAGGCATGAGCCCCAGAGGACTTTAAATAAACCCTCAGAATCTCCAGCAACCCCTCGTCAGCTGAGTGGAGCTGTTGCAGGGGGGTGTAAGGAACCAGGAGCTCTTTCAAGTAGTCAGGAACCTATCCATGTAGGGCTTTGTAGGTTAACAAACCTACCTTAAAGGTGATCCGCCACTGAACAGGCAGCCAGTGCAGATCGCGCAGCACTGGGGTAATGTGGGATCTCCTCGATACCCCAGTCAACAAACGTGCTGCAGCATTCTGCACTAGCTGCAAGCAGCGGATACAAACCTCAGGAAACACTAAGTAAAGGGAGTTACAGTAGTCAAGGCACAAAGTCACAAAGGCGTGGACCAAGACAGGCAAATCACCAGATGATAAAAGGCCAGCTCGACAACTGCCACTACCTGATGATGAAGGGTCAGCCCATTGTCAAGCACCATTCTTAGGTCCCGCACCCATTCAGAGGTAAGGATCTGAGCCCCCCCCCCCACCAGGACCAAGCCAGAGGGGAGATCAGCCCTCAACCCCTCTGTCAGGTGACCTGGGTCTACCATCAGAACCAAATGCACTAATTGGTGCTTCAACACTAATTGCCTTCCAATTTGTGTTTTACCAGAGCTTCAGTTTTAACAGTGAAGGGGCAGATAAGTAGTTAGTTTGCAAAGTATAAGCATAGAGCAGTTATAAAGAATAAAACATAATATAATTTGATTTTAACAGTATTCTCACCTTTCCTGCACACATCTCAAAGTTCTTGGCATACGAATGCATTAGATATTAACAGTGCAACAAGTAAATGAAGACAATAATGGCAGCCAAGAGGCACTCAACAAGATCAGCATTCAAGTACTGTAGCTATAGGAAACTGCAGAACAGAACCCCAGGTATAGGACATGTTCTTTCAAAAAGTGGCATACGATCTTTAACTTCCAACTGGGGAGCACTAGAGATGGACAGAATTATCTTGGTTTGTTTTAATATTTCACTCAAAGGGCAAAATCAGAAGCAACAACAGTTTTATGAAAGCACTGCAAAAAGACACAAGTTAGAAGAGATGCAAAAAAGTTCTTTTAAAGAACACAACAAAGTTATGATATTCAGTGGGAAGGCTCCCCCAACACACACACACTCTTTACATATTCTGCCACACTAAGGCTCCTCATTGTTAGTCATCTAATCCTTCAGGTACTGTACCACAGACTTTGGCTGGACCCTCAGTTGAAATTAACTGAGCACGTCATTAAAATAGTCAGGGATCTCAACAAAAGCTTGATGCTATAATACATATGCAACTTTTTAAAGAGCATGCATTTACTTCTAAATAAAAAGACAATTGACTTTTTATTGTGTTTTGATGTGTCAGTAATTAATTTCTACTTTTATAATAAAATATTTGTACATGCAGTGAAATAAGTAGGCTTTCACCTTTGCTTTTCAGTATTAGTAAAAAAAATAGAATTCCGGTGTTGTGGTATCAGAACTGCCAACTAATTAGGAGCCCAGTGTATTTCAGTAAAACTACAGATATTTTTCAGTTCTTTTCAAAAGAAATACATGCTTCATTCAGCAACAAACTGCTTTTATTTGTACTATTGTGGTCCATCTGTGTGATTTTACATTTTTTTAAAACTGTAATTGGCTTCTCTTTACTTCTTCCCAAGTAAAATCTGGTTAGGAAGAACTTGTCACCTGCTAAATCATTACAGAAGATTACAGGTTATGACAAATCACATATTTCTACTAAATATATAATATTTTGGTTGTAGAAAGTGATACTTGTCTATAAAAATCTGAAGACAGATTTGCAGTTTCCCATTGAAATAGATTGCCAGCCTGGCCAGTAAAGATTTTCTGACTTCATAATACAGTAAAATGATTCAGTTGGATTCTTTCTTACTAGCAGGTGGCAAAATACAAATAAAATAATGAAAAGGTAAGTAAAGAAACAAACAAAAAAAAAGATTGCCGAGGCATCTAAAGTCCCTCCACCTTTATTCTTTAAGATATACATCCTTACTAAGCACTTGCTGTTTAATGCCCAACACCACAGAACTAATTCTATGGCAAGCCCTACTGCAGATCTTCGAATATGGCATTAAAAGATATAGAACAGCTGTGGGTACCTCACAATAGTGTATTATAACGTGTAGGTTTGCCTTAGGCTTTAATAAAGGTACCCATCACTGCTAGTTTTAGCAGTCTCCACCTACTGTGAAAGATGTGTGGTTGCATAATATTGAATGTGTATTGTGGTGGGTGGGGAGGGTGTTTGAGGAGTGTGAATTATTAGTGTTTGGTGCGGCCTTTGACTCAATCACACCCTTGCGTGTCCGACCCCTGTCTACTCATTGGAGATCTCCCTGGTATGATGAGGATCTCTGAGGTTTAAAGACTAGGGGGCGGAGGATAGCGAGGCGCTGGAGAAGATCTGGCTTGGTGGGGGACAAATTGGCCCTCAGGTCACAATATATGGACTATCAGGGGGCAAGGTCCCATAAAAAGGTGGAGTTTCTGTCTAGGGAGATTGTTACAGTGAGAAACAGACCAGCTCGGCTCTTCTGCACAGTGGACAGGCCTTTACATCCAGCCTGTCTGCATGCTGGAGGGGCAGGTTCTAGCATGAGGTGTGAGGAGCTGGCTCTGCTTTTTGCTGCCAAAGTGTCCTCCATCAGGGCTACAGTCTCATCGAATGTCTCTCGAAAGGGATGCAGGGTCTGGCCTGAGTCAAGTCAGAGCACTCCTCCTGTCTGGGATGATTTTGAGCTGATTGGGGTCCGGGAGGTGGTGGAGATAATCTCTAAGTTGCGGCCAACACATTGTGATTTAGACACAGGTCCAACTCGCCTTTTGGTTGAATGTTTGGACCTGATTGGTCCTGTGGTTACTGAAGTCATCTGGAGTTCATTAAGGAGTGGGATCTTTCCTTTGGCCCTGAAAGAGGCCTTGGTTAGACCCCTTCTGAAAAAGCCATCTTTGGACCCGGACTGCCTCAGCAACTACAGACCTGTTTCAAACCTCCCATTTTTAGGGAAGGTTGTGGAAAAGGTGGTGGCCGTACAGCTGGAGAGACATTTTGCTGCTTCCTCTGCTTATGAGCCTTTCCAATCTGGGTTTCTGTGCAGGGCATAGACTGGAGAAGGCCCTGTTGAGGGTGCTTAATGACCTCCTGATGGTGAGGGATAGGAGGGATCGTACCATTTTGGTCCTCCTAGACCTCTCTGTGGCGTTTGACACCATGGACCATGAGGTGTTACTTGACTGCCTGCGGTTCTGTTGTGGTCTGTCTGGTAATGTCATCAACTGGTTCAGGTCATACCTGACAGACAGAGTGCAAGGGGTGACTATGGGAATTTTCTTATCTAACCCAAAGCCTCTGATGCTGTAGTTTTCTGCAGGGGTCGGGCTTGTCGCCTCTGTTGTTTACGGTGTACATGCTGCCACTGGGGGACATTATCAGGTGGTATATGCTGGGTTTTCACTGCTATGCTTATGATACCCAGCTGTACCTGTCCTGTGCATCCAATAGCCAGGTGTCAGACTCTGTATTTAATAGCTGAAATCCAAATGTGGATTACTCACAATTGGTTTAGGCTTAACCCAGACAAGACTGAGGTACTGGTGGTGGAGCCGGGTCATCGGGGGGTGGTATTACCCCCTGACCTTGTGCTGGGGGTGTGCCTCTGGCCCACTCTAGACAGGTGCAGAATTTGGGAGTAATCCTGGATAACGACTTGTCACTTGATGCACAGGTGTCGGCCGTAGTGAGAAGTGGGTTTTATCATCTCAGGAATATTGCCCGAATTTGATCCCTAATCCCGCCTGATGATCTGCCCACACTAGTGCATGCTTTCATCACCTCCAGGTTGTACTACTGCAATGCCCTGTACCTAGGGTTATCTGGAGGCAACCTCCACAGACTGAAGCTAGTGTAGAACGCGGCGGTGAGATTATTGATGGGGGTGAAAAGATGTGAACATATCACCCCGGCACTCCACGAACTGCACTGACTGCCGGTCTAGTGGAGAATTGTCTTCAAGATAGGGCTATTGACCTATATGACCCTACACAAAAGGGGTTCAGTCTATCTGCAAGAGCTCCTTGTCCCTTACCATCCATCCTGGGCCCTCCGTTCTGCTGGGGGTGGCCTTCTTGGAGTTCCCAGGGTTAAGCTGCAGCATTCGGGGGACAGGGCATTTGCGGCAGCTGCGCCTATTCTGTGGAACTCCCTGCCTGGCTATCTAAGGGAGGCCCGCTCAGTAGAAGCCTTTAAGAAGGGCCCCAAAACATATTTATTCCATCAAGCTTTTTAGTGATGATGTTTTAAGTGGATTGCACTTTATGATGGATATTTATTTATTTATTTATTGAAAATTTCGGAATTACAACCTTTGAGTCAAGGACTCCTTTGCAAAGGCTCCACGTCAGTCATGACAGGACAATTACAACAAGACAGTATGGACAATGTTCTCAAAACAGAGAAATTACAATTCGACAAACGTTTAAAATCATAGCATAAGTCAAAGCTACGTCAGTTGCAACATTGAATTTTACACAGAGACAAGGCTTGTACAGAAATTGCCAGGACATTACAAGAGTTTAACAATCACAGTATAGGGTATTGCAAGACTGAGATAATATCTGAGAGTTGAGAGTGTTTCTAGCGATGTGGTGGCCCTGGTGCCTGACAACCTATGCTAAAAGATGGAAAGCAGCTACAGGTCTCCGAGTTAAGCAGATACTTCTTGATCTCTGTTTTGAATAGTCTTAGACTGGGGGCAAGTAAGATGGAAGATGGTAGATTGTTTAGCCAAAGTGGAGCACGGTAACGGAAAGATCTTTGCCCCAGAGAGGTTCTGCAGTGGGGGACTGCGTAGGAGGTCCGATAAGTCTATGCTCCCAGTTGTATCTTGTTGCTGTTTTAATCTTGTAGTAACTGTATTTTTAAAATGTTTTGTATGAATTATATGTTTATATTATGTAGCACCCAGAGTCTACGGAGATGGGTGCTATATAAATAAAATATCTGGCTATCTATCTATCTATCTATCTATCTATCTATCTATCTATCTATCTATCACTGTACACCCAGAAAAGAGGCAAGAGCTTGAATGTACCACCCTAATATATAAATGTTCACTCAGATTATTCCTTGTCTATCTTAACAGGTTGTTAAGCAACCTTTACAACCATACATACTAAAATCCCAGTCAAGAAACCTCTTGTTATACCCATGGCATGTAAATCCATCATCACAAAAACCTTTGTAGAGCCCACAGCCTAAGATTACTCTTAATATCAATTATAACATAGCCGGACCCAAACCTCTCCCTATCTTCACACCAACAGTAATATTATTGTGCAGATACTTTGAAATATCTAATATGTATGTATTGTTTAACTGAATAAATTTCAGTGTCTCCCTTCATTGCCATTTGCATTTAATTGTGAATGTATTGTATATATTTTATATATACTGTATGCGTGTGTGTGTGTGTAATATATATATATATCTACACATACACATATGGGCTAAATCTTCACTTCTATGTTAAAGTGAAAAATCTGTGCTTTAATAACTTCACAACCATTCAAGTGATTCACATGAAATTTGGCATGCACTATCAGGGACTGAATTTCTCTTGATGTTGCTAATTCCATTTTGGTCAGATGTATGGGTGCAGAGATACGGAGGGTCAAAAAATTGTAAATTACAATTTGTTTTGTCAAATTCTTTGTCATCGCATTGCACAAAAACTGTGGAATTTTGGTCTGCAGATTTCAGGGTATATAGGTATTGAGTCACAGTAGTGCCTTTTTTTTTAATCTAGCTATTTGAGCCCCGTCTCCACCGCTCACCTACTATGGTGACGGGAGTACATGGTGGAGCTGGCAGGTGACTCTGGCTCCCCAAGAGGGGCTCAGTCTCAGGACCCTTCTGTATTTTCTGCCTTGACCCTCCCAGCAATCCCCATGGGTTTATCCCCCCCTTTGCAGGGCCGAGGTGAAGGGTGTTGACTTTCCCTCTCCCCAGAGACCAACATCAAGACTCTGGGGGGCCGGAATGGGTGCTGCGGTGCAATCATAGAGCCTGCCAGCTTAATTTTTACCAATTTTCTCCCTGCCCCTTGTTGTGGTTGCCCACATGCATGTGGAGGCATGCGCATGCAGCAACCTACAACACCCTCCCTACTCTAGTCACTCCCAACTGTACTACCTCTGAGCTTCCACCCAGGGGCAGCTTTGCAGTGGGTACAGCTGGGTCCCCACCTGGGAGGGGAGAGCTGTCTTACTGCTACTCAATCCATCTCCTGGTCTCCCCCTACCAACCCGGGTTCATTACCAAACCTGAGTTTCCAGCATGGTGAGAGTTGTGTCGTCCAGTGCCTCAACCCTCAGCACCACTGGGCTGGCCCACAGTGTTGCCTTTTGAGGTTTGGTGAAAAAATATTAATCCATTCAAAAGTTATTAAATTTCAGATGTTTCCATTATTTCCTATGGGAAAAGTTGGATGTTCACCTCAAAAAAGGATTCTTTATCACAAATGCAGAATCATTTGCCGCAAACACAAAAACCTTTGCCGCAAAAGCATAATCTTTTTTGTGCCGCCATCTTGCTTTCAGTTAGCTGTGACAACAAATTTAAATTACAAAAAAAAAAAAATTTGAGGGCTTTAAGAAACACCAACAGTTGTGTTTACCTAAAAAAGGGCCTGAGGAATTGGATTCTGGGGGTTTATTTTTTGATTACCTATTCAGAAATATTTTTTTTTATCCACGTAAATCCTTTGCCACAAATTGCAGAAAACTTTTACTGCAAAACAGGATCCTTTTTCTGCAACGCAAAAGGATTTTCTTTTACCGCAGAATTGGTGAAAAAGATTTAGAACAGGATCCTTTTTTCACAATTTGTGAAAAAGGATTTTCTTTTTCTGCAAATTGCAAAAAAAAAGGAAATGTGAAAAAGGATTCTTTTTTACAATTTGCAAAAAAATAAATTTTATATGGCTGTTTTTTGTCGCTTAATAGCAAAGAAAGGGTTGGAAATTTTGGTGTGAAGTTTTAAGGATACATAAGTCTTGCCCCACAGAAATGCCTTTTGCTAATTTGGTGAAAATATCATACTTTGGCTTGGAATTCTGTGGATTTAAATTTTGATTGCTTTCCCGTAGGATAACATTGTAATAGGAGGTTTATGGAGTTGTTTCTTTGTCACTACACTGTTAAAAAGTATTTTGCAATTTTGCTCTGAAATTTCCAGGGTACAAGAAGCGTGTGCCACCAATGTGCCTTTTGGTGGTTTCGAGAAAATATATTAAGTTGGTGTCAATTTTTGCTGTGTTTTCTATAGGAAGATTGCAATGTGAGGTGTTTTTTGATGCCACAGGCCCTGCGGTCCCATGGGCAAATAAAGATACCGCTACTCTATCTGAAAAATTATGCATGTATGGGAGTGGGCCCTGCGCTCCCACATGTATATGTGGAGTGTTGGAGGGGGTGAGGGTGAAGAGAGCTATGTACCAGAAGTTCAAGAGATTGAGGAAGAAAGAGGACAGGGAGGCTTATGGGAGTTGATCCAAGGAGGTGACCAAGCGATTGAGAGTAGCCAAGGCTTCCAGGGAGCTACGGTTAGCACAGGGCATCAAGAGAGGGGAGAAGGACTTTTTTAGATATGTCAGGGAAACGAGGACGTGCAGAGATCATATAGTGAAGATAAAGTGGGGAGGGGAGTGGGTGGAAAAGGGAGAGGAACAAGCGGAAGTACTAAATGAATACTTTTGCTTCATTTTCACAAAGGAGAAGGATGGTCCACTACCACCATGGACTGGGAGGGTGGGGGGAGGAGATGATGGATGGAATGATTGAGGGGAGTAGAGTACTAGAGTGTCTGAGGGCATTAAGGGTGGACAAGGCACCAGGTCCTGATGGCATCCACCCCAGGGTGCTGAGAGAGATGGCGGAGGTGTTGTCCAAGCCACTGGCGGACCTGTTCAGCACCTCCCTTGACACTGGATGGGTGCCTCAGGACTGGAGGGTGGCCCATATGGTGCCCATACACAAGAGTAGCCATAGAGATGAGCCAGGAAAATATTAGCCTGTCCGTCTCACTTTCATAGTGGGTAAACTTATGGAGAGGATACTGAAGGAGAAGCTGGTGTCATTCCTCAAGAGTAATGACCTCCAGCATGAGTTCATCTTTGGGGGGGGGGTCTTGTCAGACCAATCTAATAGAATATTATGACTGGGTAACAAGAGAGCTGGATATGGGTCATGCTGTAGATGTCCTGTACTTGGACTTCAGCAAGGCCTTCCGATTAAGTGCCTTATTGGAGGCTGGGGGGAAAGCTGACTGCTGCAGGAGTGGGGACGAAGCTAACAAACTGGATAAGGAACTGGCTGCAGGGGAGACTGCAATGGGTCGTAGTGGGGGGGGCTCTCAACATCTAGACCGGTGATGAGCAGTGTGCCGCAGGGCTCGGTGCTGGGTCCGGTGCTATTTGGGCTGTTTACCTCAGACATTGCACATGGAGTTGGGAGCAGGGTTAGTCTGTTTACAGATGATACCAAAATGGGGGCAGTGGTGGATGAAGAGGATGGTTGGAAACAACCACAAGTGTACTTAACCAAACTGGAGGTATTGTCGGAGAAGTGACAGCTGGGATTCAATGTGTGAAAATGTGCAAGGTTGTGCACTTTAGGGCGAAGAACCCAAGGAAGGACTATTGGTTGGGATGGGTGAGGCTGGGGATCACTGAGGAACAGAAGGACCTAGGGTGTTGGTAACAGGGTGCATGATCAACTCTGCCCAACGCAGGATAGCAGCAGCTAAGGTGAACAGGATGCTGGGCTGTATCGCAAGTGGTTTATCATCCAGTCATAGGGAAGTGATCCTGCCCCTCTGTAGATCTTTGGTCAGGCCACATTTGGAGTACTGTGTACAGTACTGGCAGTCGTATCTGAAGAGGGATATTAATTTACTGGAAGGTGTGCAATGGAGGGCAACAAAAATGTTACAGGAATGGAGGGCAAGGCCTATGAAGACAGGCTGAATGAGGTGAATATGTACATGTTGGAGGACAGAAGGGACAGGGGGGATATGATTGAAACATTAAAGTATTTGAGGGGTTAAAGAAAGCTAGCACAGAAGGAGTGTTTAAACTGAGGAGGGGTAGGGACATGAGGGGGCATGGACTAAAACTGGAGGGCGGAATATTTAGGAGGGATATGAGGAGGCACTACTTCATGGAGAGGGTGGTATCTAAATGGAACGCTCTGCCAGAGGGGGTGGTATCTTGTAAGACAGTAAGAGGTTTTAAGAGGGAGTGGGACAGAGCATGAGTGAGGGTCTGGGTGGATGGGGCTGAGACCGTCATGGGAATGACAGATGGGGAGGTCGTAGGGGTAGCTACAATCTAGGGGGCTAGCTGCAGATTTGTATGTTCGTATATATGGATACCATTATGGACTGATGGGAGCGCAGGGCCCAAAAGGCCCTATGCCCCCATTGGGAAATAAGGATACAATTACAAGCTCTCTACACTTATGAATGGATCAGAGCTCATAGCCCTCTGGGCCCTACACTCCCACAAGGAAATAAGGCTATGATTACACTTTCTCAAAAAGTAAGGACATTTTTTGCAAAAAACTTTGTTAATGCATCAGTTAGGGTTACAGCAACAAAAGTTTGGAAATATGGTGTTAGGTTTCCCACCGAACACCTCTCCCCACCCCCACATCTCCATGCAATCAACAGGCAACAGGGTGTGTTGTTGTCAGCCCCAACACTCATCCCATTCTCCTATACTGAAACCCATCTCAGCTTATTCACTTATGGAATGGGGTGAGCATTAGGCAGACAACTTCAAGGCATATCCCTGACACCTGTTGGTATGTGGAGGGTGGGGGTGGTGTGTTAGGAAACTCTAACACCACATTTCCAAACTTTTGCTGCTGTAACCCTAACTGATGCATTAACAATGCTTTTTACAAAGAATATACTATATATATATATATATATATATATATATACATACACACATCTATATCTATAAATAGATAGTCTATATTTTGACCATACAAGTCCAAAAGTATGAACAATTTTCAGTACATCTGTAGTTGTCCCCTGGGACCCCCATGAAAACTAGATGTTATGCCTGGAGTGCAAAATTTTAGATAAATATATTAAGGGCTGTGCCTCCAGCAGTGTAGAAACTCCTTTCATAGTTCTGCACTGAAAAGGAAAACGGGCAATAGATTGCAGTGTAATTAGCTCAACTGCTACTCAATGCTTCTGGACTATTCATGTCTTTTGCACTAAGATGTTGCATTGTCTTTTAGGTCATGCCTGAAAGTAGGCATCTTCATTCCCACTGCACTTACAGTACTATACCTGATGAGCAGAAACAAGTAAATAGAGTCTGCATGATGGATATTTCCACACTGACATAAAGCAAGCAGATTCTGCAGAACCTACTGTAGCATGCTATGTTTAACTGGAAGAAAGCAGGGAGAACCAAGACGAGCACTGGACACAATTTTGAATTAGAGAAATCCAAAAGAGCTAGAATGCTAAAGCTGTTTTTCATGCTTGAGGAGAGAGAGAGAGCAAGTGAGAGAGAGACATGACATTAACATTTCTTGGTCACTTCCTTTTAACCTTGTAGAAAAAGGGTTTCATTTTTCATTTTAGAAAGTGGGCCGCCAGCTGGCCCAGAAGTAGTGTTGCACTACCATGTACAGGTGATGACACAGGTTTGTTACAGAAGCCAGGATAATGAAGTGTCAGCAGCAGGGATAGATGTGTGGCTGATGGGGGTGGGGCATAAGCATGGTTTCCCATAATTGGATGAGCCCCTGTGGTTTGGCAAGGATTTGTCAGGCACATAAACTACAAGGACAAAATACGGCACACACGGCAAGGCATACAATCTGTTCTAATTTATTAAAATAAAATGCAAGTACACAAGTAGCCTAATAACGAAGCAGAACAGTCTCCCCTAATATTTTAACATGAAAATGTAACTTCCCTTGGGGACACTAAGACATCTGCCTCTACAGAGACCACAAACAAGGACGTACTGAGTGGGAATACAGATGCATCAGATTTTAGTACATGAGTAATCAGGCAAAAACTTGACTGTATTGGAGATATGAGAGAAAGCAGGAAAATTAGGCTTTCTTGCTGGGTGGGGTTAATCTTAATGCTGCAGCTCAGCATTAATCTTGTGTTCCACCTGATGCAGACCTCCACTGAAAGGCTTGGCACTGTGGGCTTAGCAGAGTGGCTTATGAGAAGAGATAAAGTACACGTAAAAGAAAAGATAAAGTATAAGTAAAAACAACAAGCATTTGTCAGTGCCGAATGTTGGCTTGCTGGCATTGGCGTTGGTAGTGCAGGAGTTAGAGAGATGCATGTTAGTAATGGCAGTGAAGTATTGAACTAACACCAGACTCCATCCCCCGCAGAGTCTGAAAGGCATTGGGTATGTGCCTTTTGGTCATCAGCTATACCACTGATGCCATTCCACCTCACCCCACCCGGCAGACAGCAACTGGTATCGCAGTGTGCCTTGGGGTCTTCGGCCCTTACGCTCACCCCATTCCATAAGGAAATAAGCTGAGATGGGTGCAGTAGAGGAGAATGGGGTGAATGTTAAGGCCGAAGACCCCAAGGCACACCTTGATGCCTGTCAGTGGCTATAGGGTGGGGATAGAATGCTGTGAGCATTATGGCTGACGAACCCAAGTCACACTATTTTCACTCCAAATTTTCAAAATGGGCTTTTTGGGACCCCACCTCATGAACAGTGGCACTATCATTTTGTTACTCAATCCTGAAAGGTGAGTTCGCACAGCAACTATGCCATTTGGCGCTACAGGTGCAGAAGCACATTTTGGGCAGGATGTGAAAAATTACAGCTGTACCATTCATGAGGAGGTGTGAAAAAATGGTAATGTTGAAAATCTGGAATGAAAATAGGAAAAATTTTCGAAGTTACGAGCGTACATAGAATCTGTGCAATGCACGCTTGTAACGTGGTCATTTTTTGGAATTTTTTCACCAAATTTGTAACATGGGCTTTTTGGAATCTCCCCTCATGAACCATGGCACTGTGATTTTATTATTCCATCCCAAAAGTTGATTTCACACAGCGACTGCACCATTCTGCACCACAGGTGCATAAACACATTTCAGGCAGGATGTGAAAAATGACAGTTGTACTGTTCATGAGGAGGTGATAAAAATGTCAATGTTGAAAATGTGGAGTGAAAATATTAAAAATTGGTGAAGTTACAAGCATGCATAGAAAATACACAACACACACCCTTAACACGGTCATTTTTTGGAATTGTTTCACTAAATTTTCAACATGAGCTTTTTGGGACCCCACCTCATGAACAGTGGTACAGTTGTTTTTTCAATCGGTCCTGAAAGGTCATTCCACGTAGTGACTGTGAAATCAACTTATGGGACCAAGAAATGAAACGACAGACATGTGTTCACTAGGTGGGGTCCCAAGAACCCCATGTTAAAAATTTGGGGCCAAAATTCCAAAAAATGGCTGAGATATCCACCTAAGTTGAACCCCCCCTCCATTGAGTCCCATTATACAGTGATTACCCGATCCCTCAGTTCGTAGTTCGACTTTGAAGAGTGCAGACGTGTCCTGGTCCACAGAAGATCACTACTCCCAACCTCTGGAGGGTACGTATGGGTGGGGGGTACAGGGAGGTGGGTGCACAGAGGGAAGGCTGGTGTTGGGAAGGGGGGACTGGGGAGATGATATTGGACAGCTTTTTTTGTTTGTTAAACTGTAAAAAGGAAGACTCCAGGGGACAGTTTTCTTTATTTACAGGTTACAAAAAAAAAATAAAAAAAATTGGGGGCACACTGGGGTGGGCTCCCAGGGTGCCACATGAGTTTGGGCGGGGGACATGAGGTCAACGGGGATTGGGTACCCCATTGGCAAGCTTGGAGGGAGGGGAAACATGATGCCGATGGGGATTTGGCACCCCCATTGGCAAAGAAATTGAGCTTGGGGGGCACCTGACACTGGGAAGGGGCATCCCCATATCAGGAAAATAAAAATGTCTGGGAACACTGGGGTGGGCTCCCAGTGTGCCACAATGTGGCTGGGGGGGATGCATGCCAACACAGGAATTGGCACCCCCGATGTCAGCTTCATGGAAGTGTGTGGCCAGCAGCAGGAGCCACCATTGTGGAAAGCCACACTGGTGGCTGTTTTATCTATTTATTGGAAATGTTTCACCAGGAACAGCACATCAAGCAACTACTTGTAACTCCAGCCATGCTCATTGCTGTGCACTGTAATGCGCATGGCCAGAGTCTTGTCTTCTGCTGCTGCAATGAGGAAACTTTACCTCATTGGAGCAGCAGATTTCTTTCAAGGTTTTGGCTCTCTTTGAAGTTTGCTGTCATCACCAGTATGCTCACTGACTGGCAGCTGAAGGATGCACCTACTGCAGCACCCCTGCATTGGCCACAACACTGACACACCTCTGAAATGTGTTACTTACCACAAGATGTTGCTTGCACATGAGCAAGCCAACATCAAAATAGAAACATACCCATTCATGTGCCAAGATAAAGAAGCCAGTGTTTGTTGCTCTTAGAACAACCACTGTATATGTTTTAAAAAAGCAAACCAAACATGGTAGAGGTTCTACTTGCAGAAAGCCTCAGTACAGATTAATCAGATTATAATCATTTGGCATTTATGGGAAAGTGGTCTGTGAACAGTGCCATGTAGTTGCATGATGAGATGCTGCAATGCCACATTTATGACCCAATCCACAGTAGGCTTTTAGCATTCTGCACCTGGGGATGAACAAGACAAGCTTGAAAATGCACCATTTGCCCAGGATCTGCAACTTCTGTACACTCCAATGTGTTAATGATTCAGGATGACCCCCTCCCACCCCGTGCAGTCAACACTGAACTATACACACATCTACATTACCGCAACAACCTGTCTCTTTCCTGCTTTGTCTTCCCTGCAAATATTAAGTTGTAAGAGTAGCTGCAGTATTCATTACAAATATAGCACACCTTTATTTAATGTCTAGGTGTTATTTAATTTTAAATGATAAAACTGAACCCCAAATGAACACTTTAACAAAATATTGGTTTTGTAGCACAGTATTGCAGTCATCCAGATGTGATAAAACCATACTGTAGTTTTCTGCTTAGGAATGCCAAATAGTATGTAGCCTACCAGTTATAAACTCTTCTTAGTAGTATCCACTGGTCTGTGTCAGTGATTCCACTGAGTTTCTGCAAGATGAATGATAATGTTCATGATTTTGGAATGTCAAGTTAAACAACAAAAGTAACCTTTCAGCCTTCTCAGACAACCTTTTCTGCCAATCTATTACTGTATGTTGGATCCGCATTCTAGGGTGCCCTTCCCCCCTGATGAATGTGAGCTTTTATTCCAATTTGGCTACAGACCATGACCAAATGTGTGCTGCAGAAAGTAGTAGAAAAAAAACCCAGCAGAATTCAAAACATATTAAGGAAACTAGTGAAAGTTCCTACCCTATCCTTCCAAAATGGCTTACTGCATTGATCACACTTGCCACAGAGGATAATAAAACAAAAACATTCAACTACTATGCAGTGCTTTTCACAATTGTCACAGAAAATCTACTCTTATTTTATTTGAAAGTTTCAGCTCCAGAATTGCCTCGTTTTTGTGTAGCACCTGGTTTGCATGAGGATGCAGGGGGCAAGACAGGCAACAGCAGCAACAGTTAATTAATTATTACAGTACTTGTAACACAATAAATCAATTCTCAGGCAAAACATTATAGGTTGTAATAGCAAGTAAGTGACATTGATGTATTGTAAGTTACATAAAGTTATTGTGCAATTAGGAAAAATCAAAACAGAGAAACATGTTAGTGAGTAGATATGTGTTATGTTTTGGAGAGATTGCAATTAGACATCTCTGTTATGTATTTTAAGTAGTAAGATATGACAGGAGATTGGTTATTGTGAGGTGATTCCCACCCCAAGTAGCCCAACCACATGCGCTAAAGGCAAGTGTGGTTCACAGTGGGATTAAGATTATCAATCAGCAATCAACCCCTGCAGTCATTTTACCACAATTATTAAACACATAAAGGTAAATAAGTGACTTTTTTTTTAATTTTTAAATTAAAAAACTTACTTTGGATCCTGTGTGTCCACCCCTGCAACAAACAAGGGCAAGGCATGTGCAACCCATGTGGATACAATATGGCATTCAGATGAGTCCTATTCTATTATAAGGCTCAATTTCTGGTACAGTTTTATAATGGGGTAAAAGAAATGTGGTAGCATGTCAAGTGTATGGCAGACAATACCGCAAAGTCTGAAACAGCGTGGACAACACCGCACAAGTCAACACTGCATCAGGGAATACCACCCAAAAAAAACAAAACAAGTACAGTAAGTTCAAACTTTTCACTGGAGTGGTGGTCCATGGTGGTGTGGTGTTATAATAGTAAATCTGCACTTCACCACTGATTCACGCCCATATTCACCAGGTGTGGTGTTGTCAATGCTGTTCGGACCATGCAGTATTTGCTGCGACGAGTTGACATGGAGCTCAGAAATGTTACCTGTCTGGTTAAGCATAGTGTTCTCTTCAGGGACATAGATCACATCAAGTGTTCAGTTAGCATTTTCTTTAATGAAAAGGTGCATGTCTGTGTGCTAGTAAAAGGCAATTTGTATGACATGAGACTAGCAATGATTTAAAGCTGCATCTCTCTGTATATAGCTTCTTTTGAATTTTGAAGAAGATAAAATAGTATAAAAATATTATAATAAAGAATACGGTTCTTTTCCCTTATGGTTCACTTATAGTTATGTTTCCAAAAATACCCCTTTTTAAAGAAATTGTCATTAGAAAAGCTAATTTACACACTGTTTGGGCTAGAAATTCAGTCATTTTTTAAAATGAAAACTTGGAGTCAGGTAAACATGGTGCATCCTTTTAATATACTTTTACTGTATTACTAGAATGGAAATGCACTTTTATGATATCATTATACATAATAATTCACTGCCACTAAATTAACAGAAAGAAGTAGTTTTACTGTAGTATATTAAAATAGTGTGTATATGTGTGTGTGTATATGTGTGTATATATATATAATATGGGATACATGATGGGCATGAGTCTGATATGGTAAATATTGTCACTCCTGCAGAGTGAGCTCTGGATATCTCACGAGTGCGGAAGGCACTAGGCGTGAGATATCCAAACTCCACGATGCAGGAGGACAATATTTGCCATAGCACGATCTGCCCATCATGTATTCGATATATACAATAGGGCCAAGAGTTTCAGAAGTTTTGTTATGCTGTCTTGTGTTCTGTTCCTGTTAATGTGTTTGGTCATTCTGTGTGTGAGCTTTTCTGAATGGGCTGGCAGTGTTATAAACTCTGAGAGACACATGAGTGTGTTTTGTAATGCTAAATGAGTTAGTTTTAGATAGGAATGAGAAACATACTTTTGTGAAACTGTATTGTTTAGCAGTCTGGCTGCAGTGAAGTTAAAAGCATCACAGCAGTTGTAATGAACTGAGAGGCAGAGTGTCAGAACAGCTGATACTGTTTTCAGTGGTAATTAAGTTAGCTGCAGTTAGAGTGTTCTGTAAAATTGTGCTCTTTAGGATTCTGGCTGCAGTGAAGTTGAAATTGTCACAGTAATTGTAATGGGTGAGAATCAGCGTTTGAGGAACAAATGAGAGTGTGTTTCACTGGTAGTTGAGTTAGCTGCAGGCAGTAGTTTAGACTGTTCTGTGAAGCTGTGCTGTTTGGAATTCTGGCTGCATCAAGTTGAGAGCATCACAGTAATGAGCTGGAAGTTGGGGGGGGGAGATAGGTGTGTTTTGTAATGCTCACTGAGTTAGCTGTAGGCAGCAGTGAGACCTCTCAGGTAGTTCTGCATTTGTGTCTATGGTAACAGCATAGGTGTTTCTTTCATGCTGAGGGAAAAGCTGCCTAGGGTGATGATATCAGAGACCTTTTGTGACCTGTGTGTGTAAATGTCTCATATCATCACAGTAGAGCAGAGGGTAAAAATATCACACTGCAGTGGATGATACGCTGTTTTATCTCACTCATTTACCGCTCACCCCTATTGTGTGTGTGTATGTATATATATATATATATATATATATATATATATATATATATTTTAGAGGCAAAAACTCAGTTTAATACATTAATTAGGGTTGTTCCACAGCGACGAAGTGAGAAAATTCTGTGTTAGGGTTGAAAACCTCATGGACCCTTCAGCGGCATTGGGGTGCGCATTGGGGTCATCGGACCTCTACCTACCCCATCACATGTGTAAAGCTGCAGAAGTATAGGAGAATGGGGTGAGAGTTAGGACCGACAACCCCAATGCGCGCACTCCCAATGCTGGTTTGGGGTGGCATTGCATTAACTGAGTTTCGCCTCTAATTTCCCTTTTTGGAGAATATAACGAGAAATAGTGAATGTAATGCAGTTGCAAGGGCCCGCGCTTCCTCCGCCACGTGATGTCTTGTGGCATAGTAACAGGAACAGCAACGCAAACAGAAGCGCAAACAGTGGCACACATGGTAACGCAAGCACAAATGAGAACAGAAAGGGTAACGCACACGGTGGAGTAGACGGGAACAGTCTGCCACGTGATGTGTTGTCACATAGTAACATGGTGCCCACAAATGGAAATGTCAATGGGCATGGTGATGCAAAGTGAAACAGAAAGAGAAACAGTACTGTAGACACAAATGGCAAAAATAACAGAAGCATGGCGCAAATGAAAACATGAAGGATAGACGCACATGGTGGCGTAGACTGTGATAAGTAAAGCAGGTGCAGAGCCGCAAGCGGAAAGGGCAATGGTAACAGTAATGTAAGCGCACAGGCTGGTTTTCCCCAAAAGCTGCATAGAGAAAGACAGTGAGTACAAAGAATGTATGCATAATAATGGGTCTCGGAGCAGAAAATTAGGTCTTGGAATACTAAATAGGTTATATCTCAGGAACCGTTCGACGTAGAAAAAAAATTTAAAAGTCATATGAATACGACTGTCCTGGCTAGTTTTGTACATATCCCCCATTAGGGGGCTAAGTATTTTTCTGACAAAAAGTCCGTATCTCGCACTGTTTCCGAGATACGGGCCCTGAAAGGTGCAGCGAATGCTGTAATGTTATCCTATGGGAAAAAAGAGAAGTTCGGAGTGCCATAACTTTGCCTCCCTGTGATATTTGTTCACCAAACCACCGAAAGGCACATCTGTGGGCTGTTGGCTGTCTTCCCTCCAAATTTCAGGAAAAAAGACCAAACCGTTATTTTGCAGCAGGGTGCCAAAGGATTCCTGTAATGCGTCGGGCACCGTAATGTTATCCTATGGGAAAAAACATCAACTTTGGAATGCCGTAACTTTGCTGCCATGTAATATTTTTTCAACACAACACTGAAAGGCACATCTGTGAGATGTCGGCTGCGTTCCCTCTGAATTTCAGCCCAAAACTCTCAACCGTTCTTTTGCAGCGGGGTGCCAAATAATTGCTGTCATTTCCCCACAGCCTAGAAAAGTACTGTCGCAATTTGGGAAAGCTTTCACAAAAATTTGCGACACTTTCGTGAGTGTGACACAACTTCGCGAAAGTACTTTTTCCAGAAATTTGAAAATCATATTTCTGGGGTGTTTTACCCCAAAATAAAGACATGGCTAGCATCTTCAGGCTCCGACTAGGTGAATACAAAAATAATTAGGTTGCTAGAGGGTCCCAAATTTAAATGGCAAGCATTTTCTGATCATTAACTGAAAACAAGATGGCGGATTTGCAAAGTAAGAGGGCCATTTGCTAAAGTAAAATGCATTTGCACACTTGTCGAACTTTTTGTTAACTTTTCCCATTGACTTATAATGGAAATTGTTTTGAATAACTTTTGAACCGTTTAATATTTTTCACAAAATCTTCAAAAGGCACATTAGGACCCTGGCATACGTTCTTTGAAGATTTTGGGCGGTCAGCAAAACCGTGCGAACCCTGTAGGTGCGACCAGAGAATTCCAGAAAAAGCGTGAACATGCACAGATCACTTAATAACTCTGCAGCCGCAGTATCCAACCAGTACAAAACTTGGCAGATCCCAAGGTGTATGGGTCTTGATCATGTATTCCAAATTTGGCAAATCCATCAAATGGTTGCAAAGTTATTAAGGTGCAAAATTTTGGGTTTAACATGTAAATGGATCCTCAACCCTAACTATGGTAGCACTACCGTGCTACCATAATATATATATATTAGAGGCAAGAAACTCCATTTAATGCATCAGTTAGGGTTGTTCCACAGTGACAAAAGTGAGAAAATTTGGTGTTAGGGTTGAAAACCCCCCTTGAACTCCCCAGTTCACCCCCCCAACCGGCATTAGGGTGCACATTGGGGTCGTCTGCCCTAACTCACCCCATCACATGTGTAAAGCAGCAGAAGTATAGGAGAATGGGGTGAGAGTTAGGACCGAACACCCCAATGCCAGTTGGGGGGTGGGCTGAGGGTTCAGGGGGTTTCAACCCTAACACCAAATTTCTCACTTTTGTCGCTGAGAACAACCCTAACTGATGCATTAACAGAGTTTTTGCCTCTAATTTCCTTTTTTTGAGAATAATAACAGAAATAGTGAATGTGGCTGCAGCGTGGAGCGCTGGCTGGCCACGTAATGCAGTGGTGGGAGCAAGGCCCGTCTTGTGACATAGTAACAGGAACAGCAATGCAAACAGAATAGTAAAGTGGCGCACATGGTAATGCAAGCCCGAATGAGAACAGAAAGGGGTAATGCACACGGTGGCATAGACGGGAACGGTCCACCACGTGATGTCTTGTCACATAGTAACATGGTGCCCGCAAATGGAAATGTCAATGGGCATGATGTCGCAAAGTGAAACAGAAAGAGAAACAGTACTGTAGACACAAATGGCAAAAAATAACAGAAACGCAAGCACAAATGAAAACGCAAAGGATAACTCACATGGTGGCGTAGATGTGAACGGTAAGTGAAACGGGTATGGAACCACAAGCGGAAAGGACAGCGGTAACAGTAATGTAAGTGTACAGGCTGGTTTTCCCCAAAAGCTACATAGAGAAAGACAGTGAGTACAAAGAATGTATGCATAACAATGGGTCTCGGAGCAGAAAATGAGGAGTTGGAATACTAAATAGGTTACATCTCAGGAACCGTATGACGTAGAAAAAAAATTTTAAAGTCATATGATTTACGACTTTCCTGGCTAGTTTTGTGGGGCTAAGTGTTTTGACAAGTCCATATCTCGCACCGCTTCCTAGATACGGGCCCTGAAAGGCACGCCGAATGCCGTAATGTTATCCTATGGGAAAAAAAGAGAAGTTCGGAGTGTCATAACTTTGGCTTCCTGTAATATTTTTTCACCAATCTACTAAAAGGCACATCTATGGGATGTTGGCTGTCTTCCCTCCAAATTTCAGCCCAAAAGACCGAGCCGTTATATTGCAGCAGGGCGCCAAAGGATTGCTGCAATGCGTCAGATGTCGTAATGTTATCCTATGGGAAAAAGCGTCAGCTTTGGAGTACTGTAACTTTGGCACTGTGTAATATTTTTGCAACATAACACTGAAAGGCACATCTATGAGATGTCGGCTGCGTTCCCTCCAAATTTCAAGCCAAAGCACCAAACCGTTCTTTTGCAGCAGGGTGCCAAAGAATTGCTGTCATTTCCCCACAGCCTAGAAAAGTACTGTCGCAATTTGCAAAAGCTTTCGCAAAAATTTGCGACACTTTCGTGAGTGTGACACTACTTTGTGAAAGTACTTTTTCCAGAAATTTGAAAAACATATTTCTGGGGTGTTTTACCCCAAAATAAAGACATGGCTAGCATCCTCAGAGCCCGACTAGGTGAATACAGAAAGAATTAGGTTGCTAGAGGGTCTAAATTTTAAATGCCAAGCATTTTTATGATCACTAACTGAAAACAAAATGACGGATTTGTGACAGTAAAAGGGCCATTTGCGACAGTAAAAATGCATTTGCGAAAGTGTTGAACTTTTTGTTAACTTTTCCCATTGACTTATAATGGGAACTTGTTTTTTGAATAACTTTTGAACCATTTAATATTTTTTCATGAAATCTTCAAAAGGCACATCAGGGACCCTGGCCGCATGTTTCCTGAAGATTTTGGGCCAGTCACGCAAACCATGTGACCTGTAGGCGCGACCTTAGAATTCCAGAAAAAGCGTAGACGCATGCGCAGATCACGCCTAATAACTCTGCAGCCGTGTATCTGACTGGTACGAAACTTGGCAGATCCCAAGGCGTATGAGTCTTGATCGTGTATTCCAAATTTCAGGCAAATCTGTCAAATGGTTGCAAAGTTATTAAGGTGCAAAATTTTGGGTTTAACATGTAAATGGATCTTCAACCCTAACTATGGCAGCACTACCATAATATATATATATATATATATATATATATATATGTATATGTATAAAATGGGTCAAAATCTTTGAGTCCTGATTGGCTGAGAGGCACCTTTGCCCGTGTCCTTATCAGAGCATATTGTGCCAACCGGCACCTCTTCAGCCAGTCAGGACGTTTCACAATACAAATCACTGTGCAGTGTGCCAGTGTCTCTAAACTGGACCTCTCTGGCCAAGTGAGAGAACGAACCATAAAGAACCCTCCCCCCCCAACCACAACCACACACAGAACTGAACAGTACAATATCATATAAATCAATTGCCCAAACAAAGTAAAAATAAGATGTAACTTGCGGTACTCCAGAAAAAGAAAAAAGCTGACCGTGATGATGAGAACCAGGTGCATGCTGCCACTCAGCCACTCAACCTTTGTGAGCCCCGAGTATAAGCGTAACTGTGTACAAACTTTTTGACACCTCTCCCTAATTTATAAATAAAAATCTAACCTCTGCAACATTTTTTTCTTCTTCTTTGTATAGACAGGTCCCGAGATCCAGTGAGCCTAGCGCGTGCCGTCATGAAGTGACTTTCAAATGCCAACGGAAACCCCAGCATCAACTCTAACAGTGCTGTTATTATGAAATATGCTGAAAAATAAAAACTCTATCACCATTTAAACGTTTTAATGGCGAGCTAGCTACCAGCTGCTTATTTCAGGTTGTAAGCACTCCACACTGACAGAAGCGCTAACGCGGCCAACAAGGGATTCACACAGACGGCTTTCAGATCCACAACATGCTGCTTCCTCTTTCGTTCCCCCATTCCCTGCAGTCCTTTGGTGTCTTATTTTTGAACAACTGAACGGCTCTATACCGCGACACTCTTTTTTCAGTTCTGTGATCAGTCATTCAAGCTGGAAGGCACCACACAATTACTGAAATATGTATTTAAAAAAAAACGCAAACTAAAAAATGGCTTTGTATGGTTCCCATGCAGTCAAACCACTGGCAGCAGAAATATATAACCAAAGTCTAAATAAAAAAAATATGACCAAATAAAAACATAGTGTTTCTAACAAAGGAGAACCTAACTAGTGGGGTTGGGGAGGGGGGAGCTCATGTAGTGGACATCACAGCAGAGAAACTATCTAAATAAAGGGACTGTTTTACTACTTCAGGCATTAAAACTTCAAACTCTTAAAATGTTTTTCCTGTTTTCTAATCTTTTTTTTTTCTTAATTAGTTACTTGGCAGACCCATTTTATAAGCACAATAACACACTCCGAGGTGTGGGTTATCTCCTGATAAGATCACGCCCAGGTGCATAAGCATCAAGCCCAACAACACACCCATGCGGTTTTATCAGAGATAACCTACACCTCGTCGTGTTATTGTTGCATATGTGTATATATATATATATATATATATATATATATACACACTCTAACGGACACTGCAATGTGTAAATGCTTTAAATGAATGTCACGTGGAACCAACAAAGTAAACCTATTTACTGCTTCTGTTACACTACTCTATTTCTTGTCATAGTGTTATGTATTCCTGTTTTGCACCCACTCTGATTAGCCAGCTCGGCCTTATTGTTACTGGGTAACTCTGTATGCTCTGCTGTAATTGTATGTTTACCTGCTGTAAGGTATATCGGGAACTATAATGTCTATTCAGTGATTTTATGTTTAACTGTTGTCATTAACTCTGAACCCTTTAAAAATAGGCAACTGCCTAAAGTATTTTTTGTGAAATAAAAATGAAAAAATAAAATATACAGTATACTTACACTACAACAGTATGCCTGCAACACATATATAATAGCAATAGAAAACGTATTTTAATTGTTAGGATACTTTATACACCTTTCAGGAGTTTAGTTTATATGGAAGTAAAACAAATAACAATGGTATTTTGTGTTATGTAAATCTGTTTGCAAAGGGCTTTAATCATGTTGCATAAATCCTTATTTCTATCTAGTAGCCTAACATCTTCCTATGCTTTCATAAACCTTGCTTACATAATCTTCAGAAGATAATAATAATACATTATGTTGTTTTGTGAAGTCCTTTTTTTTTTGGGGGGGGGGATACTATCCCATAAAAAGCTTACACTAGCCCTGATCTATGGCCACTCAAGGTTTATGGCCAGTAAAAACTGTGCAGGTTGTATGTCTCAGAAATAGGACATTAAAAAATGGATATTTTTCTTCAATGGTTATCACAGGGTGAGAGGACTGAATTATGCAGGAGTATTGTGCAGATGAGAGTAGAGCTGTAAAGAGGGTACAGTATTTGCCTGCTCAGTGCATGATGAGGACTCCTCTATCACCCATGTAAGCATCATTGATCATTGCAAATGTGTACCATCACACATTGATCTGAGTAAGTAGCACAATTTCTCATAAGGCCAGCAATTGTTTATAACCTTGAGGAATGCAGTGGTTGTCCAGTTCTTCACTCTGAAGCTACAGCAGATTGAACACTGGGAAATAATTGGCGCTGTAAGATTGGCTATGAAATATTTGTTCGAGTACTTTATTTGGGATATGTGAAACTGAGCTTGATCTATAAATAGTTGGTCTTCTGGTGTTTAGATTTGTTTAGTTGTGAACTAAGTATCTTTTTATATTCCTAGTTACAATATACACATAACAGTAACTATCTGGAAGGACAAGTATTCAAAAGAAAATGGATTTTTGGCATCTGCAATTCTTTTGGAACTGGGTATCAGTAAATGTGAGCTGGTCACTTAAGTAGCTAGCAAATGTTGGGAAGCTAGTCTTGGGGACAACCAATAATCTTTTCTCTGCCCCTGTTAGAGTTTATTTACATGCAGTACATAGAAACCAATTTAACTGGAACAGACACTGAGAGCGCCAAGAATTAACATTACAACCATACAGTCACATTTTTTTTTAACAGGCAAACAGTGCACAACTGAGAAATTGTGGCAGTGTGATTAAACATGACACGAAACTCAGAATTCTACATTTTGCATATTCTGGAGATGTTCGAAGGATGCCTGTGGTACTGTGGTAGACCAGCAATTACTGTGAAATATGTACATTGGTCAGCCTGAAAGACCACAACAGTGAAAATAAAACAATACAACAGATTCTAAATCAGAACAGGGAAAGAGTGTTTCTCATTTGGAAAGAAGTCTGCATCATAAAATTAGATCAATGTGTTTAGTGAAATAAAATTTATTGTCAAAATGCAACCCTAGACATTTGATAAATATTTTTCTTGGTGAATTGCAGAATATCAAACTGGATAATACCTTTTATGAGACTGCAAAGAGGGAGCACAGTCAAGAAGAACCAGTTTCACTGTCATACAAACAAACTCAGCCTAGTTCACAAAAGTACCTTATGCAGGGTGGCACACATGAGACAAAAATTGTGAGTGCCATGTGGGAACTAGGGTCCTGGCCCCATACTGGGATTAGAGCCCTTGGTTTATGGTACTGCAATGTGATCCTGGACAAGCAGGATCACCTGAGAAGAGGGTAATTTGCAGGTGTGTGTGTGTGTGTGTGCATGCACGCACATGCGTGCACTATTAAGACAGCATATACATTATCTGCAGTTGGGGCTGCACATTGACTGGCCAGTAGATTTGCTAGTGGGCATTCACTAGACAGCACAATCTGTAAGCCTATAGGAAAGGATTACATCTTTTTCAAACTAGGTTATCAGTGGTCATAAAATTTGTTAAAAAAAATCAAATATAACAGACTGAGGAAACTGGAACCCACAAGTGGGGGCCCTATTAAAAAGAATGATGGCATTGTCTGGTGGCAAAATAATGGGTGTTTACTCACCTGGTAAAGGTGATTGTGTTGGTTGGCATCCATGGCACTCCAGACATTACCTCATGGGTTACAGCCCACCTGATAGGCTAATGATGCACATGACCCAGATCAGATTTCCAGTATATCCAGGTCCCAGGAACCCCTGCTCTCCAGTTTGAATTTTCCATAGCTGAAAGGAAGAGAATATAACACAAGCAAGCAATGCACACAATAGAGACTATTAAGGATGAGATATGCAATGACAGGGTACAATTAATGGGGCCAGAGGCCTGAATTTATTGCCTATTCTGTACACACTACCTCGAACCATGGTTCGACTTGAGTTCTGTTGCAGCAGAATAAGTTTGAAGGAGTAGGGACCTCCTGAATCTCTTCCTTCCTTTTCTTGTGGTACACTCCGATCATACCCGAGGGAGGGCCTTGGAGTGCCATGGATGCCAACCAACACAATCACCTTTACCAGGTGAGTAAACACCCATTGTGATTGGTTGGCATCTCATGGCACTCCAGACATTACCTCATGGGAGATAAGAAGCAGTTTAAGTCTCTGGGTGGGATTCGGATGGATCGAAGGGACCGAGAGATGGGGCCACTGCAAGGACGTGAGAGGCGAAGGCCGGCCTGAAATCCTGGAGTTGCTTTAGCCTGTAGTGTGTAGGGAGCTCCAAGTAGCAGCCCTACAGATGTCCTCAGGAGATACCAGTGCTCGTTCCGCCCAGGAGGTGGCGACCGCCCTTGTGGAGTGTGCTCTGATCCTGTGGGCGGGGTCAGATGCTTTTCTGTGGTGAGCAGCGACCGTTTGATCCAGCCTGCGATGGTGGTTTTGGACGCCGTAGCCCCTGTCGTTGACCGCCGAGGGGCGATGAAGAGTCTCTCCGTCTTTGCGGATGGGTTGAGACTTGGCCAGAGTGAACCGAGAGGGCTGACCCGGCGTCAGAGGGTCCGTGGAACTGTTCCGTCCTGTGGAGTAGAAGGCGGGTCAGGGTCAGGTAGGTCTATTGGTTGTTCCCTATGGAACTTAGGTGAGGATCTTGGTTGGAATGCGGGACAGTCCGGCCATACTCACCGAGGGGCTGAAGGTGGGTGTAGGGGCGGTGCACAGGATAGCACACAGCTCCCAATTCTCCTGGCCGAGCAGATGGCCACGGAGAAAAGCAGTCTTCAGGCCTACCCAAGAGGTCTGCTTGGTTGAGGGTTTGTATGGTGGTGCTCTTAGGGGTCCAGTACCAGAGGTAGGTCCCAGGGTGTGACCCCAGGTCTGGCCCTGGTCGCATGAGTCCACGGCCCTTCAGAACTGGATTGCGTCTGGGTGGGCTCTGGTGGGTGCCCTTGACCAGACCTCTGGCCGCCCCTATGGCTGCCAGCTGCACCCTCAGAGAGGAGGTGCCAGTCCATATCCACCCCCTGCTGCGGAACAACAGGATAGATGGGAGATCAGCTTGTTCCGTGCCGAGCCTCGGCGTTGCACCACTGTGAGAAGACGCCCATTGCCTCTCGTATGTGGGAGGTGGTGGAGGTGCGACGCGACCGAGAAGCTGCGCTTATGACCGACTCGTGGTACCCGGAGGCCGATAGTCGGTCCCTCTCAGGAGCCAGGCCGTGAGTTTCAGAGTTTGAGGGGACGGGTGCATCACGGGACCCTGCGACAGCATATCTGGCCGGGTCGGGAATCGGAAGCTGGCCAAGGCAATCTCTGTGATCACTGCGAACCACGATCGTTGGGGCCAGTATGGGGCCACCAGTATGACAGTGATTTGGGATTTCCGGATTTTTTCCATGACTTGAGGAATGAGGGGCAGCGGGGGAAACATATATGCGCCGTGCCGAGGCCACTTCTGAGACAGGGCGTCTGTGCCCTGGGAGTGCGCGTCCCTGAACCTGGACAAGTACCTGTCCGCCTGGGTGTTGTCCCTTGATGCCATTAGGTCTATGGACACGGGGCCCCACGCTGTCTGGATTAGACAAAACAGGTCTGGGTGCAGACGCCATTCTCCGGGATGAATCTGTTGGCGGCTGAGCCAATCCGCCCTTATGTTCAGTTTCCGGCTAAGTGGACCGCCCTAGGTGGGATAGGTGAGTTTGAGCCCAGCTCATTACTCTGGCGGTTTCCGTGACATGGCCTTGCTTCTGGTACCCCCTGTTTTGCTATGTATGCCACCGTCACGCGGTTGTCTGATTTGATCAGAACCGACTGCCTTTGTATGATGTGGTGGAAGGCCTTAGCGCGTGGGAACACCGCTCTCAGCTCCAGTACGCTTATTGAAAGTAGGGCCTGCTTGGGACCAGGTGCCCTGCGCTGACTCGTCCCCCAGGCAGGCTCCCCAACCGGAGAGACTCGCGTCTGTCTCGATTGGAATCGGGGGAGGTGCTTCCAGTGGAACTCCTCTGGTCAGATTTCCCGGAGTGACCCACCACCTCAGGGAAGATCTCACTTCCGTGGGTAGCTGTACCGGGCGGTGCAAGTTGAACTCGTTTGGCGCTCCGTTTGCCAGGATGAAATGTTGGAGTGGACGCATGTGCCACCTGGCCCATGGGACGAGGTCGATGCAGGAGGCCATGCAGCCCAGGAGTTTCGCGACCTCTGCCACTGTGGTGCGAGGGCGGCACTTAACTGCCCGGCCAGTTTTCGGAGACTGCGGATCCGCACTGGGGCCAGCTTTGCCCAGCCGTCTGCTGAGTTGATGATGGCCCCCAGATGCTCGATCTGTTGGGTTGGACGGAGCTGGCTCTTCTCCTCGTTCACCACCCAACCGTGGTCCCTGAGTGCCCGTACGGCGAGCTCTGTATGAGCGTGTGCCTGATCTCTGGACCGTGCGCGTATGAGCCAGTCATCTAGGTATGGAACTATGCCCAGCCCTTGTTCCCTGAGCCTGGCCACCAAGGTGATGGAGACCTTGGTGAAGACCCTGGGGGCTGAGGACAGACCGAATGGGAGTGCCCGGTACTGGAAGTGCTGACCCAGTACGTGGAAGCGTAGAAACCTTCTGTGGCTCTTGATGATGGGGATATGTAGGTAGGTGTCCTTTAGATCGATTGAGGTTAGGAAGTCGCCTACTCTGATCCCCCGTAGGATGGACCGGACCGTCTCCATCTTGAACCGACGCGGGAGTACGTATTTGTTCAGACGTTTTAGGTCCAGGATGGGCCTGAGCTCCCCCGACTTTTTGGGCACTAGGAAGAAGATGGAGTACATGCCTTCCCTTGCTCCTGAACTGGGACTGGTTGAATGGCCCTGTTCTGGATCAGATCTGCCAGGATACTCTGTACCTGGTGTGGCGAGGCCCTCCTTCTGGAGATGGGAGACGAGATGAACCATTGGGGTATGGACTGGTGAGTCAGCTCTATGGTGTATCCCCTGGAGACCACGTCCCGGACCCACCTGTCTGATGTGGTGATCTCCCAGCGGTGGGCGAACAGAGCCAACCGCTGGCCGACGGGGTGACCGAGGGTTCTCAGGGAAGCGGAGTCACTGTTTTCCCTGAATCCTTCTTCCACGGCCTCCTGACCTTTGACCTCTAGGTCTGAAGGAGGAGGGGACTTGTAGCTGTTGAAGGCGGAGTACATGAGAAGGATGGGGACCCGACTCTGAAGGGAATGGTTCTGTGAGTAGGGTTCCCTCGGCTTTGGTTCTTGGCCCGGGCCGAAACCTTCGCCTAGCATCTGGTAGATGTGAGGGTCTTGATCTATTCCTTAAGAGGTCCCTACCTCTTCCCTCTGTTTCAGATAAGTCTGTAGGCCTTCCCAAACACATGACCCCTTAAGGGTAAATTTTGAAGCAAAGTCTTAGATTCTGAGTCGGGCCCCAGAGTTTGAGCCATAGTGCTCTGCGGGCCCGATTTATAATGGCGGACGCCCTGGCCTGGAGGCGCAAGGAGTCCACTGCCATGTCCGCGAGGTACTTGGCTGCATCGAGGGTACAGTCTAATAGTTCAGCCTCCCTCGACTTCGGACTTCCCTGCTCCTGCAGTTCCTCCAACCAGCGGATCTGGGCCCTCGAGATATAGATCGCCGCTGTCATTGCCTTGGCCATGGTACCTTCGATTTCGAAAGTCTTTTTAAGCATGTCCTCAATCTTCTTGTCGGTAGGGTCCTTGAGTGCTATGGTGCCGCACGGAAGCACGGTCTTCTTACTCAAGGCTGCCACTTGGGGGTCGGTGGAGGGGGCCTTGCACCAGGCGTCGGACTTGTCGCCCTGAATCGGGTACATTTTGAGTAAGTTCCTTCTGTTCGGCATTCTGCCCGGATCCGTGGATTGCCATTCGGTGTGAATCAGTTCCTCAATGGCCGGGCAGACTGGGAAGGTCTCTGGGGTGATGGTCCTTAGCTGGATCATAGGGTCTAGCTTGGATTCCGTCTTCTCCCCCTCCTTGTTCCTCCGTGGCGAGGCCCATGGTGGCCTTGATGACTTTCATGAGACCGGGAATAGTCTCGAATGTGCACAGTTTAGAGGTCAGGGACGGAGTTGGCTCGAGGTCCTCTATGTCCAAATCCATGCCGTGTTCCTCCTCCTCCTCGTCGAACTCGTCCTCTTTCTCCTTCTCTTCAGTGTTTCCATCCTGGGGAATGCTGGGGAGTGGTTTCTCTGGTGCCGGTGGCTCCTCTGGAGGGTCTGTCTGACGGGGAGGCTCCGCGTTGGACGGTCTAGCTCTGTTATGTGTAAGTGACTCCAGCTTCTCCATGATCTTCAGCATTAAGTTTTGCTGGCTCTCCATCATGGCCACTGCAGCTTGCTGGTTTTGAATCAGTAGGGAGCCTGGGTCCACCCATGTCGAGTTGCTGGGGCCGGGTAGTGAAGGAGCCAGCAGTGGAGTTCTCTCTGTTAAGGACAGCTCGTCGTCCATGAGGCAGGCTGCGCATAGGGGCCCTGGAGTTTGAGGGAGGAGGGTCGCGCTGCATGCGGTGCACTTCTTTGCCTTAACCATCTGCAAGATAAGAGAGAGAGATCTGAGCGGAGGAAAAGACTCTGGCGTTTTTCCCCCCTTAGACCCAGTTAGAAGGCTTCTGTGGTAAAGGCGCTGTGTGAGGGCCCTTATCCCAAGCCGTGTGGGTGGAGACTTCTAGTCGAAACCTTTCCCCCTTATCCCCAGGTTGGCGATCCTGCTCAGGAGAGCGGGCCCGCTGTGGGAGGGGGCCACGACCCCCCGAGCTGGGGAATGGGGATCGCAGGATCAGCCTGGGTCGCTGTGTGAGGTACCCGGGCAGTAGCTCTGCGGTGTCCAACTGGGGTTGCTATGGGAGGGACCCGAGTGAACTGTTAAGTCTCATTTTTTTTTTTTTTTTGGCAGACGAAGGAGGCCAATGAGTGGCTTGAGGACCCTGTGAAAAAAGGCTGCTGTCCATGGACGGACCCCCCCGTTGCTGGCGTCGCAGGAGACAGTGGAGATCCGCACAGGGAGGAGCTTAGGACTGGAGAGTGCACTGCAGGGCCCTAAACCACTGGCCAGACCGCCTGTCTGCTCATGGAGGGAGTGAGGGGGATAGAGGCGGTCCATGCAGAGGCCTGCGCGGGCGTGGGCCCGCTGAGTCGCGTCCCTAAAGCTGCTTCCCAGGTTAGAACCTGGATCCTGCAGTACCAGAAAAACATACACTGCCTCCACCAGACCATATAACAGCTCCGGTTCCCGTCGTGCTCTGCTAGGGGCCTGGGATAGAGGTGGATGGACGTCCCCTGAGCTCCCCCGATGGACGTCCCCTGAGCTCCCCCGAGGGATCGGGAGGCCGGTGTCTGGCCCGGGAGCATCGCACTGTCCTCACCCCCACCCAGGTAGGGCTTCTTTTTTTGGGGGGGTGAGGAGTTCTAGGCGGAGTGCGCGCTGGGGCGAAGGGTATAGGCCACGGAGTCGCGGGGAGCAGAGGCGACTCGTGGCTGTGGATTAGGTCGAGGCCTGGAAATTTTGGGCTGCCCGGGGAGTGGCCGAGAGTTCGCGGAGTCGCGGGAGCAGAGGCGACTCAGCGAGGCTGAAAGGGGGCCGCGCCTGAGGGTGAAGGGGGGCCGCATAGGTCCAGACGACCCGCAGAGTCGCGGGGAGTAGAGGCGACTCGTGGGCCTAGTAATAGGCCTTGCAGCAAGGGAGGAGGTGTAGGCAATCCACAGAGTCGTGGGGCGCAGAGGCGACTCGCGGGCCGACCAACAGGCCGCGGACTAGGCGGCATTTCAGTAAGGCCTGGGGATGGGGAACCGCGGGGTCGCGGGGGCAGAGGCGACTCGCGGGGGACGCTGGTGTGCTGCGGAGTCGCGGGGAGAAAGGCGACTCGCGTCAGGTAGCGAGGAGAAGGCCTCAGAGCGGAGGCCGAGATAAGACCGTGGAGTCGCGGGGAGCAGAGGCGACTCGCGGAGAGTTCCTGAGCGTGGCCTGCTAGGGGAACGCGCGGTGCCGCGTGGCTGCAGAGGAAGGCAGCATGCTGGTTTTTGGTCTGAAGGGCCCACCAGGGAATGACGCTTTCGTGCTGTAGGAGGGCTCAAAATGCCTGGGGAGGCCTCCAGGAAACGATAGAAGCACATAACTAGCCACATCAAAGAGAAATCCCCTAAAACGAATGGACTGTATTCATGTAGAATTTCTGGGAGCCAGAGGCTCCTTCATAAACAGTAACACAAAATGCTATCCATAGTTCTTGAACAACAGCCCAAGAAGGCTAAATAAAATGCATTTCCTACCTTAAAGGATGAAAGCAGACAGGGGTTCTCTGGATGCTTCTTGCCTGTTCAGATGCACAAATTACAACTGGAGAGCAGGGGTTCCTGGGACCTGGATATACTGGAAATCTGATCTGGGTCATGTGCATCATTAGCCTACCAGGTGGGCTGTAACCCATGAGGTAATGTCTGGAGTGCCATGAGATGCCAACCAATCACAATTTATTTTATAAAATCATTCAAACATTTACAACTGACAAAAGCCTTAAATCAAAGACACTGGCCACTGGCAAGCATACATGTGTTGAATAATGTGTGCCATTAAGACTTCATGAATGCCCGTATGGGCTGATACACACAAGATACACGCAAGACTGCCAAAGGTTGATGTTGTGTCCTTGGATTCTGTTTTATCTCTTCTCTGTTTTGAAAGATTGCATAAAATGAAATATTTTCATCATTTCCCCCCATTGAATTGTGTCTTAGCCAGGCTATGTGAGACTACACTCATTTGGGTATGTATTTCTGCATTATATTGTATTTATTTATTTAAATGTTGGCAACCGGGAGAGGCACACTGAGCTGAGGCTCATTTCCAGATGCGACCCGGGGGATGGGGAAGTGGAGGGAGTAAAATATGTTTACAAAATCATACATTTACAGCTATATACAGTACAATACAATCTCAAAGACTTGTTGAGACCTAACAGAGTAATAAGTTTACATAAGCATACTTTTACAGATATTTACAGGACAAAATTCAGGACTAGCAAAAGCAGTCAGAGTCAAGAGGAATACAGAAGCCAATTTCAAAGATAGATGCAGTGATTACAAAAAAAAGAACAAAGAGCAGGTGTGAAGTAGCAGCATAGTGGTATAGGTGGGAGCAGGGGAGGAAGGGGATGGAGGGAGGAATGGGGGATGGTGGAGGAAGGAAAGGGGCAGTAGGTGGAGGGCCAGGTAGTGTGGAGGTAGCAATCTGTGGGGGGCAGTAGCACCCTGTAGAGAATGAGAGAGGATGATCCATTTAAGGCAGTGTAGGGATAGGGATAAACACGTGAATCTAGGAAAGGAGTTCTTGAGGGACAAGAGGCAATGGGAGAAGGCAGCCTGGCCAGCATTAGTATGGAGGTGGGGGAGGGAAGAGGTGCGGGGGTCTCTTGAGTGGAGCAGACAGGATTAAGAGGGACTGGGGGAGAGTTGGACCAGAATTTGGAAATAAGCATGGTGCCATGAAGTAGTCTGAGCAATTCTAGGGATGAGAGAGAGAGAGAGGGAGGAATAGAAAATGCATTAGTGGGTTTGTGGGGGAGCACTGGAGAAAAAAAGGCAGAAAGCATTAAATAAGGTGTCTAGCCCAGCTGAGGAAGATGGAGGGGCAGAGTTGAAGACTACGTCAGTCAATTCCTGTTGGACTTCTGGGGAGAGGGCATCCTTGTTTCTGGTTGAAATCTCTTATTTCTAGCTGGTTGTGGACCCAATACAAGAGTTAATGCAGAACATTAAAGGATTGCAGTTCTTGTAACACATCCTTTCCTGTTTGGAATTTCACAACTGCCATATCTCTCTGTAATACCCACTTATAAAATGTGAACCTAATTTCCTGCATCCTTATTTAATGACAAAATTCCAAATCCTTATGTTTATGTCAGTCTGTACTTTTGAGCCTCCACATTGCCAGCACGCTGGGCCCGGTCATCTCTGCCTCGCTACCTGCATCTCAAGGGCTTGTGCTGTGCGAGGTTCTGGCCACACTGCCCCCACTATCACCCATGGTCGTCACTCCAATTTATAGCGGTGGTCACGTGTTGACCCACTTTTCCATTGGCAGGCTATACAGTCTCACCACTAGGGGCATTTAAACATCCTAGTGTACTTCCACTTTCAATTCCTGTAAGCTTTCACAATTGAGATCACCTCCCTTTCTTTTTCACTGCTAGTCCCCTCCCACCTTCTATTGCTGCTCCCTCCAACTCACAGCCCTACCTGCAGTGCTAGTTCCATGCTCTGGCCCCCTTCTGGTATTTTCCTGCTTGCCTACATCCCTAACCTTCCCTCCTCCTCTGCTTGCTGCGGCCAACTCTGCCTGGTTTATCCCTCTATTTGGGTCCTTTCCCTTGCAGTACATGACTTCCGGCAAGCTCACTACCCAGTGACATGGCCCCTCTTGCTCAGGCGGGGTCACTCAGCCAGCAGCCTGGGTCACCCTGCCCTCCCGGTCTCCTACAAGCCCCCTCCCGCCTGGGGGGCGGCCAAAGGCCTAAAAATAGCCCACCTAAACATCTGCAGCCTCCTACAAAACTTTGCAGAACTAACTGCTTGGGCTGCCTTCTATAAGCCTGATGTTTTGGGCATCACCGAAACGTGGCTTAAGCCACGCACCCCTGACTCTGCCTGCTCCCTCCCGGGCTACAGCCTTGTCCTGCTTGACAGGGTTGGCAGTAAGCCCGGTGGGGGAGTGCTCATATACTATAAGGTGCACCTGAATGTGTCCATTGTTGCGCATCTACCCCTGGCACCCCAACCCTGTGAGTTTCTCCACACACTTCTCCTACTTGGGAATACAAAAAAGGTGCATCTTGTGTGTGCCTATAACCCACATAAGGGGGGGCATGCTGGGGCTCTCAACCCTACTTGAGCAACTTAGGGACAAGGTTGGCTCAAATGAGCTCCTCATCCTAGGGGACATAAACCTCACTGGCTGGGGCCCAGCTCTAAGCAGATTGAGCCTCTGCTCTCTGGCCTTGCCCTCAGTCAGGTCATCACGGAACCCACTAGGCTCTCCCATAGTGTTGACAATGGTACGCTCATTGATTGGGTAATGAGCAACCGACTTGACAAAATTGTCCACTCTGGGATACTCCCCGACTCCATCTCTAACCACTCGCCAATCTACTGCGTGTGGGGCTCTAACCCGTCCAAAGTCCCCTGTAGAGTGATCCAAATGAGGGACTACTCGAAACTCATAATTAATAACTACCTTGAGGACCCACAGGGAGTTGACTGGTCCAGCGTCACTGATACAAATGACCCCGTTGAAGCCCTAGACCACTTCCTTGCAGCATTTGTCCCACACTGCAAAATAGGCATGCACCCCTCTCTAGGAGGAGAGTCAGAGGTACGGCCACGAAGTGGCTCCACAGCGGTCTTCTCTCCCTTATGAAATGGCGAGACAAGTCCTGAGTAAAATACAGGGTATCTCACAACCAAAATGACCTCCTGGAGTATCACCAGCTAAGCAACTCCTGTAAATGGGCCATATGTACTGTGAAAAGTGAGTACTGCAGCACTGCCCTGCTTGCTGCTGCAAATGACCCTCGGCGTTTCTGGAAAAATGTAAAAAACCTTGTCGGGGGGGCCGCCAAGAAGCAAGTCACTGACATGCTCTTCGGGGAAACCAACTGCAATAACCCCCTAACCATTGCCACTTCTTTTAACCGCATGTTCACTGACCTGCTGGCTTCCACGGCCCCCTTACCGGTTTGCGGGCCTCCACCCCCCCGTCTGCCTTTCTACCTTAAAAGGATCACCATTGGCGAGACCCAGGTACTCCTTGCCAGTCTCTCTCACCACACAGGAGTGGGACAGGACAGCCTGGAACCTAAGCTACTCAGCCTGGGAGCTCCTCTCCTCTCCCGGCCAGTTGTTCACATCTTCAAGGCCTCGCTTATCTCAGGGGATCATCCCTGACATATGGAAGGTTGCCAAGGTTGTCCCTGTCCTTAAACATGGCTACCCTAAAGATGTCAATAATTATCGCCCTATTGCCATTCTATCGGCTGCCTGCAAGCTCCTAGAAAAGGCCATTCCCTCGCAACTTTCCCACTACCTCCAGGGATATGATGTCCTTTTCCCATCTCAGCACGGTTTCAGAAAAGGCCACAGCACTTCGACAGCTCTTGCTGTGGTCACCTCCAAGATTAGGTCCGCTACCGACCAAGGCAAACTGACTGGGGCTATATTTATTGATCTTTCCAAAGCCTTCAATCGTGTGGACCACCCCCTCCTCCTCTCCACCCTGCAGGCTCATGGATTCTCCCTCTGTGCCCTCGAGTGGTTCTCCAACTACCTCGGGGGTAGGCAACAACTCACCTGTTTTAATCGAGCCCTCTCAACCCTCTCACCTGTGAACAGTGGGGTACCCCAAGAGTCTGTCCTTGGACCCATCCTGTTCTCCCTGTCCATCAATGATTTACCCTCTGCCGCTACAAAAGGGCACCTAATCCTTTACGTGGATGACCTGGTCATCTTAGCCAGTTCGCATGATGCCACTAGCATCAATACCCAGCTCAACTCTGACTTCTCCCTTATCAGGAAATGGCTTGATGGCCACAAACTGACAGTCAACATGAAGAAAACTCAGGCCATGCTCTTTGGCTCCAAGGCCAAAACCTCCTCCTGCTCGATGCCTCTCAAAATTTATGGGTCTAGTGACTCCCTCCTGCCGACAATTGACTCTGCCAGGTACCTAGGAGTTACCCTCGATCCTCAACTGGATCTCTTCTGTCACATTAAGAACATATGTAATGTGACAAATGGCAAGCTCGGCCTAGCCTACAGAGCTAAAGACTGCCTTCTCCCAGCTGCCCGGCTGGCCATAGCTATGGGGATACTACTTCCCACACTCTCTTATGGGCTCATTGCCTTTGCTCCTGTCCCATCCTCAAGCCTTACAGGACACCATGTACAACAACATATGTAAGCTTCGTGACTCACCCCCGTCTCATGCATCGCTGCATGCTCTACTCTCACCTGGAATGGCTTCCCTCTGAAAAACACCGCACCTACATCCTAGGCAACTTCATTGACAATATAGTTAGAACGGCCACTCCCGCTTCACTTGCCCTTCCCTTGAAACATGCCTCCCCTGTCTACCACCTCAGGTCATGTGCATCCCAGGCCTGCCTGGTCCCCATGACCCACACCCTTGCTGGTGATCGGGCATTCACCGTCCATGTGCCAAAAATGTGGAACTCCCTTCTGGCCCAAGTTCGTGCATCCCCTCCCATCCCTCCTTCAAAACATCCCTCTGGAACTTCCTAAAAGCTGGAGCTACCTGCCTGTGTGCCACATAATGCCCAGTCTCATAGCCCTATTACCTTCACTAGTACCCCTACTAGGCACTTACTGCCCAAGTGGAGTGTCATTACTGTCCAGTATCACTAACCACCCACTGTCCAGCACTGAGTCTCTCTTTCACGTTAGGCGTACAGATCTGGCTAGAGTGTACAGGTGTGCTCCAAACAATTCTGAGGCTGCCACTGTTAGAGTTGTCTTTTTTATTCTAATTTCTAGGCTATGTCTTGATGTTTTAAGTTTCTAGGTTATGTCTTGATGTTTTTCTACCTCTCCACAATGTTCTTTGAGCCTGTATGTACCTTAAGCTGTTTTACCCACTGTTGGAGCATGTGGCTCCGGTTTGTAACCACGACTGTATTTGTTTCATAGATACCTTGTAACTCTCCCGGGTTGCACCTGAAAATAGGCACTTGGCTGTCTAGTGTGCTTACCTGGTTACCAAAAGCAAATAATAATAATAAAGTACAGACCACAGTTCTGAGCTCATTATTCAGTTATGAAGTATCACCCAGACAATATCTTTGCTTCTATGTAATAAAAAAAGACACTTTCTGGTTGCAGTCTTGGTCAAGTGAAATAAACTACAACCTCTCACATCCCAACACCTCAAATATGCTATATCCCCCCATGCAAACCCTCAACATTCACCTCGCAAAAATCCTGCCATGCTGTTTAAAAAAAAAAAAAAAAAAAAAGGAAGGTTTTATGACATTTTTAAATGGCATGCTGTTAGGATCTGTCCCTCTCCCTCTGAACCAGAAGGTATCAGAACCTAAGTTTGCCAGAAGAAGAGGGCCTCAACAAGCACAGAGAAATGGCAGTGTAGATTAATTCTTCTCCCACCTATTTCTATGGTCTGAGCAATTACCAGAGCTGTGGTGTCCTTTACAAATACCCTCACAGCAGCAAAGAGACTTAGATGAACCACTAAATTTGTTAAACATTCCTCTCCCCCCCCCTTTAGTGGTGCCATACTGGCTTACCAACATTGCAGTTTCTTTGCAATACTCACCACCCCTGCAGCCACAGTGCTGGGGATTTAGTTAGAAAAGCCCCATTGCCAGCAACACAGGCACAGGAGCTCTCTCTGCTGAAGAGCTGGTGCTTCAGATGGACTGTCCTCTTCTGAGTCAATCCTGCTATGAATACTCACTGAAACACTTGTGATCCAAAAAGAAAAAAAAAAAATTTGTGTGCTAATTTACTTGCTGCACTGTGCTGGGTACATTCAAGAACAGCAGTACGACTACCTCGATGCTTCACCTCTAAACAATGAAGCTTCACAGATGGTGGCACACAGGCATAGCGGGATACAATTTATACATAGCAATTTTTTTCTAAAGGTCTTATTGTTCTCCCCACATATGTCATGGTGCAGAGGCACACAATTACATAGCTACAATTGAAGGTCCTCAATTAATACATTCTTTGAGGCACACCAGGGGTGTGGAGGACTGAGGAACTGGGCTCATCACCTCCTGCCACACTTAGATCTGGGTTCAGGAACCAGCTGGGGGGGGGGATTGAGCATCCCCAGACAGCTCTCCTCCCTTGGGGTGAAGTGACAGCATCTCACTGCTCATTTGCCACCTGATGAAATTTGTGTGGCAGCACAGCAGGGTCATGCAGGTAGAGGGGCCACATGCAGGATGCCAAGGCATCTCTGCAGAGACAGAGTATGCAAATCGCATTCATGACACACATAGTGGTCCCTGGGGAGAATCAGTGACACCCTGTCGGATGCAGGCTGATTTCCCCCCTCCCATCGCAGGCTCTGTTCTGCAGTGGCAACTGGGCACCTCTGAGGAGGTCCTCTGGCAGAGGGTGAGCAGGAGCAAGGTTAGCACTGGAGAAGCTGGGTGACATGGATAGGTAGGGTTGGTCAGATGGGGGAGGCCAGGCAGCACAAAGGTAAACAAATGACTGGAAAAAATCAATTTTTTGATTTTTTTTTTTTTTACTAAGGATCCGCCTGTGGGATGAAAAAATTCTTTAAGGTACAAATGGTGTTTATAAACACTGCAGTTTACACATCTATGGCACCTTAATGGTTTTGGTAGTAGACCATTAATGTAAGCCTTGTTAGGAGGCCCCACATAATGACTGTGTGTTGCAATGCCACCCATGTTTTTACTGCATGAGTAAGTAATTCTGAGTGATGATCATACTGCTTTTTTTTCTATTTGGATTACGAGAATGGAGGAATGCTGAAAGTTCAGTTAATACCAGTAACAGCAGATCTTCAGATCTCCGCTATAGAGCTACATACACTGAAATGTATGCTGTGCTGTCAACATTAGGACCACTCAGAATCATTTGCCTAGCTGGGGCTATCCATGATGACATACGTCTACAGCACCTACAGTAAGTGGGATGTCTCATACCTCTTCAGTTTCTTGCCAGAGGCAAACTCAGAATTGTACAGTTCTAACAGGAATGGGAATCTGAAACTCAAGCGAGGCAGGGACAAAGAGACTCCATGGAGAGGCACAGAAAATAAGGCCAAACGTGCCTCAATTAGCAGATCTGCAATTGTATTCTGCCAAAAAATACAGAAAGGATAGGTGGTAGTGTGAGCTATGGCTCTGTGGAGGAGATTCTCTCAAAGATCTACCTTCTTTGAGGATCTCTCCCTCCATAGAGTCACACATATTGAACTATTTACAAGCATTCAGCTTTGCAAATTAGGAGGAAGGCCAGGTAGGAAGGAAATGTAGCTCCCATAAGGAGTACGCCTTGGAGGATCGCAAGGCTGAAGTCAGCCTGTCTATGTGATACTGTACCAGATTCAAACAGTAATGTTTAGTGCAAGTATAAATCTGACTCCGTGTGATAGCAGAGCATATGTTTGCTGCCAAAACAGAACCGAAGAAGGCCAAAAGTGGCATGCCCATTTACAGCACCAGGAAGTTCTTTTCTATGTTCTGGCAACAGAAAGAAATTCAGGATGCCAACCATTTTGAAATGCATCATTTGGAAACAGTGATGCTCACCATTCTGGTGGCGAATAAAACAATTCAAAAGGACTTCCTGTGCTCCTTTTGTCCCGATAGAAGTATAATGCTCTATGGACATCTACAGAATACAAGATAACTTCTCCAGCATTCTGTGGGGAATTAAAAAACACAGGATGGTGAATAGTCATATTTAGTGTAAATGTGTACACCACACTGGGAAGGAGCTGAGAATGGACATGAAGTGAGACTCAATCTTGGTGTAAAACAAGGTACAGAGGATCCATAATCAATGCCTACAGCTCAGAAACTCTTCACACAGAGATGATAGCTACCAGAATAAGCAGTCTAAAGATGTGGCTGTGGTGTACTATCCACACTTCTGGCAGTGTTCCTTTCCCCTTTAAATCCTGCTGGAATGTCTTCCAGCCAGCTCCACCCAACCACTCAGGTTGTAACTCCCCTAGCACCACTCTGTGATGTCAGATCTTCCTTTCAGCTAGAAGAAGGTTCCCTCCTTACCACTCTTGGCGCTGAGTAGGCCCATTGCTTTTCAAACTCTTTGCTTTGCGAATTCGATCATCTTCAGGCTTCTCCTCCACCTCATCCGTGATGGATGAGGCAAGGTTAGCACCAGGATTCAAGAGATGTGCGTGTGGGCAGAAGATGTCCTAGACGGACCCGCACACCACATGCGTCTACTGCCTGGGCCACAAGAATGATCCCCAGGCATGTGGACTGTGTCTCATCTTGCATCTTTCTACTTTCTGACTTCTTCTGGGGCACCTGGATGAATGGGATCCTCCATTTAAATCCAAAGACACCCATTGGGTGGTCTCCATGGCTGCAGGGTCCACTGAATAGCTTGCAGAATGTGAAGAAGCTGCGACTCAGGCTGCAGAGCAGACATTTTGGTTTCAGCTTTTTTGCCACTTCCTTTAGGCACCTCATTTTCTGGAGCATTTAGGGACTTGTGCCAGGCCCTTCCCACCTTTGGGCAGGGTTCTTCCTTGGGCACTAAGTCCAAGTCTGAAAAGGAGACTATAAAGAAGTCTTGTCATCTATTGTGGGATTGTGAGCACTCTCGGGCCTTGGATTTCTGCACTTCTGTAGAGGTTTTGACTGCAGTCTATCCTTCTGCCCAGGCCACTGGCTTCATAGTTCCCCCCCATCTGGCCAGTTGATTGAGAGACCAGTTGATCAACTTGTCAAGATTTTTCTCAAGCTGGTTGACCCGTTGTCACCAGATGAGTCTGATACCTCACTTTCCATGAATCCAGTCCTGCCTGTTACCTCTCTGGGAGGGTCAGATCAGCCTGCTGATCCACTCCCTCTTCCTCAGGATCCAGTGGATCAGGAGGATCCTTGACTTTCGCTGGCTCCCTCTGAGGCTGTCCATCAGTGACCCTGAAGTTCGAGGTCGCAATCCTGATCCCGTACTCCTGAGTTGAGCATCCCACGTCGGCATCGGTGCTCCCAATCTCGACATTTGGGCAAGCAGCTGTGCTGCTTTTCCCCCTCTTCTTCCTCCTTGGATGAGGAGAGGCTTTGCTGCAAGATGCGATGGGGCTACAAGGAGCTCATGTGGTAGCAGCTTGAGTGAACCGGGGTTGAGCCAATTCCAGCCACTACCCCAGCTATCACGTTGCTCCCACCACAGGGTCTTCAGCCTACCCCAGCTCATTTGGTTCGGGTTCAGCCTCCTCCAGCTTCTCTACCTATCCTGGTGGAGCCACCACTGAAATGGCTGAAGGAGGGTCCTCATCCTAAGGATGTCCGTAAGGCTTTGGAGCTTCCTCATTGGATGTCGGTCACCTTTACTTCCGACTGGTCCCATTGGATCAGCGGGGACTCTGGCGATTGACCATTATTTAATGAGTCCTCACCGTCTGTGGGCTCCTCCTTGCAGTCCTATCCAGTGGATGTCGAGTTGGTGGAGGATTTGTTGATGGAGTAGGGTTCCCCCCCTCCTTCATAGGCCTTCTCCACCTTATCTCAGAATCCATGGGTCTCCAGATGGAGCCCGCTCAGAAGTGGACTCAGTACCCACTCACCAAGATTCTTGACCTTGGAGACTCCCCAGGGGAAGCCCTCTCAGTTATTGAGGACATTCTTAGTCAAGCTATGGAGCTGTGGCAGCACCCAGCCTCTTGCTCTGTGCCTTTGGCCCGGATGGCCCACAAGTATGCAGTCCCCACCGGATCCCATTGGGTTTCACAGATCACCCCTTGGCTGAGGGTTTAGTGGCTGACTCTGTGTTTCAGCGCACAGGCGATGTTGGAGACATTGACAAACCCCTCAACAAGGAAGCCAAGAAACTGGATCACATAGCCAAAAAGGTGTATGCTGCCTCCTCTCTCAGCCTTTGGCAGGTGAGTTTGGCCCTTCTAATGGCCTACTTCACTCATGCCATCTTTGGCATGCTTGATGAGGTGCTTTCCCATCTCTCAGCTGACTTACGGACTATAGTCAAGTAGGTCCTGGATCAGGGCTGAGCTGTGGCTAAGCAGCAGCTCCAAACAACCATGGACATCGTTGACTCTTGCGCTTGGTCTGTGGTGTCCGTGGTTGCCATGCACCACAGGGCTTGGCTGCGGATCTCAGCCTTTACGTCCAATACCCATCACAAGTTGGTAGATGTCCCCTTCTTGGGCACCGATTTGTTCAGGCTGGGGGTTGAAGGCACCTCACTCATATCGAGAAGTCCATTACCACCTTGAACTTGGTGACATCCACCCATAGGGACCCCAAGGGTTCCAAAGCTCAGAATAAGAAGCCCTTTTGGCCCCTCTCTGCAGCCAAGCCATCCCAGTCTCTGGCTGGACAACAGGCCAAGGCTTGGCATCCTTGGCCTGAATCCATTGCTTTGGTCATCATGAAGCCAGGAGGTTGAGGTCCCGGTGGCTCCTCAGCCAGTCCCTCCTCCATCTCTAAGCCTGCAAAGTGACAGGATGGGGGGTGCCTCCTCCATTCCCATCATGACTCCCCTGGTTCCTCCTGTGGAGGGCCAGCTCCACCACTTCCTTTCCACCTGGTCTGCTGTTACCATGGACAAGTGGGTTCTTGAGGTAGTTGGTCAGAGTCTGCCTCTGGAGTTCAAGGCTTACCTGCCTTGCCGAGCCCATGCCCCATGGGAGGACATGGTGTCTGTCGACATTCTGTCAGCTCTTCAGGACAGCATTGCCCAGCTCCTCCACAAGGAGATCATGGCTCCTGTCTCAGATGCTCCAGTACACCCAGGGTTTGTCTCCAGGTACTTCCTGGTGCCAAAACAGATGGGGAGCTGGTGCCCCATCTTAGATCTGTACAACCTGAACAAGTCTCTTCGACCATGCACCTTCAGGATGGTCACTCTGTCTCAGATCATACCATCTCTGGAACAGAACATGTGGTTTTGCTTCCCATATCTCCAGGACATGTTCTTTCACATCCCAATCTATCTGTCCCACTCCAAGTTCCTCCAGTTCTATGTAAAGGGGATTCTATACCAGTTCCAGGCCATGCCCTTCGGCCTCTCCTCTGCTCCCTGGGTCTTCACCAAATGGATTGCTGTGGTGGCAGTTTTCCTGCAGTGCTGAGGGATCTAAGTATACCCCTACCTGGATGACTGGCTCATTGCACATCCCTCCAGAGAGGAGGTGTAGTGGTCCAAGGACCTGGTCCTCCAGACTTGCATCTCTCTTGGCCTTGTGGTCAATGAGATCAAGTCAGAACTCGTGCCCTCACAGGTGATTCACTTCATCGGAGCAGAGTTCGACTCTTGCAGAGCTTCCCAAGTTTGTTATATGTAAAATATTACATTGTCATCCTGTTTTTGATGTGTGCTAATACATTATTCCTTTTGTATTGTTTTTGTATTGTTATTATTTATTTATTTATTGAGTTTTGGTAACTGGGTAAGTCTACTGAGACAATTACAGTCCCTTTTTCAGGGTCGACCCGGGAGTCACAGTTAATGTGTTTTAATTCTAGAATAGTTAGTCCATACAGCTCATCAGGTCTCACAATGCAAATGCAGAGTGCACCCCTTCTCGACTGCCCTGACCAGTTTTGAGCATGCGCTCTTCCTCACAGAGGCCAGTCCCTAGTGGTCACACACCATATATACATAAATCAACATGTGTTTTACATCAGTCAATTAATAACACCAAAAGGAACCTATGCAATTTAAAGGTATATATTCCAAAGTGCAAAATTAAGATTAATCTTGCTTTGAAGTAACAAGACAACCAAAAGTCCTGACAACGTATGTTTTTACATGTTTTAACATAAGCAGTGTGACACAATCCTAGTTGTAAATCTTTTCTTAAAGACCCTATCTTATAATTTTATATGGAAGGTCAAAATATCTATCTCTATAGTCTTCTTGTTATAATGCCTTAGCTATAAGCTTATTATACATTCACATATTATTCATTTAAACAATAGTTTCTATACATTTAATGCTAGTTATATGTGGGAGGTCAAAAGGTCAATGAAACAAAATTTCAAAAATTCTATAATTTCTATATTGTAATACCTTAGCTATGTTGTTTAAGCACACCTTCATATATTATATTTTCAAACATAAGATGTATACACTTAAAGCTAGTTATATGCTGGAGGTCAAAAGGTCAAGAAATAAATTATTTGAACAATACAAGTAACCCTTTGGTAGATGGGACTCCTGATATACAGCAGCTTTCCACCTCACCCCAAATTGCATAGGTTCCTTTTGGTATTATTAATTGATTGATGTAAAACACATGTTCATTTATGTATATATGGTGTGTGACCACTAGGGACCAGCCTCCCTGAGGAAGAGTGCATGCTCGAAACTGGTCAGGGCAGTTGAGGAGGGGTGCATTCTGCACTTGCATTGTGAGACCTGATGAGATGTATGGACTAACTGTACAAGAATTAAAACATATTAACTGTGGTTGCTGGTGCTGCCTCATTTTCCAAGTTTATTGCACTTTTTGGCATTGCACAGCAGTACTGGAGCTGACTTTCTTTGTTAACTGGACAGTGCAGCCACAAACAATACAGTGCAGTGCAAAAACAAGGGAATTCTGTTACAGTAATAACAAAATGAATATACAGAAGGTAGGGGATAAAGAATCATAAAACATACAGAAATATAAAAGTAATAGTTTATAACAGCTAACAAAATAGATATATATACTTTGGTAATAACATATTGCAGGTCAGTTTCGGAATGAACACGAGCAGCGAAAACTGAATATAACAGCTGACAAAATAGATATTTACACTTTGGTAATTACATATTGCAAGTCAGTTTCAGGATGACCAGAAGTAGCGAAATCTGAAGGCAGATAAGTAGTATTGGTACAGGAGGAGGCGAAGAGACAGCAAGAATACCATGAGATAAGGATGGGAGGTAAGTAGAGGGGCCTGGACAAGGGGTCAGGTCAGATAAGGAGAAGGTTATAGAGCAGTATAAGAGAAGATCAGTTATCAACGAAGGCTCGAGCATATTGCAGAGGCATAGAGAGAGGAAAGTAGATTGGTTCAGAACTTAGGAAGAGTGGAGCATGATAAGATGGAGGGGGGAAGGGAGTTCCAGTCAGACACTGCAGCAATTGAGAAGGACTTACGGGCAATGGCTAGTCGCACATTGGGTCTAATGAAAAGGGGAGGAAGGCAGACCTTAGTACATGAGGAGCTTGTCTTAGACTGATGTTCTCAGTTAGGCAAGGAGGAGTAAATTTATGCAGCAGCTTATGAATGAACACAAGGTGGTATACCTCAGTTTAGATTTGTAGGGCAACCAGTTAAATGATGCAAGGACATCACAGTAGTGGTGACAGGTATTGGTCCCAAGGCAAACCTTTCCACTGTGTGGTAGGCCTGAGTTAGGAGAGACAGGGCAGCAGCATTAGTGGAGAGTAGTAAAGTAGCACAATAGGTTAGCAGTGGAAGAAGGGACGAGGAAGTAATCATATTGCAAGAGGCAGAGGTGAGGAAGGGTCGGATGTGATAAAGGAGACCTAGGTTTTGATTTAGTTATGATTGAGACATGGGCGTTGAAGGAGAGAGAGGTATCTAAAATAATGCCCAGATATGTAAAGATAGCGATGGGCTCATGAGAATCACCATTAAGAGAGGTGATAAGGGGGATGGTACGTGATGAGGAGGATGAGTGGGAAAATAACATGTTTTTTGCCTTTTTCATATTAAGGACAAGTTGATTCTGTCTGAACCAACCTTCAAGAGCAGTAAAATCTGATGCTAATTCTCTGTTTACCCAGTCAACATCTGGAGAGGAGCAGTAGATGATAGTATCATCCACATAGAGATGTACAGAGGCCCCTCTGCAGTTACTGGAAAAATCATTAATAAATAAGGAGAATAACATAGGGCCTAAAATGGAGCCCTGGGGTACACCGTGAATTATGGGTCGGAGGCTAGAGAGAGAACCAGCCCACTTGACCCTTTGAGACTGGCAGAATAGGTAGCTTTAGATCCAGCTTAGGCACCGGTATCAAGGCCAAGTATATGAACTTGCTGGAGCAGCAGGAGACCATGGTTCAACAGGCCAAACACTTTTATAAGGTCAACGAATATGGCACCTGTGGCAGAACCTCGGTCCATGGCCTGGAATATGTTAGAGGTTACTTTTAACAAGGCAGTGAGGGTGCTATGGTTCTTTCTGAACCCATGTTGGAAGGGGGATAGTAAGTTGTGGTGTTCAAGATAATTCTGAAGGTGATTGTATACTATGAGTTCCTGAATTTTAGCCAATGGGCAAAGGATGGATATGGGTCTGAAATCTTTGGCCACTGAGTTAGGCCCCCCTTATGTACAGGCATGACAACAGCTACCTTCCACTTGTTGGGAACTGTACTTAGAGGAAGGACCTGTTGAATAAGTCATGAACAGGGTGATCGAGTGCAGGAGCACCCAGCTTAAGAAACTTGGGCTCCAGGGTGTCGTGACCAGGTGAGCTCTCAGCTTTCAAGTTACTAAGAATCCTCTGGACCTCTTTGAGAGAGGCCGGCTTCAATCAATCAATCAATCAATCAAAATCTTTATTTATTCAGGCGAACATCATTGAGCATAGCTTATTTACAAGATGGACCTGATTGATCATAAACAACAAAATGGTTTAAACTCACAAATATACAAATATAGAATGAGTACAGTAACAAAGACTTTTTAAGAATAAACAACAAAGAATGAACAAATGCAATAATATACACATATATACAAGGCAAGTAAACAGTAGTATTGGGCACCAGAGCAAATATAGAAAAAAAAAAGTAATGAGTGGGGTTTAGGAGGTAGATAATATAGAAGTTAATGGATGAATGCATGAACAGATAAGGAGGGAATCTAATGGGGCAGGGTGAGAAGGGTCTGAAGAGGCTAGGAATGTGTGAAGCAGTTGCATATCTCTGGGAAAAGATTTAGGTACAGCTTTTGAAGGAGACTACAGGAATGAAAGTGTTCAGCTTCAGGGTCTTTTGCAGAGAGTTCCAGATGTGTGCTAGAAAGTAGTTGATTGCAGCCTTCCATGTTGGGTACATGCCTTAGGTAGATTCAGCAAGATGAGGTTATTATTCTTAGGCATATGGCCTTGGAGTAACAAGAGAGAAACAATCAGAAATGTAGGATGGTAGTTTATTTGTCAGAGCTTTGTATATCCATAGAGCAGCATTTTGTTCCTTCTGTGATGTAGGGATGTCCAGCCAACTGCAGCATAGAGAGAACAGTGGTGGATACTGAAAGGAAGGTCAGTGATGAACCTTAGAGCTCTATGGTACAGGGTATCCAGTTTATTTAGGTAGGACAGGAGCAGGGCCATATAGGAGTCTGCGAATCAAGGAGGGATATAAATGAAGCCTGGATTAATCTCTGCTTAGATTCTCTGTTTAGAAAATGTTTGATCCTGAAGAATAGGCCAAGCCTTTGCCTTAGTTTTTCAGGAACTCTTCAATGTGCTGGGTGAAATCAAGCCTGTTGTCAATCCAAACCCCAGATATTTGAATTTATCTACATAATCAAGGCTCTCACCAAGGACGGTGAAAGTTGGGGAAGAATGTTCGGTGAGTAGGTATTGGTGGAGATGAACATAGCTTTAGTCTTCTTGGCATTTAATAGAAGCTTCTTTTCAAGTAATTTGTGTTGCAGTAAGGAGAAGTCAGCTTGTAGTAGAACATAGGCCTTTTTTGGTGATGGATTGCTTACATAAAGGACAGTGTCATCTGCAAAAAGGTAAACATTAGAATTTGTGAGGCCTGAGTCAATGTTATTGATGTAGATGGCAAAGAGGATAGGGCCCAAGACGGAGCCTTGAGGAACTCCTCTTAAGAGTGGTTTTGAGGAAGAAAGGTTGCCTTCACTTTTTACCTGCTGCACCCTACCAGAGAGGTAGCATTTAAACCATTTAAGAGAGATAGGTCTAGGCCTAGGGAGTGCAGTGAGGAGATTAGAGATCATGATCCACAGTATCGAATGCTTTACTTAAATCAGAAATACAGCACAGATATTATTTTTTATCTAGTTCAGTCTGCCAGTCATTTGTAACTTTTGCTAAGGCAGAAATGAGTATGCATGGCTCTGAATCCAGATTGAGCAGGGTTAAGGAGGTTGTTAGCATTGAGGTAGTCATTTAGTTGGATGCTTACCAGTTTCTCTAACATCTTGGACAGCACTGGAAGGATGGAAATAGGCCTGTAGTTGTTGAGATCCATGGGTCCCCTGCTTTAAGGAGGGGAAACACTTGTGCTGTCTTCCACAAAGAAGGAATAGAGCCAGTAGATAAGGACATGTTGAAGAGGTGAGTTAGGGGGCTGCAATGGCATGCAGTGCAATTTTTAAAAAGAAAGGGTCCAGAGAGTCTGCACCAGCTTTTAGTTGCATCCAGGCAGAGCAGTAGGTCTTCTACTTGTTTTAATAAAATTGGCTTGAAAGAAAATGTAGAGGTAGCCTTCTGAGCTTCAGTGGAATGGAGAGTAAGTTGAGAGCGCAGCAAGTTTGCTGGAGATGAGTCAAAAGCTAGGCCTGCTGTAGTAAAATGATTATTGAAAGCATCTAAAATTTCATACTTGTCAGTAATGATCACATTGTTGAGGTTCACTTGAGATGGTAAAGAGGTGCTAGAGTCTTGCCCTAGGATTCCCTTGATAGTGCCCTGAATTTGGCTGGGTTGTAGTAGGTGGCATCCAGCTCTGCTGTATAGAAGGCAGCCTTAGAATCTCTCACTTTTTAGTGCAGCTGTTCCTGGCTTGTCTGAATTGTACCCAGTCATTTGGATCTTTGGTCTTCCTTGCCTTTTCCAGAGCTTGTTCTCTAGCAAGCAGTGCAGATTTAAGTTCAGCAGAGAACCAGGGACAAGATTTGCGTTTAATTCTGACACTGGTGACTGGTGCATATGTATTGAGAGCCCTTAAGATTATGTCATTTAGCACCTGCAGTGTTGACTCCACAGAAGCTGAGAGGTGAATTCTTGCCAGTGTTTGGAGTGACACAGATTTTGGAGATACTCTGCAATGTTAAAGTTCTTTTTAGACTTTCTTGGGAGGAATTTTGCAGGGTTAGCAGGCTTGATTGAAGATCTTATACCAGCTATGAGGCAGTGATCACTTATATCACTGAATAGCACTCCAGCGTGTGAATATAGATGGGGCATATTAACTAACATAACATCAAGTAAGGTGCTGTTACTTTTGTTTTTTAGGTTAATCCTTGTTGGTTCATTTATTAGTTGAGTCAAGCCATGGGAGTCACAGAAGGATACTAGGGTGCAGAAACATTGGATAGCCAGTTAAAATTCAAATCGCCTAGAATAATGGTATCCTCAGGACCCAGTTTAGTTATAGTACCCAGGGTGGGTAAGGAGTTTAAGTCCAGCAGAGGGGCCTGTAGCAGCCAACCAGTTGAAAGGCTGACATGTTGGGAAGGGATATTTTAAGGGATAGGCATTGAATTCTTTAGGCTGAGATGAAATATTGAGGCAGGAAGCAGAGATATTTGAGTTAACATAAATGGCCACACCACCACCCCTGGATGGACGGTCTGCTCTGAAAAGCTGGTAATTAGGTATACTTATTTCACTGTCATTTGTTGCTGGTTTAAGCCACGTTTCAGAGAATACAAGATAGTCTGGCAGGGTATGGGCAACCCAGGCTTGTATTAGTGAGAACTTTTTTAAAAGGCTGCATACATTGATGTGGAGAAAGCTTAGGCCTTTCATAGAGACTAGATCTGTTGGTGTGGTGAAGCCTTCTAGGGGTCCAGGATTGAGTTCAACAGTGCCAGCACAGATAAGCAGAAAGAACAATAGTTTGGTAAGTGCTTCAAGTGATAGGAGGAAGGAACAGACAGAGGGCTTTCTCTTCTTACTCCGGGTCCAGTGATCAGAGAATAACGGGCCTGCCTTATGGCTTGTTATAATATCATAAAGTACCAGCTTGATGGACAGAAATAGGGGGGCATTGAAGGGCCATGAATGGAGCCTGGGGTAAAGGAGGTGCAAAACTGGTTGTGAGCCTTTTTCTGGGATACCCCAAGGATTTTGGTAAAGCAACGGTAAGGTATACTTGAGGAAATGAGGGACATCCACAAGGGTTGCATGAGGGAGGTCAGACTGACTGGCAGCCATAACCTCTAGGTCAAGGGCTGGTGCGGCAACATCATCAAGGTGTGACATAGGCGAAAGGCAGAGGAGCAGTAGCAGGAGCAACAGCATGATGGTTGGTAGCTAGGGTTAGGAATACCAAAGGCAATAGGGGGAGTGGTGCTAGGTTATTGGCTAGGAGGTGAACTAAGGGCAGGGAAATGAGATTTGGCGGGAAGGTGTGTATAAAAGAAACACCCAGGAAGGGGAGGGGGCAGGCAAAGATTTTGCTGGCCTTCCATAGCTTGCTGGCTGTCTCTCGGCCTCCTGGTTCCCAAACTCAGTCTGTCGCCGCCCGCCCGCCGGCGGCTCGGAGCCCCTACGCTCACTGGGTGCTCGAGGGCTGGGTCGGCTTGCTGGCTGTCTCTCCCGGCACCAGTCGGTGAGCTGTATTTCACTACTGTGTCCAGAGCCATGTTACAAAATTCTATAATGTTCACTAATCAGCGCAAGGACGTTGTTAAATATAGGCATACCTCTCAACCTCCTGACTCATAAATCGGGGACAAGGCCTAATAACATACAGGGACAAAGGACCAAAATTAGGGACACATCTTCACAATATCCACTCAGGAAGCTGGTAAAATAGGGGGCTTAGTGTAAAATGTATTTTCTAAGGAAGAACAAATCTGTAACATTATTTTGTGCTCACAAACCCCACTGTTTGGTCACAAAAACACTCTTTTTAGGAGAGAGAGAGAGTAAAAGTTTGAAGCAAAATCAGGGACAGTTGAGAGATATGAATTAAGGTCTGCAGTACTTTGATACAATGCTGGTTTTCAAAACCAGCGCCACATAACTCATTAAAACAGTAAGTACATAAGGGTTTGAAAAGCCACTGTCACAACCCAGTCAATCACACCGTTTACATGAATTACTCGAACCCGATTACAGAATCGATCCGATTACCTGGAAAGCGACGTTGTATGGCAGGTTTACGCAGTGTCAGCAAGCAACCACTGTCATACAGCAGTGCTATGATAAATGTTTTCTTGTCTCTTGTGTACTGTGGGACTCAGCCTGCTTCAAGTGGAATGCAGGCTGAGTCCCACAGTCGGCCAAAGATGATGGGGCCAAGGGGGGAACAGATGAGTTCTGGAAGAGAGAGGTGTACTTTTGGAGATCTGTAAAGAATTCATTAAATCTATTGGCAATAGAAGGGGGCAGTTAGGGTGGTACCGTAGGCAGTGAGGGAGCTCGAGAGCTCAGCAGCTTTCCCTTTGACCAGGGAATTAACCTTTCTCCAAAACTCTTTTGGGTGGCAAAGGTGTTCAGTTTGTAAGGATTTGTAACAGTGGCATTTTCGGCCCCCTGCTGCACTGCTGAAGCTTGCCATTGCAAAGCGTTTAACCTGCTGTGCTCTGTCTTTCTTCCTCAGAAGAGGACCCTCGCTAAGTGCCCACAGTCGAGTGCCGGGACCAGTCTCTGCCAGCGGGTGGTCGGCAGCCGCAAGCCGATGCTCGGAACCGCCAGACTGGAGGGACTGCCAGGGAAAGGTACGGCAAAACTGCAATTTTTATGGCCACCCCCCTTCTGTAGCCTTTCTTATTTAGACACCTTCCCGCCAAAACATAAATCACGTCCCTTGCGTCTCGCTTCCCTGTAGCCTGCTCTATATCCCCTTGTTAGCTACCAAATCAGCAGACTCCCTTTCTGCTCACTTATGCTGCCCACACTGTTGAGCCAAAGCTTGACCATTGTTTGCCCTTAAACATCACAGTGAGAAATACATATGCTAGGCACCCCCTATTGTGTTTTTCTATCCTTCTCCCTCTAATTTTTATTCCCTTTTTTTAAACTCTACTCACCGGACAGTAGCTGAATAAGTCGTTTATATTAGCAATCTACTGAGGCACCATGAAAGACATTTGATATAGTACCTTCTGCATACCAGTTACACTTTTCATAATGGGGGGATTTCTCTGGATTCTGCTAGCTCTATTACTGTATCCTGAGCGCAGTGAAAAAGGATGTCTCTTAGAGGATGTCACACAGGGAGATGTATTACATTACTCGACTTACTGCATTACTGCAACAGTCACAAGGGACTGGGTATGTATATATGACCTCCCAATGCTACAACATAACCCATGGAGCAGTTGCCATGGAGGGACTCAGGCGGATTTACTGTCTTATGGGACCGTGCTTCAACTCTGTACAGAAAATTATTCAATGCACATGTCTGCAAGACTACTTATCAGTGCTCTAACAAGAGGCCAAAGCTCCATATCCGGATGGCAAACAAAGCGGTATCAGAATAAAAAAAAATGGGCAACGGCAAGAATCTTTAACCTGTCTCTTGTGGCAACTATGAAACTATTGATACTATTATTAATATGCTCAGGAAATGTAGAACTTAACCCAGGACCCCCAGAGGTCATCACTGCACCAACAGACTTAGCCAAGATCAAAGGGCTAAGCTTTCTCCATATTAATGTATGCAGTCTGTTAAAGAAGATCACGATGATCCAAGCCTGGGTTAACCATACCCTACCAGATATACTAGTAGTGTCTGAGACATGGCTCAGGCCTGTCACAGGCCGACAAAGACATAAACTTACCTAATTATCAAGTATTCAGAGCTGACTGACAAACTAGGGGTGGGGTGGGGGCGTAGCGATATATGTGAAGGACAGCCTATCTGTAACCTGCCTTGACTCATTATCCATGGTAAAGGAATTTGAATGCCTATCCCTCAAAGTGGCCCTCTCCCACACTACATCGCTGCAGCTAATCAGCTGCTATAGGCCCCCCTCAGCTGACCTCAAGCTATTATCCCACCTGGGTGACTTAATCAAAAAGGGAACAGAAGAAACTATAACCATAGGAGACCTAAACCTAAACTGGCTCTCAAAGGCAGCTGCACCCTTAATATCATTCTGCGATACACATGGGTTTACACAACTCATAAATGAACCCACCAGAATCAACAAAAAGAATACAAGCAACAGTACACTATTAGATGTTATACCAGTGAATAAACTTCACCTTTTCTCGCATGTTGGAGTACTATTCAATGACATCAGTGACCACTGCTTTATTGCGGGAATAAGATCAGCATGCAAGCCGTCATCCCTCACCAAGTTCACAATGAGGAGATCAAAGCAAAAAATTCAACATTGAGGCATACCTGGAAGAGATAAACCACTCCACACGATGGCAAGAGTTTTACTTAGCAAACACAGTGGAGATAGCGTACGAGGTGCTAAATGACATTATTGCAGGTGCCCTTAATATCCATGCTCCAATTTCTAAGGTACGCATCAAAAATAAAACCTACCGTTGGTTCACTCCTGACCTTAAAGCCATCCTCTTTGGTAGAGACAAGTTATGGAAAAAGGCACGAAAAGCTAAGATATCAACTGATTGGGAGATGTTCAAAAAAGCCAGGAATATCTGTACCAGGAAAGTACGAGATGCTAAGGCTGCTTATTATATGTCTGAAGTAGACTCCTCCTGCCACAACCCTGCCAAGTTCTGGAACACCATAAAAGACATAACAGGACACGATCCAAGTAACACACTCCCAGCCAAAATACACAATGGCAAGGGAACCATCTCTGATAGACTGGAAGTCCTGGAATCATTCAACAATCACTTTACAACCACTGGTCTAGCATTCGACACCTCTCTGGCTAGCCAAATGCATCCCCAGTTAGGTATCAAGAACACTGAAGCACGGGTAACGGAGTCCACCTTCTCCTTCATACCAGCCACCCTGAAGCAGGTGGAAGAATTAATAACACAGCTGGACACCAAAAAAAGTGCAGGTGCAGACTCCCTTGATCCCTATTTTTTTTCGATTGCCATACAAGTAATAGCAGTGCCAATAACACACATATTTAACCGTTCACTACAACTAGGATCTATTCCATCAATCTGGAAAACAGCCCAAGTTATCCCACTATTGAAAGCAGGGGACCCCATGGACCTCAACAACTACAGGCCAATCTCTACCCTCCCTGTGCTATTCAAGCTGCTAGAAAAAATTGTAAGCACCCAACTAAGAGGATATCTTGAAGAGGCTAATCTTTTAAATCCAGCGCAATCTGGGTTTAGAACCAACCACAGCACCATCACAGCCCTGGCTAAATTACCCAATGATTGGCAAGTCGAACTGGACAAAAAAAATTGTGTCTGTGCTGTATTTTTAGACCTGAGTAAGGCATTCGATATGGTCGACCACGAACTGCTCCTCTCCTCCCTGAAATCCATAGGACTCGACTCAACCTCCATTAGATGGTTTAATAACTATCTCATGGAAAGGACCCAACAGCTGAAGGCTGAAGGAGACCTATCACCACTCAAATCTCTCCAAAGAGGAGTTCCCCCAAGGATCCATTCTCGGCCTAATCCTATTTGCCATCTATATCAATAGCATCGACAATAACCTCCCCAAAGCCACTGTACACCTGTTAGCAGATGATACAGTATTGTATGTCAGTCACCCCTCTCCTGTAACAGCATGCATAGAGCTACAAGCAGAATTCAACCTATTACAACACCAACTACTGGAAAAAAACTCCTGCTAAATGCAAAAAAAAAACAAAGGCAATGTTTTTCTCCCCCAAACACAAGCCGGACACTCCTTCCCAAACAATCTCCCCCACATATCCACTGTCCTTGGTGAAAATCTTGAATATGTTACAAAATTCAAATATCTGGGGGTCTGGGTAGACAGTAGACTTGACTACTTAGATCATCTGGAAGATCTGCTAAAAAAACTCCGTCAGAGGCTTGGGCTCTATTACAGAATAAAGCACTTTCTCACAAGTGATTCAAAAAAGAAGCTGGTCCAGGCCACATTTCTATCAGTATTAGATTAAGCAGATTTCCTATATGGTCGTTGCCCCAACTCATACCTGAGCAAACTGGACACACTTTACCATAGAGCCATGAGGTTTATTACAGATCTTCCTCTCAGCACTCACCACTGCTCGCTTTATGCTGCAGTTGGATGGACCTCGCTCCAATTTAGAAGAGACAGGAATGCCACACCGTGGACTTATAGAGCGATATCAAAGATGCTACCAAATTACGTCTCAGACTGCTTCACACAAATCACATCAAGTAAATATGCCCTAAGAAGTCTAAACTTCATCATGCTTAAAGTGCCCAAATTCAATTCTCGATATGGTAGATCTGCTATCAGCTATGTCTTATCTGCCTTATGGAGTAATGTAGCAGAAGACCTTGAAAGTGAACAGATACATCTCATTTACATCCTTTAAATATCTGTATTCAAGGCTTATCAAAGAAAATGTAATTGTTTCACAAACAGTAGAGTATTCCTAATCTTATCCATCTCCCTCCCAGATAGCCAACTCATGGAAGGTATCCACCTTTACTAAGAGTCACCACCCCTCACACTCCATGCACCCCTCCTTTCCATCTGCCTCCCCTTAATCCCTTGTCATATATCACAGCCCTATACCCCTGTTATACAACCCCCCAGTGCCACCCTCCTGCCCTCTTCATAAGGCCCACAGTTTATCCGTTCCACAGTATAGGCCCCCACCATCTTCCTCCTCCCCCACCAGCCAGGCACACCACTTCCCGCTCCCCTTCCCCTCACCCCTTATTACCACTACACCTGCATTTAATGTACAGTCTGATTAGAATGTATCCTTAGACTGTGTGTATACTGAATATTCTATGTAGTATCCTAGAGTGTGTGTATATTGAATATTTTTTATGTATCTATGTAAATTGAACATTGACCTTACCAGCTCCATCTTGCAAATGAGCTGTGCTCAACGATGTTCGCCTGGATAAATAAAGATTTGATTGACTGATTGATTGATTGATTGATTGATTTAACTTTATGGAGGGTGTGTTTACATTTATTTCTGAGTTGCCTATGGACCTGCCAGTCAGAGGGCAGACGGCTTTTTTTGGAAGTCTGCCATGCCCAGTCTCTGGAGGACATAAACATCCTAATGTCCTTGCTAAACCATGGAGCCTTGACACCCTTGGACTTGCATTTTTTTCAAGGGGGCATGGTATCAATGATTTGAGTGAGGGTGGAGATAAAGAAATCCATGGCTTGACTGATATCAGGGAGAGTCTTAATTGGGCTTCAGTTACTGTTAATGATCAAGGTACAGAAGCTACTGACGGCGAACTTGGTCATGCCCCTAACAAGGGTAATCTTGGGAGGGGGGGTTCGGGCAGTTATTCCTCCATACACAGAAAGTTGGAGAATGGTCACTTATAAAATCTGAAAGTACTCCAGCAGCTTTGACCTTCTGGGGGCAATTAGTAATCACCCAGTCAAGCAAAGTATGTTTACCAGACTTTGTATTGAGGCATGTAGGATCCTGAATAAGTTGCATTAGATTAGAGTCTGCAAGTGTGGAATGCACTTTGTCAGCAGTAGGGCTAAGCCAATTGATACTAAGATCACCACAAAGTACAAGATCATGGCATGGGAGACTGGCAAGGGAGTTAAGGAAGGAAGGGAGGCCAATAGAAACCTTGCTGGGTGGCAAGTAGGCACATGCAACAATTAATTTCTTGACCTTTCCAAATGTCAAGGAGAGTAATATGGATTCCATGACTGGGGATCCAGAGTCAAGCTCAAGGAGTTTGATGACATTGTCAACCTGAGTGTACATAAGGACACCCCCAGCCCTTTTGCCCACCCTATCCTTCCTAAAGCAATTATAGTCAGGTAATGACACCTCATGCTGTTGATAGCTGGCTTTAGCCATGATTCTGAGAAGCATAGGATGTCAGGGTTCTTCTGGGAAACCCAGGCTTCTAATTCGGCCATCTTAGGGTGAAGACTGCAAATATTCATATGTGCTATTTTCAGGCCTTTGGGAGGGGGTTGAGTATTAGTGACATGGATTTGTATAGAGGCAGGGCAAGGGGTCCAGGATTGAGCTCAAGATTCCCTGCTTCAGCCAGAAGGAGGAGGAGAACAGAAATATGGACCCATAGTGAGGCACAAAAAGGCTTCATTCTGGGGGCAAATTGTATGGTAGGTACATGCAAACGCTTGCAGAGCCAGAGCCCAAGGAGGGCAGTACCAGGTTTAGGAAGGCAAGGGATGCATAAGAGTATGCAGGGGGAGTCAGGCCAGATGTGACATGGAGGGGAAGCGGTACTAACTCAAGGAATCTTAAGGAGTGTGCAATAAATTGGTCTGCACAGCAGAGAAGAATAAGGCAGGTCAGGGTTACTAGCCAGTCAAGGATAGCCATGAGAGCAGTATTGGAGATAAAACAGTATAGGTTGATGGCAAGGCCAGTGGTAGATGCTTTAAGCCATGTTTCTGTAATCACTAGTACATCTGGAGAGGTATGAAGGACCCAGGACTAGAAGTGTTAGGGGAGAGCAGTGGGAAGAGGATTGCAACCTCCTTGAGTTGTTGCTCTCTAGTGGCTTTGCAGTATACTTTGCAAATGGGAAAGGAGAGAAAAAAAATCCACAAGCTATAATTGAACAATCCTGTTCTACTTAACAGTCAGTACTGGAAGATTTCGTTTTAGCAGTTTTTGTATAAAAAAAAAAAAAAGGATTGCTTAGAGAGGGTAGAGGCAAGAGCCAATAAGAGAAGGGGGGATAGTGTTGCACCCAAACAGAGCTCAGGAGCAGTAGTAGTGCAGCCAATTGGCCAGAAAGGCAAAAAGCTCCAAGTTCAATCCTGTCAGTGGCTCTGGGCTGCTCTTCAAAATCTGTACCTGGTTGTAGGCTGTGAGGTGGGTGGGTCAGCACAGATCTGAGATCTGGCTGGTCAAGACATGTGATTGTGTCACCCCCTCCAAACAGCGTTCCAAGACATCCTCATTCCCTCTCCCTCAGGATGCATCTGGAAAGGATCATTCTCTGCTCAGTGTGCCTTTCCTGGTGAAACTTTTCAATAAATAAATAGAGCCAGAGCTCATTTTCTGGTGGACAGGGCAGAGGTTCATTCCTGCTTTTTCCAATTATTTCAGATTGGGCAGTTGCCCCCTGCTCGGGACTTCCTGCACCTCTTGGGATATATGGTGGCTTGCACCAGTGTGGTCTGTTGGGACTGGTGGAAAATGGCATCCCTACAGTGGGAGCGGGCTCATCAATCGTCTCAGCGCAGAGGTCACTTTGACCAGCCGGTCACTGTAACCCAGCTGATGTGGGCCCCCCCACCAGTGGTGGCTAGTCCCTGAACATCTGCAGGAAGGGATCCCATTTGCTGCCCAGAACTGATGGTCATCTTGATGACTGACTCCTCCCTGATGGGCTGGGGTGCCCACCTGGGGGAACACAGAGCCCACAGGCTCCGGACCCCTGAAGAGTCCTGATGCCAAATCAGCCTGCTGGAGCTCCAGGCAGTTTGGTTGACTTTGACTGTATTTGCTTCATTTGCTCCACACTTTTGGGGTCAGGTCGTTCAGGTCCAGACAGACAACACCATGACCATGTACTACCTAAGAAACAAGCAGGATGGAACACACTCCCTTCCTTTGTGAAGGGAAGCTCTCCATGACTGAACACTCACATTCAGCCTGGGTGACGATCTCCTGGCCATCCACGTGGCTGGCACCTCCAGCTAGCTGATGGATGCCCTTAGCCGTGTGAGCGAGGCATCTCATGAATGGTCTCTCCATCTGGTGGTAGTACACAGCCTGTTCTCCCAGCTGGGCACCTCTCTGATGGACCTGTTTGCCTCTAGGGAGAACGCAAAGCTGAGGCTGTATTGTGCCTGCCACCCTCAGCAGGGAACACTGCCCTGGACCCCAGGCCTCTTCTATGCCTTCTCTCTATTTCCCCTGATTCACAAAGTGTTGATCAAGGCAAAGAGGGACAAGGCACAGATGATCCTGATGGTTCTGGACTGGCCCCACCAGTTCTGGTACCCCAGTCTCCTCAGCCTCAGCTGCAGACTCCCAAGGCATCTTCTCCTATGGATGGACCTGCTCTCTTGCCATCAGGGGAACATACTCCATCTGGACCTTCAGTTCCTACACCTGACACCCTTGTTCCAGAGCAGCTAGCATTCCAGGCTTTGGGTCTCTCTGAAGATGTCCTCACCATGGTGGAGTTATCTCAGAAGGAGTGAACCCAAAAATTCTAAGCCTTCAAATGGAAGAGGTTCTCTATTTGGTACCAGGGCAAGAGCCTTGACCCTTTATTCTGTCCAGTGGATACCATTCTCGACTACCTTTGGTCCCTCTCTGTCGGGTCTTTAGTTGACGACCCTTAAGATGAACCTGACTGCCATCTCTGCCTACTGGGCATGAGCCGGTACACAGTTGGTGGCACAGGAGAAGGTGGTCTAGCCCTTTTTTAAAGGCCTTGACCACATTTCCCCTCCAGTGCATGAATCACCACCACTTTGGGACTTGTTGCTGGTGTTGGTAAAGCTCATAGGCAAGCCATTCAAACTGATGCACAGGTGTGACTTGTCTCACCTGTCATGGAATACCACCTTCCTGGTGGCTATCATGTCAGCCAGAAGGATCAGTGACCTCCAGGCACTCTCGGTGGAGTCTCCTTACCTGGTCTTCCACAGGGACAAAGTTGTCCTTTGCCCCTACCCAAAGATCCTCCCAAAGGTTTTGGCTGATTTTCACCTTGACCAGGTGATTAATATCTCAGTGTATTTCATCACTCACACCTCAGAGGCCGAGCACAGGCTCCATACCTTGGATCTGCGGAAAGCTCTTGCCAATTATAAGGAGTGCATGGCTGCAGTTTGGGGAGAGGTTCTCCAGCTATTTGTCACCTGTGCTGAGGCTGCACTTGACAGACCAGCAGCTAAGCAGATGATTGGCATGTGGACTATATCCTGCATCAACCTCTTCTATAGGTTGGCAGGTAGGGAGACTCCCGTAGGGCTAAGGGCTCATTCCACCACCTCAGTGGCTGCTTCCAGGGATGTCCCTATCCAGGAAAACTGCAGGGCTGCTACCTGGAAGTCAGCACACTCCTTTATCTCCCACTACCACATCGACCTTGAGTCAAGCCAGGATGCTGGTTTTGGGGTCTCAGTTGTCCAATCTCAGTTTCCTAAACAGGGAATGTGGGCCTTGCCCCTTCCTCCTGGAGAACTGCTAGGAGTCTGCCAAAAGTGAGATTAGTACACTATATCCACATCCCTAGAAAAACAGGTTACTCACCTGTAACAGTAGTTCTAGGAACCACCTGATCTCCCCTGGCAAGTGGCACACTGGTCTCTCATCCAGCGGGCGAGATCTAACATCATGGGTTGGTGATAGGGGAGTTGGAATCAGCTTGAAGACGTTCCAGCAGGATTTAAAGGGGAAAGAAACTCTGCCAGAAATGTGGTTGTACACCATATACCACTCCTAGAACCACTGTTACAGGTGAGTAACCTGTGTTTTTTTCCACAAGAAAAAGTGAAGTTCTTAAGTGGTAGCAGGTTAAAAAGGAGCCTGAGTCACGGATAGAACAAAATTGAGGTCTCAGTCTGAAACCAGGAGAAGGACCAGAGGATGCAAATAAAGCTTCTAAGAATCTGTCACATCTGCATCTGTACCACTGTCTTACTCGTAAGAGGGCATAAATGGCAGAAATGTCCAAACATTGTAACTCTAGTACTATAGTACTGGAGGCCAGTGTCTGACAAGGATCGTAGATAGTCAAAATCCTGCTGGACTGGACAAGAAAAGAGGTTAAGAGAGTGAGAGGGGAAACCAAATGCCCAAACACTGCCATTTGAATACATGTGTCAAGCATATGGCTTCCCAGCCACCAAAAGAATGTCTGAGACAGCTGGAGAAATCACAAACCAGGGCAGTTCTACATCTTCAGTAGCCAGTCACATAGAGGCAGTGCAAGATAGTTTGGGTGCAAAAGGCTTCTGTAGTCCTTAGAAAGGAACACCTGTAACAGGATGGGGGCATCAACTGCCATGTGATATAGCAGTGGAAACCATTTGTCTGGGCCAGAATGGAGCCACCAGAATTACAGTGGCTGTTTCTGCCCTTTGCTTCACCAATATCTCCTATATCAGGAAGATTGGAGGGAGTGTGTAGAGGATTGGAACCTCCCCTGCTGGAAGAGGGACAGCATGTCTTACCCAAAATCACCAGGACATGCAGTGAGCAAGCAACAATTTGGCAGTTTTTGTGTTGTTGGGATGCAAAAAGGTCCAACAGGGATTGACCCCATTAAGGGAAGAGCTCAGTGATCATGTTGTCCAGGAGCTCCCAAACATGGGACAGAGTAACTGACCTGCTGAAAGCATCTGCCAGGATGGTCATAGAGCTGAGCAGAAAAGTGCCCACTATGTGTATGTCATATGACAGAGACCACTTCCAGCTTCAGATTCGTTCTCTGCAGAGGGGATAGGAGTGGGCACTTTCTGGTGAGGCAGTGCATGACACATTTATTATCCATTCTTACCAGAAGAAGACAGCCCTGAATGTGTGCAGAAAAATCCAGGAGGCCAAGAAAAACAGCCCTGATGTCCAGAATGTTGATTTAGAGATGGCAATCAGCCAGGGGTTAAACACCCCGGGTTCTGAAGGAACTCAGCTGAACATCCCACCTCATCACTTAAACATTTGTGGTTAAGGCCAATGGAGGGGAAGAGTGGAGGAATGGGGTCCTACTTAAGAGATAAGAGTGGTCTTGCCACCAACAAAGAGTGCTTCATCATAGTGCTGTGACACAAACTAGGTGACCCAGTGGCTGAACGCCTGGGTCTAGTGGACATTCAGCATCCACTGGGTAACCTGCATCTGAAGATGGATCAATGGGCCAATAACAAAGGAGGCCCAGTAATCTGAGCATGGATTTGGCAGTGACCAAATTGTTTGAGGCAGCCATGCATGCCTGATCAATTAAGGTAGGAACATGGCTCTCTGGAAGGAATGCCATAGGCTGTGCAATATCCAGGACTTCATCTATAAGCTGCAGATGCTGGTTGATGATTAGAATTAACTTGGGTTCATTGACCAGAATCCCCAGTTGGTCGAACAACTGGCAAGTCCAATGTAAGGTCTGTATTACTAGATCCCTGAAAGAGGCTTTTCAGGGTCAATCATCCAGGTATGGAAATGTATACTGTGTCTCTTAGTGAGGAGCCATAGCTACCATTGAGAGGCACTTGGTAAAGACCTGTGATACAAATGACAAGGCATGAAATTGGTAGTGCTAGTCCCTGTAGAGGAAAATGCAGGCACTGCCTATTGCAGCACCTGATTTTGATAAGTATGTAACCATCCTGCATATCCAGAGCACAGCGCCAGTCCTCAGATGATAATAGAGGGAGGAGAGACTGAAGAGAAACTATCTGAAACTTTTTGTACTCCATGTACTCATTCAGATCTTGGGTGTCTAAGAAAGGATGGAGATCTCTCACCGAAAATACTGTGGGTAAGGACACATATTATGTTTGGAAAGCGGCATGAGTAGAATCACCTGTTTTGCCAACAGAGTGTGCACCTTGCCCTATAGGACTGATAAGTGTGCCTGAGGGTAAACTCAAGGGCTGGGAGGATGCACAGGAGGTTATGCCTGTAATTCCAGAGCATGCCCCTCCTCAGTAATATTCAGAAACTGTCTGATGTGATCACCTGCCACTTAAGCAGGAACAAGGAGATCCTGCCCCCAACCTGAACCCCCAGTAGCGGAACAGGAGGGGGATGAAAGGAGTCTTGGGGGGGAGGGAGTACCATCCTGTCCCTTTTTTTCAAGGCCTTAAAGTGGGCACACCAAGAGTTCTGTATCTAGAATGATGTGGGGGCAACTGACCTGCCCATTCCCTTGGCAGCAGAAGGAGTAGAAGCTCTTATGAAATTAACTGCCAATCTTGCCAGAAGGGGACTAGGGACCAGGGCCTTAAGGTAATACAAAATCATCTTGGATGGCTACAAGTCCTGAAGGGTCATTTCCTCATTGTGGCCAAATAGTTTAGAGCCACAGAAGGGGGAGTTAAGCACTGATAATTACATGTCCATGGCAAAACAAGCAACAAACAACCAGGAGTATTAACGAAGGTAGATGCCAGAGGACACCGAATGTGTGGAAACATCAGACGCATCAGAAACAGAACACAAGAAATGCTTGCCAGTCTGCAAGCCATGTGTAACCCATTGCTTAGCAACTGTCTTGGAGGTGCCATCATGCATGCTATCCACAATGGCAGACATAGTCTTCCATTAGCTGCTCTGATATAAAATCATATATGCTTGGTAGTTGGCAATACAGTGGCCTAATGAAACAAATGTTAATGTCCATTTGTCCATGGTATCCACATTCCTGGATTATATGTTAGGGTTTTAAAACTCATATAATAAGGTGCTTTAGACCTATCATAAGCTGCCATGATAGCCACCAAGTCCATTTCAGGCTGGGTGGTATATTAAGGCATGCCAGAAGAAGGCAAGATATTGTTTAATGGTGTTCTGAGGGACAAACTAGCAGAGTGCTGGGTCTATGCCAAGCTGCCATGGTAGCATCCTTCAATTCAGGATACATATGAAGAAGGATCACAGAAGAGGAAGCAGGGACTTCCAAGAATTAATATTGATTATTTTCAGTAGAGCCCTCCTCCACAGCATAAAACTGTAGTTTTTCTTGCACAAGGTACATCAAAGCCCGAAAACAAAACATACTAAGGAGAAGCCCTGGGAGTAAAAACCAGTGTCTTCATTACCAGAGGAGAGAGTGTATTAGAGTCAAATCTATAATAGATGGGAGCCTCATAATCCTCTTCCCCTTCCTTCTCATCAAGCATGTCTTCCTTATATTCATCCTCTTCCTCCTCATCAGGTGGAAGATGATATTGAAGAATCCCAGGAGCCACATTCTGGGGCACTGGCAACTGTAGAGGAGAAACAGGGAAACGAGGTCCACTAGGCCCAGATGGCATTGACGGGAGCCATGAGAAAATCATCAATGGTAGGACAGGCACAAATCTCTGGAACAATTCAAAGAACATAACCAAAACCAGTGCATTGGAATCCAAGGTGCCAGCCAGAATCGGAGACTGCAGCATCAGTGGGGCTATGCCCATTGAAGGCATGTGAACAGCAAGCTGCAGGACCTGTATGGGACCCAAGCTGGAGCCTGCACCTGACCTTGGTGTCTCAAAAATGGTTGGGCAGACAATGGAGGCCATCAAAGTGACCTTAGAATTACCCTTATGGTGCACCAGTGGAGATCTAAATATGGAAGGAGAGGCATGGTGATAAAGCTGTGTTGAAAAAATACTTATCTGGCTTTTTCTTTGGGGAACGGTGCTTCTCTCTGTAAGGAAACACTGACATTGAATGGTGAGGAGAGCAACACTGCTTTAGAGAAGCCAATTCCATAGAACACTGAGGTCCCCATCATTGACATGAAAATTGCATGCTTGTCTTTCTTTTTTCTTTTCACAGCCTTTCCTTGGTCTGATGAGTGGTTGTCACATTATAAAGGCAATGCAGCTATTTATGTTTTGAAGGTGGATGCAGCCTTTGTTTCATATATGTATTTGTTTTCTTATGTCTGGATGGTTGCCTCCTTGGTTGGGTGTAATTAATGATATATAATAAAATCTCTTAAATTAAAAAAAAAAATATTAATAAAATAAAGGCAATGCAGACGCATGGCATCATGGGTAGCCCCAGGTAGGGAAAAGTTTCTGAGTGTTCCAGACACAAGTCAAAGTATGTGGATCTGTGGTGGGAGATGTCCTGAAAGAAGATTGTGTTTTCCAGCAGCAGTAGTATAAGAATCAAACCATTTGCAAGATTTTTCCTGGAAACTATGACAGTTAGAGGGGCCAGGGAAACAGCTTATCCCCTGTTCTTCACAATGACTAGACCTGGTCAGCTCTGAGGATAACAGCAGATGGTCTACTTTTTATAACTGGTAAGACCAGACTTGGAGTGCCTTTTGCTATTCTGTCACCATAGTACACATAGAATAATTAACACATAGAAGATTGATTAATAAGCTGGGTAGGCTAAGGGTGGGTCAGAAGCTGGTCAACTGGGTGGCATACTGGTTGATGGGCAGAAAACAGAGAGTGGTGGTAAACAGTATACAGTCAGAAGAGATGCAAGTCACAAGTGGGGTACCTCAGGAATCAGTCCTGGGGTCAGTCCTCTTCAATATCTTCAGCAGTGACATTGCAGATGGACTGGAGGGTAAGGTTTGTCTGTTTGCAGATGATACCAAGATCTGCAACAGAGTAGGTGATCCAGATGGGGTGGGGAGAATGAGAAGAGATCTGGCTAAACTAGCAAAATGGTCGGAAGAGTGGCAACTGGAGTTTAATGCAAAGAAGTGCAATATCATGCACATAGGGAAGAGAAACCCTGAAGCCACCTATAGGCTGAGAGGGGAGTTGCTGGCAGTCACAAGGGAAGAAAGAGACTTGGGCATCATCATCACCGATGACCTAAAATCATCCAAGCAGACCACTAAAGCAGTAGGTAAGGCTAGGGGGATGTTGGGGTGCATTAGTAGGGGTATCACAAGTTGGAGGAGGGAGGTAATAATCCCTCTTTACAAGACACTGGTTAGGCCCTATCTGGAGTACTGCATGCAGTACTGGAGGCCACACCTTCACAAGGACATTAACCAAATTAAGGCAGTCCAGAGAAGGGCAACCAAAATGGTGCAGGGACTGCATCAGAAAACATATGACAGATTAACGGAGCTCAATATGTATACCCTAGAGAAAAGGAGGGAGAGAGGTGATATGATCGAAACATTCAAACACCTTAGAGGCATTAACAAGGTGAATGAGTCTAACATGTTTCAATATAAGAAAAATAGCAGGACAAGAGGACACAACATGAGATTAGAGGGAGGCCGATTAAGGGGTAATGTGAGGAAGTTCTTTTTCACAGAAAGGGTGGTGGATGCATGGAATGGCCTAGCTCAGGAAGTGGTGGATATGAATACAGTGCAGGGCTTCAAACAGGCATGGGATAGGCATAAGGGAGCAATACAGACTAGTATGAATAGATAGGCCATTGACAGAGCAAAGGCCGATGGCACATTCATAAGGTAGAAAAAGAAATGGGCAGACTGGATGGGCCTTGTGTTCCTTATCTGCCGTCAACTTCTATGTTTCTATGTAACCCCCAAGCGATAAGAATGGTCTGATTCTTGGCATCGGGAGGGGGTTTGACAGCATGAGAAAGGAGAAGATACTACCTCTCTATAGATCACTGGTGAGGCTGCATCTGGAATCCTGTGCCCAATTCTGGGGCCCCCGTCTATGAAACGGCAAAGATTGGCTAGAGATGGTATAGCTTTTGGTAACCAAAATGATTCAGGGCCCACAGGTCAGTTTCTATGAGGTCAGCTTAAGGCACTGAACATGCACTCACTGGAAACCAGAAGGAGAAGGGGAGAGATATGAGAGACCTTAAATTCCTGAAAGGAATGAACCAGGTAGAATGGGGGGGGGCATTCAGCAGTACTATTGATTCAGGAACATGGGGGCATGAGTGGAAGTTGGCAGAGGGTAGATTCAGGAAGGATGTGAAAAAGATGTATTTTACTGATAAAGTTGCTGAGCCATGGAACAGACTACCTGCAGAGTTGCTGTGTGTGTGCAAGAACCATTAATGGTTTCAAAGACAGCTGGGAGTAAGTAAAATGATTAATAGCTACTCAGAGGAGAAACAGTAAGATAAGGGGTGGGGGTGAGAGCAATAACTCTGACAAGACATTAGGTTCCAGGGTAGGACAGGGTAAAACAGTGCAGGTTGGATGAACTGATGGTCTTTTTCTATTTTCATGAATGTTTCAATGAATACTGTCTGAGACCTCTGAATGTCCCAGAAGTGACGAGCTGAAAGCATCAACACAATCTTAACATGTTTAAAACATTTGTGTAATGCAAGGATTACCTTGTTTTGCAGAACAGTATTTTGGAGTCCAGCATGAACCACACTAAATAGCAACTGAGGTAAATAGTTTCAGTTATAGTTTGAAACAGCAGCTGTGCATGCTTGCATTATAATTGCAGTTTCTGATTGACAACTTTGATAAGAAATGTGGTTCTTAATATTTTAGCTCAGCTGATTGACAGATTTGATTAAAAAAATCACTCATCAGTAAGATGTTAAGAATGACATTTGGAAACCAGTGGCAAAACTAGGTTATCATGTACAGGTATTGTGTAAGCAGTAAGCCACTCCAGGGCATGGGTGTATGCTGAATGAATGGACACCCCGGCTGCATTTTAAGTAATAAGGTCAACGGCTGAGTGCCTTACACTGCGGGGGCACGAATTAATTCAGCATACACTCATGCCTGGAGTGGCTTATTGTGTTTAAAAATGGGGAAATATGTTGATGGAATAATGAGATGTAGACCAGAAGATGTCATAACCTAGATGTTATAAGCTCGTTTTCACATGCACACTGCTCACACCTGCACTTGTCCTTAATCTCCTACTTTGCTCCTTGACCTACTGTACACTGAATATTGTAAATTCATATACAGCGGCACCAGCCAGGATACAGCATAATACCCTGCAGTATCATTGCAACATGCTGTATCCTGCTAGGAACAATATAATTCAATGGCAAGTAAACCCTTTTGTCCTGCAGTATTTTGTGACATGTCATTAACTGCAAGTTAGTACATTGCATCCTAGCTGGCACCTCTGTAAAGTATATCGAACTGTTATTTTGCTCAAGTATACCTTGCTTGCACGAGCCCTTAATCAGATCACTTTCTTCGGACCTGCACTGAATACTGTACATTTATGTATGCTGTAATTTGCAATTTCTGCACAAGTATATTTATTAGTGGGCATGGAAAAGGAATGGTACACTATCACCAGGAGCAACTTGTCATTGCATGCAGTAAGTGCTGCTGCATGGTTTTCTGTCTTGTACCTCCTCCCCACAGGACGACTCTTGAAATGAACTGTTTTGGCCAAGTAGGCCTTTCCTGGTAAAACTCATTCAGTCAATCAATAAATAAATGATTACTAAAAAACTGAAGACATTGATGACATGTACAGCTGCTTGTTAAATTAGTTCCAATTCTGCAGTTTTAACCTAGTGCAGATTTCCCCCTGTCCCTTACTCTTAAACCACCTCAGTTACAAGGAGTTGGGCTGCTCCCATTGCAGGTTGTCTGTAGCCCTGTTGATCAGAAGTAAAAGTGTTGCAAATTTTAACTACACTGGCCAAGTTGGCATGAGATCTGCAACTTCATAATAGATGTAGTGGGGTAACTTTCCCAACATCACAACCAACTTTGCTGGTGCAGCATCTTGTTTTTTTGTTTTGTTTGTTTGAAAGATTTTAAAATGAACAGCCCACCCCATCCATTGGGACATAGTGCTCCTACCCCTTCTCGCCACTCAGACCCTATAGTTGTATATACCCCACCCCTCTACTCTAGCATCCTACCTCCTTCCTCCCTGTCCAGAGTCCTGGTGAAGTCTTGTTGCTATTTAATTGCGGGCACCCTTCTCCTCAACTGCAGCAAATCAATATGTATCACCTACCACTCTCCTCTCCCACCCCATGCCTGTTCCCTAAGTCATAAATAGAACTCCCACTCTACCTATCCGCTAGCACCCAAACTCTCTCTTCCCCCATCCCCCAAAGTAATGGAAAAGATACATAGCCCATAGAAGAAGAAAAATATCCTGCACTAGAGTGAGTATGCTTACTCTTCACTGTCTGCTTCAGAATGAATTAATGATGATGATGTCTTCACCTATAGTAACACCCGATTGACCGCTTTTCAGCCAGTCATGTGTTACATTAGTCAAGGGCATTATTCATTCATTTGGAAGCAGGACACTAAAGAGTGAGCATGTGCACTCCAATGTGGGACTCTTTAGGGCAGACTTATGTTTCTATGTTTTTTTTTCCTTTTCATATGGCCCAAATTCATATGATTAACTGGTTGTCATTTCAACTAAATAATTTCTACAGCTGTTTTGCATACTGCTGAATGATGCAGTTGCCTGACTAGCAGGAGATGAACACAATGGGCCACTGATCTTTTTTCAGCTAGCGTTTCCTTTTTCCTATGTAAGGCACACTGCTATGCCTCATGCCTCACAGTGCATTGTGGTATGCAGTTCTTGCAGTACAGCCAACTTCCTACCATGTCTTTTGATTGCATCTCATGAGTGTCTCACTTTATTGTCTAACTTCTGCACTGGCTGGTTAGTAGGTAAAGAGATTTGCCATATCTGAGACACACCTGGAAACATGCTATTTATAAGACTGTGTTCTTTGTCAGGCCAAAACTTTAAAATTATAAGTATCTCAATAGCAGTGGGGAAATTAAAAAAACAAATAGATAATACACTTTTGAGGAATAACTTGCTGATATGGGGTAGTACACATACAGTGCTGTCAACAGCATGAAGCCCTCTATAATTATTTGTCATAGTTTCCAGTGTGACAGACTGACATATTTTCAGTTGGATTACATTGGTTTCTATAGTATCCTGAAAGATATCACTGGCTAAAATAGTGATACTGCATTTCATATTGGGGCTATACTATACATATTTTAAAGAGGACCTTTCATGATGGTCCAAAAAGTTACATCTCGTAGTCAATATATGCAGTACTAGACCCGAAAAGGTGTGTGCATTTGTTATTTTTGGTGAAGGTTTACTCTGCCTTCCATAATTTGATTTGTTTTTGAGCCCTGCTGCACTTGCTTTTGCTGTTCAGCTGCTGGACTGCTAGCTCCTGATGGCATCACTATAGGGTAGAGGAGTGACTCACACTGTGCAGTACCATGCAGCTGCAACAATGTTACAAGGGAAACCTGCCAATACTTAATGTACATACTGGCCCAGATATTCAAAAGGGTTGCGCATGGCGCAACAGTGTTGCGCCTGCAAAACCCACTGATGCGCTGGCGATATTCAAAAGGGAAAAGTCGCGCCAAGTCGATCCTGGCGGGCCGAGCATCAGTAATGTATGCAGGCACAGGTGGAGGGTGTGCCCATGCAAACCTGCACAAGTTTGATATTCAGCCCAGGATGTGCAGAGACATGCATGTGCAACCCCTACCTGCGCCTGCACAAAGTTAAGCCAAACAAAAAAGGAATAAGTGATGGCCACCCACAGGTGAGCTGCCGCATTGCAGGGTGCAACACGGCAGCTGCCACCTGTAGGTGGCCACCCGAGTTCCTGCCGCACCTGGCGGCACCCCCCCATGCCCCATCACGGGCATCCATGTAGCTAAATCCCCCCTCCTATGTCCCTGGTGGTCCAGTGGACCACTATGCGCCCAATTGCGGGCATTTGTCTACAAGAATAAGCCCCCATGCTATATCTCTGGTGGTCCAGAGGACCGCACTCTACCCGATCACGGGCATCGGTATTATAACTTCCACGTCCAATATCCCTGGTGGTCCAGTGGACGATCGCTGCCGATCGCGGGCATCTGTAAATCATAAAATAGTCCTATTACCCTCGTGGTCTAGTGTGCCCCCACCCGCCCACTGGGCCCCACCGCCCCTTTCCCCTGGTCAGCGGTGGGCTGGCACCACCACCTGCCACCCTGCCGCCGCCAACTGACAGCTCGGTAGGGCTGTATGCCCTTGGTTCACAGCATGAGCCAATGGGTGTGGCAACATACAGTACTACTCAGTCCAGATATGTGAATGAATTCATTCACATATCTGGAATAATACAATAGGAGCTTCTGCGCCCATTGGCTCACGCTGAGAACCACTGGGCATGCAGCCACCGAGGCTGTCAGTCGTGGGTGGCGGGCGGCAGGTGCGTGGTGGTACCGCCCGCTGGCTGACCGGGAGGTAGTGGGGCTGAGGGCGGGTGGGAGGAGTACACTAGACCACCAGGGTAATAGGACTATTTTATGATTTACAGATGCCCACGATTAAGCAGCAATTGGTCCACTGGACCACCAGGAATATTGGATGTGGGGGGGGTTATAATACTGATGCCTGCAATCGGGCAGAGTGCGGTCCACTGTACCACCAGGGATATTGGACGGGGGTGTTATAATACTGATGCCCGCATTTGGGCACATAGTGGTCCACTGGACCACCAGGGATATAGGACGGGGGCTTATTCTTGTAGACAAATGCCCATGATTGGGCTGCAGGGGGCATTGGTCCCCAATGGCTGCTGCCTGGCAGAGCGCCAGGCACAAGTCATCTGGGATTGGCGCACCTGCATGATAATGGGATGCAAATGGGGCCATAATGACATACAATTGGCCTCATGTGCGCCTTGCATAAATTATGGCCCCATTTGCATGTCCCCTTTTGAATATCGCAGGTGCTGTGCGTGGCGCAATGGCACTTGTGCTAGTGCATCTCCATGCTCCACTCTGGCCCCTTGCACTGGTGCAGTGCCACTGCGCCATGCACAGTGGGTGGCCAGGGTGTGATATTCAAAGCTACTGCGCCATAGCGCAGCTCTGATGAATATCGCCCAGGCCACACCCCTGCGCAACAAAGTTGAGCTGCACCCAGGCTTGTGCCACAGCCTGGCACAGTTTGAATATCCAGGCGACTGTGTTTCCTCTTCCCCAAGGCCCCCTGTTAGCAATGCATTATGCCAAAATCTAAATGCCTTGTCAGTATGTTTTTTTGTGTGTGTGAAATTGACTCTGCCCTACTGTATAGCGATGTCAGCAGTACAACCCTGGGCCCACAGCAACACCAGGATTTATAAGGAAGCTCTGGTACACCCTGCAGTTATTAGCAGCTCAGAATGCAAAAACTAACTGCAGCGGACAGTAATGAAATACAATTCCAGAATAAATGCATAGAGGGGTAATTTATGCATGAAAGTCAAAAGGACTGGGGTAAGTCCTCTTTTAGGAGAAACTACCCTCTTCCCTATTATACAGATTGCTTTCTTTAGTATTGACAGACTGTTCTTTTTTAATTGAAAAAAAAAGGATATTCAAAGGGAGTGGTAGACATATGACAGCACCTCCCTGATGTCCCTGTGAACAGGTCCATGGGACTTCCAGGTATCTTAATATTCCCTTCTTTAAATGGCTCCAGATAAAAAAAAAAAATGTTCACTGAAAAGAAATTGTGCCTGGGCTGTCCATCGGTCTCGTGGCTAGCACCACCTTTTTTCATACAGGAGACCTAAGTTTTGTTCCTGAGCTTGAGATCTTAGTCAGGCTGGCAAAAGGTTAAAAACATCCCACAGGGGACTTGTGATGCTTCTTGTCATTGTTTTGCAGGAAACTGGCAAACTACTTTAACGAACCCTTCCCAAAACCTATGGAGGATTTTTGTGTAGGGCTCAGATGCTAGACTTAAATGAGTCTCAAGAGCATACAGTACAAATGTATGTAACTAGTTTACCCTGACTTCACCAACCATGTTAGCTAAAAGTGAAAAAATAGCTTGCCCAAAGAGGAAGCAGTAGATGTGTGTGGCATAAGAATCATGATAATTTTCAGATTTAAACTTGATCGATTGATGGTGCTATAGAAGCTGATTATTACAACAGAAAGATTGCACTATATGATAGGCACTTGTTTGTTATCTTGACAAAGTTGTAAGGTAGGTACCATGGCTTTTTGTGTTACCCTCAAACTGTTATATAGTCTGATGAGATGTTAGGTGTGGTGCAGGCTTTTTGGGAACCATGCTTGTGCCTGTTAAGAGATATATTTTACACCAACATACAGTATATACATGTGATATTGGCCATGGTGATGGTACTGAGACATAAAGCACTGGAATGGTTGAAGGAGGGTAATCTAGGTATATATTGTAGGTTCAAGACTATGTAAAAGTTCCTTGTTAGTGAATGGTAGAGGCAGTGCAGTCTAGTGTTTAAAGCACCAGTTTGGGAACTAGTAGATCACATGTTCAAACCCTGCTAGAACCAAGTACTGACTTTGTCACCTTGTGCAAGACTCTTGGTGCTGCATTCCAGCCAGCTGCAGAAATGGACAGAAGCAGAACTCCACAAAAAAAAGATGCTTCATCTTAGCTGGCTATCCTCGGTAAATAAACAGATAAAAAAACATTGGAGATCTTTGGGATGCAGACCCATTTATCATGTTGAAAGACTTACAAGGGCTTAAGAGAGCCTGAGAAAAGCTTTACACAAGGTGATTCTGCTTCAAATAAACATTCCTTAAAAAGGCTATAACACTCCGTAATAGGCATCAACTTTTTCTCTTTTTGGAGTTTTGTCTGCCTTGAATAGTAAGCTGGATGCATTAATATGTAAATCTTAAAACTTGGAGCAGGAAATGAAGGGGAATCATGGCAAACCAAATATTACTGTTGAGAAGATTCAGGTTATTGAAACCTTAATAAAAGTCAGTAAAGTAAAAATCCCACATACAGACACTGTTGCAAATAGCTTACAGGAACATATTGAACAATTAGAGAATAATGCACATTGTAAAAATCCAAGGCTGGTTGGTTTGCCTAATTTTTCAGTATTTTGTTAATTTGTTTCTCACCATCCATTGCAGGCTTCTTGTCATCTGGGTCCAACCTTCAGCCCTGTAACCTAGCTCCTCGAGGGTTTAGCTCCATCCCCAGCGTCTTCCTCCCTGGTTTACCCCCATGGCAGTGATCAGTGGGTACGCTTCCCTTGCCACCGATGATGACATGGATCCAGTTTTGCTGTGAAGAAGGACCTGCCACTGGTGTGGGGCCAGCAAGGCACTGAATATGAGAAAGGAAATCAACCCCCCCCCAAAAAAAAACAAAATCAGGGTAGTTAGTGAGGTAAACACCAAGATAGAGAAGTTGATAGGGAGAAGGGCAGGGGAAAATGGAGAAAAAGAAAAAGGCAGTAAGGACAGGGATAGGGCAAAAAGGGGTAAAGCCATCAAAACATGGAGGGTAATGAGTACCAATGCCCCATAGTCTAGGTAACAAACTCCCTGAACTAGTGGCCTAGATGGAAGATGGATGCCTGGATATCGTGGCAGTCACAGAAACATGGTACACAGAGAACCATGACTTGGATGTCAACTTACCAGGGTACACAATCTACAGGAGGGACAGAGAGGGTAGAAGAAGAGAAGGAGTAGCTTTCTATGTAAGGGAAGGGATCAAAGCGACAGAACTAAAGGGTAAACAGAGATGAGGCACTGTGGGTCACCCTGGGGACTGAAAATGGCACCACAATCCGCACAGAGGTTGTATATAGACCCCCATATCACCGGGGGAAATGGACAAGGAAAGGATAGAAGGCAGCCTTAGGATGGCAGAGAAAGGGGAGATATTGCTGATGGGAGACCAGAATATGCCAGATGTTCACTGGAGCACCTTTGCTGCAGCCACATCCAAGAGCAGGGCCATTTTCAATGCCCTACAAGGGGCATGCTTCAGACAGCTAGTGTTGGAACCCACTCAGCAGGGAGCAATCTTAGACCTGGTACTCTCAAATGGGGATGGAGACAGGATCTCAGATCTAGAAGTGGGTAGCCATCTGGGAACAAGTGACCACCAAACAGTGTGGTTCGCGATAAACTCAGCTGTAGAGTCAAGCCAAACAAAAGTGAAGGTACTGGATTTCAGGAGGGCTGATTTTGTCAAAATGGGAGAGTGCCTCAGAAAAGCACTAGCAAACAAGCAAGAAGGAGGGGTGGAGCAACAATGGGGAAACATCAAAACTGCCATCACAGAGGCAACAAGCCTTTGTGTGAAGCAAATAAATCAAAATGAAAGAAAAAAAACATTATGGTGCTCAAAACCATTAAATTAAGAAATTAAGGGAGAAAAAGATAGCATTCAAGAAGTATAAGGAAACGCAGAAGGAGCAGGAAAGAGAACTGTACCAGTTAAAGCAGAAGGAAGTGGGGAAGTCAGTCAGAATAGCAAAGGCCCAAACTGAGGAAAAACTAGCCAACTTGGTTAAGAAGGGGGATAAACTATTTTATAGGTACATTCTGGCAAGTTCTGGGATCTGTCCCATTGAAGGCCTCCTCCGAGGTGTGGAATCTTGGTGTCATTCTGGACAAGGGTTTGATGATGTCCACTACTGTCTTTTCCATCTTAGGAATGTTGCCAGGATAAGGCCCCTTGTGCCACCTCTGGACCTCCCCACTTTGATACATACCTTAGTGACATCAAAGTTTGACTACTGTAATGTGCTCTACCTCAGGGTTGCAGGAGGATCTCTCCGTAGGCTGCAGCTGGTGCAGAATGCAGCAGCCCGGTTACTTACTGAGCAGCCCAAATATTGCCATATTACTCTGGTACTGCATGATCTGCACTGGCTGCCAGTCAGGTGGAGGATCCTCTTTAAGGTGGGTCTTCTCACCTATAAGGCCCTACATGGCCAGAGCCCTAGTTACTTGTTAGACCTTCTTGCACCAGCTCTCTCATTATTCCCCCTCTGCTCCTCCTGTGTGGGCCTCCTGGCGATTCCCAGGACGAGGTTAAAAATGGCTGGTGACAGGGCCTTTAGTGTCGCTGCCCCTATCCTGTGGAATTCACTACCCCTCAGGGTTAGGGGGGCCTCAACTTTGGGGTTTTTAAGGACTGCCTTAAGGCCCTCCTGTTTGCCCAGGCTTTTCCCGATTCAGTTTTCTCTTAGTGCTTTAGTTTAGATATAGTTCCCGACATCCAATTTTTAGTGTTTTAGCTTATTTTTGGTGATAAATTTTAATTTATTATGTATGGATTTTATTCTGAAAATGTTTTATTAGTGAATTTATTAACATCTGTTTGTTTACTATCTCTGTATGGTGCCCAGAGCCTCTGGGATTGGACGTCTTTTAAATAAAAATTGCCTTGCTCTTGCCTTGCCATTATGAAGTGAAGAAAGACAAAGGGAGGGCTACTGAGGCTAAATAAAGAGGAAGGTGGGTGGGCAGAGAGGGACAGTGAAAAAGCAGAGATACTGAGTGAATACTTTTGCTCAATATTCACAAAAGAAGGTGGAAGTACCTAATCCATTCAATAGAAGCACTCTGGATAGGGGGTCGATATCAATCCTTTTACAGAAGAAAGAGTTCTGAAAGAACTCCTAAAACTGAAGGTGAACAAAGCAATGGGTCCTGATGTGATTCACCCCAGAGTTCTAAAAGAACTTGGGGAAGAACTAGTAACACCACTGACTACCCTTTTTAGCAAATCATGGGAGGATGGTGTGGTACCTGAGGACTGGAGGAGGGGTAATGTGATTCCCCTTCACAAAGGTGGGAGCAAGACAGAAGCAGGAAACTGCAGACCTGTCAGTTTGACCTCAGTGGTAGGGAAAATGATGGAATCACTTCTGAAGGAAAGAATTGTTGTGTACCTAGAGGCCAGTGGGGCAGAGGACCCAAGGCAGCATGGATTCACAGTGGGAAGGTCATGTCAGATGAATTTAATCAATTTCTTTGACTGGGTGACCAAAGTAGTAGACCAGAGAGGCGCTGTTGACATGGCCTACCTAGACTTTAGCAAGGCATTTGACACAATCCCACACAAAAGATTAATAAACAAATTAGCCAGCCTGGGAGTGGGTCCCAGGGTGGTAGCCTGGGTAAAACATTGGCTGGACAACAGGACACAGATGGTAATAGTAAACGGAGTCCACAGTGAAGAAAGGGGATTACTAGTGGGGTACTGCAGGGTTCAGTACTGGATCTGGTCCTTTTTAATGTCTTTTATAAGTGACATTGCAGAGGGACTGGAAGGAAAAGTATGTCTCTTTGCAGATGACACAAGGATCTGCAATAGGGTTAATGCACAAGGTGGGGTGGAATGGATGAGAAATGACTTGACAAGGTTGAAGGAATGGTCAAATGTATGGCAGCTTAGATTCAGTGCAAAGAAGTGCAAAGTAATGCACCTGGGAAACAAAAACCCAGGGGAAGAGCACACAATGGGGGTGAGATACTGACAAGAACAAAAATGGAAAGGGACCTGGGGGTAGTTATATCAGATGACCTAAAGGTGGGCGGCAATGTGAGAAGGCAATAAGGATGTCGGGGGGATACTGGGATGCATAGGGAGAGGCATCACCAGTAGAAAACAGAAAGTTGTTATCCCTCTGTACAGACAGTTGGTGAGATCCCATCTTGAGTACTGTGTGCAGTTCTAGAGACCCCATCTCCGCAAAGACATAGGGTGAAAGGCTGTCCAGAGGAGGGCAATCAAAATGGTGCAGGGTCTGCACCAGAAGACATACAAAGAGAGACTAAAGGAGCTTAACATGTATACCCTTGAGGAAAGGAGGGAGAGGGGGGACATGATAGAAACTTTTAAGTACCTCAAGGGAATCAACAAAATCCAAAAGGGTAGCATCTTTCAGAAAAAGAAATGCGCAAGAACAAGGGGGCACAATTTGAAAATAGAGTGGAGACGGTAATGTGAGGAAGTATTTTTTCATGGAGATGGTTGTGGATACATGTTACAGCCTTCCTGAGGAGGTTGTGGAGTCAAAAACAGTGGATGAATTCAAGAATGCATGGGACAGACATAAGGCAATTCTAGTGGGGGCTAGGAGGAAGTAGGCTGTTGGTTAACTAGGATCTGCAGCTTATCCATTGGGTAGGGAAATGGGCAGACTGGGTGGGCCAAACGGTCCTTGTCTGCCAGCAAATTCTGTTTCTGTGTTTCTGTATCCCTCATTGTGCAATGCCTGGCTTTTTCGCCATTTTCCTCCCAGGGCCACCAGTGCCATGAGGATTCAATCTTGCACATGAAAGCATGCGGAGTAGGTGTCCCTCCCACATGTTATGCTAGCCCAAGTACACTGTGGTCACCCAGATGGCAGTATGGCAGTGGGACCAGCCATTTCCCCTCCCTGGAGGAGGAGACCATCCTCTGCAACACTGACATCACTCCCCCCCTCCCCAGCTGGCCCCAGATGACTTGGGCTTGCTTCTGAATCTGGGTTGCCAGCGTCACAAGCGATAGTACTACCACTGTGCAAATAGGCCAGCCCCACCTAATGTTCTTGATGCTAAACATCCTACCTTGTAAGATCTAATGAAAGACTTCTTTGAAGCTACCTTAAATTTACTGACAGAAAACCAGCCCTTTATAATTAAAACATATTAGTGTCTATCAATGCATGCCATTAAGCAATATTATCCAAAAAAAACCTACTTACTGGGTCTCCCTCTCTTGCACAAGAATTGAGTAACAATAGAGCACATGTGAGTGTGAATGCTCTGTCAGCAAGTTAGCTCTATCAGGACCATAGTCTGCAATTGTTTTCAGACTTACTTTGACACTGAGGGGGTCTGATCATTTATGTTGCATGCACTATAGAAGCTTTGTTCTTTACAAAACACCAGTGTCATATTTATCCTATTTCAGCCTGCCACCAAAGAGCAGAGAAAACTGTTTGCAGCATGTAGTATAAAGACGATATTAATGGAAAAAAAAAGCTATTTTATTATATATTTCCTCTTCTAAATGTCTTGTGACTTGTGATAATGATGAGAAGCTGTTCTTTGAGTCAGAACAGCTCCTGCAATATAGTGTAAGCAAGAAAAGTGAGAAAGCAGAAGAAAGAAAAAATAATGAATTGAGAGGCAAATCTTAACTAAATGAAGCCCCCTCTAAGATGCCTTTACTGGATAAGTAAATTACATTATACATTATAAGGGCCTGAACCCCCTTTCTGTGTTATGCCCTAAGGAGTGGATATTTTTATTTATATTATTCTTTTTTTTTTTAATGTATTTTTATGGAAGAAATCTGTTTTCCTTATTGTATTAAAACAATTTATAGAGAATGAATTAATCCTGATGCTTGTTGCTAACACTTTAATATGTAATAGATATCTAGAACCTCTTGAAAAAAATTGAGCTTTGCATTTATTATTTAGAAGTTATAAATAAATATAAGTAATTTATATTAAAACAATACAGCAATTAGAAAACTTTCTCAGCTTGCCAGGTACATTCTGGCTGTAAAAAAACAGAAGTGTAATAAAGTGAGTTGGTGAGTTGAGAAAGTCTACTAGTTTATGAATTGTATGAACTGACCACAAGGCAGACCTACAGTACTCCTCACTAGTATAGGGAATGGATGAAAGAGGATCTGAGATTTTTGTGAATGTTTTGGTTTGGTAATCTATACCAAAATTATCAAGGACCTCAGCAATTTTGTTGACATCGCCTATACATGTTTTTTTAGTTGGCTAAAGTATCACTTTTTGGTTTTTTTAATTAACCTAATGAACAATTGTACAGTAACTGATTTATTCTCTGGTTGATATTTTAAAATGGAAAAGGAAAAAATAGAAATGGTACACTAGTTATTTAAAGATACAGTTCCATTTCATTTTATCTTGCAACAGGTTTGTTCAGAATACGATTGTAGAGTTAACGTTTTTTTAATCTTAAAATTGATGACTTGGAATATATCCTAAACAAAGAGTGTACACATAGGTGCAGTTTCTGAAACTTAGCTGCAGGAGGGTACAGAATGGGCAGGAATATAAATGGCTGACACTTCCAGTGTGGAGAACAGTAAGATGGCAGCCAGAGGAGCGAGCTCTGTCTGCTGCCAGTGTTCTACTGTCAGGAGATTTCTTCAGGACATCCGATTTTGATTTATTTGGCTGTCATCTGTAATACTGAACCCCAGGATACTAAGGGAAGAGACTCAGACACCTGACTTTACTACCCTTCCGGTTACCTGCTATTCTGTGTCACTTGGCTCTGTCTGCTCCCAGTCCTCAGTGCTATGGATCCTCCAGAGGTTTCTGTGGTCGTCAACAAGGAGGACATTTCTGACATTCATGCTTTGTTTCAGCAGCTTTTTCAAGATATCCCATCATTGAGGACTTTGGTCGCACAACTGGAAGAGCAGGCTGAGGCAGTGGAGGAGCGGATCGCTAGCACCGAGTTGTTCTGCATGCAAATCGACTCCGCCGCAGCCCAGCAACAAGATAAAGTTGCGGCCTTGGAGTGGCAGGTTAGATCCTTAACTTTAAAAGTCGACCTTGGAAACCATGGCTGCAGGAACAATCTTTGGACTATTGGTCTCCCGGAGAGGACCGAGGGGGACAACATGTGTAACTTTCTGCAGTCTTTTTTTCCCACGGCTCCTCTGTTTTAATTGGGACCATCCTTTGGAAATAGAGTGGGCTCACCACTCATTGGGTCCTCACCCAGCAAGGGGCTCTACACCACAATCTATCGTCGCATATTTCCTGCTGTTGTCGGTAAAAGAAATGGTTCTACACTTGGTGAGAGAGTGAGGTCCGCTGAAGTGGAATGGGGATTCCATTTATATATTTCAAGATTTTTCTGTGTCTGTGGCTGATCAAAGGAAGGCCTTTGCAATGATGAAAAAAGATCTAGCCACCTAGAGAATAAAATTTTAATATGAAGTATCCTGTGATTCTAAATGTGTGGTGGGAGGAATGCTGGGTTTGTTTTGTGTCCCCCCAAGATGCAAAGTCTTTTGTGTAGGCCAGCAGTACTACTCCAGGGCAGAAATCAGTCAACCCATATCCTGCTTTGAACCAGGATCGGTCTGACAGAGGCAAGATTGGATCTGACCACCACTCTGAGTCTCAAGCCTCAGGAGACCCTCCTACGCCTACTTTTCAGTCCCAAAAGGGGCCCGGGCACAAGACTGCAGAGATAATATGTGGATGGCAGCACGTTAAGAGACACAGGGAGCTGAGGAAGAACTTTGTTTCATACTGTCAGAACTCAGGGGCTGCCCATGTATCCTTGGTTTCCTCTTCCCGATCCAGTGACACTTTTGCTGCTATAGAATGCTCCCTGACTCCGGACTCTAAACATCCACGGTTGTCTCCTGTGTTGCAAGATTCTCTGTTGGGTCGTAGGGAGATGGAGTGGGTGGATTATGGTGAGGAGGATTTTTAAGCTGCCTCCCAACTTGTTTCTATGGAGGATTCTGTTTTGAACCGTAGTCAGTCCAGTGCTTTACTGCAGGCTAATCTGAAGGAAGATACCGAGGTGCTGCCTGATAGTGTTCAACAGACATCTCAAGAGGAAATCACTGCTACTTGAAGATGGGCTGATTCTTCTTCTTCAAGCCTAATTTTTGGGCAGTAGTCTGGAGTGGAACAGGCAGTGAGACTGGATCCCTACTCTGTGGGTGGTTTGCCGTCTGACTGGAGTATCTGATTGTTTGGACTATCCACTGTTTACAGGCTGTATTTTGGACATTTGTTTACTATTTTTATTAGGGTTGCCTTTTTGGGTCTACAGTAGTTTTTGATGGTTGAGGGTGTTATACTGTAGATCCTTGTGGTCTGTATTGGGGGGTCTGTCTCTAGTGTATGGCCTTCATGGGGCACTTATTTTGGGGAACACAGGGGGAGGGTGGTTGTTGTGTGTGATGTTCAGAGACTCACTGGGATTTGGATATTTTGCTAGGGTGGGTGGCTGTGGGTAATTGTTCTTGTGGGATGTGTGGCAGCAGGAGGGGAGTGACTGCCTGACTGTTATCCAATTAAGGGCATCTATGCTGCGTGGTCCTTAGGCTGCATTTCTGCTCCTTTCCTTGTGCCCTCTCATTTTCCCTGCTTCTCTGCTTATTCATTCCTATGTCTGACATGGCCGCAGGGCTAGGCACATCGTGAGCTGCATGCTGTGAGCTGCTTACTGCTTATCATTTATTTTTGTTTAGTCTACTTTATTCGGTATTACGTTTCTTTTTTATTTCTGTTTTTTGTTTATTTTATTTTGTACTGCAAGCTGCTTTTCTTTGGTAATGCCTGGAGTAAGATGGCCATTTATTCCTTAGTTTCAATCATTTTGATGCCCTGCTGTACGCAGTAGTGCTGTCGGATGCCGCCACTGCATCGGGAAATGCAGGGTTTCTGATCTGAGGTGTTGCTGTTGATGCCTCAGGGAATTGCATGGAGCTGACTTTTGGACTGGGCTAAGTTTGACTGCTTGGCTGGTGTCAAAGACTGTTTTAATCCCTGCCTAGGCGCAGAAGCACAGTGGGGATTTTTTGTTATGGGCTATTGAAGGACAGTGGAGATTTTTTATACGAGCTGCTGCCCTACCGAGGTATCCATTTTGAGGAGGAGTTGTGGGAGTCCAATATTGTGTGTGGGAGTCCACTCTAGGAAGAAGTTCTGGGAGCTAAGTGGACCATTTGTGAAGGTGTTAGTCAGTGTGCTGGGTATAAGAAACGAGTGGTGGGCCCAAGACTGTGTTTTGGTGGGCCTGAAGTTTGTGCTTCTTGAGACTGGCCTGGCTCTGCAGGAGATCACCAACTAGATTCTGCTGTTTCGCGGGAGCTCCGGGGATCCTTAGTCTTGGAGTTGGCTGGTGATCCTAGGGTGCCCCTAGACCCCTGGGACGGGCTACTGCGTGGCTTTTTTCCAGATGTGGTGGTGGTGCAATGGAATATTTGTGTTTGGGGTCCTCTAGGTGCAGAGTTTGGTAGGCCTGTGTTGTTGCTGATGGTTTGCTGGATTCTTCTTGGCTAGACCCATCCTGGCTTTGACTTATTTGTTGGAGTTACTGCACATTCTGGATGTATCTGATCTTATCGGCTGGATTTATTCCGGATTGGATTTACTTGTTGGATTAACCCACACCTTTGGATGATTTCCCTCCTTGATTATTTTATTTCAACTGTTCTGTGGTCTCCCAAGTGGTGAGAGGACCTGGGCGTCCACATTTTATTTGTTATTTATTTATTTTTTGAATGTTATGTTTATGCTTACTTTATTTGTATTTGATTGATTTATTTTATTCTGGGAAGTGAGAGTGCCTGGAACTCCCCTATTCCTTGGCTGTGAGAGAGCCTGGGGGAAGGGGGTGAATTTTTTATGTGCGTTTTACAACCTGTGAGAGGGGATTGTAATAGCTTCTGGGATTGAAATCGTCCAAATAGTGGGGAGCAGGGTGGTATTTTATATATATTTTTAGTGGGTGGGTACTGTTTAATTTTATTGTTTTTCTTTCGGGGGTCTTTTTAGCTTGGGTGCCTGAATGCTTTGTATATTGTTGTTCATCTTTATTGTGAAATGTGTAGGCTTTCCACCCTGGTCATGCGCTATTCATGCTCCGCTCTCCATGCTCTCCGCCCCTTTGTTGTTGTCAACTTACCAGCGCTGTCATGCGCTGGGTATTGCTCATAAGAAAGGGGGTGGGGCAGGGGGGAGGACATTGGAGGACGAATGAACGCACTTCTCACATCAGTCTGGTCAGGCCTAGAAGATGCCCTGGGGCGAAATGGAGTCTGGAACAGGGTGCACCTTATCTAGTCTCCATACCCAAGGGCACTGCCTCGTGTGGCAGGCAAGCAGCTGGGGCGGTCCTTGAAGCCCATCCAACTCGAGCGGTGTTATGCAATGCCAGATCTATTAAAAATAAGACTGCAATTATTGCAGATCTTATTGAGTCAACTGATCTGGCTTGCATCACTGAGACCTGGTTGGATGAAAATGCTGGCCCCATTCTGGATGCTGCAATTCCAACCGGGTACTCGGTGATACACCGCTCGAGATTGGATCATTGGGGGGTTGGGTAGCAGTCTGTTTTAACACCGAGTTGGGCCTCACAAATGTACCAGTTGAGGAAGCTGAATCATTTGAGTGTACCATGTTGGCTGGTGTAGGTTGCAGGTTAGCTCTCATCTACCGTCCACCCCGGGACAAGACACGATTCCTGCAGGAAGTACCGGACTTCGTTGCCGACATGGCATTGGAGTCCCCCAGGTTGATGGTACTCGGAGACTTCAGTGCATGGTTCGATGACAATCTCTCACAGTTTGGACAACACTTCCTCCACCTTATGACATCTCTGGGCCGTTCACAGGTTATTACCCCTGCCACCCATAAACATGGTCACGTCTTGATTTGGTTTTCCTCCTGGGGATCGAGGCCTCCTACCTAGAGGTCGAACCAGTCGGCTAGTCTGATCATTACACTGTGAGGTTCAACTTTTGTGCCCTCCTTCAGAGGCCTACCCCTGTGGAGATGGTCAGTTACCGCCCTTTGCAGGAAGTGAGTCATGAAGGCCTAGCAGCAGTGATTGATCTCTCAGAGTTTCCTGTGACCAGCTCGAGTACAGAGACTTTAGTGGTGGCCTATAATAAGGCCATCTCATCAGCTCTGGACTTTACTGCTCCCATCCGTGTTCATCCTCTCCTCCTTTGCCCTCGGGCCCCTTGGTTTGATGGGCCTTTGAGGGAGTTGTGATGAGTAGGACGTAGGTTAGAGCGGCATTGATGGAAATCCACCCTGGTTGCTGACCACCTTAGATTGGATGAACATTATAAGATTAACCAATCAACGATTTCCTGTAAGAAGGCAGAATTCCTGCCCGGAGAGATTGCTGCCGCTCAAAATCAACCAGCCCAGCTCTTCTGAACTGTTGACAGGTTGTGCATTCCAACCTGTCTGCAGCTCCGAAGACCTTTTTAACAAGTAGAGTGCGATGAGCTTGCTCGGTTCTTTGCGGATAAGGTGGCTGACATCAGGTTGGAAGTTCATTCAACTCACTCTATGGGGGTTGCTGATGATCGGTGCCTGGTCGGCTCACCTCAAACTTTCTGGAATACCTATGCCTTGCCCAAGCTCGTGGATGTCATGCGGATTGTCCAGGGTATGCACCCTATGTGCTGTAGTTTGGATCTGGTCCCAACTTCCTTGACTATGTGTTGTTGGGATATGATCGGCCCGGTCCTGGCTCAGATTGTCTGGTGCTCCTTGGAATCTGGCAAGTTTCCAAGCTCCCTGAAGGAGGCGGTGGTAATCCCCCTCCTGAAGAAAGCTTCTTTGGACCCGGACTCTCTGGCCAACTACAGAATGATCTCAAACCTTACTTTTATGGGGATGGTGATTGAGAAAGTAGTGGCAATATAGCTGGATGACCACTTGACCATCCATATCATCTACAAACCTCTCCAGTCCGGTTTTCGTAAGAGGCATAGTACTGAGACAGCACTGGTTCAGGTGCTCAATGATCTTCTGATGACGAGGGATCTGAGAAACCATTCTATCTTGGTGCTCCTTGATCTCTCCTCAGCTTTTGACACTGTAGACCATGGGGTGCTGCTTGGATGTCTGAGGATCATCTGTGGACTGTCAGGTATGGTCCTTAGGTGATTTACATCTTTTCTCACTGGCTGGAGTCAGAGAGTAGTGTCTGGGATTTTTTCCTCAGACCCTTTCTCCCTGCAATGTGAGGTCCTTCAGGGTTCAGTGCTGTCCCCCATGTTGTTTGCAGTGTATATGCTGCCTCTTGGAGACATTGTAAGATGGTATGGGCTGAGGTTTCACTTCTATGCTGATGACACCCAGCTCTACCTGTCTTTTGCCCCCGATCAGGACAGAGCTGTCTCGGTACTTAATACCTGCCTCACTGAAATCCAGGACTGGATGAACTCAAGCTGGTTAAAGTTGAACGCCAGAAAGACGGAGGTGATGGTAGTGGACCTGGGTCGCTGGATAGAGGGGTTTAGGGCTGATCAGCCCTCTGGAATTTTTCTCGGGGCTCTCAGATCCTGTCCTCTGAATGGGTGTAAAACCTAGGGGTAGTGCTTGATGTTGGGCTGACTTTATGATCTCAAGTGTCGGCTGTTGTCAAGTCTTCCTTTTATCATCTTAGGAATATCTCTAGGATTAAGCACCTTGTTCCATCCAGGGACTTGCCTACTTTAGTCCATGCCTTTGTGACCTCACACCTTGATTATTGTAACACCCTGTACTTAGTTTTCTGGGGTTGAAATCCGCCACCTGAAGCTCGTGTAGAATGTAGCAGCATGATTATTAACTGGGGCTTCTCGAGCATCCCATATTACTTCCGTGCTGTGTGATCTGCACTGGCTGCCGATTAGGTGGCGGATCACCTTTAAAGTTGGTTTACTGACTTACAAAGCCCTACATGGACTGGGCCCCAACTACTTGAAAGAGCTTCTTGTGTCTTACTACCCAGTGCGACAGTTGCATTCGGCTGATGAGGGGTTGCTAGAGATTCTGAGGGTGTCCTTGAAATCTTCTGGGGCCCATGCATGCATTCATGCACGTGGCCCCAACCCTTTGGAATTCTCTACCCCATCAGCTTTGGGAGTGCACGACTGTGGAGGGGTTTAAACAGGCATTGAAAACCTTTCTATGGAGTCTCGCTTACGATGGCTCCATATAATTCTGATCCCCTGTTAATTTTTTATTTGAATGTTACTTATTTATTATGTGTATTGTTTTATATGGCTGTTTTTATCTTTTTGTAAAGTGCCTTGATGGCCCAAAAGGCGCTTATGTGAAATAAAATTTATTATTATTTATTATGCTCTTCTCCGCACCAGCTGAGGAGTCAGAGGGGACTGGTGGAGTGAGACCATTTGCTTCTCACTCCTCGAGCTTAATGGAGCATTTTGTGGTGGGCGAGTGTGTGATTTTTGCTTTTTATTTGTTTATATTTGTTCTCCAGGGTTGGGCATGAGTAGGGTTTTAGGCAGTTTTCACAGGGCATATTGGGTTGTTGCTTTGTTATAGGTGGGGGATTATTCTTTATTTGGGTTGTGGGATTTCTGAATCAGGATGTCTTTTTTGGGGAATTATTTATGGATCTGGTTACAGTATGGGGGTTCTATTTGTTAAAAATATTATCGGGGATTTGGCTCTGTTTTGGCTGTTCATGGTTCAAGGGGGGGATTATGGGTTGTTGGTTTTATTGTGAAATCTACCTTCCATCCTAGAAATGTTTTGTGGGTTCATGGCTTTTCTGTGTGCTTTCTTGACATGTTTGTTAAGCATATCGTGTTAACTAATATATGGCAAAAATTTCGTTTTTAACTTGGAATGTTCAAGATTCAAATATCCCTATGAAGAGGAAAAAAGTGCTTTCTTTTCTGAGATATTATGTTTTTACAAGAAACCTATTTGGTGAAACAAGATGTGGGTGTTTTGGCCCATGGGTGGGTTAGTACAGCCTACTCTAGTTAATTTAGTTCTAAGAAGAGGGGTGTGTCAATACTCATTAGAAGGGGTTGCCCTTTTACTGCAGAGAGGTGGTACTGGGGAAACTGGATATGCTTCCAGTTTTGATGGTTAATATATATGTGCCCAATGAGGACTCCCCTGATTTTTTTCTCTTCTTTAGCCCAATCCATTTCTAAGCGTTACTCCCACTCCATGATTTTATTTTTGGGAGGCAATTTTAAACTGGCCTTTGACCCTGCTATGGACAGGGCTCCCATTGAGTTAGGTGTCCCTTCTCACTATCGTTCAAGGGGCATTGTGAATTACTTATGCAGGGAATACAGTTTTATAGATTTCTGGAAGCTATTTCACCCCACAGCACATGATTTTACTTTTAGATCCTCAAGATTTAAATCTTTTAGCAGGCTGGATTATTTTTTGTGTGGTACTTTCATTGTATCTGGGCTGGTAGTTGATAGGAAAACAGAAAGTGCAGTGAAAAAATCTTGCAAAATAAGTCCAACATAAATCAGTTTAACAAATAGGCTCTTTTCACTTTCATCCAAGCCTGCTGCAAGGGCAGACATGACAGTGGAGAGGACCCTCACACAACACACAAACAACAAACCACAACAAAAACCTCCAAGCAAAACAAAAAGCGCATATTAATAATAGGTGACTCTACGATCCATGGGGTAGAGTTGCACATCCACCAAAGTGGCCAAACAGAAATTGAGGTTACATGACTCCCAGGAACATCGGCATGGAGGGGCAGAAACAGGATTGAGGGAATTGTGTGCAACACCAATTGAGATATGCACATTCTTATCCATATAGGTACAACAGCCTGGCCAGATGAGCAGTTGGAGAGACTAAGCAGCATCCAAAGACTCTTGGAGAAAAACTCCCTTCCCTTTTGTCCAAAGTCTCCTCCTCAGAAATTCTGCCTGTGAAGGGAAAGGGGGCTAACAGGGAGAAGATCAAAGAAAGGGACATCATTGAACTTAATACCTGGCTCAAAAACAACAGGTGTCAGGAAAAAGGTTATGGCTATGTTGGAAACTGACAGGGCTTCTGGGAGAAGGAGTTCTTTAGATTCGATGGCCTACACCTTACAAAAGAGGGAACACATGCTCTCAGTCAAAAATTTGACGTCTTCATCAACCATTTAAACTAGAGGGAGGAGAAGGGGCATCAGCAACAGTTGCATCATATGACCTTACAAATAGAAGTGGGAGAAGTCAGAAAAATTTGCTACGCTGAATATTTCGTGCATTGTACTCAATTCATGGAATGCAATTTGCAAAATTTGCCATTTCACATAGCTTGGATCAAAAGTGAAAGTATGGAATTTCACATGCAAAATTCAACATTTTTCCCCTGCACTCCCACCCCACCAACCGCAATAAAAAAAAAATTATGGAAATCCCTGGTGTCTAGTGTGTCCCCCCACCTCTCCAATCCCTGGCCCCAATAATAAAAATCCCTGGTGTCTAGTGGACCCCCCTCCCTGCCGAGCTCCAGATCCAGTAATTAAAATCCTGGTGTCTAGTGGAGACCCCCCCACCCTGCTGATCCCCACCAGTAGTGCCACTCCAACTCATTAATAATCCCTGGTGTCTATTGGAATCCCCACCCTCCCACCCCATCAGGTAGTGCCCCACCCCCAGCCACCACTCCTCTTCCCCCACCCTGAGTGGGCCAGTGGCACAGCCCTCCACTCACCTCCATGGCCAGCAGCCCAACTGATGCGCTTTCTGATTCTGAATGAATGAGTGCATGCTTGTACAAGCACACTCTTATTCACTAACTCAGTCAGCCAACCAGCTCCTCTGTAGTGGATATTTTTCTGGGTGCTAGAGAAGGGAGGGGGGATGCTTCAGGCTTTGGTGAGGAGAGGGGATGGGGGGATGACATTTTGGACCCAATTCCACCATCCTGCACCCCCTGCAGAAACCTGGAGAAGCCCCCACTCCCTTCTCTAGCACCCAGAAAAACATCCACTACAGAGGAGCTGGCTGGCTGAGTGAATGAATGAATGAGCACATGCTTGTACAAGCACACACTTATTCATTCAATCAGAATTAGAGAGCACATCAGTCGGGCTGCCGGCTGCTGGGGTGAGTGGAGGGCTGTGCCGGTGGCCCACTTGGGTTTGGGGATGGGGTGGAGGGGGAGCGGAGTGATGGCTGGGGGACATTACCTGATGGGATGGGGAGGCGGTGGGGTTCACTAGACACCTGGGATTGTTATTACTGGGCTGGAGTGGCACTACTGGCAGTGATCAGTAGGATGGGGAGTTCCACTAGACACAATGTTTTTTTATTACTGGGACTGGAGATAGGTGGGGTGCGGGTTTCCACTAGACACCAGGGATCTTTTATTATTGTGGCCAGTGATCGGTGGGATAGGGTGTCCACTAGATACCAGGGATTTTGGTTTTATAGATAGATGTGTGTATGTGTGTGTATATATATATAAAAAATAGTGGCATGGTAGTGCCACTATAGTTAGGGTTGAGTACCCCATTTAAGGTTAAATCTGAAATTTGGCAGCTTAATAACTTTGCCACTGTATGACAGAGTTGCCTGGAATTTAGAATGCATAGTCTAGTACCATAGATCTCTGAACCTGCAAAGTTTCGTTATGGTCGGATGTATGGTTGCAGAGTTACAGAGCACTGAAAAACACACAAATTACACATTTTTATGGATTCTTTGCTCGTGCCTACAGCCCGCACGGTTTGTGTGACTGGTCCAAAACCTTCAGGGAACATGCAGCCCAGGTCTCCAATGTGTCTTTTGAAGATTTCATGAAAAAATATTAAACAGTTCAAAAATTATTCAACAAAGACTTTTCCCATTGTAGTCTATGGGAAAAGTTAACAAAATATGTGAAAGTGTCGCAAATGCACTTTTTACTTTCGCAAATAACCCTTGTAGTGTTGCAAATTGGCCATCTTGTTTTCAGTTGGTGGTCACAGAAATGCTTGGCATTTAAGTTTGGGACCATCTACATCTAGGGACGCAATTCTTGTTGTGTTCACATGAGTCAAACCCTGAGGATGCTAGCCATGTGGGAGTAAAACACCCAGAAATATGATTTTAAATTTTTTCTAAAAAGTAGTGTTGCAAAGTACTTTCGCATATGCAACACTTTCATGATTTTATTTGCGAAAGTGTCATGATATGCGAAAGTACTTTGCGACATTATGCTCAAAACAATAGGGAATCTTTGCCACCTTGCTGCAAAAGAACGTTTTTTTCTTTTGGGCTGAAATTTGGAGGGAAGAAAGCCAAGATCCCGCAGATGTACCTTTTGGTAGTTTGGTGACAAAATATTAGAGGGTTGCAAAGTTATGGCACTTCACAGTTAACAATTTTTCCCATAAGATAACATTACAGCGTCCACCGGGCCCGTATCTCAAAAACTGTTCGAGATACAGACTTTTTGTTAGAATAATACTTAGTCCCCCATTAGGGGGCTTAGTGCAAAACTAGTCTGGAAAGTCATAAATAATATGAAATTTTAAATTTTTTTCTATGTCGTACGGTTCCTGAGATATAAGGAATTTAGTATTCCAAGTGCTCATTTTCTGCTCCGAGGGACATTATTATGCATACATTCTTTGAATTCACTGTGCTTCTGAATGCACCATTTTGGGGAAAAAAATGGTGTGCGTTTGCATTACTGTTACCATTAGCATTTCCACTTGTGTTTCCGTTACCGTTTGCATTAGCGTTTTCGTTTACATCATCGTGTGCGTTACCCTTTGTGTTTCTGTTTGCACTTGCAATTGCGTTACTGTTACCGTTTGTGTTTCCGTTACTGGTTTTTTTTGTGTTTACTTTTGTGTCACCGTGTGTGTTACAATTTGCATTTGCATATGCGCTTGCATTTGCATTTGTGTTACTGTTTCCTTTGGCATCATTATTAGTTTTACCATAACTGTTTGCCTTTCTAGTTGCGTTACCATTACCGTTTGGGTGTTCGTTACGGTTTGCATTTCCGTTGGCCTTAGTGTTTGCATTTTTGGTAGTGTTTCCATTGTCAAGTGCGTTACTGTTTCCTTCTGTAGTGCATTGCCACTGCCGTTAGCATTTCTGTTACCATTTGCATTTTCGTAACCTTTTTGTTACTGTTTTGTTTCTGTTGCTGTTAGCATTTGCATTACCATTTGTGTTACCATTTCTGTTTTCATTTAGGTTTACGCTTGCATTTCTCTTACCGTTTGTGTTATCATTTCCATTTGCGTCACCATGTGCGTTACTGTTTACGCTTGCGTTTGAGTTACTGTTGGTGTTACTGTTTTCTTTTACCTCACTGTTGCCATCACCGTTTGCATTAACATTACCATTTACGCAGAGCACTGCAAAACATTGTTTTTCCTATTTTTCTGCACTGTCTTCTGCGACACATTGCGTAGCCAGTGTGTGGTTGGTTGGTTGATCTGAAACTTGCCACATAGAAAGATCTTTGTTCAAGGAACATGCCAGTTTTTGTTTGGTGAAACAATGTTATTCTGTTCCGAAGTTATTGCCATTTGAAGTTGCCCCCCCTCATGGTTACAGATTTTTAAGCCACCAGGTCCGCCATTTTAGCACATTTTCGGCCATGATTTCCTCCCATTTGTGGTGGAAGACTTCTTAAAGGTGCAGAAATGTAATAATTGAATATCTCTGGAATGGTTTGGTCTTTTCACATGAAATTTGGAGGGTGTTGAGTGGATGTCCTGGGGATGTGAATAATGATGTTTACATGTTGGAAGATAATTTGCTGCAGAGATACTGCATGACACAGTTAACATTTTGTGGATAGTGTTCTGCTTGGTGCTACTGGCTTGAAATTTATAATGTAGGTAGCCCTAGTTGTATGGAGGTGCCTTGCAGTGGTTTGGTGTGTAAAACATTAACAGGTGCGGAATTATGCCACTCTGACAAATGAAAATTTGGTTCATTACACTTTAATAACTTCTGAACCATGTGTCCGATTTGCCTGGCATTTAGGATATACAAAGATGTATAATACATCTTTGACTGTGACAAGTTTAGGGTTGATGGCACTTATGGTTGCTGATTTGTGCATGTTACATTGTTTGCTTGTGCTGTGCAACCGTTGAACGGATGTACACACAATTCTGGACACACGGTTTGTTATGGTACATGTCTTCTTTTAACAATTTTTGGTTCCATTGGATATATGGTTCTTGTGTAGCAATAGATAATCTTTACCACCCTGCTGCAAAAGAATGGTTTGGTCTTTTGGGCTGATATTTGGAGAGAAGAAAGCCAAGATCCCACAGATGTGCTTTTTAGTGGCCTGGTAACAAAATATTAGAGGGTTGCAAAGTTATGGAACTCAGAAGTTGACAATTTTTCCCATAGGATAACATTACGTCATCCGCCGCACCTTTTGGGGCCCCGTATCTTGAAAACGGTTCGAGATACGGACTTTTCGTTGGAAGAATGCTTATTCCACAACTAGGAGGCTAAGCACAAAACTTGCCCGGAAAGTCATAAATAATGAGATTTTGCATTTTTTTCTACATCGTATGGTTCCTGAGATATAAGGAATTTAGTATTCCAAGTGCTCATTTTCTGCTCCGAGAGCCATTATTATACATATGTTCTTTGTATTCACTGTGCTTCTTAATGCACCTTTTTGGGAAAAAAAGGGTGTGCATTTGCATTACTGTTACCGTTAACGTTTCTGCTTGCGTTTCCGTTACCGTTTACTAACATACTAACGTACTAAAATGCCAGCAGAACAGGCCTAATGGTCTTTAGCGTCTGCTCGTTTGTTCAGCCCCCACCCTGGGAGCTGACCTTGCTGCCCCCCTCACCTTCTCTGGCTTCTCCCTTCCCAGTTCTGGATAGTCTCGCTGCATTGGATTTTGTTTCCAGAACCCTTCCCTGTACCTGTCCCTCCTCTTGAACCCTCCACCGTCTCTGCCTCCACCAGCCCCTAGGCAGCACATTCCATAGCTCCACCACCCTCTCAGTGAAGTAGCACCTGCTCCTTTCTCCCTGAATCTTCTCCCTCCAGCTTCCACCCATGCCCTCTAGTGGCCCCTCCTCCCTTCCTTGAAGCACCCTGACTGTTCCTCCCTTTTACCCCCTTCATGTACCTGAGACCTCTATCATGTCCTCCGGTCCCTTCTCTCTTCAAATGTGTACATATTTAGCTCTTGAGCCTCTCCTCATAGGTCCTGTCCCCCAAGCCCCAAATCATTTTGGTTGCCCTCCTCTGGACCCTTTCCAGGAATTTAATGTCCCTTTTTAAGTGTGGCCTCCAAAACTGCATGCAGTACTTGAGGTGCGGCCTCACCAAGCAGTTATTCAGAGGGAGTATCAATTCCCTCCTCCTGGAGGTGATCCCCCTAGCGATGCATCCCAGCATCCTGTTGGCCTTGGCTGCTGCCCTCCTACAAGTCTCAGAGTTGTTCATCTTGACATCCACCACCACCCCAAGGTCCCTCTCAGCCATTGAGACTTGTAGCATTCCTCCCCCCAGGGTGTACACTTGGCCCAGGTTTCTGGCCCCCAGGTGCAGTACCTTGCATTTCCCTGCACTGAACATCAGCTTCCACTTTCTAGACCATCTTTCCAGAGCCTCCAGGTTCCCCTGTAGGGTCACCCTCCCCTCCTCCTCATCCACCACCACCCCCAGTTTTGAGTCATCCGCAAAGAGACTCATTTCACTCCTGATACCCATTTCACTCCTGATACCTGTCCTTATGTCAGAGACGTAGGCGTTGAACAGGAGGGGCCCAAGGACCGATCCCTGTGGGACCCCACTAATGACCCTCCTTGGGGATGAGACTATCCCACCAACTACGACCCTCTGGGTTGGGTCCTGGAACCAATTGCCTATCTATCTGATCATCTGGTTCCCCACCCCCATTTCTCCCAGCTTATCCAACAGGCCCACGTGAGGAACAGAGTCAAATGCCTTGCTGAAGTCTAGAAAGAGGACGTCCACTGTTCTACCCAGGTCCAAGGCACTCGTCACCCAGTCATAGAACTCCACAAGGTTTGTCTGACATAATTTCCCCCTGGATGAATCCATGCTGTCTATTGTCCAGGCACCCTGACTTTCCAGGTCCCCCAGCCTCTCTCCTGACAATGCCCTCCATCACCTTGCCCACCACGATGTCAGGCTGACAGGCCTGTAGTTCCCTGCCACCTCCCTTGACCCCACCTTGTGGATAGGCACTACATGCGCCACCTTCCAGTTCTGGGGCACCCACCCTGTCCTCAGAGAGATGGTGAAAAGCCTCGCCAGAGGTTTCGCCAGGACATTCGCAAGTTCCTTCAGCACTCTAGGATGTAATTTATCCGGCCCCGGTGCTTTCTCCATCTTAAGGGACCTGAGGGCTTCTCTCATTCTCCCTGCTGTGATTTCCACTTCAGCTACCTCTTGTCCCTGCTTAGCCTTCCCCCTCCTGCCAGTGATGCCTCCCCCTCTCCCCAGACCCGCCGATTGGTAAGGGTCCCCCCCTCCTCAGTATCACTGTCTCCTCCCATGTATGATGCAGCACCCCTATTTTTCTTGGTGAAAACTGAGGTGAAGTACTCATTTAGTACCTCAGCCTGCTCCCCTGGGTCTTGTGCCCATCTATTCCCTGTTTTAATTCTGCCAATCTGCCCCTTAACCCTTTGTTTTTCCCCAGTGTATCTAAAGAACCCCTTGTTCCCTCTCCTAATTTCCCTGGCCAGGTTCTGCTCCTTCCTTGCCTTAGCCGCCCTCACCACCTTAGTGGCCCTTATAGCCATCAGCTCATACTCCCCTTGATCCCTTTCACTCCTTGAGCACTTGAATTGCCTAAAGGCTGCCTTCTTTCCCCACACCACTCCCTGGACCTCCCTGGTCCACCAGCAGGGTTTTTGGGCCCTACCACATTTTCGTCTTACTTTTGCACAGGTGCTGGTAGCATTCTGCACCCCTCTCCTGATGATTTCCCACCTACTATCAGCATCCATGTCTGACCCAATCCTATCCAAATGCTCCTTAAGGATTCTTCCCATTTTCTTAAAATCTGCCCCCCTGAAGTCAGTTACCTCCATCTTTGTGCAGCCTTCTACTCCTCCTAGGTCCAGGCAGAACCAGACCATTTGCGTTAGCAGTTCTGTTTATGCCACCATGTGCGTTACCCTTTGTGGTTGCATTACTGTTACCATTTGCGTTTCTGTTACCATTTGCGTTTGCTTTTGCATCACCGTGTGCATTACCATTTGCATTTGCATACGTGCTACTGTTTTCTTTGGCATAATTGTTGGTATCACCATAACCATTTGCGTTTCCAATTGCGTTACTGTTAATGTTTGCGTATTCATTACCATTTGCATTTCTGTTGGCCTTAGCGTTTGCATTTTCAGTAGCATTTCTGTTGTCAAGTGCGTTACTGTTTCCTTTTGCGTTGCTGCTGCCATTACAGTTTGCGCTTGTTTGCATTTCTGTTACCATTTGCATTTTCATTACCATTTTCGTTACTGTTTGCATTTCTGTTGCTGTTAGCATTTGTGTTACTGTTTGTATTACCATTTCTGTTTTCATTTACATTTGCATTTGTGTTTCTCTTACCGTTTGTGTTATCGTTTCCGTTTGCATCACCATGTGCATTACAGTTTGCGCTTGTGTTTGAGTTACTGGTAGCATTACTATTTTCTTTTACCTCACTGTTGCCATCACCATTTGCATTTACATTATGGATTGTGTTTTTGCATTTGCGCAGTGCAGTGCAAAATATTATGTTGCTGCTATTTGTCTGCACTGTCTTCCATGACACACAGTGCAGTCAGTATGTGGTTGATTGATCTAAAACTTGCCATGTGGAAAGAGCTTTGTTCAAAGAACATGCCAGTTTTTGTTTGGTGTAAACATGGTGTTCCATTCCAGAGTTATTGCCATTTGAAGTTGGCCCTCCTTGCGGTTAAAGATTTTTCGGCTGCCAGGTACACCATTTTAGTGCATTTTTGGCCTCTATTTCTGCTATTTTGTGGTGGAAGACTTCTTAATGGTACAGAAAATAAAAAATGTAATGTCTCTGAAACGGTTTGTTCTTTTAACATGAAATTTGGATGATGCTGAGTGCATGTACTGGAGATGTGAATAATGCTGTTTACATGTTGGAAAAATAATTCACTGCAGATACTGCGTGATGCAGTTAATGTTTTGCGCATAGCATTTTGCATGGTGCAGCTGGCTTGAAATTTATAGTGTAGGTAGCCCTAGTGGTACGGAGGTGCCTTGCAGGGGTTTGGTGTGTAAAACATTTACAGGTGTGGAATTATGCCACTCCAGTGAATGAAAAGTGGGTTCATTCTGCTTCAGTAACTCTTGAACCTTGTGTCTGATTTGCCTGGCATTTGGAATGTAGAATGATTTTAATAGATCTTTGACTGTGACAATTTTTGGGCTACTGGCACTCACGGTTGCTGAGTTGTGCATGTTATGTGTTTGCTTGTGGTGCTGTGTGACCGTTGAACAGATGTACAGACAATTCTGGACACAGGGTGTACTATGATACATATCTTCTTTCAACAATTTTTGGTTCCATCAGATATATGGTTCTTGTGTAGCGAAGTGGCAAAAAATGTTATTTTTGGCATGCCTGTGCAGTTTTCCCAGTGTCACACTGCGTAGTTGTTGAACAGATTTAGATAACATTTGTTATACATGTTGTGGTATGGTACATGTCTTCATCTGCCAATTTTCATGTCAGTTGGTCAAACAGTTTTTGCGCAGTGCAGTGACAAAAATTCACATGGTGGGAGCATGGAGCCCTTTGGGCCCTGCGCTCCCACCACCACATATTCCATTCACTATTTATAGTGCACATTCTCAAAAAGAAGGGAAAGTCATTGCAAAAAACTCTGTTTAATGCATCAGTTAGGGTTGTTCCACAGCAACAAATGTGAGGAAATTCAGTGTTAGGGTTGCCACCCCTTGCACCCCATGCCCACCCCGCCCCCACCATCAGGCATCAGGGTATGCGTTGGGGTCATCGGTCCTAACTCTCACCCCATTCTCCTATACTGTGCCACCTCAGCTTATTTACACATGGAATGGGGTGAGAGTTAGGACCAGCTACCCCAACACACACCCCAATGCCTGTTGGTGGGGGTGGGGTGTGCATGGGGTGCAAGAGGTGGCAACCCTAACACCGCATTTCCTCACTTTTGTCACTGTGGAACAACCCTAACTGATGCATTAAACAGAGTTTGAATGCCCCTCCCCCCATTTAAGGAAAATCAGTTGGAACCAAAACAGGGCATCACAAGCACCATGTGCATCACAACTGCACACGGGCATTCCAGACATGATAGGGACATTCAAAGCATTAGGGACACAAACCACAAGTGGAGAAATCATGCAGCAAGCAGGACAAACTAAGACTGGAAGGCAATGTGTGTCAATGTCCATTGCCTTCCAAACAGTCACAGATCTCACAGCAATGATGGCCGAGGTCAGCCTCGACTGGGATGCTGTCATGGAGACTTGGTTCACAAGAACTATACCTGGACACTGCCATCCCTGGTTACACTCGCTTCAGGAGAGACTGCATAGGTAAGAAAGGTGGGGGGTCACTATTTATTATCAGATAAGGGATAAATGCTACTGAGACCCAGGGAACACAAGACAAGACAGAGGCCCTATGGATCACTCTAGGAGCTGGAAACAGGAACCTTATCAGGGTTGGAGTTTTCTATAGACCCCCAAACCAGGAGATTGAAAAGGACAAGGTTCTCCTGGAAGACATAATTAGGATGGCCAACAAAGGTGAGCTATTGCTAGACGGGGACTTCAACCTACCATATGTGGAATGGTTCACCTTCACAGCCTCCTCAGAGAGGAGTAGAGACTTCCTCATGGCTTTGAGGGGGGCAAGACTGAATCAAATGGTGTTTTTTCCCACCAGAGAATCGGCTATCCTGGACCTGGTACTCACTAACAGAGCCAGGGTATCAGACATACAAGTGGAGATCAGTCTGGGTACCAGTAACCACAGGTCAATCTGGTGTCCATTAGCAAGACTAAGAACCCCTGCCACTCCAGAATCAGGGTGCTTGATTCCAGGAAAGCAGATTTCCCAAAAATGAGTGAAAGGATCAAGAACCTGCTAGCAACAGATACCACATGGAATGTGGGGGACAAATGGACAAAGCTGAAAGATGCTATAGCATCAGTCACAGCACTATACACTAAACAAAATCAGCAAGTCCAAAAGGGCAAGGAATCCCCTCTGGTTCTCCGAAGAGGTAGCTACTATAGTTATGAAAAAGAGAAAAGCTTTTGGGAAGTACAAGCAGACCAAGTCTGAAAAGGATAGAGAAGTCTACGAAGAGAGAAACTCAGTGAAGTTGGGAAATCTATTAAGGTGGCAAATACCCAGACCAAAGAAAAAGTGAATCAGGAAGTGAAAAGGGTGGACAAAATATTTTATCAATACATTCGAAAAAAAAGAAACAGCAAAGGAGGAATAACACGGCTGGCAACCAAGGAAGGACACGTGGTGGAAAACGACAAAGACAAGGCACAAGTTCTCAATGAATTATTCTGCTTGGTCTTCACACAGGAAGACATTGGTAAAGGTGCAGCACCAGCTAGGACAATTCCACATACCAGGAGAGCTGACATATCCCCCTTTATGAAAGAAAGGGTCCTTGAGGAGTTGTCTAAAATAAGGGTGAACAAGGCAATGGGCCCTGACGGAATACACCCAGGAGTTCTAAAAGAACGTAGGGATGAACTAGCCGCCCCACTTGCTGAACTGTTTAACAGTTCACTGGAACAGGAGATAGTACCACAGAACTGGAAAAGGACTACGGTTGTGCCATTGCACAAAAGTGGTAGCAGGAAACTACCGCCCAGTAAGTCTGAACTCAGTGGTGTGTAAAATAATGGAGACATTGCTTAAGGAAAGGGTAATGAACTACTTGAAATCAAGTGGGCAACGTGATCCAAAGCAGCAAGGCTTCACATCAGGATGTTCATGCCAAACAGATTTGATACAATTCTTCGACTGGGTTACAAGAGAAGTGGACCAGGGAGCAGCAGTGGACGTGGTGTATCTGGACATTAGTAAAGCCTTTGATACAGTCCCACACAGAAGGCTAGCCAACAAACTGTAGCAAGCTGGCATCAGTCATAAAGTAGTTAAATGTGTAGGACAATGAACATCAAGCTTGGACTTGCATACAGGGCTTGTGGGTCCCTTACAGTGGCTGCTTGACTTCCCCTTGCCAAAGGAATATTTCTCCCCTCCCTCAGCTATGGACCGACAACCTTCACCCTTACCACAAAAATGAGCCTTGCAATATGGGATGTGGCCCACAATAATATCTGCCGCTTTGCTCTCTCTGTCCCTCGGTTTACCCATCACTGTGACCTATATGAAAAACTACTCTGGTTGTCACCGAGTAACTATTACTTATTTGTCCTGGGCTGCTTCACAGACAAAATTATCCATAATGCCTGCCCTTCTGCCCTGTCAAAACTCCTTCAGCCAGCGCTCCCATCATATCAGCTCAGATCAGTTGACTCGCATCCCCCTCCTTGTTCCTAAGACTCATACCTTGTCAGATGATCGTACCTTTGCAGTCTTGCCCCTAAATTCTGCAATACCTTAACTGCACTCATTAGACATACTCCTACCTATTCCTTGTTTAAGTCCTGTCTTTGATCTCACCTGAAGTCTGCCTCAGCCTGTAACTGTCCCTAGCCCGTCTGGTATCTACTACCTGATCTGCTGTATGCCACCCATTGCTTAGGCCCCCACTTCCTGCCCTATGACAGACCCCTAGTTTTGCCTTTGCACATACTATTTCTTAACATGCCCTACTTAAATGCTCATATACTCTCCCTTGAGCTGTATATTACTCCGTACTGCACAATTGTCCTTGCCTTTTGCTTATCTGTTCATTATGCACGTTATTTGTTCTCATTGTTCACTGCCTATTTTAACATTTCCTTGTAATATTGCCTTACTGTTTGTTATTTTTGTCCTCAATATGTACTGCCTGTGCATCCCAACATTGTAATATTTTTTATTGTACTTTTTTTTACCAAACTCTACCTTATAATCTCCCGAGTCACAGCTGAAAACAGGCATTTCCTTGTCTAGTGTGCCTACCCAGTAAACAAAAGCTAATAAATAAATAAATGGATCACAAGCTGGCTGCAAGGCAGGACACAGAGGGTTATGATAAATGGCACCTTGTCCCAAGAGGGGGAAGATGTCAAGTGGCATGCCACAGAGCTCAGTACTAGGCCCCATCCTTGTCAACATATTCATCAGCAACATTGCTGCAGAACTGAAAGGGAAAGTTTGCCACTTTGCAGATGATACGAAGCTATGAAACAGGGTGGACACACAGGAAGGGATCGCAGAAATGGAGGCAGATCTCAGGATGCTAGAGGAATGGTCCAGGAACAGGAATGTAGGCTCGGGGTGGGTCAGAAGTTGGTCAACTGGGTGGCAGACTGGTTGACTGGCAGAAAACAGAGAGTGGTGGTAAATGGTATACAGTCAGAAGAGATGCAAGTCACAAGTGGGGTACCTCAGGGATCAGTCCTGGGGCCAGTCCTATTCAACATCTTCATTAGTGACCTTGCAGATGGACTAGAGGGTAAGGCTTGTCTGTTTGCAGATGACACCAAGATCTGCAACAGAGTAGATGAGCCAGATGGGGTGGGCAGAATGAGAAAGAGATCTGGATAAACTAGCAGAATGGTCAGAAGAGTGGCAACTGGGATTTAATGCAAAGAAGTGCAAAATCATACACATAGGGAAGAGAAACCCTGAAGCCACTTATAGGCTGGGAGGGGAGTTGCTAGCAGTCACAAAGGAAGAAAGAGACTTGGGCATCATCATCACTGATGACCTAAAATCATCCAAGCAGACCTCTAAAGCAGTAGGTAAGGCTAGGGGGGTGTTAGGGTGTATTAGTAGGGGTATCACAAGTCCTAAGAGGAGGTAATAATCCCTCTGTACAAGACATTGGTTAGGCCCCATCTGGAGTACTCGTGCAGTATTGGAGCCACACCTTCACAAGGACATTAACCAAATTGAGGCAGTCAGAGAAGGGCACCAAAATGGTGCAGGGACTGCATCAGAAGACATATGGGACAGATTAACGGAGCTCAATATGTATACCCTTGAGCAAAGGAGGAGAGAGGTGATATGATCGAGGCATTCAAACACCTTAAGGGCATAAACAAGGTGAAAAAGTCTAACATGTTTAAATATAAGAAAAATAGCAGGACAAGAGGACACAGCATGAGATTAGAGGGAGGCCGATTAAGGGGGAATGTGAGGAAATTCTTTTTCACAGAAAGGGTGGTGGATGCATGGAATGGCTTACCACAAGAAGTGGTGGCTATGAATACAGTGCAGGGCTTCAAACAGGCATGGGACAGGCATAAGGGAGCAATACAAATGACTATGAATAGATAGGTCACTGACAGAGCAAAGGCCGATGGCACATTTATAAGGTAGAAAAAGAAATGGGCAGACTGGATGGGCCTTGCGGTCCTTATCTGCCGTCAACTTCTATGTTTCTATGTCTATGAACTGGCAGTTGAGATTTAACACTAAAAAATGTAAAGTCATGTACTTCGGTAGAAGGAACCCATGCATGAAGTATGTACTGGAGGGGCAGCTACTAGAAGAAACAAAGCTGGAACGGGATCTTGGTGTCATGATCTCAAATGATTTAAAGGTAGGGAAGCAATGCAAAAAAGCAGCACTAAAGGCAAGCAGCATCCTCGGATGTATTGGTGGGGTATTACCAGTAGGAAGCGTGATGTAATCCTCCAGCTGTACAGGTCCTTGGTGAGACCTCACTTGGAGTACTGTGTGCAGTTCTGGAGACCTCACCTAAAAAAGGACATAGACCATCTGGAAACTGTGCAGAGACATGCCACCAAAATGGTGCAGAGTCTGCACCATGAAACGTACGAAGCTAGACTCAGGCAGCTAAATGTATTCTCCTTTGAGCAGAGGAGGAACAGAGGTGACACGATTGAGACATTTAAATTTGTTAAAGGGATAAACACACTAAAAACCTGGAAACTTTTCTGGGAAAACAGGGCTACACGTACTGGAGGACACATGTGCCTTGTGGGAGGTAAATTCAAAACAAATGTTAGGAAGTACTTTTTCACAGAGAGGGTGGTGGGCCCTTGGAACAGCCTGTCACTGGAGGTAGTAGCAGCCAAGATGGTCAGTGAATTCAAACAGGCATGGGATAGACAGTATAGTCACCTTTGCAAGACAAATGTATAGTGTGGGGTAGAAAACCCAGGCAGACTAGATGGACCACACAGTCGGCTTCTGCCACCAAATTCTTATTTTCTTATGATTTGCTGGAGGCAGGCCATAAGCCTATCCTACTGTCTGACCATGCTCTGGTAGGACTGGTGTGGAGACCTTGGCAAAGGATAGTAAGAACCCCATGTTGGAGGTTTAATCCAATCTTACTTGGTATGGAGGATTTTAAATATTGGCTGCAGAGTGAAATAGACTTCTCTTTTCAATCTAATATGTCCCCTGACACTTCCTCATTTATTTTATGGGATGCTTTTAAGTCTTTTTTGGGGGGGGATCATATCATCTCATATGCTTGGATATGGAGTCCCTTTCATCCTGAATCAGAAGCCTGGAAGAGGATATTTAGGCATCTTCACTCGATCAGGATGCGAAAACTCAAAAACTTATACAGTACAAAGATTGTTTGATGCTGTTTACTGCCAGAAGGCTGTAAGGACTCTTTTCTTCACTAGACAAGCATATTGGGAGTCAAGGGAGAAGGCGGGAAGACTCCTTGCTTATAACTTAAAAAAAAGGCAATGAGGCTCATGTACCTTTCTTAAAAGGGGAAGGGTGGTCATGGTCTTGGATGCAGAATGGATGGCGCACAGGTTTAGAGAGTTTTATTTGAAGTTCTATTCGTCCTTGGTCTCCCCCTCTACAGCCGAGCTTGAGTCTTTCTTCTCTAAGCATGTCTTCTCTCATCTAATGGATGAAGCTGCTACTCCCCTAGAGACTGATATTATGCTATTGGAGGTGCAACAGACTATTAGGGGCTTGACTCCAGGGAAGGGACCATTTACAGATGGGCTTAGCTCTGAATTTTACCAAGAGTTTGAATCCCATATTTCGGGCGATTGTTGGGGGTGTTGGGTGATATTGATGACTCTGGTACTTTGCCTGCTACCATGAGGGAAGCTACAGTCACTGTCCTGCCTAAGCCCAGAAAGGACCTGGCTATGTGTGCTAACTATTGCTTGATCTCTTTGGTAAATGCTGATTGCAAAATTTTTGCTAAAATATTGGCAAGGAGATTAGAACAGGTTCTTCCCCTTTTGATTAGCAAATGTCATCTGGGCTTTATGCGGGGACAGCAGGGCAGTGACAATCTCTGTGGGGTTATTGACCTCATTCAGGTGGTGATAAAAAGCCCATAGTCTGCAACACTTGTAGGGTTGGATGCTGAGAAAGTGTTCAACTCTGTAGAGTGGCACTACCTGCAGTTCATCTTATCCAGGTTTGGCCCTAAGTTTCGTCATTGGGTTGAGTGTCTTTATTTTAATCCTAAGGTGCAAGTCCCAGTTGATGGGGTTCTGTCGATCATTTTTCCCTATTCCAGGGTACCAGGCAGGGTTGCCCATTAAGCCCCATGTTATTTCTTCTGGCCATGGAACCTTTGAATTTAGCTATATGTCAACATCCGGATATCCGTGGTACAATTGTAGCCACAGACATTGCCAGCTATTTCCTGAAATTTATGTGATATTTCTAGAGAAATCTCCTGCTTTCTGCATTACCACAGTAGGGGCAGCAGAGAGAAACTCTTTGGAAATTTCACAAAATAGCTGGAAATAGCTGGCAATGTCTGTGGCTACTACTGTATACCTGTTGGGGAGACGTTTTATACTACTTTGCTATATGTGGATGATCTGCTTTTGTTATTGACAAAAGTGGAATCCTCTCTTCAAGCTTGTGAGGTGATTAACTCCTTCAATGCTATTTTGGGCTTACAGGTTAACTGGGGGGAAATTGGAGATTCTTCCCCTCTGCATTGCAGCTCGGGCTTAGGTACGTATGGGTCCCCACACCATAAATTAGTCGACAGCAGGGTTGAGGTATCTAGGTATGTTTATCTTGGGGAATCTTCAGGAAATGTGTTCTAAAAATTTACTAGAAGTTCTGGAGGAGATTAAGATGAAATTCTGGAGGTGGAAACATCTGGGTTTGTCTCTTTCAGGCAAGACTGCCACAATTAAGATGATGGTATTTCCCTGACTTTTTTATAGGTTAAGTAATTTACCTTTCCAAATCCCCCTGGGTACATGGGCTAAGATCGTTATGCTTTTGTCAAATTTTATTTGGGAGGGGAATCCCCTGAAATTTAGTAGGAAGATTCTTCGGGCTCTTGGTGTTTCGGTGGTTGGAATCTTCCTTGGTTGTAGGGATACCATCTGTGTCTAGGGATCAAGCAGACTTTCAGTTGGCTGTTTTCCACCTTCTCAGGATCTCCCTTATGGGTGGAGGTTAAGCCGCAGATTGTGGGAGGTATACCCTTGCAGGTTTTGTTGGCAGGTCCCGTTGCAAGACTAACATTTCCGATGACCTTCTCCTGGTGGGCATGGGGGTGGTATGTTAAGCTTTTAGGATGGGACTCTTCCTTCCTCGTATTCATGAACCATTATTGAATAATCCTGCAATATTGATGGGAGGGCGCCCAGTTGCTTGGAGTAGTTGGAAGTTGAGAGGTATCCAGGTAATTGGGGATGTGGTTGATCAAAAACTAGGCCTCTTGATGTCTTTTAAGCAGTTGTAGGATAGTCATCAAATTCCTTCATATTATCTGTGAAGGTATTTTCAGGTGCGACATGTCCTGTCTTCTCAGTTTTGTAACTCTCATTCTATTACGCAAACCCAGTTGACGACTCACTTACAGAAGTGTTTTTCAGTTTCTAAAGGTCATCTTAGTTTGTTGTACAAAGAGATACAAAAGATTTTCTTACCAAACTGGGACTATCACAGGTTGAAGTGGGGGGAAGATTTGGGTTTGGACCCAGATTCTGAGTTATGGTTGCGATGCTGGAGGGAAGCTCATAGGGCTTCTCCTGATCCCAAACAGCTATTACAGAAGAAATTGCTGAGTAGATGGCATTGCACTCCAGTTCAATTGGTAAAACTGGGTCTTTTAGGTTCAGGTTTGTGCTGGCGGTGCCTATAGTGCTCACGTAAGATATGTCACATATTATGGGATTGTGAATTGCCAAGGGGTTGGTGGGATACTATTATTAGGTTTTTGAAGGACATTCTGCAGCTCCCCATTCTGAGGTCCCCCCCCATTTTGAATTTTGTGGGACCCTACTATTTTTGGATATGTGAGTTATGGTGTATAAAGGGTTGCTTTTTGCTGCTGCTTTGGAGGCTAAGAGACTCCTGCTTTTGAATTGGGGGGCCACTGACGTGCCACCTGTACTTCAGTGGAAACAAGCATTAACCAACGCAGCGTCCTTCTCTCGGGTTATTTACTGGAGGGGAAATGCCCTCTCGCAGTTTCTTAAAATATGAGATAAGTGGTTGATCTCGATGGGAATTCAGAATGGGGATTTGGCAGAATGTATTTCAGCCTCAGCTTCTACTTAATTAATTCTTAAGTTGCGTGTAGCGAGGAGTGGAAGGTAAATGTTTCCAGTACTATATTGAATGTTATACTTGTTGGTTAATAGATATTATGATATTTTTACTTGTAGAGGAGTACTAGATGTTTTGCTTGTTATTTATGCAAGTTTATTGTGTGTAATCTTTCTTCTTATGTAGGACACCCCCTTTGATGTCTGTTTGGTGTCTGGTTATATAACTAATGAGGTCTGTGTTTCTGTGACTTTCTTTTTATAATAGACATGTGTTTCAAGTGCGTATACTAACTCAATAAAATGCTTATATACAAAAATGAATATAGATAGCTATAGTGCTTTTAATAAGGATAGGAAATAGAAAAAGGGAGGTGGAGTAGCAGTATATGTTAGAAATGATGCAGGGGTTGCTGAACTGGCCTTCAGAGAAACCCTAGTGGAATAAAATATGGATAAACTAACACTGAATGAAAGCAACCATATTAAAATGGGACTAGCTTGTAGACCACCCATTCAGGAGGTGACCATTAATGTAGAGTTATTTTCTTTCATTAAAGATGTGGAAAATTAGAAAAATATTGTACTTGTGGGTGATTTTAATTTTGCCAGGCATAAACTGGGACTAGGGAGAGAGTACAGCCATGCTTGAAGGAGAACTGTTGGACACAGTAGCATTACTGAACCTCAAGCAATAAGTAAAAGCCTACAAGGGGGACACATACTTTGGCTTGGTTTTAAGTAACATGGAGGCGCAAATCAAAAGGTGCAGCCTAGTTGAACCTGTATGTGGAAGTGATCATAATATGGTTAAATTTTAGATCAAGAATTGTGCAACCCATGCTCGAGTTACCAGCAGTTTATGGCAACCTGGACTCCCCTATCCATGCCACAAACAGGGCAAACAGGCCACCAGATGGCAGAAACAAAAAGGCATCACCAGTAGCATTGAGGTGATTACTGACTCAGCAGTTTAAAGGGATCAGGGGTTTAGGGCACAAAATAGCATTGGTATTTATTCTGGATTCTGGGGAGAGGTGCCAGGCATATGCTAGATCTAAAACTATCACAACAGGGGCCCCAATAACAATCCACACTAGAAGCAGAGATCTAATGTCCATACAGGAATTGGAATTGTGAAATACGGCTTTATTCTGACAAAAAGATGGCAAATTGCAGACAGGGTGGCCCCCCACGATTGGACCTGTACACTCACAGAAACAGACTTTTTTCTTCCAGAACAACACTTGCTAGGGCAGTTTCAAGCAACATTTTACCACACACAATTCAAACTTTCCATCCCGCTGTTCCAGGAACACCTGGACTTTCTTCCGACAAAAGTGTTTAATTGTGGGAGTTGGGACACACTTTAGTATACACATTTCCAACTTCCTAGCAAAGTATAATTTTTGTGGGAGTTACCACACACTTTAGGAAAAACATCCTGGAGCAATGACAACCGTTAACATTCCATGTTTAAACTGGTGCCCATAGTTAGCACTGACCGGGGAATCAAACTGGGGTTATGCCCACCCTACACCATGCTCAGTCTCTGCCCTTCCTTCTGGGTTACACCAAACTGGGTCCTTCATTTCCCATAAAATGCTAAAGGGCATCCAGAACCTTGACTTTAAACATTTCATTGTGGTGAAACAGGGGTCTTGACAGGTGCACTCTAGCCTTATCTGTGGGCACCTACACCTCAGACCAATCCCCAAAACACAGACCCATGAATCTGTACATACAGCTTGGTTGCTTTTCTTTTACAGACATAGAAAACTTGAAGGAAAAACCTCTCTAATTCCAGGTAGCTTTTCAGTTCCAAGCTGCACACCTTTTCTCTTGGCAGCTGAACCACATTGGGATCTTCAGAAGATTTCCCCTTGGCACCACTGAGATGCAATCTATTCAGACAGGTCTCCACCACTTCAGTTGGCATTGATGCTGTTCTCCAAACTAGGGTGAGAAAATTGACTGAAGTCCTCCTCGAAGGTGGTCCTTGCAATTCCTAGGATGAGGCTAAAAACTGCCGGTGACAAAGCTGTTAGTGTCGCCGCCCTGTCCAATGGAATTCTCTCCCTCCAGCTGTAAGGGAGGCCCCCTCAGTGTAGGTATTCAAGTCACTCTTCAAGGTTTTCCTGTTTGTGCAGGCTTTTCCTGACTCTGTTTTGTAAATGTTGCCCTTTTCTGTCCTGTTACATTGCTTGTCCCTAATTTTTTTATTTTCTTTATCTAATTACTTAATTCTTATTTATTATTACTGTAGTTTTTATGATCATTGCTTTTTATTGATGTGCTTCTTTTGTTGGTTTTTATGTATGGTGCCCTGAGCCTCCAGGATTGGCCATCTTTTAAATAAAATTTGCCTTACCTTATCTTCACCCAGTCAGCCACTGGACTGAACAGCAGGAAGCTTACTGCAGAGCTCCTGTCTGTTAGAGCTCCCACTTCAGAACTAACTGCACTACTGTCTGAACATCACAGAGATAATCTGTGTTGCAGGGCAAGGATCTCGGGTAATCAAGCTGATTACCAAAGATACAGGGCAGCCAGGAATAGGTGCACTAACCTTATCAGGATTGCCAAAGCTAATTTTTATAAGGAACAGATGAACAGGAATTGGGGAGATGGCAAGAGATTCTGGGAGAACATAAAGGATCTCCTAGGAAAAGTATATAGAAAGCACCCCACAATGCCTAACCTAAATGGCAACACCTCTAATGACCCTCACACCATCGCTGAATCCTTTAACACAGCCTACTCTGATCTGAGCTCTGTACTCCCCCCAAGCTACCTTCAGGCCAATGAACCCCTCCTGAATACATCTAGTTCTGCCCCTAAACTGCCTAACTTCTGTTTTAAGCGTGTCACTGTTAATGAGGCCAGGACATATGTAAAAAAGGTCCTAGGGAAAACAAGGCTGGGAAGTGACAGAATTGACATGAAGTTGGTTGCCATTGCTCTGGATGAAGTTATAGTTCCCATTTTGAAAATTTTTAATAAATCCCTTGCCTTGGCTAACTTCCTTTCTGTATGGAAGCTGGCACTGGTTAACCCAGTACAAAAAAGTGGTGATTGGCCGTGCACTGCTAATTAAAGGCCCACCTCAATACTCTCCCCTCTCTCTAAAGTGCTGGAGAGGATTGATGCAGACCAGATTACAGACTACCTCTAGAAATATAATCTCCAATGCCCCCTACAGCATGGCTTCTGCAAGAACCATAGCACTACTACTGCCCTGGTCGACTTCTCTAATTATGTCCATAAGGCCATGAACAGTACTAATCTTGTGGAATCTATATTCATAGATCTGTCCAAGGCATTTGACACTGTCAACCACTCCATCCTGCTAGAGCAACTGCTAGCACTGGGGTTGGCCATCGGCCCTGTCAAGTGGCTTCAGGACTACCTGTCTCTCAGGTCACAGAGCATTAAAATAGGAACAGTCATCTCCAGCACTAGACAAGTCTTTCTTGTACCACAAGAGTCCATACTGGGGCCCCTCCTGTTCAGTTCTTTCCTGAATGCTCTTCCAGCCACCTGTAAATGCAAAATAATATTGCACGCGGGTGATGTAGTTAGTCTTAGTAACGACTCCCAAATCAACACTTTATGAAGTGAACTACAAACTATCTTCCACCAACTTGAAGACTGGTTCAGTTCTGACCACCAGAGGGAGTTCTCAAGCAAGATGAAGCTGTAAGCTTTTAGCTCTATAGAGACAAGAACACATCCTACTGCCATCTGAGCTGCCAGACCTGCTAACCCCATCATTTTTGCAAGTATACTGTGCAGGAATATCTGAGGCACATTAAATCCGAATTTGAACCAATTCTGTTGAGGATTACAGGAATTATATAGACTGAAAAATTACTACCACAGCAGGGCTGCATTGTATCCACTGGGCCTCCCAGAAGACAGCAGCATGGCTTCCCAAAGTGAGACTGAGAAACACAAGCAGATGGACAGAATAGAACAGATGCTTACTAAAATTCTCTTGGATGTTAATGACTATAAACAGTAAACAGCATTGCACACTGAACAGATTGGACAATTACAGCATAAAACTATAAATAATGAAGATCGAAGCCTGAACACTGAGCAAATGTGCCATGAGCTCCAGAGAACACTTCGAGAGCAGAGTAGGAATTAACAACAAATGCATCTGAAAATTGATGACATGGAAAACAGGCAGATGAAATAATTTGCATTTCATAGGTCTCCAAGAAAAATCAGAACTTGGGGACTGCATTGCTTTCCTACAACTTATGCTGCCTATCATTCTCAAGATCCTTGATGGTCGTTTTGAAATAGAATGTGCACTCTGCTCACTGGCACCCATGCCTAGACCTGGAGACAATTCGAGACCTATAACTGCCAGGTTTTTATGATTTCAAGATAAGTTATTTATCCTAAAAAAGGCCAGAGAGCTGGGTTCCCTAGAGTAGCAGAACTGCAAAATTATGATTTTTTCCTGATTACTCAAAAGATCTGACTGCCCCCGGAGAGCTTTTACAGAGTCGAGGCTTGCTCTGCACTGGGCAAGGACAAATTTTTCCCTAAGATACCCTGTGCTACTAAGAATAATGCACAACGGGACCACTCAGCCATGGCTTATATATCTAAAACCTGGCAGAAAGCTACTACCGCCACCAAGGCATGACCTAGACTACCCAAAGCACCCACCACATACCCACAGGACATGGAAGTAACTCGGCACTCAGCTCCAGAATCCCAGAGTGCACAAACTCCCCGCTGGCTACAGGCCACTACCGAAGACCTTTGGATGATGCCCCCGAAAAGTAAGAGGAGGATAAAGCACTCAGAGGCTCAGCGAAGTTCTCCATGCAGGGAAAGTTCCCAGAGCCACAGTCATAGTGGCCACTCTGAACACCAAGCTGAAATACACCCATCGGTGGTAACCAAAAATTTATATATCCCTCTTCAAGTGGTATCAGACAGTGAGGACTATCATAATGCTCCCGCACCACCAGATACCGTTAAAAGAGACCCCTTCTTAGAAGATTGGGTGAATGGTGCCTCCACAAATGCTCACCAACAGGAGAAATTAGAAGTGGACTGAGATATTCCTAAGGGCTGTAATAACTTGATCTCCCAAATGACAGCCACCTCAGATGTGGATCCGCTCCAGCAGTACTCCTGGACCAAGGCACCATAGTTTTGGAAAAATAAGGACATACATTTCAATCCTCAATATGGAGACAGTTTTTTGAGGTATTTTGGTTGGCTGTTACTCTAACTGTAGCTTGCTAAGGGCTTAAGAAAATAAGTTTTGTCAAAATGTTGTAGTTGCTAGATACTTTCCATGCCACTCTCCTGGTAGCTGGTTAAGCTATAGGTCCTGGTCCAAAATATGGAAACTTATTGTTTGTTTGGGACAGCTAGTTACTGGTAGATGCGACAGGGCAAAGGATATTTGGACAATGCCAGACTTTTGAGGGATATTTATCGGGAAAGGGGGGAGCACTTAGCTGTATATTTTGGAGGTATGGAGCCCTATCTCTCCCACATTGAGTGGCAGGCTCCGTTGCAGAAAAGAGCGGCTCCTGTAACCCCCTCCCAATCTGCATATCCCCAGGACCATGCTGGCTAGGACCAAAATATGCCCTCAGCCTTTATAATAATCCTGAACATCATGACAGAGGCCATGGTACTGCTGCATAGCCAATTTTGTGAAAGGGAATTATAATGCTGTCTGCAATTGAGAAATATGCCCTTCGATATTACAGCCCTCCAGCCAAGCTGCAGCGCTCTGTGGATGCTCTATAGAAGATGTGCCCTGGTTGAAAACTATCACACAGTAAGGAAATTGTATGGATGTAGTGGGTTACAGTGGGAAACCCTCACAGGTATGATGGGGGGATTTTGTTGCCACTATAGAGCTGTTGATGCCTTGAGAATAACATCACAGTAACATAGAGGCACTAACGGTATGTGGCAGGCCCCTGTTATGCAGCATGCATTTGCAGTCTCGTGCCGCAAAAGAGTGTAATTACAGTCCTTCACCACACAATGCATTTACATTCGCAGAGCAATCTCCAGCATCTTAATGCTTGTTCATAATGGGATCACCTGCAGGCTTTGTGGGGGGACTCATCCCCCCCACAGCGGGCAAGCAAATTCACATGCTGTTTCACTCTACACTACCTTGTTAACTCAGCAATAAAACAACAGTAGATCCATTCCAAACTTGAAGGTAAACACACACTGGGAATGGTCAATTTTGGGTAAACTTGGCAGCAAGCTTGGGCTATGTGTCCCAAAAAGTTGTAATCTGCTGCCACCTAATGTTCAAAGTCCACAACCACTTCTAAGTGCAAAGTGATGATAGCACACATAAAATGTTTGAAGTAGGGTGCTTACAGGTGTTATGGGGAGACCTCCCAAGGGAAGGATTCTGCTAACACATTTAAATGGTACAAACTTATTTAATTGTACCTGGTTGACTCTCGTTTAAATACTTTAGCTTTGCATTGATGTTATATTGCTCTTGTTTTCTATATAGCGCCTTCTAAGCCCTCTTGTTGCTGATTTAGGCATGAATAAGGGAGAAAAAATCAAACGCAACCTTGACCATAGAAGCAATGCAGGGGCAGCCAGATCAGTTACCCTACGTTCCATACCTGCTCCCTCTCTCTTTAACCCCCACTCTGAGATAGGGGAAGTCTAGGGTAATAATTACCCAGCTGCTCCCCTAATCTTGGCAAAAGTACACTAGTTACCAACCAGTTGTCATTAGTATTTAGGCTAATGACTGGTATTACTGTTATGGTTAATAGGTATCAATATTTATTAATTTGTTTCAGTACTATGTATCTTGCACTTGAAGTGAGACCTGTTGAAAGTATGGCATATGGTGCTCCACCTACACTAATCGCTGTCCTGTTAATACCGATCTATAGCAAATGTCAGCACCAACAACAGTATAAGGTAAAACTTCCATGTAAAAGTGCATTCCAATCAATAGTGAAACATGGCAGAAGTTACCTGTCATAGCTGGAATGTGCAGGGGCTAAACTCCCCTATGAAATGGAAACAGGTGCTGACACACCTGCAGGAATTAAAATCCCAAGTGGTACTACTGCAAGAAATCAAGATCACGAAGGGGGAAGCCCAAAATCTAAGAAGGGGATGGCTGCGTATAGAGGTACATGGTGTGGCCAACACAAAAAAAGAGAGGGGTTTCTATATTAATCCACAAGAATTTGCACTGGACTCTCCAAAAGTCACAGAATGACTCAGATGGCAGGTGGGTATTAGCCCAATTCAATACTCCACAAGGCCCCCCGGGCCATACTGAATATATATGCACCTAATGAAGACTCCCCACAGTTCTTTCACTCCCTAGCCACCCAACTGCTCACCATAGTGAATCAACATATTCCCACGCTCATTGGAGATGAGTTTAATCTGACATTAGACCCTAATATGGATCGTAATCCTTGCAAGGTAGAACCCCATACCCAGGCCCTACACGCCGTACTGCTCTGGATGCAAGAGCAAGCTCTTATGGACATCTGGAGACAACATCATCCACGGATAAAGAACTGTGCCTATCAGTCCCCCGTCTCTGGATCCTTAAGTTGAATAGGCATGTGGCTCACCTCCTCTGACCTCACTCCTACTATAACAGCAGTTAACATCCTGCCGATTATAATATCCGATCATGCCCCTGTGCAATTAGACCTCCTAATGGGAAGCACCCCACACAAATCCACAAACTGGACGCTTGACCCCACTTTGCTTTTGGACCCCGGCATTAAGCCATCGATCCAGGAGGTTACCCAGCAAGTATTTCACTAACAATGACAATCATTCCACCTCCACAGCCACCTTGTGGGAAGCATTTAAGGCCATGATTAGAGGTGAGATAATAGGCTACGCAGCCAGAAGAGGGAAAGAGAGGGAGAAATGCATGAAAGATCTAGAAGGTGCTCTTAAGCATAAAGAATCTCTACTAAAAGCCACCCCATCCAGACTAGTAAAAAAATCACCCCTACAAATGGAGATTGTGGCACTTAGGCATGAAATCAATACACTTACTTCAAGAAAAGCTGAACTAGCCATCCTATGTCTTAAACATAAATATTGGCAGAGTGGAGAAAAAAATAGTAAGCTACTAGCCTACAGGCTTAAAAAACAACTATCAGAAAGGCATATCACCTCACTAAGCTGTAAGAATGGTATGAAAAGTACTGATCTTAAAGCAATAAATGCCATTATGGCTGATTTTTACCAGACACTATATACTACTTCTCCAACTCCATCCTCCCCACAAATAGCAGACTTTTTAGACAAACACGCCCTGCCTAAGTTAACCCAAACTCAGAGCTCAACCTTGGACAAACCAATCACAGCCTCAGAAATAGAAACTGCAATAAAAAGATTAAAACCAAAAAAGGCACCAGGGAATGACGGGATACCTACTGAATTTTACCAACTCCTAATTCCACAAATCTGCCCTATACTTGAAAGCCTCTTCACAGACCTGCCCAAATCCAAAACCTTCCCTCCCTCCATGTCAGTAGCCACAATTACAGTACAACCTAAACTTGATAAAGACCCCCAGTACCCAGCCATTTACAGGCCCATTTCGGTAATTACTGCAGATGGCAAAATATATGCAAAGGTGCTTGCAACAATACTAGATAACCTATTACCTCAACTGATCCATCCCTCACAGACAGGGTTTGTCAAGGGTAGACTAAACTCGGACCACATTCAAACACTCATGGATCTGATGTCCCCTGCTGCCAAATGCCCCTTCCCTTCAGTGGCAGTCATGAAAGACTTTGAAAAAGCCTTCGATTCCATTGAGTGGAATTTCCTGTATGCAACTCTGGCACATTTGGGCATAGGCCCATACTATATATCCACCCTGCATGCTATGTACTCAGCCCTGAAAGCACAAATTTTAACTACTTCAAACTTATCAGCCCCCATTTCTCTATCAAGAGGCACAAGGCAGGGATGTTCTTTATCCCGTTTACTATTTGTCCTGGACATCGAGCCACCTGCAACAGCAATATGACAACATCCTAAAATTAAAGGTATACCAATTAATGACCAAACATAAAACTCTACTTTATGTAGACAACCTGCTAGTTCTCTTAGATCAAGCTAAGCAATCTGTCACACCCCTACTAGAAACTTTAAACAACTTCTTAAACCTCTCAGGCCTCAGAATTAACCATCTCAAATCAGAAATCGGTCCACTGAACAAAATAGCCACTTAACAACAATTCTCATCTTGCCCCTTACGGTGAACCCTGGAGTGTATAACCTACCAAGGTATAAAAATTACCCACAAAATCCCAAACATGTGTGTCCTGAACTTCTAAAACCTATTACCAAAAATCTAACTCAAACTGGATAGATGTAAATCACTACATTTATCCATGGTAGGCGAAGTGGAAGTGATCAAAATGATCACAGCCCCAAAAATCTTTCACTTGATCTCCCATATACCTTCCCACATACCAAATCAATGGTTTGATCAAATAGCTTCCTTAGTTAGCACATTTCTATGGGATGGGCAGAAAGCAAGCTATAATAAAAATAAACTAAGAACCAGCTGGAAGGTAGGGGGCTGGATCCTCCCATGATTCAAAGGATATTGGTAGGCATTCCGCAATGCACAGTCCTTGAGGTGGCTTCCATTGGATAGCCACTCCCTTCCCCTATGGACTCACATTGAGATAGCAATGTGTGACCAGATAAACCTTATTTCCTATCTCAATACCATTCCTCATCCCCCCTCCTTGCACTCTGGTAACAGTGAAGACATTATACTCAGCCTGGTGTTAAATGAGTAAATGGCTACGCATACCTCTGGAACACATCCCCTCCATCCCATTATGGCAGAACATTAATATAAAGATAGAAGGGAAGCTAGTATACTGGCGAGAATGGGCTGTTAAGGGCATACGCACCATTTCTGACTTGTTAGCCCCATATACCACCACATTGGACTATTTTCAATCACTTAAAACTCGTTATGGTCTTCCCAACTCTGACTTTTGGAAGTGCCTCCAAATCCACAGCTCCCTTGGACAATTATTAGCTCAAATGAGCCAGCCCCCCTGTCTTGATGTACCCATCTCACCAGTTGGATAATGGACCAAAACTTTAAAAGATAGAGCAGATCTCATATATTCACATATTAGAGAGGCAATCCCTGACTAGACAATTTCATCCACAGCTTCTTGGACCACAGCTTCGCAGGTTCCCATCTCTGAGGAGCAATGGTCAAAGTACTAGCATACAGCCCATGAATCACTTAAAGACCCCAGGAGTCGACTTATACAAAATAAAATCCTTCACATTTTGTACTGGACACCTAAAATGCTATATAAGGCCAAAATCACCCCCACACACCTGTGCTGGAGATGCTCTCAACCACATGGAGATCTATCTCGCATCCAATGGCACTGCCCGTTGGTCCAAACGTTCTGGTCACAAGTAACTAGCCTCATGAGTCATGACATTGAACAAGTGTCTTCTGCTACATAATTGACTCATCACTGTCCCTACTGGCAATAATTTCTCTAAACCTGACCAATGCACGCTGTATCAGGCCTCTAACCCTACTTGCCTATGACAGTTCTTAAGTAAATATCAGCATATAAATACTTAAGGTAGTTAAAGCTATAGAATATCCTGTCTGTTGGTATACTACCTTACTCTGCAGACAGTTGATAAGCAGGTCGAGCTAAGATTACTCAAATAATACCCTTTCCCTAACAACCTGGCCAAGGCACAAAGGTGCCTATAAGGGTGAGGATGCGCGGAAAGAGCTCCAATCCAGCATGGTATATAAACAAATTTAAGTTTGAAAGGCACTCAAACAGGTACAGGTTATGAACCCTGGGTAATTTTTTTGTTGTGATTTATATGCCGATAAGTAGGTACAGCATATAGATAATTCTTTACAGTAATGATAGGCCTTAGTCACTCCTGTCATGCATGTAACAGGTTGGCAATACAAATGTAATACAACTGTTTTGTTTTTTGAACTTTGTTTTATGTTTATGTTTGAAAACTCAGTAAAATTATTAACTTAAAAAAAAAACTGGTTCAGTTCTCAAAAACTGCTGTTCAATTATAAGAAAACTAAGACCATGCTTATCTCAAGTCATCAGTACAAATAAAAAATACCCATCACTATATATCACCAACAATAAGGCAGTACTTCTTGAACAAACGCACTCATTCAAGTACCTCCGGGTCCTGATTGATGATACCCTCTCCTTCATGCCGCTCATAGACCTGTTGGTAAAGGTGATAAACACCAAACTAGGGGTCCTTTACAGACACAGGCATTATCTTACACTTAATGCCCTCCACCTCGCTGTGTCCAGCTTCATTTTGTCTAGCATTGATTATGGGCTGATCATTTACAGGGCAGCATCTGACACTGCACTCAGGCGGGTAGTCACAGCCTTCAAAAAGACAAGCAGACTAACACTAGGAGCAGATAATCTCACACATTTCTGTACTCTATACGAACAAACCAAATGGCTTAACCTGAATAACAGGATAAAGTATCAGATATACCTCCTTGGGGAGGGGGGCATTGCTAGGCCTTAGACCACCCTGTATTGTAGATACACTACAAGCTACCCAATACAACTACGATACCAGGGGAAAGACTAGATGCCAGCTCAGTGTCCCTTTCAGAAGAACCCCTCTTGGCCAATGATCCTTTGCCCACAGAGCCCCTCTTTGGCTGAGTGCGATCCCTGCTGAGATAAACAACATAGTAAACCTCTCCTCCTTTAAACTAGAATTGAAACAACACCTTGCCTCTCTGGGAAACTGTGCTTGTAGGAAGGTGACTTGACCTACTCATTTGCCAGTTCTGCTTGACTCTCACTGACACACCTTTGTCCACTGCTAGACACCTCCTCTCACCCCTGACAACATATTCCCATATGGCATTCCAGGTATCCTTCCTACACCCCTCCTCCCCACCTCATGAACACTATCCTCCAGTTCTCACCTCCTTTTATTACCCAGCACTTAAACCCTTTCCTGTCCTCCCTATCCCTCTTAATATTGATACAGGTTTCTTGTATGTCTCACCACATTGCCAACACAATTAAGAAATTAGCAAAATTGCTAAAGATAATTATAAATTGTTTTATAACTCTGTAAATGGGAAAAGAAAGTTAAATAAGCAGGTGGGTCCTCTAGAACAGAATGGCAATATTTATAAGCAAGGAACACAATATGACAGCTACGTTTAATGGCTGCTATTGTAGTGTCTACAGAAAAAAATTATATCAAAAGGATAGTAAATTCAATAAAGGAGACTTGTCCCAGAATACAGATTCAAGTAGAAAAGATTAAATCAAGACTACAGAGAATAAATATAACAAATTCAGTGGGGACTGATGGGCTACACATAAGAGTGCTAAGTGAGTTGACTGTGGAACTGGCAGCACCGATAGCAAACATTTTTCAAAAATCAGTGGATGAGGGGCAGGTTGTAAAGGGATGGGTGAGGCCATAGTTATACCACTACTTAACAAGCATTTGTCAATGCCAAATGTTGTCTTGCTGGCATTGGCATTGGTAGTGCAGGAGTTAGAGAGATGCATAATAGGAATGGCAGTGAAGTATTGAACTGACACCAACCCCACCCCCAGCCTGCAGAGACTGACAGGCATTGGGATATGCCTTTGGGTTGTCAGCCATAACGCTCATTCCATTTCACCTCACCCTACCCTACAGACACTGACAAGTGTTGTGATGTGCTTTGGGGTCTTCGGGCCTTACACTCACCCCATTCCACAAGGAAACATGCAGAGATGGGCTCAGTATAGGAGAATGGGTGAACTTTGCAGCTGAAGACTTCAAGGCACACCTCAATGCCTGTCACTGGCTGCAGGGTGAGGGTCGAGGTGGAATGGCATGAGCATTATGGCCAACGATCCCAAGTCACTCCCCTGACGCCTGTCAGTCTCTACAGGATGGGGTGTTATGGTTGAAAACCCTAACGCCCCAGGCATTTGTTGGTATTTTCACTCCAAACTTTCAACATGGACTTTTTGTGATCCCACCTCATGAACAGTGGCACTATCAGTTTGTTAGCCGAAAGGTGATTTTGCACAGCGACTGCGCCATTTGGTGCCACAGGTAAGAAAACACATTTTGGGCAGGATGTGAAAATTGACAACTATACTGTTCATGAGTAGGCGTAAAAAAATGGCAGTGTTGAAAATCTGGAGTGAAAATATGAAAAAATTGGTGAAGTCATGAGCGTGAATAGAAACTGTGCAACGCACGCCCATAATGCAATTAAATTATGTTTGGGATTTTTTTAATCACATTTTCAACATAAGCATTTTGGGACCTCACCTCATGAACAGTGGCACTGTGATTTTATTAATCTGTCCTGAAAGTTGATTTCCCACAGTGACCACACCATTGTTTTACTTTCATCCACCTTAGACCATTCCTTTGTCCCTGCCCCTAGACAACTACTACTCTTCTCTCATCCCCTACCCTCTTCCTCTCACCACTATCCCCTCCCCGCTCCTCCCCTCCCTGCTCTACTCTCCTAATGCCTTTGGCCACATAATGGCACTTATTGTATGCTGTATATATTTCTTTTCAAATGACTGTTTTCTCACGTTTTTCTGCATTTCTGTGTACTTTACACTGTCCAAATTGTATTTGATTGAATCATGCTGAACTGTTTTTCCCCTAACCCTGAAGTTGCTTGTATGTTGATCCCCCTCCTCACTGTTCTACATATCTCATGTGTTGCGTCACATGTATACGCATGTATTTGCATACTCATATTTTTTCAACTTGCATCCTCCTGGGTTATGCCTAGTGCACCCACCCAGTTACCAAACAAATAAATAAATTGTGCGCCACAGGTGCGAAAACACATTTTGGGCAGGATGTGAAATATGACAACTGTACTGTTCGCAAGGAGGTGTGAAAAAATGTCAATGTTAAAAATCTGGAGTGGAAATATAAAAAAATTGTCAAAGTTACGAGTGTGCATGTAAACTGCACAATGCACGCTCGTAATGCAGTCATTTTTTGGAATTTTTTCACCAGATTTGCAACATGGACTTTTTGGGACCCCACCTCATGAACAGTGGCACTGTCATTTTGTTAATTGGTTCTAAAAGGTGATTCCACACAGTGACTGCAAAATCACCTTTTGGGACCAAGTAACGAGATGACAGTGCATGTGTTGATGAGGTGGGGTCCCAAGAACCCCATGTCAAAATTCTGCTACCAAAATTCCCCAAAGTGACTGAGATATCCACCTAAGTTGAACCCCCCCCCCCATTGCCTGTTATTATAAAGCTTACCACATTTTGTTCAGTTGGCTTTTGAAGAGTTCAGACGTGTTCCTACTCTACAAAAGATCGCAGCACTGGCCCACCAGAGGTAGGTATGGTGTTAGGGGTGAAGTAAGGTAGAGGGTGTGTGGGGATGAAGAAAGACTTTTTTTTTTTTTACAGGCAAAAGAAAACGAACTTCAGGGGAAGGTTTTCTTTATTTACAGGTAAAAAATGATTTGGGGCACACTGGGGTGGGCTCCCAGTGTGCCATGAGTTTGGGGGGGAATGATGCCAATGGGGATTGGGCACCCCTGTCGGCAAAGAAAGTGTGTGTGTGTTGGGGGGGGTTGACATGATACCAAAGGGGATTGGGCACCCCCGTTGGCAAACAAATTGAACTGGGCGGGACATGCTGAGATGGGGATTGGGCATCCTCACTATCGGCTTTGTGGGGATTGTGTGGTGGGTGGCAGGAGCTGCCATATTTATTGGAATGTTTCACCAGGAAAGGCATGTAACAGAACCTTGTCATCTGATGCTCCAATGAGGAAACTGCACCTCACTGGAACGACAGATTTCTTTCAACTCTGTGGCTCTCTTTGAAATTGCTGTCATCGCCAGCATGCTCACTGATTGACAGCTGAGGGACGCACCAACTAAAGCATCCCCTGTATTGGCCATAACACTGACAAACCTTTGAAAGTGTTACTACTGCAAGATGTTGCTTGCGCATGCGCAAGCCAACGAAACAACATGGGGGAGGAGTGTATTAATGGTTGTCCAGAAACAAATCAAGTCTAAATTTTTAACCTTCTGTGACTCTACTAACTTCACTGTATGACAGAAAATTGTTTACATATAGAATTTTTGTCTAGAGATTTATGAAAGTAAGCTACTAAAAACTTTACGACAAAGAATATGTATTTGATTAAACACAAGAACATAAGGAAAATCCTCTCAATATGCTCTTCATTTGCCACAAATCTCAAAAACAAAGGGATATATTTTGCTATAGCATGATGTCCACAGCCTGCTTAAATCCCCCCTTCTTGAAATAAGACAAATTAATGCTTCAGAATATAAAATGATCAGGAATGTTAAACTTTCAGAGCTCTATTAAAAAGATCTACAAGCTGGTGAAATAACAAGTCGTGTACCTTTTCGGATCTCAAGAAGAACAATGCTTAGGATGGATGTACTTTTAAAATACAGGAAGATTAAGGAACAAATCTTTTGCCATTATTTTTGCCCTTTTAAAAAAACAGCTTTTAGGAACTATGGTGGTATAAATCTCACTGCATGAATTGGATTACAGTAACTCAAGCAAGTACTGACATGGCAGAGTGTTTTTTTCTTCCATTTACATTCCAGTACCTTAGAATCAGCTAAGATCCTTTCTTTGCTCCCTAAAAGGGAGGGAACAAGTGCATTGGTCTTTTTTGGGCTAAATAGTCCAGTAGTATGACAACTTTCCTTTTAGAGATCATAGGAGAGATTTTTATTTAATTATTTCAAAACTAGGAAAACATCTTTGAGCCAAATGCTCATTTACAAAGGTTCTGCATCAAATGATACAATACATACAGTGAAACAATAAAGGACACAGAGAAGTGCATCAAAGCAAAACTATAATGTCATTCAATATGCAAGAAGCAACTGTTGGTTACTTAAGGTCAACACAGAAAAAACACAACAAGTTGGAAAAGTACACAAACAGTACGGTACATCACAGATTGTAATTTCAGGTGATACAAGGAAACATTACAGAAGCATTCCATGTATGGGTATTGTAATAAACAGCTGGAGGGGCGAGTCAGCCCAGCTATCTCTTGTCGAGATCAGCAGAGGAAATTAGTGCAAGTAGATGGAGAGGGCAGGTAAAGTCAGGGTGGAGCGATGGTTGGAAATGGGTGGGATGAGATGGAGAGGGAAGGTCGGGAGGAAGAAAGAAATACCTATGAACCACAATCCCAGTATACCAAGAGGGGGTGCAGAGGATTACAGCAACAGGGGTCACAAGGGATGGAATAAGGAAAGGGTAAGGGAGGAGGGAAAAGAGGTAATTAGAAAAGCAGTGAGGGGGTTAAGGTGGATTAGGGTAGCAGGGAAAGGTGCACAGATGCTAGTATGGTGTGGAAAGTGATGCACCCCAATAGTTATATTAGCAGTGTAAAGCTCAGCATAAGCCAAAGTCCATAGAATGGTACAGGTGAGAGGGGTTTGGAGGGAAATGGTAGCATAGGGGGCAATGAGGTAAAGGTGTACCCAGGTAGAGTATGTGAGGACGGCATGAGTTTAGAGACTACCGGGGGCAAGGTCCATGTACAGATGTTTGGAGATTGGATTGATCCTGTTTACATTCAGAGGCTGAAATTCTTAAAGGGTTCCTCCTCCTAATCCTCTCAAATAATTCATTCTGGAATGTTATATGCCTTTTTATGCTACATAACAACCCTGGAAATGTGCAATAGATTGTTCATTGTTAGGTTTCTTGTATAGGGTTTTTATTGTTCAGTATGTACAGTACCTTAAGTTTTTTTTTTAATTGTCATTCCTTTTTGTATGTCTGTTGTAATAACAGAAATGTAGGTCAAACAAAATGTACCTAGCTACCTACAATGCTTGGATTTTGGCAAGTTGCTAACTCTGCCCCTTCCCCTTAGAAGACTCATAAAAAAGCTGAGAGAACTTAGGATGGGAAATAAAATGGCTATCTGGTGAGCAATTTCTGGGGTGGGAACACAGGGGGAGGTGATGTTGTAGTTGTAGTAGTAGTAGTTGTAAATAACATTATTTTTAGACAGAATTAAATGTTTAGGACCTGATGTCCCTGTTTGCAGTGTTGTCCTATAGGGTTATTTAATCAGTTAAAATGGACATTGACGCAAACAGTAATTGACGCAAACAGTAATATAAATAACAGTAAATACTGAACAGTCTTACAAACCAAGTTCATATACAAATCACGGATGTTCAGCTGCTACAGTTATGATGCAAGATTTCATCAGTCATCTTTTTAAAAGCATCCAGTTTAGTCTGATTTCCAGCTTCAGGAGTTACTTTGTTCCAAGTTTTGGTAATCAAGTAATTAAAAGTAAGTGAACCATACTTAGTTTGTATTTTAGGTATCACCAACCCCCTGTTAACAATATCCTTCATTTGGTACCTTTGTTAGATATTTTCTGACATGTAAATGTCACCTCTGAAATTAGACCTTTAATATTTTAAAAACCATAAATGTTTTTAATTTTTCTCAAGTACAAAGGGTCCCAAGTCAATTCTTTGTATACTGTACATGACAGTGATTAATTCCCTTTGGGCTACATAGGGTAAATTTGACCAATTTATGGGGGAATGTTGGCTATGGCAGTGGTTAAGGTCCCCTACTAAATGGGGAACATTTGTGCACAATGAATGTCAAGTGTGGGGAGTCGTAAGGGTTGATGCTTGGGCTGGTGCTGTTCAATGTATTCATGAGGGATATCTGTGAAGACATCAAGGGCAAACACTGCTTTTTTCAGACAACACCAAGCTCTCTGTCAGGGTTGATAGTGAGGAATGGGTCAGGGACTTGAAGGAGGACTTAGAGAAACTGGAGAGATGGTTTGGAATCTGACACCTGGGCTTCAGTACCAGTGGCATTGGCAGTGGCTCAATAGGTAGCATGCTCACCTTTGAGACTGTAAGATTAGAGTTTATGGCCTCTAGCCTCACCCCAGGCACTTGTGGTAATTCCCAGAACTGACACTGTAGTGCAGTACAAGGGGGATACTGTCCTTTTGAGGTGACATGATTTGGATGAGACATTAACCGAGGTCCCTTTTGCTCATCTCTGGTCGCTGTTCAGGTGGAAGAAAAAGATCCCATGGCATTTATCAATGAAGAGTAGTGAAGTTTTGCCACTGTTATTGCCAACATTCCCCCTCAATAAAACAGGTTCATGTTAGTCCACCCCCCAAGACACCCCTTGAAACAAGCCGTCACTGCTTAGTGTACCTTTTCTGGTAAAAATTTACAAATAAATTAATACATAAATGCCAAATTGTTTAAGGTTTTGTACATTGGAAGGAAAATGAGTGTCAGATAAAGGTTGGAGGGTGACCACAAAGGTATCAGATGAAGGAACCTACCATGCCAATGAATCATAGAAGCATAGAAATCTGTCGGCAGAAGAAGATCCCTTGGCGCATCCAGTCTGCCCATAACCCCGCCTCCCCAGGAAGATCCCCTTCATCCCAGCCTGCCCTCTGCTCGCCAGCCCCATGTGCTTGTCCCATGCCCTCTTAAAACTCTCCACTGTATCCATCCCCACCACCCATTCCAGCAGCCTGGTCCATGGCTGTACCACCCTCTTGATAAAGAACATCCCCTTGATATCCCCCCTGAATCTGCCCCCTCCAGTTTGAGGGTATGTCACCTAGTGGAATTGTTCTTACTCAATTTGACTATGCTGTCAACTCTCACCCTGTTTATGCCTCTACCATGTCCCCCCTCTCCCTTCTCTCTTCCAGTGAGTACAGGCCGCGTTCCCCCAGCCTCTCCTCATATGACCTTGCCCTGCAGCCCCCACACCATTTTGGCTGTTGTTCTCTGGACCCTTTCCAACCTGTCCTTATCACTTTGCAGGTATGGCCTCCAGAACTGTACCCCATATTCCAGGTGTGGTCTGACCATGGTTTTGTACAGCGGCAAGATCACCTCCCTCCCTCCTCTTGCTTGTGAACCCCCTTTCTATGCATGTCAACATTCCTAGAGCCTTTCCTGCTACTCCTTCGCATTGACTACGAACTGTCAGATTGTCTGAGATGGTTGTCCCCAGGTCTTTTTCCTGCTCTGTCTCGTTCAGCTCCTTCCCCCAAGTTGGTATTTTGCTTTCAGGTTGTTTCATCCAAAGTGCATGGTTCTGCGCTTTTTTGTGTTGAACCGTTATTGCCACCTTTCTGACCACTCCTCCAGCCTGGCCAAATCCTCCCTCATATCCGCCAGCCCCCTTCTGCCATATCAACCCTGTTATACAAATTTTCATGTCGTCTGCAAACAGACACACCTTATCCCATAGGCCCTCTGTGATGCCCCCAATGTATATGTTGAAAAGTATGGGTCCCAACACAGACCTCTGGGGAACCCCACTCATGACCCTTTGTTCCTTCAAGTGCACCCCATTTACTATGACTCTCTGAGTTCTCCCCTTCAACCAATGTCCCACCCATCTCGTGAGCTTGTTCCCCACCCCCAAGCTGTCCACCTTGCCCATCAGTCGCCTGTGGGGGATGGTATCAAATGCCTTCCTGAAGTCCAGGCAGGCCATGTCCACTGCCCACCCTGGTCCCATACCTCCGTCACTCTGTCGAAGAATTCTATCAGGTTGGTCTGACAAGACCTGCCACCCGTGAATCCATGCTAATTGTCATTTAGGAGGCCCTCCCCCTCTAAATATGTAATCAGCCTTTCCTTAATTAGTGCCTCCCTCAGCTTACCAACCACAGAGGTCAGGCCAACTGGGCGGTAGTTTTCTGGCTCCTCCCTCTTGCCCCCCTTATATAGTGGTACTACCGCAGCCTTTTCCAGTCCCCAGGAACCCTTCCCTTGTGCAGTGACAGGTTGAATAGTCTCGTGAGCAGCGTTGCCAATTCCTGTTTTAACTCTTTGAGCACCCTCGGATAAATCCCGTCTGGCCCAATTGTCTTGTCTGTCTATCTACAGCTTGCCTAATGAGGAAAAGGACTAAGGAGTAGCAGTCATGAGCAGCTGTAAGTCAACTGCACAATTTAGCAAGTCGGTGGAAAAACAAACAGATTGCTGGGATGCAAACACAGGGAGATCAGCAGCAGAGGAAAAGAGGTAATTCTGCTCTTATACAGATTCCTGGTGCAAGCACATCTTGAATACAATCTACAATTCTGGAGTCCTCATCAGAGGAAGGATGTAAACAAACTGGAAGCAGTGCAGAGAAGAACCGGTAAAATGATGTGGGGCAGAATGGTAACTCATATAAGCAGTGTCTGGATAACCTGAACATGTACTCACTTGAGACGAGGAGACAGTGGGAGGATATAATAGAAACCTTTAAGTACATGAAAGGATAAGGTGGACTCTAGAGAACTATTTTGACATAGCAAGATTACCTGTACCGGGGGAATGGCAGCAAGTTGGTGAAAGGTATGCTAGGAAGGAGGCCAGGTAGTACTAGTTCATAGAAAGGGTGGTGGTGGGTTGAAACATGGTACCATGGGTAGTGGTTAATACTAAAACCATAGAGGGCTTCAAGAGAGGGACAATATTTATAAGGGGAAGATAATGGGACAGGGAAGGGGGGACTTGGACCAATAAAGTACAAACAGCCTCCATATCTGGCCATGTCGACAGACCATAAGGCCTTCTTCTGTCAACATTTTCTATGTTTCTATCCTTTTCCACCCGTCTACTTCAGTTTTGGAACTGGCACATCCCTACCTCTACAAAAGTCCTACCTACTGACAGCAATGTGTTGGATTTGGTGAATATCAAAATCAGTCTGGAATGCACCTGGAACTGGAATGATTCCAGTTTTCTTATTAGCACTCGCTGGTATAACCACCTGAAGTATACAAGAATGTCCACATCATTTGCTGGAATGCCCACCCAATCTGCTGGAATGGTTGTCATGATCCAATTCAATGGCCCCTGACCCTCTGGGATGCCCACTGCATCAGAATGCCCGCAGGGTCAGTTGGGCATTTTAGCAGGTCAGGCTGGTGTTCACGTGGGTTGAGTTGACTTTTTGGGAAGTTTTGGCGGGCATTCTGGAGGGTTGATCTGGGCAGTTTGGTGAGGCAGGCATTCTGCCATAGTGGGTATCCCTAGTGGGTTATAGCAGCTATTCTGGTGGGTTGTGGTAGCCATATCAATGAGTTAGTATGGCTGATTCAGCTATTTTGGCTAGTATGTGGGCATTGTGTCAGGTGTCAAAAGAAAAAATGTAACTGTTCTCATCCCAGCGCATTCAGGTTCTGCATTAATTCAGGTTTTCACCTATTCTGGCAATGTTTCAGTAATGCCACTGGCAAGCAAATTTAAAAAGCATTTGTCAATGCCGAATGTTGTCTTGCTGACATTGGCATCGGTAGTGCAGGAGTTAGATAGATGCATAATAGGAATGGCAGTGAAGTATGGAAGTGACGTCAACCCCACACCACCCTACAGAGATTGACAGGCACTGAGATGTGCCCGTGGGCACTGGCCAAAATGTTCATGCCATTTCAAGTCACCCTACCCTGCAGACTGTGACAAGTATCACATTGTGCCTTGGGGTCCTAGGGCCTTACACTCACCCCATTCAGCCATAATGCTCATGGCATTTCATCTCACCCTATCCAGCAGACACTGACAAGTGCTTAGGTGTGCCTAGGGGTGTTCGGCTTTACAGTCACCCTATTTCATAAGGACATACTCTGAAATGGGTGCAGCATAGGAGAATGGGGTGAACTCTGGGGCCGAAGAGTGGAAGGCACACCTCAATGCCTGTCAGTGGCTTGAGGGTGGGGGTGGTATGGTGTGAGCATGACAGGTGGCAATGTAAAGGCACACCCCTGACGCCTGTCAGTCTGTACAGGGTGGGATGTTATGGTTAGAAACCCTAACACCCTGGGCATTTGTTGGTATTTGCACTACAAATTTGCAATACAGCCTTTCTGTGACCCCCACCTCATGAAAGTGTTTGGGACCTCTGTTCATGAATAGTGGCACCATGATTTTGTTAATCTGTCCCAAACATTGATTTCTCACAGCAACTGTGCCATTCTGTGCCAGATGTGGGGGAAAACACAGTTCAGGCAGGATGTGAAAAATGACAGCTGTACCATTCATAGGTAGGTGTGAAGAGATGGCAGTGTTGAAAATCTTGAGTGAAAATATTAAAAATGCTTGCATTTATGAGCATGCGTGGAAACTGTGCAATGCACTCATAACACAGTCATTTAGTGGAATTATTTCACCAAACTTTCAACATAGGCATCTTTGGACCTCTGGTCATGAACACTGTCACTATAATTTTCTTCATCTCTCCTGAACATTGATTTCCCACAGCGACTGTGCCATTGTGCGTCAGTTGTGCGAAAACACATTTCAGGCAGGATGCGAAAAATGACAGCTGTACTGTTCATAAGGAGGTGTGCAAAACTGACAATGTTGAAAATGTAGAGTGAAAATAATACAAAATCTTAAAGTTACGAGTGTGCATGGAAACTGTGCAATGCACCCTTGTAACATAGTAATTTTATGGACTTTTGTCAACAAATTTTCAACATAGGCATTTTAGGACCTCTGCTCATGAACACTGTCACTGTGATTTTCTTAATCTGTCCTGAACACTGAATTCCCACAGCGACCGTGCTATTCTGCTCCAGTAGTGCGGAAACACATTTTGGCCAGGATGTGAAAAAAGACACTATACTGTTCATAAGGTGGTGTGAAAAATGGCAATGTAGAAAATCTGGAGTGAAAATATTACAAATTTATGGTTACACCTGTCGCGAGAAACTGCACAGCAGCGCCATAAGTGTCATTTTTAGGAATTTTTTCATCAAATTTGCAGCATAGGCTTTTTGGGAGGCCACCTCATGAACAGTGACACTGTCATTTCATTACTTGGTCCAGAAAGGTGATTCCGTGCAGTGACTGCAAAATCGTCTTTCGGGACAGAATAATGCCATGCCAGGGCCTGAATTAATGAAGAGAGGTCCCCAGAACCCCATGCTGAATATTTGGTGCCAAAAGTCAGAAAAAATGGTCAAGATATGCACATAAGTTTAAAAAAAAAAAAAAAATATTAACGCCATTATACAGCTTACCAGCATTTCTTCAGTTCACGGTCAGCTTTGAAGAGTGCAGACGTGTTCCCGGTCCACCGAAGATCGTCGTGCTGGGCTCCAGATGTAAGTATGGAGTGAAGGAGGGGTGTGTGGAGATGTGGGGCTGTGCAGAGATTGGGTGCGGGTTGGGGAAGGGGCACCAAACTCAACGAGGGACCATATTTAAAATTTTACGTGTAAAAAAATTAAATAAAATTGCCCAGGAAGGTTTTCTTTTTTTGCAGGCACTTTTGCACACTGGGGTGGGCTCCCAGCGTGCCACCTGAGTGTTTGATGGGGGGGTCTGTAGCTGATGGGGATTGGGCTCCTCCTTCAGTACATACAGAGTGTGGGGAGGCGCATGAGCTGAGGGGGATTGGGCACACCCCTTGACACACAAGAAATGGGAGGGTATTATGCAGGTGGGGATTGGGTACCACCATCAGCAAGTTAATTTGGGAGGGGGCATGCCGACAGGGGGATTGGTCACCCCTGCCAGCTTTCAGGGGCACTCTGCGAGGTGGTGCCTGTCCTTCGGCTTCCATGGGGACTGTGAGAAGTGATGGGGAAGCCGCTGCCATGTTTCTTGATAGAGGACTCCAGACAAGGCAAGCAGTAATTCACTGCTGCTATCAGTGACTGTCCCGGGGTGCTCCCTGATTACAGGTGAGAATTTCTTTCAGGTTGGTGGCAGGCTTCTCAACTGCCATCATAGACAGCATGCTGTACCATTGGTACCATAGGGCCCTGACAGAAAAAGCAATGGCACCAATGGCTGCAGCAGGACCGCACCTTCAAAACCTGCTTCTCCACTCAAGCAACCACAATATGTTGTCTGTGCTGCACATGCAAGACAACATAAAAAAAGGGGTAAAATCTGAATGTAAGAACTACAGGCCTCTTATCTTGACTTCTGTAGTGGGCAAAATTCTAGAAGGCATCATCAAGGATGAAGTTGAAAAATATTTAGGCAACAGTGATTTGGTGGATGAGCATCAACCTGGTTTCACAGTAACCCATCAAAACAGCAACTGAACTTGAGTGACACTCCATGAACCATTCTGTATCCCCCTGCCGTATTGACTCCAGCCTGTCAGCCTGTCCCAGTCGTGTCTCATATGTGGGCTCCCTGCATTGGCTCTCATGCTCCAAACTGCAATTTTGCTTTAACTGCCGACTTTCTCAGTGCACACACCCTGCAGTGGGGGTTCTTAAGAAGCCCACTGGCAGTTCAGTCAAATCTTGCAGCGCAGTTCTGGCTGTCATTTCCACTGTGACATAAATGCTGCTTGGCCATTCATTTTGTCTATGACCGCACTCTGTAGATCTTGGAAAATTGTTTGTAAATTGCTGCATTTTTACCTCAGTAATGCTGCCTGCTTGATTACATGCCCACTGCCTCTGCTGCTGGCTCCTTGAGTGGGGTGTCCCTTATGAGGGCTTGCAAGGGCCTGCTACGGTGCTATCCATCTCCACCTCCTGTGCCTTGCATTCCACCAAGTGTACCTCCTGGCCACAGCTCCTCTCTCCTACCACCTTGTATGGGATGGTGCCATCTTTTTACTCCTTCCCCGTGTCTGCAGTCCCCCTCCCCCTTTAGTTCCCATACCTTCCCAAATGCTTCGCTCTACACCACCCCTTCCCTACGACTAAAAGAAAGAACACCTCCCCTATCCTGCCCTCCCTCTCTCTATCCCATGGCTCTCCTTCTCTGCCCCTGCTGTCTCCTTCCTGGAGCTCCTCCCCCTTCCCTGATGCTCTGCCTCTCTCCTCCACCCCCATTTCCTGCCTTTGTCCTGTACTCCCCTGGTTTTCCTTTTGTGCCTTTTGCTCCTTGCATCAGCACTCCATCTCCATCTATGCCCCTTCTACCACCCAGCTCTGTGCCACCACTGACCATAGTCTGATGCCAGCTTACTGTTTTACTCACAACATCTGTACTTTGCTCAAGTTTTTTGTTTCCTATTTCTACCCCTGGTACTCCTCACCTTCCAGCATGCCAGTTGCCTGCTATGTTCTCACCTGCTCCCTCTTTCACACCCCTTGCGGTGCTCCCTAAGTCCCGCATCTTTGGCTCTCCTCATGTAAATTCATTCATCAGGCATTATCCATTCTGTGTGATGACTGTATTGTTTGCTTTCTGTTCCCAAATTCACCTATGACGTATCCTCCCCTAGGCCCTGCCAGTCCTGGAGCCCCTTTCAGGTTTCTACCCTACCATCATTCCAGTTGCTGTTTGGTCTCAAAGATGCTCAGCTTGCAGCTCCCCTGTTTTCCCCCTGCGGGGGACTGGGGAATCACGGCAGGGCATCGTAGCTCTGATCAGCATGAGCTGGCTTTATGTAGGTCACGTGATCTGCCCTGCCCTCCTGCCTACATGGCTTCCACTACCCTCGCATCCATCATTACCCTTGCAGCCTACACAGCCTTCAGTTATCCATTGCATTTCATTACTGCCCAGCATGCTCCTCCTTGGATTACCATATCTTCACCTTAATGACATTCATGGTAACGTCCTCCTTCCGTTCTCCCACTCTGACTTGCTGCCTTCCCCTTCATTCTGCCTATTCTGTTTACCTACCTATGACTATGCAGTTCAACTGCCCTTTCCTTGCTCAGCCCATGCCATCAGTTTTCTTGTTTCGATCCCTAACTCTGCCTCTGAGGCATCAAGAGTTTTCTGGGGATGGGAGTCCATTTCAATTTACATGGCATTTTATCCCACTGGTTCTTCACCATTAACTACCAATTGTACCAGCACCCTGACATCCTCTGTCCCTAACTCTGCTGGTGTGGCATCGAGTGAAAGTGAGCTCACCCCGACTACCAGGGATGGGAGCCTGTGTCTTCAATCATCTGTTCAACTGACTGCATTCTATTCCTGATAACCAGTTGCTGAATTCCCTTCAGGAACAGGACCACCATACCGCATTTGCCTTCAACTGACTGCTTCAACCACCTGCATTCTCTGCCTGATACCTGGTTGCTGCATTCCCTTCAGGAACGGGACCAATATACCCCTTATGCCTTCAATATCCTACCTCTCCAACTACATCTTGCACTTCCATGGACTTGGTGTACTTGTCCTGGCCTTGGTTACCTCCTTTCTGGATTGGAACCCTGCCAGCTTTTTCAGTATCCACCTCCACTCAGTCTGACAGACTCCTGGACTTCCTTACTACTTGTCTTCCACCTCTTCCTATGCTCCTGGGCATCGTTGTTGTGGCTTGCCTTCCGGCTCAGCCTCATCCAGTCTTCAGTCCTTCAGCTCCATGCTGCCTTCTCCTCCCTTGTTACTATGCTGGATGTCTCTGTTGCCTTAGTGCCTTTCTCTTGGACATGTCTGCTGCATTCCCCTTGCTTCTTGCTGAATCCATGCCATTTGCTTCTCTTCAAGGGTGTGTGCCTGAAGTCTTCTTCAAGTTTTCCCCTGTTGCTCACCTTATCCCAGCCAGTGGTCTTCCAGCTATGATCCTTGTACTTTCCTTATCTGCAACACTTTTCCTGTCAGTAATTCCAGTTTGCCATCTCCTTCAGAGGTGGGAACCACTTCCCCATCCCTGCAGGACCTTGCTACCATATGTTCCAGTTTGTCATCTCCTTCAGAAGTGGGACCCTCACTCCTCAGCTTTGCTGCATCTCGTACCTGGATTCATCTTGGCTTGACATGGACTCCCATTGAGGCCTGACTCAGCTTTTCTGTATTCTATTCCCATATATTGTGGTGCCTACTCCAGTCCCGTGCCTTCCCCACACTGCCAATAGCTGTACTACTTGACCTCAGCCATCTTCTTATCCTGCTCCATCCTTTGGTCGGTGGACTTCTGCTTGGACTATTCCCTCCATCCTGGGACTGCTGCTTTCCTCCTCACCAGCCTGGTGGCCGAGGCTTTTACTTATTTGCTATGTCTCTTTTTTGGAATTCCTGCAACTATTGACATCAGCACCCCTGCCTGATCAGTTATTCCTACCCGTTCATATGAACATACACACGAACATATAAATCTGCCAGTAGAAACAGGCCTTATGGTCTATCAAGTTAGTCTGCTTGAATGTGCAACTAGCACCCTTATACTGCAGCTGCCCCACCTTTACCCCCCCCCACACCTTGTCCCATGCTCTTCTAAAACTGCCCACTGTTCTACAGGATACCACCTCCTTGGGCACAGTGTTCCATTTCTCCACCACTCTCTCTGAAAAAATGCCTCCTCATATCTCTCTGATACCTTCCACCCTCCAACCTGAGACCATTTCCTCTGGTGTCCCTTCCTCTCCGCAGCTTAAATATCCCTTCTGTGCCCGTTTTGTTAATCCCCTTCAAATATTTGAAGGTCTCAATCATATCCCCCAATCCCTCCTCTCCTCCAGGGTGTACATGTACAACTCAGTCAGCCTGTCCTAATAGGTTTTGCTCTCCAGCCCCTGGATCATCTTAGTAGCTCTATGCTGCACCCCTACAGCAATCTGATATCCTTCTTCAAAAAGGGAAGCCAGAACTGCACGTTGTACTTCAAATGTGGCCTGACTAGTGACCTGTACAGCGGCAGAATCACATCCCTATTTCTGGATGAGATTTCTCTTGCAATACACCCCAGCAACTTGTTGGCCTTAGCTGCCACCTTCCTGCACTGAGCCGAGTTGTTCATGTTACCCGTTATCATGACCCCTAGGTTCTTCTCCTCCTCCTCCTCTGTGACCTCTATCTGAACCCCTCCCAACAGGTAGCTCCTCCATGGATTCCTTGCCCCAAAGTGCATAACCTTGAACTTCTTCGCATTGAAGCTCAACTGCCACTTTGTCAACCACTCCTCCAGTTCGATCAGGTCCTCCTGTAGCCCCTGCCACCCCTCTATGTCATCCACCACTGTCACTATCTTGGTATCATCTGTAAATAGACTGATCTTGCTCCTAATGCCATGTGAGATATCTGATAAGAATAACCCAAACAACACAGGGACCCAGTACTGAGCCCTGAGCACCCCACTTGTCACTGCCCTTGGGAAAGAGAGTGCCCCCACCACCACCTGTTGCTGCCTCCCCTTCAGCCAGTTCACAATCCAGTTTACCATCTTTGTCCCTGCCCCCACATATTGCAACTTACCCCCCAGGCTCCCATGAAGCACTGAATCAAAGGCCTTGCTGAAGTCTAAATACAGCACATCCACTGCATGGCCTTTATCCAGTTCCCTCGTTACGCAGTTGTAGTATTCAATTAGGTTGGTCTGGCAGAATCTTCCAGAGATGAATCCATGCTGCTGACTGTCCTGGAGTCCATTTTCCTCCAAAAAGGTCACCAGTCTCTCTCTT